>CM040424.1:116328620-117622900 GCA_022702705.1 Papilionanthe hookeriana x Papilionanthe teres | reverse complement strand
CCTATGTGAGCCATGGACCAATGGTCCCCTAAACTGGTGGATTTATTCCCAAAAGTGGCTAAACCAAAGGAAGATTCACCACCAGCCTTCCCAAGCTCCCAAGCCATCAACATTAAGCTCCTCTGGCTCCCCTGACCAAGCTAGACACCAGTCCTGCCATGACCTGTCGATCTAGTCACAGAAAAGCTTCAAAATGAGAGCCTTCCCCAACCATTGGACCCAAAATTAAACCTCTCAAATGTGTCACTCCCCCATTGGTGAATTGTCTCGCTCAGCCCTCCACCTCAGTAACCATTTCCAACCTCTGGATTGTTGTACTGCCACCATGCCATGGCTATTTAAACACCAATCCTCACTGCCTATGGAGGAGATGATCCAATTGTTTGGGGAGACTATGAAAAATCCCTTCCAGAGCTTCTCTAGACCCTCCTAAGTGCAATCCCACTATTTTCTAGCCATCTCCCCCACTGTCTGAGTCCATTTTCTCCACCTAAAATCCACCCAAAACGGGACACTTCTCGGTCATACCATAAAACTTCACCAATCTCAAAACTGATTGACTCTTAACCTTTCCGAGACCAAACAAAGAAGGCTACTAAAATCCTCATCCCTAGAGCTCTCTACATCTGACTTCTATATATGTCGTGTCACCTACAGAAGGATTTCTTACACAGCCTAACCCCAGCTTGAACCAACAATTGGAGGAGGTGTGCCAACTCTCAATGAAGCTTCATAACCATCCTAATTGAGGCCTCATCTCTTGGACTTAGGTATAAAACAAAACACCCAAATCAGAGCTCGGTTTGGGCCTTTGTGAAGAAGATCTTAATTTCATGCTTTATTAACCATACAAATGTGTTAGTCTAGACTAGATGAATGTGTAGGAACAAACCCCATGTGATTTTGTTGAGTATCGAGTGAGATCATAGGACTAGAAGGTGGATGGTTTACGGGTTAGGTCTGTTGGGGTTGAAGACACGCAAATGTTGGATAGTGTGTGTATTGGAAGGATGGCTCAGATTGCGTCGGACGATGTTGACCTCACTTTTGTTGAGGTCTGGCCTTTCTCTAGGCAGCCTAGGGTCTAGCCATAGGACTTTCCCGGTGACTATCTTAGAAGACTAGCAATGGAATCCGTACCCCACAGAGATTTAAAACACTTCTTTGCTTCACTTAGAGTTTCAATTGCTTAATGTCTAACCTCAAAATACGTAAGAGGATGAGACCAAGCATCATGAAGCTCAAGAGGAGCTCCCTATAGTATGGTCAAGCCTTAAGGTAGTTTGTTCTGGGTCGGGCTCACACACACACACTTACACTACACTTACACTCACTACCTTAGAACTTTGAAACAAATATGCCTCATATTTGAACCCCTACTCTTTTAGAAACTCATGCGGGTGGTTCCCTAAGCTAGGGTTGGGTAAGAACCAACACATGAACAATCCAAAGTGAGATTTATCTTGTTCCATGGCTCAAATGGGTTAACATTCTCAATTGACACCCAACTTCACCAAAAATTCCAACCTTTGACCCTTTTACCCTAAACTCCACTAAATTACCAAATTACCCAAAAACCCTAATTTTTGACAAAATTCCCAAAATTTTTCCAAATTACCCAATTTCTTCCAAAAATCATTCCAAAATGTTCTCCACCATAAAAAATAACCAAAATCCACCAAAATTCCCAACATACCCCAAAAGTACCCAAAATTCCCAAAATACCCCTCCAAATTAAAAAATTCCAAAAATTCCCAAAATTTTCAAAACCATCCAAAATATCTCCAAAATCAATTTGAACCACTTAACTAGACCCAGTTTGATCAAATTGACCCATTTTAACCAAAAGCCCCAAATTGCCCCTATAAGCCCAAAATGCCTAAATCACCTCCAATGTCCACCCAATTGACCCCGATCCTCCTAAATATCAATTCTAAGCTCAAATTTGCCAATTTTAATCTCAATTAAAACCAAATTCAAGCCCAATTTGACCCAATTTCAAACCCAATTTCAATCCAAACCAAAAAGGCTTAATTTTGACCATATGACCTAATTCCCCCAAATTGAACCTTTTAGCGAAGTTGATTTCCTCAAATTTGAAAACAGAAATCTTAATAAAATTTCTAAACACCAAATTTATCCATCAATTGACCCACATTTGATCCCAAACCTCTTCCAAATCCAACCTAAGTCAATATACCCAAATTTTGCACAAATTGACCACATGATCAAATTCCACCAAATTGAATACCCTAACCCCAAAGTTTCCACCTAATTTTTATCCAAAACATTTCATAACAATCACCTACACCAATTTAAACTACCAATTGAATCCTAGCCAAGCTTTACCCCAACCTAAATCCAAGCCTAACCCATGTTAACTAAAATAGACCAAATGTCCAAATCCCGCAAAATTCACCTCCTAAATCAATTCAAAACCAATCCAAATCTTTTCCAAATCCTTCATGACAATTATTCATACTACATTGAATAATAAATTTGACTTAACCTAAGTCCAAAACCAACGTAAACTAACTTGAACCCAAAGTCCCCAAAATTGAACCTATGACCTAATGTGACCATACCAAGCCTAATGTGACCAAGCAAAGCCCACCACAGCCATTAAGTAAACCCTAGGAATCACCCTAGATCCACTTAGCCTAACCTACATGAGCCATGGACCAAGGTTCCCCAAATTTAGGGGATCACATTCCTTATTTGGTCAAATCCTACTTTGCTCTACCCCAAACCTTCCCCACAACACTTAGTCACCATTAAGATTGACCGTTGGCTCACCTGACCCCTGGCCACCTTGCCTGCCCTTGTCGGATGGCTAATTCACCGGAGGAGCCAAAAACTAAGAGGCACCGACCCTATTAAAACCCAAATTGGCCTATCCAATGTGTCAAGCCACAATTGACCCACCCAATGTGTCAAGCTACAATTAGTCACTAGAGATGTTCAACACTCCACATAAGCAACCTAATGCACCCAACATGACCCCCTGAGCATCAACCTTGCCATGGCTATTTAAGCCCACCTTCTTCACGGCTAAAGGAGATGATGTACATTTACCTTAGGGAGACTGCCCAATTGATTATAGAGCTTCCTTCAGTCCTCCTAAGCTCAAGCCAACCAAGCTCCAGCCCTAGCCCCACTGCTTGAGCTCAATTTGAGCTCATGTTTCAGCCGAGACATAACACAATTCACCACAGCTCCACATTGCACCAAAATTCTAATTTCTTGCACCCCCACCATCACCAGACTGAGAGAAGAAGATCCCCCATAAAAGCTTTATCACAGAGAGCCTCTAGCATAAAGTTTGATCAGCCCCCCAAATCGGGTTTAATCAAGTTCATACCTGGACCCAAGGAGAGATTGAATTGCTACTTGGAGAAGCTTCGTAAGGTCACTACGAAATTGTAGAACTATTCTGATTGAGGCCTCCCCTCTCAGACTAAGGAATAGAACTCTCACCTTAACCCGAGCCTATTTTCATCATCCATGCATGTATACTATATTTCATACCATATAAACTGTGTGGATATGTTCGTCTAGGCTAGATGAGTCTAAAGAATCAAATATGAAGTGATTTGGTTGATTCTAGGCAAAGATCTTAGGGTTAGAAGGTGGACGGTTTACAGGTTAGGTCAGTTGGGGATGACGACCGGAAGCCATTGGATCATGCAGTATTGGATAGACGATATTGATGCAGTCAGATGAGGAGATGGTGTATAGAGCGTAGGCTGCCGAGGCAGTTATGTGGATGGCAGCATCAAATCAGATGGCACCGCATAGCAGTTCAGAGCTGTCGCATGTTATGGTGGCACCTCGTGGTTTAAGTAGGAAAATAAGAATTTTTGAATTAATTAAATCAGTCAACCTTTGAAAATTCATTACTTGGTGTAAAAAAAATCATAAAAATGAATGAAAAATACTCGCTTGCTCAGTGAACAGAGGATAACAATGTATAAATGGTTTGTTTTTAATTTAATTTATATTTTATTTTTAATTAGTTAAATACAATAAATTATATGTAGGGTCTAATTAGCTCTAGACATTTCACCATGACATGAGGTTTGGAGGGCTTAAAGGCTCTGTAGTTAAGAAGCTTTGCTGATGTTTCCAAGGTTAGTAGGCATCTCTAGCCAGAGATTCCTAGTTTTTAAGTTAATCTCCTCTATTTTGATACAAAAATAATTATAATTAAAATATTAAAAAAATGCAAAGTAAACTTTGTTAGGTTCAGTGTGACCAGAGGACTAGAGGAAAGATATAAACTTAATTTAACTCATTCAAAATCTCACTAATGGTAATTAAACATAAAAAAAATAAAAATAAAATGGGTTAAATACAAATTTAAATAACTTAATTTTTATTCTCCACTGTGGATTAGGGTCAGGGGAGCTCCTATAAGAATTTTCAAGTCATTTGGAGTTAATTTGATCACCTAATTTGATTTTCTAAGTTAAAAAATTGTAAAATTGTTTTTGAGAGTTCCTTATGACTAGGAAAATTTTATAAAAATAAAATGGTAATTAAAATAAACACCTCATTTTTAGGCTTAGTTTTAAATTTTAAAAAGAACTAAAAATTATTAAAATTATTTAAAAATAATAAAGATCACAAAATATTAAAATCCAAAAAAATGTCACATTTGGTCTCCCGATTATTTGGGAATAATTTAAATAATTTCCTAATTTCCTAAGTGAAAATATGAATTTTAAAGGGGTTAATAATAATTTTTGAACTTAAAAAACATTTTTTTTTAATTTATCACTAAAATAATTCTAATAATTAAAATATAAATCACAAAAATAAAAATTTTGTTTCTCTAGGTTCTCTGACCTCAAAGAGATTTATGAAAAATATAAAACTTAATTTTCAACCTAAATAATTTTTTTCTTTAATTAATACTCCATAAATTAAAATAATTATAATAATTTAATTAAAATTCAAAATAAAAACATGAAAATTGGTCCAAGTAGTCCACTGGTCTAGGTGAATCTCCAGTAATTTTTGTAAGAATAAATATTTAATTTTGATTAAGTGATTGAATTATGTTTAAAAATCTCCATTTTGCATGTAAATAATTATATAAATTATATTAAAATTAGAAAAATCACATTGTCTCCTCTGATGTTTTAATTGACCTATGAGTGGGGGAATGTAAAAAATTTCAAAATCATTTGAGTTAAATTTAATATATTATGAGGTAATAGGCCTTATAGGGGCAAAATTGTATTTAAGGAATTTAAGCCTTAATTAATGTTTAGGCCTAAGCAAGGGGAAATCGTAATTATTGATCATAATTTACATGTTCAAATTATTGAAATACAATAGTTTTAAATGGTAGAAACTAACCTCATGTTCGTCACATAAGGGATAAAGTTGCAATTTCTTTAATTATTTTAAATTGGAAGATAATCAATATTGAATGATCTTAAGTTAGGGGTTTCATCCTTAGAAGGAAATATCTAATGATCATGTACCCCTATATGGTGATTAAATAATAACTCAATACTTTGGCAAGGATTAAGAATCGTAATCACATAAGTTAACTTTTTCCTAAATTGCAAATATACCCATTAAGTCTTAAGGGCTTGGTAGTGAGCTAAGCTCAATTAAATTGACTAATATGGATAAGAAAAGGCGAGAAAATTAATTGTAAACATATTTGAAATGCTACAAGCCCAACTTAAAAATCAAATTGGCTAAGCTTCTTAATTAAATCAATGTGCCCTTAAAGGTGTCATTCACATAATTTATAAATAGAATATCAAGTGATAATTATCTCAGTTTTTTGGATGATCAGAACATTAGTTCATTGAGCATAAGGGTATGATAGACATGAATCATTAAAAAACATAATAAGTTGAATAACTCGATACGTTTCAGAGGATTGTGAGATCTAGGGCCCAGTCCCTGGGCCCTTTTCTCATACTCTTTTTGATATCTTGGAGGATGATTAAACATATTATGCTTTGCTTAAGGAGTCATATACGCATTTAAAATAAGACCCACCAAGTTATGACATAGGATTTGATGGGTCCTGTTTTCCCGTGATGCCTATATATATATATATATATATATATATATATATATATATATATATATATATATATGTAGTGCAAGGTTATACTTTCAGGTGAAGGAGCGAGAAGAAATGTCGAGTACGCTTTTATTTTATTGCACTATAAATTACTTTCATTTACTTTCCCGTCTACTTCTGAAATTGCATGATAAACAACAAAGTCACCTTGTATGTCAAAACTAAAGCTTTTAGAATAGTCACAAAACCAAAACTAAAATTAAGATTAAAACAAAACAAAGTTAAAATTCATCGCCACAACAATCAAAATATAAGACAACTCAAAATTTAATCACAAAAAAATAAAATCACAATTAAAAGTAAATTACAACGTCCCTTTGGATGATCGGGAATCCCTTGGATGAAGCAAACTGCGACTGCTAACGAGATTTCCCACGGTCTGAATGAAAGTACTGAATTCATTTAGTTGAATTTGATAAATTCATTTAGACTAAGAATCTGAAGAAAATGGTGGTACTGAAACGAGGGAACCATGGAATCCTAACCAGTGTTATCGTAATCAACTTAAATTTTATCCTAACAAGACATTAAGACACCTCATTTAAACATTTCTAAAACACAATACTTCTCTCATCCCCTACATTTGACACATCTAAAACTAAACTTGCTATGACAAGGTGCTTAAAGCATACATGGTGGGCAGCACGGTCATCTTCAATAGCAATATTCCTTAGAAATAAACAATAAGCCATAGGACTTCAAAGTAGTTTGCCTAGTGCAGCATAAATCCTCACTTTATCTATTTAAACCATGCACTCTGTGCAACATAAGCCCTAAATCATCTTAGGTTTTTGAGGTTGTCGTCTGATACGACATAAATCCTTCTATCTTCCAAGCTGTTCATATGATCGATATCAAGTGGACTTAAGCCCTAAATAATAAAATTGACAGGATGAAACATTAAATAAATATCTCAAATCAAAGCCAAACAAAAAGATAGTTTAGGAAATCACCGAGATTTGTTCTTAGAGCTGTATTTTCCCCAAACCTTCTCTTCCTTTGATTCCTATAATAACTGTTGCAAACTTTGAGCTACTCACCTATTGGATTTTCCTATTACCACATTTCCTTGAAGTGTCTACATTTTGGGAGTCATGAAAATAATATTTCCTGATCTAAATCAAGAGTTTTCTTAGGAACTCTCTCTTATCTAAGATGTAATGAACTATAAGAGCTTGTCTTTATAAGAAAAATAAAGATCCCACATTAATATAAACCTTATATAGTTCTTTTGTATTAGGTATGAGAAGTTGTCGGTAATAAATGGTTCGCATACCAAACGGATGTCACAAATGTTTAGTTTATTTAATCGAGCCTTATTAGTAAGCAATGTGAGTATTCTTCGAGGTAGATGCATGGCTTGCAGCTTAGTGCTCACTTATTTAAACTATTCTTTATATGAGATCAGCTTGATTTTTTATTTTTCAAATTAAAATGATATTTTACAAATATATATATATATATATATATATATATATATATATATATACAACTGCAGCTATCACAGCACAGATATGATTGGATAGCCTTTGAGCTTGCTGGAAGGACTGAAGAAATTTAAAGGACTTCTCTATTCCTTTAATCATTTGTTGGTTTCTCTAGATGGCTAGGAACCAAGCTAAATATGAGGGTAAAACTTGTTTGGTTAATTCTATTGTAGTGAATTGTTGTAGCTACATTAGAAAAAATTCAGCTTTGCTTACATTAACCAAAAGAAAAGTGGTACTGTTGCATTGGTTACTACCTCCCCAGCCTTGGCTTAAAATCAATATTGATGGGAGTTTCACCCCTTCTTCTGTTGGTATTGGTGTTGTCTGTAGAAACAATTTGGGTAAGCTCTTGTGGTATTTTCAGGCACATATTGTATCTTCTTCTGCATTGGAATTTGAACTTTTTGCTGCTTATTGGGCCTTAACAACTGCTAAAGCTCTCAATATCCCTTATGTTTGGGTGGAATCTGACTATCAGCAGGTGGTTAATATTATGTAAGGATCTGCTCCTCTTCCTTGGAACTTGGTTTATCATCTCAGAACCTTTCCTACTACTTCAGACTTCCTCCAACTCAAATGGTCACATACATATAGAGAAGGAAACTAACCTGCTAATTGGTTGGCTAAAAATGCTGCATTACATAGTAATATAGTTTTTTCTGTTACTCCTTTTGAGCCCTTAAGGCTTTTACTTTTGGGGGATTCTTTAAAACTCCCCTTTCTAAGATGTACTTAACTTTTAATCTTGAATGAAGTTTCTTGCATTTTGTCGAATATATATATATATATATATATATATATATATATATATATATATATATATATATATATATGAATTAAATTGAAGCACATTTTAAAAGGCCGTTGTTAGCTGAGGTGGAAGCCACATAGATAAGTAGAAAAATAAAGCATTCTTTATTTAATTAAATACCGAAACTTTAAAAAATTATAACTTGGTCTATAAAATTCATAAAAATATAATAAAAATACTGTTGTGCTCAGTGAACAAAAGAAAAAAATTAAGGACTAAAAATCAAAATTTTCTTCTATGTATTTTATTTTTAATTAATTAAATATTCTAGAGCTAATTTTAATAATAAATAATCAAATAATAAACAGAAAAATGTGAAATTTTAGAGATTCATTCCTCTCATGTTCAAGGATGTTCTCTGATTTTTCAAAAGTTAGAAAGCATCTCTAACATAGAAAACCTTAATTTTTAAGGTAAATCACCATTTTCTACTTAAAATAATTATAATAAATAAAATATAAATCAGGAAAGTATAAAAATAGATTTGGTAGTTTCATTATGGTCAAAGGAACCTAGAAAATCAAAAACTGGATTTTTTAAAGAAGTTTATTGTTATATTTTAAAATTACGAAAAATACCGAAAATTAGAAAAATACCAAATAATTCAAATAATCACCAAATTGGGCCAAATTGAAGCACACCACTTCATAGGCTCTTGTAAAAATCTTAAGGCTATTAAAATTACTTTTGATTTAAAAATCAATTTTCTAAGTAAATATGAATTTTTTGCTTAAAGTAAATTTATAAATTAAATGAAAAATTAGAAAAATACAAAAAATGGTTTGGATTGTTCCTTTTGACCTCACCTAAAAAAATAAAATTGGAGTTAAAAAAATTATTTCATTTTGACCTATTTTTCAATTTAACACAATGGAGAAAAGGATTAATGTAGCCGACCCCACTTAGTGGGATTAAGGCTTTGTTGTTGTTGTTATTGCCCTATTTTTAAATTTAAAATAACTAAAAATAAAAATAAAAATGAGAAAAATATAAAATAATTTTCCTTGAGTGATTTGAGGTAAAAAAGATTTATAAAAAAAATATAAAAAGGAATTCTTCATAATAAAAATGTATTTTTCCTATTCATTTTTTCAAAAAATGGTCATTTCATTATTATAAAAAATTAAAATATAATTCAAGAAAAAATCAATAAATTTTTTCCTAGTGGTCATCTAACTTAATTGAACCTCCAATAATTTTCTTGAGTACAAAAATGTTTATTTTATTTAGTTATTTTTATTATCTTTAAAAAATTATTATTTTTAAGTTAAAGTAATTATTAATATTAAATAAAAGTTAGAAAATACAAAGTTTCTCCTCTAATGTTCTAATTGACCCATGAGTTGTGTAACTATGAAATCTTAAAGTTTATTTGAGTTAAATTTAAAGGATGAAGTGGAAAGCAATTAAGGGTAAAATGGTAATTATGAAAATGTTGATTAATTAAAGGATAAATGGGTAATATTGATCTTAATTAACAATTTTGGATGATTGAAACACAAAGGGTTTAAGGGTAGAAGCCAATCCATCACTATTTACCACAAGGGTAATATTGTAATTTCCCCGAATTATTTTGACTTGAAAGTTAATCTGATCGGATTATTCTGGAGTAGTGGGCTTATGCTACAAAGATAATAACTCACTAATTTGAAGCCCATAATTAGAGATCAAATAAAAAAGTGCAAATATTTTGATAAGAATTAAACCCATTTAGATCAACACATCTAATAATTATAAACTTACACATGAAATCTTAATGGCTTAGTAGTGAGTTAAGCTTAATCTAACTTATTTAATGAGGTTTAGAAATGGAACATAATTAATCTTAAATACCCTTAGAACACTACAAGCCCATTTTTATTCGAAAGAGCAAGAGTTCTTAATAATTCAAATTGCCCTTGAGAGTGTTCACCCACATAAATCTTAAACAAAAAGTTAAGTGAGTATCTAGTTACCCTGCTCATGGGATAATCAAAAGATTGAGGTCCTTTGAGTACAAGTTAAAATATTACAATTAAACCATACCTTAATTGTGGATGAATTATTATCAACATAAAAAATTGAGAAGAACTCGAAATGATTTGAAGGATTTTAAAAGTTGTTTAGGGTTATGTCCGAGCACTTTTATGAACTTTTTGATGTTTTGAAGAGCAGTTGAACTTATTATGCTTTGATAAAGAAAATTCATTAAATATTTTAGGGACCCACCAAGTTATGCCCCGAGACCCGTAAATTCACCTAAATCAATAGAAATGCCCTGAACTACTTATCCTACATTTATAATCCAATATTCAAGGACTTGAGTCTTCTCTAAGGTATTTAAGTCCCAGTGTGCAATTGGGGACATTTGTTTTGCAACATATGGATTTTCAGACTGATATAAGTCTATGATATAGGTGGCTAGGGAAATGACGATAATGCTAATGTTTGATAAAATGAGGGTTACAATATGATGTGAGAATTTTAGAATGATATCTCCTACCTCAAGGAACTATAAATAAGGGAGAGGAAATGACCTACGATACTATTCGCCGTCTCTTGGTGAGATTGTTTCCCCTGATACTCTTAGGTTGTTAGTAGTCCTAGCTTGATTAGAATGACTAACCTATGGACACACTATTTTACAAAATTAAAATAAATTTACTTTTGCTTGTTAAAATAAATCCCGCATGGAAACTTAAACAACATTTTTTGCATGAAAACTAAAGAATTTTGATGAAAACTTGTGAAGGTTCATGGTTAGTTTCTTAGATCAAGGTTAGGACTACCCTATGTAGGTTGTCAGGTTGGTAGCTCTTACCCAGGGTCAGAATGGACACAGTCCAGCTCTAAGCCCCCACCATTACTTATGTCTTGTACCTAATTCTGGTCTTCCATATGTGACAACAGTTTTTCTCTTACTTGCTCGTGTCCCTTGCAATGTACTTTTCTACTTTTCCTATACTGGATTTTTCTTACTCCGCTTACTTGCTGCAATTTATATACATTTCCTGCAAATTATATTATGCATTATTGCACAAACCATGCAGCGACAGCAGAAGCACATGTATGCTTTTACAGTTTATTTATAGCATTTTACTTTACTGCACTTTATTTTTCCAAAGACCTTTTTTTTTCTGCCATTTGATTTACTATGCATGCCAGCAAGCCAAACAAATGGAACAAAAAATGTGTTTTCAAAAATTAAATACACTTTTAAACCTAGAGAACAAACATAATACATTCATTTTCATTTACGAAGATCTCTCGGATGAGGTAACCTACGATTGCTAACAGGAATTCTCCGATCTAAGTGAGACTAACAGCTCATTCAGGCTAAGTCAAATTAAAAGAAAATAGTGGTGCCGAAATGAGAAACCGTGAAATCCTAACCAGTGTCGCTCTAATTAAATTAAAATTTCCCAATACAAAATACTTCAAGAACAACAACAATAAAACTAGAACACTGAAACCTACATAGTAAAACCATTTGAACCTTAGGACTTAAGACTATTACTTCAACAACGAGCCCAGAGCATACAATGTAGGCAGTACGACGAGGAACTACAGAAGTACATCTTCAAGAGAGAAAATGAGTCTACGACAACAAATCCTTTCTTTAGAATTAAACAACAAGCCATAAGATTTCGAAGTTATCTGCCTAGTGTGACATAGATCCTCAAATTATCATTAGGCTCTTACATAATCATTAGGATTCGAAAGATTTTGAGGTCGTCGTTTGGTACAACATAAATCCTCCTATCTTCCAAGATATTTATATGATTGGTATCATGCAAACGTAAGCCCAACATAATAAAATTGGCAGGATGAAACATTAAATAATATGTCATCGAAACTGAAGCCAAACCATAGGATAGTTTGGGAGTCACCAAGGTTCTACTCATGTTCCGTGACATATCTTACCTTTCATTCCTTTGGATTCCATAATAATTGTTCCAATTTGATCCTTTCTCATTTGAATTTCCTATGTCTGACTTAGAATACCTAAACTTTTAAATTCATGAAGTCAAAAACTCTGATCTAAATTGAAAGATTTCTTAGGTGACTTCAGTCATTTAAGATGTAATTAACTATAGAAGCTTGTCCTTATAGGAAACTTTAAGAACCCAACTTAATATAAACTCTATCCAATCTTTCATATTAGAAAGGGGAACTTGTCAGTCAACATAAGGGTTTTCACATATCAAAATGGATGTCATAATTTCTGTAGTTTATACAATCGAGCCTCATTATCAAGCATTATGTCTATTCTTTTGGTAGCTGCTTGGCTTGCGATATAGTACTCTTTTATATAAAGTATAAAATATATGAGATCGGTTCAATCTCGTATTTTTTTTAAAATTAAAATATTACTTTCCAAAATATATGTGTGTGTGTGTGTGTGTGTGTGTATATATATATATATATATATTAAAGGAAAAGGAGCAATAAAGGCTCCCTACTTGTTGAAAAGAACAGAGTTACAGGAAGGGCCCCAAAACACAGACAACATGTCTACCAGCCCTCAAAAAATCAAAAGGAAACTAAATCTAGTGAAGGAAATCCTACTGGTGTTGAGAAAAGGTAACTGTGTGTCTATATTATGTGTAGCTGTTCGTGTGTAACAAAAAGACAACACCAATGCAAAAAAAAAATCAGTGATAACACCATGAGCTGAAAACTAGTTTTCCACTCTGAGATAGGGAGTAGTGAGGAGATCTCCATCAATAAGTAGCTGAAGCTGGGGGGAGGATCGGTGGATAGGACGACTTTAGAGGAGTTTATTCCAGCTTTAGCAGTCCAATCAGCAGGCTTATTACCTTCTCTGTATATAAATTAGAAATGGACCCCCAATTGAGATGCAATAGTCAGGCTTCTGTGAATCCAGTAATCATGATGTTCCAGAATTTATCATAGTGACCATTTCCTGAGAGTCCCCTTCCACTATCAGGTTATGCCAATTAAATTGTCCAGCCAATCTGACTGCCCAGAAGACAGCAATTAATTCAGACTCCAAAGCATCAACTGCAGTCACAGGGGCATAAAAAATAGTAGGCAATGTCCCAGGTGGTTTCTAAAATGACCTCCAATACCAACAGCACCATCTTTAAGACAACCATCAGTATTCACTTTGAGATAGTTGGCATTGGGGGCTTCCAAAGGAATGATAATAATTTTGGGAGGTCGCTTATAAGGGGTGGAATCCAGGTGCTAATAGCGAGGAAGGAATTGAATTTGATAAGTTTCGAATGTATGAGAGGCAATTTCTTGCCACTTCATTAGCAAGAATAAGGCTTCCTCAAAAATAGTCTTATTTCGGCCATCCAGATAAAACCGAGCAAAGGATGAGAGGCACAGCTGTAAGACCCATAAGATGCCAGTCAGACCAACAAGTAAAGATATTCTGCCATTGTAACTGAAAAGTATTGATGTTTAGATTGTGGAGTAGCAGGGTCCAAGTAGTTTGAGAAAATCTGCAGCCAAAGAACAGATGGAGGATGGATTCCTCTTCCTGATGGCATAGGCTACAACAAGAAGGACCTCTCAATCCCTTCAACTTGAGAATGTTATCAGTAGGAAGAAAATGATTAAAGAGCTTCCAAAGAAAAGAATCCCATGGAAGGGAATAAGTATTTGTTCCAGAACAGGTCCCCCCAAGGGACAGACTCCCATTGAAATAGTTGAGCATGCATGGCCTTGGAGATACTTTGATGTCTAGAGGAAATCCAAGATATAGAATCCGACTTAGATTTATCAAAATGGAAAGTAGACACTTTTTGAACTGAAGGAGCTTTAAAAAGGGTATGGAGAAGAGGAAGGGACTAACTGTCCCCAGACCAGCAGTCAGCAACCTTCATATTTAGATTCAGGTGGGGGGAACAAGGCTGCAACCAATCGAGAGGGCACCAGCTGTTCGACCCGAAATTGAGATTCCCCTTACCAATATTCCACTGAAACAACTTTTCTGCCAAATGTCTTGACTTCAGCAAAGCCTTCCACATTCTGGAATCTCTCAATTTGGGAACAGCTTGGGAAGGGTGAGAGTTTCTGCAGTACTTTCCAAGACGGAAAAAAGCCCACAGAGTCTTGATTTCTGAATTTAATCCATGATTTACATAGATTAACTTGAATGATTTAGTTGAGATTCTTGAAGCCCAAGCCACCTGCCCACACAGGTTTAGCAATTTTTTGCCAAGAAGCCCAATGAAGTTGTTTCCTTTGGCCTACCCACAAGAATTTATTAAAAGCCCTCTCCAGCTGCATTTGAGTGCTTTTCTTCATAGTGGTCATCTGCATTACATAAGAAGGAAGGGTGGTGAGGATGCTTTTGAGCAAGGTAATTCTTCCACCTTGAGAGAGATATATATGAGTCCAGTTAGAAAGATAACTGTAGATTTTTGATTGAATCTCATCAAATTGGGTCTGTTTGGTTCTGCCAGAGTTTAGCTGCACTCCCAGGTATTTCAGAGGTAGCTGAGTCTGAGAGAACCCAGTGTAAGAGAGAATCCATTGCTTCAGCTCAATGGGGATTCTCATGGGGAACAAGATTTGGCATTTAGTAATGTTGAAGCAAAGTCCAGAGTGGTTCTGAAAAGTTTGGATGCACTGGTGGATCCTCTCGACGACAGGTTTGGAAGCATTAGAGAACACCATAATGTCATCAACATAAATAAGGTGGGAGATAAGAATGTTGGATTTATGATGGTACCTGGTAGTCTGATGGGATTGTTGCAATTTGTTGAGGAGAACAGAGAAATACTCAATGGCCAGGATAAAAAGCGTTGGGGAGAGAGGGTCCCCTTGTTTGAGACCTCTGAAGGCAGTGAAGGGCTCCCAGGTGGAGGCATTGAGCAGGATGGAGTGGGAATTGTTGCTCAGCCATTTCTTGATAAGGTTGCAGAAATCAGCATTGAACCCCCTGACAGCAAGAACTTCAATGATGAAATCCCAATGGATGGTATCATAAGCTTTCTGATTATCAAGCTTGTAGACCAAGTTACCCCCTATGCAATTTTTGTTCAGGTCGAGCAAAATTTCCTGTGCCAGTAAAACATTGTTAGAAATGGACATGCCCTTGACAAAGGCGGATTGGTTCAGGCTGATGATTTTGCTTAGGTGAGGTTGGATTCTGGTCACAATGATCTTACTGATTAGTTTACTGATCACAGAAGTCAGACTTATGGGTCTGAAATGATCCCAGCTGGATTGCACATTAGATTTGGGAATAAGGACAATGTTAGATGTACTGAAACCTTGGAGCAATATTGTACCTGCTCTTGATATTGAAGATCCTATAATTTAGGTGGGAAAGCTCTCATGTATTATCAGCTCTGAGGTAGGGAAACTAGGCAGCCTTCAGTTGAGGAAAGGCTGAAGGATATGACTCACACTCTAGAAGATGAATGATTTGAGCAGTGAAACAGAAGATGAAAGAAGGATGCTCTAGAACTTAGACATTTGTCTCAGGAGAATATTATTGGAGTTTCTGGGCCCACGGAATCAGAAAAGGTATCTGACTCGACCCGCAATTACGCAGTAAATTAACTTCCAAAAGATGGCAAAAAACTTGACCCGATTTATAAATAGCGGCTACTGTGCAAAATCTTAAATGATATAAAAATTGAAAAATATTTTACACACTAGGGGTACTACGCAAGTATACGTATCGTTTCAAGTAATATAGAGTTTTCTTTAAAAACCCGAGTATCGATCCTACGAGGAAGTGAAGTAAGAGATCTTTAGTCAAATTCTAGTCTACTAATAATAGTCCTTAGTTTGGAATGTCGATTTAAATTGTATTTTTTTTAGCAACTAATCCTAATTGCAAGTATTAAATGTAATAGAAACTATAACTAAATGCAAATAATAATTCTAAAGATAACCCTTTTTGGATGAGTTGGTTTGGAGAATTTTGAGATATTAAAAAACTACTATTCTTATGTAATGAAATAGATAATGTATAGGAATGAGATGCATTTTATATTGTATGTGCCAAATAGGAGCAATCCTATTCTTTACCCGTTGGTCCACGCATAAAGAACATTGACTAATCCTATGCTTGGTTACTGAATCCGTGGCTAGGCTGGGAGGATACCGACTCTCACTTCGGAGCTCCCACGTTCCCCTCACCTGAGGGCTAACATCTCCGCTTCAACACCCAAACGATAGGACCGAATTGAGGATTTTAGTCTGTCACTCTAAAATCTCCAATTCTACGCCCAATAATCATATTTCCCTATTTATTTGCATCAACTTCCATGAACTTCACCATCCATGAAATTTGAATGTAGTTTCACTTTGTTGAGAATTACACTGCCCTTTTGGGTCGATGCAATTACAACTAATTTTAACACTACAATGAGCCCTTATTGCAATGTAAATGAAGTGCAAGTAAAAACCATCACATTCATAATTAAATTCACTTCTACCATGCATCACAAAATCCTAAACATGATTTCTACTCATTGCAAAAGAAAAGTAAAAGGAAAACAATGGCATAATCTTCTTATGCCACTATTTTCAAAGAAGAAGAAAAAAGTAAGAGATATATGTCACAAAGCGCGAAGAAAACACAATGGAAACTTCATTTAACCAAAGCAAATCCACTAAATAAATGTTTACAAAATTATAAGATAATGAAGAACAATACTTAGCTTTTTCCCTTTGAAAGAAAGACGAAGATCTCTCCCATAAAGTCTCCCGGCGATCCATACAATGCTAGCGAAATCCCTTACAAAGTCTCTCAAAATCTCCTCTTCAATCTCTCCAAAAGGGTAGAAATCTACATTTCTACTCTTAATCTAAGAATCCTAAACATTCCTCTAAGTTTTTCTCTTCTTTCCTCTATTGATTCTCACCCATTTCTAACATATATTCGCCATTTTAAAGAGTATGGACGAAGTTTGAAGAGTTTCCTTAAGCACCTCTTTGAAAAAGCGTCCAAATACGTCGAATATTGGTCCAAAACCGCCAAAAGTCGGTTCATGGTCGTTCGGGCCACTGTCGGCGAGTTCGAGGCCGCTGTCGGCGGCCTTTTCAGCCATTTTCCGGCTGTCTCAGGAAAATCTCGCCGTCGGCGAGATGACTCTGCGCAGCTCCACCGTTTGGCTCCGTTTCAACTCCGTTTCGCCCCATTTCAGTTGTGTTGCGTTAGTAACAGATAGACCTACAAAATAAGAATAAAAATAACCTTTCTTTAAAGTGTAATCTCATTCAAAAATATGCAAGAAGTGTAAAAGAGATTAAACATCAAAAGACTTATCAAAAAGTGTTAGGGCAGAATTTCATTTCTTGCTCATTTTTACTCCAAATTGCACTGTTTTTGTTTCCTTTTGCTCCAATCACCATTTATTGTACCTAAAACCAAAAAACATACAAAATACCTTCCTTTAAAGTGTAATATCATCAAAAATGAGTAAAATGATATAGCAAATAACGTATATATTTTAGGCGTGTCAGTATCCCTCCCTAGGTTGACTAGGGCAAGAAAGTTCTTGTATCATGATTAACATTTTATACTGGAATGTTAGTGGTGTTTCTGGTCCTGACACCCTTAATAGACTCGTTCATCTTAACAGGACACATGAATTCTGCATAATTGCTTTGCTTGAACCTATGGTGCAAAAGAACACTCAGAGATTCAAAAGAAAGTTCCATGGCTATAATTTATATTCAAACACTACCAACAAAATTTGGCTTCTCTGTAGAAGAGAATTGCATTGTCATATCCTAGTGGATAACTACCAATTTATACACATGGATTTCAGTTTAGATAAATTTACTGGATTTGCCACATTCGTTTATGCAGGATGTACTGCTGCTGACAAGGAAACTCTTTGGGTGGACCTATAGGTTACCAGCACTTAAGTAACTAGAAATTGGCTAATAGGTGGCGAGTTTAATAGTCTCAAGGACCCTAGTGAAAAACTTGGAGGAGGACCCCTAATCTTAACAGTATGCTACAATTTTCTCATAACATCTCAGTTGCAGGTTTATTTAATTTGGGCTTCCTTGGATCTCCATTCACCCAAAAAAGACGGAAGATCATGGAAAGAATTGAAGAATTCTTGGCTAATGGCAAGTGGATGGACACAACCCTATCACTCAAGTGCATCATCTTTCTATAACCTCTTCAGATCACTCTACTCTCCTGATCAAGATCTCCTTTATGGAAAGAGGTTTGGAACCGTCATTCAGATTTATTAATGTTTGGACTGAGTATAAAAATTTCCTAAATGAAGTGAGGAAGGGTTGGAAGGTCAATTCTGTGTTTGGTCCTAAGCTGATTACCCAGAGTGCTGTCAGCCATTTCCAATCCCTTCTGTCAGTACATTCCAATGAAACACCTAGGATTCATACTGAGGTTTTCAATGGGGGAAAGGGATTATGTAACTCAATTAAATGTGAATGTTATACCTGATGAAGTTGAGATCATTTTGGCCTTGAACAAAATGGATTTCAACAAAGCAGTAGGTCCAGATGGTTTTACTACAACTTTTTACAGAAAAGCTTGGAAGATTATTAATGGGGATGTCATTACTACTATTCAAGCCTTTTTCTCTAGTACAAATCTGCCCAACTGTTTCTCCTCCACCACCATTGTTTTAATCCCAAATGACAATAAGAAAACTAATTAGAATGACTTTAGACCATTAAGTTTAACTAACACCTTCACTAAAATTATCAGTAAAATCATGGTGAACAGACTTCATCCCCACCGCCAAAGACTTATCAATGTCAACCAATCAGCTTTTTTTCATGGAAGGAATATCTCTGATAATATTTTGCTTGCACAGGAATTACTTCTTAACATTGACAAACCTTGCAGGGGTCAGAATTAGTCTTCAAGTTGGACATCAGAAAGGCTATGACTCCATTAATTGGAAGTTCATTGACACTGTTTTATATACCAGGGGTTTCAGCCCTTTTTTTGCAATCTTGTGGAAGATGGCTGTCATGTACCAATTATAGTGTGCTTGTCAATGGGACCAGCCATGGCTTCTTTCCTATTGGCAGGGGCATCAAACAAGGGGACCCTTTGTCTCCTACAATCTTTATACTTGCCTTTGATTATTTTTCAAGGATTATAAATGTCTCATATCAATCTTCTTTATCTTTATTTTCATCACAGATCTTCTCCATTAATCATTTACTTATCATATGCAGATGATGTGATCATCTTTACAAATGGCAGTAAACAGGCTATTAAGAGACTATGAAAATATTGGAACATCTTGAGGAGGTGGCTGGGTTGGAGCTAAATAAGGAAAAATGTCAATTCTTAACAGGAATAAAGGATTTCACTGAATTCTCCTTAGCTTCATTACCCTTGAAGTATCTGAGGTTTCAACTGTTAAAGGGCAGACATAAACAAACACAATATGATGAGGAGATTAACAAGGTCACCTCTTACATCAATTATTGGAACAACACTTTTCTATCTAATGGAGGAAGAGTGACCTTGCTGAAGAGCATCCTTTTTACCTTCGCTCTTTATACACTCCAAATGGCGAGAATGAAGAAGAGTACCCAAAGAATGTTAGAAACAACATTCAATAAATTTTTGGGGGAGCGACAACATAAACAGATGAATTGGGCTATGTGGAATAAGCTGTGTAAACTTGTCACTGTTGGAGGTTTGGGTTTTAATAGTTTCCAACAAATGAGTTACATCTTTCATTGCAAACAGTCGATCAAATTCAGACAAGGGGGCACACTTTGGGCCAATTACTTAAGGGACAAGTATTGTAAGAAAGGTCATCCAAACATGATTAAGGTGAAGATGTGAGACTCTAAACATTGGAAGTGTTTGCTCAGGGTTAGGGAGCAGGCTAACAATCTATTCTGTTGGGAGCTTGGTGAAGGAAAAAAATTAATTTTTGACAGGACAGCTGGCTTAGTGAATAGGTCATTTCCCAATTATCTCCAAATAATGTGGATCATAATATGACAATATCCAACTGCTGGATTGAGCATCAATGGAATGTGCCTATGTTGAGATCATTAGTGAATGAAGATGTCTTGAAGGAAATCACTGCCATAACTTTGGACACTAATCGAACAGATAAATTGATTAGTAAAAACTCTCCTAGTCATTCATTAAATGCTTATATACAACTCATTGCTTACACATGGCCTTGCAATAATTGGGGGCAATACATATTGGGAAATAAACTTACTCCTTCTATGTCCTTCCTTAGTTGGAGACTGTTAAGAAAATTCCTGCCAGTAGATGACATTCTGAAGCTCAAAGGATTGAGGAGGGCTTCTAGGTGTTGGCTTTGTAACTCTAATGAAGATACACTTATGCATTTATTTTTACACTGTCCAATTGCAAGGGAAGTGTGTTCTATCATGTTGGAACATCTACAACTTTCAAAATTTTTGTACAACTGGTGCTCTTTCGAGTATTGTTGGATAGATTCGAATGATCAACAGATGCCTCATTTTCCCCTTACCATAAGTTGGTTCATTTGGATGGCTAGAAATAAAGCTAAATATGATAATACCCTTTTGTCAAGCTTGAAGGATTGTTGTCAACTGCTCGAGTTATTTAAACAAAACTTCTTCTACTACCCAAAGAAACTTTCTCTATAAGAACTAAGGTCCTAAAGCTGCATTGGTGTAAACCTTCTCCCCCTTGGGTCAAGATAAACACTGATGGCAGTTTCTCCCCTAAGGCTGCTAGCATTGGTGGTGTTTGCATAAACTTTTTGGGAAAGTGCTTGTGCTGTTTTCAGTCCCTTATCTGCTCCTATTTAGCTTTGGAATATGAAATTTATACAGTTTTTTGGGCTCTCAAAACAACCATTTCTTTGAGGTATAAATTCATTAGGGTTAAATCTGATGCTCTACAACTTATAAATATTATGGGGCATATCATCTCCCCCTTAGCAAATGATTTACTGGATAAGAAGGATTCAATCTCTTACACAAGAGGTGCAGTGGAGTCACATCCACAGGGAGGGTAACCAACCAGCTAATTTGTTGGCTAAATCAGCTGCCTCTATTGAACAAGTCATCTTTTGTAAACTCCCTTTTGGCCAACTAAACTCCTTACTTTTGGGAGATTTTTTTCACCTTTCTTACATTAGATGTAACTAAATTTTAGTGGCAATATATTTTCCTTTCTTTGGACTATATATATATATATATATATTAGTAAATCTATTTTAAAGCCAACAATGGAATTTCCATTCCGGAGACCGACACGAATTCCAATTCCCTGACCGACACTCATCCATATAAAACATGTAGAATTAAAAAGGTTTAAATTTATTTATCCTGAATATGAAGTCTTAGACCACACATAAGAAACACAAGGAAAGGGAAAAGGAAAATTTAGGAGAGAAAAATGAGATTAAACTTTATAAATCACTGTGATTTGCTGACATTAACTGACACCATGGGAGAACTAAAACTAAAAATTTTAACAACAAAACCTTGATTTTAACCATAATAAACAATCATAGGAGAAAAAAGCCACTTGATAATTATAAAGCCCCTCAAAACTTCTAAAAGTGACCAACTCTAATCTTTTTCATCTCATCATAGGATAACTCCAAACTTTGAACCCTAGGATTGCCAACGTAGATGAAAATTGAGGACCACACACACTCTAGATTTGTCGAGTCTAGAAGCCTAGGTTAGTTTACTAGTTACACAATAAATATACTTAAGAACTAGGATCTATAAAATAAATATAGCCTACCCATTTGAACTATAAGGTTTTCCTAAATTGATATAGCACATGCTGTAGAAGAAGATACTCGAAACCACTTTATAGCGGGAAGGACTGTCTTAAATCATCGCTATGACAATACGGGAGACCGCTTATTATTTTACTAGCTAATGTTTTGAAGTTATTAATGTACCCAAAATGATGGAAAGCGATGAGCAGCTTGATCAGATGTGTTAATCCCAAATTTAAGTTAGTCCACATGTAGCATCCTGTTTAGAGAAATTTTAGTTAGGGCTTTACCTCCATCTAGAAATAATTTACCCTTTTCTACCCTTATACTAGGATGTGTCTCAGCTCAATTCTATCAGAATCAAATAAACCTTAACCCAACTTCATCCAATTCAAAGCCATTTTAATCTCAAATCAAATCAAACCTGTTCAAATAAAATCAAATCTAGTTCAATTCAGCTCCATATTTATCTCTCAAAATTGACTTATAGAATTAAACTCTAAGTTTTTATTTTGAGTTACAATTTCTGATCCCTGGCACTGAGATTAAAGAAACTTTAAAAATCAACTTAAATCTGATGAAAATTCCAGATAACTTCACACAATTTTAAAAAATTAACTAAAGTTAAAATATGTTTAAAATTAATGAATTTTAATCAAATCAATCAAACGTTAATGAATGCGAAAAAAATTAAATGAACTTTAATAAATTAGATTTAATTAATATCTAAACTTTAATAAATTTCAATAAACTTAATAATCATAAAAGAAATCTGAATGGATTTAACATATTTGATTACATTTCGATGTTTTTCAAATCATTGTTCGACTTATTAATGTTCTTTGACAAAACTAATATTAGTAAGATGTTGAACAATCAAATTTTGAGCCAAATTAAGAAAGGCTTCAAAGAAATCCGATCCAAAATTTTGGCTTGAAACTCAGCATGTTTATCTAGAGCCGAGTTTCATGTATGAGCCAAACTTCAAACCAATTTCCAAGCAATTATGGTTGTTCGAGCTAAAATCAAAACCATGTACCACTTAATTTCTTTGAATCACCAAAAAAATATACAAACATACCAAGTAGTTATTAGGATTTAAATTAAATCATAATTGTAACCAAATAGCGCAACTAAACAACCAAACAGCCCTTTCCCATTCTTGTATTTTAACTTCTGAAAAGCAAAATATACCTTTTAAATTGATGAGGTGGTACATTTGTAGAAATTACATTTTTTGGGCTATGTAAATACATAAGACTTGAGTTGCAACTATGTAAATACCCCTATTTATTGGGAATTTTACCTTTTTTAGCACACAATTTTTATATATTTACATATCTCACACCCAAAATTTCATATTTACTTGCGTATCACTTTGGTGATTTAAACTTATGCATGAGAATATTTATTTAACTTTTAAAAAGTGATAATTGTGCTATTTTTGATATGATATTAAAAATTTAAGTGTTTTTATCCGTAAATATAAAGGTTTTGATGTGAAATATAAATACAAAAACATCGTGTGCTATTTATGTAAATTCCCACTTTTTTCTTGGAATCATAATGCAACCATACACTCAATCTAATGATTTCAACTTGAGTTTGAGCACGCAAAGAGGGAATTTGTAGCTAAGCACCAAGTCTTGTGATTCTAAACATGGTAACATAGGCTTTACTTTACAAAAGTGTGAGCCAAATTGAAATAGAACGAGCAATAAAAGAAGTGTTTGAGTGAGCAACATTAGGTTTTACTAAATAGCACTAAATTCTTTCACTAGCCAAACACCTCGTTAGTGTCAGATGCAAGCTAGTTTTATCCTAAATTTTTCTAGACGATTATTTTGGTCAAAATGAAGCCTCGAATTTGATAAAGCAGGATATCACAAATTTAGGCCTTAAATCCCGAATTTAGCAAATCCGATGAATCAGAGGATTTAGTAAATTTGGGACGGAAATGTTGCACGAAAAATAAGACTTAAACTATACATTCCATAATTCTTTTTGGGTCGGAGACAAGTTATAGGAGAAGAAAAATGAGAGTTTCAGGTCTTTATAAGATGCGATCCCATCATTGTGCTCCCACTGGCGACTCTAATTGCCTCTGTGAGGAGAGAATTCATTCACGGAGGTGATGGCTTCGAACAAAACAGATGGAGGGAAGAAGAAGGTGTCAGATGAAACCAACAGCGGGAGCGTGAGGGGGGAAATGAAAATTTTTGGTAGGAAGAGCAATAGTAGGTTAATTATTGATGACCTTAAAACTGCTTAATAGCTGTTAGTATTTAACATCAAAATCGACTGCTAAAGATGTCCCTTATTAAAAATAAAATGTCAATTTCTTATATAACTGATGCACTATGTCTGTCAGTTACCATTCATTTTAGAACTGATGGCATAAAATTTCAACAAATTTGAAAAATTCGTCAAAATTTTGTCATTATAGAGAAGTGATGGTCTAACTAGTATTTATGCCGTCACAAATTATTAGACTATTTTTCCATTGATATACCATTGAAAATTAACTCAATATCATTATGTAAATAAAGTCATCGGTTATTTCAACGATTATAACTACTTTTCCTGTAGTGTTATACGCTAAAGTAAAATTTTATCTGGTTCCACCTTCATTATTAAGCACTCCAAAATCTTAGTCACAATGAATATTTCTAAAATCTTCTTCTACTCTACCAATATATCCATTAAATCTCCTTCAATAAAAAATCATTCTTCAAGAGGTATCATTTACTTAATTCTTCTAGATCATTCCAAAACATTTCTTTTGAATGTACGTATAAACCTACTTGAGCATAAGCACTCATAACATTAAAAATTTAAGTATGATAACAACTTTGGGCTATAATTCTATTTTTAATTACAAAAAAATTATCTTTCATGCTTATCTATAATTACACCCCCACTATTTCTAGTGTACTCCTTCATAAAACCAAAGTTATGAACTAAAGCTATCAATCTCCTTATCTTTTTCTCCAACCCATTTGGTTTGTTAAAGATATAAGATATTTATTATCCTATGAATGACAATATCTTTTAATTCCATTAATTTATTGATGAGAATACCTATATTTCGATATCATATTATAAATTTCGTTTTATGGACTAACATTTTTTTCCCACATCCGTCTGTAAAGTGAGAACCCTTGCATATTTGATACTACATTTGGGCGTTCATTTAGTAGCCCTTGCACACTTCTCACTATATCAGGCCATACATGTTGCTTCTAAGGGTCCGTTTGGGGAAAAAAAATAAAAATAAAAATAAAATAAAAATAAAAATAAAAATAAATAAAAATAAAAAAAAGTCGTTCGTTGTAGAATATTTTATTTGATGCGGCGACGTTTTGAAAATGCACCTGGTCTGTTTGGGTAAACTGTGTTTTGGCAGCTTATGTGTTTTCAAAACGCAGAAAATAGCTTTTTCACACCACACATATCTAGTGCAGTAGTAGCTTTCCATATGCTAGTTGACTTTTCCTAAAAAAAAAAATTGTAATAACATCGCACCTAACTTTATCAAATAGATTATTTTTAATCAGACTTATCGCAGATTATTCAATAAGTTCGCAATTTGCTCCAAATGTATCTCTAAGAAATCACTTGCATCAATTTTTTATATCTTCCTTGTCTAACACATGTTTTTTGTGTTATGAGATGTTATTTTTTAATATATATATTTATATGACTCAATGCCTCAATAAAAACATTCACACATAAATCAGGCTCAATGATAAAATGTAACCGCATGAGCTCATCCAGAACGTCAATTTTATCTAGGAAGAACACAATGCTTCAAGCAAAATTAAAACACACAGATTGAAACAATTAAAGATAAAAATTTAAAAATATAATAATATAAAAAAAAATTAAACCACTAAATCCTTAAATCCTCTCATTTTTTTTCATGCGTGACCCCGCTCCTTCATGTGATGCCCTAGGGACTCTCTCGGGCGCTGCCTACCCCCCGCTCCGTCACTGGCCACCCCACACCGCCGGTAAGCCCCTCGCTAACCCCTTCTCCAGATCATGTGAAGCCCAGGCAAAAAATCCCTCTCTGCTGTAAAACCATCAACTTTCCTTCCTTTACCGGAAACACTTGCGATGCCAGTTCTTTTTTTTTACGCCGCCCTCCCTCACTAACGAGCATCTCGTTAGCGAGCATTTCTATCACTGCACCCCCTCACGCGACAGTACCAAGGGCTTTCATGAAAAAAAAGGGCCGCAGGCCTTGGCACAGCCTGCCACGCATTGGTTCCTTCGCCAGCCGCCCCTTTTGCCGGCAGCTTCCCTCGATGCGGCAGCCAGCTCTCGAATTTTCGGCACTGCACTTCCCATTCTCTCTGTTTCTCCCACAAGCATTGCCTTCATGAGCTACCCTCATGGTGCGGCCACAATTAGAGCTGACCGGCAAGGCAACAGTGGGATTCCGGTAACCTCGCCACCTTCAACTGGTGCTTCCTTGGACAGGTAGAGCCCCTAACAATGCTCACTCTGTATTTGTGGGCAGCTGAAGCTTTCTCATGGCCCTTTCTCTCATAACAAAGCTTCGTCAGAGCTCCTCACCGAAGGCAGAATGATCATGGCGTCACGACCTATAGAAGCCCTAATAACGAAAAATTATTCAGTCCAGAGTCTGGATGAGCAGAGATGCGTCCGGACAAATCACCAGCGAAGATTAGAAAATTTTTTTTTTTTTTTTTCAGCGGGCTCAGCATCCGCTGATTTGTGATTGGAGTCCGGACTCGACCGATTAATTTTTCCCCAATAACCCTTCTCATGGGGAATGTTTCAGTACAGTCATGTTTTCCTAAGATATGATTATTTATTTTGTGCACTTCTTGCGAGGTACATCGATGCATTGATTTGTGGTCTGGACACTGATTGCTCGCGAGAGACCTTACGTCGAAGAAAGCTCGGACCATTGGCCAAAAGAATGCGACCGCAGACATCATGAAGGTGAAACCCCAAACTCCTATTTTTTTTTCTTTTTTTGTGAGTCTTCTGGGTCTGTGTTAGAGATCTAAGATTAGGCTGGTGTTATAGGTTGCCCCTTTGGCTAGGAGCTTGCTTGTTCCGATCCCCTACGATCAATGAGAGTTCTCCATAGCCTTAGCTCCGAAAATCGAAATGTGGGATTGCAATAATCCCACATTTGTGCCCGCGGTTACATTCTATTGATGGAAAGAATGAAAAATATTTCTTACTGAGAGAATGAAGTGATTTTGAAGTTCCTTAGACTAGGAAGATTTTCTCCTACTAAAATCATTTGTGATATGCTGAGCAAATGGAGGTTGGCCATTTGTTGCCTCGCATAACAATCCGTTGATACTCCTCATGCCATCTTATCTGTGAGCCCTATGAGATTGCTATGATGAGTCTGATTCATCATCGAATTTGATTGAGTTTAATTTTTTCATGTGTTTACATATGTGTCGTGTGCCCCACTTGGTTTTAAAATGTGCATTAAAATATTGGTTTGCACATGTGTTGTTTATTGGCCATCTACATCAGCTCGATCAACTATCTTTCCATTGTCACGATCGATCAGCTGCCACCAACCCGATTGATAAGCTGCCACCGACTCGTTTGATCGATCTACCCCTTTCTTTTGATATTATTGATCGGCCACCACCGTCTCAATCAGTCAATCGATCACTTTCCCGTCGACAGGATCAATCGGTTGCCACCAGCTTGATTGGTTAATCAACCACTTTTCCACCGACATGATCGATCAGCTGTCATTTGGTTGATCAATCAATTGAACACTTCAAACGACAGGATCGATTGACCGTCATCAGCCCGATCGCTCAATTGATCACTTTCTATCGACATGTTCGATCAACTGCCATTGACCTGATCAATTAACCGACTACTGTCCGTCGAAAAGTTTGGTTGACCGCCACCGATCCCATCGGCCAGCCAGCCACTTTCCGTCAACATGATTGATTGGCCGCCTCCGGATCAATTGATCAATCTAGATCACTTCCATTGACATAATTGATTGGTTGTCACTGATCCGATTTGTTAATTGACCACTCTCTTTCGGCATGATCAATTGGCCTTAATCGGCTTGATTGTTAAATCAACTTTTTGTCTACAAGATTGATCAGCCACGAACAGCCCGATCAATTGATCGATTAATCTCACTTGATTGTTGCATTGTTGCATGTGTTTTGAATTGCTTGCAGTAGCACATTCACTCTTACATTTACACCAACACTTTAGTGTGCACCTGTGAGCATATGTACTCTTGTGATCGTAATGGGTCTCGTGCCCTACTTGAGCACATTACTCCAAGCAATTTCTTTTTTACATCCTCATGTCACTATGCACCACCTAATGCATGTTTGCACTTACAAATTTTCACCCTTCATGTTTTCCCGACATAGCTTCCAGTATATGTGTGTCTTGTATGCTTGAGGTGTGCATCTGAGTCTGTGTTTTCACACAACCACCTCGGGCACGTGAAACTCGAACACTCACGTGTCTTCTTTGGGCATGGCTAGCGTATCAAACCTACTTGGTGTGTAATTCTCCCTAACGAGAACTATAGTACCTCACTTTCTATGGCACCACTTAAGAATGTCATTGGTATGTCGCATTATCACTTGACATTGGTCATGTTTCCTAGCCTCTAAGCCTGCCTAGTGTACGATGTATTTCCATTCCAGTACACGACTTTCACCTTGCTCGGGTCACGCTTCTTAGCCTCTAAATCCATTTGGTGCACAAGTCGTGCTAGTCATCACTCATGGAAGCACCCTACACTTTCATTAGCATCTTTACGTTGTTGTAAAGTTCATCTTTAGTATATGCCACCATACATTTATGACTAATATGTGGTGCTTGGCAATCACTCCAACCTTAATGGAGCGATGACATTACACTTGATTACTTTGCACCTGCATGTGCATTCCCCAATTGTCTTAATGACAAATCAATATCGTTAGTTGAGTGGCCCATTGATGGTCATGATGCATTAACCAGTATTGCTTGCAAGGTTGTCTTATCAAGCAATGCCAGTTATTGCATCATGATTGGCACGAGTTTATTGTGCTAAGGCTCCAAAGGTTCTAATAGGTGCCACTTATGTATTTTCTTTTGTTATGACCTATTTTAAAATATAAAAAAAAGTTATATTTTTATTACACATATGCATCATATTTCAAAATGTTTCATAAAACTATCACATCCTTAGTTTAGACCATATATATGATCAATCTTTTAAAGCTTTTTGTTAATACAAAACTTGCATCTAGTGGCACCTCTTAGAATCCATGAAACTTGAAGTTGAGGTCAGGTTGGCGATCCCATCAAAACATATGCTAGCCTTTTTACCCACTTTTTGCACACACCTATATACTATAACTAGGACACCTTGTTTCAAGCAGTTGGTAGACTATGGCTAGGGCATAGTTAGGTTTTTCATATGCTATTGTTCCTTGATTTGTGCCTTAGCTAGACATTTTTGTATGTTTCTTTCACGTGTTTACTAGATGTGACACATGTGCATTATTTATATTAGTGACATGTTTATTGCGGGGAGTCTTGCCCAATTGGGAGGGACTGTTATAATTTTATCTAACATAGTTTATGTAGGTGCTATTTAATCTGCCTCTCACGGTGCATGGTTCACTTCATTGAATGTAGATAACTTTTATGCTAACTTGATTTTTATACAGATCAAGTATTTTTGTGGACTTTTTCTATGCACTTTTTATAGCCCCCTAGGCTCGAGCCTATATTAGAAATAAGGTATGAGCATGTGTCTCAACGTGCCTGACTGGCAGAACCACTTGACGAGGACTAGAAGTAGCTTGTACATGCCTAGTACCTTAATTCTAAATCTTATTTGATGTATAAAACTAGGACAATGTTTTTTTATGTGATGTGTGGCCGCCCTTTTGCATTTTTTTGAATTTTTTGCCGACCCAGCAGCACCCGGTCTCCTATTCTTTATACTTGGCTTGTTTACTGGTGTGTACTTACCATTCTTTCTTTATTATGGATTATCTGGGCTCATCAAAATTTATTTAGGTTTTCTAAGGACCTAAAATTATAAATTTTCTATAAAAGCTTAATTAAATATAGAGATTAATTGAAACTCTCAACTTTTTAAAACCTGTTTTTATTTTCCAAAGATGACCTTCAGATTGGATTTAAAATAGTTTGTATTGCATGGTTATGACCCAAGTCACTTTAATAAGTCTCTACATTAGGACTTGCGTAGATAACTGCATCATACTTACATGTTCCAAGGAGAAGTCCTCGTGCTCCTTCAACTTGCGTGACCAAGCCTAAGATTTCTTCCTAGGTAATTATCTATCACACTTAAGGTGTTGGAGGCTTCCCTGACCTAGTTGGAGAATAAGACTTTTGTGAGAGTGTCTCAGCTTTGTAGCCGTACTTCTCTTTCCTTCCCACTCTTGTGGCTTTCTCACTACTTTGGTGGGTATAAGTCTCACCTCTACTTTCTCTACTTACAGAGGGATCATAGGATTTAGAGTTTCTTTCTCTTGATCTTAAGGCTACAAAGGTTCCCTTGGATGATGCAATTCATGGATTGCTGACAAGGGGTTCTTTGGTATGGTTGGGTCGACAACCTTTACGACCAGGTAAGCTTAGATTCCTAGTAGCTTTAGATGACATATCTATGGTATCCTGACTTGGCCATCTCTACGCGATTAGGAATACTCTACCTTTCCTAGCTATTCCCACTTTGAGCACTATTGCTTCTTTGACGCGTCGTTTTTGTGCACCTTAATGCGAAAGAAGATCTTATTGTTTGCCTACTTTGCGGAACGAGGTTGACTTTCTTATGGACCGCAATGTGAAAGAAGATCTCATTGCTCGCTTACAACGTAGGAAGGAGATGACTTTCATATGCACCACAATACGAAAGATGATATGGTTGCTCGCCTAATATTGTTGACCTCATTTTTGATGAGGTCTTCTCTTACTTTTTTTTTAGTACTTAGGATCTAGCCTTAGGCTTTTCCTTTGACTATCCTAGAGGATTAGAATCGGGACCCACCACTTAGAAATTCAAACCACTTCTTAACTCCCCGCAAACTCCACAAACTCGATTGTAGACCCCTAATCACCTGTGAGGGTCGGAATCAAATGCGGAAGTTTAAAGGATGAGTTCTTATAGGACTCTTCGGCCTTAGGACCGCCCCGGTGGCCCGGTCCGGTGAAGGGCCGACTTACACACACACTACACTTATACACTACACTTTCACACACCTCCTAAAACCACACCCATACCCAACTCGACCTCCCGACTCATGAAGGTGATTCACATGGATGGTCCTTAACCCCTAGCCCTCGGCAAGAGGGTTAGGAACAATATAGTGAATGCCTCAAATGAGTCCCTTCATGGCTCATGTGGGCTTGATATGGCTTCATGGCTCAACCAAAATGATTTCATTCCACTTACATTTACCTAATCTTCAATTTTCTAAATTTTCAATTTTTGATCCCCGGGACCCCAGACCCGTCTAACCTACCCAAAACCCTCCAAAATTTTCAAATCACCCAAAATTCCCCAAAATTAACCTTGAACATTTTCTCACCAATCAAATTGATCATCCATAGCCAGAAATACCAAAAATTCCAAAAATACCCCCCAATACCCTCCAAATACCCAAAATGCCCCTCTTAACCAAAAATCCAAAAATTCAGAAAATTCCCAGAAAATTCCAGTAAAATCCCAAATATTCTCAATTTCATTTTGTCCAACTACACCATGGCCAATTTTGTCAATTTACCCTACTTTTATCAAAATCCCCAATTCGACCCATTTTAACCCAAAGTGAACCCAATGTCAAACCAAACCTATCCAATTGACCCAAATTCTGGTCCAATTCAATTCTAAACTTCAATTCAACATCCCCAACACCAATCTAGACCAAATCCAAGCCCAATTTGATTGGCATTTGAATCCAATTTCACTTTTGACCTTAAAGCCCAATTTGGACCCATGACCCAAAACTTAGCCCAAACTAACCCAATTCAACTCCAATTAACCCCAAATCTTTTCTAAACCTTCCCTAACATCCCTACAAACAAAACACTAACATAATTTGCCCAAAATTTGGACCCAAACCCCACTCAAATTCAACCCAAAACCAAAAAGCCCAACTTTGACCTAAACCCAAACTTAACCCAAATAGGCCCAAACCCCAAAATCCAACCCCAACAAAAGTTGAAACCTCTTTGAAACACTCCCATAAACATTTCCCAACATTAATTTTACATCAATTTCAACCCTAGCCCAACATTGGCCCAAATTAGCCCAATTTGACCTACATTGGTCCATGTACCAAATGAACCCAAATCCAACCCAATTCAAGCCCAAACCACCTCAAATTTATTTCAAATCACTCATGACACATCCCTGAACCAAACCCAACAATTATTTGGCCTAAGCCTTTACCAAACTTTCATCCTAGAATCCATTTTTAAAATCCAAAAAGCCCACTTCCCTAAACCATTTTAAAAGCCCATCTTCACTAAATTTCAAAGGCCCAAACTTCATGCTAAAGCCCATATGACATTCTTTTCATCACCCCATTAATTGATATCATCCCTTAAGTCCTAAATCAATCATCAAATAATCCTAAATTAGGCCTCATGCCAAAATCACCCATAAGTCCCAAAAATTCAAAACCTTCTTTCATGTAAATGACCAAGCTTTGTCCCAAGCCACATGGAGCCATGAGCAAGCCATTTACAAGCCATATAAAGCCATGGAAGGTTTGACATGTGACCAAGCCATTAATGGCAAAAGGAGGGCCCCCTTTCCTAATACTTCATTAAGCCTTTTTAACCATAACTATGTCACACACTAAACCAAGTTTAGCCACCTCACCATGGATGGAGACTTCACCACTCCATGGCAAATCGACCCAACCGATCCCCCGGCCCAAAATCGTACCATGGGAAGGTGAACCAAGCCCAAATACATGGGTTGACCAAATTGAACCCAAAATGAGCCTCTCCCCATTCCATTTCAATCCGACCCCTTTACACATGTCAAACTCCACCGACCGCACCATTGCCAACCCCTGACCCCACTGGTCAAGATGGTGACCAGTGCCTGGCCGGCCAGCCACTAGGCCGCCGGAAAACACCATGGCCGAAAGCTCCATGTGAGCCAAAAAATTCAATTCTGCCTTGCTGAAGTGTCCCAGCCCAATTGAACACCATGGCTGTTCTTCTCTTGCATGGAGCAGCTGATCCCCAACCTTAAACCCCCCTGGGAGGCCCGCCACCCTCTCCTATTCGAACACCACCTCCTCTCGCCAAGAGAGGTGCCGAACCAAAACTTACCGAAACCCCGCCAAAATCATCCCGCACCACTCTCTACACATGGAGAACTTGATCCCCACCGAAATCCCCCTGCTATTTCCTCTCTGTGAGCTCAATTTCGATTTGAAATCCAAGCTCAAAACCGAGAAACTTCACCACAGACGAGCCAATCTCCAAATCGACCGGTCCTACACCTTCACCGGACCAAGAGGAGAAGTTTCTCGACGAAAGCCCCTCACTGAGCCAGCCATTGCTCCCAGCCTCCAAGCTTTGTAATCGGCCGTGGTCGAAATCATATCTAGACAATTCACTGTGCCAAGGACTTCATCCGGAGCTTGCTTGGACCCAATCGAAGGTGACACAACTCTCGGATCGAAGCTTCACTTCTCTGAGCAAAGGTATGGACTCACTCTTCTTCCCGAGCTTACAGAGATTCTCCATTTAATTTGAATCAATTTCAATACATGTTTACTGTATGGATGTGTTCTTCTCTTCAAGACGAATCCATAGAGCATAAGAACACAAAAATCTGTTGAGAATCGAGTGAGAAATTAGGGTTAGAAGGTCGACGGTCACGGTGCACACCCGCCGTAGACGATGACTCGGGAGCCTTCGGATCGAGCGTGTATCGAGCGGACGGTCGGGATCGAGCCGGACGACGCGATGGTACATGAACCGCGGGCCCCGGAGCGCCGAGTCGGATGGCGACGCCGAATCGAGCGCGCCGTGCGGTCCTTCGGAGTCGCCGAGGATGGCGTGGCGCCGCGTGGATAAGTAGGAAAATAGGGAATTTTCTTATTTATTTAATTACCAGAACTTAAGAAAATTCATAACTTTGTATAGGAAAATCCTAAAAATAAAATAAAAATACCTCTCGTCTCGATGAATGTAGGAGAATAATGTGGAAAAGAAATCAAGTAATTTCATTAAGTATTTTATTTTTAATGATTTATTTACTCTCCGCATTGTTTTAATTCTCCATGCATGTATACAATTCACTTACAGCATAAGACCATGTGGCTTTTGAAGCCTCCGAATTTGGGGACATTCCCCGAATTTTCCAAAGTCGAGGCCATCCCTATGAAGAGTTATTGATTTTTCAATTCTAAGTCACTATTCCGAGTATTTTAATTCCAATAATTAGCATATTGTGAAATAAATTCTAGGAAAATTTGGTGATGTTTCTTATGACTGCAGGACCTAGGGAAAATAAGTTTTGAGTTAACTCACTTGGAATAACCCTAATCTGGCTTAAACACCCAAAATGGAGCTTTAATTAATTAGAGCTAATCATACATCAAATTGACTTGAAATCAATTCTCCACTCGACCTTTAGGATCGAGGAACCCACCATAAAAGTTTGAAGTCAATTGGACTTGGTTAGCTCTATTAAATGGGTTGATTAATCCATTTAGCCAAACTTAAACTTTAAAAATTCATAACTTTCAAAATACTTTTAAAAAATTCACCAAATTGGTTTTGGAGCATCTCTCGATATCGGGGAATTTAAGAAAATTAAAATTGCAATTTTCCAAAAAAGTTGATTTTTGGATTATTTTAATATTTTTAATAATTAAAAAATAATAAAAATCACAAAATAATAAAATTCACCAAAATGTCACATTTTAAATTTTAATCACTTAGAGCAAACCCCATATTTTTCTTAAGTCTCATGATGAGATATTAAATTTTAAAGCTCTAAGGTAATTTTAAAATTAAAAAAATGTATTTTCTAGCATTTCCACTAAAATAATTCTAATAAATCAAAGAAAAATTAGAAAATTATAAAAATTGGTTTTCTGGTTTCCTTGATATCAGAGAGATTTTTAAAAAATATAAAATTCATTTTTCAACCTTTATTTTATTTTTAAATTAATTAATACTCCAAAACTCAAAATAATTATAATAAAGAAAGTATAATTCAAAAAATCACCAAAATTGGTCCAAGTGGTCCTCTCGGTTATTAGTGAATGTCCCATAATTTTCTTAGGACATAAACTTTCCTCGTCGTATGTTATCGAATTTTCTTTGAAAATCCCTATTTTCCACCAAAAATAATTTCATAAATAAATTAAATACGAGAAAATCACATTTTCTCCTCTAATGTCTTGATTGATATATGAGTGAAGTCACATAAAAATTTCAAATTCATTTAAGCTCAATTTAGTGAGTTATGAAATTAGTAAGTTTAAAGGGCAAAATGATAATTAAAATTTTAACCTATAATTAAAAATTTTAGGTTTAATTAAAAGGGTGGGTAAAATATTTGATACTAAGTTGATTTTGGATGTTTGAAACTTAAGTAGTTAAAGGGTAGAAACATACCAAACAATTTGAAAATAATTAAAATAAACCTTAATTAAATAATTAATTAAATTTGAAAGAATAATGAAAAATTGGAATTATTAAAATAGGGATACTATTAGGAGCAGATTTATTCTTTAATTTAAGAATCCCTAAATTAATCACCTCAATAATATTTAATTCCTAATTAAAATGATAATCCAAACTCAAGATTTAAAATGCTAAAAGACTTAATCATTAAATTAAATTAAAGTTAAAACATTTAAATTAAATCATTATAAAATTTCAATTAAATTAATACTTTAACAATTAAATTAAATCATCCTTAAAGCATAAAAAATAAAATATTAAATTAAAATTAAAATAAAATTAAATTAAAATTTAAATTAAATTAAATTAAAATTTAAATTAAATTAAAATTAAAATTAAATTAAAATAAAATTAAATTAAAATTTAAATTAAATTAAATTAAATTTAAATTAAATTAAATTAAATTAAATTAAAACATATTAAACTAAATTAAATTAAATTAAATTAAAACATATTAAATTAAATTAAATAAAATAAAAAATAAAATCAAGTTAAAATAAAATTAAAATTAAATTAAAAAAAAATTTTAAATTAAAATTAAAACTAAACCAAATTAAATTAAATTAAAATTAAATTAAATTAAATTGAATTAAATATAACATCACCTAAGACATAAAGAATTCAAAATAAATCTAAAACAACTTGAACACTATTCCAAACTTAAACCCATTAATTAAAATTAAATTAAATCACAAATCACTTAAACATCAATTTGCCCTCAAAAGCTATTGTTGTCATAACTCCTAAACGGAGTATTAAGTGAAGTGTTACTTCACTTATAGGATATTCAAATGTCCTAATTCACTGAGCAAGATGATAAAACTTAAACTCTTGGATGATTAATTCACTTGTATAATTAAATTCTCTTGGACTTAAAACAATCCTAAAGGTATTGAAAAGATGTTTAAGACTCGTCTTAAGTACTCGCTCAATATGATAGGATATTTATAAGAACAATTGAACTTAATTGTTCTTTGACGAAGAAAATCGTCCTTAAACCAAAATATGAGAACCTAGACGTCATATGTGGTGACTAGCTATAGGATTAGGAACTTGGTAGAAAACCATAACCCTTCCCTTAGCTTTACCTAGGTACTTGTTGGAATACTTAAATGCTCTGATATGTGTTTTAAGTGCAGCTTGGGATGACGGGAAGACCCTCCGAGTACGCTTTTATTTTATCGCAATTTACTTTATTGCAAATGCACTTTACTTTTCTTGCATGATAAACAATCGTTGCATGAAAACCCACACCTTTAGGATAATCCCTAAAACCGAAACCAAAACTAAATTAAAAGTCACTACAAGATAAAATTCACCGCCACAACATTTCAAAATATAAAACAACTCAAAATTTAATCACAAACAGAAAACAAAACTACAACTACAACTAAATTAAAACGTCTTGTCGGATGATCGGGAATACCTCGGATGATGTAACCTACGTGTTGCTAACGGGATTTCCCACGGTCTAAATGAAAGTGTGGAACTCATTTAGTTGAGTTTAGCAAATTCATCTGGACTAAGTGAATCCGATAAAAATAACGATGCCGGAAGGATGGAACCGTGGGATCTTAACCGGTGTTGTTATAATCAACTTTAAGATTTGTTTTAATTAAAACATAAAAAACACTTGGAAATTAAGACCTTCTCTAAACCAGAACACTTCTATCATCTCTTGATTTATGATTTCTAAAACTAAACCTCTGCAACAACAAGGAGCTCGGAGCATGGTGGGCAGCACGACCATCGTCATCAGCAAAACTCGGATCTACTGCAACAAAGCATTTCTTAGAATTAAATAACTAAACCATAGGACTTCGATGTAGTTTGCCTAGTGCAACATAAATCCTCAATCTTTTGTTAGGCATCTGCATTGCAAATTAAGCCCTAACCGATCTTAGGATTCCGAGGTAGTCGTCCGATACGACATAAACCCTCACATCTTCGAGGCTATTTGTGTGATCACATCATACGGATATAAGTCCTAATTAATTAAAAATTGGCAAGATCAAAACATTAAATAAACATTAGGGTCTTCCTAAATTCAAGCCAAACAATAGGATAGTCGGGAAATTACCGAAGTTCGCGTCGAATATGTGATTTCTCCTACCTCTCTTCCTTTGAATTCCCAAAATAAAATGTTCCAAATTTGATCCATTCCCTATTGAAATTCCAAAATTCAATCCTCGAAAACTTAAACTTTGAAATTCTTGAGAGCGTAACTACCGATTATTATCGAGAGTTTTCTTAGCCGATTCCCGTCACTTAAGATGTAATTAACTATAGGGGCTTACCCTTATAGGGAATTTTAAGAACCTGAGTGATATAAACCTTGTTTAATGCTTTCATATTAAGCGTGGGAACTTGTCGGCAAATAAAATGGTTTCGCAGACCAAACGGATGTCACAAACCTTCCGAGCTTATTTAATCGAGCTCCGCCACCAAACAAGTGTGCCTATTCTTCGGAATAGTACACGCAGTTGTGGTGCGGTGCTCGTTTATATAAACTATTTGAGATGTGAGATCGAGTTCGATTTCATATCTTAAAATTTTTAAAATTATTTTCAAAATCAAAACAGTACTTTCCAAATTATATATATATTTAAAGTAAATTTAAAATTTAAAATCCGCCGACAATTTCTGTAGGCGACCCCCTTTTCAAATACAACACAACCTAAAAATATGCCGACAAATTTTCTGGCGACTCCGCTGGGGAAGAATTCCTCTCTCCATTTTTAATCAGATAGTTCTGCTTTTAAAAATCGATAGTGTATCCATGTCCCTAGTGGATCAAACTACCCTTCTTTCCGTTGGAATACTATGTTCATTTCTACCTTGAACGAGTATAGCCAACATCTTCTCGGATTTAGGAGCCACTGTTTAGACACCCCTAAACAGAGAGGTTTCGAGATCATTTTACCTCATTTCTGAGGTGGGGTGGACCCCCAATAGGTATTAGTTTAGGAGCGGTCTTGCGGGTCGAGAAGTTTCTACAAGACTTTCTCTTCCTTTTCCAGTTCCTAATCAATTCCTTTACCCTTCCTACAACTCTCCTTCTTTTAATAATTCTTCGTCTTAACAAACAAATCTTTTTGAGAAACAATTATCTAAATGAATTTTCTTTTAATACCACAAATACATTAAGATAAACGGAAATGTGTTCGGACTCTTTCTTTTTCGTCATAAGTTTTACGACAAGAAGAAGCACGATTCGGGGACTAACACTTGGAATCCGCCCGCGAAATGGAAGCCCCAAAACCGATCTTCTCCTTCGTCAACCTGATCGGACTCCGGTCGTTTTCAGGACGAATCGCCTAATAATGGAATCATTCGATTCGGACAAGGATTCGGGGACACCGACATCAAAATCCCCGACGTCACTCTCTTTTCACTCACAAGCAAAGTACCGGAATCGAGAAGCCGTTGATCGAGTTTAACCTCAAGTCAACTCATGAATTCCCTCCTCCGCAAAAGATTCCAACCGAGAGGAGTACTCGTTGTTCGCGAAGGACCGTTGTTGCTACTCCCACCGGTCTAGTTGTCTCGCACCTACCCCGGCTTTCGCCGGACTAAAGGGGAAGGAAATTCGAACCGCGATGAACCTATGGAGGGTACGAGATCTTCCCGTGAGACCTTCCGTTTTCGAGATCGGGTCCGGCTCGAGAATTCCACCACCGACACGTACTCGCAGGAGGAACAAGTAGAAGGATTGCTAGAGAAGCCGTAGCCGCCGAAGTCGCTTTCTGGAGGAAATCCCGAACCGCCCGAGTATACACCGTCGCTCGAATACATACCACTTTTAGGAGGAAGTAGGTTCCATCCCCTCTCCGCCGCAGAGGACGAGGAAAATGTCCGCAAGATTGCTTCGCATTGCCTCGCCCGCATATTACAACGACGACCGTAAGAAAAGGGCTAGAATTACGCCATTCGCTCGACTCGCGGACCGTGATAGAGAAGTTAGCAAAGAAAGAAAAATGCCCCGTATCGGAGATTTTAAGAAGGATAGGGCGGGTGCCGGCCAAATCCCGTCTTGGGCCGCGAGTAGAACCTCGCTATCGCCGCGAAAAGCCGAATAAGAGAATGAAAGCTAGTCCACTTCGTCGTTGTTTCGGGACTACAAATTAGGGAGGATACCACCTTCCAAGCATTTGGTCGACGGACCATCCGGTCCTAGACCTTCCGCCGCTAGAAGGATGGTATGGCGTCCCACTACCGGACAATTAAGATTAAAACAACAACCTGAGAAGGAAAGTCTCGTCGAGAGACTTGAGTCCGAAGAAAGCGCTACCGCAATGAAGGGGACTCATGAGAAGGAAACCCGACAGCTATCGCATGACAACTGCAAGGATGTACAGAAAAGACCAATGAAGATGCTATGGAAAAGCTAAGAACCGATATTCAAGCGATTAGCAAGAGAAAGAGAAAAAATTCGGAGATGAAGTCGACTCGTCGAGTTCATGGATGATGAATATGCGTAAATTAACATGGTTGAAACACGAGCTTCGTCGCCTTCACAAGGTGTTCCTGCAGCTGCGAAAGAGAGGAGCCGGAAGTGATGAGGATACGGCTTCAAGAGAAAGATAATACGATCTCCCAAATGGCAAAGATGATAGAAGAGATGGGCTGCAGCCTCTAGCCACTCTCCGTAGTCGGGTTCAACCCCAAAGAGAAACACCCCGTAAGTTATTCACATCAGAGACGGAGGAAAGGAGATTACATCCGTCAACGGGGATGATCGCTTAAAAAGGATGCAATACAAAGCATGATTCCGGAAAAGGATATCAAGAGCATGGTGGAACAACGAAGTGCGAGAAGCCTCGACACAATCAAAGAGCGGGACATCCATTCGGACGGGTAGTACCTTACCCCGAAGAATTCGACGCCGTCCAATATCGAAAGGCTTCGTACCACCTCCGTTCAAGACCTTTGATAGAACCGTAAACCCTCGACGAAGATGTTGCACATTTTCGTGCTAGTTGTTGCAATGCCGGCGGAAGTGATGCTTTACTCTTCCGAAAATTTGTCGACGACTCGTCGTGGATCGCCTTTGATTGGTATGCGGAATTACCGAACGGTTCGGTGAAGACATTTTCAGAATTAGAGAACCTTTTCATCAAGCGATTTGCCGGAGCTCAGCACCACATCACTATAAGTGATTTAGTGGTAGAGAAGCAGAAGCCGAAAGAAACTTTGGTGGACTACATACTTCGATGGAGGAATCTAAGTAGAAGTGTGAGCCACAGCTACAAGAACAAAGATGCAGTCGACATTTTACTTAAAAGCATTCATGGCCCGATAAAGACTTCTCCTCAAGGGATTTACTATTAAGACTTTTGAGAAGTTGTTAAGCAAGGCCGAAGCTTGCAAGAGGAGGCGAAGCAATTAAGTTTCACCGACAAAACAGACAAACAGAAGCTCGTGAAAACTTTTGAAAAGAAGTCCGGGATCGTCGCAGTTAGCCGATAAAGGCAAGCGACCAATACAAATACCGCCGTAACGGCGCAAGGAAATTTATCAAGAACCTCAACAAAATTACCAACAACCCCGACCCAGCTATCGGCTCATCTCAACAGTATGAACAACCGCCTCGTCCACAACGTACGTTAAGGGAGCTTCTGAGCAGGAAGTATCCGTTCAAGAATGAGGCTGTGCCGAAAATGTTCCGCAGTCTGATGAAGACTCCAGATTTCCAACTGCCAGAGCTTAAGAAACCAAAAGAAGTCGACAAGAAAGGTGATCCCAACTTTCGCCCTTACCACCGGATGCTTGGACACAAGATGAAGATTGTATTACCTTCAAAAGTTGGCTCAACGACAATCTTCGAAAAGGGAACATAACGATCCTGAAGGAATACATGAAGGAACCCCAGAAAGGAGGTTCCGTCAATGTTATCTCGACGGATCTCATTATTCCGATAGATCCCTATGCGACTGATGATGGATGGACTACCGCTTGGACAAAGTCTTCGAAGAAGATTTTAGATCACATCCAAAGCACTTCGGTGCGAGCCTCAATTGAGAGTTCGAAACCTGTCAAGTCGACATTATCACTTGCGATAGAAGAACCACCTCAATAAGAGACGATTGAAGAAAAGAAGAAAATTGATGAAGAAGAAAAGACCGAGGCTCCCGAGGCTGACTAGGGCTCGCTTATCCTAGGATGGTTGTTTCCGATTCGGGGAGAAATCCCTCGAACCTCCGACTCGTATGATTATTTCGCTCACTCCGGTGGGATCTTATAATGATAAGGGTTATGGCGTTGGCTACGTTTTCGATCGTTTCTAACGATTACGTAACTAGCGACAACCAACCTAATCCGGACGTCGATTCCGATACAAATAACAATTCTCAAATCATACACAATCTCGACGATCACAATGACAAATAAGACATCCACCAAGGAGGCTACGAGAGTTCAACAAGCAACGAATCTATTTGCGAGTTTCGAGGAGCCCCAGTCACAATAGAGTTAGAGCATTCAGACTCCGAAGCTAATCCAGAAGAAACTATCATTCCGATTCAGAAGGAGACACCAGCAAACACAATACTAGATTCAGAAGAAATCACAGAAGTCAACTTAAGAAGTGGAAGAGTTCTACCTCCGAGAATGGGTCCAAAGGACAAAGGAAAGGTGTGGTTGTTCAAGAAGAACCAACCCCGGCGAAGAAATACCCATTCAAGAAGAAGCCAAGATACATGAAAATAAAGTGGACTACAACGTGCTAGCCCATCTTAGGAAACTACCAGCCAAACTGAGCATCTACGACGCTCTCATCTTATCAAAGGAGATGAGAGAAGCTCTGATCAAGGCCTTACTTGATCCAAAAATTTGCTTAGTTGAAATGACCGGAGATTCCTTAGACGAGGTTTGCTCATTAAAGGAACAACGAGGTGTTACCTTCACGGACAATGACCTACTACTTGGGACAGCAGACCACAACCGACCGTTGTACATTTCAGTTACAATTGAGAAGTTTACACTCTCCAGAGTATTGGTGGATCCAGAAGCATCAATCAATATAATGAATCTTCAAACGCTAGCATACTTGGAAATTGATGCTCGCAAGCTCGAAGCGGACAAAATTTTATTAAGAGGATTCAACTAAAAAGGAGAAAGAGCCCTTGTATCAATAACACTGCTAATGAAGACCGGTGACTTAGCAAAGACAACCGCGAAATTTCACATAATTGATTCAGAAACGTCATTCAACGCTCTACTGGGCCGACCATGGATACATGAAAACCGGATGGTACCATCATCTCTACATCGATGCATCAAATACTACGATGGAGGGGAACAATGCATCAAAGGTGACTTACAACCATTCTCCGTACATGAAATTGGAATCCATGAAGATGCAGCTTATTACGCACCTCCGAAGAAAACAATCTTCTCCAGAGATACCATAACGAATGAAGCAAAGGAAGTTCGGGACGACGAAAAACCCGAAGTTCTAGTCCACCGCTCACTCACCGCTCCCTTACGGCGAGATGGTGAAGGTTTCTCCACAACTCGCATCCGAGGTCGAGGTCGGGGACGAGGTCGTGGCGAGACGTTAGGACGATTGGACGAGGAAACCGGCCATCAATGTTGATCGGGAAGATAGTTCGAAGAAGAAAAAGAAATCAAGCAAGAAGCAGCGACAATAAGTCAGAAGAAGCCGCAATTCAGGATCTCTCTCGAAGATGGAAAGAACGAGGAATATAAATCGATGTACGAGAAGATTAACCACTATGTACATACTATGACCCTGACCCCGATCCATTCTTATAAGATCGAGGGTATGGTGGTCAAAGAGGTACGTAGTGGCGGTGCAAAGCCCATCAAATTCTACCGTGGTGCTCCTTCCTCCAAAACTGAAAATAATGTACAATTTGAAGATGCTACTTCATCGGAATTAATGGAATTACTCGTTGGGTGGTACTCTCCCAGTTGTTCAAAATTTAATTCGACGTGGTTTCTTACCTCGACAATTGACAAAAGGTCAATCACAACATTTTGAAAAATTATGGAATAACTCCGGTCGTCCACCCGATTCAAGGCATGGTCTCGGATTCGGCACGAGTAGGATCGATTGACGATACCGAATTTTGCTTGGTTGTCACTTGCGAGTCTAATGAAAACCGAATGGAAGCTACGGAAGAACTCGAAGATTTACAAATGGAAACGCTCCACCGGAGTTCGAAGAAGAGATCGAGTCTACGATAGATGAGTTAACGAAGTTAACTTAGGTACTAGCGAAGAGCCTAGACCTACCTTTGTTAGCTCCTTACTCAATAAAGAAGACTCCGAAGAAATAATCAAGTTATAAATGGAATTTAAAGACCGTTTTGCTTGGAGCTACGATGAGATGCCGGGATTAGCTCCGAGGTCGCGATCCATAAGCTAGGAGTGGATCCTACATGTCGGTCCGGACGAGGTTCCGGAAGAATGCGTCTAGAAATCGAACAACAAGTCATACCGAAAAGCTAATAGACGCTAAATTTGTCCGTGAAGAACAATACCCGACTTGGTTAGCCAATGTGGTACCGATCGGGAAGAAGAATGGTCGGATCGAATTTGTGTGGATTTCGGAGATTTAAACAAGGCATGTCCAAAAGATGAATTCCTCTACGGATCCTGCAATTAATGATCGATGTTGCTTCAACACATGAATATTCTCATTCATGGATGGTTCTTCGAGATACAACCGGATAAAAATGGCTCCGGAAGATGAAAAACTTACAGCATTCGGAATGCCGATCGGAGTATATTGCTGCACACGCCGATGCCATTCGAATCGAAGAACGCAGGAGCAACCTACCGGAGAGCGATGACAAGAATTTTTGATGATCTCATCCACAATCAAGTCGAATGCTACGTGGATGATGTGGTCATCAAAAGCAAAGTAAAGGAAAACCACCGTATGACTTCGAGAATTGTTTTCGAATGATTAAGACAATTTAACCTTAAGATGAATCTCTTAAAATGCAGCCTTCAGCGTCACCTCGGGAAATTCTTAGGATTCGTTGTCCGATATCGTGGAATTGAAATCGACCCGGAAAAGATTAAAGCTATCTTAGAAATGCCACCTCCGTAACCTTAAAACAACTACGATCTTTTCAAGGGAAATCGGCATATCTTCGACGCTTTATCTCGAACATGTCGGTAGGTGTCGGCCTTTCTCGGCATTAGTTAAAAAGGACGCCAAATTTATTTGGGAAGAGAAATGCCGGAGGGCCTTCGAGGACATTAAACAATATTTAATGGCACCTCCTGTCTTAGCAGCTCCGGTCTCGAGTAGACTAGTTGATACTTTATACCGCGGCTTTAGACGACTCTCTCGAGCCTCGATAGCCTGGGTCAATGATGAGGGTAAAGAAAATGCTCTTTACTACCTAAGCCGTCGTTTACTTCCGACTGAAGTAAAGTACCCCACAATCGAAAAGCACCGTTTGGCCTCGATCTTCGCCGCTCAAAAGCTCGAGCACTACATGCTTTCTCATAAGGTCAACCTGATCTCGAAATTTAATTTATTGCAATACTTGATGACCCGTCCAACGCTTTCGCGGACTTGCCGAGTGGTCAATGATATTATTGCAATTCGATATAACTTTCGTGCCTCTTCGCGCCGTAAAGGGACAAGTTCTAGCGGACTTCTCGCAAAGACACCCTTTGCGGCGAATCTCCTCTCAATGACGACTTGCTAGATGAACAAATAATGAACTTAGAAGACCCTGATGATCGACGTTGGGAATTATATTTCGACGGAGCATCTTCAGCACACAAAGACGAAGTTTCGCAAGTGATAGTGCCCGGTAAGGCAGGAATCAGACTAATCTTTATAACACCGGAGCGGGGATGTTAAGATACTCCTACTACTTAACGAGCCGTGTACAAACAATGAAGCGAATACGAAGCTCTCGTAACAGGATCGGAATTAACTATTCAAATGGGGATAACAAACATCAACATCTACGGGGATTTGCAGTTAATCATTCAACGGATCGTTGGACAAGATACGAATTTTAAAGCCAAAACTCGAGCAATACTTCCAAGTATGCCATACGAGCTTGTTGGAACAGATTCCGAATGTGACGATCTACAAAATTCTCAAAAGAAAACGCTTTAAGAGATGCGTTAGCCCGCCTCGCAAAAGAATTTGCATCGCTCGCAAGATGAATCGATGGAAGTATCGGTTCACGGACGTCGGGTCCTATCACAACTCGACATAGTACACAATACACAAACCGAAAAAGAAGAAGAATCGGCTGCAACACCGACGTGAAAACACAGAAGATTAGCGACAGCCATTAATGAACTACTCCGCAAACAGAGAAAACTACCATAAGATAGGTCATCGGCCCATCGTATCAAGAAAAGAACTCGTCCTACGCATTAATAAATAACACGTTATACGAAGGTCTTTCGATCAAATGTGGCTAAGGTGCCTAAGCGGGTCCGAGGCCCGTGAAATTGTTAAAGAGTCCATTCAGGACTCTGTGGCGCTCACCAGTCTGGTCCGAAGATGAAAATGAAAATTAAAAGACTAGGGTACTACTGGCCCTCAATGATGACCGACTGCATGAAAATCGCCAAGAGCTGTCACCAATGCCAAGTGCACGGAGTGGTTCTACACCAACCTCCAAATGTGCTACATCCGACAATTGCGTCGTGGCCATTTGAATGTTGGGGCATAGATATAGTGGGTCCAATAGAGCCACCATCTTCAAAAGGACACCGCTTCATTCTTGCGGCTACAGATTACTTTTCCAAGTGGGCAGAGGCAGTTCCACTCAGAGAAGTGAAAGCACACAACATGCTATAGTTTTTCAAGAACCAAGTTGTCTACCGTTTCGGAGTGCCGCGCAGGATCATCTCGGATAATGGGTCAACATTCAGAAGCACGCAAATTAACAATTTTGTCAGGAGACACGGAATCGACCGGCTGTATTCAACAATTTACTACCCAAGAGCAAACGGCTCGGTCGAGGCTTTTAATAAAACTCTCGTTCAAATTTTAAAGAAAACTTTGGACGATAATAAGAGAAATTGGCACGAGAAGTTATTAGAAGCCTTATGGGCCTACCGAACAACCTTCGAACTCCTACTCAAGCTACACCTTACGCTCCGGTGTATGGGTCCGAGGCAAGTGTTACCCTTAGAGGTCCAACTTCCTTCACTCGTAATTGCAGCTTGCAAACAAAATCACGATAGAAGAGAATGCCAAATTTTGACTAGAGGAATTGGAAAGCCTGGAAGGGAAAAGACTTACAGCGTAGCAGAATTTAGAACTATACTAAGCTAGGATGGTTCAAGCCCATGACAGACTGGTCCGCCCAATAACCTTCAAAGTTGGTGACTTAGTTCTCGTTCTCAAGAGACCTATCCTTGCACACCGCAAGATAGGAGGAAAATTTGAACCCACTTGGGAAGGGTCGTTTGTGGTCGAGGCGATCTACTCGGGAGGCTCCTACCGCCTAGTGAATTGCCAAGGAGAACGACATATGCTTCCGATCAACGGACGATACTTGAAGAAATATTACGCTACCTGATGTTTCGAAGGAATGGATTTTTCATCCCTAGAAGCACGGGTGAAGTAATTACTTATGCTCGGTCCGAACCCAAAAATAATAAAAAATGTGCTAAAATAAATAAAATCATGATAATAAAGCTTTCCTTGTTCTCTCTTCCAAATCAAATTCTTTTTCCCGATCTTTCCCCACTTCATTCCTGTTGAATTTAAAAATACAAAAGGAATAATAAAAAAAAGAGAAAAAAAAAAAGAAAACTCTGTCTCTAATAAACATTTTTTTAATGTTCTTGTTCTTAAGTATGACCCCCGATCCTTTTCCTTGTCTTTTCGCGAGGAAATGTCGAACGTGCGGTTGGTTCCGAACTTTAGAAATGGCGTAAGCCTTGCACTCGATGAAAAGAGGGTGAAAGATGGAGCGATAATAGAGATCGACTCATACTTCGCACCGACGAGCTCGCAATACGAGGAAGGTGATCGGGTCCCGACCGACCGAGAGGAACTTCCCGATCGGACAAGAATAAAAGTGGGTGGCCCAAGCCACGAACCCAAAGACGAAGAAAAGGAAAACAAACACTGAGGAGGACAAGAGAATCAAGTCTGTAGTCGCTACAGCAGAGGGCAGACTTTTCAGCGCCGCGCCCACAGAAATTCGGGAAGTATGAAGAGCTACTCTCACAGCAACTCAGCGAAGAAATAAAATCGCCGTATCCGCAAGATGTTAACTAAACTAGTAGCGGACCAGCGCGACGAGGCGATCGCTACTACCGAGTGCATATACTTCGAGGATGCCGGTTCGCCAGAACCCGAAGAAAGGAGGTCGACTCCGAGGATAACGAAGAGACCAGTGGAAATCTCAAGAAGATCGAAGAAGGAAGGCTACCACACCACCGGATAAAGCCACCGCAATGCATAACCTTGTTGCAGAAGCAACCCCGGAGGATGTCCCAACGGAGACCATCCCTGAGGAGCCGAGGTATGCAAGAGAACGCGAATGGATTGAGCCATATATCCCACAGTACGTCACCAGGCCTCGCCATTTGCAGATTATTCCAGAATACGAGCTAGAAAGAATGCAGAATGTCGAGAAGCAAACATTTGAATACTTTGAAAGAATCAGAGGCAGGAGGATCAATATACTAGAAGGCCTCGAGCTACATACAGACGTGTTCTCAAAATACGAACAACAACAAATCGTGGATCGCATCCGGATTTGAAAAGGATGGGTCGAGCGAAGCCGCCTAAGAGAAAACACTTACTCGGAACCCCGGAGATGGATGCCGGGAAAGGGAGAATTACAATACAATGTGGATGCTCGCTACAACTTCGTAGAAGACGGAAGGGAAACCCACCGGGATACTCCGTCATGGCAAGGTAGATCCAATGCAATTAGTCATCAAAAGGATGGTAAAGAGAATGATAACATAGAGGGTACCGCGCGGATCGCATACCCAACGATTGCATCATTAACATTTACAAGAAGGGTGATCGCATACCCCCGCACATAGACCACCACGACTTTGTTAGACCTTTCGCACGTTTCTTTTCCGAACGAGTGTAATATTATGTTCGGATCCGACCTCCGGATAACGAGCCCATGCGAGTTCCGAGGGCCGAGAAAGATACCATTACCGGTAGGTTCCGTCATGATACTAAAGGGCAACATAGCGAGATGTCGCTAAACATTGCATACCGGGAGTACCAATGAAGCGAATCTCGGCTACTTTCGAAGGATGGATGACGGAAAGCACCTTACCACTTCCAGACTGCACCCGTAGCTAGAGAGCCTCCGGCCTTACGAGCCGTGAGTTACATGGAAAATATCACACCTCCAACGTACATCCATACGACATCCTTGCCAAGGATGGCTTGGAAGGTGATGTTATCGACCATATACCTCACTATTCGGATATGGATTTTTGACGGATGCCTTTTTGGATGGATCGACAAAGATCATACATAGTCCGTTTCGAGTCTACATGGATTGTATGAGATGTATTCCAGCATCGAGTCGTATGATGTATCTTCAACATGATTGGAATGAAAGTGACCATGTCACATTTTTGGCCTTCACCTCTTTTAGTGCAAGTTGATCTGGAAACGCCATTAAAGTTAAATGAACTTCGAACAAAGAACAGAAAAGAACCAAAAAGAATAAAAGAAAACTTTTCTTAAAAATCTAAAAAAATGGTGAACGCCAAATTCACATGAACATTAAATGAACGATAAAGCAAATTTGAATCGTTAAAGGACAAACAAAATGAACACGAATTTTAAATCAAATCTCAATTAAATTCAAATTCAACCTTCCAGATCTCAAATCAAATCTCATTCAAATTCAAAATCAACCTTCCAAATCTGAAATCCAATCCGTTCTACTCTCTCCTCGTCCGGGATGGAAGCGGTCGATTCCATCGACACGGAGCCACGAGGTTTTCGATTCGGATCTAGTGGCGAGGAATCGTATCCAATCCAAACCAGCAACTTTCGATCAACTCTTTTGAATGGGATATGTAGCATCTACATATTCCCTCCTAATCTGTTTCTTTCCACAAAAAATCTTTTACAACTTTCATGAAATTCTCGAAACACCAAAATTCCACACTTTTCAAATCAACACTACAAATCTTTGCAAAATTAATTACCATTCAAAAAATCAAATTCTTGGGGTTGAGGATTTTACATCCGATACTGCATTGCTTTAGGTTCTTTCCCAATCGCAATGAAATACATCAAAATCAAATTCTTGGGGTTGAGGATTTTACATCCGATACTCGCATCGCTTTAGGTTCTTTCCCTATCGCAATGAAATACATCAAAATCAAACTTTTGGGGTCGAGGATTTTACATCCGATACCGCATTGCTTTAGGTTCTTTCCCTATCGCAATGAAATACATCAAAATCAAATTCTTGGGGTCGAGGATTTTACATCCGATACTCGCATTGTTTTAGGTTCTTTCCCTATCGCAATGAAATACATCAAAATCAAACTTTTGGGGTTGAGGATTTTACATCCGATACTGCATTGCTTTAGGTTCTTTCCCTATCGCAATGAAATACATCAAAATCAAACTTTTGGGGTTGAGGATTTTACATCCGATACTGCATTTCTTTAGGTTCTTTCCCTATCGCAATGAAATACATCAAAATCAAATTCTTGGGGTTGAGGATTTTACATCCGATACTGCATCGCTTTAGGTTCTTTCTCTATCGCAATGAAATACATCAAAATCAAATTCTTGGGGTCGAGGATTTTACATCCGATACTCGCATCGCTTTAGGTTCTTTCCCTATCGCAATGAAATACATCAAAATCAAACTTTTGGGGTCGAGGATTTTACATCCGATACCGCATCGCTTTAGGTTCTTTCCCTATCGCAATGAAATACATCAAAATCAAACTTTTGAGGTCGAGGATTTTACATCCGATACTCGCATCGCTTTAGGTTCTTTCCCTATCGCAATGAAATACATCAAAATCAAATTCTTGGGGTCGAGGATTTTACATCCGATATCGCATTGCTTTAGGTTCTTTCCCTATCGCAATGAAATACATCAAAATCAAACTTTTGGGGTCGAGGATTTTACATCCGATACTCGTATTGCTTTAGGTTCTTTCCCTATCGCAATGAAATACATCAAAATCAAACTTTTGGGGTTGAGGATTTTACATCCGATACTCGCACTCGCTTTAGGTTCTTTCCCAAACGCAATGAAATACATCAAAATCAAACTTTTCGAGGTTAAGGATTTTACATCCAATACCGCATTGCTTTAGGTTCTTTCCTCTTGCAGATGAAGCACACCAAATCAAGTCAGTTGAGGTTAAGTATTTTACATCCATTACCGCATCGCTCGAGTTCTTTCCTCATTGTAATGGTTCAATCCAATCAATTCAAATTTTTGAGGTTGAAGATGTTACATCTAAAACCACAAAATTCTAATTTTCATTTCAAGTTCAAATCCCTTCAAATTAATTTTAACAAAACTTCAATCTAAATTGAAACTCAAACTAAAATCTGAGCTCACACATCAAAACTTAAACTGAAACAAAATGAAATCTAAATCGAAATTCCCCCAGATCATGTGATTTGGGATTCACCTCCTTTTCCTTTCCCCAGCGAGAGTTCAGGGATCTCCGGCCTCGCGAGATATACTTGACACTCCCTAGATGGAAATTCTTCACTTTGTCCTAAGTTTGTCACTTGGACATCCGTGTTGGTTTTGTTGATCTTTTCGGTCGACGCCAATACGCGCGGTGTGCTTGGTTAGCACACCACACCTATCGGGGTCCATTTGTCGACCTCATTTTTGATGAGGTCTTCTCTTACTTTTTTTTAAGTATTTAGGATCTAGCCTTAGGCTTTTCCTTCGACTATCCTGAGGATTAGAATCGAGACCCACCACTTAGAAATTCAAACCACTTCTTAACTCCTCGCAAACTCCACAAACTCGATTGTAGACCCCTAATCACCCGTAGAGGGTTGAAATCAAATGTGGAAGTTTAAAGGATGAGTTCCTATAGGACTCTTTGGCCTTAGGACTGCCCTGGGTGGCCTGGTCTGGTGAAGGGCTGACTTACACACACACTACACTTATACACTACACTTATACACTACACTTTCACACACCTCCTAAAACCACACCCATACCCAACTTGACCTCCTGACTCATCAAGGTGATTCACATGGATGATCCTTAACCCCTAAGCCCTTGGCTAAGAGGGTTAGGAACAACATAGTGAATGCCTCAAATGAGTCCCTTTATGGCTCATGTGGGCTTGATATGGCTTCATGGCTCAACCAAAATGATTTCATTCCACTTACATTTACCCAATCTTCAATTTTCTAAATTTTCAATTTTTGATCCCCGGGACCCCAGTCCCGCCTAGCCTACCCAAAACCCTCCAAAATTTCCAAATCACCCAAAATTCCCCAAAATTAACCTTGAACATTTCCTCACCAATCAAATTGATCATCCATAGCCAGAAATACCAAAAATTCCAAAAATACCCCCCAATACTCTCCAAATACCCAAAATGCCCCTCTTAACCAAAAATCCAAAAAATTCAGAAAATTCCCAGAAAATTCCAGAAAATCCCAAATATTCCCAATTTCATTTTGTCCAACTACACCATTGGCCAATTTTGTCAATTTACCCCACTTTTGTCAAAATCCCCAATTTGACCCATTTTAACCCAAAGTGAACCCAATGTCAAACCAAACCAATCCAATTGACCCAAATTCTGGTCCAATTCAATTCTAAACTTCAATTCAACATCCCCAACACCAATCTAGACCAAATCCAAGCCCAATTTAATTGGCATTTGAATCCAATTTCACTTTTGACCTTAAAGCCCAATTTGGACCCATGACCCAAAACTTAGCCCAAACTAACCCAATTCAACTCCAATTAACCTCAAATCTTTTCTAAACCTTCCCTAACATCCCTACAAACAAAAAACTAACATAATTTGCCCAAAATTTGGACCCAAACCCCACTCAAATTCAACCCAAAACCAAAAATCCCAACTTTGACCTAAACCCAAACTTAACCCAAATAGGCCCAAACCCCAAAATCCAACCCCAACAAAAGTTGAAACCTCTTTGAAACACTCGCATAAACATTTCCCAACATTAATTTCACATCAATTTCAACCCTAGCTCAACATCGGCCCAAATTAGCCCAATTTGACCTACATTGGCCCATGTACCAAATGAACCCAAATCCAACCCAATTCAAGCCCAAACCACCTCAAATTTATTTCAAATCACTCATGACACATCCCTGAACCAAATCCAACAATTATTTGGCCCAAGCCTTTACCAAACTTTCATCCTAGAATCCATTTTTAAAATCCAAAAAGCCCACTTCCCTAAACCATTTTAAAAGCCCATCTTCACTAAATTTCAAAGGCCCAAACTTCATGCTAAAGCCCATATGACATTCTTTTCATCACCCCATTAATTGATATCATCCCTTAAGTCCTAAATAAATCATCAAATAATCCTAAATTAGGCCTCATGCCAAAATCACCCATAAGTCCCAAAAATTCAAAACCTTCTTTCATGTAAATGACCAAGCTTTGTCCCAAGCCACATGGAGCCATGAGCAAGCCATTTACAAGCCATATGAAGCCATGGAAGGTTTGACATGTGACCAAGCCATTAATGGAAAAAGGAGGGCTCCCTTTCCTAATCCTTCATTAAGCCTTTTTAACCATAACCATGTCACACACTAAACCAAGTTTAGCCACCTCACCATGGATGGAGACTTCACCACTCCATGGCAATCGACCCAACTGATCCCCCTGGCCCAAAATCATACCATGGGAAGGTGAACCAAGCCCAAATACATGGGTTGACCAAATTGAACCCAAAATGAGCCTCTCCCCATTCCATTTCAATCCAGCCCCTTTACACATGTCAAACTCCAATTGACTGCACCATTGCCAACCCCTGACCCCATCGGTCAAGATGGTGACCGATGCTCGGCCTGGCCAGCCACCGAGGCCGCAGGAAAACACCATGGCCGAAAGCTCCATGTGAGCCGAAAAATTCAATTCACGCTCGTCGAAGTGTCCCGACCCCAATTGAACACCATGGCCGTTCTTCTCTTGCATGGAGCGATCGATCCCTGACCTTAAACCCCCCGGAGGCCCTCCACCCTCTCCTATTTAAACACCACCTCCTCTCGGCCAAGAGAGGTGTCCGAACCAAAACTTACCGAAACCCCGCCAAAATCATCCCGTACCACTCTCTACACATAGAGAACTTGATCCCACTGAAATCCCCCTGCCATTTCCTCTCGCGAGCTCCATTTCGAGTTGAAATCCAAGCTCAAAACCAGGACACTTCACCACAGTGAGTCAATCTCCAAATTGATTGGTCCTACACCTTCACCAGACCAAGAGGAGAAGTTTCTCAGCAAAAGCCCCCTCACCAGGCCAGCCATTGCTCCCAGCCTCCAAGCCTTGTAATTGTCTTTGGTCGAAATCATACTCAGACAATTCGAGCGAGACGAGGGACTTCATCCGGAGCTTGCTTGGACTCAATCGAAGGTGACACGACTCTCGGATCGAAGCTTCACTTCTCCGAGCAAAGGTATGGACTCACTCTTCTTCCCGAGCTTACAAAGATTCTCCATTTAAATTGAATCAATTTCAATGCATGTTTACCGTATGGATGTGTTCGTCTCTTCAAGACGAATCCATAGAGCATAAGAACACAAAAATCCGTTGAGAATCGAGTGAGAAATTAGGGTTAGAAGGTTGATGGTCACGGGTGCACACCAGTCGTAGACGATGACCAGGAGCCGTCGGATCGAGCGTGTATCGAGCGGACTGTCGGGATCGAGCCGGACAGCGCGATGGTACATGAACCGCGGGCCCCTGGAGCGCTGAGTCGGATGGCGGCGCCGAATCAAAGCGCGCCGTGTGGCCCTTCGGAGCTGCCGAGGATGGCGTGGCGCCGCGTGGATAAGTAGGAAAATAGGGATTTTTCTTATTTAATTACCAGAACTTAGAAAATTCATAACTTTGTGTAGGAAAATCCTAAAAATAAAATAAAAATACCTCTCGCTTCGATGAACGAAAGGAGAATAATGTGGAAAAGAAATCAAGTACTTTCATTAAGTATTTTATTTTTAATGATTTATTTACTCTCTGCATTGTTTTAATTCTCCATGCATGTATACAATTCACCATGGCATGAGACCATAAGGCTTTTGAAGCCTCTGAATTTGGGGACATTCCCTGAATTTTCCAAAGTCAGAGGCCATCCCTATGAAGAGTTATTTATTTTTCAATTCTAAGTCACTATTCCGAGTATTTTAATTCCAATAATTAGCATATTGTGAAATAAATTCTAGAAAAATTTGGTGATGTTTCTTATAGCTAGAGGACCACTAGTGGAAAATAGAGTTTTGAGTTAACTCACTTGGAATAACCCTAATTGGCTTAAACACCCAAAATGGAGCTTTAATTAATTAGAGCTAATCACACATCAAATTGACTTGAAATCAATTCTCCACTCGACCTTTAGAATCGAGAGGAACCCACCATAAAATTTTGAAGTCAATTGGACTTGGTTAGCCCTATTAAATGGGTTGATTAAGCCATTTAGTCAAACTTAAACTTTAAAAATTCATAACTTTCAAAATACTTTTCAAAAATTCACCAAATTAGTTTTGGAGCCTCTCTGATATCAGGGGAATTTAAGAAAATTAAAATTGAAATTTTTCAAAAAAGTTGATTTTTTGTATTATTTTAATATTTTTAATAATTAAAAATAATAAAAATCACAAAAATAATAAAATTCACCAAAATGTCACATTTTGAATTTTAATCACTTAGGAATAAACCCCATATTTTTCTTAAGTCTCTATGATGAGATATTAAATTTTAAAGCCCTAAGGTAATTTTAAAATTTAAAAATGTATTTTCTAGCATTTCCACTAAAATAATTCTAATAAATCAAAGAAAAAGTAGAAAATTATAAAAATTGGCTCTCTGGTTTCCTTGATATCAAAGAGATTTTTGAAAAATATAAAATTAATTTTTCAACCTTTATTTTATTTTTAAATTAATTAATACTCCAAAACTCAAAATAATTATAATAAAGAAAGTATAATTCAAAAAATCACCAAAATTGGTCCAAGTGGTCATCTGGTCATTAGCAATGTCCCATAATTTTCTTAAGGACAGAAACTTTCCCTTGGTCATGTTATTGAATTTTCCTTGAAAATTCCTATTTTCCACCAAAAATAATTACATAAATAAATTAAATATAGAAAAATCACAGTTTCTCCTCTAATGTCTTGATTGATAAATGAGTGAAGTCACATAAAAGTTTCAAATTCATTTAAGCTCAATTTAGTGAGTTATGAAATTAGTAAGTTTAAAGGGCAAAATGATAATTAAAATTTTAACCTATAATTAAAAATTTTTGGTTTAATTAAAAGGGTGGGTAAAATATTTGATACTAAGTTGATTTTGGATGTTTGAAACTTAGGTAGTTAAAGGGTAGAAACCTACCAAACAATTTGAAAATAATTAAAATAAACCTTAATTAACTAATTAATTAAATTTGAAAGAATAATGAAAAATTGGAATTATTAAAATAGGGATACTATTAGGAGGAGATTTATTCTTTAATTTAAGAATCCCTAAATTAATCACCTCAATAATATTTAATTCCTAATTAAAATGATAATCCAAACTCAGGATTTAAAATGCTAAAAGACTTAATCATTAAATTAAATTAAAGTTAAAACATTTAAATTAAATCCTTCTAAAGTTTCAATTAAATTAATACTTTAACAATTAAATTAAATCATCCTTAAAGCATAAAAAATAAAATATTAAATTAAAATTAAAATAAAATTAAATTAAAAATTAAATTAAATTAAATTAAATTAAATTAAATTAAATTAAATTAAATTAAATTAAATTAAATTAAATTAAATTAAATAAAAAATAAAATCAAGTTAAAATAAAATTAAAATTAAATTAAAAAAAAAATTTAAATTAAAATTAAAACTAAACCAAATTAAATTAAATTAAAATTAAATTAAATTAAATTGAATTAAATATAACATCACCTAAGACATAAAGAATTCAAAATAAATCTAAAACAACTTAACACTATTCCAAACTTAAACCCATTAATTAAAATTAAATTAAATCACAAATCACTTAAACATCAATTTGCCCTCAAAAGCTCTTGTTGTCATAACTCCTAAACGGAGTATTAAGTGAAGTGTTACTTCACTTATAGGATATTCAAATGTCCTAATTCACTGAGCAAGATGACAAAACTTAAACTCTTGGATGATTAATTCACTTGTATAATTAAATTCTCTTGGACTTAAAACAATCCTAAAGGTATTGAAAAGATGTTTAAGACTCGTCTTAAGCACTTCCTCAATATGATAGGATATTTATAAGAACAATTGAACTTAATTGTTCTTTGATGAAGAAAATCGTCCTTAAACCAAAATATGAGAACCTAGACGTCATAGGTGGTGACTAGCTATAGGATTAGGAACTTGGTAGAAAACCATAACCCTTCCCTTAGCTTTACCTAGGTACTTGTTGGAATACTTAAATGCTATGATATGTGTTTTAAGTGTAGCTTGGGATGACGGGAAGACCCTCCAGGTGCGCTTTTATTTTATTGCAATTTACTTTATTGCAAATGCATTTTACTTTTCTTGCATGATAAACAACTGTTGCATGAAAACCCACACCTTTAGGATAGTCCCTAAAACTGAAACCAAAACTAAATTAAAAATCATTACAAGATAAAATTCACCTCCACAACATTTCAAAATATAAAACAACTCAAAATTTAATCACAAACAGAAAACAAAACTACAACTACAACTAAATTAAAATGTCTTGTTGGATGATCGGGAATACCTCGGATGATGTAACCTACGTGTTGCTAACGGGATTTCACGGTTTAAATAAAAGTGTGGAACTCATTTAGTTGAGTTTAGCAAATTCATACGGACTAAGTGAATCCGATAAAAATAACGATGCCGGAAGGATGGAACGAGTGGGATCTTAACCAGTGTTGTTATAATCAACTTTAAGATTTGTTTTAATTAAAACATAAAAAACACTTGGAAATTAAGACCTTCTCTAAACCAGAACACTTCTCTCATCTCTTGATTTATGATTTCTAAAACTAAACCTCTGCAACAATAAGGAGCTCGGAGCATGGTGGGCAGCACGACCATCGTCATCAACAAAACTCGGATCTACTGCAACAAAGCATTTCTTAGAATTAAATAACTAAACCATAGGACATCGAGGTAGTTTGCCTAGTTCAACATAAATCCTCAACCTTTTGTTAGGCATCTGCATTGCAAATTAAGCCCTAACCGATCTTAGGATTCCGAGGTAGTCGTCCGATACGACATAAACCCTCACATCTTCGAGGCTATTTGTGTGATCACTTCATACGGATATAAGTCCTAATTAATTAAAAATTGGCAATATCAAAACATTAAATAAACATTAGGGTCTTCCTAAATTCAAGCCAAACAATAGGATAGTCGGGAAATTACCGAAGTTCGCTTCGAATCCGTGATTTCTCCTACCTTTCTTCCTTTGAATTCTCAAAATAAAATGTTCCAAATTTGATGCATTCCCTATTGAAATTCCAAAATTCAATCCTTGAAAACTTAAACTTTGAAATTCTTGAGAACGAAACTACCGATTATTATCGAGAGTTTTCTTAGGTGATTCCCGTCACTTAAGATGTAATTAACTATAGGGGCTTGCCTTTATAGGGAATTTTAAGAACCCAGATAGTATAAACCCTGTTTAATGCTTTCATATTAAGCAGGGGAACTTGTCGGCAAATAAAATGGTTTCGCAGACCAAACGGATGTCACAAACCTTCTAGTTTATTTAATCGAGCCCCACCACCAAACAAGTGTGCCTATTCTTCGGAATAGACACGCGATTGTGGTGCGTGCTCGTTTATATAAACTATTTGAGATGTGAGATCAGTTTGATTTCATATCTTAAAATTTTTAAAATTATTTTCAAAATCAAAACAGTACTTTCCAAATTATATATATATTTAAAGTAAATTTAAAATTTAAAATCCGCCGACAATTTCTGTAGGCGACCCCCTTTTCAAATACAACACAACCTAAAAATATGCCGACAAATATGCAAAACAAGGATGACTTTCTTATGAACTTCAACCTGAAATTAGTTCCTTTTGCTGGCCTGCTATGCAAGACATGGATGACTTTCATCTTCACAATAATGAGGAAGAAGATCCCGTTGATCACCTGCTGTGTAGGACGGGGTTGCCTTCTCTTTTGAAAAATCTCACTAAGAGAAGACACCGCTCTTCACACTCATTCTTTTTTTTTTTACTTCGCCTTCTCCTCACATGTGATTCTTCCTTCATCATTGCATCTATTTATAAGCTTAAGAGAAGGTCTAGCATTAAAAACAATTGTTTAAAAAAAGGGAAGAATACTGAAATTATTTTCATATTCCCACTTTTTAGCCTTTCAAATTCTCTCATTACAAAGTAAAATAAGGGGAGGAAAAATCTCCTCAAATTCCACCATTTGTGTGGCTAAAATCTAATTTAATTTCACAATTTTTCGGTCCAAATACCACAGCCGATCGAAGTTCCATGGGTCTAGCTTTGTGCTGGTCCAAATTCTATCGGTCCAGCTCCTAGAATGATACAAATCTTGTAGCTCGTAATTCAAATTCATGGTGCTAGTCCAACTATTGTCGACTGACCTTCCAACCCTCCAAATTCCCTTGGTCTCGTCTCGCTAGTCAGCTCGCGGGCACGCTTATTGGCCCGATGAATGGAGCAGAGCGGGCCAGCATGCCATATTTTTGCTGCATAGTTGGCCAACAAAAATAATTATTTTTTCATTTGAAGCAAGGCATTCAAAAAACAAAGCACGTGTAGGGAGCATAAGGATGACACTTACTGAGCTGAGCTCAATTCACTAATTAATTATCCATGTATTTATCCTTGTATTAATATGCATGATAATAATATAAAAAACTGTAGATCATGATATTTTCGATCAACGAGGTTGGTTCTGCTCGAAAATTTTCCCTAAAATAGGGGACAACTGATAAACCTCCAATAAGTCCCTATCATCAAATATAAATCTCAAGACATGACATGGATCTCGAAGCAATATTTTGGGCAAAAAATGTTTAAACCTTGATTAAAAATAATTAGTGCTTTGATTTCAACAAACTTATAGTCAATTTGACCAGCTTGATTAGTTGGACCCAATGGTACCAATATTAATCTAATCTGAACCAAATCGAGCCCACATTAAGCCATTGAGCCATATTAGAAAGTTTTTCAGACACATTTAAGAGGTCAAATAGATGTCAAATCTGGCAAGTTAATAGTTAACCCGAGTGTCTCAGCGATACAAATTGAACAAGCCCAGGATCGCTAAATTCCAACATCATTAAGGAAATTAAATATCCATCAAATATCATTTGATCGAGGAAAGCCCTTTGAGCCATCTGATCAAAGTGGTTCATATTCTTGCATTAGTTGCACCTAAAACTCTATAAATAGTGCCCCCTCTCAAATGAGGGGGAGGGGAGCTTGAGTCTTGAGAATGAACTTAAAGCTTTGAGAAGGAGCTGAAGTCCAGCATGCCCCCTACAACAGTCGATCACCGCCGGCTGCGGTTGGCTATTGACCCGATTTTTGTATTTCCAAATACAAGAATTTGTTACCACTGCTAGAAAATTTAATTTTTGGCAAAAGCACGAAACACTTGACCCGGAATAACTTGCTATATAGATGTTTACCAAAATTAATCTAACGGAAATAACATTAAATAAAACTCGATTGCTACTGAATGCTAGGCCGTTAGTGATTAATACTTTTTAAATATATGTTTATATAGCAAAATATAATTTTAAAGAAAAATATTTTATATACTTTTTGGGTACTACGTAAGTATACGTATCGTTTCAAGTAATAAAGGGCTTTGAAACAAAGACCCCAGTATCGATCCCACGGGGAAAATGGTAATAAATTTTTAAATATTGTATTTTAAGAACTTTTTGTATTTTAATCTAACTATAAATTACTTTTAATTTACTAGATGCAGGTAAAGAAAACAATAATAAGAAAATGATTTTGTGAAAATTATATAAAACAAACTACTTTCTTCCTTTCAATTAATCCAAGAATTTTAAGATAATTTAATATTCGTTGGAGAATCTATATTATGGTATTGCACCAAATACAAGAATTCATATTCTTTACCCTTTAATATCATCATAATGTTTTGAAAATATTTTGATTTTCAATTCTCCATCGAATTTTATATTATCTTATTTATCTTTTCATAATTGAAGGAAGAAAGTAAACTAACTACTCAGAATACATCGAATATAAACAACAAAAAATAATAAATAAACTTTCAATCAAAAATAAAATACTTACCTCAAAGATTCCTGCTACAAATCTTCTGATTCCTACTGACTCCACAGTGTAATGAACTCCAGATGCAACAACTTGAAAATAAACTCACTAAACTAAATAAAAGTGGCCCTAAATTCCTCTCTCTATTTCTCTCTCTAAGGATGAGAGATCCTAAAGTGGCTAAGAGATAGGGGTTACGATGGGGGGCACGTTTTTACGAAGGAGTGGACTCTCATTTATAGGCTTCGAGGGTTGCCTTGAGGCACCTCTTCAAAATATGTCCACATTCAATGAATATTTTAGAAGGTACGTCACGGCGCTGAGCGCCGGGACACCGCGTCCAGTTCTTCGCAACTTTTTGCTTTGGTTCGCACCTCTTCGCATTTAAAACAGTTTTGGAGTGTCCAAATGCAATGTATCACAGGTCCTATTATCAAGGAACAACTACCAGTCTTCTAAAATGTCCAATAACCGCTTACTCCGTCAAAATAACTGTCCAAATGTAGTAAAAAATTTGACAGTTTCTGTATCGAGTCTGGCGCTTAGGCGCCAACTTCTGGCGCCTAGGCGCCAGGCCATAATTTTTTATAATTCTTGTATTTTGCACTATTTTTGCTCCTTTTTCACCCTTTTTCCTTTTTTGGATCTTTTTACATCACCTACATCCAAAAACACAAAAATACCTTTCATTAAAGCATAATATCCTTAGAAATTGATAAAAATTAAGGCATAAAAATAGGTATTTTTTCATGGATCAAAATCCCCCAAACTTAAATGTTACTTGTCCTCAAGTAACCTCTTTTACTATATAAAATGTATAACATTTGGAATGAAAGATAAATATTTAAGGTTCCTTATTATTTTTGATTTTATAAAGTCTTTAGTGAATTATTAACCCAATTTCACTAACTAGGTTTAATTTTAAGAATTTAAAGAATATTCAACTACCAAATCATAAGATTTCAAATTTTTCATCCATTTTGAAAATAATAGAAGTTTATTATATTAAGATCTTATAAATTATTTACAAGAAAAAGATCCTGAAAAACCTTTCTTAAATAAAGATTCATGCATAAAGATTAAGTAAAATATGTAACTAGTTTTCCTTCCATAAGATAATTCAAGTGAAGCCAATTTTTGATTAGGCATTTTCTTAAGCTTCTCTTCTCTTATATTTGGATAGTCTGTTAATATATATTTATATATAGAGGATTACTATATTTGGATAGTGTGTTAATGATTTTGAACTTCACTATCCTTAACTTATATTTTAAAAACTTATATATTTTCACTTAATTATTATAACATGAATAAAAATTCAAAAAGATTTTCAATCTTTTCTTTTTTCAAGTGATAATTTTTGATTACTTAATACTTCTAAAATTATATTATTTCTACCATGAATAAAAAAATTCCTTAATCTTATTCTTCTTTAAGTTAAATAATTCTATTCTTAAAATCAATTAAAGTTATTAAAATTTTGGTTAAGTTCACTAAATTGTTTATAATTTAAAAAATAAATGTGATCTTAATTAGATTCTTCATTCCTTAAGTTATGTTAAAAAGTTTCTATTTTAAGAAAATATTAGCTCTTTAAGGACAAATAAAATTTAAATCTGAATGTATTTTCCCTTCCCCCAAACTTAAGTTTTTGTATACTATGAAAATTTGAAAGTATGAGAGAAAGAAAATCATAATTTTAAAAAGGAAATTTTTATAAGTATGTAAAAACGATCTTTAAAAAAAATTTACTTCTTTTCATGCTTTTATGAATAATAAAGATAAAATTAAAGCAGGTATAAAAAGTAAGCAGGCTAATTTTTTATTTAAAACAAAATAAAAGCAGAGCAAAATTACTAATTACTAAACAGTAGACTGAAACAAACATATTATAAATTAATTCTAATTTCAGTCTCAAACACAATATACTAAGAATATTCTAACAACAGAATCTTAACACTAATCAATCCAAACCGGTACATATCAAATCAACATACATCAATCATCAAACAAACCAACAAACCAAACAAACCAAACTAACAACAAAGTAGCACAACAAAGAGATCTATCAACTACTAGTCACTGGCTGTAGCCTCATCATCATCTTCGTCACCAAAGGAAAACTCAACATCCTTAGGATCAACAAATGGCGTGAAACTAGGAAAAGTAGGAAAACTAACGTCATGCTCACCCTTCAGAAATCTGACGAGGGCTTCATCATACTCAACATCATAGCTACTCTTCCTCTGAGTATAGTCAGATAAATGATCAAGTTTCCTATCAATAGTATCAATACTGCAATGAGTTTGAAATAACTCCTGCTGCTGCTCTATAAACTGATCATGCATTGAATCCCAGAAACTCGATGGTGGCTCAGCAGAAGTAGAAGGTCGGGAAGTAGAAGGTCTACCTGGAGTAGGTGCAAAAGAAGGAGCAGTCGATCTCTTCCCTCAAAGACGATCATATATGCTAACACTCTCCTGACCAATCGGTTTAGTAGTCTTCAACCTTTCCTCTGAAATATGTGCAGTGACTCCATTGCTAATGCATAATGAATAAATCAGAGATGGGAATCTCAGTCAAACAGAAGTGCTGGATCTCGCAGTAGAATTCACAGAATCATAAATAATATTGCCGACATCAATAGGCTTCCTTTCCTGAATGCAGTAGTTTAAGATTGCTCGATCTGTAGTCACTTCACTCAGGTGGTTGGAAGGTAACAATCTTGCAGAAATAAAATAGTGCCATGCTTTAGAAATACCATTTAACTTGGAGGATTTGAAGTTGACCCTTTTTCCGTTCTCGATCTTCCAAGATCCGATGCAGTCGATCAAATAAGTAATGATCATATCCAAATTTCCCTCAGATGGAGATAATCCAGAATAGTGGCACTCTATAGTCGGTGGCAGGCCATAAAATACATTGATTCTTTCAAGAGTAAATCCTACTCCGACACCTCTTACAAAAACTTCAAAATCTTCGGCATCCAGAAAATTCGCATAAAACTCTCGAACTATAGGGATAACAACAACAACAGTGAAATAACAGAATCGTTGCCAGTTGTGCGCAACGATAGTGTTTTCAATCATCTCCCCTGGATGATAGAAACTTCGTTCTGAAATGAACTTCCTCGACGTCGCAAATTCGTGGAATCAAAAATGCGCAGCCGCAGTAGAAAATTTGCTGCTATCGAAGTTATCTCGTGCCTTCCCGCGTTTAGATTTCAGAGCCATCTAAACGTGAAAGAAAACAAGAACAAATTTAGGAATCAAAAGTTTAAACTCTTTTTAAGTTTAGAAAACTTAAAATAAGTTAAAAAATCCAAAGAAATCACTAAAAATCAAAAAAAAATTTCAAAATTTCGGTTCTTAGCAAAACTTAGGGAAATCTATGGTAAAAATCGAAAATAAATGGTTTAAAGTCTAGATCTGACCTTGAGATGAAGAAATCAAGTGGTTTCGCACCCAAATCCTTGATGTTTTGACCTCAAAATGGATTCTAAAGGCTAATTTTCGCGAAAAATGGAGGAAGAAGAAGGCTTAGGCGTCGATAATGGCTTTTTAGGGTATTTAAGGAATTTTTCGGGTACAGGCCAAACCGGCGCTTAGGTGCCGAATTCTGGCGCCTAGGCGCCAGACTCGCCTTTCACAAAAAATATTTTTAAATTTAATTTTCCACCAAAATTCATAAATTCAATTTCCAATTACTCACATTAGAGTAGGGCTTCAGTTTCTAACTTCCAAAATATTTTCCAAAAATTTTAAAAATTAAATATTAAATCCACCAATCAAACATAAAGTTTAAATCAAACTTCACTAAATTCCATTTATAATCTTCAATATTGACTCAATATATTCTAGATAAGTATCTTACTTGATTCGAGTTCTTAATACACAATCAAACACAACAATTTCTAAGCAAAAATAACACACATTGAACATGAAAGCAAATACATAAACAAACACAATCGATTTACTAAATCGATACAACGACTCAACAAACCAGATAATAACGATCTCATTACCAGAATACTCTAATTATCACAAGGGAAATTGTGTATTCCACTTGGAAAGAACACTAATGCCATCGGGAAATCAGTAGCCGTCTTTTCGTCAATTCACTTGTTCTTTGCATGCATTTCAACTTGAGCATCTTGATAAGCCGCAAAATGATCAAATTGAAGTTTGATCTATCATTCTAGATGTTAAATCTGATGGAACATCTCATGAAGGCGATCTCCAATGATTTTAAACTCCGCTTCAAACTTATCCAAGCGACTAGAAATTTTCTCTAAACTTACCGCGATGAAACCATTGAAGTAGGGTTAAGGATCCTTTGAGACCTTGTCCCTAGCCTCTTCTCCATGATTTCTTCCTTCCATTTCTTCAAAAATTTCTCAAATCTCTTAAGAATGAAGTGTAATGGACGTAACTTTGATTGCTTGAAGGTTAGGGATGAAGATGGGTTGATTTAAAGGTGAAAATCGTGTGAAAAACTGAAAATTTTCGATTTTTGTACGACCCAGTAACCATGGCGCTTAGGCGCCAAATCTGACGCCTAGGCGCCGAACCTATTGATACATAGTTTAACTCGGGCGCTTAGGCGCTGAATCGTGGCGCCTAGGCGCCGGAACTATGATCAACTCCATTTCTCCTAATCGTCAAATTTCAAAGTTTCGTTCTCCAAGATAGGTAAATTATACTGGTAAGAGTAATCTAGACTCAATAACACAAATTGTAAGCAATCATAATGAAGGTTAACTTGATCTCCTTTTTACTCATATTTAGAATAGAGTGATCCAATTTCTAAATCTTACACACTTCAAAATAATCTTCAGCCTAAGTCAACAAAGACTTATAAGTATCAAATTTTTCTAAAGTAATATAAAATTAGTCAAGATCGAGGCATAACCTTACATTAAAAAAAAACATAAAAGCACTCAAAACAAAAGATAATTATGGTTTGCCTCCCACAAAGCGCTTGGTTTAATGTCGTCAGCCCGACTTAAGTAAATCTTTAATCAGGTTGACTCAATTCATAAGCCTCTTTATAAATTATTTTAATATCTCCTAAATAAGGCTTCAATCTTAATCCTTTTATTTTAAAAGTTTTTTCTGTTTTGGGGTCTTTAATATCCACAGCTCCATAATGGTATACTTTCTCAATTATATAGGGTCCAATCTATTTAGATCTTAATTTTCCAGAAAAAAGTTTTAAACGAAAATTAAACAGTAATACTTCTTGTCCAGGCTCAAAAATTTTTCCTGAAATTTTCTTATCATGTCACATATTCATTTTCTCTTTATATATTCTTGCATTTTCATATGATTCATTTCTTATCTCTTCTATCTCATTCAATTGCAATAATCGCTTTTCTCCTGCTTCATTCAAATTAAAATTAAACTTCTTTATCGCACAGTAAGCTTTATATTCAAGTTCAACAGGTAAGTGACAATGTTTACCATAAATTAACCGGTAAGGTGACATCCCGATTGGTGTCTTATAAGTCATTATATAAGCCCGTAATGCGGAATCAAGTCTATCAACCCAATCGGCTCTTTTAGGATTAACGGTATTCTCTAAATTCTTTTAATTTCTCTATTTGATACTTCGGCCATTCCACTTGTTTGTGGGTGATAAGCGATTCGCAATTTTATGTTTGATTCCAAATTTTTGTAGTAATGATTGAATTCTTATATTCTCGAAATGACTTTCACCATCAGTGATAATTACCTTAGGCATTCCAAATCTTGAAAATATCATTTTCTTTAAGAATTTAGAAACACTTTTGGAATCACAGTTTGGTAAAGCAACAACTTCAATCCACTTTGAATTCATAATCAACTGCTAATAAACTATATCTCTTTCCAGAAGATGGAACAAATGGTCCCATAAAGTTTAAACCTCATATATAAAAAATTTCAACTTCCAATATATAGTTTAAAGGCATTTCATCTTTCCTAGATATATTTCCCAACCTTTGACATCTATCACATGTTTTCACATAATGTCTCACATCTTTAAATAAGGTCGGCCAATAAAATCCAGATTTTAAAATTTTAAATGCAGTTTTATCTATGCCAAAGTGTCCTCCAAAATCGGAATCATGATATTTTTGAATAATAACAAAAGTTTCCTCATAAGGTACACATCTTTGAATTATAGAATCTCTTCCAATTTTAAATAAACGAGGATCTTCTCAAATATAAGATTTAGCGTCATATTTAAATTTCTTAATAAATTTGTTATCCAATTCATAAGGTAAAATATTGCTAACTAAATAGTTAACAATATCAGCATACCAAGGTGTTTTGCATCCTTGAATAACATATAAAGATTCATCAGGAAATTTCTCATTTATAATTTCTTCCGAAATAATATCATTTTTAATTCTAGACAAATGATCAGCATTTTGGTTTTCAGTTCCTCTTCTATCTACTATTTGAAAATCAAATTATTGTAGAAGTAAACCCATCTTATCAGTCTAGGTTTAAAATCCTTCTTAGATATTAGATATTTAATAGTAGAATGATCGGTATGAACTATACATTTAGTACCAAGAAGATAAGGTCTAAATTTATCGAAGACATATACTATAGCTAGAAGCTCCTTCTCGGTGGTAGTGTAATTTCTTTGTGTTTCGGTGAGAGTTTTACTAGCATAATATACAACTTTGAAAACCTTCTCGTATTTTTGTCTAATACAGCTCCAATTGCAAAATCACTTGCATCACACATTAATTCAAAAGATTTATTCCAATTAGGTGCAATAATGATAGGTGCAGTTATTAGTTTTTCTTTTAGAATATTAAAAACATTAATACATTCTTTGTTAAATTCAAATTTCGCATCTTTTTCTAATAAATGACAAAGAGGTTTAGCAATTTTAGAAAAATCCTTTATGTATCTTCTATAAAATCCAGCATGATCTAGAAAACTTCTCGCATCAAGTAATAATAGTAGGTGGTTGCAATTCAACGATAATTTTCACTTTCGCTTGATCTACTTCCATCCTTTTTGTGAAACTTTGTGACCAAGTACAATGCCTATCGTGACCGAGAATTGACATTTTTCCCAGTTAAGAACTAAGTTTGTTTCTTCACATCTTTTCGGAACTTTGGAAATGTTTTCCAAATAAGATTCAAAAGAAGTTCTAAAAGCTGAAAAATCGTCATGAATATTTCAATTCCTTTGTCGATCAAATCACGAAAATATTGACATCATACATCTTTGAAAAGTTGCAGCTGCATTACATAAACCAAAAGGCATTCTTCTAAAAGGAAAGGTTTCATAAGGACTTGTAAATGTTATTTTCTCTTGGTCCTCAGGAGCAATAAGTAATTGATGATAACCAGAATATTCATCCAGAAAATAGAAATATGAGGGTCCAGCTAGTTTATCGAGCATTTGATCTAAGAAAGGTAAAGGAAAATGATCCTTTCTAGTGGAATTATTTATTTTCCTATAATCAATACAAATTCATCATCCAGTAACTTGTCTTGTAGGAATTAGTTCATTTTTATCATTGACCATGACAGTTACACCTCCTTTCTTCGGAACACAATGAATTTGACTTATCCATTGACTATCCGAAATAGGATAAATAATACCGAGCATCTAACCACTTAACAATTTCTTTTTAACAACCTCTTTCATGATAGGATTTAATCTTCTTTGCGGTTCGATAGTAGGTTTAAAATTATCTTCAATTAAAATTCTATGCATACGAATGGAAGGGCTTATTCATCTTATATCGGCAATAGTCAGACCAAAAGCTTTCTTATAATTCTTTAACACACCTAGTAATTTTTCTTCTTGATCTTTACTCGGTTCGAAGAAATAATAACGAGTAAAGTTAACGATTTTCCAAGAAACGCATATTTTATATGTGAAGGTAACATTTTTAATTCCAGTTCAGGGCTTTTTTAATTGATGGTAAAAGTATATCATTTTGAGTTATGTCTAAAGTTTCCCAGTTATCTTTAATAAAATGAGTCTCATCTTATTCTACTTCTTCATTTTCATCAGTTAAAAATTCAAATTTTTCTTCAGAAATGACTTTACATTTTTCTTGATTGTTTCTCAATTAAATAATCAATTATATCTATTCGATAACATTTCTCTTTATCAGGGTACTTCATTTATTTAAGAACATTGAATTTAATTTCTTGATTATTAACTCTCATGGTTAATTCTCATTTTTGCACATCAATCATAGCTCGTCCGGTAGCTAGAAAAGGTCTCCCTAAAATAATATGTATCTCTTTATCTTCTTTCATATCAAGTACGATGAAATCTATAGGGAAGATAAATTTATCCACTTTAACAAGGACATCTCTATAACTCCTTTAGGATAAGTGATAGATCTATCGACTAGCGAAGGGTTACGGTGGTAGGAGTAATCTCTCCTAAATCCAATCTTCGAAAGATAGAAAATGACATGAGATTAATACTAGCTCCTAAATCACATAAAGCTCTTCCACAAAATTTTTCTCCAATAGCACAGGGTATAGTAAAACTTCCAGGATCCTTAAGCTTTTCAGGTAATTTCTTTTGAATTATTGCACTGCATTCTTCACTTAATGCAACGGTTTAAAAGCTTCAAATTTTCATTTCTTGCTTAAAATATCCTTCATAAATTTTGCATAAGTTGGCATTTTTTCCAAAGCTTGACAAAAGGTATGTTAATAGTAAGTTTCTTAAAAATTTGAAAGAACTTAGAAAATTGATGATCAAGTTTCCTTGTTTAAGTCTTTGAGAAAAAGGTGGTGGTGGTTTTCGACTTCCACATTAATAGGTATAACGATCGATCTTGACTAGGAGAAAGAGTTTCTTTAGGTTTGTCGATCTCTTCGACCTCGATCTCTTTTTCAATTTCATTCGCATTCTTTCTTTTAATTACTTTCCACTTCTAAGTTGCACTAACCTTAACATGTTCATGTTCTTTTCCGGTTTCCTTTGGATTAATTTCAACATTACTAGGAAGTGTTCTACAGTATCGTTATTAATTAAACTAGCAATTTGCCTTATTTGATTTTCGATATTACGAATAGCGAGTATTTTGATTTTGTAATTGATTATTCATTTGTGAAATTAATTCTTCGATTGATAACTTTTTCGTTGATTATTAAATCCGGAAGGTTTATAATTTGGATTAACTTGATTATTCCAATTTCTAGTGGGATGAGATTGATTATTACCCCATTGTTGTTGTGAATTATTCCAGTTCAAATTAGTATGATTTTTCCACATAGGATTATAATAATTTGGATAAGGATTATTTTTACTTACAATAGCTTGTAAAGTTTCAATAGTTTGAGAATCTTCAATATTAGCAGAGTTATTATGTGAAATATTAATTGCAAAATTATCTAATTTTTTAGACATTGCTGCTACTTGTGAAGCTAGGATAGAAAAGACTTCATTATCATGAATACTTGCCATCTTTTTAGGATTAAGCCTTTCAGACGACCATTGAAAATTGTTATTAGCCATTTCTTCAGTTAAAGTGTAAGCTTCTTTAAATGATTTAGACATTAAAGAACCTCCAGCAGTAGCATCAATAATTGATTTTAAAGATCCAATTATTCCATTGTAAAATGTTTGAATAATTAACCAATCAGGTAAAGCATGATGAGGAGATTTTCTTAATAGTTCTTTAAATCTTTCCCAAGTTTGATATATTGTCTCCCCGTCAAATTGACTAAACGAAGTAATATCATTTCTTAATTAGCAGTTTTAGAAGGAGGGAAATATTTAGCAAGGAATTTTTGTGCCAATTCAGCCCATGTTTTAATAGAACCAGTTTCTAATGAGTTGAACCACATCTTTGCTTTATCTCTTAAGGAAAAAGGAAAGAGTCTAAGTCTAATAGCATCATCAGAAACATTGTTATATTGAAAGGTAACACAAAGTTCTAAAAAACTAACATGGTGTAAATTTGGATCCTCATTTGGTGTTCCACCAAATTGATTGTTTTGCACCATTTGAATAATAGACGGTTTAAGTTCAAAATAATTAGCATCTACAGTGGTATTTGAATACTACTATGAAGTTCATCAATAAATATTTTGATCATTAAGTTTAATTGGATTTTGTAAAGTAGCCATCTCTTGAAATTTTTGAATTTGTTTTCCCTTTTAAATTTTTCTAATTGTTCTTTCTAGTTCAGAATCTAAAGGTATTAATCCTTCAGAACTAAAACTACGCATAAAAAAAATAATGCAAGGAAAGAAATATTTTTTTTATTTTTCTATTTTATTATTTTTTTATATATATATATTTTTTATATATATATTTTTTATGTTTTAGGAAATATAATATTTAAAAATCTATAAATTGTACCTCTTTTGTATCCCGGCAACGGCGCCAAAAACTTGACCCGATTTTTGTATTTCCAAATACAAGAATTTGTTACCACTGCTAAAAAATTTAATTTCTGGCAAAGGCACAAAACACTTGACCCAGAATAACTTGCTATATAGATGTGTACCAAAATTAATCTAACGGAAATATCATTAAATAAAACTCTATTGCTACTGAATGCTAGACCGTTAATGATTAATACTTTTTAAATATATGTTTATATAACAAAATATAATTTTAAAGAAAAATATTTTATATACTTTTTGGGTACTACGCAAGTATTCATATCGTTTCAAGTAATAAAGGGCTTTGAAACAAAGACCACAGTATCGATCCCACGGGGAAAAAATGGTAATAAATTTTTAAATATTGTATTTCAAGAACTTTTTGTATTTTAATCTAACTATAAATTACTTCTAATTTACTAGATGCAGGTAAAGAAAAAAAAAAAAGAAAATGATTTTGTGAAAACTATATAAACCAAACTACTTTCTTCCTTTCAATTAATCCAAGATTTTAAAGATAATTTAATATTCGTTGGAGAATCTATATTATGGTATTGTGTCAAATAGAAGCATTTCTATTCTTTACCCTTTGATCCAGGCGCAAAGAACATTGACTAATCTACAGATCAGGTCCGGATGTATTGTTAGTAGAATGAGTTAATCTAAGCTCACACTACTAGATGTCCAAGGGTGGCTATGGTCGACCCTACTAGTGACCATTTCCAAATCTATAAATCAAATTATAAGAATTTAGTCTGTCACTCTAAAACTTATCAATTCTATGCCCTTTAAATCTTATATTCCTATTTATTTGCACTTCAACTTGAATAGCCCTCACATGGCCTTCGATTACCCAAGGATTCATGTGATATCTACAAGTTAAGAGTTCTTCTCCTTCTAGGTCTCAAAACTCTTCAACAGGTTTTAACAATTTAAATAGCCAATTTAAAAAGTAAAGTAAGATCGAGTATTAATATCATCACGATGTTTTGAAAATATTTTGATTTTCAATTCTCCATCGAATTTTATATTATCTTATTTATCTTTTCATAATTGAAGGAAGAAAGTAAACTAACTACTCAGAATACATTGAATATAAACAGCAAAACATAATAAATAAACTTTGAATCAAAAATAAAATACTTATCTCAAATATTCTTGCTACAGATCTTCTGATTCCTGCTGACTCCATAATGTAATGAACTCTAGATGCAACAACTAGAAAATAAAATCACTAAACTAAATAAAAGTGGCCCTAAATTCCTCTCTCTATTTCTCTCTCTAAGGATGAGAGATCCTAAAGTGGCTAAGAGATAGGGGTTACAATGGGGGGCACGTTTTTCTGAAGGAGTGGACTCCTATTTATAGGCTTCAAGGGTTACCTTGAGGCACCTCTTCAAAACATGTCCACATTTAATGAATCTTCTAGAAGGTCTGTCTGGCGCCTAGGCGCCGGACACCGCGTCCAGTTCTTCGCACCTCTTTGCTTTGGCTCGCACCTCTTTGCGATTAAAACCGTTTTGGAGCGTCCAAATGCAATGTATCACATGTCCTATTATCAAGGAATAACTATCAGTCTTCTAGAATGTCCAATAACCGCTTACTCCATCAAAATAACTGTCCAAAAGTCGTAAAAAATTTGACAGTTTCTGTATCGAGTCTGGAGCTTAGGCGCCAACTTCTGGCGCCTAGGCGCCAGACCATAATTTTTTATAATTCTTGTATTTTGCTCCATTTTTGCTCCATTTTGCTCCTTTTTCACCCTTTCTCCTTTTTTGGACCTTTTTACATCACCTACATCCAAAAACACAAAAATAACTTTCATTAAAGCATAATATCCTTAGAAATTGATAAAAATCAAGGCATAAAAATAGGTATTTTTCATGGATCAGCTATCACAGACCGCCTGTTGACCTCACTTTTGTTGAGGTTTAGTCTCTCTTTAGAATAGCCTAAGGTCTAGCCTTAGGACTCTCTTGGTGAATATCTTAGAAGACTAACACTAGAACCCTCACAAAAAAAAAATCAAAGCACTTCTTTGCTTCACTTAAAGTTTTCAAATGCTTAAAGTCTAACCTCTAAGTATTTAGGAGGATGAGACTAAGCATTAGGAAGCTCTATTGGAGTTCCTTATCGGATGGTTAAGCCCGAGGACTTACCCTGGGTAGTCTGGGTGAGACCCAAACAAACTTACACATTACACTCTCACACACTACCTCACAACCCTAATCCAAACTTCTCCACACTTGATCCTTTGTTCCTTTCGAAACTCATGTGGGTGGTTTTCCCCAAGCTCTTAGCCCCAGACTAGGGTTTGGTTAGTACCAGTACATGGAGGATCCAAATGGGGAATTCCCTTGGTCCATGGCTCAAATGTGTTATCAATCTCACTCAACTCCAAATTTACAAAAAATCCCAAAAATTTGACCCTTTTGCCTCTAAACTCCACCGAATGACCAAATTACTCTAAAGGCCCCAATTTTTCCCAAAATTACCAAAATCAACCAAAATTGCCAAAATCTCCAAAAAATCATCTCAAAACATTTCTCGCTACTTAAAATACCCAAAACACCTCAAATCTATCAAGATTTCCAAAATACCCCAAAATACACAAGATTACCAAAATGCCCCTCATAACTCAAAAATTCCAAAAATTTCCAAAACCCTTTAAATATTCCCAATTTCACTTTAAACCACTTTATTTGACCTAATTTGATCAAATTGACCCATTTTACCAAAAGCCCCAAATTGTCCTTTAAGGCTCAAAATGCCCAAATTACGTCCAATGTCCACCCAAATTGAGCTCAATCTTGCTTAATTTTAATTCCAAACTTTAATTCAATGTCCCAAATCCCAATTGAAACCATGTCCAAGTCCAATTTGAGCCATTGCAAGCTCAATTTCAACTCAAATCATGAGCTCTAATTTTGACCTTATGGCCCAATTCCCCTAGATTGAATCTAATGTCAATCAATTTCCCCCAATTTTGAATCATAAACTCTTCATGACATTCCCCTACACCCAATTGAACCATCAATGACCCACAATTTGAGCCCAAACTTCACCTAAGGCCAACCAAATGCAAAAATCCCAATTTTGTCCCAAATTGACCACATGTCCAAAAATCACCAAATTGAATGCCTTAACCCTAGAATTTCCACCCAATTAATATTGGGAACTCTTTATAACATCCCCCTAAACCATTTTAAACCGTCAATTAGCCTTTGATCGCACTCTAGCCTAAACCAACATAACCCAACATAACCCAACATGCCCAAAATTGACCAAATACCCAAATCAAACCAATTGATCCTCCTAACCTATTGAAAATTACCCCAATCTTCTTCTAAACACTTCATGGCAATCATATACATCATTTTGCTCAATCAATTGGGCCTAACCCAAGCTTGAACCCAAGCTAGCCTAGCTTGAAATCACATGGCCCAAAATTGAATCCATGGGCCAAATTGACCAAACCTAGCCAAATTTATCAAACCAAGCCATCCACAGGCACCAAATTGACCCTAGAAACCACCCTAGGACCACTTAGCCCAACCTATATGAGCCATTGACCAAAGGTCCCGTAAATTAGGGGATTTCACCCTATTTTTGGCTAAACTGAGGAAGATCTATTACCCAAAGCCATCACCAACTTAATTACTCACCATGACGGTCTGACCTCTGGCTTACCTAACCTCTGGCCACCTCCTTTGGCCTGATCGGCCGACCAAGTTACCATAGGAGCCAAAACTGAGAGCTACCCCAATTGATTCTTCACACAGTTGAGCCCACCTAATGTGTCAAGCCTTGAACGACCATTGGAGCCTCATCGTTCTCCACATAAGCGACCCATGCACCTGAATTGAGACCCTGAGCTCCACCCCAGCCATGGCTATCTAAGCTCACCCTCATCATGACCAAATGTGGAGATAAACATTTACCTTGGGGAAACTCTACAAAATTGCTCCTAAAGCTTTCTTAAAACATCTTGAGTGCAAGCCCACCATCCTCATCCATTGAATCCCACTGTCCAGAGCCAATTTCTCCACTGAAATTTCAGCCAAAACAAGAAAAATTTCAATTGCATCTCCCCACTGCCTGAAACCCCAAACCAACTTGCTCTACACCATCACCAGAGTAGGAGAAGAAGTTCCCCCATCAAAGCCCCATCATAGAGAGCCTCTACCATAGACTTTGATCAACACCTGAAGTCAGGTCTCATCGAACTTGGGTCTAGACATTTCACCAGGGCAAAAGGCTTTATCTGGAGGCTCGATGGGACCAGTCGAAGCTGCTACAACCATCTGATTGAGGCTTCCCCTCTCAGACAGAGGTATTGAACTCTCTCCCCCTCCAGAGCTTGTTTTGACTCTCTATGTACATTGGGTCAATTTCAGGCTAGGTTAGCCGTATAGATAAGTTCGTCTAGGTCGGATGAGTCCATAGAAACAAACCCCATGTGATTTGGTTGAGTCTAGCTTGAGTTCTTAAGGCTAGAAGGTGGACGATGCTTAGGATGAAGCATGTGAAGACGATGACCCCACAACCATTGGATCGTGCGTGTTTTGCTTCGACGACCATGATGGAGTCGGACGGGAGCACAGTGCATAAAGCACTGATGCGTGGCTGCCCATTGAGATGACGGCGTCGAACCAGGGAGCGTCGCGTGGTCTCTCAGAACCGCTAAGGATGACGCGACACTGAGTCACTTTAGTGCAAAAAATATGGATTATTTGATTTAATTAAATCAAAGAAACTTTAAAAATCCATAACTTGGTGTAAAAAAATCAAAAAAATAAAAGAAAATATTCTCTTTCTTAGTGAACAGAGGAGAACAATGTGAAATTGGTTTGAAGTTTACTTGATGAGTATTTTATTTTTAATTAATTAAATACAGTATGGAATCTTTTGATTCTCCATTTGTATGCACATTTCACCATGGCTTGAAACTTAGGGCTTTTGTTCTCTCTGTCATGGGGATCTTCCCTGATTTTTTCAAGGTCAGAGGAGATCTCTACGAAGAGATCCCTATTTTTCAAGTTATAGATGCCTGTTTTGGTATAAAAATTATAATAATTAAAATATTTATCAGAAAAATCCAAAGTAAATTTTAGCAGGTTCACTGTGACCAGAGGAACATAAGAACAATATAAACTTGGTTTAACTCATTAAGTATAACCATAATTGTAATTAAACTATAAATTCTAAAGAAAAATAAATTGGACTAGGTATAAATGAAAATAACCTAAAATCATTCTCCACTGTAGTTTAGGGTCAGAGGGGCTCCCAAAAAAAATTTGAGGTCATTTGGAATTGATTTGACCACATAACTTGATTTTCTAAGTTAAATATCATCTTTGTCATTAAAGTAACTATAATAAATAAAATACAAGTTAAAAAATTATGAAATTGGTTTTGGGAGTTTCTTATGACCAGTGGAATTTTGTAAAAATAAAATTCTAATTAAAATAAATTTTACATTTTGAAGCATTATATTAATATTTAAATAATTAAAAAATTAATAAAATTGATTGAAATGTTCTAAATTGCCTCCTAATCACTTAGTAACAATTGGAATAATTTTCCTAACTCTCTAATAAAGATATTAAATTTTGAAGGATTAAAATTATTTTTAAAAGCTAAAAATGGAATTTCCTTAATTTCTCACTAAAATAATTCTAATAATTAAAATATAAATCACAAAAATATAAAATTTTGTCCTCTGGGTTCCCTGACCTCAGAGAGATTTTTGAAAAATTATAAAACTTAATTTTCCAATTAAATAATATTTAATATTTAATTAATACTACAAAAATTGAAATAATTATAATAATTAAATTAAAATTTAAAAAATAATAAAATTTAGTCCAAATGATTCTCTGGTCTATGTGAACCTCCAGTAATTTTCTTTGTGACATATGTTTCATTTTTATTACGTTAATGATTTTTCTTTGAAAATCTCAATTTTTGCAGAAAAATAATTATATAAATTAAATTAAGTTAAGAAAAATCATATTATCTCCTCTAATGCTTTAAATGACCCATAAGTGGGGTAATATAAAAATTTTGAAGTCGTTTGAGTTAAATTTGATTAATTGTAGAGTATTTAGGCCTTAGGGGCAAAGTTGTAATTTTGAAGAATTTTGCTTAATCATTATTTATGCTTAATTAAAGAGGTAAATGGGTAATGAATGATCTTAATAAACATGTTGGAATGATTGATACCTAAGGGATAAATGGTAGAAACCCATCTTATTTTTGTTACATTAAAAGATAAGCTTATGATTTTGTTAACCACATTAATTTGGAAGAAAATTAAATTAAAAGATTCTTAAGTTTAGGGTTTGACTTTGGAAGTTAATAATTCATCAATTAAATACCCCTATTTGATGTTTCATTAAATTGACATAATTATAATTATATAACTCAACTTTCCTAAAAAAAATCACATATATACCCATTAAAGTCTCAAGGGCTTAGTAGCGAGCTAGACTTAATTGAAATTTGACTACTGAGGTTTAGAAAAACAAAACACAATTAATTTAAAATACATTTGAAACACTACAAGCCCATCAAAATTAGTTGAATTCTGTCATAAATTAGTTTACCTTTAAGGACCCCACTTACATAATTCTGAAATTAAATATCAAGTGATATCTACCCCACCTTTTGGGACAATTAAAACATTAGCTCATTGAGCATAAGGAGGGTATGAAATAGATAAATCATTTAATACTTATGATACGTTCAAATGAACTCAAGAAAGTTCAGAAGGGTTGTGAAATACATAACTATCCTCTGGATCTTTTCACAAGACTTTTAGACATTTTGTAGGACAACTGAATTTATCATACTTATTAAAGGAAAACATCTCCCAAATGAAATAAATAAGATCCACCAAGTTATGACATAGGATTTGGTAGGCCCGTGACGAACCTATCTATAGGCTTTTACTTTCCTACAAATTATAAAAGTTTACTGCAATAGATAATAGAGTTTCAGGTGGAGGAACGAGAAGACTCGTCAGGTACACCTTTATAAGTTTACAACATCTTCTTTTCAGTACTTCTTTTACCGTAGCTTTCTTCTCTATAAGCTTGCATGTTAAACAATAATGTCACCCTGCATGAAAACCAAAACTTTTAGGATAGCCACAAAACTGAAACAAAAAAAAAAATAAAACAAAACATGATAAAATACACTGCCACAACAATCAAAATATAAGACAACTCAAAATTTAAACAGAAACAAAACCAAAGCCTTATTGAGCATAAGAAGGGTATGAAATAGATAAATCATTTAATACTTATGATAAGTTCAAATGAACTCAAAAAAGTTCAGAAGGATTGTGAAATACATAACTATCCTCTGGATCTTTTCACAAGACTTTTGGACATTTTGTAGGACAAGCGAATTTATCCCACTTATTAAAGGAAAACATCTCCCAAATGAAATAAATAAGATCTACCAAGTTATGACATAGGATTTGGTAGGCCCGTGATGAACATATCTATAGGCTTTTACTTTCCTACAAATTATAAAAGTTTACTGCAAAAGATAACAGAGTTTCAGGTGGAGGAATGAGAAGAGTCGTCAGGTACACCTTTATAAGTTTACAACATCTTCTTTTAAGTACTTCTTTTACCGTACTTTTCTTGTCTATAAGCTTGCATGTTAAACAACAATGTCACCCTGCATGAAAACCAAAACTTTTAGGATAGCCACAAAACTGAAACCAAAAATAAAAAATTAAAACAAAACAAGATAAAATACACTGTCACAACAATCAAAATATAAGATAACTCAAAATTTAATCTGAAACAAAACCAAAGCCACAAGTGAAACTAAATTAAAATGTCTCTATCAGATAATCGGGAATACATCAGATGATGCAACCTATGTTGTCAGCATTATTTTTCAATTTAGGTGGGTTGAGTGTTGTATTTTAAAAAGGGGTCACCAAATAGAAATTGTGCGGCAAATTTTGGATTTTTAATTTAATTTAAATATACATATAATTTAGAAAGTAGCATTTGATTTTGAAAATAATTTTAAGTTGAAAATTTTAAGATATGAAATCAAACTAATCTCACATCCCGAATAGTTTATATAAACGAGCACCGCATCACAAACCGTGTATCTATCCCGAGGAATAGACACACTGCTTGATGATGGGGCTCGATTAAATAAACTAGAAGATTTGTGACATCCGTTTGGTCTGCGAACCAATTTTATAAGCCGACAAGTTCCCCTGCTTAATATAAAGGAATTAAGTAGGGTTTATATTACCTGGGTTCTTAAAGTTCCCTATAAGAGCAAGCCCCTATAGTTAATTACATCTTAAATGTCTGAAGACACTTAAGAAAACTCTCGATGATCAGTGGTTTTTCTCTCAAGGATTTCAAAGTTCAAGTTTTCAAAGGATTGGATTTTGGAAATTTAAATAGGGAATAGATTAAATTTGGAACAGTTATTTTGAGAATCCAATCGGAAGAAAAAGTAGGAGAAGCTGAGGATCCAAGAGGAATCTTGGCAACTTCCCAAACTATCCTATTGTTTGGCTTTAATTTGAGAGTTTATTTAATGTTTCAATTCTGGTAATTTTAGTTTAATAGGACTTATATTTATATGACATAATCACACAAAGAGCCTTGAAGATGCGAGGGTTTATGTCGTACCAAACGACTACCCGGGAGTCCTAAGACCGGTTTAGGGCTTAATTTGCATAATATGATTATACAAATGGCTAACGAAAAGTTGAGGATTTATGTTGCACTAGGCAAACTACCTCGAAATCCTATGACTTGGTTATTTAATTATAGGAAAAGGTTTTGCTGAAGTAGACACAAGTTTTGCTGATGAAGATGGCTATACTACCCACTGTGCTCCAAGCTCCTTGTTGTTGCAGAAAGTTTGATTTTAGAAAGTGGCAATCAGGAGATGAGAGAAGTGTTCTGGTTTAGAAATCTTAGAATTTGAGATGTTTGGTGTTTTAATTAAAACAAATCTTTAAGTTAATTAAGCAGAACTTATTAAGATCCCACGGTTCCGTCATCCCGGCACCACTATTTTCATCGTATTCACTTAGTCCAAATAAATTTGCTAAACCAAACTGAATGAGTTCCACCCTTTCATTTAAACCATGGGAAATCTCGTTAGCAACACGTGGGTTGCATCATCCGAGGGATTCCCGATCATCCAACGAGACGTTTTAATTTAGTTATAATTGTAGTTTTGTTATTATGTTTGTGATTAAGATTTGAGTTGTTTTATATTTTGAATGTTGTGGCGATGAATTTTATCTTGTTGTGATTTTTAATTTAATTTTGGGTTTCAGTTTTGTGGCCATCCTAAAAGTTTCAGTTTCATGCAGGGTGACATTATTGTTTATCATGCAAAAAGGAAGTACAGCGCAGGTAAATAGATTGCTATAAAATAAAAGCGTACCTAGCGGGTCTTCTCTTCATTTCCGGCTGCACTTAAAACACATGTTAGAGAATTTAAATACTTGCAGGGAATACCTAGGTAAAGCTAAGGGAAGGTTCTGGTTGTCTACCAAAATCCTAATCTTATTTCTAGTCAGTTCCTATGACGTCTAGGTTCTTGTGTTTTGTTAAGGATGATTTTCTTCATCAAAGAACAATGAAGTTCAGTTGTTCTTTTAAAACATCCCATCAGAGTGAGGAAATGCTTAGGACGAGTCATAAACATCTTTTCAATGCTTCTGGGATTATTTCTAGTCCAAATGAATTTCATTGTATAGATAAATTGATCATCCAAGAATTTAATTAAGTTTTGTTTCTTGCTTAGTGAACTAGGATGTTTGATTATTCAATGAGTAAGGTGACATTTCACTTGATGCTTCATTCAGGAGTTATGGAGATGATAGCCTTTAGGGGCAAATCAGCTCATCATAGGATTTAACCATTCTTGATTAAAGTTGAATTGATGATATGAGAACGATTCAATCTCTTTATAAGAAATTTTTTAAGTTGATTTTCAAATGTTTTAAGTCATTTAATTTGAAAATGTGTTTTGAGTTATTCGATTCAATTTAAGTTTTAAAGTTTTGTTTTGACTTAATCCTGATGTTTTGGATCAATTTTTAATTGGTTTAGTTTTAATGTTTTGATTATGAATTATTTTAAATCAACATTAATATTTCAATTTTGTTTCAATCTTAGTTTTAGATGATTTCAAATTTCTTTTAATATCTTTAGTCATCTTACTTTGATTAACTTAAATATCTTAAGCTCTTTTAATTTAATCATAAAATTTCAAGATTGTTCCCTTTTAATTTCGAACATTATTTGTCACAATTTCATTTAATAAAAGTTAGGTGATGTTTGATTAATTCATTGATTAGGGATTAAATTCCAAAGTATTAGAATTTTCTTGGGTCAAAATCCCTTAACCTTTAATATTTCACTCCTTAATTAACTTCTAAAGTTTTACCGATTTAATTGATTAAGGCTTTCTCTTTAAATATTCAAGGTGATTCATGGGTTTCTACCCCTTAAATCCCTAAGTTTCAATCATCTAAATGGAAAATTAAGATAAAACATTTTACCCTCCCTTTGGTTAAGCCTAAATGTTAATTAAGATTAAATCCTTTTAATTACCTTAATGCCCTCTTAAGCTAATTCATCTCATAATTCATCAAATCAAGCTCAAATGAACTTGACATTTTCATGTCACCTTACCCATATGTCAATTAAGACATTATAGGAGGAAATGTGATTTTTTAATTTTTAATTTAATTAATAGAATTATTTTAGTGGAAAATAGTGATTTTCAATGAAAATTCAATAACATGACCAAGGTAAAGTTTCTGTCATTAGGAAAATTATGGGATGTTCCTACTGACCAGAGGACCACTTGGATCAATTTTGGTGATTTTTTGAATTTAATTTTATTTATTATAATTATTTCAAGTTTTAGGGTATTAATTAATTATAAAATAAAATTGAGATAGAAAATTGAGTTTTATATTTTTCTTAAATCTCTCTGACCTCAAGGAACTCAGAGAAATAAATTTTATATTTTTCTATTTTTTCATAGAATTATTTGAATTATTTTAGTGAAAGGTTTGAAAAATTCATTTTTTATATTAAAAATTACCCTAAGCCTTTAAAATTCAATATCTTTACTTAGAGACTTGAGAAAAATTTTTAGTTGATTCCTAAGTGATTAGGGGACCAAATATGACATTTTTATGAATTTTATTATTTTGTGATTTTTATAATTTTTTAATTATTAAAATATTCAAAGTAAGGTAAAAAATGAAAATTTTAGAAAAATCCTAATTTTAATTTTCTTAGACTCCTCTGATATAAGAGGAGTCTCAAAACTGATTTGGTGAATTTTTGAAATATATTTTGGGTTTTATGAATTTTTAAATTTTAAAAGTGGCCATGTGATTTGAATAATTCATTTAGTGGGTTAAATCGTCTTCAATTGATTTCAAATTTTTATGTGAGTCTCCTCTGACCCTAAAGATCAGTGGAGAATTGATTTTGTCTTATTTTATTGAGTGGTTGTTTCAAATTTATTCAATCTTAATTTTAGGGTTTTGGCCAAATTAGGGTTCATTTAAATGGGTCAAGCCAAGTTACAATTTTCCTGGGTCCTCTGCTCCAGAGATACTTCCCCTAATTTTTCTAGATTTTATTAATCAACATGCTAATTATTGGAATTAAATTACCAAAACAGACACTTAAACTTGAAAAAATAGATAACTTGCCACAGAGATAGCCTCCGGCCTTGGAAAATTCAAGGAATGTTCCCAAGGTCAGAGGCTACAAAAGTCCTATGGTCTCATGCCATGGTGAATTGTGTGTGTGAGTGGAGAATTAAAATGCTTTGGATAGTATTAAATTAAATAAAAATCAAATATTTAACAAAATAACTTAATTCTTTTTCCACATTAATCTCCTCTGTTTACTGAGCAAAAGGGTATTTTTAGTTTATTTTTAGGATTTTTCTAGACAAAGTTATGCATTTTTAAAGTTCAGGGTATTTAAATAAATCAAAATAACCCTATTTTTCTACAAATCCGACGCGGCGCCGTGTCATCCTGGGATGGATCGAAGCTCCATGTGGCGTGTCTCCATTCGGAGCCGCCATCTGAGTCAGCGCAATGTGGCCCTCGCTTTATGCTCCGTGGTTCCATCCGGCTGCATCTCCACCATCCGTTCGATACACGCGCGATAGAACTGTCATCAGTCATCGTCTCTGCCTGGTTCAACCCGAGAGCCATTCACCCCAAAACCTTAAGATCTCGCTTGAGACTCAACCAAATCAAGCGCCGTTGGTCTCTATCGACTCGTCTAGCCTAGACTAACACATCTATACTGCTAACATGCATTGAAATTGAATCAAACAAAATGAAGAATCACTGGAAGCAAAAGAAGTTTCCATACCTTGGTCCAAGTGGTGAAGCCTCGATTGGATGTGCTCGGCACGTTCGTTGGAAGTGGAAGAGCCTACAGATTGAGCCTCAAGCGGTGGTGAAATGCCTGGCTATGAAAGTGACCAGACCCGATTTTGAGCTCTAGCCGATAGAGCAACTAGGTAGTTTAGAGAGGGGGCTTTCACTGAGGAACTTCTTCTCTTGGTGTGAGGATGGTGTGGGTTTAGTTAATTTGAGTTTGGTGGAGTTTATGGGGATGTCCTGTTTCTGGCCTGAGTTTTAGCTGAGAAATTGGGCTCGGCTGGTGGGATTCAGGGCAGGAAGACAGTGGGGTCAAGTTCTCTTGGCTAGGAGGAGCTCTGGGAGCAGTTTAGGAAGGATTCGTGAAGACATTTTCAGCACTTGTTTCACGGTCGAAAGGGATGGATTTTATAGAGCTCGTCGGAGAGGGGAGCTCAGGGCCAGACAATGAGTGCCCTGGACCGCTTAGGGTGAGGGCAGTGCAGGCAAGGTGGCTGTTGAAAGGATTATCCACTGTCCAGGTTCAATTTTAAGTTCTCAAGGACAAAGGGGTGCTCGGGTGTGGCTGGCAAGGACAGTCAGGCAGTTGGGCAGGCTGAGGAGGAGTGGAGGAGGGGTTTAGCTCAATTAATTTTGGCAGAGAAGGTTGCTTAAGGGGGATTTGAAGATGGGACATAGCCTTAGCCATGTGGCTAAACCCATTGGTCCAAAGTGATGGACCATTGGTCCATGGCTCATGGGGCATGGGTTGGGTCAGGTCAAACCCACGCTTGGAGGTCTATTGTTGGCAGCCAAGGGGTTGGTTTGATCAAATTTGGATTGGTTAAGCTTGATTTGGTTCATAGGTCCAATTGGGTTCACTTGGGTTTGAGTTGGGCTAACTTGAGTTTGGGTTTGATTTGGATCAAATTGATTGATCAATGTTGTGTAGATGATTGTAAAGAAAAATTTTCATGAAGACATCAAGTAGATTGAAGTTCATTTGGAGTTTCAATTTGGAGGATTTTGAGGTTTTGGTTAATTTTGGGCACCACGGGTTAGGTTGGGTTTAGGTTTGGCTAGTGTTTGGTTCAAGGCCAATTGATGGTTCAAAATGTTACAAATGATTGTTATGAAAGGTTTAGGATAGAAATTGGGTGGAAATTTTGGGTTTAGGGGGTTCACTTTGGGGAAATAGGGGTAGGAGACAACTTTAGGGCAATTTGGGGATTTTGTTTTCAAAGGATTTTGAGTAGGGTTTGAGTTTAAATTGAGGGCCAATTGATGTTGTGTTTGGTGTAGTGGTCTATAAAAAAATACATATTTCTTCATGTCTTAATTCTTATTACTTTCTAAGGATATTATGCTTTAATTAAAAGTATTTTTTTGTGTTTTTGGATGTAGGTGATGTAAAAAGGTCTAAAAAGGAAAAAATAGCAAAAAGGAGCAAAAATGAGCAAAAATGGAGCAAAATAAAAAAAATTATAAGAAAATATGGCCTGGCGCCTAAGCGCCAGACTCGATACAGAAACTGTCAAGTTTTTGACAACGTTTGATCAGTTATTTTGAGGGAGTGAGCGGTTATTGGACATTCTAGAAGACTGGTAGTTGTTCCTTGATAATAGAACATGTGATACATTGCATTTGGACGCTCCAAAACAGTTTTAATCGCGAAAAGGTGTGAGCCAAGGTGAAGAGGTGTGAAGAACTGGACGCGGTGTCCGGCGCCTAGGCGCCAGACAGAACTTCTAGAAGATTCATTGAATGTGGACATGTTTTGAAGAGGTGCCTCAAGGCAACCATTGAAGCCTATAAATAGGGGTCCATTTCTTCAGAAAACGTGCCCCTCCCATTGTAACCCTTTCTCTTATCCACTTTAGGATCTCTCATCCTTAGAGAGAGAAATATAAAGAGAAATTTAGGGTCACTTTTGTTTTGTTTAGTGAGTTTATTGTCAGGTTGTTGCATCTGGAGTTCATTACACTGTGGAGTCAGTAGGAATCAGAAGATCTGTAGAAGAAATATTTGAGATAAGTATTTTATATTTGATTCAAAGTTTATTTATTATGTTTTGTTGTTTATATTCAATGTGTTCTGAGTAGTTAGTTTACTTTCTTCCTTCAATTATGAAAAGATAGATAAGATAAATTAAAGATTCGATGGAGAATTGAAATTCAAAATATTTTCAAAACATTGTGATGACATTAATACCTGATCTTACTTTACTTTTTAAATTGGCCATTTAAATTGTTAAAACCCGTTGAAGAGTTTTGAGACCTAGAAGGAGAAGAACTCTTAACTTGTAAATGTTACATGAATCCTTGGGTAGTCGAAGGCCATGTGCGGGCTATTCAAGGTGAAGTGCAAATAAATAGGAAGATAAGATTTAAAGGGCGTAGAATTGATATGTTTTTAGAGTGACAGACTAAATTCTTATAATTTGATTTATAAATCAGGAAAGGGTCACCAGTAGGGCCGACCATAGCCACCCTTGGACACCTAGAAGTGTGAGTCTAGATTAACCCATTCTACTAACAATACATCCGAACTTGATGCAGTAAATTAGCCGATGTTCTTTGCGCTCGGATCGAAAGGGTAAAGAATAGGATCGCTTCTATTTGGCACAATACCATAAATCAAATTCTCCAACGAATATTAAATTATCTTAAAAATCTTAGATTAATTGAAGGGAAGAAAGTTGTTTATTTTATATAGTTTTCATAAATCATTTTCTTATTATTGTTTTCTTTAATTGCATCTAGTAAATTAATAATAATTTATAGTTAAATGAAAAAATAAAAAGATATTTTGAAATATAATATTAAGAAAATTTATCACTATAATTCTTCCTCGTGGGATCGATACTGGGGTCTTTGTTTCAAAGCCCTATATTACTTGAAACAATACGTATACTTGCATAGTACCCCTAGTGTGTAAAAATATTTTCTAAATTTTACAACATTTTGATTTTATACACTAGCCGCTATTTATAAATTGGGTCAAGTTTTTGGCCATCTTTTGCAAGCAATTATTACCGCGTTATTGCGGGTCGGGTCAAGTTTTTGGCGCCGTTGCCGGGGAAGGAAAAAAATAAAATAGTTATAAATTTTTGTAAAAAAATATTATATTTCTAAGAAATATAAAAATATAAAAAAATATAAAAAAAATAATAATATAAAAATAATATTAGATAAAAAAAGATATATATTTTATTCCTTGTTTTATGCAAAGATTTGGTTCTGAAGGATTAATACCTTTAGATTCTGAATTAGAAGGAACAATTAGAAAAATTAAAAAGGGAAAACAAATTCAAAAATTTCAAGAAATGGCTACTTTACAAAATTCAATTGAACTTAATGATCAAAATGTTTATAAACCATTAAGGGATTATGCTAACCCTCTAGTTGATGAACTTCATAGAAGTATTCAAATATCCACTGTAGATGCTAATTCTTTTTAACTTAACCCGTCTACTATTCAAATGGTGCAAAACAATCAATTTGGTGGATCACCAAATGAGGATCCAAATTTACATCTTGTTAGTTTTTTAGAACTTTGTGCTACCTTTAAATATAAAAATGTTTCTGTTGATGCTATTAGACTTAGACTCTTTTCTTTTTCTTTAAGAGATAAAGTAAAGATATGGTTAAACTCATTAGCGACTGGTTCTATTAAAACATGGGCTGAAATGACATAAAAATTCCTTATTAAATATTTTACTCCTTCTAAAACTGCTAAATTGAGAAATGATATTACTTCGTTTAGTCAATTTGACGGGGAGACAATATATGAAACTTGGGAAAGATTTAAAGAACTATTAAGAAAATGTCCTCATCATGCTTTACTCGATTGGTTAATTATTCAAACATTTTATAATGGATTAATTGGATCTTTAAAATCAATTATTGATGTTGCTGCTGGAGGTTCTTTAATGTCTAAATCATTTGAAGAAGCTTACACTTTAATTGAAGAAATGGCTAATAACATATTTCATTGGCCTTCCGAAAGGATTAAACCTAAAAAGATGGCAAGTATTCACGATAATGAAGCCTTTTCTATCTTAGCTTCACAAGTTGCAGCAATGTCTAAGAAATTAGATAATTTTGTAATTAATATTTCACATAACAACTTTGCTAATATTGAAGATTCTCAAACTATTGAAGCTTTACAAGCTATTGCAAGTAAAAATAATCCTTATTCAAATTATTATAATTCTGGGTGGAAAAATCATCCTAATTTTAACTGGAATAATTCACAACAACAATGGGGTAATAATCAATTTCATCCCACTGGAAATTGGAATAATCAAGTTAATTCAACATATAAACCTCCTAGATTTAATAATCAACAGAAAAAGTTATCAATAGAAGAATTAATTTTACAAATGAATAATTAATTACAAAATCAAAATACTGTTATTCGTAATATTGAAAATCAAATGGGGTAAATTGCTACTTTAATTAATAATAGACTACGCAGGAATACTTCTTAGTAATGTTGAAATTAATCCAATGGAAACGGGAAAAGAACATGAACAAGTTAAAGCTGTGCAACTTAGAAGTAGAAAGTAATTAAAAGAAAGAATGCAGAATGAAATTGAAAAAGAGATTGAGGTTGAAGAGATTGAAAAACCTAAAGAAACTCTCTCTCTAGTCAAGATCGACTGTTATATCTGTTAATGTGGAAGTTGAAAAACCACCACCACCTTTTCCTCAAAGACTTAAACAGCGGAAATTAAATCATCAATTTTCTAAGTTCCTTGAAATTTTTATGAAACTTACTATTAACATACCTTTTGCTGAAGCTGTGGAACAAATGGCAACTTACGCAAAATTTATGAAGGATATTTTAAGCAAAAAATGAAAATTTGAAGCTTTTGAAACTGTTGCATTAAGTGAAGAATGCGGTGCAATAATTCAAAAGAAATTACCGAAAAGCTTAAGGATCCTGGAAGTTTCACTATACCACTGTGCTATTGGAGAAAAATTTTGTGGAAAAGCTTTATGTGATTTAGAAGCAAGTATTAATCTCATGCCATTTTCTATCTTTCGAAGATTGGATTTAGGCGATATTATTCCCACCACTGTAACCCTTCAGTTAGCTGCTAGATCTATCACTTATCCTAAAGAAGTTATAGAGGATGTCCTTGTTAAAGTGGATAAATTTATCTTCCCTGTAGATTTCACAGTACTTGATATGGAAGAAGATAAAGAGATACCTATTATTTTAGGGAGACCTTTTCTAGCAACCGGACGAGCTATGATTGATGTGCAAAAGGGAGAACTAACCATGAGAGTTAATGATCAAGAAATTAAATTCAATGTTCTTAAATCAATGAAGTACCCTAATAAAGAGAAATGTTATCGAATGAATATAATTGATTATTTAATTGAAAAACATTATCAAGAAAAATGTAAAGTCATTTCTGAAGAAAAATTTGAATTTTTAACTGATGAAGATGAAGTAGTAGAAGAAGAAAAGACTCATTTTATTAAAGATAATCGAGAAACTTTAGACATAACTCAAAATGATATACTTTTACCATCAGTTAAAAAAACCCCTGAACTGGAATTAAAAATGTTACCTTCCCATTAAAAATATATGTTTCTTGGAAATTAGTTAACTTTACCTGTTATTATTTCTTCTGAACTAAATAAAGATCAGGAAGAAAAACTACTAGGTGTGTTAAAGAATTATAAGAAAGCTTTTGGTTGGACTATTGCTGATATAAGAGGAATAAGCTGTTCCATTTGCATGCATAGAATCTTAATGGAAGAAAATTTTAAACCTACTTATGGAATCGCAAAGAAGATTAAATACTATCATGAAAGAGGTTGTTAAAAAAGAAATTATTAAGTGGCTAGATGTCTGGTATTATTTATCCTATTTCGGATAGTCGATGGGTAAGTCCTATTCATTGTGTTCGAAGAAAGGAGGTGTAAGCTGTCATGGTCGATGATAAAAATGAACTAATTCCTACAAGACAAGATTCTTGGATGGCAAATTTGTATTGACTATAAGAAATTAAATAAAGCCACTAGAAATGATCATTTTCCTTTACCTTTCTTGGATCGAATGCTCGATAAATTAATTGGACACTCATATTTATGTTTTACGGATGGATATTCTGGTTATCATCAATTACTTATTGCTCACGAGGACCAAGAAAAGACAACATTTACAAGTCCTTATGGAACATTTGCTTTTAGAAGATTGCCTTTTGGTTTATGTAATGCACTCGTAACTTTTCAAAGATGTATGATGTCAATATTTTGTGATTTGATTGACAAAGGAATTGAAATATTCATGGACCATTTTTCAGTCTTTGGAACTTCTTTTGTATCTTGTTTGGAAAACATAGCCAAAGTTCTGAAAAGATGTGAAGAAACAAATTTAGTTCTTAAATGAGAAAAATGTCAATTCATGGTCACAGAAGGCATTGTGTTTAGTTACAAAGTATCACAAAAAGGGATGGAAGTAGATCAAGCAAAAGTGAAAATTATTGCTGAATTGCAACCACCTACTACTGTTACTGATGTGAGATGTTTTCTAGGTCATGCTGGATTTTATAGAAGATACATAAATGATTTTTCTAAAATTGCTAAACCTCTTTGTCATTTATTGGAAAAGATGCAAAATTTGAATTTAATAAAGAATATATTAATGCTTTTAATATTCTAAAAGAAAAATTAATAACTGCACATATCATTGTTGCACCTAATTGGAATAAATCGTTTGAATTAATGTGTGATGCAAGTGATTTTGCAATTGGAGCTGTATTAGGACAAAAATATGAGAAAAGTTTCAAAGTTGTATATTATGCTAGTAAAATTCTCACTGAAACACAAAGAAATTACACTACCACTGAGAAAGAGCTTCTAGCTATAGTATATGCCTTTGATAAATTTAGACCATATCTTCTTGGTACTAAATCCATAGTTCATACTGATCATTCTGCTATTAAATATTTATTATCTAAGAAGGATTCTAAACCTAGACTTATAAGATGGGTATTACTTCTACAAGAATTTGATTTTCAAATAGTAGATAGAAAAGGACCGAAAACCAAATTGTCGATCATTTTGTCTAGAATTAAAAATGATATTATTTCGGATGAAAATATAAATGAGAAATTTCCTGATGAATCTTTATATGTTATCAAGGATGCAAAACACCTTGGTATGCTGATATTGTTAATTATTTAGTTAGCAATGTCTTATGACTTGGATAACAAATTTATTAAGAAATTTAAATATGATGCTAAATCTTATATTTGGGAAGAACCTCATTTATTTAAAATTGGTAAAGATTCTATGATTCGAAGATGTGTACCTTATGAGGAAAGTTTTGCTATTATTCAAAAATGTCATGATTTTGATTTTGGAGGACACTTTGGCATAGATAAAACTGCATTTAAAATTTTAAATTCTAGATTTTATTGGCCTACCTTATTTAAAGATGCGAGACAATATGTGAAAACATGTGATCGATGTCAAAGGATGGGAAATATATCTAAGAAGGATGAAATGACTTTAAAACTATATATTGGAAGTTGAAATTTTTGATATATGGGGTTTAGACTTTATGGGACCATTTGTTCCATCATCCGGAAAAATTTATATTTTATTAGCGAGTTGATTATGTTTCAAAGTGGATTGAAGTCTGTTACTTTACTAAACTGTGATTCTAAAAGTGTTTCTAAATTTTTAAAGAAAATGATATTTTCAAGATTTGGAATGCTAAGGTAATTATCAACGATGGTGGAAGTCATTTCGGGAATATAAGAATTCAATCATTACTACAAAAATTTGGAATCAAACATAGAATTGCAATCGCTTATCACCCAAAAACAAGTGGAATGGTGAAGTATCAAACGAGAGAAATTAAAAGAATTTTAGAGAAGATCATTAATCCTAAAAGAACTGATTGGGTTGATAGACTTGATTTCGCATTATGGGCTTATAGAACGACTTATAAGACACCGATCGGAATGTCACCTTACCGGTTAATTTATGGTAAACATTGTCACTTATCTGTAGAACTTGAACATAAAGCTTATTCGGCGATAAAGGAGTTTAATTTTAATTTGAATAAAGCTGGATAAAAATGATAATTGCAATTAAATGAGATGGAAGAAATAAGAAACGAATCATATAAAAATGTGAGGATTTATAAAGAGAAAATGAAGGTGTTGCATGATAAAAAAATTTCAGGAAAAAATTTTTGAGCTTGGATAAGAAGTATTACTATTTAATTCTCGTTTTAAACTTTTTCCTGGAAAATTAAGATCTAAATGGATTGGACCCTATATAGTTGAGAAAGTATACCATTATGGAGCTGTAGATATTAAAGATCCCAAAACAGGAAAAATTTTTAAAGTAAATGGAGTAAGATTGAAGCCTTATTTGGGAGATATTAAAAAGATTTATTAAGAGGCTTATGAATTGAGTCAACCTGATTAAAGATTTACTTAAGTCGGGATAACAACGTTAAACCAAACGCTTTGTGAGAGACAACCCATAATTATCTTTTGTTATGAATATTTGTGTTTTAATGTAAGGTTATGCCTCTATCTTGATTAATTTTATATTACTTTAGAAAAATTTGATGCTTATAAGTGTTTTTTGACTTAGGCTGAAAATTATTTTGAAGTATGTAAGATTTAAAAATAGGATCACTTTATTCTGAATATGAGTAAAAAGGAGATCAAGTTAACCTTCATTATGATTGTTTACAATGTTAGTTATTGAGTCTAAATTACTTACCAGTATAATATACCTATCTTGGAGAACGAAATTTTGAAATTTGACGACTAGGCGAAACGGAGTTGAACATAGTTTCGGCGCCTAGGTGCCAAAATTCAGCGCCTAAGCGCTAGAATCAACTATCTATCAATAGGTCTGGCACCTAGGTGCCAGATTCGGCGCCTAAGCGCCACGGTTACTGAGTCGTGCAAAAACCGAAAATTTTCAGTTTTTCACACGGTTTTCCCCTTTAAATCAACCTATCTTCTTCCCTAACCATCAAGCAATCAAAATTACGTCCCTTGCACTTCATTCTTGAGAGATTTGAGAAAATTTTGAAGGAATGGAAGGATGAAATCATGGAGAAGAAGCTAGGGACAAGGTCTCAAAGGATCCTCAATCCTACTTCAAAGGTTTCATCGCTGTAAGTTTAGAGAAAATTTCTAGTCGTTTGGATAAGTTTGAAGCGGAGTTTAAAAGCATTGGAGATCGCCTTCATAAGATGTTTCATCAAGTTGAACATCTAGAATGGCAAATGAAACTTCAATTTGATCATTTTGCGGCTTATCAAGATGCTCATGTTGAAATGTATGCGGAGAACAAGTGGATTGACGAAAAAACGGCTACGGATTTCCCGAGAGCGTTACTGTTCTTTCCAAGTGGAATACACAAATTCCCTTGTGAAGATTAGAATATTCTGGTAATGAGATAGTTATTATATGGTTTGTTGAGTCGTTGTATCAATTTAGAGAATCGATTGTGTTTGTTTGTGTATTTGCTTTCATGTTCAATGTGTGTTGTTTTTGCTTAGAAATTATTATGTTTGAGTGTGTATTAAGAACTTGAATCAAGTGTAATACTTATCTAGAATGTATTGAGTCAATATTGAAGATTATAAATGGAATTTAGTGAGTTTGATTGAAACCTTATGTTTGATTGGTGAATTAAATATTTAATTTTTATAAACTTTTGAAAAATGTTGTGGAAATTAGAAATTGAAGCCCTACTCTGATATGAGTAATTGGAAGTTGAATTTATGAATTTTGGTGGAAAATTAAATTTAAAAATAATTTTTTTTGTGAAAGGCGAGTCTGGCGCCTAGGCGCCAGAATTCGGCGCCTAAGCGCCAGTTCGGCCTGGACCCGAAAATTTTACTTAAATAACCCCCAAAAGCCATTTTTGACGCCTAATCTTCATCTTCTTTCCCATTTTCGCGAAAATACATCCTTTAGATCCATTTTGAGGTCAAAACATCAAGGATTTGAGCGCGAAACCACTCGATTTCTTCGTCTCAAGGTCAGATCTACACTTTAAACCATTTATTTTCGATTTTCACCACAGATTTCCCTAGGTTTTGCTAGGAACTGAAAATTTTGAAATTTTTTTCGATTTTTAGTGATTTCTTTGGATTTTTAAACTTATTTTAAGTATTATAAACTTAAAAAGAGTTTAATTCTTTGATTCCTATATTTGTTCTTATTTTCTTTCACGTTTAGATGGATCCAAAATCTAAATGCGGGAAGGCACGAGATAACTTTGATAGCAGCAAATTTTCTACTGCGGCTGCGCATTTACGCTTCCACGAATTTGCGATGTCCAGAAAGTTGATTTCTGAACGAAGTTTCTATCATCCTAGAGAAATGATCGAAAACACTATCGTTGCACACAATTGGCAACGATTCTGTTATTTCACTGCTGTTGCTGTTATCCCAATTGTTCGAGAGTTTTATGCAAATTTTCTGGATGCCGAAGATTATGAAGTCTTTATCAGAGGTATCGAGTAGGATTTAGTCTCGAAAGAATCAATATATTTTATGGCACACCACCGACTATAGAGTGCTTATTATTCTGGATTATCACCATCTGAGGGAGATTTGGATATGATCATTGCTTATTTGACTGATGGTACTTGATCTTGGAAGACCAGGAACGGAAAAAGGGTAAACTTCAAATCCTCCAAATTAAATGGTATTTCTAAAGCATGGTACTATTTTATTTCTGCAAGATTGTTACCTTCCAACCACCTGAGTGAAGTGACTAGAGATCGAGCGATCTTAAACTATCGCATTCGGGAGAGGAAGCCTATTGATGTCGGGAGTATTATTTATGATTCTGTGGATTCTACTGCGAGGTCCAGCACTTCTGTTGGATTGGGATTTACATCTCTGATTTATTCATTATGTGTTAGTAATGGAGTCACTGCTGATATTTTTGAGGAGAAGTTAAAGTCTACTAAGCCAATTTGGCAGGAGAGTGTTTGTATCTATGATCGTCTTTGAGGGAAGAGATCGACCGATCCTTCTACTTCTACACATACTCTAGGTAGACCTTCTACTTCTCGACCCTCTACTTCTGCTGAGCCACCATCGGATTTCGGGAATCAATGCATGATCGGTTTTAGAGCGACGAGCGGGAGTTATTTCAAACTCATCTGCGGGATTGATACTATTGATAGGAAACTAGATCATTTATCCGAATATACTCAGAGGAAGAGTAGTTATGATGCTGAGTATGATGAAGCCCTAGTCAGATTTCTGAAGGGTGAACATGATGTTAGTTTCCCTACTTTTCCTAGTTTCACACCATTTGTTGATCTTAAGGATATAGAATTTTCCTTTGATGATGATGATGATGATGAGACTACAGCTAGTGACTAGTAGTTATAGATCTTTATGATGTGCTACTCTGTTAGTTTGTTTTGTTTGCTTTGTTTGTTTAGTTTTGTGTTTCATGTATGTTGATTTGTTTAAATATCTGTGTGGATTGATTAGTGTAAGATTCCGTTGTTAAAATATTCTTAGTATATTGTGTTGAGACTGAAGTTAGAGTTAATTTATGATATGTTGTTTTAGTTTACTGTTTAGTAATTAGTAATTTTGTTCTGTTTTAATTTTGTTTCAAATTTAGTATCATCATAAAAATTAGCCTGCTTACTTTTTATACATGCTTTAATTTTATCTTAATTATTCATAAAAGCATGAGTAGAAGTTAATTTTTCTTTTTAAGATTGTTTTACATACTTATAAAAATTTTTATGATTTTGTTTCTCTCATACTTTCAAATTATCATAATATACCAAAACTTAAGTTTGGGGGAAGGGAAAATCCATTCAAATTTAAATTTTATTTGTCCTAAAAAGAGCTAATATTTTCATAAAAATAAAAACTTTTTAACATAACTTAAGGAATAAAGAATTTATTTGAGATCACTTTTATTTTTGAAATTATAAACAATTTAGTGAATTTAACCAAAGTTTTACTAACTTTGATTGATTTTAAGAATAAAATTATTTAACTTAAAGAAGAATAAGATAAAGAATTTTTTCTATTCATGATAGAAATAATAGAATTTTAGAAATATTAAGTAATAAAAAATTATCACTTGAAAAAGAAAAGATTGAAAATATTTTTGAATTCTTATTTATGTTATAATCATTAAGTGGAAATGTATAAGTTTTGAAAATATAAGTTAAGGATAGTGAAGTTCAAAACCATTAACAGGCTTTCCAGATATAGTAATCATCTTTATATATATATATATATATATATATATATATATATATATATATATATATATATATATATATATATATATATATATAAAGAAAAGGAGCTACAAGAGACTCCCTACATGTTGAAATCTGAAAAATGACAATACAAGACACTGCCCAGTAACAACTCTATACCAAATAAAAATAAAACTAACTAAGTGAGTTAAAATAAAAACTAGCCCCAAAGTAACAAAACTATGACTAAGTATAGGGGGTAAAAGAGAGTGACTTAGGGAGCAAGGTGATGCTGCTGCAGAAGAAAACCGCCAGCTTGAGACAATTGAACCAAAAAAATAATCGAGTTGCCTACGATTACGAAATAAGGTACCTTTAAGCAATCGGAATCCATCGGAAAATTTAGGCAGGGGTAGGGGCGGTAGACACCATCACTTGTTGGGTAGAATTTGCATTTCTAGCTAGCCATTGAGCAGGTATGTTCCCTTCTTTAAAGATATGGCTATACTTGATGTTGGAATGATGTGCAAAAGCTTTGATTTTATTAATCCAATACACATGCTGCCATTTGAAATGATGTTCATTTGGAGAAAACCAGGCAAGTTGTTGATTTTGCTTTAAGACATTGATTGCAACAAGTTGAATTATTTTCCACGATGATGAACTTCCAGTTGAATGCCATAGCAAGTTCAAGAGCCTTGCAAATTGCAGCCAAATTAGATTCCAAAGTATCTTCAACAATAACAGGAGATTGGAAATATGCAAGGCATCTTCCTTCATGATTCCTGAATAAACCACCACTGCCAGCCCCCTCAGTCGAGTAGGAACCATTAGTGTTGACCTTGATGTAAGGGATGGGTGGGTACATCCAGCAGAAAGTATGAGTGTGATATCTTGTAATGTGTTTTTTGTGTGATGCCTTCAAAATGTCGTGGAAATTTTTTAGGTTGGATCGGTTTTGTAAGAAAGGATATACTTATTTCCCACCACGGTAGCTACCGTACTTTTACAATTATCAAATTTGATAGAGTTTCTATGCATCCGAATAAACCAAGTAATCATAAGAGGAATGGTACCCATTTTGGACTTATGCCAAGAGATCCGACAGCTGGAGAGATCCGACCGAGTCCGGGAGAATGGTGTTTATTCCGATCTCTCTAATGATCCCCTTCCACACATCTTGGGAAAAGCTGCTGATGGAAGAACATATGTTGAACATACTCTTCCTCAACCCCACACAGATAGCATTTTGAAGGTCCTCTGATCCCCTTAAGCTTAAGGATGTCATCAGTTGGAAGAAGCTTGTGAAACACTCTCCAGTTGAGGAGAGACATTGAAGGGGTGAGGTATTTGTTCCGGATATTTACGCCCCAATTAACTTTAGGCCACTCATGGATCTTTAAATAAATTTGTTTAGTAAGGTCTGTTAGTAGTACCATTACTCCAAATAATTTTATCCTGGTTGTTTCTATCAAATGGGATGGTGGCAATGCGGTTAGCGAACTCTGCGAGTAACAAAATTCCGAAGAACTCGTAAAGACCACTTCTCATTTTCCCGACAATTTGAAACGAGTGAAACAAGTTTTATCGATGTTTGGGATGGCTTCCTTCATATGGGGAGGGCACCAATTGTCTTCCCGAAAACAAACTTGGCCATTACCCGGCTCCCGGCTATACGAGAGATTCAACAATTTCCTTATTCTTCACCATATGTTTCCGGACTCTAGAAGCACCCAACTTAATAGAAACCTTAGAAGGATGGCGAGTCTTTACAATATTTCCCAATCAAGAAATTAGCCCAAAGAGAGTTACGCTTCTGAATTGAATCCAAAGTTTGCATTAGTTAACATTGCAGTACTGTTGGATGCCTTTGAAACCCAAGACCTCGACCTCGATAGGTTTAGCCAATTTATTCCAAGCCATCCGAGTGAATCTCCTTTACGTTTCCAGATCCATAAGAACCTATTAAATAGACCTTCCGGTTGGTACCTGGTGCTTCTTTTCATTGTAGTCATCCGGAGAACATAATTAGGAAAAGTGGTGAGAATGTCGTGAAGGAGAGTGAATCTACCTCTAGAAGATAAATAAGAGTTTGTCCAGTTTTCCAATTGAGCCTTCACCTTACCAATAATATCATCAAACTGAGTCTGCCTGACCCTCCCTTTAATAAGTTGCACTCCTAGGTATTTCATAGGAAGGGAAGCTTTTGAGAAACCAGTGTGTTGCAAAATCCAGTGAGTAACATTGGCATTGATATTCTTAGGAAAAATAATCTCACACTTAGCTTTGTTGAGCCGAAGACCGGATATGAGTTGAAAATGGTTTAGACGAGTTGATCACTTGCTTTACAGAGCATTTTTCGAGGCCCCGGAGAACACCATGATGTCATCGGCATAAAGAAGGTGAGAGATAACAATGTTGGATTTGTGGTGGTATCTAGCATGCTTGAAGAGGAGCAATGCGAAAATTGATGAGTCTAGACGGATAGTCCATGACCAAAATGAAGATAGAGGGGATAGGGGGTCCCCTTGTTTAAGCCCCTAGTGGCTTGAAAACCATCCCAACTCGACCATTGATCGAAATGGAATGATGATTGAACTTAAGCCATTTCTTGATCAAAGCACGAATTCCTCATTAAAACCTCTAGAGTGCGGAACCCGTAGTATAAAATTCCATTCCAAAGTATCATATGCTTTCTTAATATCAAGCTTATAAATCAAGTTGCCCCCTGCAAGGGTTGTCAAGATCTAACGAGCATTTCTTGAGCTAGCGGGACATTATCGGCAATGGTTCTACCAAGGACAAAAGCCGATCGGTTAGGGCCGATAATCTTATCCGGATGGGGTTGAAGCCTCGCCAACAATGATCTTACTTATTATCTTACGATAACGAGTGGTAAGAGCGAGAGGTCTATATTGGTTCCGATTTTGGGATCGGAGGTCTTGGGGATAAGAACCATGGTAGATGCATAGAAATAGTGTGGAATTTCCATACCTTGAAAATAGCTTTGAATAGCGAGTACAAACATCCATCTTGCAAATATCCCAAATCTTCTTGTAGAATTCGAATTATAGCCATCGAGCCCAGCGGCCTTAGAGCTATCAATAGAGTTGAGAGCGAGTCCGGATTTCATCTTGTGAAGGAACATCGGTTAGTTGGAGTAGCTGTGTGTAGTTGCTGACATCTTCAAACAACCCACTGTCAATATCAGGAATGGAATCATCCTTAAAAGTAAGCAAATCTCTATAAAAATTGATAACATTGTTAGCAATGGCAGCATTATCTCTAAGAATTTCTCCCTGATCAGTAGTAATAGAAAGGATAGTATTACTTTTTCTTCTAAAATTAATGCAAGCATGGTAATACTTAGTGTTCCTATCACCATCTTGGAATTTAATACAAGAAGCTTTCTTCTTAAGCATAAGATCCTGCCATTTAATGTACTGAAGAAGCTTGTCTTGAGTTGCCATAAACTCAATATTCTTACTACCATCTTCCTGAGCCTCCATTTCCGAGCTTTTGAAGGTCCCTTTCCATGCCGATGACACCTTTATTAATATCCCCAATAGATCCCTGGCTCCAACTTCTCAGGCACTCTAGCAATTTTAATTTGGAGTTTTTGAAGTTTATCAAAAGGGGTGTTACAAATTACACCAACCCAGTTATTCTGAACAATGGTTTTGAAATTACTGTGGGTAGCCCAGAAGTTCAGAAATCTGAAAGGGGGGTCTGCCGGTTGTTGGGGGGAGGAGCAATAGTGATAAGGATAGGTTTATGATCAGAACCAGCTAAGTTTAAGTGGGTTATGTTGGTATATAAGAAATTTTGATGCCAAGTGATGTTAGCCATGAACTCTGTCCAGGCCTTTCCCAAATATCGCCTCTCCTCCAAGTAAATTTATTGCCACGATATCCAAGGTCGAAACGGACCAGCATTCGAATATTTTCATTAAAAAATCCATAGTGTGTTGATTAGGAATTCGCCTCCTCTTTTTTCATCAATAGAAGCAATGCGGTTGAAATCCCCACCAACTATCCAACTAAGATGCTCGGTCTTGCCGATTTGCGGCAGCTCTTGCAAAGTGCAATTCGGCTTTAGAGGTGCGACCGAGCATAAACAAAAAGAGGCTGCCAACTTTATACCTTGCCAATTAAAATGAAAATGGACCAATTGGGGGTGATCCACTTGGAGAGTCCAATGGAGTTCTTTTCTACAAATGAGCCAAATTTTATTAGAGGAATTAGCATAAAAGGTGCAGCCAGGAAATTTTTCAAAATTTTGTTTTGGGTTTTATTGACCATGGGTTCCAAAAGGATGATACACCATAGATTGTGTTTCTTGTATAAGTAGATAAGCCTTTTGAGGGATAAGGGGTTAGCAACCCCTATAATGTTCCAGCAAAGGCAGCTAAACATCTGGGGGTTTTGAGGTTGGTGATAAATGGTTTGTATTGGTTCTGGATCTAGATCTGGTCCTGCCCCTTGGGGAGTCTAGAGGAGAGCCCAAATCTTTGATAATTCTTTGATTGTCTTTATTTTGAAGTTCCGGCTTTTGTATCTCCGATGTATGTTTCTTCTTCTTCCGGACAACCTGGATCCGCCGAGAGGCCTCCATTCTCTTTTGTTCTCCTTCCATCAATAATTGGGGAGGGGTAAAACTTCGTATGCTGAGAAGTTGCCTCCACTTCAGAGCCCATCTGATCCAAATCTTCCATATGTAGCCCACTGCCAACCTGATTCAGCTGCTCTTTGTCCCCTTCAGCTAATAAAGGAGACTGGTGCAGAACTTCAGAGGGATTTTCTCCCACTGTGGTCTCTGTTGGTGCATTGTGATCCTCCAGGACAGCTTGATTATCATCCAAGATGATCACTGGGTCTTGCACATCTACGAGTTTTTCTTTTCCCCATCTTTTTTAGTGTGGGTTTCGATCTATAGCATTTTTCTTTAAGGTGCCCAAACATCCTGCAGTGGGAACAAAAGGTTGGTTTGTTTTCCAAAACCACCTCTTGCCAAAAACCTTCTCCTTCATCTGAAATAGTGATCCAAATCTTGTCTAGTTCAGGTAGAGACACATCTCTTTCAATAAGGACTTTAGTCGCCGTTGGATTGCCTGAGATCATGGGTTGGAGTGTCAACCACGAGAGGTGTTCCCAAAGCTCTGCTGATCCGAAATAAGGCATTAGTATGGTATAGGTCGTATAGGAAGATTGGGGAAAGAATACCATAAAGGTTTAAGTGGAGGTTCTTTAGTCGGGTCAAAACCCGGATACCACTTCATCAATTTCATTCTTGAGTTAGCTATGGTCAGAAACTCCATTCCTAACACTTTGGCATAGTCTTCCTCCCTTGTAAGTCTGATCAGTAAATGTCTACCATCTAGAACTCCTATCTTCCAATTTCCCACAAATTGAAAATTTTCAAAATAACTCCTCACCAATTCCATTTTGGGGTGTCCAAATTGGAATTGGCCCAATAGAGAATTTGATAGCCTCTCGCCATGGTGTTCATCTCTTGAGAAGTAAAAAATATAGCGAGTCTACCTTCCTTAGAACCAAGTGGTCTCACAGAGAGGCAAGCGGCTTTACCTGTCGCGAGCATCATGTAAAAGCCGAGGAAGGTCGGCGGTTCAACTCCACTATTGTTATGACCTCTACTAACGACGAAGCATAGGAAATAGGCAAAGAAGAAATGTTGGAACTACCCATATCCAATGGAACAAGTAACTCGATTTGAAACAAACTAAGCCCGGAAGAAACTGCTATAGCTATCGGCACTCCACCAACGAGACGACCTCCAAATAAAACTCCCCGACCAAGAAATGGAAGGCCCACTTACCACTCCGACCACCACCAAGAGACACCGGCCGCACGTTGAACAGGGAGCCATCACTGCAAAACCCCAACAGAGCCTCAGCCACATGACCATCTTTTACATATATATATAACTATATATATATATATATATATATATATATATATATATATATATATATATATATATATATATATATATATATAAGAGAGGAGAAGCTTGAGGAAATGCCTAATCAAAAATTGGTTTCACTTGAATTATCTTATAGGAAGGAAACTAGTTACATATTTTACTTAATTTTTATACATGAATATTTATTTAGAAAAGATTTTTCAAGAAGATCTTTTTCTTGTAAATAATCTATGAAAGCTTAATATAATAGACTTCTATTATTTTCAAAATGGATGAAAAGTTTGAAATATTATGATTTGGTAGTTAAATATTCTTTAAATTCTTAAAATTAAACCTAGTTTGTGAAATTGGGTTAATGATTTACTAAAGACTTGATAAAATCAAAAATTATAAGGAATCTTAAATATTTTTCTTTTATTTCAAAGGTTATATATTTTATATAGTAGAAAGAGTTACTTGAGGACAAGTAACATTTAAGTTTGGGGATTTTGGTCTATAAAAAAATACCTATTTCTTTATGTCTTAATTCTTGTTAATTTCTAATGATATTATGCTTTAATGAAAGGTATTTTTTGTGTTTTTGGATGTAGGTGATGTAAAAAGGTCTAAAAAGGAAAAAGGAGCAAAAAGGAGCAAAAAGGAGCAAAAATGGAGCAAAATACAAAAAAGTATAAGAAAATATGGCCTGGGGCCTAGGCGCCAGAAGTTGGCACCTATGCGCCAGAAGTTGGCGCCTATGCGCCAGAAGTTGGCGCCTATGCGGCAGACTCGATACAGAAACTGTCAAGTTTTTGACAACGTTTGATCGGTTATTTTGACGGAGTGAGCGGTTATTGGACATTCTAGAAGGCGCGGTTGTTCCTTGATAATAGGACATGTGATACATTGCATTTGGACGCTCCAAAACGGTTTTAATCGCGAAGAGGTGCGAGCCGAGGTGAAGAGGTGCGAAGAGCTGGACGCGGTGTCCGGCGCTCGGCGCCCGACGGAACTTCTAGAAGATTCATTGAATGTGGACATGTTTTGAAGAGGTGCCTCAAGGCAACCATTGAAGCCTATAAATAGGGGTCCATTTCTTCAGAAAACGTGCCCCTCCCATTGTAACCCTTTCTCTTATCCACTTTAGGATCTCTCATCCTTAGAGAGAGAAATATAAAGAGAAATTTAGGGTCACTTTTGTTTAGTTTAGTGAGTTTATTTTCAAGTTGTTGCATCTGGAGTTCATTACACTATGGAGTCAGTAGGAATCAGAAGATCTGTAGAAGAAATATTTGAGATAAGTATTTTATATTTGATTCAAAGTTTATTTATTATGTTTTGTTGTTTATATTCAATGTGTTCTGAGTAGTTAGTTTACTTTCTTCCTTCAATTATGAAAAGATAGATAAGATAAATTAAAGATTTGATGGAGAATTGAAATTCAAAATATTTTCAAAACATTGTGATGACATTAATACTCGATCTTACTTTACTTTTTAAATTGGCCATTTAAATTGTTAAAACCTGTTGAAGAGTTTTGAGACCTAGAAGGAGAAGAACTCTTAACTTGTAAATGTGACATGAATCCTTGGGTAGTCGAAGGCCATGTGCGGGCTATTCAAGGTGAAGTGCAAATAAATAGGAAGATAAGATTTAAAGGGCGTAGAATTGATAAGTTTTTAGAGTGACAGACTAAATTCTTATAATTTGATTTATAAATCAGGAAAGGGTCACTTGTAGGGCCGACCATAGCCACCCTTGGACATCTAGAAGTGTGAGTCTAGATTAACCCATTCTACTAACAATACATCCGGATTTGATCTGTAAATTAGCCAATGTTCTTTGCGCTCGGATCAAAGGGTAAAGAATAGGAATGCTTCTATTTGGCACAATACCATAAATTAAATTCTCCAACGAATATTAAATTATCTTAAAAATCTTAGATTAATTGAAGGTAAGAAAGTTGTTTATTTTATATAGTTTTCATAAATCATTTTCTTATTATTGTTTTCTTTAATTGCATCTAGTAAATTAATAGTAATTTATAGTTAAATTAAAAGATAAAAAGATATTTTTGAAATATAATATTAAGAAAATTTATCACTATAATTCTTCCCCATGGGATCGATACTGGGGTCTTTGTTTCAAAGCCATATATTACTTGAAACGATATGTATACTGGCGTAGTACCCCTAGTGTGTAAAAATATTTTCTAAATTTTACAACATTTTGATTCTATACACTAGCCGCTATTTATAAATTGAGTCAAGTTTTTGGCCATTTTTTGGAAGCAATTATTACTGCGTTATTGCGGGTCGGGTCATGTAGGGATGTATTAGAAAGAGTTTAGAGTTGATTTGGGGAAAAATTGAGTTGAATTGGGTTGGATTAAGGTAAGTTTGGGTCATGAGGCCAACATTTGGGCTTTATGTTTCAACTTGAAATTGAATTCAATTGTGAATCAAATTGGGCTTAGATTTGGTTTAACTTGGTATTGTGGATGTTGAATTGTAGTTTAGAATTGAATTTGGGCAAAATTGAGGTCAATTGGGTTGATTTGGTTTGACATTGGGTCAATCTGGGTTAAAAATGGGTCAAATTGGGGAGTATGATAAAATTAGGTGAAATTGGCAAAATTAGCTTATGGTATAGTTGAACAAAATGAAATTGAGAATATTTAGTTTTTTTTTGGAATTTTCTGGGAATTTTTTGAATTTTCGGAATTTTGGGCCAAAAGGTTATTTTAGGGTATTTGGAGGTTATTTGGAGGGTATTGGGGTATTTTGGTAGATTTAAAAGGTGGAAATTGTTTGAAAATGATTTTTAGGGATTTTGGGAATTTTGAGTAATTTTTGGGAATTTTTGGATGATTTGGTGGTTGTAAGGGAAATTTGGGTAATTTATGGTAGGCTTGAGGACCCAATGTCAAAACCAGAAAATTTGGCAAAATGAATGGGGTTTCAAATAATGAAGAATGAGACCATTTTAGTGGGTTCAAGATTGAGTAGAAATTGATTTGGAATGGAATTAGGGTTTAGGAGTATGAGCCATAGACTTAGCCAAGTCCAACCACTTTGGGACCAAGTCTAGCCAAATGATAACCACTTTATGATCCTTCACATATTGACCTTAGCCATCTTAATCAATAATGTGAGTTTCATAAAGGGTGGAAAGGAAAGGGATCAAGGTTTGGGTTAAGTGGCTTAGGGATGTGTGTGTGTGCAAGAGAAACTCAAGTCACCTAAGGTCACCCTAAGTCCAAACAATCCTATAGGACCTCACTATTGGTTGCTCATATGGTGGTTTTAACCTTGTAAGGTGATTTTGAGGTTTGCAACCATCCAAGTGCGGTCCCAAGAGGATTCAAGAAGTGGCTAAATTGCTAAAAGGGTGGGTCCCAATTCTAGTCCTCTAGGATAGTCAAGGAGAAGTCTTATGGCTAGATCCTAAGCACTAAGAGAAAAGAAAAGACCTCACCAAAAATGAGGTCAATAAATGGACCCCCAATAGGTGTGGTGTGCTGACCAAGCACACCACGCATATTGGCGTCGACCGAAGAGATCAACCGACCATCAAAAACATTCCAAGCCTACACACTTGGAACATAGCAGAAAAAAAAGAAGGTTCCCGCTGGGGAGTATCAGGTAAATCTCCGAAGCTGAAGATTCTAGAACTCTCGCTTGGGATGAAGAGGTGAAGTTTCAAGCTAATTGAATTCGATATAATTAAGTTTGAAGTTTCAAATTTTGATTTTGATCTTAATCTTTTGATTTGTTTTGAATTTTGAATTTTGATTGTGAAATTTTTTTTTTGATTGGTTGAGATTGATTTGGGAGTTTGATTAAAGTTTGGTTTATGATTAATTCTGAAGTTGGTTGGAATTTGATTTTGGATTTTGAATTTTTGATTGAACTTGATTTGAGATTAGAATCAAAAGGGAATTTGGAATTTACAAAAGTGCAGTTTAAATCGGAAAAGGGGTGAGGACTCGAATTTCAGAGTAGGAATCAGATTTAGGTACCGACACTGAGACGATGAGAATCAGAATTTAGGTACTGATCTCGGAATCAGAACTGGAATTTAGGTACCAGCTGACGACAATAAAATGTATTAAGAAATTTATACTAATTTTATATGAAATTGCACTGTAAAGAAAGGTATTTTTTATGTTTTATTGCAGGAATGAAAAATTATAGGTAATGTGAGCAAAAAGAGCAAAAAGGAACGAATCTGGAACAAAAAGGACTAAAATAGATGAAAATTGAACTATCCCGCCGACGGCGAGGAATAAGCTGCCGACGGCGAGATCTTCCCGAAAGTTTTGAATATATTATAAAGGAGCCCGCTGACAGCGAGCCTTAATGGTTAGCCATTGTTCTAGATGTTTGCCGACGGCGAGATTGAGCCTGCTGACGGCGAGAATGGCGCTTCAAGCCAAATACATTGAATCTGGATGATTTTTGAAGAGATGCTTAAGCAACCTTTGGATATATTCCTTCCTCTTTAAATATAGATGAATTTAGGCCAAATTTGTCGTCGTAGTATGTTCTCTAGTAGTGTCTTTAGTGAGAGTTAGTGTATTATTTAGTGTCTTGGCGAGTCTTTTTTAATTAAGTGTGCTGTACAAGAAGGAAGAGTCAAAGGAACTTCAAGGAGTCTGCTTGGGGAGAAGATTCGAGATAAGTTTTTTTTTGTTTATTGTTTTATAACTTTAAATGAAATCCAAGTTTTGTGTTATTCTTCCTATGCATTATGAGTAGTTTTTTTTATCTTTCTCCTTGTTGTTGAGATTTGGTGAAATGAAGAATTAAATCAGTTGTGCCTAAAAATATTAAATAAAATTGTGATAATCTTTTACTTAAATCTTAATTTACTTTCAATTTGGCCAATTGAATTGTTAACATATGTTAAATTATCAACTATAGTAAAAATTACATCTGAGATTCAAGGAAGTCAAAAGCCTTGGAATGAGGGCGCAAATAAATAAAGAAATATTAATTATCGGGCGTAGAATTGGACATTTTAATGTGACTGACTAAAATATTCAATTCGGTCCTATCGTTTGAGAGCTGAAGTGTAGATGTTAGCCCTCAGGCGAGGGGAACATGGGAGCTCTGAAGTGGCTGTCGGTATCCTCCTGCACCTAGCCGCAGATTCAGTAACCAAACATAGGACTAGTCAATGTTCTTTGCTCCTAGACCAAAGGGTAAAGAATAGGAATGCTCCTATTTGGCATGATATAATTCTAACTAATTTAATTATTTATTCACTTAATTCTCTTAACAAGGAGAAAGATACTTTTCAAAATTATAATCTTTTATTTAATCTTTAAAAAATAGAGTTTAGTATAAGCGTTCGTTATTTCCGTATACTAGATTAGTAATTGTATTTGCTGAAATTTAGTCCTTAAGTCTTTAACTTCCTTGTGGGATCGATATCTAGGACTCCATTAGAGCCCTTTATTACTTGAACGATACGTATACTTGCGTTGATAAAAGGGGAGGGAGCAAAATTGCTATTTTACTTCGAAAAACATTTATAACATTTATAAAAGCTTAACCAACATATACACCCTTCACTTTCTGCCATGCTCTCCCCCGAGGTTGTCAAGTTTTTGGCGCCGCTGCCGGGGAAGTAAAGTAATTATTAAAGGTAATTAATAAAATAATTATTAAAGATAATTACTAGTGTAACGAACTATTTTTAAAATCTACTTCAAATTGTATGCGTAAATTTGGAACCGAAAGTTTAATCCCTTACGATTCAGAATTAGAGTGCACTATTACAAGAATTAAAAAATAAAAAAGAGAAATTATAAATTTAACTCAAATGGCAAATAATCCAGAAATTAAAAAATATAAACCAACCAAGACCTTTAAGAGATTACGCTAGCCCTACATTAGATGAAATTTCACTTAACTATCCAAAACCCTGATGTTGTGGCTAACTCATTTGAGCATAAACCTGCAATTATCCAAATGGTACAAAATAATCAATTTAGTGGTTCACCAAACGAAGATCCTAATTTACATGTTGCTAGCTTTTTAGAACTATGTGCTACTTTTAAATATGACGGAGTATCTAATGACGTTGTTAGACTTAGGCTTTTTTCCTTTTTCTTTAAGGGATAAGGCTTAGATGTGATTAAATTCTTTAGCACCTGGATCTATTAAAACTTGGGGATAATTATCACAAAAATTTCTATCCAAATATTTTCCTCCTTCAAAAACTGCAAAGCTTAGAAATGACATAACTTCTTTTAGTCAGTTTGACGGAGAATCAATATACGAAGCTTGAGAGAGATTTAAAGATCTTCTTAGGAAATGCCCACATTATGCGTTACCAGATTGGTTAATTATACAAACTTTTTATAATGGATTAGTGGGATCTCTTAGATAGGATGATTAATGTCCAAACCATTTGATGAGACTTATTCATTAATTGAAGAAATGGCTACCAATATATTTCAATGGCCTTCTGAAAGGTTAAATCCTAAAAAAATAGCCAGTATACATGACTCCGATGCAATTTCTATGTTAGCTTCTCAAATTGCTGCTATATCCAAGAAATTAGATCATTTTGGAATGAAGTATTCTCCTAATATAATAGAAGAAAATTCATCTAGACAACTTATATATGCTCAATCTTCATATGAAACTTTAAATGCTATTAATAATAGACCCAATAATCCTTATGCAAATTATTATAACCCTGGTTGGAAGAACCATCCAAATTTTAATTGGAATAACAACTCTACTAATCAGGAAAGGATGAACAACCCAGTAAACCCATTAAGAAATCCATCTAACCAAGAAAATTTTAATTATAAACCTTCTTATCCACCTAGATTTAATAATAACTCTCAATCTAAGGATAAGAAGTTATTTATGGAAGAATTAATATTAAATATGGGTCACCATTTGCAAAATCAAGGTAATCAGTTACAAATTCAAGGAAACCAATTACAAAATCAAGGAACTGCAATTAAAAATATTGAAACTCAACTTGGACATATCGCTTACCGCACTTAATAATAGAATTCTCGGAACTTTTCCTAGTAATGTGGAACTAAATCCTAAAGATCAAGGAAAAGAACAAATTAAAGCGATACAGTTACGAAGTGGAAAAGAGTTAGAAACAAGAATACAGAAAGAAACTGAAAGTGAAAAAGAGAAAGTGGAAACTGAAAAAGAGAAGGATGAACAAGATCAAAATGTAGAATATCCACTAATACCTATGAAAATTTCTGTAGAAAGACCACTACCACCATTTCCTCAGCGACTAAAGCATCATAAAAAAGATATGCAATTTTATAAATTTCTTGAAATCCAGAAGAAATTAACAGTAAACATTCCTTTTATAGAAGCATTAGAACAAATGCCCAATTATGTGAAATTTATGAAAAATATTTTAAATAAAAAAAAAGAAAATTCACAGACAATGAAACGGTTGCACTTAGCGAAGAGTGTAGTGCAATCATTTAGAAAAAGCTTCTTGAGAAATTAAAAGATCTTGGTAGTTTCACTAGACCATGCGCTATTGGAGAAAAATTTTATGGAAAAGCTTTATGTGACTTAGGAGCCAGCATAAATCTTATGCCTCTATAAATTTCTAAAAGATTAGGATTGGGAGAAGTCTCACCTACTTCAGTAACTCTTCAGTTAGCTGATCGTTCAGTGACATATCCTAAAGGAGTTATTGAAGATGTGTTAGTAAAACTGGATAAATTTATATTCCCAGTGGATTTTATTATTTTAGATATGGAGGAAGATAAAGAAATACCCATCATTTTAGGATGACCCTTCTTAGCTACCAGAAAAGCTATGGTTGATGTTCAAAAAAGAGAATTAACTATGATAGTAAACGATCAAAAAGTAACTTTTAACATTGCAAAATCAATGAAATATCCTGCTATAGAAAAAAATGATGAATGTTTTCGAATGGAAATGTTGAACATCTGCAAAATGAACATTTTAAAGAATACTTTGAAGATAAACTAGAAATAGAAAATACATAATTAATTGAAGAAACAGATATTGAAGAATTAGATTATATACAAGAAAGATTTGAAATGTTGGATAATACGGAAAACGCTGAAAAGAATATAGTTCCGTCAATTGTAAACCCTCCTGAACTTGAGTTAAATATTTTACCTACTCATTTAAAATATGCATTTTTAGGTAACTCCTCAACTCTACCGGTTATTATATCGGCAGAACTAACCAAATCACAAGAGCAAAAACTTCTGGACACATTAAAGAAGTATAAGAAAACTTTTGGTTGGACTTTAGCAGATATTAAATTAATTAGTCCTTCAATATGTATGCAAAGAATTATTTTAGATAACAAACATAAACCATGAGTTGATCCACAAAGGAGATTAAACACAATAATGAAAGATATAGTAAAAAAGGAAATATTAAAATGGTTAGATAATGGTATTATATATCCTATTTCGGACAGTGCTTGGGTAAGCCCAATTCATTGTGTTCCTAAGAAAGGAGGAGTGACTGTTGAAGCTAATGAAAATAATGATTTAATACCTATAAGACAAGTTACTGGATGGCGTATATGTATTGAACATAGAAAATTAAATGCAGCTACTAGGAAAGATCACTTCCCTTTACCATTTTTAGACCAAATGTTGGATAAACTAGCTGGACACAAATATTTTTGTTTTTTAGATGGATATACCGGTTTTCATCAAATTTCTATTGCTCCTGAGGATCAAGAGAAAACTACATTTACCAGTCCTTATGGAACATTTGCTTTTTGAAGAATGCCTTTTGGATTATGTAATGCACCTGCAACATTCTAGAGAGGTATGATGTCTATATTTAGTAAATTAATTGATGATGGAATAGAAGTATTTATGGATGATATTTCTGTATTTGGAACATCATTTGACACATGCTTGGATCATCTTTAAAAAGCCTTAGAGGTATGCAAAAAAATAACTTAGTTTTAAATTGGGAGAAATGTCAATTTATGGTTGCAGGAGGAATTGTATTAGGGCATAAAATTTCAGAAAATGGTATGGAAGTAGACCCGGCAAAAATTCAAGTTATAGCTAAATTGCCACCTTCTACTACAGTGAAAATTGTAAGAAGTTTTCTTGGACATGCTGGATTTTACGGATGCTATATAAAAGATTTTTCAAAAATAACTAAACCTTTATGCCAAGTTTTAGAAAAAGACAAGAAATTTGAATTCACTACAGAATGCTTAAATGCTTTTGAAGCATTAAAAGATAAATTAATCACAACACCTATAATAGTTTCACTTGATTGGGAGAAACCATTTGAACTTATGTGTGATGCTAGTGATTACGCTATAGGAGTTGTTCTTGGAAAAAGGTATAATAAAAATTTTAAAGTTATATATTATGCCAGTAAAAATTTCAATAGTGCTGAAATCAACTATACAGTTACAGAAAAAGAGTTATTAGCAATTGTATATGCTTTTGATAAATTTAGATCTTATTTAATTGGAACTAAATGTATTGCGTATACTGATCATTCTGCTATTAAATATTTAATTCAAAAGAAGGATACCAAACCAAGATTAATCAGATGGATATTACTAATGCAAGAATTTGATTTTGAAATAATTAATAGAAAGAGAACTGATAATCAAATTGCAGATCATTTATCAAGACTAGAATATTGTGAATTATCTGACACTGACAGTGAAATTACAGACAATTTTCCTGACAAACAACTTTATAATATAAATGAGTGGAAAATACCAAGGTATGCTGATATAGTTAATTCTATTGTAAGTGATATTTTACCACCCACGCTAACTCTGCAACAACAGAAAAAATTTATTCATGATGCTAAAACATATTTTTGGGATGAACCATATTTATATAAGCAATGTAAGGATTTAATTATTAGAAGATGTGTGCCTTATGAAGAAACTGAACAGATTATTCAAAAATGTCACGATTCTGAATTTGGAGGACATTTTGGAATGGATAAAACTGCTTATAAAATTTTACAATCTGGATTTTATTGACCTACTCTATTTAAAGATGTTTATAGATATATCAAAACTTGTGATAAATGTCAACGAGTAGGTAATATATCTAGAAGAAATGAAATGCCTCTGAATTTTATATTAGAAGTTGAAATTTTTTATGTTTGGGAATTAGATTTCATGGGACGATTTATTCCTTCATTTGGAAACTCATATATATTAGCTGTTGTTGATTATGTTTCTAAATGGATTGAAGCAAAAGCCTTACCTCGTTATGATGCTAAGTGTTTCAAAATTTTTAATGAAAAATATTTTCACAAGATATGGAATGCCGAGAGTGATTATCACTGACGAAGGATCCCATTTTAGGAATAAATATATTCACAAATTAGTAGAAAAATTTAACATTATTCATATGATATCAACTGCTTATCATCCACAAACCAGTGGACTACCTGAATTTTCTAATCAAGAAATAAAAAGAATTTTAGAAAAAACTGTAAACCCTAATAGAGTAGATTGGTCTACAAGACTAGACACTGCATTATGGGCATACAGGACTGCTTATAAAACTCCGATTGAAATGACTAATTACAGGCTTATTTATAGGAAGACTTGTCACTTACCAGTAAAATTAGAACACAAAGCATACTGGGCGATTAAAGAATTTAATTATAATTTAAAAGAAGCTGGTGAGAAGAGATTATTACAGATGAATTAATTAGAAGAATTAAGAAATGAATCCTATAATAACGATGGAATTTATAAAGAGAAAATGAAATTATGGCATGATCAGAAGATTAACCAAAAAAATTTTGAACCAGGACAAGAAGTTTTGCTTTATAATACAAGATTGAAATTATTTGCTGGGAAATTGAAATCTCGATGGATATGACATTTCACTATAACTCAAATATTTACATACGGAACTATAGAAATTGAAGATCCAAAGACTGGACACAAATTTAAAGTAAATGAACACAGATTAAAACCATATTTTGAAGGAAGAAAACCGAATTTTAAAGAGGTTTTAATGCTCAATCAACCTGATTATTAACCTGAATAGGTCGGGCTGACGACATTAAACCAAGCGCTTTATGGGAGGCAACCCATAGTAGTCTTTAATTATAATATATTTTACTTGTTTTATTATTAATTATGGTATAAAATGAATTCTACTACTCATATTTATCTTTAAAATCATCACAATATTGGATCAATAGAAGAAATTGGAAAATATTCAGATGAGAGCGAAACTGGGCAATTATGCCTTAGCCCGCCGACGACGAGATCGACCCCGCCGATGGCTAGATCTGCGCGCCTAAATCAGTTTATATTAATAATTATCTCGCCGACGACGAGATCGTTGCCGCAGATGGCGAGATAGTTGAAAGAGCGGTTAAGGGAGTTATTTTAGCGATTTTTGACAATTCAAAGTGTTTTAACTCTTTAAAAAATGCCTAAAACTCGAATTCTTTACTTTTTTACTTCCTAGAAACAAATTGAAACCCCACAGAAACATACTATTATGGCATCCAATCCACTTGAAATCACTAAATCCCGAGTGTTCAATCGAAGAAAGTTTGTCAGTTATGAGGCCCAGCGGATATTCAACAAAGTTATGATGAAGAAGAGATTGATTAAAGAAAGAGGATTCGTCAATAGAGGAGTGGAAAATTCAAAAAAACCTATCAAGGAAATGATCGTGCGACGACGTTGGGAGGTATTATGCTATACAACTTATGCAGTAGTCATCCCCGTAGTCAAAGAATTCTACTCCAATCTTCTTGGAATCAACAATGGAAGCTTCTATGTGCGAGGCAGATGTGTAACTTTCACTCCTTCAAGAATTAATGAGTTATATTCAATTGAGAATACACCCATTTGCCACTATTCCAACTTTGTTCCTATAAGAAATAATATGAATGAGATCTAGCGATATTTGACTGATGAATCAGAAGATTGGGAAATACGAGAAGACGGGTATGTTAGCTTTTCTGCATCACTTCTAAACCCCGTCTCTAAACACTGGAACTTCTTTATTTCTTCAAAATTATTACCCACTATGAGGGTAAATAAAGTTTCTAAGGAGTGTATGATTCTAAATTATTGTATTCAAGAAGGATTACCCATCGACGTTGGATCTATTATTGTGAAGTCTACCTTAGGCCTGATTGTGCATGGATCGATTCATGGGCTTGGACATCCTTCAACAATTTTTGCATTATGTAGTCAGTACCAAGTTTCTTATGAAACATGGGAAAAGGTACTTTTGCCTTGGAAACCTTTAGACCCAACTGATATGTGTCCTACTTTGGATAACGATAATGAGACAGCCATTATTGCGGATTAAGCTTCTCAAAACAATCTTTCAATCAGGCCCTTTACTGATAAAACTAATCCGATCTTACGGAAACTCAAAGGATTGGAGAAAAAGGTACAAAACGTGATGAATTCAATTAACAATATCTCTGATTTATTTGATCATATTGACTGGAGAATGAAGGAGCACTTTGATCATTCCGGACATCTTGAGGCTAGTTTCATACGGCTTTTGAGAAGGAAAGGATGGATTGAAGAAGATTCTACAGAAGAATTTCCTTACAGGCCTTTCTACAATCTGTTTGTGCAATTACGTTCTATCAGAGATATCAGAGATGAATTTAGTACAAATCCTGATGAGTAGAAGATATTTATTTGTATTCATTTGTGTGTTAAGTTTGTTGGAATTTAGTTTTTAATTTAATTTACGCTTTTGATATTTAATCTCAGTCTAGATGAGATTATGTGTTGTTTGTTTAGTCTCAACATTTTGAGTACTTTGGTTTGGATTGCGACGCTGAGTTGTGTGTATTAAGATTTTAAAAGTACTTTGTAAGTAATGTAGTGTGTGAATATTGTAATCACCTGGATTTCATATATAAAGTTATAATGTTTTGAGTTGTGTAAATCTATGTGTTAAAAAAGTATCTAATCACAATAAAATGTATTTAATAGATTGATCGGACATTAAACGAGGCTTAATATGAATTGAAAATAATATAAATATTGAAAATATTAAATTCCGGAAAATCCCGCCGACAGCGAGATCGAGCCCGCCGACGGCGAGATTTACCAGAAACTTTAGGCCTATTTGAATTAATTAGCTCGCCGACGGCGCGATTGTTCTCGCCGACAGCGAGATCCCGAAAAACACTTTATTTTGACCGGTCAACCGTCACTATTCATTGTCCCCTTCTTCAAAACTTCAAAAAACTAACCTAGGGCTTGAGAGATCTTGGATTTGGAGCATTATCAGTATATTTTGACACCAGATTTTATCTTCCCTTGGTAAGAGCTTCCCTCCTATGTAAAAATTTTTTATTTTTACCATGAATTTCTTTCACATTGAGGAATTTCAGAAAAATTGAAAATGTGAAAAAAAGACTTGGAAGAAGTTCATGGAATTCGATTTAGAATATTTTAAGTCACCTTTGGAAGCCATTCTAGTATTATTTTGGAAATTAGTTGAGGTTTTTGTAAATTTGATAGATCGAGAAATGGCTCCGCGACAGAAAATGCGACTAGATTTTGACGAAACACGATTCGTGAATGCTAGAGCACAATCAAGATACAACCTCAATATCAAAGCAAGAAAGTGCATTCAGGATAGAGTCATTAAAAATCCAGGAGGAGAAGTGGGACGAACGATAAGAGAGAAAAGATGGGATAATTTCTGTTATAGAACGAATAAAGCTGTTGTTGAAGTCGTGAAAGAATTTTATGCTAACCTGACTACAATAGAAGATGCACCAATAAAGGTTAGAGGATTTTTAGTCGATCTTAATGCTGCACGTATCAATTCTTTCTACGAAGTATGAGATCTGCATACCAACGAATACGATACATTTGAAATAATGGAAGGACCGCTGGAAGAGGTGATCAACTTTCTGACTGATGGGAAAGGAACTTGGAAGATTAAGCAGCGTGAACGGGTAAACTTTCCTTTGTCTATGTTAAATGCAACATCTAAGGCTTGACACAATTTTATTTGTTCTACTTTGTTACCTACCTATCACCATAGTGAAGTAACAAGAGATGGAGTAGTTCTGAATTTCTGTATTCAGAACCAGAGAAGTATTAATGTGGGGAGTATTATTTAAAAAATATATTAGCCACCGCAAGAAGTGAAAGTGGAGGAGGACTTGGACATCCTGGTCTATTTTATGCACTCTGCCAATTGTCTGAAGTAGAGGCTAGAGATGACGAGGAATGGGTTGAACCTATGAAACCCATTACCCAGGCTAATATAAAAACCTATGAATCCTACGAAGGATGGAGATATGGGACTAGGAGTTATGTACCTTCAACTAGTAGGGATATTCCCTCTACCAGTTATGATCCTCCTACCTATAGTTCTCTCACCCTTTATGATTTGATGAATGAAATGACCCTGCAGCGAAAAAGCTTTGAAAAGATTGAAGAAAAATTAGAGCATATTGATCAGAGGATTGGAGGAATAGAGAGAAGGCACGATTATGACAACGATTATCTCCAGAGACATTCTGAGTTTGAAATAGCCTATTATGATGCTAAGAATCATTATCGGAGAGGAGAGCCCGATGTTATATTTCCTGAGTGCCCTCGTTATAGTCACTACCAACCTACTCCACTTGTAGAACAAGGAGATGAAGATATTGCTTAGGATTTTAACATTGATCATTAGATTTTCTTATTAGATATTTATTATATGTGATTGTTTGTTTGTTTTCTTAGATTCAGTATTGATGTTTAGTTTATGAAATTTGATTGTTATGTTGTGTAAGACATTTTAATATTGTTGTATAAGTTAAATTTGTGTGGTTTTTAAAATTTTAAATATTTCAATTCATAATTGTAACTCTGAAACTAGAATAGTGAAATGAATGTGGATGTTGTGTTATGTTGTAGTATAAATTGTGTTAGTAGTTGTACTTATTTCAAAACTTCTTTACCCAGCAATTTCTTTGATATTATATATGTGTAGAAAGTTATTAACAGTACAAGTAATTAAGTCATAAAAAGAACACCGAGAACTTCAAAAGGAGAAATACCTAAAGCACGAAGGTATGATTTAAATTTACAGTTTATTTTCTTTTCACCCTATATAAATATATAGACAGATTTATGTTTGGGGGAAGGAAAAATACAAATTTAATTATTAAATTATTTTCAACTTATATTTTCCAAAATTTATATAATAGATTTTCAGTAGTAATTTTAACTCAGTAAACTAGAATTAATTTATTTAATTATTATAGAAAGTTAAAAGAAATACTTTCAATAATTAACCAATTTTGTAGATTAAGATATTTGGAATAAAGGATAAGAATATAGTTAACTATTTAAAGTAAGGAAAACTATATTTTGAAAATATTAAATTCTAAGGTATTTAGTTGAGAAAGAAAAGATTGAAACTCAATGAAGTAAAAACTTTGAAATACATATAAAGTAAGTAAATGTTTCAAGTTTCAAATTTAGAAAGAGGAAAATGAAGTTCAAAATTATTAACAGACTAACCAAAAATAGTGATCCTCACTTGAGAAAGAAAAGAAAAAAAAAAGGATTGAAAATCAATCCAGAAAGAAAAGAAAAGGAAAAATATATATAAGTGAGGAGAAGCTTGAGGAGATGTCTTATAAAAAAGTGGCTTCATTCGAATCAACCTAAAGGGTAAACTCAATTACATTTCTGAACTTATATATATGAATTAGTATACTAAATAGTGTTTTCATTAGATTCCTATCATCTGAATATCCTAAGTAATTTAATATTACAGAATATAGTGATTCTTGAAATAAATAGAAGACTAGAACTCTTAAAATTTAATATCCAAATAGCCTTAAATCTATAGAATTAGTTTAATTGTCTAAAAATATTTCTAATAAAATTTACTATAATATTTATTTAAATCAATTTCATAGTAATTCTGAATAAAAATTTTACTACAAATAATCATTACTTTTATGTAGTATCAAGATTACTTGAGAACAAGTAATAGTTAAGTTTGGAGGATTTTGACCACAAGAAAATATATTAAGAAATTTATACTAATTTTATATGAAATTGCACTGTAAAGAAAGGTATTTTTATGTTTTATTGCAGGAATGAAGATTTATAGGTAATGGGAGCAAAAAGAGCAAAAAGAAACTAATCTGGAACAAAAAGGACTAAAATAGATGAAAATTGAACTATCTCGCCGACGACGACGAATAAACCGCCGATGGTGAGATCTTCCCGAAAGTTTTGAATATATTATAAAGGAGCCCGTCGACGGCGAGATCGAGCCCATCGATAGTGAGCCTTAGCGGTTAGCCATTGTTCTAGAAGCCCGCCGACGGCGAGATCGAGCCCGTCGATGGCGAGAATGGCGGTTCAAGCCAAATACATTGAATCTGGATGCTTTTTGAAGAGATGCATAAGCAACCTTTGGATATATTCCTTCCTCTTTAAATATAGATGAATTTAGGCCAAAATTTTCGTCGTAGTATGTTCTCTAGTAGTGTCTTTAGTGAGAGTTAGTGTTTTATTTAGTGTCTTGGTGAGTCTTTTTAATTAAGTGTGTTGTACAAGAAGGAAGAGTCAAAGGAACTTCAAGGAGTCTGCTTGGGGAGAAGATTCGAGATAAGTTTTTTTTTGTTTATTGTTTTATAACATTAAATGAAATCCAAGTTTTGTGTTATTCTTCCTATGCATTATGAGTAGTTTTCTTTATTTTTCTCCTTGTTGTTAAGATTTGGTGCAATGAAGAATTAAATCATTTGTGCCTAAAAATATTAAATAAAATTGTGATAATCTTTTACTTAAATCTTAGTTTACTTTCAATTTATCCAATTGTATTGTTAACATATGTTGAATTATCAACTATAATAAAGATTACATCCGAGATTCAGGGAAGTTAAAAGCCTTGGAAGGAGGGTGCAAATAAATAGGGAAATATTAATTATCGGGCGTATAATTAGACATTTTAGTGTGACGGACTAAAATATTCAATTCGGTCCTATCATTTGGGAGCTGAAGTGTAGATGTTAGCCCTCAGGTGAGGGGAACGTGGGAGCTCTGAAGTGGCAGCCGGTATCCTCCCAGCCTAGCCGCAAATTCAGTAACCAAACATAGGACTAGTCAATGTTCTTTGCCCCTGAACCAAAGGGTAAAAAATACGAATGCTCCTATTTGGCACAATATAATTCTAACTAATTTAATTATTTATTCACTTAATTCTCTTAACAAGGAGAAAGATACTTTTCAAAATTATAATCTTTTATTTAATCTTTAAGAAATAGAGTTTATTATAAGTGTTAGTTATTTCCGTATATTAGATTAGTAATTGCATTTGCTGAAATTTAGTAAAGTCTCTAACTTCCCTGTGAGATCAATATATAGGACTCCATTAGAGCCCTTTATTACTTGAACGATACGTATACTTGCGTTGATAAAAGGGGAGGGAGAAAAATTGTTATTTTACTTCAAAAAACATTTATAAAATTTATAAAAACTTAACTAACATATACACCCTTCACTTTCTGCCCTGCTCTCCCCCTAGGTTGTCACCAGCCTCGAAGGGGATGAAAATTAAAATTTAGGTACTGATCTCGGAATGAGAATTGGAATTTAGGTACCAGTCTCAAAAGGGATTAGAATCAAAATTTAGGTACTGATCTAGAAATGAGAACTGGAATTTAGGTACCAGTCTCGAAAGGGGTGAGAATCAGAATTTAAGAACTGATCTCGGAATGAGAACTGGAATTTAGGTACCAGTCTCGAAAGGGATGAGAATCAAAATTTAGGTACTGATCTCGGAATGAGAACTGGAATTTAGGTACTAGTCTCGGAAGAAATGAGAATCAGAATTTAGGTACTGATCTCGGAATGAGAACTGAAATTTAAGTATCAATCTCAGAAAGAGAGTCAGAATTTAGGTATCGACCTTAAGAAAAGACTATACCAGCTCGGGCTTCCTTTCAGGACATTACGTCCAATCTGGATCTAGTCGAGGAAATGACTACCATTCAGGACATTACGTCAACCCTCAGGATGGGAATAAGAATTTGGGTACTGACCCCAAGATTTCGGGAGTATAGAAAATGTTTCTCGGAAAGAGTGGGAGATTGGCGGTCACCGAGTATAGGATGCCTTGTCAGTCTTATACCTACGTCAGAGGATTAGAATGCGGAAAAGTTTCTCGAATAGGATGCGAGGTTGGCGGCTCAGAGAATAGGATGCCTTGTCGGTCTTATACCTAGCTCAGAGCATCAGAATGCGGAAAAGTTTCTCGGATAGGATGCAAGGTTGGCGGCTCAGAGAATAGGATGCCTTGTCGGTCTTATACCTAGCTCAGAGGATTAGAATGCAGAAAAGTTTCTCGGATAGGATGCGAGGTTGACGGAAATTCAAAGAAGAGAATCGGAATCTGAGTACCGATCTCGAAATGAGAACTGAAATTTGGGTACCAGCCTCAGAAGGATGGGGACTGGAATTTAGGTACCAATCCCAAAAGTTAGTATTTGATCTGATTTTTTTTTTGAAGATTCTGTGGAAATTTTGATGTAGTAGAAGTTTGGAATGAGACAAGAAAGTGTTTCACATCCCGAGAGAGTTGATCAAAATTTGATTTCTTGGCGAAGGATATGAATCTACGCCATCAGAACCAAATAAAAAATTTCATGGTTCTGTGTCAGTAGACTCAGTTGACCTTCTCAAAAGAGGAATATAATCGCGGGGAGTCGAAAAGATTTTGAGTACAGCCGAAGGCTGGGGATTTCAGATTTGGGAATTTGTTTTCATTGTTTTTTAGTGATTTGTTCTTGTTTTGATTGAAATTTCATTTTGTTTTTGATTTTGATTTTCATTCATTCCTTTTGTTTGCAATTTGAGATTTTGAGTTGATTTGCTTGGAGCTTTGGTTTCGTGTATTATTTAGATTTTGAATTTGAATTTTCATTTTGTTGTTATTATTTTATTGGATTTTTTTTGTTGAATTATATTTTTTTGTTATGTTTCATTCAAATCGTTCTTCGTTCAATTTTCATTAAATCGAGTCAGACTCAGATTTAGTGGCGCTTGCAGTCAGTTGCACAAAACTGAAGGCAAATTACAACATAGTTGTTTCCATTAAAAAAGTTGAAAGTACATCAGGTGATTCCATCAAAACATTTTTGATGACATCTTTCTGAAAGTAGATTTTTACAAAATCCATGTATATCTTGAACACAGACTGTACTGATATCTTCATGTCGTCTGACAAAGTTGTCTGTTTGATTCCTCCATGTCTGAAAAGTAAATTGCATAGGTAATAACATCACCTTCTAAGCCACTTTCCGGAGGGGAATCCCACGTAAGTGTGCATTAGAGGTGTGCTACCACTATGTAGCTTACAGCTCGTAAGGCTACAAATTCTCTAATTCTGGATCTGGCTGGAAGTAGACCAGAATCTTGCTCTCATCCATCCTTCTGAAGGTGATGGAGACCCGCTCGTAGGGAACTCCTGGTATGCAGTGCTTTGCCACATCTGCACCATTTCCTTGTAGTACGAGGACAGAGCCTACCGGTAGAGGTATCTCTACTAGTCCTCGGAATTCTCCGGTGCCGACTATCTGGAGTTATGTCCCAAACATGATGTTGCATTTGTTGATGAAGGAACAGTGCAAAAGGGTCTCACAAAATTGTGATGGTCCACGTGAGGTGGAATGCAGTCTCCTTCTGTATAAATGTTTATTATACAACTATTCGGTATGCAATCAGCGGGTAAGACTCGCCAAGCCACCATCCTCTTTATCATTTTTTAATCAGCACTGGCATTGGATCCACTTCATCGTAGCGGAGTATCCCTGGTGGGTTTCCTTTCTTATCGTTGGCAAAGTTGTAGCAGCATCCAAACTGGATTGTAATCCTCCCCTTACCTCGTTTCCATTTCTTCGGCTCGAAGTAGGTCTTGCTTCATAGTCGTCCTGCACGACCCTGCTTCTTCACCTCGAAGACGTAGTCCACGATCTCACTCTGCTCGTAGTGAGAGAAGACATCCGTATGTAACTCTAGTCCTTCCAGGATGTTGACATACTTGTCTCGGATTCTCTGAAAGTATTCAAAATCTTGTTTCCGCACCCTCTGGATCATCTCCAGCTCATGCTACGTAATTATTTGGAACTGTCGGGGTCTAGTGACGTACTGGGGGATGTACGGCTCCACGCCACTACGTTCCTCTGGAATCATCATTCTCTCAGGTGCAGGCTCTGTAGTAACCTCCTCTGAAACAACCTCTGTTATGGTGCTCCTGAGGACTGGCCTCCTTGGGGCAGCTGCTGTGGCCATCAGAATTTCTTCCTGGTTCTGCTCTTCTATCAATTTCTTTAGCATTCTGTGAATACGACGGTTCTTGTTTCTTCTTTGAGTTGGGGTCAGAGTGGCTCTTCTCTCCCCCTGGATTTCGGTAAGGACGGCACTGACAAGCTTCCCTCCTGCGGTAGTTACCGCTGATTTCAATTTGTTTTCTTCAACCGCGTTGATCTTCCTTTTCTGGTTTGTAGTGTGCTGAACCTTCTCGCTGAGTTTCATCACTGTCTTTCCATGGGACTTCCTGAGGTCTATGTTGACCTCATTTTTGGTGAGGTCTTTTCTTTCCCCTTAGTACTTAGGATCTAGCCATAGAACTTCTCCTTGACTATCCTAGAGGACTAGAATTGGGACCCACCCTTTAGCAATTCAGCCACCTCTTGACTCCTCTTGGGACCCCACTTGTATGGTTGTAAACCTCTAAATCACCTTGGAAGGTTAAAACCCCATATGGGCAACCAATAGTGAATTCCTATAGGATGTTTAAGCCTTAGGACTACCTTGGGTGACTTGATCTTCTCTTGCACATACACACACCCCTAAGACACTTAACCTAAACCCAGAACCCTTGCCTTTCTACCCTTTATGAAACTCACATGATTGAATCCAAGCCACTAATCTTTGATTAAGATGACTAAGGTCAATATGTGATGGATCATAAAGTGGTTACCATTTGGCTATACTTGGTCCCGAAGTGGTTGGACTTGGCTAAGTCCATGGCTCATGCTCTCAAACCCTAATTCCATTCCAAATCACTTTTTACCCAATCTTAACTCCACTAAAATAATCTCATTCTTCCTTATTTGAAACTCCATTCATGTTGCCAAAATTTATGGTTTTAACATTGGGTCCCCTAAACCTAACCAAAATTACCTAAATGGCCCCCACAACCACCAAAATCATCCAAAAATTTCTAAAATTACCCAAAATACCTAAAAATCCTATGAATCATTTCAAAACAGTCCCTACCTTTTAAATCCACCAAAATACCCCAATACCCTCCAAATAACCTCCAAATACCCTAAATACCCCTCTTGGCCCAAAAATCCAAAAATTCCTAGAAAATTTTAGAAAATCCCAAATATTCCTAATTTAATTTTGTTCAACTACACCATGAGCTATTTTTGTCAATTTAGCCCATGTTTGCCAAAATCCCCAATTTGACCCATTTTTAACCCAAATGAACCCAATGTCAAACCAAATCAACTTAATTGACTTCAATTTTTCCCAAACTCAATTATAAACTTCAATTCAACATCTCCAATACCAATCTAAACCAAATTCAAGCCCAATTTGATCCACATTTGAGTTCAATTTCAACCTTAAACCAAGATCTTGATCTTAACCTATGACCCAAACCTACCCAAATCCAACCCAATTCAACTCAATTTCCACCCAAATAAACTCTAAACTCTCCCTAATACATTCCTACACCAAACACAACATCAATTTGCTCTCAATTTGAACCCAAACCCAACTCAAAATTCATTTGAAATCAAAACACCTAAATTTGCCCTAAAGTTGTCACCTACCCCTAAATCTCCAAATTGAATCCCCTAAACCCAAAATTTCCACCCAATTTCTATCCTAAACATTTCCTAACAATCATTTGAAACATTTTGAACCATCAATTCTCCTTGAACCAAACCCTAGCCAAGCCTAAACCCAACCTAACCCATGGTGACCAAAATTGACCAAGATCCCAAAATCCTCTAAATTGAAACCCCAAATGAACTCAAATCCACTTCATCTCTTCATGAAAAGTCTTCCTTACAATCATCTACACAATGTTGATCAATCAATTTGATCCAATTCTAACCCAAACTCAAGCTAGCCCAACTCAAACCCATGTGAACCCATATGTACACATGAACCAATTTGAACCAAACCAATCCAAATTGACCAAACCAACTTCTTGGCTGCTAACCCTAGGCCTCCTAGGGTGGGGTTGACCTGACCTAACCCATGCCCCATGAGCCATGGACCAATGGTCCACCACTTTGGACCAATGGGCTAAGCCTCATGGCTAGGCCATGTCCCATCCTTAATCTCCCTTTAAGCAACCTCCCTGCCTCAATTAATTGAGCTAAACTCCTCCTCAGCCTGCCCAGCCGCCTGATTGTCCTTGCCAGCCACCCTAGCCACCGGAATAGTCATGCCTGAGCAGCCCATGTGTCCTTGAAACCTAAAATTTGGCCTTGGCAGTGGGCAATCCTTTCACCAACCACCCTGCCTGCTCAGCCCTCACCCTAAGCGGCCTAAACCACTCGTTGCCTGACCCTGAGCTCCCCTCTCCGGCCATGGCTATAAAATCCTCACCTTTTGGGCTTGCTAAAGGTTCTGAAAATTCTTCCACTAAACTCCCCCAAATTGCTCCCAGACCTCTCCCAGCCTAGAGAAGAAGAGCCTTACTGTCTTCCTGCCCTAATTCCAACTGATTGAGCTCAATTTTGGAGCTCAATTCTCAGGCCAGAACAGGACAATCCTCAAATCTCTACAGAAGTCAAATTAACTCCTCTCACACCTTCAACATAGGTAGAGAAGGAGTTCCCCAGTGAAAGCCCCGTCTCCATACCATCCAATCTCTCCAGCCATCAAAGTCCGAAATCGGCCCCGGTCGAAGTCATACCTAGGCAATTCCCCAGAGCCAGAGACTTCAACTGGAGCTTACTTGGGCTCAATCAAAGGTGCCACAACTCTCTGATTGATGCTTCACTTCTCAGAGACAAGGTATTGACCTCTCCTCCCGCCCGAGCTTCCAGTAATTCTCTATTTTGATTGGCTTAATTTCAATACATGAAATCTGTATGGATGTGTTCGTCTTATCGAGACGAATCTATAGAGCACAAGAACATGTAATTTGGTTGAGTATCGAGCGAGATCCTAGGGTTAGAAGGTGGACGACTCACAAGACGCACCAGTCGTAGATGATGACTAGGGACCGTCTGATGGTTTGTGTATCCGGTGAACGACTAGGATCTTGCCGGACGAATCAACGGGACATGAACCGCGGGCCGCGTGGCTGCCGAGTCAGATGGCAGCGTCAAATGGGAGTGCGCCGCGTGGGCTTTCGATCCGCCGTAGGATGACGGGGCGCTGACTGGTTTAAGTAGGAAAATCTAGATTTTCTTATTTATTTAAATACCAAAAACTTGAAAATTCATATCTTTGCATAGAAAAATCATAAAAATAAAAGAAAAATACCCTCTTGCTCAGTGAACAGAGGAGAATAATTTGGAAAAAGAATTGATCTATTTTGTTGAGTATTTTATTTTTAATTAATTTAATACTATTTTGAATATTTTAATTCTCCATGCATGCATACAATTCACCATGGCATGAGACCATAGGGCTTTTGTAGCCTCTATTATTGGAAACATTTCCTGAATTTTCCAAGGACAGATGCCATATTTGTGGCAAGTTATTGATTTTCTAAATTTATATGTCTGTTTTGCCATTTTAATTCCAGTAATTAGCATGTTGCTTAGAAAATTTTAGGAAAATTTGGGGAGGTATCTTATGACCAGAGGACCCTAGGATAATTATGGTTTGGCTTAATTCCCTTAAAATACTTCTAATTGGCCTAACCATCCAAAATTGAATTTTAATTAATTAGGATTAACCACATATTAAAACAGCTTGAAAACAATTCTCCACTGGTCTTTAGGGTTAGAGGAGTCTCACATAAAAATTTGGAATCAATTGGAAATGGTTTAACCCATTAAATGGATTAATTAAATCACATGGCTATTTTCAAATTTTAAAAATTCATAACACTCAAAATACATTTAAAAAATTCACCAAATTGATTTTGGGACCTCTCTGATACCAGAGCAGTCTATAAAAATTAAAATTGGATTTTTCTAAAAAATTTCATTTTTTTACCTATTTATAATATTTAATAATTAAAAAAATAATAAAAATCACAAAAATATTAAAATTCATAAAAATGTCATATTTTGCTCCCTAATTATTTAGGAACAAATTAAATATTTTTCCCAAGTCTCTAGGTTAAAATATTGAATTTTAAAGGCTTAATGTAATTTTTAATATTAAAAAATGAATTTTCAAACTTTCTCACTAAAATAATTCTAATATAAAAAAATCAAAAAAATATAAAATTTGTTTCTCTGGACTCCTTGAGGTCAGAGAGATTTAATAAAAATATTAAATCCATTTTTCAGCTTTAAATTTATTTTAAAATTAATTAATACCAATTTTTTAAGTGAATCCGGTAAAAATAACGGTACCGAAATGATGGAACCGTGGGATCTTAACCGGTATTGTTATAATCAATTTTAAGATTCCCCTAATAAAACATTAAAAATACTTGGACTCTAAGACTTTTCACTTTCTAAAACTAAACCTCTGCAACAACAAGGAGCTTAGAGCATAGTGGGCAGCACGGCCATCGTCGTCGGCAAAACTTGTGTCTACTTCAGCTAAACCTTTCTTAGAATTAAATAACCAAGCCATAGGACTTCGAGGTAGTTTGCCAAGTGTAACATAAATCCTCAACTTTGTCATAAGGCATTTGCATAATCATGTTAGGTAAATTAAGCCCTAACCGTTCTTAGGATTCCGAGGTAGTTGTTTAGTACGACATAAACTCTCACATCTTCGAGGCTATTTGTGTGATTATATTGACCCAATTTTTAATGTTTACAAAAATAGCAACGACACCAAAAACTTGATCCCGCTTAATATATATTTAATTTTATGATGGAATGTATAATGTGGATTCTACGCAAGTATACATATCGTATCAAGTAATACAGGGCTCTAGTGGAGTCCTGGTTATCGACCCCATAGGGAAGTTTTAAAAGATTTGTAACAGCTAAATTTAGAAGGATTTACTTACTAATATAGTATACATAATTTAGAATACTTAACTAAAGCGATCTAAAGTAAACTAATCCTTTTAATAAAGTTGATTTAAAGATTTCAGAAAAAGTATCCTTCCCCTTGTTTTTAGAAACTTAAGTGAATGATGAATTCAAATAGATTCTTTTATTGTATTGTGACAAATAGGAGCATTCCTATCCTTAACCCTTTTGGTCCAGGTGCAAAGAACATTGACTAGTCCTATGCTTGATTACTGAATCTGCGGCTAGGCTGGGAGGATACTGGCTGCCACTTCAGAGCTCCCACGTTCCCCTCACTCGAGGGCTAACATCTACACTTCGACTCTCAAACAATAGGACCAAATTAAATATTTTAGTCCGTCACACTAAAATGTCCAATTCTACGTCCGATAAATAATATTTCCCTATTTATTTGCACCCTCCTTCCAAGGCTTTTGACTTCCCGAATATTGGATGTAATCTTTACTATAGTTTATAATTCAACATATTTTAACAATTCGATCGTCGGATTGAAAGTAAATTAAGTTTTAAGTAAAAGATTATCACAATTTATTTTAATATATTAGGCACTTCTATTTAATTTCATCAATTCACATAATTTCATAAACAAGTAGAAAGACTAAGAAAACTACTCAGAATGCATGAGAATTAAACAAAGCATGGATTTCATTTAAAGTTAACAACTATAAACAAAGATACTTATCTCAATTTCCTCCCCAAGCAGACTCCTTGAAGTTCCTTTGACTTTTCCTTCTAGTACAACAAACTTCTTAACTCACTACTTACACTTACTCACACTAAACTTCAACTTAGACTCAAAAGCACACTAATAGAATACTCTAAGACTCCTAAAATAGACACACTACATACTAAAATTCGTCCTCTATTTATAAAGGTAGACAAAGGTCCAAGGGGTACTTAAGAACCTCTTCAAAAAGCATCCAGGTTCAATGTATCTGGCATTTTGAACGGTCTCGCCGTCGACGAGAAACGATCTCGCTGTCAGCGGGGCTTCTAGAAGGTTTTCAAACCGCGCGATCTCGCTGTCGGCGGGCTCGGGCTCGCTGTCGGCGAGGTAGTTGCAAACCTTTAAGAAATTCTCTTTATAATCTCGCCGTCGGCGGGCTCGATTTCTATCGTCGGCGACTTAGTTCATTTTGCATGTATTTCTTCCTTTTTGATCCAAATTTGCTCTATTTTATGCTTTTTTTCTTCCATCACTTATAAATCTTTGTTCTCGCAATAAAGTAAAGAAAATACCTTTCTTTAAAGTGCAATTTCATAAAAAATAGGTATGAATTTCTTAACATATTTTTCCGTGATCAAAATCCCCAAACTTAATTATTACTTGTCCTCAAGTAATTTTTATACTAAATAAAAATAATGATTTTTGTAATAGAATTTTTTTAATTCAAATAAACTATGAATTAAATTTAAATAATACTATAGTAAAGTTAAATAGAAATATTTTTAAGTATCTAAATTAACTTTATAGATATAAGATTATTTAGTTTTCAGATCTAAGATTTCTAACTCTCTATTTATTTCAGGAAAGATTTAATTTAAAAGAGTAATTACTTAAGATATTTAGATGATAGGAAGTTCAAGAAAACACTATTTAGTAAAATACTAATCCATATATATAAGTTCAGAAATATATTTGAGTTTTACCCTTTAGGTTGATTCCATTGAAGCCAATTTTTGATAAGGCATCTCCTCGAAGCTTCTCCTCACTTATATTTTTCTTTTCTTTTCTTTTTTTCTTTTTGGATTGATTTTCAATCCTTCTCTTTCTTTTTCAAGTGAGGATTACTCGTATCCGGATAGCTTCGTTAATAATTTTGAACTTCAACTTTCTCTTCCTAAATTTGAAACTTAAAATATTTCTTTGCTTATATGTATTTCATAGCCTTTACTTCATTGAGTTTCAATCTCTTCTTTCTCACTTAAATACTTAAGAATTTTAATTTTAGAATATAGTTTCCCTTACTTTAAATAGTTTACTATATTCTATTCCTTTTAACCAAATATCTTATTCTATTAAATTAATTTGGATTTTTAGAAATATTTTATTCAACTTTCTATAATAATTATATAAATTAATTCATGTTACTGAATTAAAAATTATTACAGAAAATCAAATAATAATAAATTTTTTTAAACATAGAAATTGAGAAAAATTTAATAATTAAATTTGTATTTTTCCTCCCCCAAACTTAAATTTTTCTATCTATTTCTAAATGGTGAAAAGGAAAATATACAATGAATTTACATCATACCTTTGAGCTTTAGGTATTTCTTTTCCTTGAAATTTTTGCAGACTTTTTCATTATTTAAAGAACCTGTACTGTTAGTATTCTTCCACATATATATAGTATTTAAAAGAGAGTGTTGGGTAAAGAAATTTTTAAATAAGTATAAAAACATAAACAGATTAAAACTTAATCTACTATTACACATCCAATCAACTGGGTTACTAAAACAATCTAAAATTAAAGTTCACAATTTATAAAACTTAAAAACACATTTAAAGAAAAACTAACATACTACCTTAAAAAGAATTTTCAAACTAATTTAACATATATAAAAAGTCTAACATAACAGCTTAAGCAATTTAAAACAAACACACCAACTCCACAGTCCACAGAAAGTACATAACAATTACACACAAAGTAATAAAGTTCTTAAAATAACAATTAATCAAACCAAATAAAGACTCTAATCTTCAGCATCAAAATCCCAAACTATATCATCTCCCTGATCTCTAGGCTTAGAAGGCTGAGCAGGCTGATACTGTGTGTAGCGGGGGCATTCAGGAAAGACAACATCTAATTCACCTCTCCTGTAACGACGTTCAGCCTCATAATATGCTATTTCATATCCTGAATGTCGCTGGAGATATTCACTGTCATAATCATGTCTTCTCTCCAAGCCTCCAATCCTTTGGTCCATATGCTCAAACTTCCTTTCCATGTTCTCTCCAAATTTTTCAAAACTCTTTTTATGTAGGGTCAGCTCATTCATCAGATCATGAAGGGTAGGGGTGGTGTACTGAGGGGGGTCATAACTAATAGAAGGTATATCTCTACTCGATGAAATCATATAACTCCTCGTCCCTCATCTCCATCCTTCATGGGATTCATACGTCTTAATATTAGCCGGAGTGATGGGCTTCATTGGTTCCACCCATTCCTCATCATCTCTAGCCTCAACTCCAGAGAGTTGGCAGAGTGCAAAAATCAGACCAGGGTGTCCTAGTCCTCCTCCACTTTCACTTCGTGCAGTGGCTAATATATTATTATAAATAATATTTCCCACATTTGTACTTTTCTGATTCTGAATACAATAATTCATAATTGCTCTATCTCTTGTTACCTCACTGTGGTGATATGTGGGTAACAAGGTAGAACAAATGAAGTAGTGCCAAGCCTTAGATAATGCATTTAACATTGAAAGAGGAAAATTTACCCTTTCGCGCTGCTTTATTTTCCAAACTCCTTTCCCGTCAGTGAGAAAGTTTATCACCTCTTCCAGTGGTCCTTCCATTGTTCCAAAAGTATCATGGTCACTGGTATGCATGTCACGTACCTCATAAAACGAATTAATCCTAGCAGCACTGAATTCAACCAAAAATCCTCTTACTTTGATCGGTGCATCTTCAATTGCAGTCAGATTGACATAAAATTCCTTGACAACTTCTACAACAGCCCTGTTTGTGGTGTAGCAAAAAATTTTCCCATCCTCTTTCCTTAATTATTCGTTCCACTTCTCCGCCCGGATTCTTGAAAACTCGATCCTGTATGCATTTTCTTGCTTGAATGTTTTGAAAGTATCGAGTTTGTGCTCTTGCATTATGAATTAGGTTTCGTCGTAATCCAACTTTCGTCTTTGTCGAGGAGCCATTTCGTTCAATCTATGAAAATCACAAAAATTCTAACTAAACTTCCAATTATTACTAAAATGGCTTCCTATAGCAACTAAAATCCATTTAAATCGATCTCCATGAATTTCTTCCAAGTATTTTCTCCATATTTCGAATTTTTCCAAAATTTCCCAATGTAGAAGAAATTCATGGTGAAAATAAAAAATTTTTGCATAGGAGTGAAGCACTTACCAAGGGGAGATGAAATTCGATGTCAAAAAGTGTTGAAATCGCCTCAAATCCAAGATCTCACGAGCCCTAGGTCGATTTTTTTCGATGTTTTGAGGAAGGGGATGATAAATAGTGTCGGTTGACTGGTCAAATATAGGACATTTTGTGATCTCGCTAGCGGCGAGATTTTTCTCGCCGTCGACGAGCTAAATAATTTACCAAGGCTAAAGTTTCTAGAAAATCTCGCCGTCGGCGAGATCGTTCTCGCTGTCAGCGGGCTTTCCCTCGCTGTCGGAGGGAAAATTCTCGCCGTCGGCGAGCTCCCAAAAATTTTAAATATTTAAAATTCTTTTATCATTTTCAACCTCGATTTGGCCCTAATTAATCTTCCGATCACTTAATTTGATAATTTAGTATGAAGACTAGATACTTATACTCACAAAAAGTTCACACAAACAATATAACTTTATATATAAAATCCATAATACTTACAAACTTCACACTTTTAAACACTAACACTTAAGACATCAATACTTCAAACTCTCATAAATACTCAACATTGCAATCCACACCACAACACTCTAAATGCTGAGACATAACAAATACATATAATTTCATCAAATACGAGATGATCAAATTTAAAGTTTAAATCATAGTAAAACCTAAATCCAAATCACACATATATACACACAAATATAACATAAGATAGAAATCTTTACTACTCCTCAGTGTCTGAACTAACATCCTCTCTGATATTTCCGATGTGACGCGGTGCACAAATAGATTGTAGAAAGGCCCGAAAGGGAATTCACGAGTAGATTCTTCATCAATCCACCCTTTCGTCTCAGTAAATGAATAAAACTGGCCTCCAGATGTCCAGTATGATCAAAGTGCTCCTTCATCCTCCAATCAATGTGATCAAACATATCAGAGATATTATCGATGGAATTCATCACGTTTTGCAACTCTTTCTCTAATCCTTTAATGTTTTTCATAATAAAATTTTCTTTATCAGTAAGGGGCCTCACTAAAGGATTGTTCTGTGATGCTCTATCAGAAATAATGGTAATCTCATCATTGTTATCCAAAGTTGGAAACATATCCGTAGGATCGAGTAGTTTCCATGACAAAAGTACCTTTTCCCACACCTCATAAGAAACTTGGTACTAATTGCATAAAGCAAATATAGTCGATGGGTGTCCAAGTCCATGAACTGACCCATGCACAATCAATCCCAACGCAGACTTTACTATAATTGATCCAACATCGATAGGTAGTCCAATTTGAATACAGTAATTTAATATAGCACATTCCTTTGAAACCTTATTTACCCTCATAGTGGGTAATAATTTTGATTAGATAATGGAATGCCAATGCTTTGAGACAGGGTTAAGAAGGGATGCAGAGAAACTAACATACCCGTCTTCACGCAACTCCCAATCATCAGGTTCGTCGGTCAGGTATCTATAAATCTCTTTCATATTGTATCTTGAAGGAACAAAGTTTGAATAATGATAGACAAGGGTATTCTCTATAGAAAATAATTCATTTACCCTTGAAGGAGTAAATGTTACTCATCTTCCTCTGACGTAGGCACTTCCATTGTTGATCGCATGTAGATTAGAGTAAAACTCTTTAACTACAGGAATAACTACAGCGGATGTCGTATAGCAAAATACCTCCCAATGCCGTTGCACGATCATTTCTTTAATTTTTGTGGTGGAATTCTCTACTCCTCAGTTGACAAATCCCCTTTCTTTAATAAGTCGCTTCTTCATCAAAACTTTGTGGAAAATACGCTGCGCCTCCGAACTGACGAATTTTCTTCGGTTGAAAACTCCAGTTTTTGTGGTTTCTAAGAGTTTGGTGGCCATTTCAGATTGAAAGGAATGGTCTCTAGTCATTTCTAGGGAAGAAAACAGTGTAAAAATGAATTTGGAATGGTTTTCTACAAAGAAATGGCTTTAGAACCGTCCAAAACCGCACATAAAACTTAAGAGACCAATTTTTCAACTGCCTCCCCGTCGGCGGGAACTTTCTCACCGTCAGCGAGCTAGATATTAAACTGATTTAAAGATATAGCACACGATCTCGTTGTCGGCGGGCTTGGGCTCGCTGTTGGCTAGATTCGGTAAAATTGCCCAATTTCGCTCTAGTCCGAATATTTTCTGATCTCATCATATAGGTTTGAATTTGTGATGATTCTAATTAAAAATTGAATAAGTAAGATTTATTTTAATATTACGTACTCACTAATTTGTATATAATTAAAATAAAAGACTATTATGGGTTGCCTCCCATAAAGCGCTTGGTTTAACGTCGTCAGCCCGACCTAATTTCAGTTAGTAATCAGGTCGACTAAGCATTAAAACCTCTTTAAAATTTGGTCTTCTACCTTCGAAATATGGTTTTAATCTATGTCCGTTTATCTTAAATCTATGTCCTGTTTTTTGATCTTCAATTTTTATAGTTCCATATGAAAATATTTGAGTTATAGTGAAAGGTCCTAACCATCGAGATTTCAATTTCCCAGGAAATAATTTCAATCTAGTATTATATAGCAAAACTTCTTATCCTGGTTTAAAATTTCTCTGATTAATCTTCCGATCATGCCATAATTTCATCCTTTCTTTATAAATCCTATCATTATCATATGATTCATTCCTTAATTCTTCTAATTCATTTAATTGCAACAATCTCTTCTCACTAGCTTCTTTCATATTATAATTAAATTCTTTAATCGCCCAATATGCTTTATGTTCTAATTCAACTGGTAAGTGGCAAGTTTTTCCATATATAAGCCTGTAAGGAGTCATTCCAATCAGAGTTTTATAAGCGGTCCTTGTTGACCTCATTTTTGATGAGGTCTTCTCTTCTTCTCTTTAGTACTTAGGATCTAGCCTTAGGCTTTTCCTTTGACTATCTTAGAGGACTAGAATTGGGAGCCACCTTTTAGAAATTCAAACCACTTCTTAACTCCCTGCAAACTCCACAAACTTGACTATAGACCCCTAATCACCTAGAGGGTTGAAATCAAATGTGGAAGTTTAAAGGATGAGTTCCTATAGGACTCTTTGGCCTTAGGACTGCCCTGGGTGGCCTGGTCTGGTGAAGGGTTGACTTACACACCTCCTAAAAACACACCCATACCTGACTTGACCTCCTGACTCATGTAGGTGATTCACATGGATGGTCCTTAACCCCTAAGCCCTTGGCTAAGAGGGTTAGGAACAACATGGTGAATGCCTCAAAATGAGTCCCTTCATGGCTCATGTGGGCTTGATATGGCTTCATGGCTCAACAAAAATGATTTCATTTCACTTACATCCACCCAATCTTCAATTTTCCAAATTTTCAATTTTTGACCCCGGGACCCAACACCCGCCAACCTACCCAAAGCCCTGAATAGCCCAAATTTCTCAAAAATTTCCAAATCACCCAAATTTCTCCAAAATCAATCTCAAACATTTCCACATCACTTAAATTGATCATCCATAACCAAAAATGCCAAAAATTCCAAAAATACCCCCCAATACCTTCCAAATACCCAAAATACCCCTTTTGACCCAAAAATCCAAAAATTCAGAAAATTCCCAGAAAATTTCAGAAAATCCCAAATATTCCCAATTTCATTTTGTTCAACTACACCATGGGTCAATTTTGTCAATTTACCCCACTTTTATCAAAACCCCCACTTGACCCATTTTAACCCAAAGTAAACCCAATGTCAAACCAAATCCACCCAATTGACCCCAATTTTGGTCCAATTCAATTCTAAACTTCAATTCAACATCCCCAACACCAATCTAGACCAAATACAAGCCCAATTTGATTGGCATTGGGATCCAATTTCACTTTTGGCCTTAAAGCCCAATTTGGACCTATGACCCAAACCTAACCCAAACTCACCCAATTCAACTCCAATTAACCCCAAATCTTTTCTAAACCTCCCTTGACATCCCCATAAACAAAACACTAACATGATTTGCCCAAAACTTTGATCCAAACCCCACTCAAATTCAACCCAAAGCTAAAAGGCCCATTTTCGACCTAAACCCAAACCTAGCCCAAATGAGCCCAAATCCCAAAATCAAAACCTAACCAAAGCCAAAACCTCTTTGAAACACTCCCATAAATATTTCTCAACATTTATTTTACATCAATTTCAACCCTAGCCCAACATTGGCCCAAGTTAGCCCAATTTGACCTACATAGGCTCACTTACCAATTAAACCCAAATTCAAACCAATTCAAACCCAAATCACCTCAAACTTGTTTCAAACCACTCATTAAGCATCCCTAAACCAAACTCAACAATTATTTGGCCCAAGCCTTTACCAAAATCTCATCCCAAAATCCATTTTAAATTTAAAAGCCCACTTCCCTAAACCTCCCTAAAAGCCCATTTCCACCAAACATAAAAGCCCAAATTTGGCCCTAAAGCCCACATGACATTTCCATTTGTCATCCATTTAATCAAAGCCATTCCCTAAGTTATAATTCCATCATCAAACAATTCCAAATCAAGCCCCATACAAATTCACACCAAAATATCCAAAATTCTTAAAACCCATTTTTATGAAATTGACTCAACCTTTTCCCAAGCCAAATGGAGCCATGAACAAGCCATTCTCAAGCCACATGAAGCCATGAGGGCTTTGACTTGTCATTAGTCCATTTATGGCAAGAAGAGGGGGTTCTTTCTTAAACCTCCTTTAACCTTTTTTTACCTTAAGCATGTCACACACTAAACCATGCTTAGCCACCTCACCATGGATGGAGACTTCACCACTCCATGGCAGCGTCGACCTAACCGATCCTCTCAGCCCAAAATCGAGGCCATGGGGAGGTGCACCCAACCCAAACCAATGGGTTGACCAAATTGAAGCCAAAATGACCCCTTCCCCATTCCATTTCGATTCAACCACTTTACACATGGCACCCACCAGTCGCCTTCACAAACATCAAGCCCTGACCCACCTGACCCTGAGGGTGACCCATGCCTGCCGGCCAGCCACCCCAGTCGCCGGAAAACACCATGGCCGAAAGCTCACATATGAGCCAACATTGGAATTCTCCATTGCTGACTTGTCCCAACCCAAATGGATAGCATGGCTGTTCTTCCCTTGACCTAAGCAGCTGATCCCAACCATTAAACCCCCCTGGGAGAGCCTCCAGCCATGCCTATTTAAACACCACCCCCTCACGGCCATGAGAGGAGAGTTGCAAAAACCTTGCCAAAACTCGCCAAAATTGTTCCGTACCCCTCCTCATACACGAGCACTTGATCCCCGAGTGAGATCCCCCTGCCATTTCTTCTCTCGCGAGCTCAATTTCGGAGTCGAAATCCAAGCCCAAAACCGGGACACTCCTCCACAGTGAGCCAATCCCCAAATTGATTGTCTCTACACCTTCACTGCGACCAAGGGAAGGTGTCCACCGATAAAAGCCCCATCTCCAGAGTCACCCAGCTTGCTCCAGCCTCCAAGCTTTGTGATCGGCCGTGGTCGAAGTCCAACCTGAGACAATTCACCGAGACCGGGAGACTTCATCCGGAGCTTTCTAGGACCCAATCGAAGGTGCAGCGAACTCTCGGATCGAAGCCACACTTCTCCGAGCAAAGGTATGAGCTAATTCTTCATCCCGAGCTTCGGAGATTCTCCATTTCAAATGCCTTAATTTCAATGCATGTTTACCGTATGGATGTGTTCGTCTCTTCAAGACGAATCCATAGAGCATAAGAACACGAAAATCCATCGAGAATCGAGTGAGTTCTTAGGGTTAGAGTGTGGACGGTCACGGGATCACACCGGTCATGGACGATGAACGGATGCCGTCCATTTAATACACGCGCGCACGGACGGCCGGGATCGCGCCGGATGAGAAGACGGAGCGATACGGCGGGTCCCGGAGCGCCGACGCGGATGGCGGCGTCGAATGGAATCGTGACGCGTGTGCCTTCGGAGACGTTAAGGTTGACGCGGCGCCGCGTCACTTAAGTAGATAAATAGGGGTATTTTCTATTTATTTAATTCCCGAACTTTAAAAATTCATAACTTTGTGTAGAAAAATCACAAAAATAAAATAAAAATACCCTCTTGCTCGGTGAACGAGAGGAGAATAATGTGGAAAAGAAATTAATTAATTTTGTCCAGAGTATTTTATTTTTAATTAATTATTTACTCCCTGCATTGTTTTAATTCTCCATGTATGTATACAATTCACCATGGCATGAGACTATAGGGCTTTTGAAGCCTCCGAACTTAGGGACATTCCCCGAATTTTCCAAGGTTAGAGGCCATCTCCGTGAAAAGTTAATTATTTTTCAAATGCATGTTGCTCGTTTTAAGTATTTTAATTTCAAAAATTAGCATATTGTGAAATAAATTCTAGGAAAATTTGGTGATGTTCCTTATGACCAGAGAACCCTAGGAAAAATAGGATTTGAGTTAATTCACTTAGATTAACCCTAATTGGTTTAAACACCCAAAATAGGTTTCTAATTAATTAGAGTTAACCATAGATCAAATTGACTTGAAATCAATTCTCCACTGACCTTTAGGATCAGAGGAACCCATCATAAAAATTTGAGGTCAATTGGACTTGGTTAGCCCCACTAATTAGGTTAATTAAGCCACTTAGTCATTTTAAACTTTAAAAATTCATAACTTTCAAAATATCTTTCAAAAATTCACCAAATTGGTTTTGGAGTCTCTCTGATATCAGGGGAGTTTAAGAAAATTAAAATTTCAATTTTCTAAAAAAGTTGATTTTTAATATTATTTTAATATTTTTAATAATTAAAAAATAATAAAAATCACAAAAATAATAAAATTCACCAAAATGTCATATTTTGAATTTCAATCACTTAGGAACAAGTCCCATATTTTTCCTAGGTCTATTTAGTGAGATATTAAATTTTAAAGCTCTAAGGTAATTTTAAAATTAAAAAATGTATTTTCTAGCATTTTCACCAAAATAATTATAATAAATCAAAGAAAAATCAGAAAATTGTAAAGTTTGGTTCTCTGGAATCCTTGATATCAGAGAGAATTTTAAAAATTATAAAATTTATTTTTCAACATTTATTTTATTTTTAAATTAATTAATACTCCAGAACTTAAAATAATTCTAATAAATAAAATATAATTCAAAAAATTACAAAATTTGGTCCAAGTGGTCCTCTGGTCATTAGGAATGTCCCCTAATTTTCTTAAGGACAGAAACTTTCCCTTGGTCATGTTATTGAATTTTCCTTGGAAATTTTTATTTTCTACTAAAAAATAATTATATAAATAAATTAAATACAGAAAAATCACATTTTCTCCTCTCATGTCTTTATTGACACATAAGTGAAGTCACATAAAAATTTCAAGTTCATTTGAGTTCAATTTAGTGAGTTATGAAATTATTAGAGCTTAAAGGGCAAAATGGTAATTAAAATTTTAACCCTTAATTAAAACTTTAGGTTTAATAAAATTTTTAACAAGTAAAATATCTGATCCTAATCTGATTTGGATGATTGAAATTTAAATAATTAAAGGGTAGAAACCTACTAAACAATTTAAAAATAATTAAAATAAACCTTAATTAAATAATTAATTGAATTTGGAAGAATAATAAAATTGGAATTATTAAAATAGGGATATTATTAGGAAGAGATTTATTCTTTAATTTAAAAATCCCTAAATTAATCATCTCATTAATACTCAACTCTTAATTAAAATGATAACTCAAATTTAAAATATTAAAAGACTTAATCATTAAATTAAAATTAAATCATTAAACTCTTTCAAAAATTTTCAATTAAATTAAATTAAATTAAGATTAAAAGTTGAATTAAATTAAATTAAAATTAAATTAAATTAAATAAACAAATTAAATTAAATTAAATGAATTAAATACATTAAATTAAATAAATAAAATTAAATTAAATTAAGTTAAATAAAATTAAATAAATAAATTAAATTAAATTAAATTAAATTAAATTAAATTAAATTAAATTAAAATTAAATTAAATTAAATTAAGAAATTAAATCAAATAAATTAAATTGAATTAAATTAAATCAAATCAAATTAAATTAAATAAATTAAATTAAAATAAATTAAATTAAATTAAATTAAGTTAAATTAAATAACCTTACTTAAGACATGAAGAGATAAATCTAAAATAACTTGAACACTATTCGAAACTTAAATCATTAATTTGAACTTAAATTTGAATCACAAATCATTAAATATCATTTTGCCCTTAGGAGCTTTAGTTATCATAACTCCTAAATAGAACATTAAAATGAAATGTTACTTCACTTATAGGACATTTAAATGTCCTAGTTCACTGAGCAAGTTAACAAAACTTGAAAACCTTGGACGATCGATTCATTTACACAATTAAATTCATTTGGACTTAAAACAATCCTAGAAATATTGAAAAGATGTTTAAGATTCTTCTTAAGCACTTCCTCAATATGATAGGATATTTACAAGAACAATTGAACTTAATTGTTCTTTGATGAAGAAAATCGTCTTCAAACCAAAAACACAAAGAACCTAGACGTCATAGGAAATGACTAGCTATAGGATTAGGAATTTGGTAGAAAACCATAAACCATTCCCTTAGCTTTACCTAGGAACTTGCTTAAATATTTTAACTCGTATTTTAAGTGCAGCTTGGAATGACGGGAAGACCCTCCGAGTACGCTTTTATTTTATCATAGCTTATTTTATTGCAAATGCACTTTATTTTTCTTGCATGATAAACAACAGCTTGCATGAAAACCTACACCTTTAGGACAGAAACCAAAGCCGAAACCCAAAACTAAAATAAAAGACACTACAAGATAAAATTCACCTCCACAACATTTCAAAATATAAGACAACTCAAAATTTAATCACAAACGGAACACAAAACTACAATTACAACTAAATTAAAACGTCCCGTTGGATGATCGGGAATACCTCGGATGATGTAACCTACGTGTTGCTAACGGGATTTCCCACGGTCTAAATGAAAGTGTGGAACTCATTCAGTTGAGTTTAGCAAATTCATCCGGACTAAGTGAATCCGATAAAAATAATGATGCCGAAGGATGGAACCGTGGGATCTTAACCGGTGTCGTTATAATCAACTTTAAGATTTGTTTTAATTAAAACACAAAAAAAAAAACATTTGGAAATTAAGACTTCTCTAAACCAGAACACTTCTCTCATCTCTTGATTTATGATTTCTATAACTAAACCTCTGCAACAACAAGGAGCTCGGAGCATGGTGGGCGACGACGGCCATCGTCGTCGGCAAAACTTGAACCTACATCAACAAAACTTTCTTAGAATTAAATAACAAAGCCATAGGACTTCGAGGTAGTTTGCCTAGTGCAACATAAATCCTCAACTCTTCGTTAGGCATTTGCATTGCAAATTAAGCCCTAACCGGTCTTAGGATTCCGAGGTAGTCGTCCGATACGACATAAACCCTCATATCTTCTGAGCAATTTTGTATGATTTTATCATATAAATATAAGCCCTAATTAACTAAAATTGGCAAGATTAAAACATTAAATAAACACTAGGATTTTCCTAAATCCAAGCCAAACAATAGGGTAGTCGGGAAATTATCGAAGTCCGCTTCGGATCCGTAATTTCTCCTACTTTTCTTCCTTTGAATTTCCAAAATAAAATGTTCCAAATTCGAGCTAATCCCTTTTGAAATTCCAAAAATTCAATCCTTTGAAAACTTAAACTTTGAAATTCTTGAGAGCAGAATTATTGATTATTATCGAGAGTTTTCTTAGGTGATTCCCGTCACTTAAGATGTAATTAACTATAGGGGCTTGCCCTTATAGGGAACTTTATGAACCTGGAGTAATATAAACCCCGTTTAATGTTTTCATATTAAATGTGGAATTTGTCGGCTTATAAAATTGGTTCGCGGACCAAACGGATGTCACAAACCTTTCTAGTTTATTTAATCGAGCCTCATCATCAAGCGAAGGTGTCTATTCTTCGGGATAGATACACGGTTTGTGGTGCGGTGCTCGTTTATATAAACTATTTGGGATGTGAGATCGGTTTGATCTCATATCTTAAAACCTTTAAATTTAAAATTATTTTCAAAATCAAATATTACTTTCTAAATTATATTTATGTTTAAATTTAAAATTCGCCGACAACTTCGTTAGGCGACCCCTTTTCAAAATAAAACACATAACCTAAAAATAAGCCGCACGATCCCGTATGCCCATAATGCGATTGTCTAGTCTTATAGACCGATCCAATCTATTAGTGGTTTACGGACTTTTCTAAAATACGCTTAATCTCTCGATTAGAAACTTCAGACTAATCCACTAGTTTGTGGATGATAAGCAGCTGATATCTTATGAATACTATTATATTTTTCTACTAGTTTGTGAATATATTTATTTCTAAAATGAGTTCCTCCGTCAGTGATAATCACACTCGGCATTCCAAATCTAGTAAAAATATTTTTTCATTAAAAATTTTGAAACACTTTTAACATCACACCTAGGTAAAGCATGCGCTTCAATCCATTTGAAAACATAATCAACAGCTACTAATATATATGAGTTTCCAAATGAAGGAATAAAAAGTCCCATGAAATCTAATCCCCAAACATCAAAAATTTCAACTTCTAATATAAAATTCAGAGGCATTTCATTTTTGCTTGGTATATTTCCTACTCTTTGGCATTTATCGCAGGTTTTTATATATCTGTATACATATCTAAATAGAGTAGGCCAGTAGAATCCAGTATCGTAGAATTTTATACGCAGCTTTATCCGTCCCAAAATGTCCTCCAAAATCAGAATCATTACATTTTTGAATAATTGGTTCTGTTTCTTCATAAGGCACACATCTTCTAATAATTAGATCCTTACATTGCTTATATAAGTATGGTTCATCCCAAAAGTATGTTTTAGTATCATGAATGAATTTTTTCTGTTGTTGCAAAGTTAACATAGGTGGTAAAATGTCATTTACAATATAATTTACTATATCAGCATACCAAGGTATTTTCCACTCATTTATATTATAAAGTTGTTCATCGGAAAATCGTCTATAATTTCATTATCGGTATCGTATAATTCATGATATTCTAATCTTGATAAATGTTCAGACAATTTGATTATCGGCTCCTTTTTGTTAACGATCTCAAAATCAAATTCTTGCATTAATAATATCCATCTAATTAATCTTGGTTTAGAATCCTTCTTTTGCATTAAATATTTTATAGTAGAGTGATCAGTATGCACAATACATTTAGTTCCTAATAGATAAGGCCGAAATTTATTAAAAGCATATTCAACTGCTAATAATTCTCTTTCGATAGAATCGTATAATTTATTTCAAGCATCATTTAGAGTTTTACTAGCATAATATATAACTTTGAAAATCTTATCATATCTTTGCCCAAGAACTGCTCCTATAGCATAAATCACTAGCATCACACATAAGCTTAAATGGTTTCTCCCAATTAGGTGAAACGATTATAGGTGTTGTGATTAATTTATCTTTTAATAATTCAAAAGCATTTAGGCATTCAGTTGTAAATTCAAATTTCTTGTCATTTTCAAGAAGTTGGCATAGAGGTTTAGTAATTTTTAAAAAATCTTTTATATAACGTCTGTAGAATCCAGCATGTCCAAGAAAACTTCTTACCCCTTTCACCGTAGTTGGAGCTGGTAATTTAACTATAACTTGAATTTTTGCAGGGTCTACTTCCATGCCCTTTTCCAAAATTTTATGCCCTAATACAATGCTACCTGCAACCATAAATTGACATTTCTCTCAATTAAGAACTAAATTAGTTTTCTCACATACTTCAAATACTTTTTCAAGATGATTTAAGCATGTGTCAAATGATGTTCCAAATACAGAGAAATCATCCATAAATACTTCTATTCCATTATCAATTAATTTACTAAATATAGACATCATACATCTCTGGAATGTTGTAGGTACATTACATAATCCAAAAGGCATCCTTCGAAAAGCGAAAGTTCCATAAGGACTAGTAAATGTAGTTTTCTCTTGATCCTCAGGAGCAATTTGTATTTGATGATAACCGGTGTATTCATCTAAGAAATAAAAATACTTATGTCCGGCTAATCTATCTAACATCTGGTCCAGAAATGGTAAAGGGAAGTGATCTTTCCCGGTGGTCGCGTTTAATTTTCTATAATCAATACATATTCGTCATCCAAGTAACTTGTCTTATAGGGATAAGATCATTATTTTCATTAGCTTTTACGGTCACTCCTCCTTTCTTAGGCACATAGTGAATTGGGCTTACCCAAGCACTGTCAGAAATAAGATATATAATACAATTATCTAACCATTTTAAAATTTCTTTCTTGACTACTTCTTTCATTATCGAGTTTAATCTCCTTTGGGGATCTACTTTAGGCTTATGTTCATTATCTAAAATAATTCTGTGCATACATATTGAAGGACTAATTCCTTTAATATCTGCTAAAGTCCAACCAAAAGTTTTCTTATATTTTTTTAAGGTATCTAAAAGTTTTTGTTCATGAGATTCATTTAATTCAGATGAAATAATAACTGGTAGAGTTGAAGAATTACCTAAGTAAGCATATTTCAAATGATTAGGTAACATTTTTAACTTAAGTTCGGGAGGTTTAATAATCGATGGAACTATATTTTTTTCGGTGTTTTTCGTATTATCCAAAAATTCAAATTTCTCTTGAATATAATCTAGTTCTTCATTTATATCGGCTTTTTCAATTAATTCAGTATTTTCTTTTTCTAATTTTTCTTAATAATATTCCTTAAAATGTTCTTTTTGTAAATGATCGAGTACTTCCATTCGAAAACACTCATCATCTTTTTTTAGCGCAGGATATTTCATTGATTTAGCAATATTAAAAGTAACTTTTTGGTCATTTACTCTTATAGTTAATTCTCCTTTCTGAACATCAATCATAGCTTTCCCAGTGGCTAAAAATGGTCTTCCTAAGATGATAGGAATTTCTTTATCTTTTTTCATATCTAAAACAATAAAATCTTCAGGGAAGATAAATTTATCCACTTTTACTAAAACATCTTCAATAACTCCCTTAGGATATTTAACAGAACGATCAGCTAACTGAAGGGTTACTGAAGTAGGTTAAATTTCTCTCAATCCTAGTCTCTTAAAAATTGATAGAGGCATTAGATTGATGTTTGCTCCTAAGTCACACAAAGCTTTTCCATAGAATTTTTCTCCAATAGCGCAGGGTATATTGAAACTACCGGGATCTTTTAATTTTTCGGAAGCTTTTTCGAATAATAGCACTACACTCCTCACTAAGTGCGACCGTTTCATTATCAGTAAATTTTCTTTTATTATTTAGAATATCTTTCATGAATTTTACATAGTTTTGCATCTGTTCTAAAGCTTCTACGAAAGGAGTATTTATTGTTAATTTCTTCAGAATTTCAAGGAATTTAGCAAACTGTTTATCTTTTTTATGTTGATTTACTCGTTGAGGAAATGGTGGTGGAGGTTTTTCAACAGTAAATTTTCATTGGTATTAAAAGATTTTCTAAGTTCGGATCTTATTGATTCTTTTCCTTTTCGATTTCCACTTCCTCTTTTCGACTTTCAAGTTCTTTCGAATTCGAGGTTCTAATTCTTTTCCACTTCGTAATTGTATCGCTTTAATTTGTTCCTTTTCTTTGTCTTTGGGATTTATTTCCACATTACTAGGAAATGTTCCAGGTATTCTATTATTAAACGCGGTAGCGATATGTCCAAGTTGAGTTTCAATATTTTTAATAGTTGTTCCTTGATTTTGTAATTGGTTTCCTTGTATTTGTAATTGATTTCCTTGATTTTGTAATTGATTTCCTTGTTTTTGTAAATGTTGACCCATATTTAATATTAATTTTTCTATAGATAATTTCTTATCTTTCAATTGAGGGTTATTATTATTAAATCCAGGTGGATAACTTGGTTTATAATTAGAATTTCCTTGGTTAGAGGGATTTCCTAATGGTTGTGTTATGTTGTTCATCCATGGTTGATTAGTTGTATTATTATTCCAATTAAAATTAGGATGATTTTTCCATCCAGGATTATAATAATTCGCATAAGGATTATTGGGTCTGTTATTAATAGCATTCATAGTTTCATATGAAGGTTAAGATTCTATAAGTTGTCCAGATGAGTTTTCTTCTAATATAGTTAGAGAGTAATTCATTCCAAAATGATCTAATTTTTTAGATATAGCAGCGATTTGCGAAACTAACATAGATATTGCATCATTTTCATGAATATTGACTATCTTTTTCGGATTCATTCTATCAGCAGGCCATTGAAAATTATTGGTAGTCATTTCTTCGATTAGTGCATAGGCTTCATCAAATGGTTTTGACATTAATGATCCTCCAGCAGCAGCATCGATGATTGATCTAAGAGATCCTACTAATCCATTATAGAAAGTTTGAATAATTAACCAATCTGGTAACGCATGATGTAGGCATTTCCTAAGAAGTTCTTTATATCTCTCCCAAGCTTCATATATTGATTCTCCATCAAACTGACTAAAAGAAGTTATATCATTTCTAAGCTTAGCAGTTTTAGATGGTGGAAAATATTTAGATAGAAATTTTTGTGATAACTCTCCCCAAGTTTTAATAGATCCAGGTGCTAACGAATTTAACCACATTTTAGCCTTATCCCTCAAAGAAAAAGGAAAAAGTCTAAGTCTAATAGCATCGTTAGATACTCCTTCATATTTGAAAGTAGCACATAGTTCTAAAAAACTATCAAGATGTAAATTAGGATCTTCGATAGGTGAACCACTAAATTGATTGTTTTGTACCATTTGGATAATTGCGAGTTTAAGTTCAAATGAGTTAGCAGCTACATCGTGGTTTTGAATAGTTAAATGAATTTCATCTAATGTAGGGTTGGCATAATCTCTTAATGGTTTCTGTTGATTGATATTTTCATTTTCAGGAATATTCGCCATTTGTGTTAAATTTATAATTTCTCTTTTTTGTTTTCTAATACTTTTAATTGTACGCTCTAATTCTGAATCGTAAGGTATTAAATTTTTGTTTCCAAATTTACGCTATAATTTTGTAAAATAAATTTTAAAATAGTCCGTTACTCTAGTAAATAATTTCTTTACTTCCCCGGCAACGGTGCCAAAAACTTGACCCACTTTTTAATGTTTACAAAAATAGCAACGGCCCCAAAAACTTGATCGCGCTTAATATATATTTAATTTTATGATGGAATGTATAATGTGGATTCTACGCAAGTATACGTATCGTATCAAGTAATACAGGGCCCTAGTGGAGCCCTAGTTATCGATCCCACAGGGATGTTTTAAAAGATTTGTAACAGCTAAATTTAAAAGGATTTACTTACTAATATAGTATACGGAATTTAGAATACTTAACTAAACCGATCTAAAGTAAACTAAAGCTTTAAATAAAGTTGATTTAAAGATTTCGGAAAAAGTATCATTCCCTTGTTTTTAGAAACTTAAGTGAATGATGAATTCAAATAGATTTTTTATTGTATTGTGACAAATAGGAGCATTCCTATTCTTAACCCTTTGGTCCAGTGCAAAGAACATCGACTAGTCCTATGCTTCGATTACCGAATCCGCGGCTAGGCCGGGCGGATCATCGGTCGCCACTTCGTAGCTCCTGTGTTCCCTCACTCGAGGGCTAACATCTACACTTCAGCTCTCAAACAATAGGACCAAATTGAATATTTTAGTCTGTCACACTAAAATATCCAATTCTACGTCCGATAAATAACATTTCCCTATTTATTTGCACCCTCCTTTCAAGGCTTTTGACTTCCCTGAATATTAGATGTAATCTTTAATATAGTTGATAATTCAACATATTTTAACAATTCAATCGTCGGATTGAAAGTAAATTAAGTTTTAAGTAAAAGATTATCACAATTTATTTTAATATATTAGGCACTTCTATTTAATTTCATCAATTCACATAATTTCATAAACAAGGAGAAAGACTAAGAAAACTACTCAGAATGCATGAGAGTTAAATAAAGCATGAATTTCATTTAAAGTTAACAACAATAAACAAAGATACTTATCTAAATTTCCTCCCCAAGCAGACTCCTTGAAGTTTCTTTGACTTTTCCTTCTAGTACAACACACTTGTTAACTCACTACTTACACTTACTCACACTAAACTTCAACTTATACTCAAAAGCACACTAATAGAATACTCTAAGACTCCTAAAATAGACACACTACATACTAAAATTCGTCCTCTATTTATAGAGGTAGACAAAGGTCCAAGGGGTACTTAAGCACCTCTTCAAAAAGTGTCCAGGTTCAATGTATCTCGCATTTTGAATGGTCTCACCGTAAGCGAGAAACGACCTCGTCGTAAGCGGGGCTTCTAGAAGGTCTTCAAACCACGCGATCTCGCTGTCGGTGGGCTTGGGCTCTCTGTCGGCGAGGTAGTTGCAAACCTTTAAGAAATTCTCTTTATAATCTCGCCGTCGGCGGGCTCGATTTTGCCGTCGGCAACTTAGTTCATTTTGCATGTATTTCTTCCTTTTTTATCCAAATTTGCTCTATTTTATGCTTTTTTCTTCCATCACTTATAAATCTTCGTTCCTGCAATAAAATAAAGAAAATACCTTTCTTTAAAGTGCAATTTCATAAAAAATAGGTATGAATTTCTTAACATATTTTTTTGTGATCATATATCATACAAGCATAAGTCCTAAAATAACTAAAATTGCCAGGATTACAACATTAAATATACTCTCAAATTGAAGCCAAACAATAGGATAGTTTGAGAAGTTGCCAAGATTCTTCTTAGATCCTCAGCTTCTCCTACTTCTCTTCCTTTAGACTCCTAAAATTAATTGTTCCAAATTTGAGCTAATCCCTTTTAAGATTCCAAAATTCAATCCTTTGAAAACCTGAAATTTGAAATTCTTGAGGGCAAAACCACTGATCATTATCGAGAGTTTTCTTAAATGATTCCTGTCATTTAAGATGTAATTAACTATAGGGGCTTGCCCTTATAGGGAACTTTAAGAACCCAGGTATTATAAATCCTACTTAATTTCTTTATATTAAGTAGGGGAACTTGTCGGCTTATAAAATTGGTTCGCAGACCAAACAGATGTTACAAATCTTCTAGTTTATTTAATCGGGCCCCATCATCAAGCAATAGGTGTCTATTCTTCGGGATAGATATACGGTTCGTGATGCAGATGCTCATTTATATAAACTATTCTGGGATGTGAGATCAGCTTGATTTCATATCTTAAAATTTTCAAACTTAAAATTATTTTCAAAAAATCAAATGCTACTTTTCAAATTATATATATATTTAAATTAAATTTAAAATCTAAAGTTCGCCGACAATTTCTGTAGGCAACCCCTTTTCAAAATACAACACATAACCTAAAAATAATAATAAACCGCACAATTTCTGGCGACTTCACTGGGGACTAGTTCCTCTCTCCATTTTGATCAGATGGTTTTGCTTTCATAAATCGGTAGTGAGTCCATACCCCTAGTGGATCAAACTACAATTTTTTCCATTTGGCATACCACGTTCATTTCTATCTTGAACAGGTATAGCCAACTCTTCTTGGATTTCGGATCCACTGTTTAGACACCCCTAAATAGAGAGATTTTGGAATCCTTCTTTTTGTTACCTCTCCAAAGAGGTGGGGTGGACTCCCAATCGGTGCTAGCTTAGGAGCGGTCCCTCGAGTTGAGAAGTCTTATGAGACTTTCTTTCCCTTTCCAATTCTGGATTGGATTCCCTACTCTTTCTAATTCTAATCTTCCCCCTTTAATTGTTTTGTTCTTAACGAATAAACCTTCTAATCAACAACCTCTCAAATAAACAAACTCTTTTAAAATTGCAAATGCACGAATAAAATGAAAAGATAAATGGAAGCGTGTTCGGACTCTTTTTAATTCCTTTTTTTTGTCCTGATGGAAGGGAGCATAATCTGGGACTGACAATCGGAACTTACTCTGCAGAAAATGTCTGCCCCGAAGTTGATTTTCTCCTTCACCAATGGACTAGACTTGGCTGTATACAAGGATGAACTGCCTGAAAATAGAATCATTTGCTTTGGACAAGGGTTCGACAATACGGACATTAAGTTTACTGACGTTACTCTGTTTGCACTGATGAACAAAGTATCGAAAACTAAGGTACCCATAATTGAGTTCAGCCTGAAATCAATTCAAGAATTCCCTCCCCTGCAGAGGGTACCAGTTTAAAGAAGTACTGTTGTTCATAGGAGGACTGTCGTCTTTACCCCCACTGGTCTAGTCATCACTGCACCTACCCCGGCTCCCGCCAAACTGAAAGGGAAGGAAGTCCAAGTATGTGATGAGCCTGTTAGCATGGAGGGTTCAGACTTTGCTGCAATATCGTCTGTTTTCGAGATAGGGTCTAGTTCGAAGCTAAGACCCTTAACCCGGACACAAAGGAGGAATAAGAACAGAAAGATTGCTAAGACCAGAAAGGTCAGAGCTGTTGAAGCCACCTTCCTTGAAGAGATTCCAGAGAAAGAAGAAGAACTGGCCGAGTATTCACCACTGTTGGAAGGAAGTAGATTCCACCCTCTCTCTGATGCATCTGATGAAGAAGATGCCCAAAAAATTGCCACTGCGTTACCCCGACCTGCATATTACAGTGATAACAAGAGGAAGAAAATCAAGACTACGTTGCTTACCCGATTACGGGCGGTAGTGGAGAAACTGGCTAGAAGAGAGGGATGTCCCGTGTCAGAAATTCTGAGAAGAATGGGACGAGTGCCAGTTAAATCCCGCCTCAGACCACGAGTAGAGCCTGTTACTGCCACAGAAAGGCCAAGGACGAAGGTACGAGCTATTGAAAGGAGTCCGTCTGTTGTTGTATTAGGTCATCATATTATGGAGGACACCAGCTACCTACGTACGTACCCACAGGCCATCTGGTGCTAGGCCTTCTACTACAAGAAGGATGGTGTTGCGACCTATTATTGCTGAACCGATACCCACACAATATTTTAGGAAGAAAAGTCTCATTAGAGAGCCCGGATCTGAAGAGTGTACTGCAGCTCCAAGGGAAACTCTTGAAAAGAAGGTTCGACAGTCGTTGCCAGATAACCACGAGACCGTTCGCAGAATACCACTTGAGGATGCCATAGGGAAGTTAAGGACAGACATCCGACGGTTGGCAAGGGAAAGAGGAGAAGAATTAAGAGATGGAGTTGATTCATCAGAGTCCATGGATGAAGAGTTTGCCGAGATTAACATGGTTGAAATCTGAGCATCATCAGATTTGAAAGGGGCTCCGTCAGCTTCAGAGAGAGATGACCGAGGGCAATGAGAGCACAGCTTCAGGAAAAGGATGACACGATCTCTCATATGGCAAAGAGGATGGAAGAGATGGCTGCCGCTTTAGCCACTCTCCAGAGTCAGCTGCAACCTCAGAAAGAAACACCCCTGGAGATCATTCACATCGCAGATAGAGAGAAAGAGATTACGTCTGTTAATGGAGACAAACAGCCGAATAAGGATTCTGCATAAAGCATGATTCCCGAAAAGGACATTAAGAACATGGTGGAATAGCAGGTGTGAGAAGCCTTAGCCCAGTCTAAGAGCGGAGCATCTATTCAAATGGGTAGACCTTACCCTGAAGAGTTTGATGCAGTCCATTACCCAAAGGACTTCGTACCACCTCTGTTTAAGACTTTCGACGGTACCGGGAACCTTCGACAGCATGTAGCACACTTTCGTGCTAGTTGCTGCAATGCCGGTGGGAAAAATGCTTTGCTCTTTTGTCAGTTCATTAGCAGTTTCAGGGATTGCCTTCGATTGGTATGCAGAACTTCTGAATGGCTCAGTCAAGACCTTTTCAGAATTGGAAAACCTCTTCGTTAAGCGGTTTGCCTGGGCTTGGCACCACATCACCATCAGTGACCTAGTGGTGGAGCAACAGAAACCGAAAGAAATTTTAGTGGACTACATACTTCAATGGAGGAACTTGAGCATGAAGTGTGAGCCACAGCTTCAGGAACAGCATGCGGTCGGTATCCTGCTTAAGAGTATCCATGGCCCGATAGCACTTCTCCTTAAAGGATTCACAATTAAGACTTTCGAGAAGTTGCTTGGTAAGGCCGGGAGCTTGTAGGAGGAGGCAAAACAGCTATGTTTCGTCGACAAGACCGATAAACAGAAGCCTGTGAAAGCTTTCGAGAAGAAATCAGGAATCGTCGCAGCAGTGGATAAAGGCAAGAAGCCAATGTAGATACAGCCAGAACGGCCACAGCCAAGTTATCAACCACCATAGCGGACTTGTCAACAACCTCAGCTGAGCTATCACCAGCTTCAACCGAGTTACCAGTCACTACAGCATGATCAGTCGCCACCTCGTCAACCGCGTGCCCTGAAGGAGCTTTTGAAAAAAGAATATCCCTTCAAGACTGAAGCAGTGGCTATGATGTTTCGTAGTTTGATGAAGACGCCCAACTTTCAGCTGCCAGAGCCCAGGAGGCCAGAAGAAGTCGAAAAGAAGGTTCATCTGAACTACTGTCCCTACCACAGGATGCTCGGACATAAGATAGAAGACTGCTTCACCTTCAAGAATTAGCTCGAGGACAATCTTCGGAGAGGGAACATAACGATTCCGAAGGAATACATGAAGGAGCCCCAAAAAGGAGGTTCCGTCAATGTTATTTCAACAGATCTTATTGTTCCGCTAGAACCTTACGCGACTGACGATGGATGGAGTACTGTCTGAACGAAGCCTTCAAAAAAAATTTTGGATCGCATCCAGACCGCTTCGGTGCGTGCTTCAACTCAAAGTCCGAAACCTGCCAAGCCGGTACTATCTCTTGCGATCGGAGAACTACCCCAGAAGGAGGAGAAGATTGTGGAAGAGAAGAAGACCGAGGCTCCGATGGGTAGACTAGGGGCTGCTTATCCTAGGATGGTTGTTTCCGATTTAGGGGAGAAATCCCTCGGACCTTTGACTCTGTATGATTATTTGCTCGCCTGTTGGGATCCTATAATGATAAGAGTTTTGGTGTTGGCTACATTTTGACTGTTTCTAACGATAATGTAACTAACGAAAATCAACCTAATCTGAATCTCGATTCCAATACGAATAACGATTCTCAAATCATACTAAACCTCGACGACCATGACAAAGGAGGAGACGTTCACAAGGATGGCTACGAAAGTTTGACAGGTGACGAGTCCGTTTGTGAATTTCGAGGAGCTCCGATCACGATAGAACTGGAGTTATCAGATTCCCAGTTGTTCCGACTCAAGAGGAGACACCGGCAGATTCAGCACCAGATGCAGAAGAGATTACAGAAGTCAATCTAAGGAGCAGAAAAGTTCTACCCATGAGAACGGGTCCAAAGGATAAAGGAAAGCAGGTGGTTGCTCAGGAAGAGCCAACCCCGGCAGAAGAATTGCCCGTTTGGGAAGAAATTGAGCAGCCTGGTAACAAAGTGGATTATAACGTGTTAGCCCATCTTAGGAAGCTACCAGCCAAACTGAGCATCTACGACACCCTGATCCTGTCAAAGGAGATGAGAGAAGCTCTGATCAAGGCTTTACTTGATCCAAAAATTTTCTTAGCTCAAATGGCCGGTAATTCCTTAGACGAGGTTTGCTCGTTGAAAGGACAGCACGGTGTTACCTTCACAGACAATGATCTAGTACTGGGAACAGCTGATCACAATCGATCGTTATACATTTCAGTCAGTATTGGAAAGTTCACACTCTCCAGGGTGTTAGTTGATCCGGGAGCATCAATTAATATAATGAACCTTCAAACGCTAGCCTATTTAGAAATTTATGCCCATGATCTCGAAGCAGACAAGATGATGCTGAGAGGCTTCAACCAGAAAGGAGAAAGAGCTCTCAGATCAATAACACTGTTAATGAAGATCGGTGAGTTGGCAAAGACAACCGCAAAATTCCACATAATCAATTCTGAGACATCATTCAACGCTCTACTGGGTCGACCGGGGATCCATGAAAACTGGATGGTACCGTCGTCTTTACACCAGTGTATAAAATATTATGAAGGAGGACAAGAGTAGTGTATCAAAGGTGATTTGCAGCCATTCTCCGTGCATGAAATTGGAATCCATGCAGATGCAGCCTATTACGCGCCTCCGAAGAAAACAATCTTTTCCAGAAATGCCATATCAAATCAAGAAAAAGGAGTACAAGACGACAAAGAACCTGAAATTCTTGTTCAACAGTTACTCACCACTCCCTTACGGCGAGATGGTGAAGGTTTCTCCAGAACTCGCACCTGAGGTCGAGGCCGGGAACGAGGTCATGGAAGAAGCGGTGGAACAGTTGAACAGAAGAAACCGGTCATCGATGTTGATTAGGAGAACAGTTTCGAAGAAGAAGAAATTAAGAAAGAAGCAGCGGCGATAAGTCAGAAGAAACCGCAGTTCAAGATCTCCCTTGAAGATGAGAAGAATGAAGAATACAAAGCAATGTACGAGAAGATTAACCACTGTGTACATACTATGACCCTAACCCTGATCTATCCTACTAAGGTCGAGGGTATGGTGGTCAAAGAAGTGCATGGTGGCGGTACTAAGCCGATCAAGTTCTACCGTGGTGCTTCTTCTTCTAAAGTTGAAAATGATGTAAAATTCGAAGATGTTACTTCATCCGAATTAATGGAATTGCCTTTTGAGTGGCCTTCTCCCTGTGTTCAAAATTTAATTCAGCGTGGTATTTTTCCTAAACAATGGACAAAAGGTCAATCACAACACTTTAAAAAGCTATGGAATAATACCGACCGACTGCCAAACTCAAAGCATGGTCTCGGATTCGACACAGTAGGATCAGTTGATGATACGGGATTTTTCTTGGTTGTCACCTGCGAGCCTAATGAAGATTGCTTGGAAGCTTCAGATGATCTAGAAGATCTGCCAGTCGGAGATGCTCCGCCAGAATTTGAAGAAGAAATTAAATCTACAATAGACGAGTTAATGGAAGTTAACTTAGGTACTAGCGAAGAGCTTATGCCCACCTTTGTTAGCTCCTTACTCAATAAAGAAGAATCCGAAGAAATAATCAAGCTATTAAGGGAATTTAAGAACTGTTTTGCTTGGAGTTACGATGAAATGCCAGGATTGGCTCCAGAGGTCGCAGTTCACAAGCTAGGAGTGGATCACACTGCCGTTCCAGTCAGACAAGCTCCAAGAAGAATGCGTCTAGAAATTAAACAACAAGTAATAGCTGAAGTTAAGAAGCTAATAGACGCTAAATTTGTCCGTTAAGAGCAATACCCGACCTTGTTAGCCAACGTGGTGCCGGTCAGAAAGAAGATTGGTCAGATCAGAATCTGCGTAGATTTCAGAGACTTGAACAAAGCATGTCCAAAAGACAAGTTTCTGCTACCAATTCCAGAACTGATGATCGACATTGCTTCAACGTATGAAATCTACTCTTTCATGGATGGATCATTAGGATATAATCAAATAAAGATGACACCAGAAGACGAAAAGCTCACAGCCTTCAGAACGCTAATTAGAGTGTACTGCTACACAGTAATGTCGTTTGGATTGAAGAATACAGGAGCAACCTACGAAAGAGCAATGACAAGGATCTTTGATGATCTCATTCAAAACCAAGTCGAGTGCTACGTGGATGATGTGGTCATCAAAAGCAAACTGAAGGAAGATCACTTGTATGATTTGAGAATTATTTTCGAGCGATTAAGACAATTTAACCTTAAGATGAATCCCCTGAAATGCGCCTTCGGCGTCACCTCTGGGAAGTTCTTAGGATTTGTTGTACGACATCGCAGAATTGAAATAGATCCGGAGAAGGTTAAAGCTATCCTAGAAATGCCGCCTCCCAAAACTTTGAAACTATTACGATCCTTTCAAGGGAAGTTGGAATATCTTCGACGCTTTATTTTGAATTTGTCAGGTTGGTGTCAGCCCTTCTCGGCATTAGTTAAAAAGGACGTCATATTCTTTTGGGAAGGGAAATGTCAGCGAGCCTTCGAGGACATTAAGCAATATTTAATGACACCTCCTGTTTTAGCAGCCCCAGTCTCGAGTCGACCATTGATACTTTATACCGCGGCTTTAGACGACTCCCCTGGGGCCCTGCTAGCACAGGTCAATGACGAGGGTAAAGAGAACACTCTCTACTACTTAAGTCGTCGTCTAATTCCGATGGAGGTAAAGTATCCCCCGATTGAGAAGCATTGTTTGGCCCTGATCTTCGCTGCTCAAAAGCTCAGGCATTACATGCTCTCTCATAAGGTTAACATTATTTCGAAGTTTAAACCGTTGCAATATTTGATGACCCGACCGACGCTTTCCGGCAGACTTGTCAGGTGGTCGATGATACTATTGCAATTCGACATAACTTTCGTTCCTCTTCGTGTCGTAAAGGGACAAGTCCTAGTAGACTTTCTCGCAACACACCCTTTACCGGCAGAATCGCCTCTCAACGACGACTTGCTTGACGAGCAGATAATGAGCCTAGAAGACCCCGATGATCAGCGTTGGGAACTATACTTCGATGAAGCATCTTCAGCACAGAAAGATAAAGAATCGCAAACGATAGTGCCCGGTAAGGCAGGAATCAGATTAATATTCATAACACCAGAGCGGGGAATGTTAAGGTACTCCAAGCATCTAACAGAACCGTGTACGAACAACGAAGCAGAATACGAAGCTCTCATAGCCGGACTGGAATTAACCATTGAGATGGGGATAACTAACATCAACATCTAGAGAGATTCTCAGTTGATCATTCAACAGGTCGCAGGACAGTACAAAATTCTGAAACCAAGACTCGAGCAATACTTTTAGTATGCCATGAAACTGTTAAAACAAATTCCGAATGTAACGATTAACAAGATTCCTAGAAGAGAAAATGCCCTTGCAGACGCGTTAGCCCGCCTTGCAAAAGAATTTGCCTGCTTACATGATGAGTCAGTTGAAGTGTCAGTTCAGGGACGACAGGTCCTCTCACAGCTCTACATGGATGCGACACACCAATCAGAAAAAAAGGAAGAAGAATCGGTTGCAGCAGTAGCAGAAAATGCAGAAGATTGGCGGCAGCCATTAACAGACTACCCGCAAACAAGAAACCTACCAGACGATAAGTCATTAGCCCATCAAATTAAGAAAAGAACTCTATCTTACGCATTAATAAACAATACGTTATATAGAAGGTCTTTCGATCAGATGTGGCTAAGGTGCCTGAGCGGGTCCAAGGCTCGTGAAGTTGTTAAAGAAGTGCACTCAGGACTCTGTGGTGCTCATCAGTCAGGTCCGAAGATGAAAATGAAGATTAAAAGACTAGGGTACTACTGGCCCTCGATGATGACCGATTGCATGAAAGTTGCAAAGAGTTGTCACCAATGCCAAGTGCATGGAGTGGTTCTACATCAACCTCCAAATGTGTTACATCCGATGATCGCATCATGGCCATTTGAGTGTTGGGGCACATATATAGTGGGTCTGATAGAACTGCCTTCTTCAAGAGGAGATCGCTTCATTCTTGCAGCTACAGATTACTTTTCTAAATGGGCAGAAGCTATACCGCTCAGAGAAGTGAAAGCACATCACGTGCTATAGTTCTTCAAGAATTAAGTCGTCTACCATTTCGGGGTACAGCGCAGAATTATCTCAAATAATTGATCCGCGTTCAGAAGCACGAAAATCAATAATTTTGTCAGAAGGCACGGGATCGACTAGCGCAATTCAACGATTTACTACCCAAGAGCGAACAGCTTGGCCGAGGCTTTTAATAAAACTCTCGTTTAAATTCTAAAGAAAACTTTGGATGATAACAGAAGAAATTGGCACGAGATTTTGTTAGAAGCCTTATGGGCCTACAGAACGACTTTCATAACTACAACTCAGTCTACACCTTACGCTCTAGTGTACAGATCCGAAGCCGTTTTACCCTTGGAGGTGCAGCTTCCGTCTCTCAGAATTTCAGTTGCAGAGAAAATTACTACAAAAGAGAATGCCAGATTATGACTAGAAGAACTGGAAAGCTTGGAAGGGAAATGACTTTCAGCGCAGCAGAATTTGGAACTGTATCAAGCCAAGATGATCCAGGCCCACGATAAATTGGTCCGCCCAAGGACATTCAAAGTCGGTGACTTGGTTCTAGTTCTCAAGAGACCTATTCTTGCACACCGCAAGATAGGAGGTAAATTTGAACCGACTTGGGAGGGGCCGTTTGTGGTCGAGACAGTCTACTCAGGAGGTTCCTACCAACTTGTGAATTTCAGGGAGAACGACCTATGCTTCCAATTAATGGATGATATTTGAAGAAGTATTACGCAACCTGATGTTTCAAAAAATGAAATCTCATTCCTAGAAGCACGGGTGAAGTAATCACTTAAAACTGGGTTCGAACCCAAGACATAAAAATGAACGATAAAAATCACTAAAAAACGTAGTAAGAGAAAACATGTGAAATCATTATAATAATAAAATTTTTATCCTTCCTTTCAAGTTGATCTCATTCTTGATCTTTTCTTATCTTTTCCTACTCTTATTAAAATTTGAAAGAAATGAATAAGAATCTTCCATTAATAAATAAATTTTCTTATTGTTCTCGTTCTAAGTACATCCCCTGATCCTTTCCTTGTTTTCTTTTCAAGGAAATGTCGAACGGGCGGTTGTTCCTGAACTTCAAGGATGGTGTAAGTCTTGTACTTAACGAAGAAGAGCTAAAAGCTGGTGCTATGATCGAGGTTGGCTCAGACTTTGCATAGCTGGAGCTGGAATATGAAGAAACCGCTTGGACTACCGTAAACCTTGGGCAGTTCCATGGAAAGATAGTAATGAAACTCAGCGAGAAGATTCAACACACTACAAATCAGAAAAGGAAGATCAGCGTGATTGAAGAAAACAAAATGAAATCAATAATAACGACCGCAGGAGGAAAGCTCGTCAGTGCTGCCTCTACTGAAATCCAAGGGGAGAGAAGGGCCACTTTGACCCCGACTCAAAGAAGAAACAAGAATTGTCGTATCATCAAGATGCTGAAGAAATTGACAGAAGAGCAGAATAAGGGAGAAATTCCAGCTACCATAGAAGTTGTCCCGAAAAGGCCGGTTCTCAGGAGCACCATAGCATAGGTTGTTCTAGAGGAGGTTACTACAGAGCCTGTACTTGAGATAGTGATGATTCCAGGAGAGCGTGACGGTGTGGAGCCATACATCCCACAGTACGTCACTAGACCCCGACAGTTGCAGATAATTTCAGAGCACGAGTTGGAGATGATCCAGAGGGTGCGTAAGCAGAATTTTGAATACTTTCAGAGGATTTGAGGCAGATATGTCAATATCATGGAAGGATTAGAGTTGCATACAGATGTCTTCTCTCACTACGAGCAGAGTGAGATCATGGACTACGTCTCCGAACTGAAGAAGCAGGGTCATGCAAGATGACTACGCAGCATGACTTACTCCAAGCCTAAGAAATGGAAAAGAGGCAAGGGAAGGATTACAATCCAATTCGGATGCTGTTACAACTTCGCTGATGACAAGAAAGGATATCCGCCAGGTATACTCCGTTACGATGAAGTGGATCCAATGCCAGTTCTGATTAAGAAGATGATAAAGAGGATGGTAGCTTGGCGAGTCTTACCCGCTAACTACATTCCAAACAGTTGTATAATCAACATTTATGCGGAAAGAGACTGCATTCCACATCACATAGATCATCACGATTTTGTGAGTTCCTTTTGCACTGTTTCCTTTATCAACCAATGCAACATCATGTTCAGGACGGAACTCCGGATAGTCGGCCCCGGAGAATTTCGAGGGCCAGTAGAGATACCTCTACCGGTAGGCTCTGTTCTCATACTACAAGGAAATGGTGCAGATGCGGCCAAGCACTACATACGGGGAGTTCACTACAGGCAGGTCTCCATCACTTTCAGGAGGATGGATGAGAGCAAGATTCCGGTCTACTTCCAGCCAGATCCAGTATTAGAAAACCTACAGCCTATGAGCTGTAAGCTACATAGTGGTAGCACACCTCTAAAGCACACTTACGTGGAATTCTCCTCCGGAAAGTGGCTTAGAAGGTGATGTTACTATCTTTGCAGTTTACTTTTCAGACATGGATGAATCGAACAAACAGTTTTGTCAGAATACATGAGGATATCAGTGCAGTCTATGTTCAGACGTACATGGATTTTTTAAAAGTCTACTTTCGGAAAGATGGCATCAGAAATGTTTTGATGGAATCACCTTATGTACCTTTGACATTTTTAATGGAAATGATTGTCGTACTTTGCCTTCATGTTTAGTGCAATTGACTGCAAACGCCACTAAATCTGACTTTAAATCGATTTAGAGAAAGTTGAGTGAAGAACAATTTGAATGAAATAATAACAACAAAATAAAAAAATAAATATTTTCTTTTTTCAAAGTTTGAGTAAAACCCGAAACCGAAACTTAAAACAAATCAACCTAAAACCTCAAATTGTAAACAAAATAAATGAATGAAAATCCAAATCAAAATGAAATTTCAATCTAAACGAAACTTGAAAATCAAAATAAAATCAAATCACTAAGAGCAACGAACAATGAAAATGAAACTCCGAATCTAAAATCCCCAGCCTCTGGCTATTCTCGAAATCTTTTCGACTCTCCACGGTTCCTTCTCTTTTTAGAGAAGGTCGACTTAGTCTACTGACACAGAACCACGAAATTTTTGATTTGGTTCTGATGGCATGGATTCATATCCTTCGCCAAACAATCAAACTTTGATCAACTCTCTTGGGATGTGAAGCACTCTCACATTCCATCTCAACCATTTGCTACATTGAAATTTCCACGAAATCTTCGAAATCGAATTCCCTCTCTTTTGAGATGGGTACCTAACTTCCAGTTCTCACCCTTTCGGGGCTGGTACCTAACTTCCAGTTTCCTCTCTTTCGAGGTCGGTACCTAACTTCTGACTCTCTTCCGAGACTGGTACCTAACTTCCAGTTCCCTCTTTTTTGAGGTCGGTACCTAACTTCCGACTCTCTTCCGAGACTGGTACCTAACTTCCAGTTCTCACCCTTTCGAGGCTGGTACCTAACTTCCAGTTCCCTCAATTCCGAGGTCGGTACCTAACTTCCGACTCTCTTCCGAGACTGGTACCTAACTTCCAGTTCTCACCCTTTCGGGACTGGTACCTAACTTCCAGTTCCCTCTTTTCCGAGGTTGGTATTTATCTTTCGACTCTCTTCCGAGACTGGTACCTAACTTCTAGTTCTCACCCTTTCGGGGCTGGTACCTAACTTCCAGTTACCTCTTTTCCGAGGTCGGTACCTAACCTCCGACTCTCTTCCGAGACTGGTACCTAACTTCCAGTTCTCACCCTTTCGGGGCTGGTACCTAACTTCCAGTTCCCTCTTTTCTAAGGTCGGTACCTAACTTCCGACTCTCTTCCGAGACGGGTACCTAACTTCTAGTTCTCACCCTTTCGGGGCTGGTACCTAACTTCCAGTTCCCTCTCTTTCGAGGTCAGTACCTAACTTCCGACTCTCTACCGAGACTGGTACCTAACTTCCAATTCTCACCCTTTTGGAGCTGGGGCCTAACTTCCAGCTCCTCTTTTCTGAGGTCGGTACCTAACTTCCGACTCTCTTCCGAGACTGGTACCTAACTTCCAGTTCTCACCCTTTCGGGGCTGGTACCTCACTTCCAGTTCCCTCTCTTTCGAGGTCGGTACCTAACTTCTGACTCTCTTCCGAGACTGGTACCTAACTTTTAGTTCTCACCCTTTCGGGGCTGGTACCTAACTTCCAGTTCCCTCTCTTTAGAGGTCGGTACCTAACTTCCGACTCTCTCCTGAGGTTGGAACCTAGGTTTCAATTCTCATCTTAAACCCTTGAAATCAATCTTAAGTCAAATTTTAACCAAAATTGAAACTCAAATCAATTCAAAACTCAAACTTAAAACTTGAAACGAATTTAAAATATAATCTTTCCAGATCTTGTGATTTGGAATCCACCTCCTTTTCCCCAGTGAGAGTTCCGGAATCTTCAGTCCTGGAGATTTACCTGATACTTCCCAACGGGAATTTTCTACGCTTCGTTCTAAGTGTGTCACTTGGATGTCTGTGTTGGTTTTGTTGATCTCTTCGGTCAACGCCAATACGTGCGGTGTGCTTGGTTAGCACACCACACCTATTGGGGGTCCATTTGTTGACCTCATTTTTTGTGAGGTCTTTTCTTTCCTCTTAGTGCTTATGATCTAGCCATAGAACTTCTCCTTGATTATCCTAGAGGACTAGAATTGGGACCCACCATTTACCAGTTCAGCCACCTCTTGACTCCTCTTAGGACCCCACTTGGATGGTTGTATACTTCTAAATCAACTTGGAAGGTTAAAACCCCATATTGGCAACCAATAGTGAATTCCTATAGGACGTTTAAGCCTTAGGACTACCTTGGGTGACTTGATATTCTCTTGCACACACACACACCCCTAAGCCACTTAACCTAAACCCTGAACCCTTGCCTTTCCACCCTTTGTGAAACTCACATGATTGAATCCAAGCCACTAATCTTTGATTAAGATGGCTAAGGTCAATATGTGAAGGATCATAAAGTGGTTACCATTTGGCTATACTTGGTCCCGAAGTGGTTGGACTTGGCTAAGTCCATGGCTCATGCTCCCAAACCCCAATTCCATTCCAAATCATTTTTTTACCCAATATTAACCCCACTAAAATAATCTCATTCTTCCTTATTTGAAACTCTATTCATGTTGCCAAAATTTCTGGTTTTGACATTGGGTCCCCTAAACCTACCCAAAATTACCTAAATGACCCCCACAGCCACCAAAATCATCCAAAAATTCCCAAAATTACCCAAAATTCCTAAAGATCCTAAGAATCATTTCAAAGTAGTCCCTACCTTTTAAATCCACCAAAATACCCCAATACCATCCAAATAACCTCCAAATACCCTAAATACCCATCTTGGCCCAAAAATCCAAAAATTCCCAAAAAATTCTAGGAAATCCCAAATATTCCCAATTTCATTTTATTCAACTACACCATGAGCTAATTTTGTCAATTTAGCACACTTTTGCCAAAATCCCCAATTTGACACATTTTTAACCCAAATGAACCCAATCTAAAACCAAATCAACTTAATTGACCTCAATTTTGCCCAAACTCAATTATAAACTTCAATTCAACATCTCTAATACCAATCTAAACCAAATCCAAGCCCCATTTGATCCACATTTGAGTTCAATTTCAACCTTAAACCAAAATCTCAATCATAACCTATGACCCAAACCTACCCAAATCCAACCCAATTCAACTCAATTTCCCCCAAATCAACTCTAAACTCTCCCTAATACATTCCTACACCAAACAAGACATCAATTGGCTCTCAATTTGAACCCAAACCCAAGTCAAAATTCATTTGAAATCAAAACCCCCAAATTTACCCTAAAGTTGTCACCTACCCCTAAATCTCCAAATTGAATCCCCTAAACCCAAAATTTCCACCCAATTTCTATCGTAAACATTTCCTAACAATCATTTGAAACATTTTGAACCATCAATTGGCCTTGAACCAAACCCTAGCCAAGCCTAAACCCAACCTAACCCATGGTGACCAAAATTGACCAAGACCCCAAAATCCTCTAAATTGAAACCCCAAATGAACTCAAATCCACTTCATGTCTTCATGAAAAGTCTTCCTTACAATCATCTACATAATGTTGATCAATCAATTTGATCCAATTCTAAACCAAAATCAAGCTAGCCCAACTCAAACCCATGTGAACCCATATGTACAAATGAAACAATTTGAACCAAACCAATCCAAATTGACCAAACCAACTTCTTTGCTGCTGACCCTAGGCCTCCTAGGGTGGGTTTAACCTGACCTAACCCATGCCCCATGAGCCATGGACCAATGGTACACCACTTTGGACCAATGGGCTAAGCCACATGGCTAAGGCCATGTCCCATCCTTAATCTCCCTTTAAGCAACCTCCGTGCCTCAATTAATTGAGCTAAACTCCTCCTCCACTCCTCCTCAGCCTGCTCAGCCACCTGACCGTCCTTGCCAGCCACCCCAGCCACCGGAACAGTCAAGCCCGAGCAGCCCATGTGTCCTTGAAACCCAAAATTTGGCCTTGGCAGTGGGCAATCCTTTCACCAACCACCTTGCCTACTCAGCCCTCACCCTAAGCGGCCTAAACCAATCAATGCCAGGCCCTGAGCTCCCCTCTCCGGCCATGGCTATAAAATCCTCACCTTTCGGCCTCACCAAAGGTGCTGAAAATTCTTCCACCAAACTCCCCCAAATTGCTCCCAGACCTTCTCCCAGCCTAGAGAAGAAGAGCCCTACTGTCCTCCTGCCCTAATTCCCACTGATTGAGCTCAATTTTGGAGCTCAATTCTCAGGCCAGAACAGGACAATCCTCAAATCTCCACAGAAGTCAAATTAACTCCTCTCACACCTTCACCAGAGGTAGAGAAGGAGTTCCCCAGTGAAAGCCCCCTCTCCAAACCACCCAATCTCTCCAGCCATCAAAGTCCGAAATCGGCCCTGGTCGAAGTCATACTTAGGAAATTCCCCAGAGCCAGAGACTTCATCTCTAGAGCTTCCTTGGGCTCAATCGAAGGTGCCAAAACTCTCTGATTGAAGCTTCACTTCTTAGAACCAAGGTATTGACCTCTCCTCCCTCCCAAGCTTCCAGTAATTCTCTATTTTGTTTGGCTTGATTTAAATGCATGAAAGCCGTATGGATGTGTTTGTCTTGTCGAGACAAATCTATAGAGCACAAGAACATGTAATTTGGTTGAGTATCGAGTGAGATCCTAGGGTTAGAAGGTGGACGGCTCACGGGACGCACCAGTCATAGATGATGACCACGGACTGTCGGATGGTTTGTGTATCGGGTGAACGGCTAGGATCGTGCCGAACGAATCAATGGGACATGAACTGCGGGCCACATGGCTGTCGAGTCAGATGGCGGCGTCAAATGGGAGTGCACCACGTGGTCTTTCGATCCGCTATAGGATGACAGGGCGCTTACTGGTTTAAGTAGGAAAATCCAGATTTTCTTATTTATTTAAATACCAGAAATTTGAAAATTCATATCTTTGCATAGAAAAATCATACAAATAAAAGAAAAACACCTCTTGCTCAATGAACAGAGGAGAATAATGTGGAAAAAGAATTGATCTATTTTGTTGAGTATTTTATTTTTAATTAATTTAATACTGTTTTGAATATTTTAATTCTCCATGCATGCATACAATTCACCATGGCATGAGTTCATAGGGCTTTTGTAGCCTCTGTTATTGGAAACATTCCCTGAATTTTTGAAGGGCAGAGGCCATCTCTGTGGCAAGTTATTGATTTTCTAAATTTATATGTCGGTTTTACCATTTTAAGTCTAGTAATTAGCATGTTGCTTAGAAAATTCTAAGAAAAATTGGGGAGGTATCTTATGACCAAAGGACCCTAGGATAATTATGGTTTGGCTTAATTCCCTTAAAATACTTCTAATTGGCCTAACCATCCAAAATTGAATTTTAATTAATTAGGATTAACCACACATCAAAACCACTTGAAAACAATTCTCCACTGTTCTTTAGGGTCAGAGGAGTCTCATATAAAAATTTGGAATCAATTGGAAAAGGTTTAACCCATCAAATGGATTAATTAAATCACATGGCTATTTTTAAACTTTAAAAATTCATAAAACCCAAAATATATTTCAAAAACTCACCAAATTAGTTTTGGGACCTCTCTGATACCAGAGAAGTCTAGGAAAATTAAAATTCGATTTTTCTAAAAATTTCATTTTTTTTTACCTATTTTTAATATTTTAATAATTAAAAAATAATAAAAATCACAAAAATATTAAAATTCATAAAAAAGTCATATTTTGCTCCCTAATCATTTAGGAACAAAGCAAATATTTTCCCCAATTCTCTAGGTTAAAATATTGAATTTTAAAGGCTTAATGTAATTTTTAATATTAAGAAATGAATTTTCAAACTTTCTCACTAAAATAAATCTAATAAATAAAAAAAATCAGAAAAATATAAAAATTGTTTCTCCTGGACTCCTTGAGGTTAGAGAGATTTAATAAAAATATAAAATTCATTTTTCAATTTTAATTTTATTTTAAAATTAATTAATACCTTAAAACTTGAAATAATTATAGTAAATAAAATATAATTCAAAAAAACACTAAAATTGGTCCAAGTGGTCCTCTGGTAGGTAGGAACATCACAAAATTTTCCTAAGGACAGAAAACTTACCTTGGTCATGTTGTTGAATTTTCATTAAAAACCCACATTTTCCATAAAAATAATTATAAAAATTAAATTAAAAACAGAAAAATCACATTTTCTCCTCTAATGTTAATTGACATGTGAGTGAAGTGACACAAAAATTTCAAGTTCATTTGAGCTTAATTTGATGAGTTATGAAATAAATAAGCCTAAACGGGAATAAAGGTAATTAAAGGATTTTAAGCCTAATTAATATTTAGGTTTAATCAAAGGGAGGGTAAAAAAATTTGATCCTAATCTTCTCTTGGATGATTGAGACTTAGGGAATATATGGGTAGAAACCCATTAGTCACTTTGAAAATATCAAAATGGAACTTCAATTAATTAAATCATTTATATTTAAGGAGAATAATTAAAATTTTGAATTATTAGGGATGTGACTTAAGAAGATACCAATTCTTTAATTTAAAGTCCCTAATTAAATTAATTCAATGGTAATCAATTCTTAATTAATTCTAAAATGATGACTAAAATGACTAATTAAAAAGGAAAATAACCCTTAATTAAATTAAAGCTTAAAACATTAAATGATTTAACAATCAAATTAAAATAAATTTTAAAAATTTAAAAATTGATTCGAAATCACTTAAGAACAAACTTAAAACAAATTTGAAACCTTAAGTAATCTTAAAACAATTCATAATTAAAAATATGAAAATCAAACTAATTATAATTAATCCAAATCAAGTCATCAGAATTTAATAAAATTAAATAATTTAAACACCTCCTTCAACCTAAGCAAATTTAAAACATTAAAATTAACTTAAAAAGATATTAAGATCATTTAAAACATAAAGACTTAACTGAATAAAAACAATTTGAACATTATTCCAACCTTAAATTTATTACTTAAAATTTTATAATTAAACCAAATCACTTTAAATCATCAACTCCAAATTTTGAATTAAGAATTGTTACAATCTTTAGCAAACTAATTTAGCCCTAAAGACTTTTATTATTATAACTCTCAAATAAAACAACAAGTGAGATGTCTCTTCACTCATCAGACAATCAATTGTCTAAGTTCACTGAGCAAGAGACAAAATTTAACTAAATTTTTGGATGATTAATTCACATGTACAATGAAATTCATTTGGACTCAAAATAATCTCATAAGCATTGAAAAGATGTTTAGGACTCGTCCTAAGCACTTTCTCAATATGATGGGGTGCTTTAGAAGAAAAATTGAACTTAATTGTTCTTTGATGAATAAAATCATAAATAAAAACACAAGAACCTAGACGTCATAGGAATTGACTAGCAATAGGATTAGGATTTTGGTAGACAACCAGAACCTTCCCTTAGCTTTACCTAGGTATTTATTGCAAATACTTGAATGCTCTAACATGTGTTTTAAGTGTAGCTTGGAATGACGGGAAGACCCTCTAGGTACGCTTTTACTTTATTGTAATTACTTACATGTACTGCACTTTACTTTTCTTGCATGTTAAACAAGAATGTAACCCACCATGAAAACTGAAACTTTTAGGATAGCTACAAAACTGAAACCCAAACTAAATTAAAAGTCACAACAAGATAAAATTCACCGCCACAACATTCAAAAATATAAAATAACTCAAAATTTAATCACAAACAGAACAACAAAACGACAACTCCAACTAAACTAAAACGTCTTGTTGGATGATCGGGAATACCTCGGATGATGTAACCTACGTGTTGCTAACGGGATTTCCCACGGTCTAAATGAAATTGTGGAACTCATTCAGTTGAGTTTAGCAAATTCTTCTGGACTAAGTGAATCCAATAAAAATAACGGTGCCGGAATAATGGAATCGTGGGATCGTAACCGGTATTGTTATAATCAACTTTAAGATTCCCCTAATAAAACATTAAAAATACTTGGACTCTAAGACTTTTCTAAACCAAAACACTTCTCTCGCTACCTGATTTTCACTTTCTAAAACTAAACCTCTGCAACAACAAGGAGCTTGGAGCATAGTGGGCAGCATGACCATCGTCGTCAGTAAAACTTGTGTCTACTTCAGCTAAACCTTTCCTAGAATTAAATAACCAAGCCATAGGATTTTGAGATAGTTTGCCTAGTGCAACATAAATCCTCAACTTTTTGTTAGGCATTTGCATAATCATGTTATGTAAATTAAGCCCTAACCGGTCTTAGGATTTCGAGGTATTTGTTTGGTACGACATAAATCCTCACATCTTTGAGGCTATTTGTGAGATTATATCATACAAGCATAAGTCCTAAATTAACTAAAATTGGTAGGATTACAACATTAAATATACTCTCAAATTGAAGCCAAACAATAGGATAGTTTGAGAAGTTGCCAAGATTCTTCTTGGATTCGCAGCTTCTCCTACTTCTCTTCCTTTAGACTCTAGAAATTAATTGTTCCAAATTTGAGCTAATCCATTTTGAGATTCCAAAATTCAATCCTTTGAAACCTGAACTTTGAAATTCTTGAGAGCAAAACCACTAATCATTATCGAGTGTTTTCTTAAATGATTCCTGTCATTTAAGATGTAATTAACTATAGGGGCTTGCCCTTATAGGGAACTTTAAGAACCCAGGTAATATAAACCCTACTTAATTTCTTTATATTAAGTAGAGGAACTTGTCGGCTTATAAAATTGGTTCGCAGACCAAACGGATGTCACAAATCTTCTAGTTTATTTAATCGGGCCCCATCATCAAGCAGTGTGTCTATTCTTCGGGATAGAGACACAGTTTGTGATGCGGTGCTCATTTATATAAACTATTTGGGATGTGAGATCAGTTTGATTTCATATCTTAAAATTTTCAAACTTAAAATTATTTTCAAAAAATCAAATGCTACTTTTCAAATTATATCTATATTTAAATTAAATTTAATATCTAAAGTTCACCGAAAATTTCTGTAGGCAACCTCTTTTCAAAATACAACACATAACCTAAAAAAAATAATAAGTCGCACAGTCTAAAGTAGTCCAAACAGTCTCTTCATATTCTAGCTTCAGCTGCGCAAAGTCTGAGTCAATCTCGATCACAGCACCAGCTTTCAGCTCTTCTTCGTAAAGTGATAGACTTACGCCATCTTTAAAAGAAAGGAACAGCCTCCCGCTCGACATCTTCCTGTGAAAACAAGGAAGGGATCAGGGGCCAAACCAAAAAAGAACTAGAACAATAAGAATTTTAAATTTGTTGTAATTTATTTTATTTTGTAATTTTATTAGGTAAGGGAAAGATTTGATTTGGAGTTTTGAAATTGGAACAAGTTTCGATTTTTATTTTATTTGAGAAAAATTCTTTTATATTTTGGTTTTAAATTGTTATTATTATTATTATTATTATTATTACTATTATTATTATTATTGTTGTTGTTGTTTTGGGTTCGGACCCAGTTGCACACAATTATCACGTCGGTGCTTCTATGAGCGAAAGGTCTGCTCCTCGAAACATCACGTCGTGTAATACTTCTTTAGATATCGTTCGTTGATGGGAAGCATTGGTCGCTCTCCATAGCAATCCACGAGTTGGTAAGAGCCTCCCAAGTAGACTTTCTCGACTACAAACGTCCCTCCCAAATCGGTTCAAATTTACCTCAGATCTTGCTATGTGCAAGAATATGTCTTCTAAGAACGAGAACTGATTCACAAACTTTGAAAGTTCTTGGACGGACCAGTTTGTCGTGGGCCTGAATCATCTTGGCTTGATACAGTTCAAGATTCTACTGCGCTGAAAGTCTTTTTCCTCCCAAGCTTTCCAATTCTTCCAGTCATAATTTGGCGTTGTCTTCTGTAGTGATCCTATTTGCGAGTGCAATTCTGAGTGACGGAAGCTGAACCTCGAAAGGCAAAACAGCCTCAGACCCGTACACTATAGCGTAAGGTGTAGACTGAGTAAGATTTTTGAAAGTTGTTTTGTTGGCCCATAAAGCTTCTAACAACTTCTCGTGCCAAGTTCTCTTATTGTCATTCAAAGTTTTCTTTAGGATTTGGACGAGAGTTTTATTAAAAGCCTCGGCCAAGCCGTTCGCTCTTGGGTAGTAGATTGACGAATAGCGCCAGTCTATCCCGTGCCTTCTGACAAAATTGTTGATCTTTGTGCTTTTGAATGCTGACCCGTTATCTGAAATAATCCTGCGCGGTACCCTAAAGCGGTAGACGACTTGATTTCTAAAGAACTGCAGCACATTATGTGCCTTTACTTCTCTGAGCGGTACTGCTTGTTCCCACTTGGAAAAGTAATCTGTAGCTGCAAGAATGAAACGATGTCCTCTTGAGGAAGGTGGTTCTATCGGACCCACGATGTCCATGCCTCAACACTCAAATGGCCATGACGTGATTGTTAGATGTAGCATATTTGGAGGTTGGTGTAGAACCACTCTATGCACTTGGCACTGGTGACAGCTCTTGGCAACCTTCATGTAGTCGGTCATCATTGAGGGCCAGTAGTACCCTAGTCTCTTAATTTTCATTTTCATCTTCGGACTTGACTGATGAGCGCCACAAAGTCCTAAGTGCACTTCTTTAACAATTTCACGTGCCTCGGACTCGCTCAAGCACCTTAGCCACATATGATCAAAAGACCTTCTGTATAACGTATTATTTATTAAGGCGTATGATAAAGTTCTTTTCTTGATCTGATGAGCTAACGACTTATCGTCTGGTAGGTTTCCTGTTTGCAGGTAGTCTATTAATGGCTGTCGCCAATCTTATGTGGTTTCAGCCACTGCTGTAACTGTCTCTTCATTTCTCAGTCTGCGCAAAGTGTCTATGTCAATCTGCGATAGAACCTGTTGTCCATGTACTGTCACTGCAACTGACTCTTCCTGTAGACACGTGAATTCTTTTGCAAGTCGGGCCAAAGTGTCTACAAGGGCATTTTCTTTTCTGGGAATCTTATATATCGTCACATTCGGAATCTGCTCTAGCAACTTCATTGTATACTGAAAGTACTGCTCGAGTCTTGGTTTCAGAATCTTGTACTCTCCTGCGACCTGCTGTATAATCAACTGCGAATCACCGTAGATGTTGATATCTATTATACCCATTTGGATGGTCAATTCCAGTCCAGTTATAAGGGCTTCATATTCTGCTTCGTTGTTCGTACACGGTTCTGTTAAATGGTAAGAGTACCTTAACATCCCCGCTCTGGTGTTATAAAGATTAGTCTGATTCCTACCTTATCGGGCACTATTGTTTGCAATTCTTCATCTTGTTGTGCTGAGGATTCTCCGTCAAAGTACAGTTCCCAACATTGATCATCGGGGTCTTCTAGGCTCATTATCTGCTCGTCTGGCAAATCATTGTTGAGAGGTGATTCTGCTGCCAAAGGGTGTGCTGCAAGGAAGTCTGCAAGGAATTGTCCCTTTACGGCACTAAGAGGAACGAAATTTATATCAATCTACAATAGTATCATCGACCACCTAGCAAGCCTGTCGGAAAGCATAGTTCTTGTCATCAAATATTGCAATGGATTAAACTTTGAAATAAAGTTGACCTTATGAGAAAGCATGTAATGCTGAGCTTTTGAGCGGCGAAGATCAGGGCCAAACAATGCTTCTCAATTGGAGGATACTTTACTTCCGTCGGAATTAGACAACGACTTAAGTAGTAGAAAGCGTTTTCTTTATCCTCATCATTGACCTAGGATAGCAGGGCTCCAAGGAGTCGTCTAAAGCCACGGTGTAAAGTATCAACGGTCGACCCGAGACTGGGACTGCTAAGACAGGAGGTGTCATTAAATATTATTTAATGTCATCGAAGGCATACTGAAATTTAGAGTTCCAAGTAAACTTGGCATCCTTCTTAACCAAAGCAGAAAAAGGCTGACACCTTTCTGACAAATTAGAAATAAAGCGTCGAAGATATGCCAACTTCCCTTGAAAGGATCATAGTTGTTTCAAAGTTTTTGGAGTCGGCATTTCTAAGATAGCTTTAATCTTCTCTGGATCAATTTCAATTCCGCAATGTCTGACAATAAATCCTAAGAATTTCCCAGAGATAACGCCGAAGGCGCATTTCAAGGGATTCATCTTGAGGTTAAACTGTCTTAATCGCTCTAAAACAATTCTCAAATCATACAGGTGGTTCTTTCAGTTTGCTTTTAATGACCACATCATCCACGTAGCACTCGACTTGGTTGTGAATGAGATCATCAAAAATCCTCCTTATTGCTCTTTGGTAAGTTGCTCCTGCGTTCTTCAATCCGAAAGTCATCACTGTGTAGCAGTACACTTCAATTGGCGTTTTGAAGGCTGTGAGCTTCTCATCTTCTGGTGCCATCTTTAGCTGGTTGTATCCTGATGATCAATCCATGAATGAGAAGATTTTGTGTGTCGAAGCAATGTCAATCATTAATTCTGGAATTGGTAGCAGGAACTCGTCCTTTGAACATGCTTTGTTCAAATATCTGAAATCCACGCAGATTCTGATCAGACCATTCTTCTTTCTAACCGGTACCATGTTGGCTAGCCAAGTCGGTATTGTTCCTCATTGATAAATTTAGCATCTATGAGCTTCTTAACTTCAGCTATTACTTGTTGTTCAATTTGTAGACGCATTCAACTCAGAGCTTATCTGACTTGAATGGCAGTGGGATCCGCTCCTAACTTGTGAACTGCGACTTCTAGAGCTAATCCTAACATTTCGTCGTAACTCCAAGCGAAACAGTCTTTGAATTCCATTAATAGCTTGATCATGTTTTCGAAGTCTCCTTTATTGAGTAAGGAGCTATCAAAGGTCGGCCTAGGCTCTTCGCTAGTACCAAAGTTAACTTCCATTAACTCGTCTATTGTAGATTTAACTTCTTCTTCAAATTATGGTGGAGCGTCTCCAATTAGTAGATCCTCGAGATCATCTGAAGCTTCCAAGCATTCTTCATTAGACTTACAAGTGATAACCAAGCAAAATTTTGAATCATCAACTGGCCCTACCAGGCCGAATCCGAGATCATGCTTTAAATTGGGGGGTCGGCTGGCATTACTCCATAACTTTTTAAAGCGTTGTGATTGATCTTTTGACCACTGATTAGGTAAGACACCACGTGCATCAAATTTTGAACATAGGGAGGATACCACTCAAATGGAAATTCCATTAATTCAGATGAAGCAACATCTTCAAATTTTACATCATTTTCAATTTTGGAAGAAGAAGCACCTCAGTAAAATTTGATTGGCTTAGTACCTCCACCATGTACTTCCTTGACCACCATACCCTTAACCTTACTAGGGTAGATCGGGGTTAGGGTCATAGTCTATACATAGTGGTTAGTCTTGTCGTACTTTGCTCTGTATTCTTCATTCTTTTCACTTCTAGCGAGTTCTTGAACTAAGGTTTCCTCCGACTTATTGTTGTTGCTTCTTTCTTGATTTTTTTTCTTCTTCTTCTTTGGAATTGTCTTCCCAATCAACTTTAATAACCGGATTCTTTTGTTCAACTATTCTACTGTTTCTACCTCGATCTCGTCCCCAGCCTCGACCTTGGATGCGAGCTCTAGAGAAACCTTCACCATCTCGCCGTAAGGGAGTGGTGAGTAATTGTTGAACTAGAATTTTGGGTTCTTCATCATCTTGAGTTTCTTTTACTTCATTCGACATGGCATTTCAGGAGAAAATTTTTCTCTTCGGAGGTGCGTAATAGGCACCATCTTCATGTATTTCAATTTCGTGCACGGAGAACGATTGCAAGTCACCTTTGATGCACTGTTCTTGTCCTCCTTCATAATACTTTATACACTGGTGTAGAGATGACGATACCATCCGGTTTTTAAGGATCCACGGTCGACCCAGTAGAGCGTTGAATGACGTTTCAGAGTCAATTATGTAGAATTTTGCGGTTGTCCTTGCTAAGTCACCGATCCTCATAGACAGTTTTATTGATCCAAGAGCTCTTTCTCCTTTCTGGTCGAAGCCTCTTAGTAACATTTTGTCTACTTAGAGATCGCGGGCATCAATTTCCAAGTATGCGATCGTCCGAAGGTTCATTATATTGATTGATTCTCCTTGATCAACTAACACCCTGGAGAGCGTGAACTTTCCGATGGTGACCAAAATCTACAAGGGTTGGTTGTGATCAGCTGTCCCAAGTAGCAAGTCATTATCCGTGAAAGTAACACCAAATTGTTCTCTTAACGTGCAAACCTCGTCTAAGTAATTACCGGCCATTTGAGCTAAGCAAATTTCTGGATCAAGTAAGGCCTTGATCAGAGCTTCCCTCATCTCCTTTGAAAGGATCAGATCGTCGTAGATACTCAGTTTGGCCTGTAGCTTCCTAAGATGGGCTAGAATGTTATAATCCACTTTGTTACTAGGTTCTTTCGACTTCTTCCCGAATGGGTAATTCTTCTGCTGGGGTTGGCTCTTCTTGAACAACCACCTGCTTTCCTTTATCTTTCGGACCCATTCTCGGGGGTAAAACTTTTCTGCTTCTGAGGTTGAATTCTATTATCTCTTCCTCTGACTCTGGTTCTGAATTAGCTGATGCTTCCTCTTTCTAAATCGGAGCAGCAGATTCTTCTAGAGTCACTTTGGGATCTGAGAACTCTAGCTCAATCGCGATAGGAGATCCTTGGAATTCACAAATGAGTTCTTCATCTTCTAGACCATCGCAATTGCTTTCGCTGACATCTTCTTCTTTATTGCTACCATCAAGGTTTTGTATGATTTGAGAATTGCTATTCATTTCGAAATCGATATTCGGATTAGGTTGGTTGTCGTCAGTTACGTAATCGTTAGAAACAGTCAAAACGTAGCCAACACCATAACTCTTATCATTATAAGATCCTGCCGGGGAGAGTAAATAATCATACAGAGTCAGAGGTTCAAGGGATTTCTCACCTGAATCAAAAAAAACCATCCTAGGAAAAGTAGCCCCTACTCTACCCTTCGAAGCCCCAGTCTTCTTTCCTTCTGCGATCTTCTCCTCCTTCCGGAGCGGTTCCTCGATTGCAATTGATAGTGTCGGCCCAACAGGTTTCAAATTTTGAATTGAAGCACGCACCGAAGCGGTTTGAAAGTTATCCAATATTTTCTTTGAAGACTTCGTCCAAACTGTACTCCATCCATCGTTAGTTGTGTACGGGTCAATTGGAACAATAGGATCTGCCAAAATAACATTAACAGAACCTCCTTTCTAGGGCTCTTTCATGTATTCTTTCGGGATTGTTATGTTCCCCTGCCGAAGGTTGTTCTCGAGCCAGTTCTTTAAAGTGAAGCAGTCCTCTATCTTGTGTCCGATCATCTGGTGGTAAGGCAGTACATCGGGTGATCTATCTTGTCCACATCCTCTGGTTTCCTGGGCTCTGCCAATTGGAATTCGTCCTTCTTGATAAGACTACGGAACATCTTGCCAACTGCTTCATTCTTGAAGGGGTATTCCTTTTTGAGGAGTTTTATCAGGCTACATTTTTTATGAACTAGCTGCTGGTTGTACTGCTGAGACGACTACTGGCCATACTGTTGCGACGGTTGATAGTTCTCCTGAGGCGGTTGATAACTTGGCGGAGGTTGTTGATAGTTCTGCTGAGGTCATTCTGTTCGTATTTGCATCGGTTGCTTGCCCTTGTCTACCGCTGCGACGGTCCCAGACTTCTTCTCGAAGGCTTTGACTGGCTTCTGCTTATCGGTCTTATCGGTGAAGCTGAGTTGTTTCGCTTCCTCCTGTAAACTCGCGGCCTTGCTGAGCAATTTTTTAAATGTTTTAATTGTAAATCCCTTAAGGAGAAATGCTATCGGACCGTGAATACTCTTTAGCATAATTCTAATGGCATGCTGTTCCTGGAGCTGCGGCTCACACTTCATGCTTAAGTTCCTCCATCGCAGTATGTAGTCCACCAATGTTTTGTTTGGTTTCTGTTGCTCGACCACAAGATCACCGATGGTGATGTGGTGCTGAGCTTCAGCGAACTGTTTCACGAATAGGTTTTCTAATTTTGTGAATGTCTTTACTGAGCAGTTGGGCAGCTCCGTATACCAGTCAAAGGCAATTCTTGAAAGGCTGTTGACAAACTGGCAGAACAACAAAGCGTCGCTACCCCCCGCATTGCAGCAACTTGCTTGGAAGTGTGCAACATGATGTCAAGGGTTTCCCGTTCCATCAAAAGTCTTGAACAGAGGTGGTACGAAGCCTTTATCGACATCAAATTCTTCGGGGTATGGTCTACCCTTCAGAATTAATGCCCCGCCTTTGGATTGGGTCAAGGCTTCTCACACCTGCTGTTCTACCATATTCTTAATGTCCTTTTCTGGTATTAGACTTTGAGTGGAATCCTTCTTCGGTTGTTCGTCTCCATTGACGGACGTGACTTCTTTTCCTCCATCTGTAATGTGAATGACCTCTGGGGGTATTTCCTTTAGAGGCTGAGGCTGACTCTGAAGCGTGGCTAGAGCAGCTGCCATCTCCTCCATCTTCTTTTCCATTCGATGAATTATATCATCCTTTTCCCGGAGACGAAATCTCATTACTTCTGGGTCATCTCCCTCTGTAGCTGCTGGAGCTCCCAATAGGGCTGGCGACGCTCGGGTCTCGACCATGTTGATTTCAGCAATATCCTCGTCCATGATCCTGACAAGTCTTCTCCATTCTCTGATCTTTATTTCCGTTCTTTGGCTAACTGCTGAATATCTTATATTAACCTTTCCAGAGTGACCTCGAGCGACTTTCCTCTAACGGTCCTACGGCTGGTAGACTGTAGTTGGTGAACTTCATTCTCTGGAGTCGTCTCTGAGACGTCAGTACTCCTCTTAGCTCTGAACTCGGCATCAGAACTTCTCATCTCTGGATGTTCTGTCGGTATTGGCTCCGCGACTTTAGGTCTCCACACCATCTTTTTTGAGATTGGGTGCCTAGAGCCTGATGGCTCATCAACGGTAGTTGGAAGGTGGTGTGCCTACTAAGATGCGGGCCAGATACCACAGCAGGTAACCTTCTGCTACTCAGTTTCCTCTTCTTTGGCGGAAGTTCCTTTTGAACGGTAGGGGAAGTACCCTTGGTCCGAGACTTGCCTTGGCAGGTATTCTCCCCATCCTTCTCAGGATCTCAGGCACAGAGCAATTATCTTTCCTTGCCAACTTCTCGATTATTGTCCGTAATCGAGTGAGCGGTATATTTCTTGTTCTTCTTCCTTTATGCTCATCATAATATGTCGGTCAGGGTAACGCGACAGCGATCTTCTGAGCACTTTTTTTGTCAAGAGCGGTAGAAAGCGGGTAAAATCTATTCTCTTCCAACAGGGGTGAAAGTTCTGGCAGCTCTTCTTCTTCCTCTGAAATTTCCTCGGGAATGGCAATCTCAGCGGCTTTGGCTTTAGCCGCTCTTCTATTCTTATTCCTTCTATGAAACTTAGTCATGGGAGCCATCCTTGAGCTAGATCCTATCTCGAAGACGAGCAGTATTGTAGCAAAAGTCGTACCCTCCACGATAACAAACTCATCACTGGTCTGGACTTCCTTGCCCTTCCATTTAGTAGGGGTAGGTACGGTGATGACTAGACCAGCGGGGGTAACGACAACAGTTCGGGAGGCAATCCTGTCAGCTTTGACGACCAATCTTTTATGGGCAACGGTGTTCCCTCCAGTCGGGACCCTCTTCAAGGGAGGAAACTCTTGTGTCGACTTCAACCTGAACTCCACTATGGGTTCCACAGATTCAGGTGCCTTGGACTTCTGTAAGGCGACAGTGACATCCTCGAACTTAATTTCTGTCTGGTTGAACCCTTGTCCGAAGCGGATGACTGTGTTGTCAGGCAGTCCATCCCGTTTGATTGCCAAGTCAGTTCCAGTAGCGAAGGAAAAGATCAGCCTCGGTGCAGACATCTTCTGCAGAAAAGATTCGGGACGTCGGAGTTACCCTATACTTCCCTTATCGTCGCAACGATCTTTTAGACGAAATGAAGAAGATTCAAGGCAAAGTCCGAACAAGTTTCAGTTAATTTCATTTTGACTTTGTTTGTTTATTTCGTAAAGCTCTTCAGATTTCACAGTTTTATTTTGTTCGTAGTTAATAGAGGCATTGGGGAAATAGAAATTTGATAAAGATTCGATTAAAAGTAGGATTAATCATAAGGGAGAGAAAGCTGCAGGACCCTTATCCTGAACTTAGGAAAGGTAATTTCCGTAAGAAATTTTGATTCGGTAGATTGGTCTTAACCACACCTATTGTGGGTCTCACCTCGACTCGGGAGGTGAATAGGAGGATTCTGGAACCTCTCTGTTAGGGATGTCTAAACAGTGGCTCCAGAATCCAAAGGAGTTGACTTTACCCGTTCAAGACAGAAATGAACAAGGTACGTCAAAGGACGAATGATAGTTTGATCCACTAGGGGTATGGACTTACTACCGACTTATGAAAACAAAACCATCTGATCAAAATGGAGAGATGAACTTTCCTCAGCGGAGTCGCCAGAATTTGTCGGCATTATTTTTTTATTTAAAACATAAAATTTTGTCCTTTGGGCTCCCAGACCTCAGAGAGATTTTTGAAATAATATAAAACTTAATTTTCCAATTAAATAATATTTTATATTTAATTAATACTACAAAAATTGAAATAATTATAATAATTAAATTAAAATTAAAAAAATCATGAAATTTAGTCTAAATGATTCTCTGGTCTATGTGAACCTCCAGTAATTTTCTTTGTGACATATGTTTCATTTTTATTACGTTAATGATTTTTCTTCGAATATCCCTATTTTTGCATAAAAATAATTATATAAATTAAATTAAGTTAAGAAAAATCACATTATCTCCTCTAATGCTTTAAATGACCCATAAGTGGGGTAATATAAAAATTTTGATGTCATTTGATTTAAATTTGATTAATTATAGAGTGTTTAGGCCTTAGGGGCAAAGTGGTAATTTTGAAGAATTGTTTTAATCAATATTTATGCTTAATTAATGAGGTAAATGGGTAATGAATGATCTTAATAAACATGTTGGAATGATTGATACATAAGGGATAAATGGTAGAAACCCATCTTATTTTTATCACATTAAAAGATAAGCTTATGATTTTGTTAACCACATTAATTTGGAAGAAAATTAAATTAAAAGATTCTTAAGTTTAGGGGTTTGACTTTGGAAGTTAATAATTCATCAATTAAATACCCCTATTTGATGTTTCATTAAATTGACATAATCATAATTATATGACTCAACTTTCCTAAATAAATCACATATATACCCATTAAAGTCTCAAGGGCTTAGTAGTGAGCTAGGCTTAATTGAAATTTGACTACTGAGGTTTAGAAAAACAAAACACAATTAATTTTAAAATACATTTGAAACACTATAAGCCCATCAAATTTAGTTGAATTATGTCATAAATTAATTTACCTCTAAGGACCCCACTTACATAATTCTGAAATTAAATATCAAGTGATATCTACCCCACCTTTTGGGACAATCAAAACATTAGCTCATTGAGCATAAGAAGGGTATGAAATAGATAAATCATTTAATACTTATGATAAGTTCAAATGAACTCAAAAAAGTTCAGAAGGATTGTGAAATACATAACTATCCTCTGGATCTTTTCACAAGACTTTTGGACATTTTGTAGGACAACTGAATTTATCCCACTTATTAAAGGAAAACATCTCCCAAATGAAATAAATAAGATCTACCAAGTTATGACATAGGATTTGGTAGGCCCGTGATGAACATATCTATAGGCTTTTACTTTCCTACAAATTATAAAAGTTTACTGCAAAAGATAACAGAGTTTCAGGTAGAGGAATGAGAAGAGTCGTCAGGTACACCTTTATAAGTTTACAACATCTTCTTTTAAGTACTTCTTTTATCGTACTTTTCTTGTCTATAAGCTTGCATGTTAAACAACAATGTCACCCTGCATGAAAACCAAAACTTTTAGGATAGCCACAAAACTGAAACCAAAAATAAAAAATTAAAACAAAACAAGATAAAATACACTGTCACAACAATCAAAATATAAGATAACTCAAAATTTAATCTGAAACAAAACCAAAGCCACAAGTGAAACTAAATTAAAATGTCTCTATCGGATGATCGAAATTACATCGGATGATGACATCGGATGATGCAACCTAGGATGTCGCATTATTTTTTTATTTAGGTGGGTTGAGTGTTGTATTTTAAAAAGGGGTCGCCAAATAGAAATTGTGTGGTGAATTTTGGATTTTAAATTTAATTTAAATATATATATAATTTAGAAAGTAGAATTTGATTTTGAAAATAATTTTAAATTAAAAATTTTAAGATATGAAATCAAACTAATCTTACATCCCGAATAGTTTATATAAACGAGCACCGCATCACAAACCGTGTATCTATCCCGAGGAATAGTACACATCGCTCGGTGATGGGGCTCGATTAAATAAACTAGAAGATTTGTGACATCCGTTTGGTCCGCGAACCAATTTATAAGCCGACAAGTTCCCCGCTTAATATAAAGGAACTAAGCGAGGTTTATATTACCTGGGTTCTTAAAGTTCCCTATAAGGGCAAGCCCCTATAGTTAATTACATCTTAAATGTCCGAAGACACTTAAGGAAGCTCTCGATAATGATCAGTGGTTTTGCTCTCAAGGATTTTAAAGTTCCGGTTTTCAAAGGATTGGATTTTGGAAATTTAAATAGGAATAGATCAAATTTGGAACAGTTATTTTGAGAATCCAATCGGAAGAAAAAGTAGGAGAAGCTGAGGATCCAAGAGGAATCTTGGCAACTTCCCAAACTATCCTATTGTTTGGCTTTAATTTAAGAGTTTATTTAATGTTTCAGTCCTACCAATTTTAGTTAAATAGGACTTATATTTATATGACATAATCACACAAAGAGCCTCGACAGATGCGGGGGTTTATGTCGTACCAAACGAGTACCTCGGAGTCCTAAGACCAGTTTAGGGCTTAATTTGCATAATATGATTATGCAAATGCCTAACGAAAAGTTGAGAATTTATGTTGCACTAGGCAAACTACCTCGAAATCCTATGGCTTGGTTATTTAATTCTAGGAAGGTTTTGCTGAAGTAGACACAATTTTTGCTGATGAAGATGGTCGTGCTACCCACTGTTCTCCAAGCTCCTTGTTGTTGCAGAAGGTTTGGTTTTAGAAAGTGGCAATCAGGAGATGAGAGAAGTGTTCTGGTTTAGAAATCTTAGAATTTGATATTTTTGGTGTTTTAATTAAAACAAATCTTAAAGTTAATTAAGTAGAACCTATTAAGATCCCACGGTTCTGTCATCCCAGCACCACTATTTTCATCGTATTCACTTAGTCCAAATGAATTTGCTAAACCCAACTGAATGAGTTCCACACTTTCATTTAGACTGTGGGAAATCTTATTAGCAACACGTGGGTTGCATCATCTGAGGGATTCCCGATCATCCAACGAGACTTTTTAATTTAGTTGTAATTGTAGTTTTGTTATTCTGTTTGTGATTAAATTTTGAGTTGTTTTATATTTTGAATGTTGTGGCGATGAATTTTATCTTGTTGTGATTTTTAATTTAATTTTGGGTTTCAATATTGTGGCTATCCTAAAAGTTTCAGTTTTCATGCAGGGTGACATTATTGTTTATCATGCAAAAAAGGAAGTACAGCACAGGTAATAGATTGCTATAAAATAAAAGCCTACCTGGCGGGTCTTCTCATCATTTTCGGCTGCACTTAAAACACATGTTAGAGCATTTAAATACTTGCAAGGAATACCTAGGTAAAGCTAAGGGAGGGTTCTGGTTGTCTACCAAAATCCTAATCCTATTGCTAGTCAGTTCCTATGACGTCCAGGTTCTTGTGTTTTGTTAAGGATGATTTTCTTCATCAAAGAACAATGAAGTTCAGTTGTTCTTTTAAAACATCCCATCAGAGTGAGGAAGTGCTTAGGACGAGTCCTAAACATCTTTTCAATGCTTCTGGGATTATTTCGAGTCTAAATGAATTTCATTGTATAGATAAATTGATCATCCAAGAATTTAGTTAAGTTTTGTTTCTTGCTTAGTGAACTAGGATGTTTGATTATCCAATGAGTAAGGTGACATTTCACTTGATGCTTCATTCAGGAGTTATGGAGATGATAACCTTTAGGGGCAAATCAGCTCATCATAGGATTTAACCATTCTTGATTAAAGTTGAATTGATGATTTGAGAGCGATTCAATCTCTTTATAAGAATTTTTTTTTAAGTTGATTTTCAAATGCTTTAAGTCATTTAATTTGAAAATGTGTTTTGAGTTATTCGATTCAATTTAAGTTTTAAAGTTTTGTTTTGACTTAATCCTGATGTTTTGGATTAATTTTTAATTGTTTTAGTTTTAATGTTTTGATTATGAATTATTTTAAGTCAACATTAATATTATCTTAGTTTTAGGTGATTTCAAGTTGCTTTTAATATCTTGAGTTATCTTACTTTGATTAACTTAAATATCTTATGCTCTTTTAATTTAATCATAAAATTTCAAGATTGTTCCCTTTTAATTTCGAACATTATTTGTCACAATTTCATTTAATAAAAGTTAGGTGATGTTTGATCAATTCATTGATTAGGGATTAAATACCAAAGTATTAGAATCTGCTTGGGTCAAAATCCCTTAACCTTTAATATTTCACTGCTTAATTAACTTCCAAAGTTTTAACGATTTAATTGATTAAGGCTTTCTCTTTAAATATTCAAGGTGATTAATGGGTTTCTACCCCTTAACTCCCTAAGCTTCAATCATCCAAATGGAAAATTAAGATAAAACATTTCACCCTCCCTTTGGTTAAGCCTAAATGTTAACTAAGATTAAACCCTTTTAATTACCTTAATGCCCTCTTAAGCTAATTCATTTCATAATTCATCAAATCAAGCTCAAATGAACTTGAAATTTTCATGTCACCTCACCCACATGTCAATTAAGACATTAGATGAGAAAATGTGATTTTTCAATTTTTAATTTAATTAATATAATTATTTTAGTGGAAAATAGTGATTTTCAATGAAAATTCAACAACATGACCAAGGTAAAGTTTTTGTCCTTAGGAAAATTATGGGATGTTTCTACTGACCAGAGGACCACTAGGACCAATTTTGCTGATATTTTGAATTTCATTTTATTTATTATAATTATTTCAAGTTTTAGGATATTAATTAATTATAAAATAAAATTGAGATAGAAAATTGAGTTTTATATTTTTCTTAATCTCTTTGACCTCAAAGAACTCAGAGAAATAAATTTGATATTTTTTTATTTTTCTTAGAATTATTAGAATTATTTTAGTGAAAGGTTTGAAAAATCCATTTTTAATATTAAAAATTACCCTAAGCCTTTAAAATTCAATATCTTTACTTAGAGGCTTGAGAAAAATTTTTAGTTGGTTCCTAAGTGATTAGGGGACCAATTATGACATTTTTATGAATTTTATTATTTTTGGATTTTTATAATTTTTTAATTATTAAAATATTTAAAGTAAGGTAAAAAATGAAAATTTTAGAAAAATCTCAATTTTAATTTTCTTAGACTCCTCTGATATCAGAGAGGCCTCAAAACTGATTTGGTGAATTTTTGAAATATAATGTAGGTTTTATGAATTTTTAAAGTTTAAAAGTGGTCGTAGGATTTGAATAATTCATTTCGTGGGCTAAATCATCTTCAATTGATTTCAAATTTTTATGTGAGATTCCTCTGACCCTAAAGATCAGTGAAGAATTGATTTTGTGTTATTTTAATGAATGGTTGTTTCAAATTAATTCAATCTTAATTTTAGGGTTTTGGCCAAATTAGGGGTCATTTAAATGGGTTGCCAAGTTACAATTTTCTTAGGGTTCTTTGGTCCAGAGATACTTCCCCTAATTTTTATTAATCAACATGCTAATTATTGGAATTAAATTACCAAAACAAGTACATAAACTTGGAAAATAGATAACTTGCCACAGAGATAGCCTCTGGCCTTGGAAAATTCAGGGAATGTTCCCAAGATCAGAGGCTACAAAAGCCCTATGGTCTCATGCCATAGTGAATTGTGTGTGTGAGTGGAGAATTAAAATGCTCAGAACAGTATTAAATTAATTAAAAATCAAATATTTAACAAAATAACTTATTTCTTTTTCCAAATTAATATCCTCTGTTCACTGAGCAAGAGGGTATTTTTAGTTTATTTTTAGGATTTTTCTAGACAAAGTTATGCATTTTCAAAGTTCACGGTATTTAAATAAATCAAAATAAACCTATTTTTCTACTTATACAACGCAGCACCGTGTCATCCTGGGATGGATCGAAGCTCCACGCGGCATGTCTCCATTCGACGCCGCCATCTGAGTCAGCGCCACACAGCCCGCGCTTTACTCTCTGTGGTTCCATCCGGCTACATCTCCATCGTTCGTTCGATACACGTGCGATAGAACGGTCATCAGTCATCATCTCCGCCTAGTTCAAACTGAGAGCCATTCACCCCAAAACCTTAAGATCTCGCTTGAGACTCAACCAAGTCAAGCTCGGTTGGTCTCTATCGATGTGTCTAGCCTAGTCTAACATGTCTATACAGCTAACACGCATTGAAATTGAATCAAATAAAATGAAGAATCGCTGGAAGCTCGGGAGCAAAAGAAGTCTCCATACCTTGGTCCAAGAGGTGAAGCCTGGATTGGATGTTGGAGTTGGAGGAGCCTACGGATTGAGCCTCAAATGCTGGTGCAATGCCTAGCTATGAAAGTGACCAGACCCGATTTCGAGCTCTAGCCGATAGAGCAACTGGGTAGTTTAGAGAGGGGACTTTCACTAGGGAACTTCTTCTCTTGGTGTGGGGATTGTGTGAGTTCGGTTAATTTGAGTTGGTAGAGTTTCTGGGGATGTCTTGTTTCTAGCCTGAATTTTAGCTGAGAAATTGGGCTCGGCTGGTGGGATTCAGGGCAGGAAGACAGTGGGGATCAAGTTCTCTTGGCTAGGAGGAGCTCTGGGAGCAGTTTGGGAAGGACTCGTGAAGAAATTTTCAGCACCTATTTCACGGCCAAAAGGGATGGATTTTATAGAGCTCGCTAGAGAGGGGAGCACACGGCCAGGCAAAGAGTGCCCTGGGCCGCTTAGGGTGAGGGCAATGCAGGCAAGGTGGCTGGTGAATGGATTGGCCATTGTCCAGGTTCAATTTTGAGTTATCAAGGACAAAGGGGTGCTCGGCCGTGGCTGTTCCGACAGTTGAGGTGGCTGGAAAGGACAGTCAGGCGGCTGGGCAGGATGAGAAGGAGTGGAGGAGGGTTTTAGCTCAATTAATTTTTGGCAGAGAAGGTTTCTTAAGGGGGATTTGAAAATGGGACTTAGCCTTAGCCATGTGGCTAAACCCATTAGTCCAAAGTGATGGACCATTGGTCCATTGCTCATGGGGCATGGGTTGGGTCAGGTTAAACCCCTCTAGGAGGTCTAGGGTTGGCAGCCAAGGGGTTGGTTTGATCAAATTTGGATTGGTTAAGCTTAATTTGGTTCATAGGTCCAATTGGATTCACTTGGGTTTGAGTTGGGCTAACTTGAGTTTGGGTTTGAATTGGATCAAATTGATTGATCAATGTTGTGTAGATGATTGTAAGGAAGATTTTTCATGAATACATGAAGTAGATTGGAGTTCATTTGGAGTTTCAATTTGGAGGATTTTGGGGTTTTGGTTAATTTTGGGCACCATGGGTTAGGTTGGGTTTAGGTTTGGCTAGAGTTTGGTTCAAGGCCAATTGATGGTTCAAAATGTTACAAATGATTGTTATGAAAGGTTTAGGATAGAAATTAGGTGGAAATTTTGGGTTTAGGGGGTTCAATTTGGGGAATTAGGGGTAGGAGACAACTTTAGGGCAAATTTGGGGATTTTGTTTTCAAAGGGATTTTGAGTAGGGTTTTAGTTTAAATTGAGGGCCAATTGATGTTTTTTTGGTGTAGGGATGTATTAGGAAGAGTTTAGAGTTGATTTGGTGAAAAATTGAGTTGAATTGGGTTGGATTAGGGTATTTTGGGTCATGAGGCCAAAATTGGGGCTTTAGGTTTCAAGTTGAAATTGAATTCAAATGTGAATCAAATTGGGCTTGTATTTGGTTTAAATTGGTATTCTAGATGTTGAATTGAAGTTTAGAATTGAATTTGGGCAAAATTGAGGTCAATTGGGATGATTTGGTTTGACATTAGGTCCATTTGGGTTAAAAATGGGTTAAATTGGGGATTTTGATAAAATTGGGTGAAATTGGAAAAATTAGCTTATGGTGTAGTTGTACAAAATGAAATTGGAAATATTTAGGATTTTCTGAAATTTTCTGGGAATTTTTGGAATTATTAGAATTTTGGACCAAAAGGGTATTTTAGGGCATTTGGCGGTTATGTGGAGGGTATTTGGGTATTTCGGTAAATTTAAAAGGTGGGAGTTGTTTTAAAATGATTTTTAGGAATTTTGGGTAATTTTTGGGAATTTTTGGATGATTTTGTGGTTGTAGAGCAATTTGGGTAATTTTGGGTAGGCTTGAAGACCCAATGTCAAAACCAGAAATTTTGGAAAAATGAATGGATTTCAAATAAGGAAGAATGAGACCATTCTAGGGGGGTCAAGATTGAGTAGAAATTTATTTGGAATGGAATTAGGGTTTAGGAGTATGAGCCATGGACTTAGCCAAGTCCAACCACTTTGGGACCAAGTCTAGCCAAATGGTAACCACTTTATGCTCCTTCACAAATTGACCTTAGCCATCTTAATCAAAGATTAGTGGATTGGATTCAATACTGTGAGTTTCATAAAGGGTGGAAAGGCAAGGGTTCAAGGTTTGAGTTAAGTGGCTTTGGGATGTGTGTGTGTGCAAGAGAAGCTCAAGTCACCCAAGGTCACCCTAAGTCCAAACAATCCTATAGGAACTTACTATTGGTTGCCCATATGGTGGTTTTAACCTTCTAAGGTGATTTAGAGGTTTGTAACCATCCAAGTGGGGTCCCAAGAGGAGTCAAGAAATGGCTGAATTGCTAAAAGGGTGGGTCCCAATTCTAGTCCTCTTGGATAGTCAAGGAGAAGTCCTATGGCTAGATCCTAAGCACTAAGAGAAAAGAAAGGACCTCATTAAAAATGAGGTCAACATACGACTGCTAATGAGATTCCCCACAATCTGAATGAAAGTATGGAACTCATTAAATTGAGTTTACAAAATTCATTTGGACTGAGTGAATCCGAAGAAGATAGTGGTGCCAGAATGTGGGAACCGTGGGATCCTAACCGGTGTCACTATAATTAGCTTAAAATCTCCCAAATAAGACATTAAGACACCTCAATTTAAACATTTTAAAAACATGAATCTTCTCTTTTTTCCTACAATTGACACTTCTTTAAACTAAAACTGCTACGACGAGGAGCTTGGAGCGTGCACAGTGGGCAGCACGACCATCTTCAACAACAAAACTCCTTAGATTTAAACAACAAGCCATAGGAATTCAATGTAGCTTGCCTAGCGGAGCATAAATCCTCATCTCATCCTTTAGGCCTTTGCACGACCATGTTGTGCAATATAAGCTCTAACTTGTCTTAAGATTCTGAGGTTGTCATCCAATATGAGATAAATCCTCCTATCTTCCAGGCTATTCACATGATCAGTATCAAGTGAATGTAAGCCCTAAATAATAAAATTGATAGGATGAAACATTAAATTATTATCTCAAATTAAAGCCAAACAATAGGATAGTTCGAGAAAACACCGAGATTCTTCTTGAATCTATGTTCTTCCCTATATATCTTTTCCTTCGGATTCCTACAATAACTGTTCCAAACTTGAGCCTCTCACCTATTAGATTTCACGTTATCACAGTTGATTGAAGAACCCTACCTTTTGGAAGTCATGAATATAAATATTTTCTGATCTATATCAAGAGTTTTCTTAAGCAACCTCGGTTATCTAAGATGTAATTAACTATAAGGGCTTACCCTTATAGGAAACTTAAAGACCCTAGATTAATATAAACCCTATCTAGTTGTTTCATATTAAGTAGAGAAAATTGTCAGTCAATATAAATGGTTCGCAGACCAAACAGATGTCATTAGTTTTGTAGTTTATCTGATCGAGCTTTATCATCAAGTAGTGTGTCTGTCTCTCGGGATAGGTACATTGCTTACGATATTGTGCCCGTTTATTTAAACTACTAAATAAATGAGATCCTTCATTCTCATTTTTCAAATTTAAAAATTATTTTCAAAAATGAATATATATGTATATTAAATTAAACCAAGACCATATTTTATATATATTCTATATTTTCTCAAAAAACAAAGATAGATGGGATTTTAACGGCCGACGCCGCCGTTGGCCCTTCCTGACCACCGCTGATCCTTGCTGACCACCGCCGACCACCGCTAACCATTGCGGACCGCTATCAACAATCTTTGACTGCTGTCGACCATCACCTGCTGGCCTATCACCGATCGCTAATAGTCGCCGCCTGTTCCTACAACAAACTCATCCGTACATTGGCGTTGTAACTTATGAAGCCTAATAACCCTTCCTCTCTAGTGGGATAAGTTATTACAACTGTAATCATCTTTTTATAGTTGAACTCTTTAGTTGTGCTAGGACCCGAGGTTCTTCATTTTACAGGTTTTCACGTAAAAAATTTCTGGTGTCATTTCTAGTTTTCTTCTCTTCTAAGTGTGTGTTGAATCTTCATACCATGCTAAGACGACAATCTGCTACTCTACTTCTGTGAATTTTCTATCATGCATCATTAACAAATGGTACCTACATCAAATATTTTAACTTAAAAATTGCATACCATATTTAAACATCCAAGTGGTGGATGTTGTACCTAAAGTTGCTACATAAACCCTCTAATATACATATTTAATGTGGCGAACTTTCATCTCTTCGATTTCTTGGGTTGCAACACCTCTTCCATTCTAGAGATTCAAAAGAGCTACTACCTCCACTACATTAACCTATGGTGGTGGCAACGTGTGAAAAGTAATGGGTTGGCATGACTCTAAAGCCTTGCATCTTTACTTTTGCAACATACTGAGGACTCTTGGTCATAATTGACACCCACACTTTTGCCTTGATGTTTTCAACCTATGATTTTGTCTTTCTTTTCCAGAAGCTCACAGGCTTGCATTTATACTGAATGATAAATAATTAATTTAAACTAATTAATTCAATTCATCATCATGAATTAAAGAAACTAAAAATACGTTCGATATGATTCTAGCATCCTCTAATAAGCAAGGCCCATATTTAGGCATTAAATAGACTGTTTATAATTACAATTTATCGTTATTGGATTACGTAATATGGTAGAATATAGATTAATGAAAATAATAAATAAATTAACTCATACCGTCTATTTCTCTTTATATTTTTACTAGTCTTAGTTACCCCATTGCAGCAAACCCATTTTTTCACATATAGTAAAATTAATTAAACTAAATATTAATATGGTGTTAACCTAATCATTTGCCTATGACGAGTGGGTCATTAGTGGCCATCACTATATGGCAACAATTTATGGTGGGATAGTCTCCATAACTTTAAAGTAGTTTTATGATTGTGCCATTTGATTGAAGAATTTATCATTCGATATGCCAAAAAATTTTAATTTTTGATTACAAGTGCAACAACTATATTTAAGGTATTAAGTATTTTTTCAAAATAAAGAAAATTAATGTTATAAGATATAAATTACTTATGTTATCTCTACTTAACTATTACTTTCTTTGTAAATGATTCCATATTTTTATTATGATAACCAAAAAAGATATTGGCTCAAACACTAGATCCTTAAGATTAACTCCCATATACAAACTTAGTAGCATAAATTATGGGATATTATAGAGTACAACATTATTACTCACTTGAAAACAGATCTATATTTTGGTATGCTTTTAATGTTTATGAAAGTAGTTCAACCCATTACACTTCACTATGGCACCTTGATTAACTAAAAATCTGAGTATATATTAAAGATAAACATAGTCATCGAATTATAATAATTATTAAGAATTAGAAATTTCTATAAGAAAATAATCAATTATATTATGGAATGGATAAGATTTAGAGATGACCAAGACATATAGTATCAATGGTGAAGGTCTATTGCTCACTATAAATAAGTATAAACTATCATCATTTAATTAACATGATTTAGAAGTGATCAAGGCACATATTTGTTATGATAAAGTTCTGATCTTCAATTGAAAGAGGTATTTACTATCCTCATGAGATGAATTGGATTTGGAGTCAATTAAAAAACATAGGCACTATGATTTGGCTCTAATTTTTTTTCTTAAGAAACGAGTTGGCTGGCCTCATTATATAGAAAAAAATTTGAGGTAATCATGAATTATACTCACGATAATGAAGTTTTGATATTTTTTATGATAATGAGTTAGATATCTTTCAAACGAAATCATTGGTGAAAAATAATATTGGTGTTGGCCATGATGCTCTTATATTTATTATTCATATGATGGACTTAAGTTAGAGAAGGAGATCCCTTATTATAAGTTGGTGCACTTAGGTTCTTTAATTTTTTTAGTGATGAAGTTGAGTACATCGAAATTAGTCTACTCTAATAATTTTATATATTACCGTGAAATAAAATATCTTACTTTTATAGCACTTGAATGTATTTTCTACAAGTGAAAATTATTTTCTATAATAAATTTTTTGGAAACAATATTGCCTAAAAAACTATCAACCTTTATGTGAAGTGAACCATGTTCTTAAGAACTTTCCACCTATATGAGGCTAAATCCTTAGGAGTCTTTAAGATGATAAATCCTAAGAAAAATTAAACATGTTCTAGTAGAACTTTATGTTAATAACAAATAAGATTGCACTTAAATAGGAGCATCATATCTTAGACCACTTTTAAGCTTTACACCCTTCGACGATTTTAGATGAATATAAGTAACGTATATAATAATGTCATAGCTTTCTAAACTTCTTAAATAATCAAAGAAACCAAACTTCAAGATTAACATATTTTTTATGAGAATTATGTACCTTCTTAGGCTAAGTTATTTTAGTTTTTTTTTTTTCTTGTGATCATATACTTTCAAGTGTTATTGGACTTCTTATGGTTTCTTGAAAAATTTTAACATCTATGACTTTTGCATATTATTATTTTCATATGAGCCTATATCTTTCGAGACTTATCTATGATCTTCTTAGATGTACTTGTACTTTTTGAACTTATGTCATTTGACAAATTTTTTTTAATGTAAAAAAGACTTTTTGTGGCTTATGTTTTTCAAATTTATTTATTAAGTATACGTCATGTCTACTACTTGCTTTCATTGAGTTTTTTTGTCAGAATTTTATCGAATAATAGTTTTTTATTGAGGCTATCTCATGGGTGCCTCATAAGGGTTATGAGTGGAAACCTAGAAACCTTATCTATCACTTGCCCTCAAGGGGTATTCTTAGTGAAGGCCATCAAAGCTATTTCATGGGCATGCCTTCTGATAGATTTCAAGGGTTCAATATTATTAATGCAAAAAAATTATTTAGAAATAATAGTAAAAAAAAAAAACATGGAAGCTAGATAAGATGAAATTATTAAATTTTAAGGTGCTAAAATTATATATATCACTATAATATTTTTCTGGTCATAACAATCTTATTTTCTCTATAATTTTAAGATGATGAGCAATATTTCTTTCTTTAAGTTCTTGTATCATTCTATTGAATGCACTTTTGAAAGACGAAGATTTAATTTTATCATTTAGATTTTTATTTATTATGGTCACTTATGGTGTTCAAAATTTTAAAATACTATAAAAATATTAGCCTAAGTTATATTTAATCGATTATAATTTTATGACTCACACTAGGTTTGGTGAGAAAAATATCTATGTTATCTAAACCACTTTTACTTTCTTATTGGAATATTTATGAATTTATTTTATCAATATTCTTATATTTTTAGTGGATTAATTGAATTTCTTCCGATGAGCATCGATGATTTTATCAGTAGTTATTTATGATTGTTCTTAATTTACATGATTGACATAGGAAAGTGCATAATATCTCTCATATGAGAGAAGAATATAAAAGATTACAATGAAAACCTCAAAGAAAAAAAAAATAAATAAATAAAAATAAAAATCTTATATCTACAAGAGATTTACTTATAAATTTGATGAGCTTTAAAGCTTTGATTGATAGTAAATTATTTTGTAATGACCAGAGATGTTAAAAAAAATTATGGAAAGTTCTTGTTGGAAAGAATAGGACTATGTACAAACTTGATCTTTAAGGATAACCGGATATGAATAATAAAAAAGTATATCAAAGACTTATTAAATATGAACAATAGTTTTTTAATGATCAAGATTTCACGTGAGCCAAACTATGTATTATAAAAATCCTAAGAGATTTCATTATTTAGGGATGAGGACTCCTTCGAGATATGTTAGAGAGTAAGCAAATTTTTATCTCGTATGGAAAGTTCTGTTTGACGAGGCATCGTAATGAATTTAGTATGATAGTTTATTAAAATGTATTTTGATAAATCTACCTAAAATCCAAAAACACTTCGGCAAATGGCTCATATTGATTCTTTTAATTATAATTAATAATCTATAATTTAAGTATGGTCATAACATCAAAATTTAATAAACTTGAGCTGCTTAGTTTCCTTTCATGTTGAAGCTTAATTTGATAATAAGTATGTATGATTTGGTGACCTTTTCATGTTTTATTCAACGTCCCAAAAATTTTAACCATACTACATAAAACCTGATTTGTGCTTATTTTGATTTTGATTGAACCATATTTGATGTTGTTGGACATTATATTTGATTATAATTTATTAAATTTGAGCTAGCTCAGGTGATCGTAAATCTGATTGTAAAAGTTATCCAAGATAATATGCATTAAGATTTGCGCCTTACTCTTTGGATTTAAGTGACATATCAACTACAAATATTTAAGTCCAAATTTTAAAATGGGTTGAGCTGCTATGAGCACTGATATGTTTTTATTTTATAAAAATCAATTTTTGTTAAGTATTACCTCTTAAATATTACATTGATGTTACTAAAAAATATCATAACCCGTTAAATTATTATTATTATTATTATTATTATTATTATTATTATTATTATTATTATTATTATAAAAGTAAACAAAGTTATTATAAAAGTTATAAAAGTAAAAAAAAATTGAAGCAATTTGGAGCGCTCTTGATCAAATGTCTCACCTTTTTAAGGTAACAATAACGCCATGACTAAGTTGAAATTACCGTGGAGTAACACGAAGCATCGAATACACGCCGAGGAATAATCCGAAACTAAGACTGTGGAATGTCACAAGAGGAATAACAAGAAGTAGGAGATAAAATCACCAAGGAATAACGCAAACTAAAAAACCAGCTAACGCGTGGAATACCACCAGACAGCGAGATACTATCGCACATAACATCAAGCGCGATCCTCGGAATACCACGAAAACTACCTGTGATGCTACAACAAATAACACCGAGCGTGTTATGAGAATAACTCCTGAATACCGCCACAAATACTACCGCAGATAACACCTCCAATAAAACCAAAACATGTCACGCGCTGAGACCAGGGATAACACCGTGCCAATGCGGGAGGCAACTAGGAATAACCCTCGTGGAACTCAAAAAAACATTGCGGTAAGCTAATAACACCGTAAAGCTTGCGCGAATAACACCCGTGGAACGCGATATCACAAAAACAACGGAACTGAGAAAGAGAAGTCGGGAATACCACCGTGAATAACACCTAATATCTCCTGGGAATATACCCATCAATAACACATAAAATACCACTTCCAAAACACAGGAATACAGCCATAGATAACACCAAAAAGCAAAATAAACTGAAAATACCACCACCGATAAAATCAAATTGTGCCTTGGGAATAAAGTTGAGAGCCTCGAATAAAACAATGAATAATAGCAACATAGAGCAAACAGAAGGGGGGGGTGCGAAGGATGCATTAATCTGGATGGGTTGGTTTTCCTACCCTCCCCCTAGTTTAGGGAACGAAATCCAGTAACAATCTTTTATGTAAGCTTCCACTTGACAACATCAAAAAATCATCCTGTGAATGCCTGAGTACTAGCACTCCTTTTATTTTTCTTAGGTTTTTGAACCTGCTCTTCCATTGTTGGTCCCATCTAAGCAACATCCATGGAGAGTTCATCTTGGTGGGTGTGGTGATCCGCTTGGCATTCATCTAAGACATCAGTACTCTCTTTTCTATCAATAGGGAGTTCCACAAAAATTAGGGATTCATCGGCAATAACAAAATGATTAGTAGCGAGGTGAGAAAGGTCCGAATTGAATTGGTTGGTGAGGAACGAGATCGATGAGATAGAGTGGCATTCACTATTTCTTCGAGATCTTCTATTGCAACGACATTTTCCTCTACTTGGATGAGGTTGTCAGTCTTGGTGGCAGCAAGGGTATCATTTGTCTCCAAAGTTAGGGTACCCTCTACTTCAACAATAGATGGGGGCTGAAGTAGTGAGGCATTTTTCTCAAGATAATTGGAACAGTACCAAAATTCTCTCTATTTGCAGTTTCCATCATATCAACAAGGGGAATAGATGGTTCTTGAGTAGTGTGGTGAGGCACGTGAGGGTTGGATCTCAAATTGAGGTGGATCCTAAAACAACGGTCAAGTGTTTGTCCAGACATCTTACAGCGGGTGCAATAATATGGTCTTTGTTCCATTACAATTTGTTTCCAATACCCATTATGGGCAGTGCCAAGCCAAATTTCCTAAAGTTCAGATAATATGATATCTCATTCAACAAGGATCCTAACAACAAAAGGCCATGTGAGATTGACAGTGGGTATGCCTAATTTCATTTGTCTCTAAAGTATAGCCTCAATGGGGCAGAGAACCTGATGATTGAAAATGCGCAGCTTAAGACCAGATAACTTAGAACCAGATTGGCACTGTAAGTGATTTTTGATTTAAATCAAATTCAAGAGCAACTTGAGCAACATCATAATTTTGTCTTCAATGTTGAGTTATTTCTTTGAGAAAATCCTAGCATAGTCTTCATCCTTCGTCAATTGTATCATCACATGTCGCCCATCAAAAGGACCCACCTTCCATTATCCTACTAGTTTAAGGTCCTTAAAGCTTTTATAATACCTCCATTTGAGATGCTCCAACTTAAATTTCCTAATGAGTGTGAATTTGCATTTTTCAGCTAGAGTAGAGACTTCAAGCTTTGAGAATAGGAGAGCTGCTCTACCACCCATCATATTAGCCTTCTTAATAAATGGAAAATCACCTTTCTTTTCGAGAGAATCATGGTAAAATAGAGGAAACACCATATTCTCAGCAGACTCCACAATCCAGACCATTTTCAAGCACATCAACAAAGGACGCTTTGTTTGAGGGTGGAGGAAAGGAAGTAGTCATAGAGCAATAAGACAATAAACGAAATGGAAAAATCCAAAACTAAATCCTTGTAAACGACAATAACACTGAAAACAACCACAAAACAGTCGAAAATCTAACCGATGCCGCAAAAAAGAGCAAGTATACCACTGTAAATAACTCCACCAGCAATAGCTTCGTGAATTGCCATCGCTGCGCCAAGGAGGGAAAAGCTCTAGCAAAGCGCCAGCCATTCTCTCTTGATATATATATATATATATATATATATATATATATATATATATATATATATATATATATATATATATATATGCATTAAAATTTTCTAAACTTTTATCGCATTTCTTCCTCTCCTAAAAAAAGTGCGGGCATTAGAATTTTTCTACAATTTCTTCGTATACCTTCCCCTCGTATAAAATAAAACATATTCTCATTACTCAAATGAGAGAAAATAAGTAGTCTTTCACTCATTTTTTTCTGATTTAAACAAGTAATTAAAAGTAAATTTCAATTAAATACTTTTATCATTTACACTTTCATTACATCTCATTTTCTTTCTCTCAATTCATTTAAACCAAACAGACCGTAAATTGATTCCCTAAAACCATTATCAGTTATGAGATGAATTATATATAAATATTTTATCCTTCATTATATAAAACTCTCTCTTCTACTTTACGCAAGCGGAAGGAGCATCCCCACTACGAAAACATGGAAAATATTTGCGGACAATGGAAGCTTCTACGTCATCTTCTTCACCTTTAATGCATTAGTCAACAAGTTATTGACCGTATTCAAGTCAAAAGCCCAACTCCACTTGCGCTTACTTGAAGTCTTCCCATTATCGTTGGTAATAGAAGCATTAGCTCAGTCCAATAGATGCTTTCGCTTACTTCTAGAAAAAGTTGAATGTCCTTTGATAGTTTTCCAACATGTTGGAACGATGTAAGGTTTAGATTATTTTTATATAACTTATGGGAGGATTTTAAGTCTAGAAAAAAGCTATGAAATGATAATGAAGAAAATAACTTATAAAATCATTTATAAAACTATATTTAATTATGTGGGAAGATTTTAAGTAAGCTTTTTCTTAAAAGCTCAAGTGATGTAAAATAAATTAACATTTATTTTTTCAAGCTAAGTTAATGAGCTACTCAAAAAATTTGACATGAAGAAATTCAAGCTTAATAAGACCAACATAAGCTAAAGTTCATAAAACTAGATTAAAATGAATCAATATTGATACTCATAATAAAAGTTGATAGAAATTTGGTTGGTTTATTTTTATGCATTGCTCTGACATTCTTCAAATTCTAATTGTTATGTGTTTGTACTCTTTTTTCGGCATTTGAAAGTGTACTCATTATAGAACACTCCAGTATATATTTTATTATTTGATATGTATTATATACATTCTATGCTTTATGATTTACTTGCTCTTTCTAATGTTGAAAATGTTGGTTGCAATATTTAATTTTTTCTAGAATTATCACTTGGGTCTTAGTATTCAATACAACCAAGTTCTATGGATTGATCTATCGTAGAGAATATGGATATAGTTGTTGGAGATCATGTTATTATAATTTTTTGGCCTATGGAAAACTTGGAGAATTATGGAATCAAGTAAGAACATAATTAATTTAAGTAGTACCATCAGTTTGTCAATTTAATATTCACAAAATCAAATAAATTGAGATTAGACATCATTTTAATAAGAATCATGTACATAAAGTGATTGTATACAATAATTTTATTGGACTAATTTTTAAGCAGCATATATACTAACAAAACACTTAAAAACAATTAAGTTATAAATTTAGATGAAAATTAGGAATACTAGATTCTATATTATGACTAATAATTTTATATATAATTTTAAATTAGGAATACTGTTTATTAGTTTATTTTAATGGTAATAAACAAATGTTTCGACATTTTAAAAATTTAAATTAAGTGAATTTATGATTAGGTGATTACACAATTATTGGGTTTCAAGGTAAAATTAATTAAGCAACTAAACAATTAAGATATTTGATATACGTTCAAAGAAAAAAGAGAAATATTAAGCAGAAAATCTGAAAATATATTTTTTTCTAAGAGAGTTATTGAGTCATTAGGTTTGTAATAATAAAATGATGGCTAAGGATTATGCTTTGAGTAATAAATGTCTATAAGTTTAAAAGATTTAAAATTATAATTTAGTTTTTAATTTATTTTATTTCATTTGAATTATTATGCTTAATTTCTCTTATTTATTATTCTTAAAATTTTTATTTTGCATTGAAAATTTTAAAATATATTGACATATGTGATTCTGTATAAAATGTCCATTTTTTATACAATTATTAGTCATTTTTAGATTTATACAATATTTAGAATTAATATATTTTTTAAAAATTTTAATTATGATCATTAAGTTTTGACTTGATTATAATTATCTTGGATTCACTGATGTTTTTAAAATCATATATGTTGTATGATTTATTTTTTAAATATGGAATTTATAATGATTTTTCTTTGCATTAGTTATTCATTCTAAAACTTAGCTATTTTTCTAGACTTATTTGTTATTTTAAGACTAGCTATTAGAGCCACTTTAATTAATTGTTTTTTGAGAAGTAATGGGGCATTTTCTTATATACTTAGGATAATTTTTGAGAGGTTGTAGGAAAGAGAACCATTTGTTAGCTAGATGTTGAATAAAAAGCTTATGAATAGTTTGTCTTATTTTTTCTTCTTAGATAAATTTCAATTGCGTCTTCCCCTTGAGAAAGTTCTACGAGTAGATCCAAAAGTTCTTTAAATGGGAAAATTTTTCCATCAGGACTCCGCATGTAGAGCTACGTGCGGAGTCCTGTAAGATTCCGCCACCTGGAAATCTCGGCCCCACCCAGAAAATCGAAGGAAAAATTACTTTCGCACAATTTGAGACCCAGCCTGGCCCTAGACTCACTCAATTTCCCGCATGTTCCCATGAAAATATTTTGCCGCACTAGGAAGGACGGAAGATGGTACTGTTCGATTGCAACTGGAAAAATATTTCGGAGCTCAGGTTCTATTCGCAGCTTAGGGTTTAGGGGTTCGATTTCGACGGACTTCTCCATGGACGGTGAAATGCTTGAGGAGTTGAACCCATCATTCTCCCGTAACTTCGAAGAACCTGAAGTGAGTATTAGGTGATTTTTTTGTTTTACTTTAGGTTAAGTTAGGGTTTTGGGATTTTTTCTGTAGGGTTTACTTCGAAGAAGATGAAGTAATATGTTGGTGTTATTACGGTTGTTACGTTTGTATTATTATGGTGTTAAGATTGTGTTATTTTGGTGTTACCTTTGTATTATTTGAATAAAATATTGGGTTTAGGGTGTTACTAAGGTGTTACTCCGATGTTTAGTTGGTTTATGGCTTTGATATAACACTGTTATTATGGAATGATAGTTGGCTTTATCTGAGTTAAAGGTTCTTATGGTGTTATGCTCGTATTATTTATATGTTATTATGGTGTTATTGATGTGTTATCATTGTGTTTTGTCAGTATTTACTTGTTTGTTTAGAATCATATCATGATACTAGTGTAGTTTTTGCAACGCAGAGAATTATTTTTTATTATGGTATTACTTTTGTTGTCACTATGGTGGTTAGCTTGTGTTATTCTGGTATTACTCTGGTGTTATTGAAGCCAGATTTTTGTTTTTGCTTGCATGATATATGATGTTACTCTCATTTTAGGATCTAGGGATATTCGGTTGTGTCATCATGGTGTGGGAGTGGTGTTATGTTGGTGTTATTATGGCGTTATTCTAGTGTTATCCTGGTGTGGGAGTGGTGTTATTATGGTATTATTGAAGTATTATTCTGGTGTTATCATGGTGTTTTGTTGCTCTTTTGCCATTGTCTAAATTTATATAAATATATTCATCAAATATGCAGTCAGGTGAGGCTACAGAACCTTGCAATCCAGCAATTACAAAGATTATTTTGAGAAGCAACGTCTGCAATGTGGAAGATGCTTATGAAAGCTATCGTATCTATGCACATCATGTAGGATTCACTGTTCGGAATGACCATACTAGCTACTGGCCCAACTCTAGGAAATTGAAGAGTAAAAATTATATTTGCGGGAAAGCTGGCTACAAGAAAGGGCCTAACAACGTGGAGAGCGTTAAGTACAAAAAATCAGACACGAGGACCGGCTGTAAGGCCATGGTTCGATTTGCTGTTAACCTTGAGGGCAACTGGACAGTGGAAAAATTCATTGAAAATCACAACCATCCTTTGGTTGAAAGTGGTGATAAGCATCTTCTTTGTTCGAGCAGAAGGATAAGTGAGTTCAATGCAGATGTCTTAAGATCCATGACAGGTGTAGGAATCAGAGCAACAGATGCATACAATTTCATTGCTTCAGAGCTTGGTGGTGTAGAGAATTTGGAATGCACCAAGACAGATGCACATAATTTCATTCAAAGAGAAAGAATAGAAAAAATTGAGAAGGGAGATGTCAATGCACTAATATAGTTATTCATGGAAAGGCAGGCTGGTGATAGCATGTTTGCTTGGAATTTCCAAACAGATGTGTCTGGAAGGCTAACATACATTTTCTAGATTGATGGATTACCCAGGTTGGATTATGATTGTTTCGGGGATGTGATAATATTTGACACAAGCTACAGATTAAATAAATATAATTTATGTTGTGCTCCATTTGTGGGGATTAACCACCACTGGCAGAACGTACTATTTGGAGTTGGATTTCTGTCTGAGACCATCGATTCATTCATGTAGCTTTTCAAATCATTTGCTCGAATAATGGGAGACAAGCACCCAGTAACAATCTTTACCGATCAGGACCAAGCAATGGCAAGAGCCTTAGCAGAATGCTTCCCCCAGACACGTCACAGATTATGTCAATGACATATCCATAAAAAAATTCCTTCAAAGGTAAATTGTGGAGTTCGTACTAAGTGCATCTGCGATCTTTTTTATAAATGCATGAGTAAGTTTGACACCGAGGAGGAGTTCGAAGAAACTCGGTCCTTAATGATTAAAGTTGGCGAACTTTAGAATAATACGTGGTTGGCTGAAATGTATCGTCATAGGCACAGATGGTCAACAACATTTAATAAGGATATATTCGATATAAGAATCTTATTAACACATAGAGTGAGTCAACCAATAATATATATCATAATGTTACAAAACCAAACTAGCTCTCTATTGGATTGTTTCATTGGACTTGAAACCATCATGAAATCTTGACATCACAACGAGAAAGATGAAGATTTCAAATGTGGTCAGTCTGTCACAACGCACATGGTTAAAATCAATCCCGTGTTGAGGCAAGCTACTGCATTCTATATAAGGAAGCTTTATTCAATGTTTGAACAAGAGCTACAGAATGGATTATGTGGGCTTACAGCTGAATTATCTGTGGATAGTGAGGCTAGATACAATTTAATGAGTTTGAATGAGGAGGGGACAAGACAGCCGTGGACTGTATTAGTCGAGAAAGTTAATTCTGAGGTTACATGTACTTGCAAAAAATTTGAGATGATGGGACTGTTGTGCTCCCATGCTCTATTTGTACTCAATGTAGTGAAAATAAAGGTGATTCCAGATAAATATTTCTTACTGTGGTGGTCTAAAAATGTTGAAAGGGATATCTACAATAGGTATGGATGTAGAGATCTGAGAAATTCTAGTTTGAACAATGTTTCATCAAGTGCGTTGTTATTCAATTCCAGTTCTCAGAAGTTTGCATATCAACTCATAAATATGGCAGAAGGACGAGATTCAGCGGAGTTTTTGTGGACGACCTTTAAAAAACTATCTGTAGACCTTGGTGACGTTCTAGCAGGGAGAAAACTTGAATCGAATAAAACGATGAAGAAGAAAAAAATTCCAAATCTAGAACGTTCTGTTAACGACCCCGCAAAGATAAGGCCGAAAGGAGAGTCAACATCGAGGTTGAAAGGATATTAGAAAAAAACTAAGAAATGCAAAAGTGAAAATTTGTTGCTTGAGTAATGCTTTCTTAATAAGTATATTGAGTTTTGTTCTCCTGTTGCTAATAATTTTGAACTTTGCTTTCAGGAAAGGAACAACATGCGTCATCTAGCCGTGAAGCTGTTAATATATTCTAAGAAATGTTGACAGATTGTCTGAAACAGGTACGTTCAATTAATTCAATTCACCTGGCTTTCCGATGAAATTATGGACTTCAAGTTTACCCGGTATTAATATCATTTCGCAAGAATACTATGAATCGCAACCAGTCGATATATACACAGGAATGTTAATGGATTCCATAAATGAGTGATATGTTGTTGTAACACAGTATGATATATATGTATTTATTGTAAATGTGGTTCATATTATGTTTGACAAGTTGTTGAGTTTATATTTTTTTTTGAGAAATAATTCAGTACATATTATGATTGACAAATAGTTCTGTTTGGATGATTAGAATTCATTCTGTGCGTTACCAACTATAGAATAACAAACGTAAAGGAGAAGTTTTATTCTGAATGTAAATAACACGTAAATAATACGCCAAAAACATGCAATAACACGTAAATAATACGCCAATAACACATAAATAATACTATAATAACACTTTAGGGTTTCGTAAATACCACGTGAGTAACACCTAAAATAGAGTTGCTCGTGTTACCGAGCCTTCGACTCGCACAGTACATTGTGTTACCGCGGCTTTTAATCAGCAGAAAATCGTGTTATTCCGGAATATTCCATGTTACCGCGGCTTTTAATCGACAAAAAATCGAGTTATTCTGGAATATTCCATGTTATCCACGTCTTTAAATTGACAAATAATCGTATTACTGCCGAAAAAATCGCGTTATGCAAAATTAATATATATTTTTACAAGTATTTATAATATACAAATAAAATTTTTTGTACTTACAAATCTTTATAATATAGCAATACAGAGATTTTAATTACTTACAATAATTTAAACAAAATATTAAAACTAAAATTTCATTACTCAATAATATTTAAACAAAATTTTAAGTACTTCCAAACATTCCGGAACTTGCAATTATTTTAAAGTAAAGGCTGCTAAGGGCCATTTCATAAAAAACAAAATATTTTATAATTATTCAAAACACCTATTTGCAAGTACTTATAAAATTTATATAAATATTTAAATATACGAATATTTAAATATACAAGAAGGTACATTCTGCACTATATTTAAATATGCAAACAAAATTTTCATAAAGAAACACAAAAAACACAAGTTATCATATGCAAACCCTGATCATATTAATAAATTTAATTCCTTGACAGGAGGCAAATATCATATGCAAATTCTGCTCTGAATCTTTCCATTTCATTCTGTCATTTGAAGTGTTGTTTCCAATCTACATCTTCGGCCAGCACGACTGTTTCCATGAACTTACAAACGAACATCCCACAATCAATGTTGTTCGTTTGTGAGGGTACACTCTGCACTATTGCCTTAGGCCATTTCAGGATTTTAGCTTTGAAAAGATGTCCACAATCTTTTCCGAACATTTCGATCTTCATACAAGAAACAAATAATGAAGTGTTATTGGCGGCTTACTTAAGTATTGCTCTTTGTGAATGTATTGTTACTTAAGTGTTATGCAGTGTACTTGTTGTATTACTTATGTGTTACCTATGTGTTGCCTATAAGTTATTCTATTTTGTTGCTTAGACTTATTGTTTTACTTATGTGTTACTATATGTTGCCTAAGTTTTATTACTTGTTGTATTACTTATGTGTTACTATGTGTTGCCTAAGTTTTATTACTTGTTGTATTACTTATGTGTTACTATATGTTGCCTAAGTTTTATTACTTGTTGTATTACTTATATGTTATTATGTGTTGTCATAAGTCCTACTCTGATATTGAATAATAGTTGAAAGAGTTGAATTGACTTACAACTAGTTCAGCATAGGACTTATGGGTCGGCTTTGGAAGGGTGTCGTAAATTCTCCATATTCTGTTATTGATATCGTGCACCAACAAAATCCAGTTATCATTATGCACAATTGGAAACAATATTGTCTTTGTGCCCCTTAAAGTCTCCGCAGTTATGTGGTCAACAAACTGTTTGTTGTTGTCGTATTTCTTGTGCATCTGCATAATATCATTAGTTTTAGTTTAGCTAAATTTATTAAATATTTAATACAAAGTAGAGTGACTAAAAATATTACCAAATATGAAGGTGGAACATAGAGGTAAGGCCGGTATAGGTTAGGTCTCTTCAATGTTCGTTCGCGTAATAACATAGCAAAAAGATCAACATGTTCGTTTCCGAGAGACTTAATGAGCAAAAGATCTACTAGGGAAGCTTGGTCAATCATAATGTCTCCTCTAAACAACACAATATCGCTACTGCATTGATAACATAGCGTTTATGTTAAATCACAACAACACAACAGCAAAATTTGAAAGTGAATGTTCACATTAACTTACGGTCCAGGGTGGCTCGCAATGCACTGATCAATCTCTTCCTGCATTTCCTGTGGTATCAAAGATCTACCAGGATAATCAAGAGGTCCTGGTGCAGGACAGCTCTGCAACATCGAACGATGTTTCTGAAGGACATGGAAAATATATAAAGTCTAGTTCAACCTTTATTAAGTACTTATGACTATGGCGAATTGGTCTCCAGCAAACTCGGACTAGATATATCCAACACATGGCTTTCTTCATCTGCAAGCAAGCCAAGATCAACATTTTCTTCCGTAGCTTTGGCTTCTTAGCCATCACCCTCTTGGGAATCAATATGTTCACCTGATGCCACAAGACGCGTCTACAATAGAAAAAAAAATGTTTTTACTAAACATACAAGGAAGGTAGATCGTATCGTTAAAATAAAATGATGTAGTACTCACCGACATAAAATCTAACATACTCTTTATTGCTCGGTCGACTTCATCGGGGTCTTCTTGCAATGTCGAATCCCTAACATCTTGGGCGACTTCAAGATCATCACTATGTACATCGACCTCTTGGGCCACTTCCGGATCATCAATCTGTACATCGGCCTCTTGGGCCACAACCTGATCATCAATCTGTACATCGGCCTCTTGGGCCACTTCCGGATCAACAATAGGTATATCGGCCTCCTGGGCCACTTTTGGAGCAACAATAGCTATATTGGCCTCCTGGGCCAGGCCATGATCAACACTGTGTAAATCGACCTCTTCAGCCTGTTCATCATCAGCGGTATGTACAACAATATCTGTATGTCTGTCAGAAGCTGTCTGAAAGGGATCATCTATCTGTACAGGATCCTCTCTATTTATGATGTCATCTATATCTGCTAGCCTATGTCTTCTTGTGATTTGGTATTGAGCGAAAGGTGGCTTGTACGACCTCTTCCGGGAAGTAGTACTGGACGGCTCCTTCTCCACCTCCTTATCAACCTTGGTTTTAACGAACCTATGTACAAGGTCTATGAGGGTGGAAATAGCATCAGCCATAGTATGCAGCTGTACATCATGTGCATCCACTTTTTCTTGTATATTTAAGCTCACTTGGTGCTGATCTTTCATCAACTCATACAAATCTTTAAGATCAATAGCTCCACTATTATGACCAAAGACTTGGGTCATCTCACTTGACACAAGTGTATCCGCTCTAGGTGAGGATGGTCCTGCCTTTGTCTCGTGTTGTGGGCGAAGCCTTGGAGGAGTACGTAGTCTTTGCTCTGAATTTGAGAGCAGCTGGACTTCTTCGTCCCTCAAATCCAAGAACATGTCATTGACCTGCAATGAAATTAAACATGTCATTGTAAATGAGATTCACTTGCAAAACAACTATGAACCATTTACAATTATTTTAATGCAATGAATGACAAACCTGTGAAGGATGAAGCCTCTTAAAGGCTTCATGAATCTGTTTCACAGTCCGCCCATGACTTGTTGCCCATCTCAGAATACTTGGTCGAGGCTCAAGGGTGGCAAGAGTAACCAGTGATGTCATCTCGTAAAACCATAGCTGAGGATGTCATACACCATAACCATTTATGTAACAGTAAAAAACAACAAAACTAAACTTCATAATGAAATGTTTTAAAGAACGGAAGAAATACATACCGTTAGCAGAAATACAAAACCTTGGATATAGCCCAATGATTTATTATCCCTTAATTTCATGTAAGCCGTGCTGACTTGTTCTAACAGCATTTCACATATGGCACCAGACCAATTAAAGGAGGGAAAAGCCTGTGCATCAGCAGCAAATGCAGCAAGATCTGTGTGCACGTGAAAATTACTAGACAGAAAAAAATGTTAGTTAGCAAAAATTTTAAATACAACTGCTCAAAAGGAGGATTAGATGCTCCTTCTGCAAAAAAATTTGTCATTTGGTCCTTTATAGCTTTGGCATCGTCCGCAGCTAGTCCACTTTTCTTCCATGTGGAACGCTCTCCTCTGTTAGGCATGCCAAGCAACAAGGCCACGTGGTCAGCATCTAACTTCAACTCTTTTCCACCCGATTTGAATACCCTCCTCCTGTTATCCGAACATCTCAAAATATACAACGTCAGGACATTGTCTTGGGGATAAGGGGCATGTCAAAAAACGTGTAGACCCTCATTTTCCTTAAATTATTAACCGTCTCTTCAAAAATGCGATCCCTAACTCCATCCGGTATAGCTCTCATTGCAGATGGACGACATCTATAGTTGAAAGTCCTTGTGCTCATTATCCTGCAAAATGAAGAAAGTAATACATAAATAACACATCAATGAACTGCTGAAAATTGTATTTCACATGTTAGGACATAAGAATAACACATGAACAGAGGTCACACATCAATAATACAACAGTAATACATGAATAACACAATAATAATACAGGAATAACACAGAAATAACACATCAAAATACATCAAATTTTTCTTATTGGTGAGTTATTTCTGTAAAATTATTCTATTATTTATGTATTATTGGTTTGTTATTGGATAAGAATAACACGAACACATAAATTACATATCAACTAAAGTAACCAATAACTTAAACACTTAAGAATAACATATGAACACAAGAATAACACATCAACTAAATTAACACATCAATAATACATGAATTACACATGAATTACACACTAATAATACGTGAATAACATAGTAATAACAAGATAATAACACAACAATAACACAATAATAACACCTAAAAGCAGTGTTTCATGTATGTTATTGTTGTATAAACAAACCAATAACCAATACCCATAAGAATAACACATGAATACAAGCATAACACATCAACTAAATTAACACATCAATAATACATGAATTACACAACCCTAAAACATGAATAACACGGTAATAACACGACAATAATACAACAATAACACATGAAAAGCAGTGTTTAAGTTATGTTATTGCTTTATTTGGGATATCGGTTATTGAATAGCTTATGGTGTGTTACTGAGAATAATACAACAATACCACACAAGAAATATATGTTTTAGTCGGTTATTGCAAGCCTATTGGTGTGTTACTTGTGTGTTATTGTTGTATTACTCATGTTTTAGAGTAATTCATGTTTTAGCATTTAGTTTTTAGAATGCAATGTACATTATGCCTTTGTCTTGTTTAGGTTTACTAAACCCTAAGACTAACCTATCTTCAAGAAAAAAATTTTGGCCATACCTTGATTTAACCGACCGCTCGGACGCCATTGTCTCCTCCTTCACTAGCACCGGAAAATGGTTTTGTGTCTCGTGCAGTCGACCGACGAAGAACTATGGCCGTAGTAGGGTTTTCTTTGCGAGGAGGAACAAAACGAAGATGAAATGGGAAATGGCAGAAGGCGTTACGGAAAGATGAAAAGGTTTTTTGAACGAAGGTCGGGTTACGGTTTCGAGCCGGGTCGCAATAAAATCCTATTTAATTATTTTTCTCTTCATTTTCTGCGTGGGGTTCACATTTCCACCTTTTCATTTTCTGGGTGGGGCCGAGATTTCCACGTGACGGAATCTTACAGGACTCCGCACGTAGCTCTACGTGCGGAGTCCTGATGGAAAAATTTTCCCTTTAAATGACTGAACATATACAAAGTCAAATCATTTGAAAGCATTTTTAAAGCTATTTAAGTTATCATTAATTGTATAAGAATACACATAAATTCCTGAATTTTTTAATTTTCTTTGCTATGTTTTTATTAGTACGATATAAGATTTTACTGTAAGCATTTAATCATAATTAAATTTATATTAATTTTTATAAAACTTCATATATTTTATGAGATTATTTGATTGATTGCTCTTACTTGTTACAAAGTATCGTTTATAAGAGCCATCTCTTCTTTGAGAAAGGATAGATTTTACATTCAAAAATTTAATGATGAAACCCTACAAAGTGATGATCTAAAAATGGAATTCAGTAAAGATTGTATCTCCATATGACTTATGTGTATCGTCACTTACTAAATATACTTGGTCTTACATTTTTTTAGTTTCTACTTACTACCTTAAATATGAAGTTCTCAATTCCACGTTCATTTAATTTTTTTTGGGTCTACGAACTCATTAAAAACACTTGTTCACTCTCATCTCCCAGCTAAGTTAAATACTAACAATACATCATGTAATTAAATGTGTCAAAGGGATATATGTGGTTGGAGATGCATTAGCAGGATTCATACTAAGAGGCCTCAAATTTAAACGAGATCATGTCATCGGTTATGAATAGCACGAAGGTTGTGTTATTCACACGTTAATTTGTGTGCCAAGGTTGATGCCATAGTATCTTTATTCTAATTGAGAAGTTGATATCATAAATTACTGATTTAAACGCATAGTGTGCTTAAGTACATGTCATTCAATTTTTAAAATAGTTAAGTAAAATAATGTTCTCATGAGGATTGATATCAAATTTTAGATTGACTTAATTACCATCTCTACTTGAAGTCAAACTCTATCCAATCGACCATTCAACCATTTTGAATTTTTTAAGAAAAGCAAAAGATAGTTTTTTTAATATTTTTAATTGATGAGAACTCTCTATTCTTATGATTACATAGAGTTTTTTAAAATATGTACTACTTTTTTTAAAAGTTTATTATCCATCGAGATAACTCTCTTCCTTAATCTTTGGCAATATTTAGAGAGGATTGAGTATTTATATTACAATTTACGTTGATCTAAACCACAAAAAGGTCTCTAAAAATCTTTATTCCTTGTTAAATTATAATTTTTAGAAAACTATATTCCTATATTTTAAGAAAATGAATGTTGACCCTACAATTCTACTTTTTTCCATCAAAATTTCCGAACCATAATTAATAGTAAGATACCCTTCGCAAAATGCATTTAAATTAATTTTTTTCTTAAGAAAATAACTTCAAATGTCAAAATACAATTAAATCCACAGTAAACCATTGATTTGAGAAAAAAAACAAAGTTTATAAACATGTCAACTAATTACTAGTACACAATAAAAAAAAAATTGCTGAAATACAACCAAGTAAAAAGATTGCACCTTGAATAAACCTTCAAGATAAATTTCACTCTTGATCTTTTACACTTGAACTGAAGCAGAACGTTTCTTTCACTATCACTTACTACACTTACTCAAACATAACGCACACACAAAATCCTCTTTTCTTCCTCAGTCCTCTTGAAACTTAATATGCTCCACACTATTCAGAAATAAATCCTAGCCATTCATTCATGCTCAATAACTCCCCCAAACGTACTCCACAACTATACAAAAAGTTCTCTGTTGAGTATTGGTGCTGCAACACCATAAAGTAGCATTATTGCAAACCTGATGTAATAATGTAGGACTCAATAGTTACGTATAAACTCAATTTGTTGGCTCCAAATTTTATTATGCTATCATTGTGGCTTATCCACTTTAAAATTACTTATTTTTATGTATAATTTATGCTTAATTTTTAAGGATATTATGCTTTAATGAAAGTTATTTTTATATTTTTGGTTCCAGGTATAATAAAAAGAATTTAAGGATGAAAAAGAGAAAAATTATATCAAAAAGCAGCAAAAATGGGCTTAAAGGAAGAAAATTGCAAACTAACAGTGGTGGTGGCTAGGCGCCATAGTTATCTTCTAGAAGATAAAATTAATGAAGCCGAATTTTGAAGAGATGCTTGAAGCAAACCTTGGTCATTTTTGAAGCTTTCTACATTGGGATTAATTATAAAGACTATGGGAGTCATTTTAGAGTCATTTATAGTCATTTCACATATAGTTCAAAGTGTGTAAGTGTGTAAAGAGTTCTTGGAGAGTCTTTGTAATTTCTGAGGTTTGGAGTCCTGTAAGAGTTCGTGGGAGTCAGAAAAGTAAGAGAACTTAAAAGGATATCATTGGGAAACATTCCAGATAATTATTAGCAACTTTTATCTTAAGTCTTATACTTTAGATTTGGTTTTCATAAATATGTTTTGTTTTGTTATTCCCATGTTTTATAAGTAATTTTCTTTTCTTTCTCCTTACAATATGAAGTAATTAAGTAAAATGTTTAAATTTTGTTTAGAACTTTTTTATGTTATTCCTAGAGATTGTGATGATACTTTTTACTGGATTTTGATTTACTTTACAAATTGGTCACTTGTATTGTTAAAATTTGTGATGAAAACTTATAGACCTGAAAGGGATAAGATTTATTAACTAGTAAGTATCAAAATTTACTTTGGAAAGAGCAGTGGCAATTGTATGAGGGGAAGTGCAAAATAATAGGGAGATCAGATTTGATTGGCGTAGAATTTGTGTTTCTTAAGTGACAGACTATATTATTTATCAATTTGGTTAAAAGTTTGGAGAAATGGTCACTATTAGGTTCTATAGAGAGGGCACAGTGGGCAATCTAAATGTAAGAGACTAGAACCTATCCACCATTACAATACATTTTGGCACCAACATATAGATTAGCCAATGTTCTTTATACACTTGACAGTGTGTTAATAATAGGTATGCTCCTATTTGTCACAATACCACATTTTATGTTCTAAACATTTGAAATCTTCTACTTACTATGAATTATTTTTAAGGAGAAAGTTTCTTTGTTTATATTGCTTGAATCAGTGCATTTACTTTTTCTTTCATTTATAGAAACTCGAAAACTTGCTTTCATTTATTTATATTAAAAAAAACTTCTATATATTTTTGGTATTTTTAGAATTAATTTTTTTTGTTCTTAAATGTTCCTTGTGGGATCGATACTGAGGTTTTTATAGAAAATCTTATATTACTTGAAACGATACGTATATTTGCGTAGTGCACATAGGGAGAAAACTAATTCCTTAAATCTAATTATTTTGCATTTATTCTCACTAGTCACATAATATAATTTTGGTCAAGTTTTTGGCATATTAAAGAAATATTAAATATTTGTGTAATTGCGAGTTGGGTCAAGTTTTTAGTGTCATTGCAAAAGACTGAAATAAGAATTATTTAAAAATTATTTATTTAAAGAATTTGAAAAATATAAAATGTAAAGAATCAACACACACACACACACACACACACACACACACACACACATACATACATAATAATATAAAAATTCAAAAAGTAAAAATTAAAATTTTAAATACTTAAATTTAATTTTCTGATATTTAGTTTTATATGCGTAATTAAATTAGTGCCTTAAAATTCTGAATTAGAACTAACTATAAGAAGAATTAGAAAGCGAGAACTACTTTATCATTCTCATGAAATAGCAAATATACCTCATAATAACATCGAAACTTTAACTATCAAAAATGAGCATCAAAATTTACAAAGTCCCTTAACGGATTGTGCCAACACCCTACAAAAGATGAAATTTACTTAATTTTTCAAATCCCTACAATATTGGCTAATTCATTTAAACTTAAACCTGCTATAATATAAATGGTGCAAAATAGTCTGGTTGGGGAAACACTAACCGAGGATCCAAATTTACATCTTGCAAGTTTTATAGAACTTTGTGCTACTTTCAAATATGATGGTGTTTCAGATGATGCTACTAGACTTAGAATTTTTCTTTTTTTCTTAAGGGATATAGCTAAGATGTGGTTAAATTCATTAGCAACTAGATTTATTAAAAATTGGAGAGATATGGCAAATAAATTTCTGCCTAAATATTTTCCTCCAAAAATTGCAAAACTTAGAAATGACAAAACTTCTTTTACTCAGTATGAGGAGGAGTCAATTTATGAAGCATGTAAACGATTTAAGGAACTCCTTAGAAAGTGTCCACATCATGCTTTACCAGATTTGTTAATTATTTAAACATTATATAATGGTTTAAGAGGTTTCCTTAGATCTATAATTGATGCTGCTGTTGGAGGATCTTTAATAGAAAAATCATTTGATGAAGCATATGACATAATTGAAGAAATAACTACTAGTAATTTTCAATGACTCTCAGAAAGGACAAACCCTAATAGAGTGGATAATATTCATGATAATGGTGTTTTTACTATCTTAGCATCTCATGTTGCTGCAATATCTAAAAAGTTAGATAATTATGCTATGAATTTTTCTCAAATACCTCATGTATATGATGAAAATTTAGGGCAAGTGAATGATTATCAGATATTATAGACATTACATGTTGTTGCTAATAAATCCAATAATCCATATTCTAATTATTATAACCCAGGTTGGAAAAACCACCCAAACTTTAATTGGAACAATTATAGTAGTGGAAACCAACAATGGTAAAATAATCAAGTAAACCCAACTGGAAACTGGAATAATTAGGGTAGTTCAAACTATTAATCTTCTTATCCCTTTGGTTTTAATACTCAACATATTAAGGAAAAGAAGCTGTCTATAGAAGAACTAGTTTTACAAATGGGTAATCAATTACAAAATCAAGGAAATCAATTACAAAGAAAAAATGCTGCAATTAGAAATATTGAAAATCGACAGGGACAAATTGCTAACGAACTTGAAATAAATCCTAAAGATAATGGGAAAATTAAAATAAATTAAAGCTATGCAACTTAAGAGTGGAAAGGAATTAAAGGATGGAATTCAAAAAGAGATTGAAGTGGTGAGGGAAACTAAAGAAAATGAAAAGTCTAATGATAAAGAACAATCTGTCTCTCCAAGTAAAAATGATTTTGAAAGACCACCACCCCTTTTTCCTAAAAAACTTCGATAGCAAAAACTAAATCAACAATTTTCAAAGTTCTTTGAGTTATTTAAAAAAGTATACAATCAATATTTTGTTTGTTGAATTTTTGGAACAGATCCTTAGTTATGCTAAATTTATGAAAGCTATATTAAATAAAATAAGGAAATTTGAAGCTCATGAAAATGTTGCATTTAGTGAAGAATGCAATGCAATCATTCAAAATAAGCTTTCCTAAAAACTGAAAGATTCTAGTAGTTTCACTATACCATGTGTAATTGGAGAAACATTTTATGGAAAATCCTTATGTGATTTCGGAGCTAGTATTAATCTCATGCCTTTATCCATTTTTTGAAAGTTAGATTTAGGAGAGATTTCTCTCACTACTGTAACACTAGAGTTAGCTTATCGGTTTATTACTTATCTTATAGGGGTTATAGAAGATATACTTGTTAAAGTGGATAAATTTATCTTCACTGTGGATTTTATTGTGCTCGGTATGGAAGAAGATAAACAAATTCCTATTATTTGAGGGAGACATTTTTTTACTACTGGACGTGCTATGATTGATGTGTAGAAAGGGGAGTTAAAAATGAGAGTGAATGTCAGTAAGTAACATTTAATGTTCTTAAAACAATGAGGTGCCCTGTTAAAAAAAATGTTAAAGTATGGAAACTTTTAATTATATGATAACCAAACATTATCAAGAAAAAATTGAAGTCATTTCTGAGGAGAAATTTGAAGTCTTATTAAATCAAGAAGAAAGAAGTAATGCAAATGAAAGTGATTTTGAAGTGAAATCCTTAGGACAAATTGTTGAGGATGCTAATTATGTTTAGGAAATTTTTATACTACTTAAAATAGTAAATCTCTAATTTCTTCAATTGAAAAACCTTTTGAATTTGAATTGAAAGTACTTCCTTCAGATTTAAAATATGCACTTTAGGGAATTCATCAACTTTACCTGTAATAATATCCTTCGAATTAACTAAAGATCAGGAGGAAAAAATGTTAATGGTATTAAAAAATTACAAGAAAGCTTTTAGTTAGACAATAACTGATATAAAGGGAATACATCATTCAATATGTATTCATAGAATTTTAATGGAAGATAACTATAAACCTAGGGCTGATCCTTAAAGAATATTAAATTTGATAATGAAAGAGGTAGTAAAGAAAGAAATTTTAAAGTGGTTTGATGCTGGTATTATTTATCATATATGTGACAATGCATGAGTTAGTCCTATTCCTTTTGCTTCTAAGAAAAAAAGAGTGACTATAGATTTTAATGAAAATAATGAATTAATTTTCATAAGACAATTCTTTGGATGACGATTTTGTGTTGATTATAGGAAGTTAAACATCACCACTAGGAAGGATCATTTTCCTTTACCCTTCTTGAAAAAAATATTGGATAGATTAGTTGGACACCAATATTTTAGTTTTTTAGATGGATATTCTGGTTATCACAAAATTTTGATTGCTCCTGAGGATCAAGAAAAGACTACATTTACAAGTCCATATGGATCTTTTGATTTTGGAAGAATGGCTTTTGGTTTATGTAATTCACATGCAACTTTTCAAAGGTGTATGATGTCTATTTTATGTGCTTAATTGAGAAAGGAATTGAAGTTTTTATGGTTGATTTCTCAATTTTTGGAACCTCTTTTGATTCATGTTTAGATCATTTAGCTATGGTTTTAAAATACTATGAAGAAACAAATTTAGTTCTTAACATGGAAAAATGTTAATTTTTGGTCACAAAATGAATAGTATTGGGGCATAAAATTTCTAAAAATGGTATGGAAGTTGACTAAGAAAACTTTCAAATTATTGCTGAATTAGAACCTCCTACTTTAGTAACTTCAGTAAGTAGTTTTCTAGGACATGCTGGATTTTATTGGAGGTGTATTAAAGACATTTCTAAAATTGCTAAACCTCTATGCCATCTTTTAGAAAAAGATACTATATTTGATTTTAATGAAGATTATTTAAATGACTTCAATTTATTAAAAAAAGGGTTAATTACTGCACATATCATTATTTCCCCTGATTGGAAAAAACCGTTTGAATTAATGTGTGATGCGAGTGATTATGCAATTAGAGTTGTTTTAGGACAAAAATAAGAAAATATTTTTAAAGTTTTATATTATGCCAGTAAAACTCTTAATGAAGCACAAATTAATTAGAGAACGACTGAAAAAGAATTATTGACCATAGTATATGCTTTTGATAAATTTAGATCATAATGTATTGTGCATACAAATCATTCTGCTATCAAACATTTGATGAAAAAGAAGGACGCAAAGGCAGGATTAATTAGATGGCTTTTTATTATGCAAGAATTTAATTTTCAAATAGTGGATAGCAAAAGGTGCTGATAATCAAATTACTGGTCATTTATCAGACTTGAATCTGATAATGAAATGAATAATGAGGAAGGCATAAATGAATATTTTTCTGATGAATAACTTTATGCTATTGCTGAGTGGCATATAACATGGTATGCAGATATAGTTAACTATTTGGTTAGTAATATTTTACCATACGGATTAACAAGCCACCAGAAAAAGATATTAATTTATGATTCAAAATTTTACTTTTGAGATGACCCTTATTTATATAAATGTGTTGAGACTCTATCATTCAAAGATATGTACCAAATTATGAAACCTTTGAAATTATTCAAAAATATCACAAATCAAAAGTTAGACGGCATTTTGGGTTGGATAAGACTACTTTTAAAATTTTACATTCTGGATTTTAATTGCCAACATTACTTAAAAATGTTAATAATTATGTTAAAACTTATGAACGATGTCAGAGAGTAGACAATATTTCTAAAAGAGATGAAATGTCATTATATTTTACTTTAGAAGTGGAGAATTTTGATGTATGGGGTATGGACATTATGGGACAATTTGTACTAGCTTCAAGAAAGATTTATATTTTATTTGTTGTAGATTATGTTTCTAAATAGATTGAAGTAGTATCTTTACCTAATTGTGATGCTAAGAGTGTTTCAAAATATTTAACTAAAAAAATTTTTACTATATTTGTAATGTCTAGAATGATCATTACTGATGAGGGAAGTCACTTTAAGAATTCTAGAATTGAAATATTACTTGGAAAATATGGAATTAAACATAAGATAACCACAACTATCACCCCCAAACCAATGTATTAGTAGAAGTATCAAATTATGAAATTAAAAGAATTTTGGAGAAAACTGTAAATCCTAAAAGAATTGACTAAGTTGATCGACTTGATTCTGCATTATGGGCTTATATGACTGCTTATAAAAATCTTATTGGAATGTCTCCATATAGGCTCATACATGGAAAAGCTTGTCATTTGCTTGTTGAATTAGAAGATAAAGCTTATTGGGCGATAAAAATAATTTAATTATAATTTAAAGGATGTTGGAGAAAAGTGAATATTGTAATTAACTGAGCTCGACGAAATGAGGAATGAGTCATATAAAAATGCTAGAATATGTAAAAAAATGAAAAATTTGCATGATCAGAATATTTTAAGAAAGAATTTTGAGCCTGGATAGAAAGCTTTGTTATATAATACCCGATTGAAATTGTTTCTTGGAAATCTTAAGTCTAGATGGATGGGGCCATTTATTGTGCTAAAAGTTTATACTTATGGAGCTGTAGGTATAAAAAAATATAAGACTGACAAGTAAATGGACAAAGATTAAAACATTAGATTGGAGAAAACAAGCCTTAATTTAAAGTAACTTTGATGTTGAGTCATTACGAGTAAAATATTTGGATAAGTCAGGCTGGTGAATTTTAACCAAGCGTTTTGTTGGAGGCAATCCATAATTTGTTAAGTTTAATTTAATTTATGTTTATTTATGATTATATCGTGAACATACTTTGCTTTTATAGCAAATTTTTATCGTAATTTAAGGACTTAAATATGATTGGAATCTAAAGAAATTCTACGGTAGACGAATCAGTGTTCACTGAGATACAAGCGACTAGGCGCCAGAATTGGTGCTTAAGCACCAGAGACCTGTGATGGTGGCGCTTAGCCGCCATAGTTGTTGGATGTGGAAAAAAGCATCAAAATGCAATTTTCCCCATTTCTTTCCCTATAAATCACCAATCTTCATCCCTAATCACCAGATCTACCATTTTTAAGACCAGAGAGAGGAGAATTGAAAAGGATTTAAGTTTTACTTGCTTCCATAGAGAGTAGAAACAATGGAATGGAGAGTGGAGATAAGCTTTTTAATAAAGATGCTCAAACTTATTTCAATGGTTATTTAGTGCTTAGTTTGGAGAAGATAAAAACAAATTGGGGAAGATTGAAGAGGAGTTGCTACTTACAAGTAACAAGATTATAAATGCAACGGTTGCCAAAAACTTGACTCCACTGGATATAAGTGTGTTGATGATTTAAGATATGAAAATTATGATTTTATAATATGGGTACTACGCAAGTATACGTATCGTTTAAAAGTAATATAGGACTTTCTGATTAAGCCCCGAGATATCGAAGCCACCGGGAAAAGTTGAAAATCTTTAAAGGAATTTAGAAAATTATTTTTTTTTTACTTTCTTTAATTTTTTTTGAAATAGTATGTCTTGATTTTGAAAAGTTTTAGAAAGTTGATTTGTCTTTTGAAATTTTCTTAATAAAATGCTAAACAATGAAAGTAAAGGTTTCAATAACTAATAACACTGGATGTAAAAATACTATTAACTAAAATATCTTTTTCTTTCCTTTCATGAAGTAGTAATAACTCTTAAAGTACTGTTGTGGAAGTATTTAAATTTTGTTGTGACAGATAGAAGCAAATGTGTTCTTTACTCTTACTTGGTTCTATAAAGAACATTGGTTAATTTGAAATTTATATTATTTTGAACATGGTTAGGCAGGGAAGATACCAGTCTCTCACTCTAGAGTTACCTCGATTCCCACAACCTGGGGGCTAACTTCTCATAACAAAACTCAAAACTTCAAACCAAATTAGGGGGTTTTAGCCTGTCACTCTAAAATCCTCTAATTTTACTCCCTTCTATAAAAAATATCTTCTAATATTACATTCACTTATATGGACTACAGTTCTCACCCATATAATTGCATGTGATTCCTACTAACTTTAATGAGATAATACCGCATTGGATCTTACATAATCTCAAGAAATTTTACAACTTAACGAGCCAAATTAAGAAGTAAACAAAGTTCTCAGAATCAATCTTCACAACTTCTTCCAACTTTTAAACACTGATACTTTCCACAACAATTCTCTTTAAATTAATTACTTCTCCAATTTAAGAAAGAAAAAAATAAAGTAAACTACTCAAAATACATTGGGAAAATATAAAAACACATTGTTTTGAAATTAAAAACGATAAGAAAAATAATAAACGAAAGCAAGTATTGATAAACAAAATAAAACTAAACACTTATCTGAAAATCCTTTCCACAAGACTAAGGAAGTTCCTCTGAAACTTTGAATCTTCGCTAAACTACTCCTCAGAGCAAGTCTCCAAACTCCGATGACTCAGAATACATACTTCAGACTTCAATAAAAACTAAACTAAAAGAAAGAAAAGAATTGGGAGAAGAACTCTTAACTCCGACCATTTTCTCCTTTCTACTCTCTACTCCTACTCTAAATAAAAACTTAAAATGCAGTGAAAGATTCTCCTAAATTCCTCTCTTCGAAATACAGTGAAGAGCCTCTTCAATTCTTCACTTCTTCACTTCTAAGACTCTCTTTAAATAGTGAACCAAAAGGTGCCTTGGTGTCTCTTCAAAATGTGTCCAGATTCGATGTATCTACCAAGGAACGCACCCCTTCATTCAAATTTGCAGCCTAAAGGAAGTTATGGATGTTAACACCAAGAGTTGCATCCATTCCCTTTTGAATTTGGCGCCAAATCTAATTAAAGTTTGATTTATAACTGTGGCGGCTAAGCGCGGGCCCAACGGCGCTTAGCCGCTAGTGCCAAACTTTTTATTTTTTATTTTTTTGCTCCAAATTTTATCCAATTTTGCTCCTTTCATCATGACCATCTATTTTCATCATACCTGCAAGAAAAACACAAAATACCTTCCATTAAAGTGCAATATCATTAAAAGTAGGTATAAAAATGTGCATAAAAATACTATATACTTTAGGTGTATCAAAATCCCTCAAACTTAAAATGTTACTTGTCCTCAAGTGACAGTTAATCTCATAAAACATTTTAGCATGCAAATTATGTAATGAGTTTCTTAGGAAGATAACAAAATTTTGTTCTAGAAATGGAATAGTCCAATTTAGAAAAATTTTCAGTAATTAAAACCAACTTAATGTTTAGAAAGTTTTTAAGTAAAAGAAAATGACAAATATAAGTCTTTATCTATTTCAGAAATATTTGAAGATTTTTCAAAATATAGGATTCAAAAATTTATTTTTCTCATTTAAAAATCTTTATTTGAAAAAATAATTTTACTTACTATATTACAACTTAAGCTTTAGATTTTCTCTGATCTTATATCTTAAACTTTAGGTGTGAAACCAATTTTTGACTAGGCCCTTAAATCCTCAAGCTTCTCCTCCCTTTTCATATACTATTTTTCATTTTTTCTCTTCTCTTTTTTTTTTTTATAAGGTAAGGATTACTATATCTGGATAGACCTTTAATGATTTTGAATTCCACCCTTCCATTTAAAATAAAGGTCATATATACACCATTCACTTAAAAATCAAAAGAATCGTATTTGAAAATTACTCTTCAATAAAATAAATTTAAGCTTTGAAGAATAAAAGTCAAATCTTCTATTTATCCAAATATACAAAACTTCTTACCAAAGATAGTTATAAATTTTAACTAAATTCTTTTATTCATTTCTATATTCAAAATTTTATTCCCCTAATATAACTTCTTGTACATAATTGTTCTTAATCAAAAATAAGATTTATTTTAAGTATTCTTGAGAATTAAATAATATTTTAGGTTTTTGAAAATCTTTGTTTTTAAAATCCCCCCCAAACTTTAAATTTTTAATTAAGATAAAACATTTAAGCATAGGAAATGATACAGAGGTGAAAAATAAAAAACTGACATAACATGCTTGCAGGAATTTTAAATATCCTAATATGCAAGTATAACAATTTAAATAACAGGAGTAACATGAAATCAAATTTAGTTTTTCAAAACATTTTTCTTTTTTTTTATAATAAGAAAATTAAAAATTTCATAAGACTTATACAGTAGTGGAGGTTTTCAAAGCAAATACACACCAACTAAAATAAAACACTGATACAGATAACAGATAATAGTGGAATTTGAAGAATTTTAAACATGTAGTTTTCCTAAGTAGAAGTTCCTTATAGTGGTTTATAATCTCCTAACAGTTTTTGAATTAAAGTACACACTATTAAAAACTCTGACATAACATACACATAAAAAACATTTACAATTATACTCTACCATACAACAACATATAAATCCATAATAAAACAACAACAATAGCTGAATATGCATAACAGATAAATAGTACAACTACAATCTGCATACTATCAAGGTTTACATCACAATACAATCATCAAACAAAATACTAGATGAAGCATAAAAAAACATAACACAACAACACAATAACTAAAACAAACACACATACAAGTACTCTTTATCCTCATCATCATCATCATCTTGCTCGTTCCAATCTCTGGATGGCACATAAGGTATATAGAATGGATGAGGTGGCATCTCAGCACTCTGATCTCCTCTAATCAGTCTATCCAAATATTGCTGATAATTCTCCTCATATTCATCATGTTTTACAATATATCTCTCAACATTATCCAGCTTATGTTGACCTCATTTTTGATGAGGTCTTTTCTCTTCTCTCTTCTTAGTACTTAGGATCTAGCCATAGGGCTTCTCCTTGACTATCTTAGAGGACTAGAAATGAGACCCATCACTTAGAAATTCAAACACTTCTTGGCTCCCTTCAAACCCCATAAGTTCGATTGTAAACCCCTAAGCCACTTGGAGGGTTAAAATCAAATGTGGAGGTTTAAAGGATGAGTTTCCTATAGGACTCTTTGGCCTTAGGATTACCCTGGGTGGCCTGGTCTGGTAAGGATAAGCTTGCACACACCACACTCTCACACACATTCCAAACCCTAAAACTACCTTTAACCAATTTGATTTCCTGACTCATGTAGGCAATCCATATGGGTGGACCTCAACCCCTAGGCCCCTGGCTAAGAGGGTTAGGAAGAACATAGTGAATGTCTAAAATGAGTCTTCTCATGGCTCCATGTGAGCCAAACTCCCAAATTCTCCCTGGCTGAGCTGCCCCATGCCCAATGGCCACTGTGGCTGTTCTTCCCTTGACCAAGGCAGCTGATCCCAAGCCCTAACTCCCCCTGGGAAGCCCTCCAGCCAGCTCTATTTAAACTCCACCCCCTATCGGCCAAATAAGGTGATGAACCAGAGCTTAACAAAACTCTGCCAAAATTGCTCCAAGACCTTCTCCTAACCTGCGAGCAATTGATTCCCAGTGTCCCTTTGCCTTAACCCCCATTAACAGAGCTCAATTTCTAGGTCAAAAATCTTCCCAAAAACCAGGACAACTCTGAAACCTCCACCAAAATCAAATTAAACTCACCCACACCTGCACAAGACCTAGAGAAAGAGTTCCCCAGTGAAAGCCCCCTCACTGTGCCGCTCATCCTCTCTATCTACCATGCTTTGAAATCGGCCTTGGTCACTTTCATACCTAGGCAATTCCCTAGAGCTAGAGACTTCATCCGGAGCTTTTGGGTGCAATCGAAGGTGCCACAACTCTCCGATCAAGTTTCACTTCTCGCAGCCAAGGTATGGACCCCTTCTTCCTCCCGAGCTTCTAGTGATTCTCTACTTTGCTTGGTTTAATTTCATAGCATATAAACCATATGGATGTGTTCGTCTCCTCAAGACGAATCCATAGAGCCTAAGAACACAAAAATCAGTTGAGAAATGAGAGAGATCTTAGGGTTTTAGTGCAGACGGCTCACGGGACACACCAGTCGTAGACGATGACAAGGCGTCGTCCGATCGCGCGTGTATCGAGTGGACGGTCCAGATTACGCCGGATCGAAGGATCGATCGAGACCGCGGGCCACGTGGTATCCGAGTCAGATGGCGACGTCGAATGGGAGTGTGCCGCGTGGGCTATCAGATCCGCCAAGGTTGAGTCAGCGCCACGCTGGATAAGTGGATAACAGCTATTTTCTATTTATTTAAATTACCAGAAATTGAAAAATTCATAAATTTGCATAGAAAATCATAAAAATAAACTAAAAATACCCTCTTGCTCAGTGAATAGAGGAGAATAATGTGGAAAAAGAATTGAGTTAATTTGATGAGTATTTTATTTTTAATTAATTATTTACTCATTTCAATTTTTTAATTCTCAGTTTGTATAGACAATTCACCATGGCATGAGACCACAGGGCTTTTGTAGCCTATGATCTTGGGAACATTCCCTGAATTTTCCAAGGTCAGAGGCCACCTCTATGGCAAGTTATTGATTTTTCAAATTTTTGTACCTGTTTTGATATTTTAATTCCAGTAATTAGCATGTTACTTAGAAAATTCTAGGAAAATTTGGGGAAGTATCTTAAGACTAGAGGACCGTAGGAAAATTATGGTTTGAGTTAATTCATTAAGAATAATCCTAATTGGCCTAAATACTCAAAATGGAATTTTAATTAATTTAGAGTAGCCACACATCAAAATAACTTGAAAACAGTTCCCCACTGGTCTTTAAGATCAGAGGAACCTCACATAAAAATTTAAAACCAATTGGAGGTGATTAAACCCACTAAATGGACTAATTAAGTTATATGACCAAAATTAAACTTTAAAAATTCATAACTCCAAAAATACATTTTAAAAATTCACCAAAATAGTTTTGGGGCTTCTTTGATGTTAGGGGAGTCTAAGAAAATTAAAACTAAAATTTTCTAAAAATTATCATTTTTATCATATTTTAATATTTTAATAATTAAAAAATAATAAAGATAATAAAAATATTAAAAATCATAAAAATATCATATTTTACTTCTTAATCACTTAGTAACAAACTAAATATTTTTCTTAAGTCCCTACGTTAAGATATTGAATTTTAAAGGCTTAAAACAATTTTTAATATTAAAAAATGAATTTCCTTACATTTTCACTAAATTAATTCTAATAAATCGAAGAAAAATCAGAAAAATATAAAATTTGTTTCTCTGAATTTCTTGGGGTTAGAGAGATTTATGAAAAATATAAAATTCATTTTTCAACTTTAATTTTATTTTATAATTAATTAAAACTCCAAATCTCAAAATAATTATAATAAATAAAATATAATTTCAAAAATCACCAAAATTGGTCCAAGTGGTCCTCTAGTCAATAGGGACATCTCATAATTTTTTTAAGGACAGAAACCTTGCCTTGGTCATGTTGTTGAATTTCCATTGAAAATCCCTATTTTTCATTAAGATAATTATATAAATTAAATTAAATTCAGGAAAATCACATTTTCTCCTCTAATGTCTTAATTGACATGTGAGTGAAGTGACATAAAAATTTTAAGTTCATTTGAGCTTAATTTAATGAGTTATGAAATAATTAGGCTTAAAAGGGCATAATAGTAATTAAGAATTTTAACCCCTAATTAAAACTTTAGGTTTAATCAAAATGGAGGGTAAAATATTTAATCTTAATTTTCTCTTAGATGATTGAAATTTTGGGAAATTAAAGGGTAGGAACCCATTAATCATTTCTAATAATCAAAAAGAAAAATGAAACCTTAATTAATTAAATAACTTAAATTTTAGAAGATTAATTGAAATTTGAATTATTAAAATGGGGAATATAACTTAGGGAGACTATGACCCTTTAATTTAAGACCCCTAAATAAATCACTTTAATAATATTCAACTCTTAATGAAACTCAAAAATGGTAATTGAAATTAATAAATTAAATAGTTAAAAGGAAAATAAACTTTAATAAAATTAGAAGCTTAAAACATTAAGTAATTTAACAATCAAATTGAAATAAATTTAAAACATTAAAATTAATCTCAAAGATCACTTGAAAGTAAATCTAAAACAAACATGAAACATCAAAATCAACCACAAAAATAATTCATAATTAAAAATCAAACCAATTAAAAATTAACCTAAAATATTTCAATTAAATTAAAATTAAATCATTAAAATCTAAATTGAATAATCTAAACACCTCTTTCAACCCACATTAATCTAATACATTGAGTTCATTTAAAATTTAAAGATTTAATTAAATTAAAACAACTTGAACACTATCCCAAACTTAAAATTATTAAAATTTCATAATTAAATTAAACCACTTTAAATCATCAATTCCAATGTTAAATCATTAAAAATCTTTAATAAACTAATTTGCCCTTAAAAGCTTTTGTTATCATAACTCTTAACTGGAGCATAAGTGAAATGTCACTTTACTCATAGGATAATCAAACATCCTAATTCACTGAGCAAGAAGCAAAATTTAATTGAATTCTTGGATGATTAATTCACCAGTAACAATAAAATTCATTTGGACTTCAAATAATCTCAGAAGTATTGAAAAGATGTTTAAGACACGTCCTAAGCACTTTTTCAATAGGATGAGATGTTTTAGAAGAACAACTAAACTTAATTGTTCTTTGATGAAGAAAATCATCCTTAACAAAACAAAAGAACCTAGACAACATAGGAATTGACTAGCTATAGGATTAGGACTTTGGTAGACAACCAAAACCTTCCCTTAGTTTTACCTAGGTGTTTTCTTGCAAATATATATAAATGCCTTAACATGTGCTTTAAGTGTTGCTTGGAATGACGGGAAGACCCTCCAGGTACGCTTTTATTTTATTGCAAGTTACTTACATGTACTGCGCTTTACTTTTCTTGCATGTTAAACAAGATTGTTGCATGAAAACTGAAACCTTTAGGATAGCCACAAAACTGAAACCCAAAACTAAAATTACAAGTCACAATAAGATAAAATCCACTGCCACAATATTTCATAATATAAAACAACTCAAAATTTAATCACAAACAGAACAAACAAACGACAATTGTAATTAAATTAAAACATCTTGTTGGATGATCGGGAATACGTCGGATGATGTAACCTACGTGTTGTTAACGAGATTTCCTATGGCCTAAATGAAAGTGTGGAAATCATTCAGTTGAGTTTAGCAAATTCATTTGGACTAAGTGAATCCGATAAAAATAACGGTGCCAAAATGATGGAACCGTAGGATATTAACCGGTGTTGTTATAATCAATTTTAAGATTCCCCTAATAAAACATTAAAGTCATTTGGACTTAAAGATTTCTCTCAACCAAAACACTTCTCTCATCTCCTGATTTTCACTTTCTAAAACTAAACCTCGGCAACAACAAGGAGCTTGGAGCACAGTGGGCAACACGGCCATCGTCGTCAGCAAAACTGGAATATACTTCAGCAAAACCATTCTTAGAATTAAATAACCAAGCCATAGGATTTCGAGGTAGTTTTCCTAGTGCAAAATAAATTCTCAACCTTTTCGTTAGGCACTTGCATAATCATTTTATGCAAATTAAGTCCTAACCGGTCTTAGGATTCCGAGGTAGTTGTTTGGTACGACATAAACCCTCACATCTTCCAGGCTATCTGTATGATCAAATCATACGAATATAAGTCTTAATTAACTAAAATTGGCAGAATTACAACATTAAGCAAACTCCCAAATTGAAGCTAAACAATAAGATAGTTTGGGAAGTTGCCAAGATTCTTCTTGGATCCTCAGCTTCTCCTACTTCTCTTCCTTTAGACTCCTGAAATCAACTGTTCCAGATTTGAGTTATTCCCTATTGAAATCTCCAAAATTCAATCCTTTGAAAACCTTAAACTTTGAAATTCTCGAGAACAAAACCACTGATCACTATCTAGAGTTTTATTAAGTGATTCCCATCATTTAAGACGTAATTAACTATAGGGGCTTGCCCTTATAGGGAACTTTAAGAACCCAAGTAATATAAACCCTGCTTAATTCCTTTATATTAAGCAGGGGAACTTGTCGGCTTATAAAATTGGTTCGCAGACCAAATGTATGTCACAAATCTTCTAGTTTATTTAATCGAACCCCATCGTAAAGCAGTGTGTTTGTCCTTCGAGATAGATACACGGTTTATGATGTGGTGCTCGTTTATATAAACTATTTGGGATGTAAGATCGGTTTGATTTCATATCTTAAAATTTTCAAACTTAAAATTATTTTCAAAATCAAATGCTACTTTCTAAATTATATATATATATATTTAAATTAAATTTAAAATCTAAAATTCACCGACAATTTCTGTAGGCGACCCCTTATAAAAATACAACACTCAACCTAAAAATATGTCGACAGCTTACCATCCATATCTCTCACATGCTCTCGAGTAAGACTCACTTTTTTCAAAATCTTTCTTAATAAACCGATCCGTGAATCGATAGATGACGAAGCACGTGAAGTAGAAGCACGAGAAGTAGAAGCAGCTGAAGCAGAAGTAGTAGAAGCCCTACCAAATCCTCCTCTCCAGCCAAACTCTGAATGTGCAGTGTAAGCACCAACGTTTACACTAGTAATTGGTCTCAATGGCTCTCCTAACCGTCACCTGATTTTCCTCTGTAGCAGGTAAATTTGCATAAAATTCTCTTACCACAAAAACAACAGAAACAGCGGAGAAGCAATAGTAATTCTGCCAGTTTCTTCTTGCAATCATATCTTCAATTACCTCTTCTGGCTTACTAAACACTCGCTCAGGAATCAACTTACATGATTGCAATGCATCAACGTATCATTCCTTAGCCCTCAAACTAACAAATTTGTCAGAATCAAATTTTGGTTTTTCTCATGCACGCTTTAACTTTGGAGCCATCTCTAAAAATTCACGAAAAATTCACCATAAATTCCAAAATCAAACTAAACTTGCTAAATTATCTTCCAAAAGATATTTTCACTAAATCCAAGCAATTTAGATTTGATAGAACGGGTGATCATTGTTCATTGTTATATCATCTTCTTCAATCCATTTATTTTTCACAAACATCGCTTTATCTATTTCTTCCACATACCTCGAATGATTGAATTGCATCTTGAGTTGCCATCCCATGTGATTCAGATGTAAGGTAATATCATTGATTTTTGCTTCCATTGAAGTCACTCGGGCTTCAATTCTTGCAATCATCTCTCATATACCTTAAATACTAACAACCAGATATCCATTAAATAACTCCTTAGCACTATCACTATTGAACTTACTTTTATCGGAATCTTCGTTCTTCTTCATCTCGTTCTCCCAGGAAGACATGGTGCTCTTCAAAATTTTATTCTTAGACTTCAGAAATGAAATTTGGACTTAAGGTAAGTGTTTCTATCAAGTCTAGTCCTTTTTATAGACTTGGGAGATGCTTGAATATTCCCCTAGACGTTTAGAATCTTCTAAATAACTCCCATAACTTCTCCCCCACGATCTAGGCTTCTAAATTCACATTTTTCACGTTTTTATAATTATGGTGCCTAAGCGCCAACTAGTCGGCGCTTAGCCGCCAGTGCACATTTTATCACAGGTCCGCTAAGTGTCCAAATTTTCATTCTGACTTCTTTTAATCATCAATTAAGGTCGAATAAACTCTACTTAAGTTTAAAAACTCCAAATTACTACCATTAAAAACATAAAAACAAAGCAAACAAAGTAAACAAAACACACAGAACAAACATAAAGCAAAGCACACCGATAAATTTGGGTTGCCTCCCACAAAGCGCTTGTTTTAACGTCTTCAGCCTGACATACTGATGCGAGGAACTGCCAAGTGTAATAATTTCAGAACCACTACTAAGAGGTATAATTCTTTAGCAATAGCGCCAAAAAGTCGATAGCCACGGAGGAGAGCAGGGTAGAAAATGAAGGTTGTATATATTTGTTAAGCTTTATAAATATTATTAATGTTTTTCAGAGTAAAATAGAAATTGTTCTCCCTCCCCTTTTATCAACGCAAGTATACGTATCGTTCAAGTAATAAAGGGCTCTAATGGAGTCCTAGATATCGATCCCACAAGGAAGTTAGAGATTTCAGGACTAATTTCAGCAAATGTAGTTAGATTACTAATCTAATATACGGTAATAACAAACGCTTATACTAAAAAAAAACTTATTACTTAAAGAAAAAGGTTTCAATTTAGAAAAGTATCTTTCTCCTTATTAGAAAATTAAGTTAGTGAATAATTAAATTAGTAAGAATTATATTGTGCTAAATAGGAGCATTCCTATTCTTTACTCTTTGGTCCAGGTGCAAAGAACATTGACTGATCCTATGTTTGGTTACCGAATGCACGGCTAGGTCCGGGAGGATACCGGCTGTCACTTTAGAGCTCCCACGTTCCCCTCGCTTGAGGGCTAACATCTACACTTCAGCTCCCAAACGATAGGACCAAATTGAAGATTTTATTCTGTCACACTAAAATGTCCAATTCTATGCCTGATAATTAATATTTTTCTATTTATTTGCACCCTCCCTCTAAGGCTTTTGACTTCCCTGAATCTTAAATGTAATCTTTACTATAGTTGATAATTCAACATATTTTAACAGTTCAATTGGACAGATTGAAACTAAATTAAGATTTAAGTAAATGATTGTCACAATCTTATTTAATATTTTTAGGCACAACTAATTTAATTCATCATTTTACAAAACATTAACAACAAGGAGAAAGACAAAGAAAACTACTCAGAATTCATAGGAAGAATAACACAAAACTTGGATTTCATTTAAAGTTAATAAACAATAAACAAAAGACTTATCTCTAATCTTCTCCCCAAGCAGACTCCTTGAAGTTCCTTAGACTCTTCCTTTTTGTTTAATACACTTAGAAGACTCACCAAGACACTAAATAAAACACTCACTCTCACAAAAGACACTTAGAAAGAATGAATAACACAAAACTAAAACACCTACAGACACACACACACACACACTAAAAATAGTTTCTATATATAGAAGGAGTCATATTTCTAAAGGTTGCTTAAGCACCTCTTCAAAAAGCATCCAGATTCATAGAATATTGGCTTGAACCGTCATTCTCGCCGTCGGCTGGCTCCTTTGTAATATACTCAAATGATTTCGGGAAAATCTCACCGTCGGCGGCCTCTTCCTCGTCGTCGGCGGGATAGTTCAATTTTCATCTATTTTAGTCATTTTCGTTCCAGATTACCTCCTTTTTGATCTTTTTGCTCCCATTACCTATAAATCTTCATTCCTGCAATAAAACATAGAAAATACATTTATTTAAAGTGCAATTTCATATAAAATTGGTATGAATTTCTTATTACATTTTCTGGTGGTCAAAATCCCACAAACTTAACTATTACATGTCCTCAAGTAATCATGATACTACATAAAAGTAATGATTATTTGTAAAAAAGGTTTAATTCAGAATTACTACGAATTTGAATTAAATAAATATTATAGTAAAGTTTATTAGAAATATTTTTAGATAACTAAACTAATTCTATAGATATAAAGCTACTTGGAGATCAAGTTTTAAGAGTTCTAGTATTCTATTCATTTCAAGAATCACTATATTTTGCAATATCAAATTACTTAAAGAAGTTCAGATGATAGGAAATTCATGAAAATACTATTTAGTAAAATACTAATCCATATATATAAGTTTTAGAAATATGACTAAGTTTTACCTTTTAGGTTGATTCAAATGAAGCCAATTTTTGATAAGGCATCCCCTCAAACTTCTCCTCGTTTATATATTTTTTTTTCATTTTCTTTTCTTTCTGGATTAATTTTCAATCCTTTTTTTTTCTTTTCTTTTCTTTTCTTTTTCATGTGAGGATCACTATTTTTGGTTAGCCTGTTAATAACTTTGATCTTCGTTTTTCTCTTCCTAAATTTGAAACTTGAAATATTTCTTTAGCTTATATGTATTTCATAGTTTTTAGTTCATTGAGTTTCAATCTTTTCTTTCTCAACTAAATACCTTAGAATTTAATATTTTAAAATATAGTTTTCTTTAATTTAAATAGTTAATTATTTTCTCATCCTTTATTCCAAATATCTTAATCTACAAAATTTGTTAATCATTAAAAGTATTTCTTTTAACTTTCTATAATAATTAAAAAAATTGTCGGCATATTTATAGGTTGTGTGTTTTGGAAAGGGGGTCGCCTACAGAAGTTGTCGGCGAATTTTATTTTAAATTTAATATATATATATATATATATATATATATATATATATATATATATGTATATATATATATATATATAATTTGAAAGTAGCATTTGATTTTGAAAATAATTTTAAGTTTGAAAATTTTAAGATATGAAACATCCCAAATAGTTCATATAAACGAGCACTACACCACAAACCGTGTATCTATCCCGAAGAATAAACACACTGCTTAATGATGAGACTCGATTATATAAACTAGAAGATTTCTGATATCCGTTTGGTCTGTGAACCAATTTTATAAGCCGACAAGTTCCCCTGTTTAATATAATGGAATTAAACAGGGTTTATATTACCTGGGTTCTTAAAGTTCCCTATAAGGGCAAGCCCCTATAGTTAATTACATCCTAAGTAACGGGAATCACTTAAGAAAACTCTCGATAATGATCAGTGATTTTGCTATCAAGAATTTCAATGTTTAAGGTTTTAAAGGATTGAATTTTGGAAATTTCAAAAGTGGTTAACTCAAATTTGGAACAGTTTATTTTGGAGTCCAATGGAAGAGAGGTAGGAGAAGCTGGAGATCCAAGAAGAATCTTGGCAACTTCCCAAACTATCTTATTGTTTGGCTTCAATTTGGGATTTTATTTAATGTTTCAATCTCACCAATTTTAATTAATTAGGACTTATGCTTGTATGATATAATCACACAAGTAGCCTCGAAGATGTGAAGGTTTATGTCGTACCGAACAACTACCTCGGAGTCCTAAGACCGGTTAGGGCTTAATTTGCATAACATGATCATGCAATGCCTAAAGAAAAGTTGAGGATTTTTGTTGCACTAGGCAAACTACCTCGAAATCCTATGGCTTGGTTATTTAATTCTAAGAAAGGTTTTGCTGATGTAGATTCCAGTTTTGCTGACGACGATGGCCGTGCTGCCCACTATGCTCCAAGCTCATTGTTGTTGCAGAGGTTTAGTTCTAGAAGTCATAAATCAAAGGATGAGAGAAGAGTTTTGGTTTAGAGAAATCTTAAAATCCAAATGTCTTTAATGTTTTATTAGGGAAATCTTAATGTTGATTATAACAACACCGGTTAAGATCCCACGGTTCCATCCTTCCGGCATCGTTATTTTTATCAGATTCACGTAGTCTAGATGAATTTTCTAAACTCAACTGAATGAGTTCCACACTTTCATTTAGACCGTGTGAAATCCCGTTAGCAACACGTAGGTTACATCATCCGAGGTATTCCTGATCATCCAACAAGCGTTTTAATTTAGTTAAAGTTGTAGTTTTGTTGCTCTGTTTGTGATTAAATTTTGAGTTGTTTTATATTTTGAAACGTTCTGGTGGTGAATTTTATCTTTTTGTGACTTTTAATTTAGTTTTGGTTTCAGTTCAGGTACTATCCTAAAGGTTTTGGTTTTCATGCAACAGTCTTATTTAACATGAAAGAAAAGTAAAGCGCAGTGTAGGTAAAGAAAAGCGTACCTGGAGGGTCTTCCCGTCATTCCAACCTACACTTTAAAACACATATTAAAACATTTAAATATTTCAACAAGTACCTAGGTAAAGACTAAAGGAAGGGTTTTGGTTTTCTACCAGAAACCTAATCCTATAGCTAGTCATTTCCTATACGGCTAGGTTCTTGATTTTGGTTAAGGATGATTTTCTTCACCAAAGAACAATTAAGTTCAATTGTTCTTTAAAACTACCCATCGTATTGAGAAAGTGCTTAGAACAAATCCTAAACATCTTTTTAACACCTCTGGGACAGTTTTGAGTCCAAGTGAATTTAATTACACGGGTGAATTAATCATCCAAGGGTTTAGTTAAGTTTTGTTCCCTTGCTCAGTGAACTAGGATGTTTGATTATCCTATGAGTAAAGTGACATTTCACTTAACACTTCTTTTAATAGTTATAATAATTTAAAGCTTTCAGGGGCGAGTTAATTTGTTAAAGATTTTAATGATTTGAAGTTAAAGTTGATGATTTACTTTAATGTAATTTAATTATGAAATTTTAATCAATGATTTTTAAGTTTGGAATGGTGTTTGATTCATTTAAGTTAAACCTTTTATAAATGATATCAATATTTTTTGTTAATTTAATTTTTTAGATTAACTTAGGTCAAATGGGGTGTTCAAATTATTTATTAAATTTTGATGATTTAATTTGGATTAATTATATTAATTAATTTAATTTTTACATTGTGTTTTAAGGTAAGTTGTATTAAAATTACTTAAAATTTTCAAATTTGATTTAAGTTTGTTTTGAAATGATTTTAAATTAGTTTCAAATATTTTAATTTACTTTTTAATTATTTAAAATTTTAAGCTTTAATCAATTATTAAATTGTTTAATGATGTAGGTTTTAATCAAATTAAGAATTATTTACTTTTAATCATTTAATTATTAATTCCACTTATCCTCTTAAGTTTAAGAGTTAAATATTATTAAGTGATTTATTTAAGGATTTTTAAATTAAAGAATCAGTGTCTTCTTAAATTATATCCCCATTTTAATAATCCAATTTAATTAATCTTCAAAAATTTAAATTATTTAATTAATTAAAGTTTCATTTTTGGTTTATTAAAGTGATTAATGGGTTCCTGTCCTTTGATCTCCCAAAGTTTCAATCATGTAAGAGAAAATTAAATTCAGATATTTTGCCCCCATTTTGATTAAACCTAAAGTTTTAATTAGGGGTTAAAATCTTTTAATTACCTTTATGCCCCTTTAAGCCTATTTATTTTATAACTCATTAAATTAAGCTTAAGTGAACTTAAAATTTTTATGCCACTTCACACACATGTCAATTAAGACATTAGAGGAGAAAATGTGATTTTTCTGAATTTAATTTATTCATTTAATTATTTTTAATGGAAAATAAGGGTTTTCAAAGAAAATTGACCAACATGACCAAGGTAAAGTTTCTTTCCTTAAGAAAATTATGGGATGTTTCTAATGTCCAGAGGACCACTTGGACCAATTTTGGTGATTTGTTTAATTATATTTTATTTATTATAATTATTTTAAGTTTTAGAGTGTTAATTAATTATAAAATAAAATAAAAGTTGAAAAATAGATTTTATATTTTTTAAAAATCTCTCTAACCACAAGAAAGTCAAAGAAACAAATTTTACATTTTTATGATTTTTCTTTGATTTATTAGAATTAATTTAGTGGGAATGCTAGAAAATACATTTTTTTAATTCAAAAATTGTTTTAAGGCTTTGAAATTAAATATCTTAACCTAGAGACTTAGGAAAAATATTTGATTGGTTCTTAAGTGATTAGGGGCCAAATATGACATTTTTATGATTTTTATTATTTTATGATTTTTATAATTTTTTTAATTATTAAAAAAATTAAAATATGCTTAAAAATGAAAATTTTTAGAAAATTCCAATTTTATTTTTCTTAGACTCCTCTAATATCAGAGAAATCCAAAAATCAATTTGGTGAATTTTTGAAATGTATTTATGGAGTTATGAATTTTTAAATTTTAATTTTGATTGTGTGGCTTAATTGATAAATTTAATAGGGTTAAACATTTTTAATTAACTTCAAATTTTTATGTGAGGTTCCCCTGATCCTAAAGATCAGTGAAAAATTATTTTCAAGTCATTTTAATGTGTGATTAACTCTAATTAACTAAAGTTCAATTTAGAGTTATTAGGCCAATTAGGATTATCCTTAACGAATTAACTCAAATCATAACTATCCTAGGGTCCTCAAGTCCTAAGGAACTTCACAAAATTTTCTTAGAATTTTCTAAGCAACATGCTAATTTTTGGAATTAAAATATCAAAAACAGTGTCATGAACTTGAAAAATACATAACTTTTCATAGGGATGGCCTCTGACCTTGAAAAATTCAGGGAATGTTCCCCAAGTCAGAGGCTTCAAAAGCCCTATGGTCTCATGCCATGGTGAAATGTCTATGCAAATGGAGAATTGAAATACCATAATGAGTAAATAATTAATTAAAAATAAAATACTCATCATATTAACTCAATTCTTTTTTCACAATATTCTCGTCTGTTCACTGAGCAAGAGGGTATTTTTATTTTATTTTTATAATTTTTCTATGAAAAGATATGAATTTTTAAGTTCTCGCTTTTTAATTAAATCAGAAAATCCTATTTCCCTACTTATCCACGTCGGCACCGCGTCAACCTACGGCGGATCGAACTCCACGTGTCGTCTTCTGGTTTGGTGCCTCCATCCGACTCAGCTGCCACGTGGTCCGCGATTCACGTTCCATCTCCCCGTCCGACGCCATCATAGTCGTTCGTTTGATACACGCGCAATCCGACGGCGGCTGATCATCGTCTCCGACTGGTGTGCACCCGTAACCGTCAACCTTCTAACCCTAATATCTCCCTCGATTCTCAAAGGATTTTCGAGTTCTTATGCTCTATGGATTCGTCATGAGAAGACGAACACATCCATACGGTTAACATGCCATGAAATTAAGCCAAACTAAATGGAGAATTCACAAAAGCTCGGGAGGAAGGAAGAGTCCATTCCTTGGCTCTGAGAGGTGAAGCCTCAATCAGAGATGCTCAGCACGTTCGTTGGAGTCCAAGGAGGCTAGGGATGATGCCTGGAGCTGTGGTGAAATGCCTAGACTTGATTTCGACCAGGCCCGATCACAAAGCTTGGAGGCTGGAACAACTGGGTGGCCTGGAGAGGGGGCTTTTACTGGGGAACTCCTTCTCTACCTCTGTTGAAGGAATGAGAGGAGTTAATTTGGATTTGGTGAAGAATTGGAGAGTGTCCTGTTTCTGGCCTGATTTTTAGCTGAGAAATTGGGCTCAGCTAGGGGGATTCAGGGCAGGAGAACAGTGGGGATGAATTTCGCTTGGCAAGGAGGAGTTCTGGAGTGATTTTGGCAGAGTTTCCTAAAGGTTAGGTTCAGCACCTTTCATGGCCGAGAGGTTTGGTGTTTAAATAGGCAGGGCTGGAGGGCTTCCCAGGGGCAATTAAGGACTGTGATCGAGCACTTAGGGGAGAAGAAGAAGAGCCATGGAGTCCAATTGGAATGGGACAGCTCAGCAAATTGATTTTGAATTTTTGAAACAATTGGGACCTCTCGGCCTGGTGTCTTCCGGCTACTGAGGTGGCCGGGCGGCCAAGGTCAAGTCAGGCAAAAGTTCAGGGGGTCAGAGGGGTTGAGTGGTGGCATCAATTAGAGTATTTGATGGCTTTAGGGTAGAGATTTAATGGATATTTGGGATTTGGGTTAGGTGAGGCTAACCTGGGTTTAGCCCTTGGTCCAAATACTAGATTTTTGCCCAAAGTGGTTTGAGCTTGTCTCAAAATCCTTGGAGAGGTTTGGGTGAGGTTTGGTGGCTGGTTTTGAAGTTTGGGGAGGAGATTTGATAGTTCAAGAGTGAGGAAAATTTGATAAGAAGGGAGAAGGGAAGGGTCACCTCCCCTTGCCCAATTTGGCAAATATTGACTTTGGTATGGCTATGAGATGATGCACATGCCATGTTATGCTATGTATGAGCCATTAGAAACTTTCATGCAAAAGGAATTAAAAGCTTTTATGAATTTTGGGGATTTTGTGTCAACATGCTTAATTTGGTTAATGAACCATGCATACATGCAATGCTTCATGTAATGCCATGGAATGGTGTTTTAAATATCATGAGGTGATATTATGATAAAAATATGTCATATGGGCTCACTTTTGGGCTTTTAAAATTTAATTAAGTGAGCTTTTCAAAATGCATAAGGGTATGGGCCTTTTAACATGCATGTGATGATTTGAAATTTTGAAATCAAATATGGGATGACCAAATTGAATTGGAATTGATTGAAATTGGCTTTAGATATGTTGAAGTTTGATTGAAAATTATTTGGGAATTTTCATGGGCCACATAGTTTAATTTGAAGAGGATTTGGGCTTATGGGCCAAAATTGGGCTTTTGGCCCAAGTGAATTTTAAGAGGGTTTTAGGCCAAAATTTTGATCAAATGAATGTTGGTTTTGGTATAGAAATGTGTTAGGAAAGTTTTAGGAAAATTTTGAAGAAAATTTGAATTGATTTGGACTGGATTTGGGTATGTTTGGGTTCATGGGTGATTTTGGGAAAAAATGGGTTCTTGAGTATTGAATTTAAATGTGAACCAAATTGGGCTTGGTTTTGGTTGAAATTGGTATTAAGAATATTGAATTGAAGTTTAGGATTGAATTTGATGAAAATTTGGATCAATTGGGCTAATTTGGTTTGACATTGGGTCCACTTGGGTTAGGATTGGGTCAAATTGGGGATTTCTGCAAAAGTGGGCTAAATTGACAAATTTGGGCCATGGTGTAGTTGAACAAAATAAAATTAGGAATATTTGGAATTTTTTGGAATTTTCTGGGAATTTTCGGAATTTTTGGAATTTTGGGCCAAAAGGGTATTTTAGGGTATCAAGAGGTTATTTGGAGGGTATTGGGGTATTTTGGTGAATTTAAAAGGTGGGGGTTGTTCTGAAATGATTTTTAGGAATTTTGGGAATTTTGGGTAATATTTGGAAGTTTTTGGAGAGTTTTGGGGTAGGCTCATGGCTATAGGGGTAGGCTTATGGATCTCAACCAAGTCTAACCACTTTGGGACCAAGCTTAGCCAAATGGTAACCACTTTATGATTCTTCACATATTGACCTTAGCCATCTTAATCAAAGATCAGTGGCTTCGGTTCAATTATGTGAGTTTCTTAAAGGGTGAAAGGGGCAAAGTTCAAAGTTTAGGGTTAAAGGGTAAAATGGCTTAGGAGTGTGTGTGTGTGCAAGAGAAGCTCAGGGCACCCAGGGTCACCCTAAATTTAAACAATCCTATAGGAACTCACTATTGATTGCCCATATGGTGATTTTAACCTTCCAAGGTGATTTAGAGGTTTGCAACCATCCAAGTGGGATCCCAAGAGGAGTCAAGAAGTAGCTGAATTGCTAAAGGGTGGGTCCCAACTCTTGTGCTCTAGGATAGTCAATGAGAAACCTTATGGCTAGATCCTAAGAAGCACTAAGGAGAGAAAAGACCTCACCAAAAAATGAGGTCAACAAATGGACCCCCAATAGGTGTGGTGTGCTAACCAAGCACACCGCGCGTATTGGCGTTGACCGAAGAGATCAACAAAACCAACACAGACGTCTAAGTGACACACTTAGAACAAAGCGTAGAACAATTCCGCTGGGGAGTGTCGGGTAAATCTCCAAAACTGAAGATTCCCGAACTCTCGCTGTGGAAAAGGAGGTGGATTCCAAATCACAAGATCTGGAGAGATAAGATTTTAGATTCGTTTCAATTTTATTTCAAATTTTAAGTTTGAGTTTCAAATTGATTTGAGTTTCAATTTTAGTTAAAGTTCGATTTAAGATTGATTTCAAGGTGGATTTCGTTGAGATTCAGAATTTAGAATGAGAATCGGAACCTAGGTTTTAACCTCGGAATTTGAAAGAGAACTAGATTTTAGGCTCTAGTCTCGACGAAGAGATGGAATTTAGGCTCCAATCTCGGAAAGAAGATCAGAATTTAGGTACTGATCGAAAGGGATGAGGATCGGAATTTAAGTACCAGCCTCGGGAGAGAATCAGAATTTAGGTACCGACCTCACAAAGGATAAGAATCAGAATTTAGGTACTGATCTTGAAAGAGTGAGAATTGAAATTTAAGTATCAATCTCAAAAAGAGAGTCGGAATTTGGGTACCGACCTCGAAAGGAGAGAACTGGAATTTAGGTACCAGTCTCGAAAGAGAATCGAAATTTAGGTATCGATCTCGAAAAGAGAGTCGGAATTTAGGTACCGACCTCGAAAGGAGAGAACTGGAATTTAGGTACCAGTCTCGAAAGAGAATCGAAATTTAGGTATCGATCTTGAAAAGAGAGTCAGAATTTAGGTACCGACCTCGAAAGGAGAGAGCTGGAATTTAGGTACCAGTCTCGAAAGAGAATCAAAATTTAGGTATCGATCTCGAAAAGAGAGTTGGAATTTGGGTACCGAGCTTGAAAGGAGAGAACTGGAATTTAGGTACCAGTCTCGAAAGAGAATCGAAATTTAGGTATCGATCTCGAAAAGAGAGTTGGAATTTAGGTACCGACCTCGAAAGGAGAGAACTGAAATTTAGGTACCAGTCTCGAAAGAGAATCGAAATTTAGGTATTGATCTCGAAAAGAGAGTCAGAATTTAGGTACCGACCTCGAAAGGAGAGAATTGGAATTTAGGTACCAGTCTCGAAAGAGTGAGAACTGGAATTTAGGTACCAGTCTCGGAAGGTTGACGATTGATTCGTGAAGATCTCAATGATTAGAAGCGCAGTAGAAGATTGGAATGGGACAGGAAAGTGTTTCACGTCCCGAAGGATTTCATCAAAGGTTGAAAGTTTGGCGAAGGAAGTGAATCCACGCCATCAGAACCAAATCGAGAAACTCGTGGTTCTGTGTTAGTAGACACAGTGACCTTCTCAAAAGAGGGGAGAAATCGCAGAGAGTCGAAAAGATTTCGAGAACAGCCGAAGGCTGGGGATATCGGATTCAGAGCTTCGTTTTCATTATTCATTGGATTTTTTAAGTTTCGTTTTCGATTGAAATTTCACTTTGATTCAGATTTGCATTAATTTGCTTGGTTCACATCTTGAAGTTTTAAGTTGATCTATTTTGAGTTTTTGTTTGTGTTTTATTCAGACTTTGAATTCAAATTTTATTTTGTTGTTATTATTTCATTCAAATCGTTCTTCGTCCAACTTTCTTTTTAAACCGAGTTAAACTCAGATCTGGTGGCGTTTGCAATAAATTGCACAAAACTAAAGGTAAAACACAAAGTTCATCTCCACTAAAATGTCGAAGATACATCAGGTGATTCCATCAAAACATTTCTGATGACATCCTTCCGAAAACAAACTTTTACAAAAGTTCATATATATATCTGAACATGGACTGCACTGATATCTCCGTGTACTCTGACAAAATTGTTTGTTTGATTCATCCATGTCTGAAGAGTAAACTACACAGGTAATAACATCACCTTCTAAGCCACTTTCCGGAGGAGAATCCCACGTAAGTGTATTTTAGAGGTGTGCTACTACTATGTAGCCTACGGCTCGTAGGTCCGCAAATTCTCTAGTTACGGATCCGGTCGGAAGTAGACCGGAATTTTACTCTCATCCATCTTCCCGAAAGTGATGGAGATTCGTTCGTATGGAACTCCTGGTATGCAGTGTTTCGCCAAATCTGCACCATTTCACTGTAGTACGAGGATAAAGCCTACTGGTAGAGGTATCTCCACCGTCCCTCGGAATTCTCTGGGGCCAACTATCCGGAGTTCTGTCTCGAACATAATGTTACATTGGTGTCGGCATATTTTTAGGTTAAGTGTTTTATTTTGAAAAGGGGGTAGCCTACAGAAGTTGTCGGCGAATTTTAAATTTAATTTAAATATAGATATAATTTAGAAAGTAGTATTTGATTTTGAAAATAATTTTAAATTTGAAGATTTTAAGATATGAAATCAAGCCGATCTCACATCCCGAATAGTTTACATAAACGAGCACCGCACCACAAACCGTGTATCTATCCCTAAGGATAGACACACTGCTTGATGATGGGGCTCGGTTAAATAAACTAGAAGATTTGTGACATCCGTTTGGTCTGCGAACCAATTTTATAAGCCGACAAATTCCCCTGCTTAATATGAAAACATTAAACAGGGTTTATATTACTTGGGTTCTTTAAAATTCCCTATAAGGGCAAGCCCCTATAGTTAATTACATCTTAAGTGACGGGAATCACCTAAGAAAACTCTCGATAATAATCAATAATTCTGCTCTCAAGAATTTCAAAGTTTAAGTTTTCAAAGGATTGAATTTTTGAATCTCAATAGGGAATGGATCAAGTTTGGAACATTTTATTTTGGGAATTCAAAGGAAGAAAAGTAGGAGAAATTATGGATTCGAAGTGAACTTCGATAATCTCCCGACTATCCTATTGTTTGGCTTGGATTTAGGACAGTCCTAATGTTTATTTAATGTTTTAATCTTGCCAATTTTTAATTAATTAGGGCTTATATTTATATGATAGAATCATACAAATAGCCTGGAAGATATGAGGGTTTATGTCGTATCGGACGACTACCTCGGAATCCTAAGACCGGTTAGGGCTTAATTTGCAATGCAAATGCCTAACGAAGAGTTGAGGATTTATGTTGCACTAGGCAAACTACCTCGAAGTCCTATGGCTTTGTTGTTTAATTCTAGGAAAGTTTTGCTGAAGTGGGTTCAAGTTTTGCCGACGACGATGGCCGTCGTTGTCCACCATGCTCCGAGCTCCTTGTTGTTGCGGAGGTTTAGTTTTAGAAGTCATAAATCAGGAGATGAGAGAAGTGTTTGGTTTAAAGAAAGTCTTAATTTCCATGTGTCTTTAATATTTTAATTAAAACAGATCTTAAAGTTGATTAAACAGAACCGATTAAGATCCTACGGTTCCGTCATCCCGGCACCGTTATTTTCATCGAATTCACTTAGTCCAGATGAATTTGCTAAACTCAACTAAATGAGTTCCACACTTTCATTTAGACCGTGGGAAATCCCGTTAGCAACACGTGGGTTACATCATCCGAGGTATTCCCGATCATTCAATGAGACGTTTTAATTTAGTTGTAGTTGTAGTTTTGTTGTTCGTTTGTGATTAAATTTTGAGTTGTCTTATATTTTGAAATGTTGTGGAGGTGAATTTTATCTTGTAGTGTCTTTTAATTCGGTTATGGGTTTCAGTTTTGGTTTACGTCCTAAAGGTGTAGGTTTTCATGCAACTGTTGTTTATCATGCAAGAAAAGTAAGTGCGATACGATTAAATAAATTGCCTTAAAGTAAATCGCAATAAAATAAAAGCGTACTCGGGGGTCTTCCCGTCATCCCAAGCTGCACTTAAAACACAGTTAGCATATTTAAGCATTTAAAGTAAGTTCCTAGGTAAAGCTAAGGGAAAGGTTATGGTTTTCTACCAAGTTCCTAATCCTATGGCTAGTCATCTCCTATGACGTCTAGGTCTTCGATTTTGGTTTTAAGGATGGTTTTCTTCACCAAAGAACAACTAAGCTCAATTTGTTCTTAAGGATATTCCATCGTATTGAGGAAGTGTTTAAGACGAATCTTAAACATCTTTTCAATATTTCGGGAATTGTCCTAAGTCCGAATGAATTCTATTGTTCAAGTGAATTAATCATCCAGGGTGTTTGAGTTAAGTTTTATTTCTTGCTCAGTGAATTAGGATATTTGAATATCCTTATGAGTGAAGTGTCATTTCACTTGATACTCCATTTAGGAGTTATAATAGTAAAAGCTCCTAAGGGCAAAATGATATTTAATGATTTGTGATTCAAATTTAAGTTCAAATTAATGATTTAAGTTTGGAATAGTGTTCAAGTTATCCTAGATTTATTTTTGAATTCTTCATGTCTTTATATTTAATTTAATTTAATTTAATTTAACTTAATTTAATGTAAGGTGGTTTAATTTAATTTAATTTAACTTAAGTTAATTTAATGTAATATGATTTAGTTTAATTTAATTTAATTTAATTTAATTTAATTGAATTTACTTTTTAATTTAATTTGATTTAATTTAATTTAATTTAATTTAATTTAATATAATATAATATAATTTAATTTAATTTAATTTAATTTAATTCAATTTAGTTTGGTTTGATGTTATATTAAATTAATTTGAAGTTAATTTGATTTTTAATTTAATTTGATTTAATTTAATTTAATTTAATTTAATTTATTTTTTTGATTTAATTTAATTTAGTTTAATTTTTAATTTAATTTAATTTTTTAATTTAATTTAATTTTTAATTTAATTTAATTTAATTTTATTCATTTTAATTTTAATTAAAGAGTTCAATATTTAATTTTAGTTTAATGATTAAGTCTTTTAGCATTTTAAATCTTAAACTTGGATTATCATTTTAATTAGAAATTAAGTATTATTGGGATGATTAATTTAGGGATTTTTAAATTAAAGAATAAATCTCTTCCTAATAATATCCCTATTTTAATAATTCTAATTTTATTATTCTTCCAAATTTAATCAATTATTTAATTAAAGTTTAATCATTTTAAATTGCTTAATGAGTTTCTACCCTTCAATTATTAAATTTCAATCATCCAAATCAGATTAGGATCAAATATTTTACCTATTAATTTTTTATTAAACCTAAAGTTTTAATTAAAGGGTTAAGATTTTAATTACCATTTTGCCCTTCAAGCCTAATAATTTCATAACTCACTAAATTGAGCTCAAATGAACTTGAAATTTTTATGTGACTTCACTCATATGTCAATAAAGACATTAGAGGAGAAAATGTGATTTTTCTGTATTTAATTTATTTATATAATTATTTTTGGTGGAAAATAAGGATTTCCAAGGGAAATTTAATAACATGACCAAGGGAAAGTTTCTGTCCTTAAGAAAATTATGGGACATTCCTAATGACCAGAGGACCACTTGGACCAAATTTTGTGATTTTTTGAATTATATTTTATTTATTAGAATTATTTTAAGTTCTGGAGTATTAATTAATTTAAAAATAAAATAAATGTTGAAAAATGAATTTTATGTTTTTCAAAAATCTCTCTGATATCAAGGAAACCAAAGAAGCAAATTTTGCAATTTTCTGATTTTTCTATGATTTATTATAATTATTTTAGTGAAAATGCTAGAAAATACATTTTTTTAATTTTAAAATTACCCTAGAACTTTAAAAATTAATATCTCACCAAATAGGCCTAAGAAAAATATGGGGTTTGTTCCTAAGTGATTAAAATTCAAAATGTGACATTTTGGTGAATTTTATTATTTTTGTGATTTTTATTATTTTTTAATTATTAAAAATATTAAAATAATATTAAAAATCAACTTTTTTAGAAAATTGAAATTTTAATTTTATTAAATTCCCCTGATATCAGAGAGGCTCTAAAACCAATTTGGTGAATTTTTGAAAGGTATTTTGAAAGTTATGAATTTTTAAAGTTTAAAATGACTAAATGGCTTAATCAACCCAATTAATAGGGCTAACCAAGTCCAATTGACTTCAAAATTTTATGGTGGGTTCCTCTGATCCTAAAGGTCAGTGGAGAATTGATTTCAAGTCAATTTGATCTATGGTTAACTCTAATTAATTAGAGACCTATTTTGAGTGTTTAAGCCAATTAGGGTTGTCTAAAATGAACTAACTCAAAATCTATTTTTCCTAGGGTTCTCTGGTCATAAGGAACATCACCAAATTTTCCTAGAATTTATTTCACAACATGCTATTTATTGGAATTAAAATACTCAAAACAGTGACATGAATTTGAAAAATCAATAACTCTTCATAGGGATGGCCTCTGACTTTGGAAAATTCAGAAAATGTTCCCAAATTCAGAGGCTTCAAAAGCCATATGGTCTCATGCCATGGTGAATTGTATACATGCATGGAGAATTAAATGTATGCAGAGAGTAAATAAATTATAAAAAATAAAATACTTGATGAAATTAAATGATTTCTTTTCCACATTATTCTCCTCTCGTTCACTCGAGCAAGAGAGTATTTTTATTTTATTTTTATGATTTTCCTACACAAAGTTATGAATTTTTGAAGTTTAGGGAATTAAATAAATAGAAAATACCCCTAATTTTCTACTTATCCACGCGGCGCCGTGTCATCCTTAACATCTCCGAAGTGCCGCGTGGCGCGCTCCCATTCGACGCTGCCATCCGCGTCAGCGCTCCCGGGACCCGCTGTATCGCTCCGTCTTCTCGATCCGACGCGATCCTGGCCGTCCGTCCGCGCGTGTATTAAATGGACGGCATCCGTTCATCGTCCCCAAGTGTCCTCACCCGAGAGCCGTCCACACTAAATCCCTAATATCTCACTCAATACTCAATGGATTTTCATGTTCTTATGCTCTATGGATTCGTCTTGAAGAGACGAACACATCTATACGGCTAATGTTTATTGAAATTAAAGCATTTGAAATGGAGAATGTTTAGAAGCTCGGGGTGAAGAATTGATCCATACCTTAGCTCGAGAGGTGAAGCCTCGATCGGAGATGCTCGGCACGTTCGTTGGAGCCTGCGGGAGGCTAGGGATGAAGCCCTGGGATGTGGTGAATCGCCTAGGTGTGATTTCCACCAAGGCCGATCACAACCTTTGGAGTCCGGAACAACCGGGTGGCCCGGAGATGGGGCTTTTGCTTGGTGGACACCTTCTCTTGGTCCGGTGAAGGTGTAGGACCAATCAATTTGAGGATTGATCCACTGTGGAGAAGTGTCCTGGTTTTGGGCTTGGATTTCAACTGCGAAATCGAGCTCGCAGAGCAGAAATGGCAGGGGGATTTCAGTGGGGATCAAGTGCTCTGTGTATGGGGAGTAGTCTGGAACAATTTTGGCAGAGTTTCCTTAAGGTTTGTTTTAGCACTTTTCCATGGCCGAGAGGTGGGGAGTTTAAATAGGCAGGGCTGGAGGGCCTCCCGGGGGAGTTGAGGGCCGGATCACTCGCTCATGGCAAGTGAAGAACAGCTCGCAATGGCCATTTGGAGTGAGGCAGCTCGGCGAAGGTGGAATTCCAAAATTTGGCTCCTCCCGAGGTTTCGGGCATGGTGTTTTCCGTGCGGCGGGTGGCCGGCCGGCGTGGTCAAGTCACCCTCAAGCTCGGGTGGGTCGTAGGCTGGGTTTGGTGCATTCAATCGAGGTTTGACATGTGTAAAGGAGTTTGATTTAAATGGAATGGGAGAAGGCTCACTTTGGCTTGGTTTGGGTCAACCCACCATTTTGGGCTTGGTGCACCCTTCCAAGCTCTAATTTTGAGCCGAGGGAATCATTTAGGTCGGCTTAGAAGGAGTAGTGAAGTCTCCATCCATGATGAGGTGGCTAAACATGGTTTAGTGTGTGACATGATTAAGGTAAAAAAGGGTTAAAGGAGGTTTAAGAAAGAACCCCTCTTCTTGCCATAAATGGACTAATGACAAGTCAAAGCCCTCATGGCTTCATGTGGCTTGAGAATGGCTTGTTCATGGCTCCATTTGGCTTGGGAAAAGGTTGATTTGTTTCATGAAAAGGGTTTTAGAAATTTTTTGACATTTAGGGGGTAATTTGACATGTGGCTTGATTTGGAATGGTTTAATTGATGATGGAATTATAACTTAGGGAATGTCTTTGATTAAATGGATGGCAAATGGAAATGTCATGTGGGCTTTAGGGCCAAATTGGGGCTTTTGTATTTGGTGGAAATGGGCTTTTAGGAAGGTTTAGGGAAGTGGGCTTTTAGGTTTGAAAATGAATTTATGGATAGAAATTTTATAAAGAGGTTGGGCCAAATAATTGTTGAGTTTGGTTTAGGGATGTGTGATGAGTGGTTTGGAGTCAATTTGGTGTGATTTGGACTTGAATTGGTTTGAATTTGGGTTTAATTGGTAAGTGGGCCTATGTAGGTCAAATTGGGCTAACTTGGGCCAATGTTGGGCTAGAGTTGAAATTAATGTAAAATTAATGTTGGGAAATGTTTATGGGAGTGTTTCAAAGAGGTTTTGGCTTTGGTTAGGTTTTGATTTTGGGATTTGGGCTCATTTGGGCTAGGTTTGGGTTTAGGTCAAAAATGGGCCTTTTAGCTTTGGGTTGAATTTGAGTGGGGTTTGGATCAAAATCTTGGGCAAATCATGTTAGTGTTTTGTTTATGGGGATGTTAAGGAAGGTTTAGAAAAGATTTGGGGTTAATTGGAGTTGAATTGGGTGAGTTTGGGCTAAGTTTGGGTCATGGGTCCAAATTGGGCTTTAAGGCCAAAAGTGAAATTGGATCCAAATGCCAATCAAATTGGGCTTGGATTTGGTCTAGATTGGTGTTGGGGATGTTGAATTGAAGTTTAGAATTGAATTGGACCAGAATTTGGGTCAATTGGGTAGGTTAGGTTTGACATTGGGTTCACTTTGGGTTAAAATGGGTCAAATTGGGGGTTTTAATAAAAGTAGGGTAAATTGACAAAATTGGCCCATGGTGTAGTTGAACAAAATGAAATTGGGAATATTTGGGATTTTCTGGAATTTTCTGGGAATTTTCTGAATTTTTGGATTTTTTTGGCTAAGAGGGGTATTTTGGGTATTTGGAGGGTATTGGGAGGTATTTTTGGAATTTTTGATATTTTTGGGTTTGGATGATCAATTTGAGTGATGTGGAAATTTTTGGGAATGATTTTGGAGAATTTTGGGTGATTTGGAAATTTTTGCAAATTTTGGGCTATTCAGGGCTTTGGTAGGTTAGGCGGGTGTAAGGTCCCGGGGGTCAAAAATTGAAAATTTGGAAAATTGAAGATTGGGTGAATATAAGTGGAATAAAATCATTTTGGTTGAGCCATGAAGCCACATCAAGCCCATATGAGCCATGAAGGGACTCATTTGAGGCATTCACTATGTTGTTCCTAACCCTCTTAGCCGAGGGCTTAGGGGTTAAGGACCATCCATGTGAATCACTCACATGAGTCGGGAGGTCAAGTTAGGTATAGGTGTGTTTCTAGGAGGTGTGTGAAAGTGTAGTGTGTAGGTGTAGTGTGTGTGTAAGTCAACCCTTCACCAGACCAGGCCACCCAGGGCAGTCCTAAGGCCAAAGAGTCCTATAGGAACTCATCCTTTAAACTTCCACACTTGATTTCAACCCTCTAGGTGATTAGGGGTCTACAGTCAAGTTTGTGGAGTTTGCAGGGAGTTAAGAAGTGGTTTGAAATTCTAGATGGTGGATCCCAATTCTAGTCCTCTAAGATAGTCAAAGGAAAAGCCTAAGGCTAGATCCTGAAGTACTAAAGAGAAGAAGAGAAGACCTCATCAAAAATGAGGTCAACAAATGGACCCCTAATAAGTGTGGTGAGTCGACGGAGCACACCTGCGCGTATTGGTGTTGACCGAAGAGATCAACAAAACCAATCACAGATGTCCAAGTGACAAACTTAGGACGAAGTAGGAGAATTTCCGCTGGGGAGTGTCAAGTACATCTCTAGGACTAGAGATTCCTGAACTCTCGCTGGGGAAAGGAAAAGGAGGTGAATCCCAAATCACATGATCTGGGAGAATTTCGATTTAGATTTTATTTTGTTTCATGTTTAAGTCATGATGTGTGATTTTAGATTTCAATTTGGAGTTTCAATTTAGATTGAAGTTTGTCAAGATTAATTTGAAGGGATTTGATTTGAAATGAAAATTGGAATTTTGAAGTTTTAGATGTAACATCTTCAACCCCAAAAGAAGATCGAATCGATTGGATTGGATCATTACAATGAGGAAAGATCTCAGGGTAATGCGGTATTGGATGTAAAATCCTTAACCTTAAGAGTTTGATTTTGATGTATTTCAGTGCAATAGGGAAAGAATCCTAAAGCAGTGCAGTCTTGGATGTAAAATCCTCGACCCAAAAGTTTGAATTTGATGTATTTCAGTGCAATAGGGAAAGAATCCTAAAGCAGTGCGGTATCGGATGTAAAATCCTCAACTTCAAAAAATTGATTTTGATGTATTTCAGTGCAATAGGGAAAGAATCCTAAAGCAGTGCAGTCTTGGATGTAAAATCCTCGACCCAAGAGTTTGAATTTGATGTATTTCAGATGCAATAGGAAAGAATCCTAAAGCAGTGCAGTCTTGGATGTAAAATCCTTGACCCAAAAGTTTGAATTCGATGTATTTCGAGTGCAATAGGGAAAGAATCCTAAAGCAGTGCAGTCTTGGACGTAAAATCCTCGACCCAAAAGTTTGAATTTGATGTATTTCAGTGCAATAGGGAAAGGATCCTAAAGCAGTGCGGTCTTGGATGTAAAATCCTCGACCCAAAAGTTTGAATTTGATGTATTTCAGTGCAATAGGGAAAGAATCCTAAAGCAATGCAGTCTTGGACGTAAAATCCTCGACCCAAAAGTTTGAATTTGATGTATTTCGGTGCGATAGGGAAAGGATCCTAAAGCGATGCAGTCTTGGATGTAAAATCCTCGACCCAAAAGTTTGAATTTGATGTATTTCAGGTGCAATAGGGAAAGGATCCTAAAGCGGTGCGGTCTTGGATGTAAAATCCTCGACCCAAAAGTTTGAATTTGATGTATTTCGGTGCAATAGGGAAAGAATCCTAAAGCGATACGGTACTTGGATGTAAAATCCTCGACCCAAAAGTTTGAATTTGATGTATTTCGAAGTGCAATAGGAAAGAATCCTAAAGCGAGTGCGAGTCTTAGATGTAAAATCCTCGACCCAAGAGTTTGAATTTGATGTATTTCGAGTGCAATAGGGAAAGAATCCTAAACGGTACGAGTCTTGGATGTAAAATCCTCGACCCAAGAGTTTGAATTTGATTGAGGTTTGATGTGAGATCTGGAAAGATCGAATTTGAGATTTGAAAGAGATTTGGAATTTGGAAAGATTGAATTTGAAATTTGATAGAGATTTGATTTGGAAAAGAAAACAAGGAAAAACTTTATTATCATGATTTTATTTATTTTAGCACATTTTTTTATTTTTGGGTTCGGACCCAGTCATAAGTAATCACTTCACCCGTGCTTCTAGGGATGGAAAGTTCATTCCTTCGAAACATCAGGTAGCGTAATACTTTTTCAAGTATCGTCCATTGATCGGAAGCATATGTCGTTCTCCTCGACGGTTTACTAGGCCGGTAGGAACCTCCCGAGTATACTCGCTTCAACCACAAACGGTCCTTCCCAAGTGGGTTCAAATTTTCCTCCTATCTTGCGGTGTGCAAGGATAGGTCTCTTGAGAACAAGAACTAAGTCACCAACTTTGAAGGTTCTTGGGCAGACCAGTTTGTCGTGGGCTTGAACCATCTTAGCTTGGTAGAGTTCTAAATTACATTTGCGCCGCAAGTCTTTTCCCTTCCGGGCTCTCTAATTCTTCGAGTCGTAATTTGGCGTTTTCTTCGTTGTGATTTTATTTGCAACTGCAATTCCGAGTGAAGGAAGCTGAACCTCTAAAGGTAACACTGCCTCGGACCCATACACCAGAGCGTAAGGTGTAGCTTGCGTAGGAGTTCTGAAAGTTGTCCGGTAGGCCCATAAGGCTTCTAACAACTTCTCGTGCCAATTTCTCTTATTATCGTCTAAAGTCTTCTTTAAAATTTGAACGAGAGTTTTATTAAAAGCCTCAGCTAGGCCGTTTGCTCTTGGGTAGTAAATTGTTGAATATCGCCGGTCGATTCCGTGTCTCCCGACAAAATTGCTGATTTGTGTGCTTCGAATGCCGACCCATTATCCGAGATGATTCTGCGCGGCACCCGAAACGGTAAACAACTTGGTTCTTGAAAAATTGTAGTACGTGATGTGCTTTCACTTCTCTAAGTGGAGCCGCCTCTGCCCACTTGGAAAAGTAATCCGTAGCCGCAAGAATGAAGCGATGTCCTTTTGACGACGGTGGTTCTATTGGACCCACTATATACGTGCCCCGACATTCAAATGGCCACGATGCGATTGTCGGATGTAGCACATTTGGAGGTTGGTGTAGAACCACTCCGTGCACTCGCAGCGGTGACGGCTCTTGGCGATTTTCATACGATCGGTCATCATCGAGGGCCGATAGTACCCTAGTCTTTTAATTTTCATTTTCATCTTTGGACCCGACGGTGAGCTCCACGAGTCTCGAATGTACCTCTTTAACAATTTCACGGGCCTCGGACCCGCTTAGGCACCTTAGCCACATTTGATCAAAAGACCTTCGTATAACGTATTGTTTACTAATGCGTAGGACGAGTTCTTTTCTTGATCCGATGGGCTAACGACCTATCATACAGTAGTTTTCCTGTTTGCGGGTAGTCCATCAATGGTCGTCGCCAATCTTCCGTGTTTTCACGTCACTTGCTTGCAATTGATCCTTTTTCCTCTTCGATTTGTGTATCGTGTCTATGTCGAGTCGTGATAGGACTCGGCATCCGCGAACCGACACTTCTACCGATTCATCTTGCAAACGAGGCAAATTCTTTTGCGAGACGGGCTAAAGCATCCGCTAAAGCATTTTCTTTTACGGAATTTTGTAGATTGTCACATTTGGAATCGTTCCAACAAGTTGTATGGCATCTTGGAAGTATTGCTCGAGTCTTGGTTTTAAAATTCTGTATTGTCCGGCGATCCGTTGAATGATTAACTCGTGAATCCCCGTAGATGTTGATGTCCGTTATCCCCATTTGAATGGTTAATTCCAGTCCCGTTATGAGGGTTTCGTATTCCTCTTCGTTGTTTGTACACGGCTCTGTCAAGTGGTAGGAGTATCTTAACATCCCCCGCTCCGGTGTTATAAAGATTAGTCCGATTCCTGCCTTACCGGTAACTATCACTTGCGATTCTTCATCTTTGTGCGCTGAAGATGCTCCGTCGAAATATAATTCCCAACGTCGATCATCAAGGTCTTCTAGGTTCATTATTTGTTCATCTGGCAAATCGTCATTGAGAGGAGATTCTGCCGGCAAAGGGTGTGCTGCAAGGAAGTCTGCTAAGATTTGTCCCTTTACGGCACGAAGAGGCACGAAAGTTATATCGAATTGCAATAATATCATTGACCATCGGCAAGTCTGCCGGAAAGCGTTGGACGAGTCATCGAAGTATTGCAATGGATTAAACTTCGAGATTAGGTTGACCTTATGAGAAAGCATGTAATGCACGAGCTTTTGAGCGGCGAAGATCGGGGCCAAACAATGCTTTTCAATTGCGGGATACCTTATTTCCGTCGGCGATGAACGACGGCTTAAGTAGTAAAGAGCATTTTCTTTACCCTCATCATTGACACAAGCTAACGGGGCTCGAGAGAGTCGTCTAAAGCCGCGGTGTAGAGTATCGACGGTCTACACGAGGCCAGGGTCGCTAAGACGGGAGGTGTCATTAAATATTGTTTAATGTCCTCGAAGGCCCTACGGCATTTCTCTTCCCAAATAAATTTGGCGTCCTTTTTAACTAGTGCGAGAAAGGCTGACACCTACCGACGAGGTTTGAGATAAAGCGTCGAAGATATGCCGACTTCCTTGAAAAGATCGTAGTTGTTTTAAGGTTACGGGAGGTGGCATTTCTAAGATAGCTTTAATCTTCTCCGGGTCGATTTCAATTCCACGATGTCGGACAACGAATCCTAAGAATTTCCGGAGGTGACGCCGAAGGCGCATTTTAAGGGATTCATCTTAAGGTTAAATTGTCTTAATCGTTCGAAAACAATTCTCGAATCATACAAGTGGTTGTCCTTTACTTTGCTTTTGATGACCACATCGTCCACGTAGCATTCGACTTGATTATGGATGAGATCATCAAAAATTCTTGTCATTGCTCTTTGGTAGGTTGCTCCTGCGTTCTTCAATCCGAATGGCATCACTGTGTAGCAATATACTCCGATCGGCGTTCTGAATGCTGTAAGCTTTTCATCTTCTGGAGCCATTTTTATTTGGTTGTATCCTGAAGATCCATCCATGAACGAGAATATTTCATGTGTTGAAGCGATGTCGATCATTAATTACAGGATCGGTAGAGGGAATTCATCTTTCGGGCATGCCTTGTTTAAATCTCTGAAATCCACACAAATTCGATCGACCATTCTTCTTTACGGCCGGTACCACGTTGGCTAACCAAGTCGGGTATTGTTCTTCACGGACAAATTTAGCGTCTATTAGCTTTTTAACTTCGGCTATGACTTGTTGTTCGATTTCTAGACGCATTCTTCGGGACCTTGTCCGATTGCGACGGAAGTAGGATCCACTCCTAGCTTATGGATTGCGACCTCGGAGCTAATCACGGCATCTCATCGTAGCTCCAAGCAAAACGATCTTTAAATTCCATTAATAACTTAATTATTTCTTCGGAATCTTCTTTATTGAGTAAGGAGCTAACAAAGGTAGGTCTAGGTTCTTCGTTAGTACCTAAGTTAACTTCCGTTAACTCATCTATTGTAGATTTGATCTCCTCTTCGAATTACGGTGGAGCATCTCCAATTTGTAAATCTTCGAGCTCTTCCGTAGTTTCCATGCGGTTTTTATTAGATTCGCGAGTGACAACCAAGCAAAATTCGGTATCATCGGCCGATCCTATCGTGCCGAATCCGAGACCATGCTTTGAGTTGGGTGGACGACGGAGTTATTCCATAATTTTTCAAAATGTTGAGATTGACCTTTTGTCCACTTGTCGAGGTAAGAAACCACGTTGAATTAAATTTTGAACACGGGAGAGTACCACTCAAAAGGCAATTCCATTAATTCTAATGAAGTAGCATCTTCAAGTTGTACATTATTTTCGAGTTTTGGAGGAAGAAGCACCACGGTAGAATTTGATTGGTTTTGCACTACCGCTACGTACCTCTTTGACCTCCATACCCTCGATCTTATTAGAATGGATCGGGGTCGGGGTCATAGTATGTACGTAGTGGTTAATCTTCTCGTACATCGATTTATATTCTTCGTTTCTTTCATCTTCGAGAGGGATTCGAATTGCGGCTTCTTCCGAGCTTATTGTCGTTGCTTCTTGTTTGATTTCTTTTTCTTCTTCGAACTATCTTCCCAATCGACATTAATGGTTGGTTTCCTCGTCCAATTGTCCAAACGTCTCTACCACGACCTCGTCCCGGCCTCGACCTCGGATGCGAGTTGTGGAGAAACCTTCACCATCTCGCCGTAAGGGAGTGGTGAGTGAGCTGTTGGACTAGAACTTCGGAGTTCTTCGTTGTCCTGAACTTTCTTTGCTTCATTTGTTATGGTATCTCTGGAGAAGATCGTTTTCTTCGGTGGTGCATAATAAGCTGCATCCTCGTGGATTCCGATTTCATGTACGGAGAACAGTTGTAAGTTACCTTTGATGCACTGTTCCCCTCCATCGTAGTATTTGATGCATCGATGCGAGAGATGATGGTACCATCTCGTTTTCATGTATCCATGGTCGGCCCGAGTAGAGCGTTGAACGACGTTTCGAATCAATTATGTGAAATTTCGCGGTTGTCTTTGCTAAGTCACCGGTCTTCATCGATAGCGTTATTGATCCGAGGGCTCTTTCTCCTTTACGGTTGAATCCTCTTAATAACATTTTGTCCGCTTCGAGCTCGCGGGCATCGATTTCCAAGTATGCTTTAGCGTTCGAAGATTCATTATATTGATTGATGCTCCTGGATCCACCAATACTGCGGAGAGTGTAAATTTTCCGATTGTAAGCTGAAATGTACGATGGTCGGTTGTGGTCTGTCTGTTCCAAGTAGTAGGTCATCGTCCAGTGAAGGTAACACCTCGGCTTGTTCCTTTAACGAGCAAACCTCATCTAAGGACTCTCCGGCCATTTGAGCTAAGCAAATTTCTGGATCAAGTAAGGCCTTGATCAGAGCTTCTCTCATCTCCTTTGATAAGATGAGAGCGTCGTAGATGCTCAGTTTGGCTGGTAGTTTCCTAAGATGGGCTAGCACGTTGTAATCCACTTTATTTTCATGTGTCTCTGTTTCTTCTCGAATGGGTATTTCTTCTGCCGGGGTTGGTTCTTCCTGAACAACCACCCTTTCCTTTGTCTTTGGACCCATTCTCGGAGGTAGAACTTTTCCACTTCTTAAGTTGACTTCGTAATTTCCTGCGAATCTATTGTTGAGCTTGCCGGTGTCTCTTCTTGAATCGGAATGACGGGCTCTTCCGGATTAGATTCGAAGTCTGAAGGCTCTAACTCTATCGTAACTGGAGCTCCTCGAAACTCGCAAATAGATTCGTTGCTTGTTGAACTCTCGTAGCCTCCTTGATGGATGTCTTCTTCATTATTTTGCTTGTCGAGATCGTGTATGATTTGAGAATTGTCGTTGGTATCGAAATCGATATCCGGATTATCGTTTGTTACGTAATCGTTAGAAACAGTCAAAACGTAGCCAACGCCATCACCCTTATCATTATATGATCCCACCGAAGTGAGCGAGATAATCATACGAGTCGGGGGTTCGAGGATTTCTCCCCGAATCGGAAACAACTATCCTAGGATAAGCGGCCCCTAGTCTAGCCTTAGGTGTCTCGGTCTTCTCTTCTTCGTCAATTTTCTTCTTTTCTTCGATTGTCTCCTGTTGAGGTGGTTCTTCTATCGCAAGTGATAGTACGGCTTAACAGGGTTTCAAACTACGAATTGAAGCTCGCACCGAAGCGGTTTTGGATGCTTGTCTAAAATCTTTTCGAAGATCTCGTCCAAGCGGTAGTCCATCCATCGTCGGTCGTATAGGGATCTATCGGAATGATGGGATCGGTCGAGACAACATTGACGGAACCTCCTTTCGGGGTTCCTTCATGTACTCCTTCGGGATCGTTATATTCCCTTTCCGAAGGTTGTCATTGAGCCAACTTTTGAAGGTAATGCAATCTTCTATTTTGTGCCCAAGCATCCGGTGGTAAGGGCAAAAGTTGGGATCACCTTTCTTGTTGACTTCCTCTGGTCTTTTAGGCTGCGGCAGCTGGAAATCTGGAGTCTTCATCAAACTACGGAACATTTTAGGCACTGCTTCATTCTTGAACGGATATTCTCTGCTCAAAAGCTCCCTTAATGTACTGCTGCGGACGAGGTGGTTGTTCATCTTGCGGAGATGACTGATACGCTGGGCCGGGGTTGCTTGGTAATTCTGTTGTGGTTCTTCGCGGCCGTTACAGTGGTATTTGCATCGGTTGCTTGCCTTTGTCAGCTAGCTGCAACGATCCGGATTTCTTTTCAAAAGTCTTTACGGGCTTTTGTTTGTCCGTCTTGTCGGCGAAACTTAATTGCTTCGCCTCTTCTTGCAAGCTTCCGGCCTTGCTTAACAACTTCTCGAAAGTCTTAATAGTAAATCCCTTGAGGAGAAGTGCTATCGGGCCATGGATGCTTTTTAGTAAAATGCCGACTGCATGCTCTTCTTGCAGTTGTGGTTCACACTTCATGCTTAAGTTCCTCCATCGAAGTATGTAATCCACCAAAGTTTCATTCGGCTTTTGTTTCTCTACCACGAAATCACCTATAGTGATGTGGTGCTGAGCTCCGGCAAATTGCTTGATGAAGAGGTTCTCTAGCTGCGAGAACGTCTTCACCGAACCATTTAGTAATTCCGCATACCGGTCGAAGGCGATTCCTGACGGACTGGCGACGAGCTGTCGGAAGAGTAATGCATCGCTTCCGCCGGCATTGCAACAAGCGGCACGAAAGTGTGCCACATGCTTGTCGGGGGTTCCCGGTTCCGTCGAAGGTCTTGAACGAGAGGTGGTACAAAGCCTTTCGGGTATTGGACGGCGTCGAATTCTTCCGGGTAAGGTCTACCCGTCCGAATGGATGTCTCGCTCTTCGATTGTGCTAAGGCTTCTCGCACTCTTTGTTCCACCAAGTTCTTGATATCCTTTTCGGGAATCATACTTTGTGTTGTATCCTTTTCGGTGATCATCCCCATTGACGGACGTAATCTCCTTTCCTCCGTCTACAATGTGAATGACCTCACGGGGTGTCTCTACTATGTGGTTGTACTTGACTGCGGAGAGTGGCCGGAGCTACGGCCATCTCTTTCATCCTTTTCGCCATTTGAGCGATCGTGTCGTCTTTCTCCCGAAGCCGCCTCCTCATCGGTTACGGCTCCTCTCTTCTGCGGCTTGCGAGGAGCACCTTGCGAAGGCGATGAAGCTCGTGTCTCGACCATGTTGATTTACGCGTATTCGTCGTCCATGAATTCCGATGAATCGATCTCGTCTCCGAACTTTTCTTCTCTTTCTTTTGCCGATCGTCGGATATCGGTTCTCGACTTTTCCATGGCATCTTCTAGCGGGGCTTTCGTGTGTCTTCGTGGTTGTCGTACGATAGGCTGCCGGGTCCCCTTCTCACGAGTCCCCTTCATCGCGGTAGCACTTTCTTCGGATTCGAGTCTCCTGGCGAGACTTTCTTTCTCGAGCTGCTTTGTCTCGATCTCAGTCGCCCGGTAGTGGGACGCCATACCATCCTTCGCGGCGCGAAGGTGCTAGGACCGGATGGTGCCGTCGGCCGAATGCTTGGAAGGTGGTATCCTCACTGTCTGTAATCACGAGACGACAACGGAGTGGACTAGCCTTCATTCTTTTACTTGGCTTTTCGTCATGATGGCGGGTTCTACTCGGGGCCCAAGACGGGATTTGACCGGCACCCGCCCTATCCTTCGTAGAATTTCGATACGGAGCGGTTTTCCTTCTTTGCTTAACTTTTCTACCAAAGTTTGCGATCGAGACAAACGGCGTAGTTCTAGTTCTTTTCTTGCGGTTATCGTTGTAATATGCGGTGCGTGGTAATGTGGCAGCAATCTTGCGAATATTTTCTTCATCTTCTGCGGCGGAAGGGGATGAAACCTGCTTCCTCCCAAGAGTGGTATGTATTCGGGCGGCGGTGTATATTACGGCGATTCGGAATTTCCTCTAGGAAAGCAATTTCGGCGGCTACGGCTTCTCTAGCGATCTTTCTACTTCGTTTCTTCTTTGGGTCCTTGTCGGCGACGGAATCTTTGAGCTGGACCCGATTTCGAAAACGGAAGGTCTTACGAGAAGATACTGCACCCTCCACGGTAACGGGTCCATCATAATTCTGGATTTCTTTCCCCTTCGATTTGGCAAAAGTCGGGGTAGGTGCGAAACAACTAGACCGGTGGGGGTAGTAAGAACGGTCCTCTGCGGACAGCGGTATTCCTCTTAGTCGGGATCCTTTGCGGAGGAGGGAATTCTTGGGTCGACCTAAGGTTGAACTCGAGCGGCGGCTCCTCGGCTTCGGATACCTTGTTCATCGGCGCAAAGAGGGAGACGTCGGTGATCTTGACGTTCGTGTTTTCAAATCCTTGTCCAAATCGGATGATTCCATTGTCGGGCGGCTCATCCTTATAGACGGCGAGGTCCGGTCCATTGGTAAAAGAGAAAATCGGTTTCGGGGCTTCCATTTGCGGGGTAGATTCAGTTTGTCGGTCCCGAGTTATGCTTCTTTTCTTTAGGACGAAAAGAAAGGAATTGAAAAGAGTCCGAACTCATTCTTGTTCATGTATTTATAAGAAGGAATCACTTATTAAAAGAATCACTTATTAGAGGGTTTGTTTATTTAGAACGGAGTGTTCGAAGGTGTAGAGAAGGTGAGGAATGCGGAATCGGAGTTGGAAAGGAAAAGAGAGTCCTAAGCGAGACTTCTCGACTCGAAGGATCACTCCTAGCCTAACACTTATGGGGGTCCACCCCACCTCGGAAATGAGGTAAAAGGATCTCGGAACCTCTCTGTTTAGGGGTGTCTAAACGGTGGCTCCTAAATCCGAGAGAATGTTGGTTATACTTGTTCGAGGTAGAAATGAACATAGTATCCCAACGGAAAGAAGGGTAGTTTGATCCATAAGGGACATGGATGCACTACCGATTTTGAAAACGGAATTGTCTGATTAGAATGGAGAGAGGAATTGTCCCCAGCGGAGTCGCCAGAAGTTGTCGGCATATTTTTAGGTTATGTGTTTTATTTTGAAAAGGGGTCGCCTACAGAAGTTGTCGGCGAATTCTAAATTTAATTTAAATATAGATATAATTTAGAAAGTAGTATTTGATTTTGAAAATAATTTTAAATTTGAAGATTTTAAGATATGAAATCAAACTGATCTCACATCCCGAATAGTTTACATAAACGAGCACCGCACCACAAGCCAGTGTATCTATCCCTAAGGATAGACACACTTGCTTGATGATGGGGCTCGGTTAAATAAACTAGAAGATTTGTGACATCCGTTTGGTACTGCGAACCAATTTTATAAGCCGACAAATTCCCTTGCTTAATATGAAAACATTAAACGGGGTTTATATTACACAGGTTCTTTAAAATTCCCTATAAGGGCAAGCCCCTATAGTTAATTACATCTTAAGTGACGGGAATCACCTAAGAAAACTCTCGATAATAATCAATAATTCTGCTCTCAAGAATTTCAAAGTTTAAGTTTTCGAAAGGATTGAATTTTTGAATCTCGATAGGGAATGGATCAAGTTTGGAACATTTTATTTTGGGAATTGAAAGGAAGAAAAGTAGGAGAAATTATGGATTCGAAGTGAACTTCGATAATCTCCCGACTATCCTATTGTTTGGCTTGGATTTAGGACGAGTCCTAATGTTTATTTAATGTTTTAATCTTGCCGATTTTTAATTAATTAGGGCTTATATTTATATGATAGAATCATACAAATAGCCTGGAAGATATGAGGGTTTATGTCGTATCGGACGACTACCTCGGAATCCTAAGACCGGCTAGGGCTTAATTTGCAATGCAAATGCCTAACGAAGAGTTGAGGATTTATGTTGCACTAGGCAAACTACCTCGAAGTCCTATGGCTTTGTTGTTTAATTCTAGGAAAGTTTTGCTGAAGTGGGTTCGAGTTTCTGCGACGACGATGGCCGTGCTTGCCCACCATGCTCAGAGCTCCTTGTTGTTGCGGAGGTTTAGTTTTAGAAGTCATAAATCGGGAGATGAGAGAAGTGTTTGGTTTAAAGAAAGTCTTAATTTCCATGTGTCTTTAATATTTTAATTAAAACGGATCTTAAAGTTGATTAAACGGAACCGATTAAGATCCCACGGTTCCAGTCATCCCAAGCACCGATTATTTTCATCGAATTCACTTAGTCCGGATGAATTTGCTAAACTCAACTAAATGAGTTCCGCACTTTCATTTAGGCAGTGGGAAATCCCGTTAGCAACACGTGAGTTACATCATCCGAGGTATTCCCGATCATTCGATGAGACGTTTTAATTTAGTTGTAGTTGTAGTTTTGTTGTTACGTTTGTGATTAAATTTTGAGTTGTCTTATATTTTGAAATGTTGTGGAGGTGAATTTTATCTTGTAGTGTCTTTTAATTCGGTTATGGGTTTCGGTTTTGGTTTACGTCCTAAAGGTGTAGGTTTTCATGCAACTGTTGTTTATCATGCAAGAAAAGTAAGTGCGATACGATTAAATAAATTGCCGTAAAGTAAATCGCAATAAAATAAAAGCGTACCTGGGGGGGTCTTCCCGTCATCCCAAGCTGCACTTAAAACACAGTTAGCATATTTAAGCATTTAAAGTAAGTTCCTAGGTAAGCTAAGGGAAAGGTTATGGTTTTCTACAAAGTTCCTAATCCTATAGCTAGTCATCTCCTATGACGTCTAGGTCTTCGATTTTGGTTTTAAGGATGGTTTTCTTCACCAAAGAACAACTAAGCTCAATTTGTTCTTAAGGATATTCCATCGTATTGAGGAAGTGTTTAAGACGAATCTTAAACATCTTTTCGATATTTCGGGAATTGTCTTAAGTCCAGAATGAATTCTATTGTTCAAGTGAATTAATCATCCGGGGTGTTTGAGTTAAGTTTTATTTCTTGCTCGGTGAATTAGGATATTTGAATATCCTTATGAGTGAAGTGTCATTTCACTTGATACTCCATTTAGGAGTTATAATAGTAAAAGCTCTGAGAGCGAAATGATATTTAATGATTTGTGATTCAAATTTAAGTTCAAATTAATGATTTAAGTTTGGAATAGTGTTCGAGTTATCCTAGATTTATTTTTGAATTCTTCATGTCTTTATATTTAATTTAATTTAATTTAATTTAACTTAATTTAATGTAAGGTGGTTTAATTTAATTTAATTTAACTTAAGTTAATTTAATGTAATATGATTTAGTTTAATTTAATTTAATTTAATTTAATTTAATTTAATTTAATATAATATAATTTAATATAATTTAATTTAATTTAATTTAATTTAATTCAATTTAGTTTGGTTTGATGTTATATTAAATTAATTTGAGTTAATTTGATTTTTAATTTAATTTGATTTAATTTAATTTAATTTAATTTAATTTATTTTTTTGATTTAATTTAATTTAGTTTAATTTTTAATTTAATTTAATTTTTTAATTTAATTTAATTTTTAATTTAATTTAATTTAATTTTATTCATTTTAATTTTAATTAAAGAGTTCAATATTTAATTTTAGTTTAATGATTAAGTCTTTTAGCATTTTAAATCTTAAACTTGGATTATCATTTTAATTAGAAATTAAGTATTATTGGGATGATTAATTTAGGGATTTTTAAATTAAAGAATAAATCTCTTCCTAATAATATCCCTATTTTAATAATTCCAATTTTATTATTCTTCCAAATTTAATCAATTATTTAATTAAAGTTTAATCATTTTAAATTGCTTAATGAGTTTCTACCCTTCAATTATTAAATTTCAATCATCCAAATCAGATTAGGATCAAATATTTTACCTATTAATTTTTTATTAAACCTAAAGTTTTAATTAAAGGGTTAAGATTTTAATTACCATTTTGCCCTTCAAGCCTAATAATTTCATAACTCACTAAATTGAGCTCAAATGAACTTGAAATTTTTATGTGACTTCACTCATATGTCAATAAAGACATTAGAGGAGAAAATGTGATTTTTCTGTATTTAATTTATTTATATAATTATTTTTGGTGGAAAATAAGGATTTCCAAGGGAAATTTAATAACATGACCAAGGGAAAGTTTTTGTCCTTAAGAAAATTATGGGACATTCCTAATGACCAGAGGACCACTTGGACCAAATTTTGTGATTTTTTGAATTATATTTTATTTATTAGAATTATTTTAAGTTCTGGAGTATTAATTAATTTAAAAATAAAATAAATGTTGAAAAATGAATTTTATGTTTTTCAAAAATCTCTCTGATATCAAGGAAACCAGAGAAGCAAATTTTGCAATTTTCTGATTTTTCTATGATTTATTATAATTATTTTAGTGAAAATGCTAGAAAATACATTTTTTTAATTTTAAAATTACCCTAGAACTTTAAAAATTAATATCTCACCAAATAGGCCTAAGAAAAATATGGGGTTTGTTCCTAAGTGATTAAAATTCAAAATGTGACATTTTGGTGAATTTTATTATTTTTGTGATTTTTATTATTTTTTAATTATTAAAAATATTAAAATAATATTAAAAATCAACTTTTTTAGAAAATTGAAATTTTAATTTTATTAAATTCCCCTGATATCAGAGAGGCTCTAAAACCAATTTGGTGAATTTTTGAAAGGTATTTTGAAAGTTATGAATTTTTAAAGTTTAAAATGACTAAATGGCTTAATCGACCCAATTAATAGGGCTAACCAAGTCAATTGACTTCAAACTTTTATGGTGGGTTCCTCTGATCCTAAAGGTCAGTGGAGAATTGATTTCAAGTCAATTTGATCTATGGTTAACTCTAATTAATTAGAGACCTATTTTGAGTGTTTAAGCCGATTAGGGTTGTCTAAAATGAACTAACTCAAAACCTATTTTTCCTAGGGTTCTCTGAGTCATAAGGAACATCACCAAATTTTCCTAGAATTTATTTCACAACATGCTTATTTATTGGAATTAAAATACTCAAAACGAGTGACATGAATTTGAAAAATCAATAACTCTTCATAGGGATGGCCTCCGACTTTGGAAAATTCAGGGAATGTTCCCAAATTCGGAGGCTTCAAAAGCCCTATGGTCTCATGCCATGGTGAATTGTATACATGCATGGAGAATTAAATGTATGCAGAGAGTAAATAAATTATAAAAAATAAAATACTTGATGAAATTAAATGATTTCTTTTCCACATTATTCTCCTCTGTTCACTGAGCAAGAGGGTATTTTTATTTTATTTTAATGATTTTCCTACACAAAGTTATGAATTTTTGAAGTTTAGGGAATTAAATAAATAGAAAATACCCCTAATTTTCTACTTATCCACGCGGCGCCGTGTCATCCTTAACATCTCCGAAGTGCCGCGTGGCGCGCTCCCATTCGACCGCTGCCATCCGCGTCGGCCGCTCCGGGACCCGCTGTATCGCTCCGTCTTCGATCCGACGCGATCCCGGCCGTCCGTCCGCGCGTGTATTAAATGGACGGCATCCGTTCATCGTCCCCAGTGTCCTCGCTCGAGAGCCGTCCACACTAAATTCCTAATATCTCACTCGATACTCAATGGATTTTCATGTTCTTATGCTCTATGGATTCGTCTTGAAGAGACGAACACATCTATACGGCTAATGTTTATTGAAATTAAAGCATTTGAAATGGAGAATGTTTAGAAGCTCGGGGTGAAGAATTGATCCATACCTTAGCTCTGAGAGGTGAAGCCTCGATCAGAGATGCTCGGCACGTTCGTTGGAGCTACGGGAGGCTAGGGATGAAGCACAGGGATGTGGTGAATTGCTTGGGTGTGATTTCCACCAAGGCCGATCACAACCTTTGGAGTCCGGAACAAGCTGGGTGGCTCTGGAGATGGGGCTTTTGCTTGGTGGACACCTTCTCTTGGTCGCGGTGAAGGTGTAGGACCAATCGATTTGAGGATTGATCCATTGTGGAGAAGTGTCCCGGTTTTGGGCTTGGATTTCGACTACGAAATTGAGCTCGCGGAGCGGAAATGGCGGGGGATTTCAGTGGGGATCAAGTGCTCTGTGTATGGGGAGTAGTCTGGAACAATTTTGGCAGAGTTTCCTTAAGGTTTGTTTCAGCACTTCTTCATGGCCGAGAGGTGGGGAGTTTAAATAGGCAGGGCTGGAGGGCCTCCCAGGGGGAGTTGAGGGTCGGGATCGGTTGCTCATGGCAAGTGAAGAACAGTCGCAATGGCCATTTGGAGTGAGGCGGCTCGACGAGGTGGAATTCCAAAATTTGGCTCCTCCCAAGGTTTCGGGCATGGTGTTTTCCGGCGGCGTGTGGCCGGCCGGCCGAGGTCAAGTCACCCTCGAAGCTCGGGTGGGTCGGGTGCGGGTTTGGTGCATTCGATCGAGGTTTGACATGTGTAAAGGAGTTTGATTTAAATGGAATGGGAGAAGGCTCACTTTGGCTTGGTTTGGGTCAACCCACCATTTTGGGCTTGGTGCACCCTTCCAAGCTCCGATTTTGAGCTGAGGGAATCATTTAGGTCGGCTTAGAAAGAGTAGTGAAGTCTCCATCCATGATGAGGTGGCTAAACATGGTTTAGTGTGTGACATGATTAAGGTAAAAAAGGGTTAAAGGAGGTTTAATAAAGAACCCCCTCTTCTTGCCATAAATGGACTAATGACAAGTCAAAGCCCTCATGGCTTCATGTGGCTTGAGAATGGCTTGTTCATGGCTCCATTTGGCTTGGGAAAAGGTTGATTTGTTTCATGAAAAGGGTTTTAGAAATTTTTTGACATTTAGGGGGTAATTTGACATGTGGCTTGATTTGGAATGGTTTAATTGATGATGGAATTATAACTTAGGGAATTGCTTTGATTAAATGGATGGCAAATGGAAATGTCATGTGGGCTTTAGGGCCAAATTTGGGCTTTTGTATTTGGTGGAAATGGGCTTTTAGGAAGGTTTAGGGAAGTGGGCTTTTAGGTTTGAAAATGAATTTATGGATAGAAATTTTGTAAAGAGGTTGGGCCAAATAATTGTTGAGTTTGGTTTAGGGATGTGTGATGGGTGGTTTGGAGTCAATTTGGTGTGATTTGGACTTGAATTGGTTTGAATTTGGGTTTAATTGGTAAGTGGGCCTATGTAGGTCAAATTGGGCTAACTTGGGCCAATGTTGGGCTAGAGTTGAAATTAATGTAAAATTAATGTTGGGAAATGTTTATGGGAGTGTTTCAAAGAGGTTTTGGCTTTGGTTAGGTTTTGATTTTGGGATTTGGGCTCATTTGGGCTAGGTTTGGGTTTAGGTCGAAAATGGGCCTTTTAGCTTTGGGTTGAATTTGAGTGGGGTTTGGATCAAAATCTTGGACAAATCATGTTAGTGTTTTGTTTATGGGGATGTTAAGGAAGGTTTAGAAAAGATTTGGGGTTAATTGGAGTTGAATTGGGTGAGTTTGGGCTAAGTTTGGGTCATGGGTCCAAATTGGGCTTTAAGGCCAAAAGTGAAATTGGATCCAAATGCCAATCAAATTGGGCTTGGATTTGGTCTAGATTGGTGTTGGGGATGTTGAATTGAAGTTTAGAATTGAATTGGACCAGAATTTGGGTCAATTGGGTAGGTTAGGTTTGACATTGGGTTCACTTTGGGTTAAAATGGGTCGAATTGGGGGTTTTAATAAAAGTAGGGTAAATTGACAAAATTGTCCCATGGTGTAGTTGAACAAAATGAAATTGGGAATATTTGGGATTTTCTGGAATTTTCTGGGAATTTTCTGAATTTTTGGATTTTTTGGCTAAGAGGGGTATTTTGGGTATTTGGAGGGTATTGGGAGGTATTTTTGGAATTTTTGATATTTTTGGGTTTGGATGATCAATTTGAGTGATGTGGAAATGTTTGGGAATGATTTTGGAGAATTTTGGGTGATTTGGAAATTTTTGCAAATTTTGAGGTTATTCGGGGCTTTGGTAGGTTAGGCGGGTGTAAGGTCCCGGGGTCAAAATTGAAAATTTGGAAAATTGAAAATTTGGAAAATTGAAGATTGGGTGAATATAAGTGGAATAAAATCATTTTGGTTGAGCCATGAAGCCACATCAAGCCCATATGAGCCATGAAGGGACTCATTTGAGGCATTCACTATGTTGTTCCTAACCCTCTTAGCCAAGGGCTTAGGGGTTAAGGACCATCCATGTGAATCACTCACATGAGTCAGGAGGTCAAGTTAGGTATAGGTGTGTTTCTAGGAGGTGTGTGAAAGTGTAGTGTGTAGGTGTAGTGTGTGTGTAAGTCAACCCTTCACCAGACCAGGCCACCCAGGGCAGTCCTAAGGCCAAAGAGTCCTATAGGAACTCATCCTTTAAACTTCCACACTTGATTTCAACCCTCTAGGTGATTAGGGGTCTACAATCAAGTTTGTGGAGTTTGCAGGGAGTTAAGAAGTGGTTTGAAATTCTAGATGGTGGATCCCAATTCTAGTCCTCTAAGATAGTCAAAGGAAAAGCCTAAGGCTAGATCCTAAGTACTAAAGAGAAGAAGAGAAGACCTCATCAAAAATGAGGTCAACAATTGGTTGATGAAGGAAACGGTACAAAAGGGCCTTACAAAATCATGATGATCTATGTGAGGTGGAATGCAGTCTCCTTCTGCATAGATGTTGATAATACAGCTGTTCGGTATGCAATCAGCGGGTAGGACTCGCCAAGCCACCATCCTTTTTATCATTTTCTTAATTAGAACTGGCATTGGATCCACTTCATCGTAGCGGAGTATCCCTGGTGGATTTCCTTTCTTGTCATCAGTGAAGTTGTAACAGCATCCAAATTGAATAGTAATCCTACCCTTACCTCTCTTCCATTTCTTTGGCTCGGAGTAGGTCCTGCTACGTAATCGTCCTAGACGACCTTGTTTCTTCAGCTCATTGACGTAGTCTACAATCTCACTCTGCTCGTAGTGAGAGAAAACATCTGTATGTAACTCTAGTTCTTCCAGGATGTTGACATATCTGCCTCTAATTCTCTGAAAGTATTCAAAATTCTGCTTCCGCACCCTCTGGATCATCTCCAATTCGTGCTCTGAAATTATCTGTAGCTGTCGGGGTCTAGTGACGTACCGTGGGATATATGGCTCCACACCTTCACGCTCTCCTGGGATCGTCACTATCTCAGGTGTAGGCTCTGTAGTAACCTTCTCCGGAACAACCTCTGCTATGGTGCTCCTGAGGACTGGCCTCCTTTGGGCAACTGCTACGGCCATCGGGGTTTCTTCTTTGTTCTGCTCTTCTGTTAATTTCTTCAGCATCTTGGCGATACGGTGATTCTTGTTTCTTCTCTGAGTTGGTGTCAGGGTGGCTCTCCTCTCCCCCTGACTCTCGGTAGGAGCAGCACTGACAAGCATTCCTCCTACGGACGTTATCACTGATTTCATCTTGTTTTCCTCGATCATATTGATCTTCCTGTTCTTGTTTGCAGCTTGGGAGCCTTCTTGTTGAGCCTCATAATCGGTCTTCCCATGGAACCGCTCGGGATCCACAGCGAGTCAGCCGGCTTCCTCATATTCCAATTCCAGTCGTGCAAGGTCCGAGCCAACCTCTATCACGGCATCGCCTTTCGGCTCTTCTTTTTAAGTGCAAGACTTACGCCATCCTTAAAGTTCGGGAACAATTTGCCCGTTCAACATTTCCACGAAAAGAAAACAAGGAAAGGATCAGGGGTTGTACTCAGGACGAGAACAATAAGAAAATTTACTTATTAATGAAAAATTCTTATTTAATTATTTCGAATTTTATAAGAGTAAGAGAAGATAATAAAAGATCAGGAGTGAGCTTGTCTCAAAAGGAAGAATCAAAATTTTATTATTACTTCAATTGCATATGTTTTCCTTTAACACTTTTTTTTATCATTCATTTTCTTTTTCATTTTATTTCGGGTTTAGACCCAGTTATAAGTGATTACTCTACCCGTGCTTCTAGGAATGAAATTTCATTCTTCGAAACATCAAGTTGTGTAATACTTCTTCAAATATCATCCATTGATTGGAAGCATAAATCGTTCTCCAAGGCAATTCACAAGCTGGTAAGAACCTCCTGAGTAGACTGTCTTAACCACGAACGGCCCCTCTCAAGTCAGTTCAAATTTATCTCCTATCTTGCAGTGTGCAAGAATAGGTCTCTTGAGAACTAGAACCAAGTCACCGACTTTGAACGTCCTCAGGCGGACCAGTTTATCGTCGGTCTGGATCATCTTAGCTTGATACGGTTCCGGATGCATTCGTTGCGTCGCAAGTCGTTTTCCTTCCAAGTTTTCCAATTCTTCCAGTTGTAACTTGACATTTTCTTCTGTAGTGATCTTCTCCGCAACTGCAATTCTGAGTGATGGGAGCTGAACTTCCAAGGGTAGAACTGCCTCGGACCCGTACACTAGAGCGTAGGTCGTAGACTGAGTAGGAGTCCTGAAAGTCGTTCTGTAGGCCCATAAGGCTTCCAACAACTTCTCGTGCCAATTTCTTTTGTTGTCGTCCAAGGTTTTCTTTGGAATTTGGACGAGAGTTTTGTTAAAAGCCCGACCAAGCCGTTTGCTCTTGGGTAGTAGATTGTTGAATGATGCCAGTCGATCCCGTGTGGTCGTGCCTTCTAACAAAATTGTTGATCTTCATACTTCTGAACGCGGACCCATTATCTGAAATGATTCTGTGTGGTACCCCGAAGCGGTAGACGACCTGATTCTTGAAGAACTGTAGCACGTGATGTGCCTTCACTTCTCTGAGCGGTACTGCTTCTGCCCACTTGAAAAAGTAGTCAGTGGCTGCAAGGATAAAATGATATCCTCTTGAAGAAGGCGGTTCTATTAGACCCACAATATCTTTGCCCCAACATTCAAATGGCCACGAAGCCATTGTCGGATGTAACACATTTGGAGGTTGATGTAGAACCACTCCATGCACTTAGCACTGGTGACAACTCTTGGCGACCTTCATGCAGTCGGTCATCATTGAGGGCCAGTAGTACCCTAGTCTTTTAATCTTCATTTTCATCTTCGGACCCGACTAACGAGCACCACAAAGTCCCGAATGCACCTTTTAACAATTTCACGAGCCTCGGACCCGCTCAGGCACCTTAACCACATCTGATCAAAAAACCTTCTGTATAATGTATTGTTTATTAATGCGTAAGACAGAGTTCTTTTCTTAATCTGATGGGCTAATGACTTATCGTCTGGTAGGTTTCCTGTTTGCAAATAGTCTATTAAAGGCCGCCGAATCTTACGCGTTTTACGTTACTCGCTGCAATCGATTCTTCTTCCTCTTCTGATCTGTGTATTGTATTCATGTCGAGCTGCGAGAGAACACGTCGTCCCTGAATTGACACTTCAACTGATTCATCCTATAAGCAGGGAAATTCTTTTGTAAGGCGGGCTAACGCATTTGCAAGAGCATTTTCTTTTCTAGGAATTTTGTAGATTGTTACATTCAGAATTTGCTCCAATAGTTTCATGGCATACTGAAAGTACTGCTCGAGCCTTAGTTTCAGAATTTTGTACTGTCCAACAATCTACTGAATAATCAACTGCAAATCTCCGTAGATGTTGATATCTATTATACCCATCTGAATGGTTAATTACAATCCTATTATGAGGGCTTCGTATTCTGCTTCGTTATTTGTACACGGTTATGTTAGGTGGTAGGAGTATCTTATCATCCCTCGCTCCGGTGTTATAAAGATTAGTCTGATTCCTGCCTTACCAGGCACTATCGTTTGTGATTCTCTGTCTTTATGTGCTGAAGATGCTCCATCGAAGTACAATTCCCAACACTGATCATCGGGATCTTGTAAGCTCATTATTTGCTCGTCTGGCAAGTCGTCATTGAGAGGCGATTCTGCCGGCAAAGGATGTGCTGCGAGGAAGTCTGCTAGGACTTGTCCTTTTACGGCATGAAGAGGAATGAAAGTTATATCGAATTGCAATAGTATCATCGACCACCTAGCAAGTCTGCCAGAAAGCATCGGGCAAGTCATTAAATATTGCAACGGATTAACTTTCGAAATAAGGTTGACCTTATGAGAAAGCATGTAATGCCTGAGCTTTTGAGCGGCGAAGATCAGGGCCAAAAAATGCTTCTCAATTGGAGGGTACTTTACTTCCGTCGGAATCAGACGACGACTTAAGTAGTAGAGTGCATTTTCTTTACCCTCATCATTGACCTGGGCTAACAGGGCTCCAAGGGAGTCGTCTAAAGCCGCAGTATAAAGTATCAACAGTCGTCCCGAGACTGGGGTTGCTAAGACAGGATTGCTAAGACAGGAGGTGTCAGTAGATATTGCTTAATGTCCTCGAAGGCCCGTTGGCATTTCTCTTCCCAAACAAATTTGGCATCCTTTTTAATTAATGCCGAGAAGGGCAGACACCTACCTGACAAATTCGAGATAAAGCGTCGAAGATATACCAACTTCCCTTGAAAGGATCGTAGTTGTTTCAAAGTTTTGGGAGGCGGCATTTCTAAGATAGCTTTAATCTTTTCCGAATCGATTTCAATTCCGCGATGTCGGACAACAAATCCTAAGAATTTCCCTGAGGTGACGCCGAAGGAGTATTTTAAGGGATTCATCTTAAGATTAAATTGTCTTAATTGCTCGAAAACAATTCTCAAATCATACAGGTGATCTTCCTTCAGTTTGCTTTTGATGACCACATTATCCACGTAGCACTCGACTTGGTTGTGAATGAGATCATAAAAAATCCTCGTCATTGCTCTTTGGTAAGTTGCTCCTGCGTTCTTCATTCCAAAAGGCATTACTGTGTAGCAGTATATTCCAATCGGCGTTCTGAAGGTTGTGAGCTTCTCATCTTTTGGTGCCATTTTTATCTGATTGTATCCTGATGATCCATCTATGAAAGAGAAGATTTCATGTGTCGAAGCGATGTCGATCATCAATTCTGGAATCAGTAGCGGAAACTCGTCCTTCGGGCATGCTTTATTCAAATCTCTGAAATCTACACAGATTCTGATCTGTCCATTCTTCTTTATGACCGGTACCACATTGGCTAACAAAGTCAGATATTGTTCTTCAAGGAAAAATTTAGCGTCTATTAGCTTCTTAACTTCAGCTATTACTTGTTGTTCAATCTCTAGACGCATTCTTCTCGGAGCTTGTCTGACTGGAACAGCAGTTGGATCCACTCCTAGTCTATGAACTGCAACATCTGAAGCTAATCCTGGCATTTCATCATAACTCCAAGCAAAACAATCCTTGAATTCTATTAATAGCTTGACTATTTCTTCGGAGTTTTCTTTGTTGAGTAAGGAGCTAACAAAGGTCGGCCTAGGCTCTTCACTAGTACCTAAGTTAACTTCCATTAACTCGTCTATTGTAGATTTAACTTCTTCTTCAAATTCTGGCGGAGCGTCTCCGATTGGTAGATCTTCAAGATTATCCGAAGCTTCCAAGCAATCTTCATTAGGCTCACTAGAGACAACCAAGCAAAATTCTGAATCTTCGAGTGATGCTACTGTGCCGAATCCTACACCATGTTCTGAATTGGGAGGCCGACTGGCGTTGTTCCATAACTTTTCAAAGTGTTGTGATTGGCCTTCTGACCATTGCTTAGGCAAAATGTCGTGCTGAATTAAATTTTGAACACAGGGAGAATACCACTCAAACGACAATTCTATTAATTCAGAAGAAGTAACATCTTCAAGTTGTACATCATTTTCAGCTTTGGAAGGAGAAGCACCACGGTAAAACTTGATTGGTTTAGTACCACCACCATGTACCTCTTTGACCACCATACCCTCGATCTTATTAGAATGGATCGGGGTCAGGGTCATAGTATGCACATAGTGGTTAATCTTCTCGTACATTGCTTTGTATTCTTCATTCTTTTTATCTTAGAGAGAGATCTTGAACTGGGGTTTCCTTTGGTTTACTGTTGTTGCATCTTTCTTGATTTCTTCTTCTCAGAGCAATTCTCCCAATCAACATCGATGACCAGTTTCTTCTGTTCAACTGTTCCACCGTTTCTTCCTCGACCTCATCCCCAGCCTCGACCTCGGGTGCGAGTTCTGGAGAAACCTTCACCATCTCGCCGTAAGGGTGGTGAGAAACTGTTGAACAAGAATTTCAGGTTCTATGTTGTCTCGTGCTTCTTTTTCTTGATTTGGTGTGGCATTTCTGGAGAAGACAATTTTCTTTGGTGGTGTGTAGTAAGCTGCATCTTCGTGGATTCCGATTTCATGCACGGAGAATGGTTGCAAATCACCTTTAATACACTGTTCTTGTCCTCCTTCATAGTACTTTATACACTGGTGTAGAGACGACAGTACCATCCGATTCTCATGGATCCAAGGCCGGCCCAGTAAAGCGTTGAATGATGTCTCAGAATCAATTATGTGGAACTTTGCGGTTGTCTTGGCTAATTCATCGATCTTCATTAACAGTGTAATCGATCCAAGAGCTCTTTCTCCTTTCTGGTTGAAGCCTCTTAGCATCATCTTGTCTGCCTCGAGATCACGGGCATCAATCTCTAAATAGGCTAGCGTTCGAAGGTTCATTATATTAATTGACGCTCCTGGATCAACTAGCACCCTGGAGAGTGTGAACTTTCCAATACTTACTGAAATGTACAACGGTCGGTTGTGATCTGCTGTTCCAAATAGTAAATCATCGTCCATGAAGGTAACACCGCGCTGTCCTTTCAATGAACAAACCTCGTCGAAGGAATTACCAGCCATTTGAGCTAAGAAAATTTATGGATCAAGCAAGGCCTTAACCAAAGATTCTCTCATCTCCTTTGGTAGGATTAGAGCATTGTAGATGCTCAGTTTGGCCGGTAGCTTCCTAAGACGGGCTAGCACATTATAGTCCACTTTGTTACCAGTGCGTTCGATTTCTTCCCGAGACAGGCGATTCTTCGCACAGGGTTGGCTCTTCCCGAGCAACCACCTGCTTTCCCTTGTCCTTTGGACCCAATCTCGGAGGTAGGACCTTTCCGCTTCTCAGATTGACTTCGGTAATTTCCTCCGAATCTACTGGTGTCTCCTCTTAAATCGGAACTACTGGCTCTTTTGAAGTTTCCTCAGCGTCTGATAGTTCTAACTCTATCGTGATCGGAGCTCCTCGGAATTCACAAATAGACTCGTCACTTACTGAACTTTCGTAGCCATCCTTGTGAATGTACTCCTCTTCGTCATGGTTATCTTGGTTTTGTATGATTTGAGAATCATTATTCGTATCGAACTCGAGATTCGGATTAGGTTGGTTGTCGTTAGTTACGTAATTGTTAGAAACAGTCAAAACGTAGCCAACACCATAACTCTTATCATTATAAGATCCCGCCGGGGAGAGCAAATAATGATACAGAGTCAGAGGTTCGAGGAATTTCTCCCCCAAATCAGAAACAACCATCTTAGGAAAAGCAGCCCCTAGTCTACGTTTCGGAACCTCGGTCTTCTCTTCTTCCAAAATATTCTCCTTCTCCTGGGGCGGTTCTTCAATCGCTAGCGATAGTGCCGGCTTGGCAGGTTTCAAACTTTGAGTTGAAGCGCGCACCGAAGCGGTCTGGATGTGATCCAAAATTTTCTTTGATGACTTCGTTCAAAATGTATTCCATCCATCGTTGGTCGTGTACGGGTCGATCAGAACAATAGGCTCTGTCGAGATAACATTGACAAAACCTCCTTTTTGGGGTTCCTTCATGTATTCCTTTGGGATCGTTATGTTCCCTCTCCGAAGATTATCTTCCAGCCAGTTCTTGAAAGTGAAGCAGTCTTCGATCTTATGTCCGAGCATCATGTGGTAGGGACAGTAGTTTGGATGATCCTTCTTGTCGACTTCCTCGGGCTTCCTGGGCTCTGGCAACTGAAAGTCGGGCGTCTTCATCAAATTGTGAAACATCTTAGCCACTGCCTCAGTCTTGAAGGGGTATTCTTTGTTCAAAAGTTCCTTCAGGGGACGGAGCGGACGAGGCGGCTGCTGATCTTACCGCGGTGACTGATAACTCGGTCGAGGCTGAAAACTCTGCTGAGGCTAATAAGTCTGCTGAGGGTGATAATTCTGCTGAGGGTGTTGATAAGTCTATTGCAGTGGTTGATAACTCGGCTGCGGTCGCTCTGGCTGTATTTGCACTGGCTGTTTACCTTTATCCACTGCTGCGACGGTCCCGGATTTCTTCTCGAAAGCTTTTACAGGCTTCTGCTTATCGGCCTTATCGATGAAACTTAGCTGTTTCGCTTCCTCCTGCAAGCTCCCGGCCTTGCTAAGCAACTTCTCGAAAGTCTTAATGGTGAATCCCTTAAGGAGAAGTGTTATCGGGCCATGGATACTCTTAAGCAAGATACCGACCGCATGATGTTCCTGAAGTTGTGGTTCACACTTCATGCTCAGGTTCCTCCATCGAAGTATGTAATCCACAAAAGTTTCGTTTGGTTTCTGTCGCTCCACCACTAGATCACCGATAGTGATGTGGTGCTAAGCTCCGGCAAACCGCTTAACAAAGAGATTTTCCAATTCTGCAAAAGTCTTCACTGATCCATTCGACAATTCTGCATACCAGTCGAAGGCGATCCCTGAAAAACTACTGACGAACTGTCAGAAAAGCAAAGCGTCGCTCCCGCCGGTATTGTAGCAACTGTCACAAAAATGTGCGACATGTTGTCGGAGGTTTTCCGTTCCATCGAAAGTCTTAAACAGAGGTGGTACAAAGCCCTTCGGGTATTGGACTGCATCAAATTCTTCAGGGTAAGGTCTACCCGTCTGAATAGATGTTCCACTCTTGGACTGAACTAAGGCTTCTCGCACCTGCTGTTCTACCATGCTCTTAATATCGTTTTCGGGAATTATGTTCTGTGCAGAATCTTTCTTCGGCTGATCATCTCCGTTAACAGATGTTATCTCTTTTCTTCCATCTGTAATATAGATGACCTCCGGGGGTATTTCTTTCTGAGGCTGGGCCTGACTCTGGAGAGTGGCTAAGGCGCAGCCATCTCTTCCATCCTTTTTCGTCATCTAGGAAATCGTATCTCTTTCCCAAAGCTGTGCTCTCATTAACTCTGGCTGATCTCTTTCTAAAGCTGGCGGAACTCCCAACGAAGTTGACGATGCTCGTGTCTCAACCATGTTGACCTCAGCATACTCTTCTTCCATGAATTGTGACGAATCCATTTCATCCCTTAATTCTTCTCCTCTTTCTCTTGCTAGCTATCGGATGTCCATTCTTAGTTGCCCTATGGCATCCTCAAGTGTCCTTTTCTGAATGATCTCATGGTTGTCAGGAGATGACTGTTGAACCTCTCTTTCAGGAGTTTCTTTTACTGCGGTACTTTCTTCAGATCTGGGATCTTCAACGAGACTTCTCTTTCTAGAACGTTTTGTTGGTATTGGTTCGACAATAATAGGTCGCCACACCATCCTTCTAGTAGCAGAAGGCCTAGGATCGGCTGGTCTGTCAGCGGTACGTAAGTAGGTGGTGTCCTCCCTAATATGGAGACCCGATACAACAACGGGTGAGCCTCCCTCGCTAGCTCGTACCTTTTTCTTTGGTCTTTCAGGGACAATAGCAGGCTTTACTCGCGGATCGAGGCGAAACTTAACTGGCGCTCGTCCCATTCTTCTCAAAATCTCTGATACAGGACATCCTTCTTTTCTGGCTAATTTCTCGACTACTTCACGCAATCGGGTAAGCGGTGTAGCCTTGCTCTTCTTCTTCTTGCTGTCACTGTAATATGCAAGCTAGGGTAACGCAGCGATGATCTTTCTGGCATCTACTTCATCAGATGCAGCAGAGAGAGGGTGGAATCTATTTCCTTCCAACAGTGGTGAGTATTTTGGCAGTTCTTCCTCTTTCTCTTTAGGGATTTCTTCAAAACAGGCGGCTTCAGCTTCTCTGACCTTCCTGATCTTAGCAACTTCCTATTTTTATTCCTCCTCTGTGTCCGGGTTAAGGGCCTATACTTCGAACCGGACCCTATCTCGAAAACAGACGGTATTGCAGTGAAGTCTGAACCCTCCACGGTGAAAGGCTCATAACTGACTTGTACTTCCTTTCCTTTCACTTTGGCGAGAACCGGGGTAGGTACAGTAATGACCAGACCGGTGGGGGTAGAGACGACAGTTCTGGGGGTAGCAGTCAACCTCATGTGAACAGCAGTGTTCCTTTCAACTGGGGCCCTCTACATGGGAGGGAACTCTTGATTCCACTTCAGGTTAAACTCAATCATAGGCTCCTCAGTCTCAGGCACTTTGTTCATTAGTGCGAAAAGAGTAACAACGGTAAACTTAACGTCCATGTTATTGAACCATTGTCCAAAACGGATGATCCCATTGTCAGGCAGTTCATCCTTGTAGACAGCTAAGTCAAGTCAATTGGAAAAGGAGAAAATCAACTTCGGGGCAGACATCTTATGCAAGACATGTTTCGAATATCAGTCCTGAATTATGCTTCCTTCGTTAGGACGAAACGAAAGAAATTGAAAAGTGTCCGAACACAATTTATTTAAATTTTATTTATGCATTTACGATTTAGAAAAGAGTTTGTTTGTTAGGAGGTTAGTTTATTCGTTAAAAATGAGAGGAGATTAGAGAGGGTAAAGGACCCAATCCAGAGCTTAGAAAGGAAGGGAAAATCTCATAGGATTTCTCAACTCAAAGGACCACTCCTAAGCTAACATCTATTGGGGGTCTACCTCGCCTCTTCGGAGAGGTATCAAAAGGAGGATTTCAGAACCTCTCTGTTTAGGAGTGTCTAAACAGTGGCTCCAAAATCCAGGAAGAGTTGATCATACTTGTTCAAGACAGAAATGAACAAGATATGTCAACGGAAGAATGGTAGTTTTATCCACTAGGGGCATGGACTTACTACCGATTTATGAAAGCAAAACCATCCAATCAAAATGGAGAGAGGAACTAGTCCCCAGCGGAGTCGCCAGAAGTTGTTGGCATATTTATAGGTTGTGTGTTTTGGAAAGGGGGTCGCCTACAGAAGTTGTCGGCGAATTTTATTTTAAATTTAATTTAAATATATATATATATATATAATTTAAAAGTAGCATTTGATTTTGAAAATAATTTTAAGTTTGAAAATTTTAAGATATGAAACATCCCAAATAGTTTATATAAACGAGCACTACACCACAAACCGTGAATCTATCCCGAAGAATAGACACACTGCTTAATGATGAGGCTCGATTAAAAAAACTAGAAGATTTGTGACATCCGTTTAGTCTGCAAACCAATTTTATAAGCCGACAAGTTCCCCTGTTTAATATAAAGGAATTAAACAGGGTTTATATTACCTGGGTTCTTAAAGTTCCCTATAAGGGCAAGCCCCTATAGTTAATTACATCCTAAGTAACGAGAATCACTTAAGAAAACTCTCGATAATGACTAGTGGTTTTGCTCTCAAGAATTTCAAAGTTTAAGGTTTTCAAAGGATTAGATTTTGGAAATTTCAAAAGGGTTTAGCTCAAATTTGGAACAGTTTATTTTAGAGTCCAACGGAAGAGAGGTAGGAGAAGCTGGAGATCCAAGAAGAGTCTTGGCAACTTCCCAAACTATCTTATTGTTTGGCTTCAATTTGGGATTTTATTTAATGTTTCAATCTCGCCAATTTTAATTAATTAGGACTTATGCTTGTATGATATAATCACACAAGTAGCCTCGAAGATGTGAGGGTTTATGTCGTACCGAACAACTACCTCGGAGTCTAAGACCGGTTAGGGCTTAATTTGCATAACATGATCATGCAAATTCCTAACGAAAAGTTGATGATTTATGTTGCACTAAGCAAACTACCTCAAAATCCTATGGCTTGGTTATTTAATTCTAGGAAAGGTTTAGTCGATGTAGATTCCAATTTTGCTGACGACGATGGCCGTGCTGCCCACTATGCTCCAAGCTCCTTGTTGTTGCAGAGGTTTAGTTTTAGAAGTCATAAATCAAAGGATGAGAGAAGTGTTTTGTTTTAGAGAAATCTTAAAATCCAAATGTCTTTAATGTTTTATTAGGAAAATCTTAAAGTTGATTATAACAACACCGGTTAAGATCCCACGGTTCCAACATTCCGGCTTCATTATTTTTATCGGATTCACTTAGTCCAGATGAATTTGCTAAACTCAACTGAATGAGTTCCACACTTTCATTTAGACCGTGGGAAATCCCGTTAGCAACACGTAGTTTACATCATCCGAGGTATTCCCGATCATCCAACAAGACGTTTTAATTTAGTTAAAGTTGTAGTTTTGTAGTTCTGTTTGTGATTAAATTTTGAGTTGTTTTATATTTTGAAATGTTGTGGTGGTGAATTTTATCTTGTTGTGACTTTTAATTTAGTTTTGGTTTCAGTTCAAGGACTATCCTAAAGGTTTTGGCTTTCATGCAACAGTCTTATTTAATATGCAAGAAAAGTAAAGCGCAGTGTAGGTAAAGAAAATGCAATAAAGTAAATTGTAATAACACAAAAGCGTACCTGGAGGGTCTTCCCGTCATTCCAAGCTACACTTTAAAACACATATTAAAGCATTTAAATATTTAAACAAGTACCTAGGTAAAGACTAAAGGAAGGGTTTTTGTTGTCTACCAGAATCCTAATCCTATAGCTAGTCATTTCCTATGACGTCTAGGTTCTTGATTTTGGTTAAGGATGATTTTCTTCACCAACGAACAGTTAAGTTCAATTATTCTTTAAAACTACCCATCGTATTGAGGAAGTGCTTAGAACAAATCCTAAACATCTTTTCAATACCTGCGGGACGATTTTGAGTCCAAGTGAATTTAATTACACGGGTGAATTAATCATCCAAGGGTTTAGTTAAGTTTTGTTCCCTTGCTCGATGAACTTAGGATGTTTGATTATCACTATGAGTGAAGTGACATTTCACTTAACACTTCTTTTAATAGTTATAATAATTTAAAGCTTTCAGGGGCAAGTTAATTTGTTAAAGATTTTAATGATTTGAAGTTAAAGTTGATGATTTACGTTAATGTAATTTAATTATGAAATTTTAATCAATGATTTTTAAGTTTGGAATGGTGTTTGATTCATTTAAGTTAAACCTTTTATAAATGATATCAATATTTTATGTTAATTTAATTTTTTAGATTAACTTAGGTCAAAAGAGTTGTTCAAATTATTTATTAAATTTTGATGATTTAATTTGGATTAATTAAATTAATTAATTTAATTTTTACATTGTGTTTTAAGGTAAGTTGTCTTAAAATTACTTAAAATTTGTAAATTTGATTTAAGTTTGTTTTGAAATGATTTTAAATTAGTTTCAAATATTTTAAATTACTTTTTAATTATTTAAAATTTTAAGCTTTAATGAATTATTAAATTATTTAATGATGTAGGTTTTAATCAAATTAAGAATTATTTACTTTTAATCATTTAATTATTAATTCCACTTATCCTCTTAAGTTTAAGTGTTAAATATTATTAAGTGATTTATTTAAGGATTTTTAAATTAAAGAATTAGTGTCCTCTTAAATTATATCCCCATTTTAATAATCCAATTTTAATTAATCTTCAAAAATTTAAATTATTTAATTAATTAAAGTTTCATTTTTGGTTTATTAAAATGATTAATGGGTTCCTGTCCTTTGATTTCCCAAAGTTTCAATCATCTAAGAGAAAATTAAAATCAGATTTTTTACCCCCATTTTGATTAAACCTAAAGTTTTAATTAGGGGTTAAAATCTTTTAATTACCTTTATGCCCCTTTAAGCCTATTTATTTTATAACTCATTAAATTAAGCTTAAGTGAACTTAAAATTTTTATGCCACTTCACACACATGTCAATTAAGACATTAGAGGAGAAAATGTGATTTTTTTGAATTTAATTTATTCATATAATTATTTTTAATGGAAAATAGGGGTTTTCAAAGAAAATTCACCAACATGACCAAGGTAAAGATTTTGTCCTTAAGAAAATTATGGGATGTTCCTAATGACTAGAGGACCACTTGAACCAAATTTGGTGATTTTTTGAATTATATTTTATTTATTATAATTATTTTAAGTTTTGGAGTGTTAATTAATTATAAAATAAAATAAAAGATGAAAAATGGATTTTATATTTTTCAAAAATCTCTCTATCCTTAAGAAAGTCAAAGAAATAAATTTTACATTTTTATGATTTTTCTTTGATTTATTAGAATTAATTTAGTGGGAAGGCTAGAAAATACATTTTTTTAGTTCAAAAATTGTTTTAAGGCTTTGAAATTAAATATCTTAACCTAAAGACATAGGAAAAATATTTGATTGGTTTCTAAGTGATTAGGGGACCAAATATGACATTTATATGATTTTTACTATTTTTGTGATTTTTATTATTTTTTAACTATTAAAAATATTAAAATATGCTTAAAAATGAAAATTTTTAGAAAATTCCAATTTTATTTTATTAGACTCCTCTGATATCAGAGAAGTCCAAAAATCAATTTTGTGAATTTTTGAAATGTATTTTTGGAGTTATGAATTTTTAAAGTTTAATTTTAATTATGTGGCTTAATTGATCCATTTAATAGGGTTAAACATTTCCAATTGACTTCAAATTTTTATGTGAGGTTCCTCTGATCCAAAAGATCAGTGGAGAATTATTTTCAAGTCATTTTAATGTGTGATTAACTCTAACTAATTAAAGTTCAATTTAGAGTGATTAGGCCAATTAAGATTATCCTTAATGAATCAACTCAAATCATAACTATCCTAGGGTCCTCTGGTCCTAAGGAACTTCACCAATTTTTTTTAGAATTTTCTAAGCACATGCTAATTTTTGGAATTAAAATATCAAAAACAGTGTTGTCGGCATATTTTTAGGTTGAGTGTTGTATTTTTGAAAAGAGGTCGCCTACAGAAATTATCGGCGAATTTTTAATTTAATTTAAATAAATAATTTGAAAAGTAGTATTTGATTTTGAAAATAATTTTAAATTTGAAAATTTTAAGATATGAAATCAAAGCGATGTCACATCCCGAATAGTTTATATAAACGAGCACCGCACCACAGACTAGTGTATCTATCCCGAAGAATAGACACCATTGCTTGATAATGGGGCTCAATTAAATAAACTAGAAGATTTGTGACATCCGTTTGGTCTGCGAACTAATTTTTTAAGCCGATAAGTTCCCTCGCTTAATATAAATGAATTAAGCGGGGTTTATATTACTCGGGTTCTTAAAGTTCCCTATAAGGGCAAGCCCACTATAGTTAATTACATCTTAAATGAAGTGAATCACTTAAGAAAACTCTCGATAATGATCGGTGGTTTTACTCTCGAGAATTTCAAAGTTTAAGGTTTTCAAACAATTGGATTTTGGAAATTTCAATAGGGAATAGCTCGAATTTGGAACGAGTTTATTTTAGGAGTCCGAAGGAAGAGAAGTAGGGGATGTCACGGACCGAAGTGAACTTCGGTGACTTCCCGGACTATCCTAATGTTGGGCTTTGAATTTTGAAAATGAATTTATTTAAGTTTCGATCACGCCAATTAATTATAGGAATTACATTACATAATCACCTGGTTATGCAAATAACCTGTAAAGTAGGAGGATTTACGTCGTATCGGACGACGACCTCGGAATCCTAAAGTGTTAGGCCTTATATTGCACAGCAAGACTATGCAAAGGCCTAAAGTACAAGTGAGGATTTATGTCGCACTAGGCGGACTACCTCGAAGTCCTATGGCTTTGTTGTTTAAATTCTAGGACAGTTTTGCTGAAGTAGACTCGGGTTTTGTCGATGACGATGGTCGTGCTTGCCCACCATGCTCAGAGCTCCTTGTTGTTGCAGAGGTTTAGTTTTAGAAGTCATAAATCAGGTGATGAGAGAAGTGTTTTGGTTTAGAGAAAATCTTAAAATCCAAGTGTTTTTAATATTTTAATTAAAACAAATCTTAAGGTTGATTAAACAGAACCGATTAAGATCCCACGGTTCAGTCATCCAAGCACAGTTATTTTCATCGAATTCACTTAGTCCGGATGAATTTGCTAAACTCAGCTGAATGAGTTCCACACCTTCATTTAGACCAGTGGGAAATCCCGTTAGCAACACGTGGGTTACATCATCCGAGGTATTCCCGATCATTCAACGAGACGTTTTAATTTAGTTGCAATTGTAGTTTTGTGTTCTGTTTGTGATTAAATTTTGAGTTGTTTTATATTTTGTAATGTTGTGGCGGTGATTTTCATCTTGTAATGACTTTTAATTTAGTTTTGGTTTCATTTCAGGGACTATCCTAAAGGTTTTGGTTTTCATGCAATAATTGTTTATCATGCGAAAAGTACGATAAATTACGATAAAGTAAATTGCGATAAAATAAAAGCGTACTGGAGGGTCTTCCCGTCATCCCAGACTGCACTTAAAACACATGTTAAGGCATTTAAAAATTTCAACAAGTACACAGGTAAAGCTAAGGGAAAGGTTTTGGTTGTGCTACCAAAGTCCTAATCCTATAACTAGTCATCTCCTATGACGTCTAGGTTCTTGTATTTTGGTTTAAGGATGATTTTCTTCATCAAAGACCAATTAAGTTCAATTATGGGATATTCCTAATGACCAGAGTACCATTTGGACCAATTTTGGTGATTTTTTGAATTATATTTTATTTATTAGAATTATTCTAAATTTTGGAGCATTAATTAATTTTAAAATATAATTAAAGTTGAAAAATGGATTTTATATTTTTCCTAAATCTCTCTGATCTCAAGGAGTTCAGAGAAATAAATTTTATATTTTTTTTAGTTTTCTTGGATTTATTAGAATTATTTTAGTGAAAGGGTTGGAAAATACATTTTTTTAATATTAAAAATTACATTAAGCCTTTAAAATTCAATATCTTACCCTAGGGACTTAGGAAAAATATTTGGTTTGTTCCTAAATGATTAGGAGTTAAAATGTGACATTTTGGTGATTTTTAATATTTTTATGATTTTTATTATTTTTAAATTATTAGAAACATTAGAATAATAATAAAAATCAATTTTTTTAGAAAATTACAATTTTAATTTTCCTAAGTTCCTCTGATATCAGAGAGGCTCCAAAACCATTTTTGTGAATTTTAAAAAAGTATTTTGTGAGTTATGAATTTTTAAAGTTTAATTTCACCCATTTTGTTTAAGAGACTTAATCAACCCATTTGGTAGGGTTAATCGAGTCCGATTGGTTTCAAATTTTTATGTGGTGTTCTCCTATCCCCAGAGGACGGTGGAGGATTGTTTTTAAGTTAATTTAATGAATGGTTAACCCTAATTAATTAAAGTTCAATTTTGGGTGTTTAGGCCAATTAGGGTTGTTCAAGGTGAATTAACTCAAGACTTATTTTTCCTAGGTCCCTCTGGTCACAAGTAACATCACCAAATTTTCCTAGAATTTATTTCTCAACATACTAATTATTGTAATTAAAATACTCATAATAGTAACATGAACTTGAAAAATCAATAACTTCTCATAGGTATGGCCTCTAACCTTGGAAAATTCAGAGAATGTTCCCAAGTTCAGAGGCTTCAAAAGCCCTATGGTCTCATGCCATGATGAATTGCTTATGCAAATGGAGAATTAAAACAATGCAGAGAGTAAATAAATTATTAAAAATAAAATACTTAATGAAATTACTTGATTTCTTTTCCACATGATTCTCCTCTGTTCACTAAGCAAGAGGGTATTTTTATTTTATTTTTAGGATTTTTCTACACGAAAGTTATGAATTTTTGAAGTTACGGTAATTAAATAAATAGAAAAATAGCCTATTTATCTACTTATCCACGCGACGCCGCGTCAGCCTCGGCGGCTCCGAAGGGGGTGCGTGTCGCGCCTGTGATTGGGCGCCGCCATCCGAGTCGGCCATCCGGGACCCGCTTTTCACGTAACATGATGCGAGTCCGACGCGATCCGAGCCGTCCATCCGATACACGCGCGATCCGACGGCTCCCGGTCATTGTCTACGGCCGGTGCGAACCCGTGACCGTAGACCTTCTAACCCAATTTGTCGCTCGATTCTCAACGGATTTATGTGTTCTTATGCTCTATGGATTCATCTTGAAGAGACGAACACATCCATACGGTAAACATGCATTGAAATTAACTCAAACTAAATGGAGAATCTCTGTAAGCTCGAGAGGAAGAGTGAGTCCATACCTTTGCTCAGAGAAGTGAAGCTTCGATCCGAGGGTTGTGTCGCGTTCGATTGGGTCCAAGCAAGCTCCATATGAAGTCCCTTGGCACAGTGAATTGTACAGGTATGATTTCGACCAAGCCCCATCACAAAGCTTGGAGGTTGGAAGCAATGGTCGGCTTGGTGAGGGGGCTTTCTGTCGGGAAACTTCTCCTCTTGGTACTGGTGAAGGTGTAGAGTCAATCAATTTGAAGATTGACTCAACGTGGTGAAGTGTCCTGGTTTTGGGCTTGTATTTCGACTACGAAATTGAGCTCGCGAGAGGAAATGGCGGGGGATTTCGGTGGGGATCAAGTTCTCTATGTGTAGAGAGTGGTGCGGGATGATTTTGGCGGGGTTTCGGTAAGGTTCGGTTTAGCACCTCTCTTAGCCGAGAGGAGGGGGTGTTTAAATAGGAAAGGTCGGAGGGCCTCCCGCGGGGTTTAATGGTTGGGATCGAGTTTGCTCTGGTGAGGAGAAGAACAGTGCGCAATGGCCATTCTCGGTGAGGCGGCTCGGCAAGGTGGAATTCCAAAGTTGGCTCCCCCAAAGTCTCGGCCATGGTGTTTTTGGCGATCCAGGCGGTCGGCCGGCGGGAATGGGTCACCCTCGGGTTCGGGTGGGTCGGAGTTGTAGGTTTGTGCGGAGCGATTGAGCTTTGCCATGTGTAAAGGGCTTGGATTAAAAATGGCATGGGGGAGAGTCCATTTTGGCTTGATTTGGTCCAAGCCATGATTTTGGGTTAGGTTCACCTCCCCATGGCTGATTTGGCCTGAGGGAGGATCATTTGCATCAGCTAGAAAGGGGTGGTAAAGTCCCCATCTAAAGTGATGTGGCTAATCATGGTTTAGTGTGTAACATGGAAGGGGTTAAAAAGCTTAATGAAGGTTTAAGAAAGGGGGCCCTCCTTTTGCTACTTTGGGTATGGTCTCATGTCAAACATCCCATGGCTTCATATGGCTTGTACATGGCTTGTCTTTGGTTCGCCTATGGCTTGGCAAGAGCTTGGTCAATTTCATAAAAAAGGATATTGTGAATTTTGGCATTTTGATGGGAATTGTTATGAGGCTTGATTTGGAATTGTTTAATTGACAAATTAGGACTTTAGGAATGATTTTAAATTGAATGTGTGATGAGGGAAAGTGTTATGTGGGCTTTAGATTGATTTGGTCTTTTTGAATTTGGTGGAAATGGGCTTTTAGGAAGGTTTAAGGGAGTGGGCCTTCATGTTTAGCAATGGGCTTTTAGATAAAAATTTTTGCAAAGGACCATGCCAAATAATTGTTGAGTTTATTTTAAGGATGTATCTTGAATGATTTGAAGCAAATTTGAGGTGGTTTGGAATTGAATTGGGTTGAATTTGGGTTCATTTTGTATAGGGCCAATGTAGGTCAAATTGGGCTAATTTGGGCCAATGTTGGGCTAGGGTTAAAATTGATGTAAAATTAATGTTGGGAAATGTTTATGGGAGTGTTTCAACTTTGGTTGGGTTTTGGTTTTGGGACTTGGGCTTATTTGGGTTTGGTTTGGGTTTAGGTCAAAATTGGGCTTTTTGGTTTTGGGTTGAATTTGAGTGGGGTTTGGGTCCAAATTTTGGGCAAATTATGTTAGTGTTTTGTTCGTAGGGATGTTAGGGGAGGTTTATAAAAGTTTTGGGGTCAATTGGAGTTGAATTGGTTTGGTTTGGGCTAAGTTTGGGTCATGGGTCCAAATTGGGCTTTAAGGTCAAAAGTGAGAGTGGATTCAAATGTTAATCAAATTGGACTTAGATTTGGTCTATATTGATATCTTGGATGTTAAATTGAAGTTTAGAATTAAATTGGACCAAAATTGGGGTCAATTGGGTAGATTTGGTTTGACATTGGGTTCACTTGGATTAAGAATGGGCTAAATTGGGGGTTTTGGTAAAAGTGGGGTAAATTGACAAAATTGGCCCATGACGTAGTTGGACAAAATGAAATTGGGAATATTTGAGATTTTCTAGAATTTTCTGGGAATTTTCTGAATTTTTGGATTTTTTTGGCTAAGAGGGGCATTTTGGGTATTTGGAGGGTATTGGGGGGAATTTTTGGAATTTTTGGTATTTTTGGCTATGGATGATCAATTTGATTGGTGAGGAAATTTTCAAAGTTAATTTTGGGGAATTTTGGGTGATTTGGAAATTTTGGAGGATTTGAGGCGATCTAAGGGCTTTTAGTAGGTTTGGTAGGTGTAGGGTCCCCGGGGCCAAAAATTGAAATTTTGGAATAATGAAGATTGATCAAATATGAGTGGAATGGAATCACTTTGATTGAGCCATGAAGCCATGTTTAGCCTATATGAGCCATGGGAGGACTCATTTGAGTCATTCACTATGTTGTTCCTAACCCTCTTAACTAGGGGCTTAGGTGTTAAGGTCCATCCATATGAATTACCTACATGAATCAAGGAGTCAAGTTGGGTATGGGTGTGGTTTTAGGATTTGGATTGTGTGTGTGAGAGTGTAGAGTGTGAGTATAGTGAGTGTGTAAGTCAACCCTCACCGGACCGAGCCACCCGGGGTGGTCCTAAGGCGAAGAGTCTTATAGGGAACTCATCCTTTAAACCTTCACATTTGATTTCAACCCTCTAGGTGATAAGGGGTCTATAATCAAGCTTGTGGGGCTTGCAGGGAGGCAAGAAGTGGTTCAAATTTCTAAGGGATGGGTCCCAATTCTAGTCCTCTAAGATAGTCAAAGAAAAGCCTAAGGCTAGATCCTAAACACTAAAGAGGGAAGAGAAGACCTCATCAAAAATGAGGTCAACAAGTGTCATGAACTTCAAAAATACATAACTTTTCATAGGGATGGCCTCTGACCTTGAAAAATTCAGGGAATGTTCCCCAAGTCAGAGGCTTCAAAAGCCTTATGGTCTCATGCGATGGTGAAATGTTTATGCAAATGGAGAATTGAAATACCAAAATGTGTAAATAATTAATTAAAAATAAAATACTCATCAAATTAACTCAATTATTTTTTCACATTATTCTCCTCTGTTCACTGAGCAAGAGGGTATTTTTCTTTTATTTTTGTGATATGCAAAGATATGAATTTTTTAAGTTCTGGCAATTTAATTAAATCAGAAAATCCTATTTTCCTACTTATCCACGTCGCCGCCGCGTCAACCTACGGCGGACCGAACTCCATGGTCATCTTCTGGTTCGGCGCCGCCATCCGACTCAGCTGCCACGCGGTCCGCGGTTCACGTTCCATCTCCCCGTCCGACGCCATCTGAGCCGTTCGTTCGATACATGCGCAATCCGACAGCGGCCGATCATCGTCTCTGACTGGTGTGCACCCGTGACCGTCGACCTTCTAACCCTAATATCTCCCTTGATTCTCAATGGATTTTTGAGTTCTTATGCTCAAAGGATTCGTCTTGAAAAGACGAACACATCCATACGGTTAACATGCCTTGAAATTAAGCCAAACTAAATAGAGAATTCACAGAAGCTCGATAGGAAGGAAGAGCCATACCTTGGCTCTGAGAGGTGAAGTCTCAATCAGAGATGCTCGGCACGTTCCTTGGAGTCCAAGGAGGCTAGGGATAAAGCCTGGAGCTGTGGTGAAATGCCTAGACTTGATTTCCACCAGGCCCGATCACAAAGCTTGGAGGCTGGAACAACTGGGTGGCCTGGAGAAGGGGCTTTCTTGCGGGAACTCCTTCTCTACCTCTGGTGAAGGTGTGAGAGGATTTAATTTGGATTTGGTGAAGAATTGGGGAGTGTCCTCTTTTTGGCCTGATTTTTAGCTGAGAAATTGGGCTCAGCTGGGGGGATTCAAGGTAGGAGAACAGTGGGGATGAGTTTCTCTTGACTAGGAGGAGTTCTGGAGTGATTTTGGCAGAGTTTCCTTTAGGTTAGGTTCAACACCTTTCATGGCCGAGAGGTGTGGTGTTTAAATAGGCAGGGCTGGAGGGCTTCCAAAGGGCAATTAAGTGCTGGGATCTGCTGCCTAGGGGAGAAGAAGAAGAGCCATGGCGTCCAATTGGAATGGGACAGCTCAGCAAATTGATTTTGAATTTTTGAATCAATTGGGACCTCTCGGCCTGGTGTCTTTCGGCGACTGGGGTGGCCGGGCGGCCAAGGTCAAATCTGGCAAAAGTTCAGGGGGGTCAGAGGGGTTGAGTGGTGGCATCAATTGGAGTATTTGATGGCTTTAGGGTAGAGATTTAATGGATATTTGGGATTTGGGTTAGGTGAGGCTAACTTGGGTTTGGCCCTTAATCCAAAGGCTAGATTTTTGCCCAAAGTGGTTTGAGCTGGTCTCAAAGTCCATGGAGAGGTTTGGGTGAGGTTTGGTGGCTGGTTTTGAAGTTTGGGGAGGAGATTTGATAGTTCAAGAGTGAGGGAAATTTGATAAGAAGGGAGAAGGGAAGGGTCACCTCCCCTTGCCTAATTTGGCAAATATTGACTTTGGTATGGCTATGGGATGATGCACATGCCATGTTATGCTATGTATGAGCCATTAGAAAGTTTCATGCAATAGGAATTAAAAGCTTTTATGAATTTTGGGGATTTTGTGTCAACATGCTTAATTTGGTTAATGAACCATGTATACATGCAATGGTTCATGTAATGCCAAGGAATGGTGTTTTAAATATCTTGAGGTGATATTATGATAAAAATATGTCATATGGGCTCACTTTTGGGCTTTTAAAATTTAATTAAGTGGGATTTTCAAAATGCATAAGGGTATGGGCCTTTTAACATGCATGTGATGATTTGAAATTTTGAAATCAAATATGGGATGACCAAATTGAATTGGAATTGATTGAAATTGGTATTAGATATGTTGAAGTTTGTTTGAAAATTATTTGGGAATTTTCATGGGCCACATAGTATCAGGTAAATCTCCAAGACTGAAGATTCCAGAACTTTCGCTGGGGAAAAAGGAGGTGAATTTCAGATCACAAGATTTTCAAGAGATTGGATCTTAGATTCGTTTCATTTTTTATTTCAATTTTTAATTTTGAGTTTGAATTTTGATTTGAGTTTCAATTTTTGGTTTTATGCGGAGAAAAGAGTAGGGCGGAGGCCTACCCGAATACATTTGTATCTTGAGAAGGAAGCGGAGTCGAACCTATTCCATATGTGTATCTTTGAGAAGGATTAGGATTGAGCTCTATCCCAAATGCTTGAGGAAGAATAGAACAAAGCCTATCGAAATGCGAGTGCTTTAATTTCAATTTCTTGCTTGGGAGGATCAAATTTTGAGATTCTTTGAGAAAGGAGTAGGACTGTGCCTATCCCGAGTACTGATAATTGTTGAGAAGGGAGTAGGACGGAAGCCTATCCCGGATGCTGAGAATCTTTGAGAAGGGAGTAGGGCGGAAGTCTATCCCGAATGCTGAGAATTTCTGAGAAGGTAGTAGGGCGGAAGCTATCCCGAATGATGAGATTGCTGAGATGGGAGTAGGGCAGAAGCCTATCCTGAATGCTGAGATTGCTGAGATGGGAGTAGGGCGGAAGCCTATCCCGAATGCGAGATTTCTTTGAGATGGGAGTAGGGCGAAGCTCTATCCCGAGTGCTTGAAATTTCTTCGAGATGGGAGTAGGGCGGAAGCCTATCCCGAATGCTGAGATTGCTGAGATGGGAGTAGGGCGGAAGCCTATCCCGAATGCTGAGATTTGCTGAGATGGGAGTAGGGTGGAAGCCTATCCCGAGTGCTGAGAATTGTTGAGAAGGGAGTAGGGCGGAAGCCTATCCCGAATGCTGAGATTGCTGAGATGGGAGTAGGGCGGAAGCCTATCCCGAATGTCGAGATTTCTTTGAGATGGGAGTAGGGCGGAAGCCTATCTCGAGTCTTGAGATTTCTTCGAGATGGGAGTAGGGCGGAAGCCTATCCCGAATGCTTGAGATTCTTTGAGATGGGAGTAGGGCGGAAGCCTATCCCGAATGCGAGATTGAAGAATTTTGTTGAAATTTATTTATGCGAGAGATTGAGGGAAATTTCTTTGAGGTCCATGGGGAATTTTCTTTGAGATTCGGTTTATGCGAGTGGTTGTGAAAGATTTTGTTGATATTTGATTTATCTTGTGACTATACGGAATTTTTACGAGATTTGGATTATCTTTGAGATCGAAATGAGATATGAAAGTGCTCCATATCCCATGGGAATCAATCAAAGTCTAATTACTTGGCGAAGGGTACGAACCTATGCCATCCGAATCAAATTGAAGATTCCTCGTAATTGGTGTTCATGTGGATCTGGAATAGATCTTGATTTGAAGAAGGATTGGAGGATTTGAAAAGATGGACGTAAACTGGAATTCAATTTGAGCTTTAGATTTGTTTTGTTTGTCCTTTAACTATCCCATTTTTTTATTTTGGTTTATTTGGTGTTCATGTGGATTTGAAATTCTTTTAAATGTTTGGATTTTTATGAAGAGAGTTCTTATTTATTTTCCTTTTCTTTTATGTTCTTTGTTCGAAGTTCATTTAACTTTAATGGCGTTTCCCAGTCAATTTGCACAAAAAGAGGTGAAGGCAAAATGTGACATGGTCACTTTCATTCCAATCTTGTTGAAGATACATCATACAACTCGATCCTGAAATATTTCTCATACAATCCATGACTCAAAACGGACTATGTATGATTCTTGTTGATCCATCCAAAAAGTGTACTGTCAAATCCATGTCTGAATAATGAGATACACGGTCAATAACATCACCTTCCAAGCCATCCTTGGCAGGAATGCCGCATGGATGTGCATTGGAGGTGTGCTATTTCCCGTGTAACTCACAGCTCGTAGGGTCGGACACTCTCCAATTCGGAATCTGGCTGGAAGTGGTAAGGCGCCTTTCTGTCATCCATCCTTCTAAAAGTGACGGAGATCCGCTCCACTGGTACTCCCGGTATACAATGTTTTGCGATGTCTGCTCCATTTCCTTGTAATATCATGACGGAACCTACCGGAAGCGGTATCTCCACCGGCCCTCGGAACTTACCCGGGCTTGCTATCCGGAGGTCAGATCCGAACATGATATTGCATTGGTTGACGAACGAAACTATGCAGAAAGGTCTGACGAAGTCGTGGTGGTCTATGAGTGGAGGTATGCAGTCGCCCTTCTGATAAATGTTGATGATGCAACTGTTGGGTATGCAGTCTGCTGGCAGTACCCTCCACGTTATCATTCTTTTCACCATTCTTTTAATTATTCTCGGCATTGGATCCACCTCACCGTGACGGAGTATCCATGGTGGATTTCCTTTTAAATCCTCTGTGAAGTTATAGCAACATCCGCATTGTATTGTGACTTTTCCTTTCCACGGCATCCATTTCCGGGGTTCCGAATAAGTCTTTTCTCTCGAACGGCTGCTCGACCCATCTTCGAAGTTCTAGAATGCAATCCACAATCTGCTGTTGTTCGTACTCTGAGAATACACCTGTGTGTAACTCGAGGCCTTCCAAAATGTTGATTCTTCTACCTATAATCCTTTCAAAATATTTGAAAGTCTTCTTCTCAACATTTTGCATCCTTTCTAGTTCATATTATGGGATGATCTGCAAGTGACGAGGCCTAGTAACGTATTGCGGGATGTATGGCTCAATCCCGTCACGTTCTCCTGTATACCTTGGCTTCTCGGGGATTGTCTCCGTCGGGACATCCTCCGGGGTTGCTTCGGCAACAAGGTTCTTCGGATATGGTATCTCGCTGGCGTCGAGGCATCGATTCTATCTCTATCCTTCTTGGCACTTCTCCGATCTGTTCTGATTCTCTCGGCGTTGACTTTCTTCTTTATGGTTCCTGCCGTACCGGTATCTTTGAAATGTGTGTGTCTGCGAAGGTGGCTGTTTCCTCGTGTCGATCTGCTGCAAGTTTAGTCAACATCTTGCGGATACGGCGATTCTTATTTCTTCTTTGAGAAGCAGTGAGCGTAGCTCTCCTCACTTCTTGAATTTCTGCGGGCGCGGCGGCGGCGAGCACGCCCTCTGCCGTGGCAACTGCCGACTTGATTTTCTTGCTTTCCTCGGTGTTTGTCTTTCTTTTCTTGTTCTTTGGATTGGTGGCTTGGGCCACCCATCTTCATTCTTGTCCGGCTATGAAGCTCCTCTCGGTCCACTGGGACCCGGTCATTTTCTTCATAATGTAGAATTTGGTGGTGTGAAGTTAGAATCAATTTCTATCACTGCTCCATCCTTCACCCTCTTTTCATCGAGTGCGAGACTCACGCCATTTTTAAAGTTTAGGACCAACCACCCGTTCGACATTTCCCTGCGAAGAAAACAAGGAAAGGATCGAGGTGCATACTAAGAACAAGAACATTAAGAAAGTATTTATCACTGAAGATTTTTATTCACTTATTCCAATTTTAATTTTTAAGGAAAATAGGAAAAGATAAAGAAAGATCAAGAAAAAGATTTGATTTGAAAGGGTAAAACTTTATTATTATGATTTGACATATTTTATTTTTAGCACATATATTTTTTTATTTTATCCATTTTTATGTTTTTGGGTCGGACCCAGTCACAAAGTGATCGCTTCACCCGTGTTTCTAGGGATAAGAATCTATTTTAGAGGCCACCCTTCAAAACATCAGGTTGCGTAATACTTCTTCAAATATCGTCCATTGATTGGAAGCATTTGTCGTTCTCCTTGGTAATTCACAAGTTGGTAGGAGCCTCACGAGTAGGTCGCCTCGACCACAAACGGCCCTTCCCAAGTGGGTTCAAACTTGTCTCCTATCTTGCGATGTGCGAGAATAGGTCTTACGAGAACAAGAACTAAGTCACCAACTTTGAAAGTTCTTGGGCGGACCGGTTTATCATAGGCACGGATCATCTTAGCTTGGTACGGTTCCAAATTTTGTTGCGGCTGCAAGTCTTTTTCCTTCAAGTTTTCCGAGTTCTTCCGGTCGTAATCGGCATTTTCTTCTATAGTAATTTTATTTGCAAGCTGCAATCTCGAGTGATGGTAGTTGGACCTCCAAAGGTAAAACGGCCTCGGACCCGTACACTAAAGCGTAAGGCGTAGGCGAGTAGGAGTCACGAAAGTCGTCCTGTAAGCCCGTAAGGCCTCTAACAACTTCTCGTGCCAATTTTTCTTGTTGTCATCCAAAGTTTTCTTTAAAATTTGAATGAGAGTTTTATTAAAAGCCTCGGCCGAAGCCGTTTGCTCTTGGGTAGTAGATTGTTGAGTATCGCCGATCGATTCCATGTCTTCGACAAAATTATTGATCTTTGTACTTCTGAATGCGGACCCATTATCTGAAATGATTCTGCGTGGTACTCCGAAATGGTAGACGACTTGATTTTTGAAAAACTGTAGCACGTAGTGTGCCTTTACTTCTACGAGTGGAGCTGCACGCCCGTTTAAAAAAGTAGTACGTAGCTACTAAGGATGAAGCGATGTCCTCTTGAAGAAGGCGGTTACATCGGACCCACTATATACGTGCCCCAACACTCGAATGGCCACGACGCAATTGTCGGATGTAGCACATTTGGAGGTTGGTGTAGAACCACTACGTGCACTTGGCACTGGTGACAACTCTTGGCGACTTTCATGCAGTAGGTCATCATTGAGGGCCAGTAGTACCCTAGTCTTTTAATTTTTATTTTCATTTTCAGACCCGACTGATGAGCGCCACAAAGTCCTGAATGCACTTCTTTGACAATTTCACGAGCCTCGGACCCGCTCAAGCATCTTAACCACATTTGATCAAAAGACCTTCTGTATAATGTATTGTTTATTAATGTGTAAGACAGAGTTCTTTTCTTGATTTGATGTGCTAATGACTTATCGTCACGGTAATTTCCCTTGTTTGCGGGTAGTCGTAGTTGTTGACGCCGATCTTACGTGTTTTCAGTCAACTGCTTGCTAGTCGATTCTTCGTTTTTTCTCATTTACGTATCATATCCATGTCGAGTCGTGATAGGACCTGTCGTCCTTGAACTTACACTTCAGCCGACTCATCTTGTGAGCGAGGCAAATTCTTTTACAAGGCGGGCTAGCGCATCCGCGAGAGCATTTTCTCTTCCGGGGATCTTGTAGATTGTTACATTCGGAATTTGTTCCAACAGTTTCATGGCATACTGAAAGTATTGCTCGAGTCTTGGCTTTAAAATTTAGTATTGTCCTGCGACCTGTTGAATGATCAACTGAGAATCTCCGTAGATGTTGATATCCATTATTCCCATTTGAATGGTCAATTCTAGTCCTGTTATGAGGGCCTCGAATTCTGCCTCGTTTTTTGTGCACGGATCTGTTAAGTGGTAGGAGTATCTTAACATCCCCTGCTCCAGTGTTATAAAGATTAGTCAAATTCATGCCTTACCGGGCACTATCGTTTGCAATTCTTTGTCTTTCTGTGCTGAGGACACTCCGTCGAAGTATAGTTCCCAACGTCGATCATCAGTGTCTTCTAGGCTCATTATCTGTTCGTCAGGAAAATCGTCATCGATAGACGAATCTGCCGGTAAAGGGTGTGCTGCAAGGAAGTCAGCTAGCACTTGTCCCTTTACGGCACAAAGAGGAACGAAAGTTTTGTCGAATTGCAATAGTATCATCGACCACCTTGCAAGTCTGCCAGAAAGTGTTGGACGGGTCATCAAATATTGCAATGGATTAACTTTTGAGATAAGGTTGACCTTATGAGAGAGCATGTAATGCCTGAGTTTCTGTGCGGCGAAGATCAGGGCCAAACAATGCTTCTCAATTTTAGGATACTTTACTTCCATCAGAATCAAACGACGGCTTAAGTAGTAGAGAGCATTTTCTTTTCCCTTATCATTGACTCAGGCTAAGCGGGGCTCCGAGGAGTCGTCTAGAGCCACGGTATAAAGTATCAACGGTCTACACTGAGGCCGGAGTCTGCTAAGACGGGAGGTGTCATTAAGTATTGTTTAATGTCCTCGAAGGCCCGTTGGCATTTCTCTTCCCAAATGAATTTGGCGTCCTTTTTAACTAATGCGAGAAGGGCTGATACCTACCGACAAGTTCGAGATAAAGCGTTGAAGATTTGCCAGCTTCCCTTGAAAGGATCGTAGCTGTTTTAAGGTTTTGGGAGGTGGCATTTCTAAGATAGCTTTAATCTTTTCCGGATCAATTTCAATTCCGCGATGTCGGACAACAAATCCTAAACGCCGAAGGCGCATTTTAAGGGATTCATCTTAAGGTTGTATTGCCTTAGTCGCTCGAAGACAATTCTCAAATCATACAGGTGATCTTCCTTCAGTTTGCTTTTGATGACCACATCATCCACATAGCACTCAACTTGGTTAGGAATGAGATCATCAAAAATCTTTGTCATTGCTCTTTGGTATGTTGCTCCTACGTTCTTTAGTCCGAATGGCATTACTGTGTAGCAATACACTCCGATTGGTGTTCTGAATGTCGTGAGCTTTTCGTCTTACGAGTGTCATCTTTATCTGGTTGTATCACGAAGATCCATCCATGAAAGAGAATATTTCATGTGTCGAAGCGATGTCGATCATTAACTCCGGAATTGGTAGTGGAAATTCATCCTTTGGACATGCTTTGTTCAAGTCTGCGAAATCCAGGCGATTCGATCGACCATTCTTCTTCTCGTTGGTACCACATTGGCTAGCCAAGTAGGGTATTGTTCTTCACGGACAAATTTAGCGTCGATTAGCTTCTTAACTTCGATTATTACTTGTTGTTCAATTTCCGAATGCATCCTTCAGAAGCTTGTCGGTCGGAACGGAAGTAGGATCCACTCCTAGCTCGTGAGCTGCGACTTGGAGCTAATTCTGGCATTTCGTCGTAACTCCAAGCAAAACAGTCCTTGAATTCCATTAATAGCTTGATCATTTCCTCGGAATCTTCTTTATTGAGTAAGGAGCTAACAAAGGTTGGTCTAGGCTTTTCGCTAGTTCCTAAGTTAACTTCCATTAACTCATCTATTGTAGATTTGATTTCTTCTTCGAACTCTGGTGGAGCGTCTCCGATTTGTAGATCTTCGAGCTCTTCTGTAGTTTCCAAGCAGTCCTCATTAGGTTCGCAAGTGACAACCAAGCAAAATTCCGTATCGTCAACTGAACCTACTGTGCCGAATCCGAGACCATGTTTTGAATTGGGAGGCCGACCGACATTATTCCATAATTTTTCGAAGTGTTGTGATCGTCCGTTTGTCCATTGTCGAGGTAAGACACCACGCTGAATTAAATTTTGAACACAGGGATAGTACCACTCAAAAGGTAATTCCATTAATTCAGAAGAAGTGACATCTTCAAATTGTACATCGTTTTTAGTATTGGAAGAAGAAGTACCACGGTAAAATTTGATTAGCTTTGCACCGCAGCTATGTGCTTCTTTGACCACCATACCCTCGATCTTATTAGACTGGATCGGGGTCAGGTTCATAGTGTGTACATAGTGGTTAATCTTCTCGTACATCGATTTGTATTCTTTGTTCTTCTCATCTTCGAGAGAAATCTTGAATTGTGGTTTCTTCGGTTTATTGTAGGCTGCTTCTTTCTTGACTTCCTCTTCTTCCTCGGAGCTGTTCTCCCGATCAACGTTGATCATCGGCTTTTTCGTCCAGCTTGTCCCGAGTGTCTCTTCCACGACCTCGTCCCCGGCCTCGACCTCGGATGCGAGTTACGGGAGAAACCTTCACCATCTCGGCTGTAAGGGAGTGGTGAGTGGCTGTTGGACTAGAACTTCGGGTTCTTCATTGTCTCGAATTTCTTTTTCCTCATTTGGCACGGTGTTTACGGAGAAGATTGTTTTCTTCGGAGGTGCGTAATAAGCTGCATCTTCATGGATTCCAATCTCATGTACAGAGAAAGGTTGCAAATCACCTTTAATGCACTGTTCTCCTTCTTCGTAGTATTTTATGCACTGATGCAGAGACGATGGTACCATCCAATTTTCATGGATCCATGGCAGGCCCAGTAAAGCGTTGAACGATGTCTCAGAGTCAATTATGTGGAATTTTGCGGTTGTCTTTGCTAAATCACCGGTCTTCATCAACAGTGTTATTGACCCAAGGGCTCTTTCTCCTTTCTATTTGAATCCTCTTAGTAACATCTTGTCCGCTTCAAGCTCGCGAGCATCAATTTCCAAGTATGCTAGCGTCCGAAGATTCATTATGTTGATTGACGCTCCTGAATCCACCAATACTCTGGAGAGCGTGAACTTTCCGATTGTAACTGAAATGTACAACGGTCGGTTGTGATCCGTTGTCCCAAGTAGTAGATCACTGTCCGTAAAGGCAACGCCTCGCTGTTCCTTTAACGAGCAAACCTCGTCTAAGGAATCTCCGGCCATACGAGCTAAACAAATCTCCGGATCGAAGTAAGGCCTTGATCGAGCTTCCCTCATCTCTTTTGATAAGATGAGAGCGTCATAGATGCTCGGTTTGGTGAGTAATTTCCGAAGATGGGCTAGCACGTTATAGTCCACTTTGTTATCATGTGTCTCAGTTTCTTCCTGAATGGGCAATTCTTCTGCTGGGGTTGATTCTTCCTGAACAACCGCCTACTTTCCTTTGTCTTTTGGACCTATTTTTGGAGGTAGAACCCTTCCGCTCCTTAAATTGACTTCGTGATTTCTTTTGAATCGCAGTGCGAGTTTACGGGTGTCTCCTTTTGAATCGGCATGACGGGTTCTTCAGAGTCGCTTCGGAATGCGAAAGCTCTAACTCTATTGTGATTGGAGTTCCTTGGAATTCACAAATAGATTCATTGCTTGTTGAACTTTCGTAGCCTTCTTGATGAATGTCTTCTTTGTCATCGTGATTGTCGAGATTGTGTATGATTTGAGAATTGTTATTGGTATCGAAATCAGGATCCGGATTAGATTGGTTGTTTTTAGTTACGTAATCGTTAGAAACAGTCAAAACGTAGCCAACGCCATAACTCTTATCATTATAAGATCCCGCCGGAGCGAGCAAATAATCATACGAGTCGGAGGTTCGAGGAATTTTTCCCCGAATCGGAAACAACCATCCTAGGATAAGCAGCCCCTAGTCTAGCCTTAGGAGCCTCGGTCTTTTCTTCTTCTACGATCTCCTTCTTTTCTATGATCTTTTCTTCCTGGGGCGGTTCTTCAATTGCAAGCGATAGCGCCGACTTGACAGGTTTCGAACTTTGAGTTGAAGCATGCGCCGAAACGGTTTGGATGCGATTCAAAATTTTCTTCGATGACTTCGTCCAAGTGGTACTCCATCCATCATCAGTCGTGTAAGGGTTTATCGGAACAATGAGATCCTTTGAAATAAGATTGACAGAACCTCCTTTCTGGGGTTCTTTCATGTATTCCTTTGGGATCGTTATGTTCCCCTTTCAGAGATTGTTGTCAAGCCAACTTTTGAAGGTGATGCAATCCTCTATCTTATGTCCAAGCATGCGGTGGTAAGGACGGTAGTTGGGATGGTCTTTCTTGTTGACTTCTTCGGCTTCACAGGTTACGGCGGTCGAAAATCCGAAGTCTTCATCAAGCTGCGGAACATCTTTGGCCTTTGCCTCATTCTTGAATGGATATTCTCTATTTATAAGCTCCTTTAACGTGCGGCGTGGGCAGGCGGTTGCTCATATTGTTGAGTTGGGTGATAACCGGGTTGAGGTTGTTGGTAGTTCTGTTGAGGTTGTTGATAGGCTGAGCTGCTTGTTGCTCTGTTTGTATTTGCATTGGTTGCTTGCCCTTATCGGCTGCGGTGACGATCCGGATTTCTTTTCGAATGTCTTCACGGGCTTCGTTTGTCCGTTTTTCGCCGAAACTTAGTTGTTTCACTTCCTCTTGCAAGCTTCCGGCCTTGCTTAACAACTTCTCGAAAGTCTTAATCGTAAATCCCTTAAGGAGAAGTCTTTATCGGGCCGTGAATGCTCTTAAGCAAGATACTGACTGCATCTTGCTCTTGTAGGCTGTGGCTCACACTTCATGCTTAGATTTCTCCATCGAAGTATGTAGTCCACTAAAGTTTCGTTCGGTTTCGTTTCTCCACCACTAAGTCACCGATGGTGATATGGTGTCGAGCTCCGGCAAACCGTTTCACGAAAAGGTTTTCTAATTCGAAAATGTCTTTACCGAACCGTTCGGTAACTCGCATACCAATCGAAGGCGATCCACGACGAGTTCTCGACGAGTTGTCGGAAGAGTAAGGCGTCACTTCCACGGGCGTTGCAACAAGCTAGCGCGAAAATGTGCAACATGTTGTCGAGGATTTACGGTACCATCAAAAGTCTTGAACGGAGGTGGTACGAAGCCTTTTGGGTATTGTCTTGCATCAAATTCTTCGGGGTATGGTCTACCGGTCCGAATAGATGCTCCGCTCTTAGAGTGTGCTAAGGCTTCTCCCACTCGTTGTTCCACCATGTTCTTGATGTCTTTCTGCGGAATCATATTACGGGTAGAATCTTTCTTCGAGTCGATCGTCTCCGTTAACGAAGTAATCTCTTTTCCTCCGTCACGTAATATGAATAACTTACGGAGGCGTTTCTCTTGCGGGTTGAACTCGACTTTGAAGAGTGGCTAGTGCTTTGCGGCCATCTCTTCCATCCTTTTTTCCATTTGAGAGATTGTATCATCTTTTTCTCGAATTTGTGCTCTTAATGTTTCCGGTTCATCTCTCTCCGCAGCTACCGGAGCACCGTGCGAAGCTGACGATGCTCGTGTCTCAACCATGTTGATCTCTACATATTCGTCATCCATGAACTTCGACGAGTCAACTTCATCTCCAGACTTTTCTTCTCTTTCTCTTGCTAATCTTTGAATGTCGGTTCTTAGCTTTTCCATAGCGTCTTCCAATGATCTTTTTCGTGCAGTTTCGCAGTTATCATGCGATGGCTGTTGGGTTTCCTTCTTGGGAGTCCCCTTCATTGTAGTGGCGCTCTCTTCGGACTCGAGTCTCCTGACGAGACTTTCCCTTTTTGGTCATTGTTTCGGTCTTAATTGGCCAGTAGTAGGACGCCATACCATCCTTCTAGCGACGAAGGCCTAGGACCGGATGGTGCGTTCGGCTGAATCTTTGGAAGGTGGTATCCACCCTGATCTGTAAACCTAAAACAACAACAAGTGGGCTAGCTTTCATCTTCTTATTCGGCTTTTCTGTGGCAATAACGGGTTCTACTCGCGGCCCAAGACGGGACTTGGCTGGCACCCGCCCTATTCTTCTTAAAATCTATGATACAGGACATTTCTCTTTCTTTGCTAACTTCTCTATCACAGTCTGTAGTCGGGCAAATGGTGTAATCCTAGCCCTTTTCTTTTGGCTATCGCTATAGTATGCGAGTCGAGGTAATGTAGAAGCAATCCTGCGAACATTTTCCTCGTCAGCTGCTGCGAAAAGGGGATGGAATCTACTTCCTTCCAAAAGCGGTGTATACTCAGGCAATGGTATGTTCTTAGGTAGTGGTGTGTACTCAGGGATTTCTTCTAAGAAAGCGACTTCGGCGGCTACGGCCTTTACGGCGATCTTCCTACCTCTGTTTCTTCTACGAGTCCGTGTTAGGGGTGGAACCCTTGAGCTGGACCCAATTTCGAAAATAGAAGGTCTTGCACAGAAATCTGTACCCTCCATGATAACATGCTCGTTACAAATTTGAACTTCCTTCCCCTTCAGTTTGGCGGAAGCCGGGGTAGGTGCAGAGACGACTAGACCAGTGGGGGTAGAGATAACGATCCTCCATGGACGGTAGTATTCCTCTAGTCGGAACCCTTTGCGGGGAGGGAACTCTTGAGTTGACTTAAGGTTGAACTCGATCGAAGGTCTTTCGAGTTTTAGATACTTTGTACGTAAGTGTGAAAAGGGTAACGTTAGTGATCTTGACATTTGTGTTCTCGAATCCTTGCCGAAACGGATGATCCCATTGTCGGGCGGCTCATCCTTGTAAACAGTGAAGTCCAATCCATTGGTGAAGGAGAAAATCAGCTTTGGGGCAGACATCTTCTGCAAGGTAGATTTTGATTGTCAGTCCCAAGTTATGCTTCTTCTCATCATGACGAAAAGAAAGGAATCGAAGAGAGTCCGAACACATTTTCGTTCATGTATTTATAAAAAAGGAGTTATTTGTTAAAAGAGTCATTCATTAGAGGGTTCGTTTATTAGGAATGGAATGTTCAGAGGTGTAGAGAAGGTAAGGAATCCAATTCAGAATTGAAAAGGAAGAGAAAGTATTATGCAAGACTTCTCGACTCGAAGGATCACTCCTAAAATAACACCTATTGTGGGTCCACCCCACCTCAGAAGAGAGGAAAAAGGATTTCAGAACCTCTCTGTTTAGGGGTATCTAAACAGTGGCTCCTAAATCCGAGAAGAGTTGGCTATACTCGTTCAAGACAGAAATGAACGGGATATTCCAACGGAAGAATGGTAGTTTGGTCCACTAGTAGCATGGGCTCACTACCGATTTATGAAAGCAAAACCATCTGATTAAAATGGAGAGAGGAACTTTTCCCCAGCAGAGTCGCCAGAAGTTGTCGGAATATTTTTAGGTTGAGTGTTGTATTTTTGAAAAGAGGTCGCCTACAGAAATTGTCAGCGAATTTTTAATTTAATTTAAATAAATAATTTGAAGAGTAGTATTTGATTTTGAAAATAATTTTAAATTTGAAAATTTTAAGATATGAAATCAAACTGATCTCACATCCCGAATAGTTTATATAAACGAGCACCGCACCACAAACCGTATATCTATCCCGAAGAATAGACACACTGCTTGATAATGGGGCTCAATTAAATAAATTAGAAGATTTGTGACATCCGTTTGGTCTGTGAACCAATTTTATAAGCTGACAAGTTCCCCTGCTTAATATAAATGAATTAAGCAGGGTTTATATTACCTGGGTTCTTAAAGTTCCCTATAAGGGCAAGCCCCTATAGTTAATTACATCTTAAATGAAGTGAATCACTTAAGAAATTTCTCGATAATGATCAGTGGTTTTGCTCTCAAGAATTTCAAAGTTTAAGGTTTTCGAACGATTGGATTTTGGAAATTTCGATAGGGAATAGCTCAAATTTGGAACGAGTTTATTTTAGGAGTCCAAAGGAAGAGAAGTAGGGGATGTCACAGACCCGAAGTGAACTTCGGTGACTTCCCAGACTATCCTAATGTTGGGCTTTGAATTTTGAAAATGAATTTATTTAAGTTTCAATCCTGCCAATTAATTATAGGAATTACATTACATAATCACATGGTTATGCAAATAACCTGTAAAGTAGGAGGATTTACGTTGTATCGGACGACGACCTCTGAATCCTAAAGTGTTAGGGCTTATATTGCACAGCAAGACTATGCAAAGGCCTAAAAGAATAAGTGAGGATTTATGTCGCGCTAGGCGGACTACCTCGAAGTCCTATGGCTTTGTTGTTTAAATTCTAGGACAGTTTGTTGAAGTAGACTCAGGTTTATGCTGATGACGATGGCCGTGCTGCCCACCATGCTCCGAGCTCCTTGTTGTTGCAGAGGTTTAGTTTTAGAAGTCATAAATCAGGAGATGAGAGAAGTGTTTTGGTTTAGAGAAAATCTTAAAATCCAAGTGTTTTTAATATTTTAATTAAAACAAATCTTAAGGTTGATTAAACGAGCCGATTAAAATCCCGCGGTTCCATCATCCCAGACCTTGTTATTTTCATCGAATTCACTTAGTCCGGATGAATTTGCTAAACTCAACTGAATGAGTTCCACACCTTCATTTAAACCGTGGGAAATCCCGTTGGCAACACATGGGTTACATCATCCGAGGTATTCCCGATCATTCAACGAGACGTTTTAATTTAATTGCAATTGTAGTTTTGTGTTCTGTTTGTGATTAAATTTTGAGTTGTTTTATATTTTGGAATGTTGTAGCGGTGATTTTCATCTTGTAATGACTTTTAATTTAGTTTTGGTTTCATTTCAGGGACTATCCTAAAGGTTTTGGTTTCATGCAACAATTGTTTATCATGCAAGAAAAGTACAATAAATTGCAATAAAGTAAATTGCAATAAAATAAAAGCGTACCTGGAGAGTCTTGCCGTCATCCCAAGCTGCACTTAAAACACAGGTTAAGGCATTTAAATATTTCAACAAGTACCTAGATAAAGCTAAGGGAAAGGTTTTCGTTGTCTACCAAAGTCCTAATCCTATAACTAGTCATCTCCTATGACGTCTAGGTTCTTGTATTTTGGTTTAAGGACGATTTTCTTCATCAAAGACCAATTAAGTTCAATTGTTCTTATAATCATCCTATCATATTGAGGAAGTGCTTATGACGAGTCTTAAACATCTTTTCAATACCTCTAGGATTGTTTTAAGTCCAAGAGAATTTAATTATACAAGTGAATTAATCATTCGGGAGTTTAAGTTTTGTTCTTTTTTGCTCAGTGAACCAGGACATTTGAATATCCTATAAGTGAGGTAACAATTCACTTGACACCTCATTTAAGAGTTATAATAATAAGAGCTTTAAAAAAGGGCAAATCAAATTATTAAATACTTTGATGATTTAAACTTAATGATTTAATTTTAATTTTGATTTAATTATAGAAAATTAGTTTAAGTTCGGAATAGTGTTCAAGTTATTTTAGATTTAATTCTTAATGATTTCATTTATGTTTGTTATTAAATGATTTTAATTTAATTTAATTCAACTTAATTTAATTTTTGATTTAATTTAATTTTGACTTAATCTGATTTAATTTAACTTCAATTTGATTTTAATTTAATTCATTTTAATTTAATTTAAATTTTTTTTAAATTAAATTTAATTTTTTAATTTAATTAAATTTAATTTTATTTTTATTTAATTCAATTTCAACTTAATTTAATTTTAATTTAATTTTAATTTAATTTAATTAGATTTTTATTTTAATTTAATTTTAATTTAATTTAATTTCAATTTAACTTAATTTAACTTAAATTTCAATTTAATGTTAATTTAATTTCAATTTTAATTTAATTGAGATTATTCTTTTAATTTTATTTTTAAGTATTATTGAAGTGATTTATTTAGGGATTTTTAAATTAAAGAATAAATATTTTCTTAAATAATATCCCTACTTTAATAATTTCAATTTTCCATTAATCTTCCAAATTTTGATTAATTAATTAATTAAGGTTTACTTTAATTATTCTTAAAATGATTGGTGGGTTCCTACCTTTAACCATTTAAGTTTCAATCATCCAAAATCAGTTTAAATCAAATATTTTACCCTCCCCTTTTGATTAATCCTAAAATTTTAATTAAAGGTTGAAAATTTTAATTACCATTTTGCCCTTCAAGCTTAATAATTATATAACTCACTAAATTAAGCTCAAATGAACCTGAAATTTTTATGTGACCTCACTTACATGTCAATCAAGACATTAGAGGAAAAAATGTGATTTTTCTGTATTTAATTTATTTATGTAATTATTTTTAATGAAAAATAGGGATTTTCAAGGAAAATTCAATAACATGACCAAGAAAATTTTTCTGTCCTTAATAAAATTATGGGATATTCCTAATGACCAGAGGACCATTTGGACCAATTTTAGTGATTTTTTGAATTATATTTTATTTATTAGAATTATTCTAATTTTTGGAGAATTAATTAATTTTAAAATAAAATTAAAGTTGAAAAATGGATTTTATATTTTTCTTAAATCTCTCTGACCTCAATAAGTTTAGAGAAACAAATTTTATATTTTTCTTATTTTTCTTTGATTTATTAGAATTATTTTAGTGAAAGGGTTGGAAAATACATTTTTGTAATATTAAAAATTACATTAAGCCTTTAAAATTCAATATCTTACCCTAGAGACTTAGGAAAAATATTTGGTTTGTTCCTAAATGATTAGGAGTCAAAATGTGACATTTTGGTGATTTTTAATATTTTTATGATTTTTATTATTTTTTAATTATTAGAAACATTAAAATAATGATAAAAATCAACTTTTTTAGAAAATTACAATTTTAATTTTCCTAAGTTCCTCTAATATCAGAGAGGCTCCAAAACCATTTTTGTGAATTTTTAAAAAGTATTTTGTGAGTTATGAATTTTTAAAGTTTAATTTCACCCATTTTGTTTAAGAGACTTAATCAACCCATTTGGTAGGGTTAATCAAGTCCAATTGGTTTTAAATTTTTATGTGGTGTTCTCCTATCCCTAGAGGACAGTGGAGGATTGTTTTTAGGTTAATTTAATGAATGGTTAACCCTAATTAATTAAAGTTCAATTTTGGGTGTTTAGGCCAATTAGGGTTGTTCAAAGTGAATTAACTCAAAACTTATTTTTCCTAGGTCCCTCCGGTCACAAGTAACATCACCAAATTTTCCTAGAATTTATTTCTCAACAAGCTAATTATTGGAATTAAAATACTCAAAACGAGTAACATGAACTTGAAAAATCAATAACTTCTCATAGGGATGGCCTCGACCTTGGAAAATTCAGGAATGTTCCCAAGTTCGAGGCTTAAAAGCTCTATGGTCTCATGTCATGATGAATTGCTTATGCAAATGGAGAATTAAAACAATGCGAGAGAGTAAATAAATCATTAAAAATAAAATACTTAATGAAATTACTTGATTTCTTTTCCACATGATTCTCCTCTGTTCACTGAGCAAGAGGGTATTTTTATTTTATTTTTAGGATTTATTTACACAAAGTTATGAATTTTTGAAGTTCTGGTAATTAAATAAATAGAAAAATAGCCTATTTATCTACTTATCCACGCGGCCCCACGTCAACCTCGGCAGCTCCGAAGGGGGTGCGTGTCGCGCTGTGATTGGGCGCCGCCATCTGAGTCAGCCGTCCTGGGACCCGCCTTTCACGTAACATGTTCTAGCCGACACGATCCGAGCCGTCCATCTGATACACGCGCGATCCAACGGCTCCCAGTCATCGTCTACGACTGGTGCGAACCCGTGACCGTAGACCTTCTAACCCTAATTTCTCACTCGATTCTCGACGAATTTATGTGTTCTTATGCTGCATGGATTTGTCTTGAAGAGACGAACAAATCCATACGGTAAACATGCATTGAAATTAACTCGAAACTAAATGGAGAATCTCTGTAAGCTCGGGAGGAAGAGTGAGTCCATACCTTTGCTCGGAGAAGTGAAGCTTCGATCGAGGGTTGTGTCGCGTTCGATTGGGTCCGAGCAAGCTCCAGTATGAAGTCCCTTGGCACGGTGAATTGTCCAGGTATGATTTCGACCAAGCCCCATCACAAAGCTTGGAGAGTGGAAGCAATGGCGCGGCTTGGTGATGGGGCTTTTGCTGGGAAACTTCTCCTCTTGGTACGGTGAAGGTGTAGAGTCAATCAATTTGAAGATTGACTCAACTGTGGTGAAGTGTCCTGGTTTTGGGCTTGGATTTCAACTGCGAAATTGAGCTCGCGGAGAGGAAATGGCGGGGGATTTCGGTGGGGATCAAGTTCTCTATGTGTAGAGAGTGGTGCGGGATGATTTTGGCGGGGTTTCGGTAAGGTTTGGTTCAACACCTCTCTTGGCCGAGAGGAGGGGGTGTTTAAATAGGAAAGGTTGGAGGGCCTCCACGGGGGTTTAATGGTTGGGATCGAGTTGCTCCGGTGAGGAGAAGAACAGTTGCAATGCCCATTTGGAGTGAGGCGGCTCGGCAAGGTGGAATTCCAAAATTTGGCTCCCCGAGGTCTCGGCCATGGTGTTTTCCGGTGATCCAGGCGGCTGGCCGGCAGGCATGGGTCACCCTCAGGTTCAGGTGGGTCAGGGCTTGAGGTTTGTGCAGGCAATTGAGCTTTGCCATGTGTAAAGGGCTTGGATTAAAAATGGCATGGGGGAGAGGCTATTTTGGCTTGATTTGGTCCATGCCATGATTTTGGGTTAGGTTCACCTCCCCATGGCTGATTTGGCCTGAGGGAGGATCATTTGCATCAGCTAGAAAGGGGTGGTGAAGTCCCCATCTAAAGTGATGTGGCTAATCATGGTTTAGTGTGTAACATGGACGGGGTTAAAAAGCTTAATGAAGGTTTAAGAAAGGGGTCCCTCCTTTTGCTACTTTTGGTATGGTCACATGTCAAACATCCCATGGCTTCATATGGCTTGTACATGGCTTGTCTTTAGTTCACCTATGGCTTGGCAAGAGCTTGGTCAATTTCATAAAAAAGGATTTTGTGAATTTTGGAATTTTGATGGGAATTGTTATCAGGCTTGATTTGGAATTGTTTAATTGACAAATTAGGACTTTAGGAATGATTTTAAATTGAATGTGTGATGAGGGAAAGTGTTATGTGGGCTTTAGATTGATTTGGTCTTTTTGAATTTGGTGGAAATGGGCTTTTAGGAAGGTTTAAGGGAGTGGGCCTTCATGTTTAGCAATGGGCTTTTAGATAAAAAAATTTTGCAAAGGGTCATGCCAAATAAATGTTGAGTTTAGTTCAAGGATGTGTCTTGAATGATTTGAAGCAAATTTGAGGTGGTTTGGAATTGAATTGGGTTGAATTTGGGTTCATTTGGTAAATGGGCCGATGTAGGTCAAATTGGGCTAATTTGGGCCAATGTTGGGCTAGGGTTGATATTGATGTAAAATTAATGTTGGGAAATGTTTATGGGAGTGTTTTAAAGAGGTTTCAAATTTGGTTGGGTTTTGGTTTTGGAACTTGGGCTTATTTGGGTTAGGTTTGGGTTTAGGTGAAAATTGGGCTTTTTGGTTTTGGGTTGAATTTGAGTGGGGTTTGGGTCCAAATTTTGGGCAAATTATGTTAGTGTTTTGTTTGTGGGGATGTTAGGGGAGTTTTAGAAAAGGTTTGGGGTCAATTGGAGTTGAATTGGTTTGGTTTGGGCTAAGTTTGGGTCATGGGTCCAAATTGGGCTTTAAGGTCAAAAGTGAGATTGGATTCAAATGTTAATCAAATTGGACTTGGATTTGGTCTAGATTGATATTTTGGATGTTAAATTGAAGTTTATAATTGAATTGGACCAAAATTGGGGTCAATTGGGTAGATTTGGTTTGACATTGGGTTCACTTGGGTTAAGAATAGAATTTAAATTGGGGGTTTTGGTAAAAGTGGGGTAAATTGACAAAATTGGCCCATGGTGTAGTTGGACAAAATGAAATTGGGAATATTTGGGATTTTCTAGAATTTTCTGGGAATTTTCTGAATTTTTGGATTTTTGGCTAAGAGGGGCATTTTGGGTATTTGGAGGGTATTGGGGGGTATTTTTGGAATTTTTGGTATTTTTGGCTATGGATGATCAATTTGATTGGTGAGGAAATGTTGAAGGTTAATTTTGGGGAATTTTGGGTGATTTGAAAATTTTGGAGGATTTGAGGCGATTAAGGGCTTTTAGTAGGTTTGGTAGGTGTAGGGTCCCAGGGGCCAAAAATTGAAATTTTGGAATAATGAAGATTGATCAAATATGAGTGGAATGGAATCACTTTGATTGAGCCATGAAGCCATGTTTAGCTTTATATGATCCATGGGAGGACTCATTTGAGCCATTCACTTATGTTGTTCCTAACCCTCTTAGCAGGGGCTTAGGGGTTAAGGTCCATCCATATGAATTACCTACATGAATCAAGGAGTCGAGTTGGGTATGGGTGTGGTTTTAGGATTTGGATTGTGTGTGAGAGAGTGTAGAGTGTGAGTGTAGTGAGTGTGTAAGTCAACCCTCACCAGACCAAGCCACCCAGGGTGGTCCTAAGGCCAAAGAGTCTTATAGGGAACTCATCATTTAAACCTTCACATTTGATTTCAACCCTCTAGGTGATAAGGGGTCTACAATCAAGCTTGTGGGGCTAGCAGGGAGGCAAGAAGTGGTTCAAATTTCTAAGGGATGGGTCCGAATTCTAGTCCTCTAAGATAGTCAAAGGAAAACTGAAGGCTAGATCCTAAACACTAAAGAGGGAAGAGAAGACCTCATCAAAAATGAGGTCAACAAGTGTCATGAACTTCAAAAATACATAAATTTACATAGAGATGGCCTCTGACCTTGAAAAATTCAAGGAATGTTCCCCAAGTCAGAGGCTTCAAAAGCCTTATGGTCTCATGCGATGGTGAAATGTTTATGCAAATGGAGAATTGAAATACCAAAATGTGTAAATAATTAATTAAAAATAAAATACTCATCAAATTAACTCAATTCTTTTTTCACGTTATTCTCCTCTCGATTCACTCGAGCAAGAGGGTATTTTTCTTTTATTTTTGTGATTTTTCTATGCAAAGATATGAATTTTTTAAGTTACTATGTTATTTAATTAAATCAGAAAATCTTATTTTCCTACTTATCCACGTCGGCGCCGCGTCAACCTACGGCGGATCGAACTCCATGGTTGTCTTCTGGTTCGGCGCCGCCATCCGACTCAGCTGCCACGCAGTCCGCGGTTCACGTTCCATCTCCCCGTCCGATGCCATCTGAGCCGTTCGTTCGATACACGCGCAATCCGACAGCGACCGATCATCGTCTCCGTCTGGTGTGCACCCGTGACCGTCGACCTTCTAACCCTAATATCTCCCTTGATTCTCAATGGATTTTTGAGTTCTTATGCTCAATGGATTCGTCTTGAAAAGACGAACACATCCATACGGTTAACATGCCATGAAATTAAGCCAAACTAAATAGAGAATTCACAGAAGCTTGGTAGGAAGGAAGAGCCATACCTTGGCTCTGAGAGGTGAAGCCTCAATTAGAGATGCTCGGCACGTTCCTTGGAGTCCAAGGAGGCTAGGGATAAAGCCTGGAGCTGTGGTGAAATGCCTAGACTTGATTTCCACCAGGCCCGATCACAAAGCTTGGAGGCTGGAACAACTGGGTGGCCTGGAGAGGGGGCTTTTACTGGAGAACTCCTTCTCTACCTCTGGTGAAGGTGTGAGAGGATTTAATTTGGATTTGGTGAAGAATTGGGGAGTGTCCTCTTTCTGGCCTGATTTTTAGCTAAGAAATTGGGCTCAGCTGGGGGGATTCAAGGCAGGAGAACAGTGGGGATGAGTTTCTCTTGACTAGGAGGAGTTCTAGAGTGATTTTGGCAGAGTTTCCTTAAGGTTAGGTTCAGCACCTTTCATGGCCGAGAGGTGTAGTGTTTAAATAGGCGGGGCTGGAGGGCTTCCCAGGGGCAATTAAGGGCTGGGATCTGCTGCCTAGGGGAGAAGAAGAAGAGCCATGGCGTCCAATTGGAATGGGACAGCTCAGCAAATTGATTTTGAATTTTTGAATCAATTGGGACCTCTCGGCTGGTGTCTTCGGCGGCAGGGTGGCCGGGCGGCGAGGTCAAATCGGCAAAAGTTCGGGGGTCGGAGAGTTGAGTGGTGGCATCAATTGGAGTATTTGATGGCTTTAGGGTAGAGATTTAATGGATATTTGGGATTTGGGTTAGGTGAGGCTAACTTGGGTTTGCCCCTTGGTCCAAAGGCTATATTTTTGCCCAAAGTGGTTTGAGCTGGTCTCAAAGTCCATGGAGAGGTTTGGGTGAGGTTTGGTGGCTGGTTTTGAAGTTGGGGGAGGAGATTTGATAGTTCAAGAGTGAGGGAAATTTGATAAGAAGGGAGAAGGGAAGGGTCACCTCCCCTTGCCCAATTTGGCAAATATTGACTTTGGTATGGCTATGGGATGATGCACATGCCATGTTATGCTATGTATGAGCCATTAGAAAGTTTCATGCAATAGGAATTAAAAGCTTTTATGAATTTTGGGGATTTTGTGTCAACTTGCTTAATTTGGTTAATGAGCCATGTATACATGCAATGGTTCATGTAATGCCATGGAATGGTGTTTTAAATATCTTGAAATGATATTATGATAAAAATATGTCATATGGGCTCACTTTTGGGCTTTTAAAATTTAATTAAGTGGGCTTTTCAAAATGCATAAGGGTATGGGCCTTTTAACATGCTTGTGATGATTTGAAATTTTGAAATCAAATATGGGATGACCAAATTGAATTGGAATTGATTGAAATTGGTATTAGATATATTGAAGTTTGTTTGAAAATTATTTGGGAATTTTCATGGGCCACATAGTTTAATTTGAAGAGGATTTGGGCTTATGGGCCAAAATTGGGCTTTTTGGCCCAAGTGAATTTTAAGAGGGTTTTAGGCCAAACTTTTGATCAAATGAATGTTGGTTTTGGTATAGAAATGTGTTAGGAAAGTTTTAGGACAATTTTGAAGAAAATTTGAGTTGATTTGGGTTAGATTTGGGTATGTTTGGGTTCATGGGTGATTTAAGGCAAAAATGGGGTCTTGAGTATTGAATTCAAATGTGAACAAAATTAGGGTTGGTTTTGGTTGAAATTGGTATTAAGAATATTTAATTGAAGTTTAGGATTGAATTTGATCAAAATTTGGATCAATTGGGCTAATTTGGTTTGACATTGGGTCCACTTGGGTTAGGATTGGGTCAAATTGGGGATTTTGACAAAAGTGGGCTAAATTGACGAAATTGGGCCATGGTGTAGTTGAACAAAATGAAATTGGGAATATTTGGGATTTTTTGGAATTTTCTAGGATTTTTGGAATTTTTGGAATTTTGGGCCAAAAGGGTATTTTAGGTTATCAAGAGGTTATTTGGAGGGTATTGGGGTGTTTTGGTGAATTTAAAAGGTGGGGGTTGTTTTGAAATGATTTTTAGGAATTTTGGGAATTTTGGGTAATTTTTGGAAGTTTTTGAGAGTTTTGGGGTAGGCTCATGGCTATAGGGGTAGGCCTATTGATCTCAACCAAGTCTAACCACTTTGGGACCAAGCTTAGCCAAATGGTAACCACTTTATGATTCTTCACATATTGACCTTAGCCATCTTAATCAAAGATCAGTGGCTTTAGTTCAATTATGTGAGTTTCTTAAAGGGTGAAAGGGGCAAAGTTCAAAGTTTAGGGTTAAAGGGTAAAATGGCTTAGGAGTGTGTGTGTATGCAAGAGAAGCTCAGGGCACCCAGGGTCATCCTAAATCCAAACAATCCTATAGGAACTCACTATTGATTGCTCATATGGTGATTTTAACCTTCCAAGGTGATTTAGAGGTTTGCAACCATCCAAGTGGGATCCTAAGAGAAGTCAAGAAGTAGTTGAATTGCTAAAGGGTGGGTCTCAATTCTAGTCCTCTAGGATAGTCAATGAGAAACCTTATGGCTAGATCCTAAGAAGCACTAAGGAGAGAAAAGACCTCACCAAAAAATGAGGTCCACATAAATTAATTCTAGTTTACTGAATTAAATTTACTACAGAAAATCATTTTTATAATAATTTTTGAAAATATAATTTGAGAAAAATTTAATAATTAAATTTGTGTTTTTCCCTCCCCCAAACTTAAATTTCTCAATCTATCTATATAGGGTGAAAAGAAAATAAACTGTAAATTTAAATCATACCTTAGTGCTTTAGGTATTTCTCCTTTTAAATTTCTGCTGGTTCTTTTCATCACTTAATTATCCTGTACTGTTAATAGCTTATATACATATGTAATATCAAAGAAATTGCTGGTAAAGAAGTTTTGAAATAAGTACAACTACTAACACAATTTATACCTATTATATTACCAAGCACAATTTAACACAACATCCACATATATTTTACTAATCCAGTTCAGGGTTACAATAACAATTTGAAATGTTAAAATTACACATATTTAACTTATGCATAAAAGTTTAAACAAAATAAACAAAATACATAACACTAAATAACTAAACAAACTCATAACATAAATATATAAGCATAGAATCTAATCATCGACACTAAAATTCCATACTATATCCTCGTCTCCTTGTTCACCAGATGGAGTAGGCTGGTAGTGAGTATAACGGGGGAACTCAGGAAATATAACATCCGGCTCTCCTCTCCAGATAACGATTCTCGGCGTCATAATAGGCTATCTCGAGCTCGGAATGTTTTTGGAGATAATCCACTGTCATAATCTTGCCTCCGCTCTAATCCTCCGATCCTGCTAATCTATATGCTCCAATTTTTCTTCGATGTTTTCAAAACTTTTACTGCTTTGAGAGTCATTTCATTCATCGAATCATAAAGGGTAGGAGAACTACAAGTAGGAGGGTCATAACTGGTAGAGGGAATATCCTTACTAGTTGAAGGTGCATAGCTCCTAGTCCCAGATCTCCATCCTTCGTGGGACTCATAGGATTTTATATTAGCTTGGGTAATGAATTTCATAGGTTCTACCCATTCCTCATCATCTCTAGCCTCTACACCTGACAATTAGCAGAGTGCATAAATTAGACCAGGATGTTCTAGTCCTCCTCCACTTTCACTTCGTGCGGTGGCTAATATATTCTTGTGAATAATACTTCCCACATTAATACTTTTAGGTTATGAATACAGAAATTCGAAGCTACTCATCTCTTGTTACTTCACTATGGTGATAGGTAGGTAACAAAGTAGAGCAAATAAAATAATGCCAAGCCTTAGATGTTGCATTTAACAAAGAGAGAGGGAAGTTTACTTGTTCACGCTGCTTAATCTTCCAAGTTCCTTTCCCATCAGTGAGAAAGTTAATCACTTCATCCAGCGGTCCTTCCATTGTTCCAAAAGTATCATATTCGCTGGTACGCAGATCTTGTACTTCGTAGAAAGCATTGATTCTTGCAGCATTAAAATCAACTAAAAATCCTCTAACCTTTATTAATGCATCTTCTATCTCAGTCAGGTTGGCATAAAATTCTTTCACGACTTTAACAACAGCTTTATTCTTTGTATAACAGAAATTCTCCCATCTTCTCTCTCTTATCGTTCGTTCTACTTCTCCTCCTCGATTTTTAAAGACTCAATCCTGAATGCACTTTCTTGCTTCGATATTAAGGTTGTATCTTGATTGTGCTCTAGCATTCACGAATCGTGTTTCGTCAAAATCCAGTTGCCTTTTCTGTCGCGGAGCCATTTCTGGATCTATCAAATTTACAAAAATCTTAACTAAACTCCAAAATAATACTAAAATGGCTTCCAAAGGTGACTTAAAACAATCTAAATGAAGTTCCATGAACTTCTTTTAAGTCTTTTCTCCACATTTTCACATTATCCAAAATTGCTCAATGCAGAAGAAATCCAAGGTGAAAATCAAAATTTTTTACATTGGAGGGATGCTCTTACCAAGGGAAGATAAAATCCGGTGTCAAAATGAGTTGATATCACTCCAAATGCAAGATCTCTCAAGCCCTAGGTCAGTTTTTTGAAGTTTTGAGAAAGGGGACGATGAATAGTGACGGTTGATGCGGTCAAAATATAATGTTTTTCGGGATCTCGTTGTCGGCAGAAAAATTCTCACCTTCAGCGAGCTAATTAATTCAAAGAGGTCAAAAGTTTCTGGAAAATCTCACCGTCGGCGGGATCGATCTCGCTGTCGGCGGGATTTTCGAAAATTTTAAGTTTTTTTATTTATTTATAATGTTTTTAATTTATTTTAAGCCTCAATAATGTCCGATCAATTTATTAAATACATTTCATTGTGATTAAATATTATTCTAACACATAAATTCACACAACACAAAACATCATAACTTTATATATGAAATCCAAGTGTTTACAAATTTCACACACACTACATTACTAACAAAGTACTTTTAAAATCTTAATACACACAATTCAGCGTCGCAATCCAAACCACGATACTCGAAATGCTGGGGCGAACAAATAACACGTAATCTCATCTATCGCGAGATTAAATATCCAAAGTGCAAATAACATAATAAACTAAATTCAAACTAGCATAACACACGAGATAAATACGAATAAATATCTTCTACTCATCGGGATCGGTACTAAAATCATCTACGATATCTCGATAGAACGTAAGTGTACGAACGGAGTTATAGAAAGGCATGTAAGGAAATTCTTCGTAGAATCTTCTTCGATCCATCCTTTCCTTCTCAAAAGTCATATGAAACTAGCCTCGAGATGTCCGGAATGATCGAAGTGTTCTTTCATTCTCCGATCGATATGATCGAATAAATCGAAGATATTATTGATAGAATTCATCGAGTTACGTATATCCTTCTCCAATCCTTTGAGTTTTCGAAAGATCGGATTAGTTTTATCGATAAATGGCTTTGATTGAAAGATTGCTTTGAGATGCTTGATCCATGATAATGGTTGTATCTTTATCGTTATCAAAGTATGAAACATATCGGTAGGATCTAATGGTTTCCAAGGCAAAAGTACTTTTTCCCGAGGCTTCATAGGAAACTTGGTACGACTACATAATGCGAAATATTGTTGAAGGATGTCCGAGTCCATGAATCGATCCATGCACGATCGAGCACAGGGCGGACTTCACAATAATAGATCCAACGTCGATGGGTAATCCCGTTTGAATACAGTAATTTAGAATTGCACACTCCTTAGAAACTTTATTTACCCTCATCGTCGGTAATAATTTTGAAGAAATAAAGAAGTGTCAGTGCTTAGAGACGGGGTTAAGAAGTGATGCAAAAAAATTAACGTACCCGTCTTCTCGTATTTCCCAATCTTCAGATTCGTTAGTCAAATATCGATAGATCTCATTCATATTATATCTTGTAGGAATGAAATTGGAATAGTGACAAATAGGTGTATTCTCAATTGAATACAACTCATTAATTCTTGAAGGAGTGAAAGTTACCCATCTGCCTCGCACATATACGCTTCCATTGTTGATTCCATGAAGATTGGAGTAGAATTCTTTAACTACGGGGATGACTACTACATAAGTTGTATAGCAAAATGCCTCCCAACATCGTCGAACAATCATCTCCTCAATAGGTGTTGTCGAATTCTCCACTCCTCTATTGACGAATCCTCTTTCTTTAATCAATCTCTTCTTTATCATAACTTTGTTGAATATCCGCTGGGCCTCATAACTGATAATCTTTCGTCGATTGAACACTTGGGATTTAGTGATTTCAAGTGGATTGGATGCCATAATACTATGTTTTTGTGGAGTTTCTATTCGTTTCTAGGAAGTAAATGTTTAAGAATTCGAGTTTTAGTGTTTTTTTAAAGAGTTAGAACACTTAGAAATGTCAAAAACCTCCATAATAACTCCATAAACCGCTCTTTTACCAGTCTCACCGTCGGCGGCAATGAACTCGCCGTCGGCGGGATAGTTAATATATTAAATCAAATTAGGCGCGCAGATCTCGCTGTTGGCGGTGTCGATCTCGCCATCGGCGAGCTAAGGCCAATTGCCCAATTTTGCTTTGATTCGAATATTTTTTAATTTTTCTTTTATGGATCCAATATCATGATGATTATAAATATGAGTAGTAATAAATTAAATAAATGTATATTATAATTAAAGACTATTATGGGTTGCCTCCCATAAAGCGCTTGGTTTAATGTCGTCAGCCCGACCTATCTGGTTATTAATCAGGTTGACTGAGCATTAAAACCTCTTTAAAATTTGGTCTTCTTCCTTCAAAATATGGTTTTAATCTGTGTTCATTTACTTTAAATCTGTGTCCAGTCTTTTGATCTTCAATTTCTACAGCTCCGTATGTGAATATTTGTGTTATAGTGAAAGGTCCTAACCATCGAGATTACAATTTCCCAGGAAATAATTTCAATCTTGTATTATAAAGCATAGCTTCTTGTCCTGGTTCAAAATTTTTTTGGTTAATCTTTCGATCATGCCATAATTTCATTTTTTCTTTATAAATTCTATCGTTATCATAGGATTCATTTCTTAACTCTTCTAATTTATTCATCTGCAACAATCTCTTCTCACCAGCATCTTTTAAATTATAATTGAATTCCTTAATTGCCCAATATGCTTTGTGCTTCTAATTCATTTGGTAAGTGACAAGTTTTTCCATAAATAAGCACGTAAGGAGTCATTCCGATCGGGGTTTTATAAGCGATCATGTATGCCCGTAATGCGGTGTCCAGTCTTGTAGACCAATCTAACCTACTAAGGTTTACGATCTTTTCTAAAATTCGTTTAATTTCTCGATTAGAAACTTCAACTAATCCACTGGATTGTGGATGATAAGCAGTTGATATTTTATGAATAATATTAAATTTTTTTACTAATTTCTGAATATACTTATTTCTTAAATGGGATCCTCCATCAATGATAATCACTCTCGGCATTCCATATTTTGTGAAAATATTTTTCATTAAAAATTTTGAAACACTTTTAGCATCACAACGAGGTAAGGCTTGTGCTTCAATCCATTTAGAAACATAATTAACAGCAACTAATATATATGAGTTTACAAATGAAGGTATAAATGGTCCCATGAAATCTAATCCCCGAACATCAAAAATTTCGACTTCTAATATAAAATTCAGAGGCATTTCATTTCTTACAGATATATTACCTACTCGTAGGCATTTATCGCAAGTTTTGATATATCTATAAACATCTCTAGAAAGAGTAGGCCAATAAAATCCAGATTGTAGAATTTTGTAAGCAGTTTTATCAGCCCCAAAATATCCTCCAAATTCAGAATCGTGACATTTTTGAATGATATGTTCAGTTTCTTCATAAGGCACACATCTTCTAATTATTAGGTCCTTACATTGCTTATATAAATATGGTTCATCCCAAAAATATGTTTTAGCATCATGAATGAATTTTTTCTATTGTTGTAGAATTAGCATGGGTGGTAAAATATCACTTACAATATAATTTACTATATCAACATACCATGGTATTTTCTACTCATTTATATTATAAAGTTGTTCGTCAGAAAAACTGTACGTAATTTCATTGTCGAGTGTCGGATAATTCACGATATTCTAGTCTTGATAAATGATCGCAGTTTGATTTTCAGTTCCTTTTCTATTACTTCTTTCAAAATCAAATTCTTGCATTAATAATATCCATCTGATTAATCGTGGTTTGGTATCCTTCTTTTGCATTAAATATTTAGCAGAATGATCAGTATGCACAATACATTTAGTTCTAATTAAGTAAGATCTAAATTTATCAAAAACATATACAATTGCTAATAATTGTTTTTCAGTAATTTTATAGTTAATTTCGGTATGATTGAGAGTTTTACTAACATAATATATGACTTAGAAAATTTTATCATATCTTTGTCCAAGAACAACTCCTACAGCATAATCACTAGCATCACACATAAGTTCAAATGGTTTCTCCCAATCAGGTGAAACTATTATAAGTGTTGTGATTAATTTATCTTTTAATAATTTAAAAGCTCTTAAGCATTCATCAGTAAATTCAAATTTCTTGTCCTTTTCTAAAAGTTGACATAGAGGTTTACTAATTTTTGAAAAATCTTTTATATAGCATCTGTAAAATCTGGCATGTCCAAGAAAACTTCTTACCCCTCTCACTATAATAGGAGGTGGTAATTTAGCTATTGCTTGAATTTTTGCAGGGTCTACTTCCATGCCATTTTCGAAATTTTATGCCCTAAAACAACTCATCCTGCGATCATAAATTGACATTATTCCCAATTTAGAACTAAGTTAGTTTTTCACATATCTCTAAGACTTTTTCAAGATGATTCAAGCATGCATCAAATGATGTTCCAAATACGAGAGAAATCATCCATAAATACTTCATTCCATCATCGATTAATTTACTAAATATAGACATCATACATCTCTGGAATGTTGTAGGTGCATTACATAATCCAAAAGGCATTCTTCGAAAACCAATTGTTCCATAAGGACTGGTAAATGTTGTTTTCTCTTGATCCTCAAGAGTAATCGGAATTTGATGATAGCCGGTATATCCATCTAAAAAATAAAAATATTTATGCTCGACTAGTCTATCTAACATTTGGTCTAGAAATGGTAAAGGGAAGTGATCTTTCCTGATGGCTGAATTTAATTTTCTATAGTCAACACAAATACGCCAACCAGTAACTTGTCTTATAGGTATTAAATCATTATTTTCATTATCTTCAACAGTCACTCCTCCTTTCTTAGGAACACAATGAATTGGGCTTACCCAAACACTGTCCGAAATTGGATATATAATATCATTGTCTAACCATTTCAATATTTCTTTCTTGATTATTTCTTTCATTGCTGGATTTAATCTCCTTTAGGGATCAACTCTCGATTTATGTTCATTATCTAAAATAATTCTGTGCATACAGATTGAAGGACTAATTCCTTTAATATCTGCTAAGGTCCAACCAAATGTTTTCTTATACTTTTTTAATGTATACAGAAGTTTTTGCTCTTGCGATTTGTTCGAGTTACGTCGATATAATAACTAGGTAGGGTTGAAGAGTTACCTAAATAAATATACTTCAAATGAGTACGTAAAATTTTTAATTCAAGTTCAGGAGGTTTAATAATCAACGAAACTATATTCTTTTCAGCGTTGTCCGTATTGTCCAACATTTCAAATATTTCTTGTATATAATCTAATTCTTCGTCATATGTTTGTTCAATTAATTCCATATTTTCTATTTCTAGTTTTTCTTTAAAGTATTCTTTAAAATGTTCATTTTGCAAATGTTCAAGAATGTCCATTCAAAAACATTCATCATCTTTTTCTATAGCAGGATATTTCATTGATTTTGCAATGTTAAAAGTTACTTATTGATCATTTACTCACATAGTTAATTCTTCTTTTCTGAACATCAATCATAGCTTTTCCAGTAGCTAAGAAGGGTCTTCCTAAAATTATGGGTATTTCTTTATCTTCTTCCATATCTAAAATAATAAAATCCACTGGGAAGATAAATTTATCCACTTTTACTAACACATCTTCAATAACTCCTTTAGGATATGTCACTGAACGATCAGCTAACTGAAGGGTTACTGAAGTAGGTGAAACTTCTCCCAATCCTAATCTTTTAAAAATTGATAAAGGCATAAGATTTATGCTGGCTCCTAAGTCACATAAAGCTTTTCCATAAAATTTTTCTCCAATAGCGCAAGGTATAGTGAAACTACCAGGATCTTTTAATTTTTCAGGAAGCTTTTTCTGAATAATTGCACTAAACTCTTCGCTAAGTGCAACAGTTTCATTGTATGTGAACTTTCTTTTTTTATTTAAAATATCTTTCATAAGTTTCACATAATTAGGCATTTGTTCTAATGCTTCTACAAAAGGAATATTATTTGTTAATTTCTTTTGGATTTCAAGATACTTAGAAAATTGCTTATCTTTTTTATGTTGCTTTAGTCGTTGAGGAAATGGTAGTTGTGATTTTTCTACCGAAATTTTCATAGGTATTAGTGGATATTCTTCATTTTGATCTTATTGATTCTTCTCTTTTTCAATTTCCACCTCCTCGTTCTGACTTTCCATTTCTTTTTGCATTTTTGTTTCAACTTCTTTTCCACTTCTTAACTGTATCGCTTTAATTTGTTCTTTTCCTTAATCTTTAAGATTTATTTCTACATTACTAGGAAACGTTCCAGGAATTCTATTATTAAGTGCAGTAGCGATATGTCCAAGTTGAGTTTCAATATTTTTAATTGCAGCTCCTTGATTTTGTAATTAATTTCCTTGAATTTGTAATTGATTACCTTGATTTTTCAAATGTTGCCCCATATTTAATATTAATTCCTCCATAGATAACTTCTTATCCTTAAATTGAGAATTATTAGTAAATCTAGGTGGATAAGAAGGTTTATAATTAGAATTTCCTTGGTTAGATGGATTTCCTACTGGGTTTACTGAGTTGTTCACTTGGATTTGTTCTAGATTGGTATTGGGAATGTTGAATTGAAGTTTAGAATTGAATTGGACCGAGAATTTGGGTCAATTGGATGGGGTTTGGTTTGACATTGGGTTTACTTTGGGTTAAAATGGGTGAAATTGGGGTTTTTGTGAAAAGTAAGGTAAATTGACAAGTAGCCCATGGTGTAGTTGGACAAAATTATGTTGGGAATATTTAGGATTTTGGACTTTTACGGGAATTTTACGAGATTTTTGGATTTTTAGGCGAAGGGTATTTGGGTATTTGGGAGTATTGGGAGGTATTTTTTGGAATTTTGGTATTTTTGGGTATGGATGATCAATTTGAGTGATGTGGAGATGTTTGAGAGTGATTTTGGAAAATTTTGGGTAATTTAGAAATTTTGCAAAAATTTAGGTAACTTAGGGTTTTGGGTAGGTTTAGTAGGTGTAGGGTCTAGGAAGTCAGGTGAAAATTTGGGAAATTAAAGATTGGGTGAATCTAGGTGGAAAGAAATCATTTTGGTTGGCTTGTGGAAGCCATTTGGCTTAGTATAGGCCATGAAAGGACTCGTTGAGGCATTATTTATGTTATTCGCCCTCTTGTGAGGGCTTAGGGGACCAGGGCCATCCATGTGAATCACCTACATAGTCGGGGAGGTTAAGTTGGGTATGGGTGTGGTTTTAGGAAGTGTGTGGAAATGTAGTGTGTAAAGTGTAGTGTGTATGTAAGTGTATGTGTAAGTCGACCCCTTCATCAGACCGGGCCACCCGGGGCGATCCACAGGCGAAAGAGTCCTATAAGACTCATCCTTTAAACTTCCACATTTGATTTCAACCCTCTAGGTGATTAGGGGTCTATAGTAAAGTTTGTGGAGTTTGCGAGGGGAGTTTAGAAGTGGTTTAAATTTCTAAAATGTGGGTCCCGATTCTAGTCCTCTAAGATAGTCGAAGGAAAAGCCTAAAGAATTTAGATCTAAGCACTAAAAAGAAGGAAGGGAAGACCTCATCAAAAACGAGGTCGGCACTTACCGGGCACTATCACTTGCGATTCTTCGTCTTTGTGTCTTGAAGATGCTCGTCCGAAATACAATTCCCAACGTCGTTCATGAGGTGCTTAGGTTCATTATTTGTTCATCGTAGTCGTCATTGAGAGGTGTTCTGTAGGCAAAGGGTGCCTTTGTGATGTAGCTAAGACTTGTCCCTTTACGCGCGAGAGAAGAACATGAAAGGGATTATATCCAGTGCAATAATATCATTGGCCAATCAGCAGAGTACGAAGTGTCGGACGAGTCATCGAGTATTGCAATGGATTAAACTTGAGATCGGAGTTGACCTTATGAAAGCATGTAGTGCACGAGCTTTTGAGCGGCGAAGATCGGGGCCAAACAATGCTTTTCAATTGCGGGATACCTTACTTCCGTAGGAAGTAAACGACGGCTTAAGTAGTAAAGAGCATTTTCTTTACCCTCATCATTGACTGGGCTAATAGGGCTCGAGAGAGTCGTCTAGAGGCGCGGTGTAAGTATCGGCGGTCTACACGAGGCTGGGGCTGCTAAGACGGGGAGTGTCATTAAATATTGTTTAATGTCCTCGAAGGCCTTCGCTCCTTGCAAAATAAATTTGGCGTCCTTTTCGCCCCAGTGCGAGAAAGTGGCCACTACTGACGAGTTTTGAGATAAAGCGTCGAAGATATGCCAAACTTCCCTTGAAAAGATCGTAGTTGTTTTAAGGTTTTGGGAGGCGGCATTTCTAAGATAGCTTTAATCTTTTTCGGGTTGATTTCAATTCCACGATGTCGGGCAATGATCCTAAGAATTTCCGGAGGTGACGCTGGCGAAGGGCGCATTTTAGGGATTCATCTTAAGGTTAAATTGTCTTGTCGTTCGAAAACAGTCTCGAATCATACGGGTGGTTTTCCTTTACTTTGCTTTTGATGACCACATCATCCGCAGCATTGAGCAGTATGGATGAGATCATCAAAATTCTTATCATGCTCTTTGGTAGGTTGCTCTGGCGTTCTTGATCGAGATAATCTTCGTGTGTAAAATACTCACGATCGGCGTTGAGATCTTGTAAGCTTTCGTCTTAAGGAGCCATTTATCACAGTTTGTATCTGAAGATCCATCCATGAACGAGAATATTTCATGTGTTGAAGCAATGTCGATCGTGAATTAAAGGGATCGGTGGGAACTCATCCTTTGGACATGCCTTGTTTAAATCTACGAAGTCACGCAGTTACGATCGACCATTCTTCTTTATTTGGCACTACATTGTTGTAGTCGGAGTATTGTTCTTCACGAACAAATTTAGCGTCTATTAGCTTTTTAACTTCGAGTTTATGACTTGTTGTTCGATTTAGACGCATTCTTGGACCTTGTACGTGGAGCAGTAGGATCCTCCCCAGCTTATGGACTACGACCTCTGGGCCCAATCCTGGCATCTCATCGTAGTTCCGAAGCAAAACGATCTTTTAAATTTTATTAATAATTTGATTATTTCTTCGGAGTCTTCTTTGTTGAGTAAGGAGCTAACAAGGTAGTCCACAGGCTCTTATTTAGTACCTAAGTTAACTTAGTTAACTCATCATTGTGGATTTAATTTCTTATTCGAATTCGTGGAGCGTCTCAGTTGTAAATCTTCGAGTTTGTACGTAGTTTCCATGCAGTTTTCATTGGATTCGCAAGTGACAACCAAGCAAAATTCAGTATCGTCAGCGGCTACGTGCCGAATCCGAGACCATGCTTTGAATTGGTTGGACGACGGAGTTATTCCATAATTTTCGAAATGTTGTGATTGGCCTTTCGTCAATTTGTCGGTAAGAAACCACGTTGAATTAAATTTTGAACACGAGTACCACTCAGGTAATTCCATTAATTACGATGAAGTGACATCTTCGAATTATACATTATTTTCGGTTTGGAGGAAGAAGCACCGAGGTAGGAATTTGATTGGCCTTGCACCGTCGTTACATACCTCTTTGACCACCATACCCTCGATCTTATTAGAATGGATCGAGTGTGGTCATAGTATGTACATAGTGGTTAATCTTCTCGTACATTGATTTATATTCTTCGTTTCTTCTCTTCTTGAGAGAGATCTTGAATTGCGGCTTCTTGACTTATTGTCGCTGCTTCTTGTTTGATTTCTTTTTCTTCTTGGTATCTTCCGTCAACATTGATGGCTGGTTTCCTACGTCAAGCTGTCCCTAGTCTACACCACGGCCTTGTCCCGGCCTCGACCTCGGATCGAGTTGTGGAGAAACCTTCACCATCTCGGTTGGAAGGGAGTGGTGAGTGAGTTTGTTGGACTAGAACTCAATTTCTTCGTTGTCCTGAACTTTCTTTGCTTCATTTGTTACGGTATCTCTGGAGAAGATCGTTTTCTTTGGCGGTGCATTATAAGGCGCATCTTCATGGATTCCCGATCTCATGTACGGAGAATGGTTGTAAAAGTCGCCTTTGATGCTTGTTCCCACCATCGTAGTATTTGATGCAACGTGCGAGTAGTGGTACCATCTGTTTCATGTATCCGCGGTCGGCACGATAGAGCGTTGAACGATGTTTTTAGTCCGATTATGTAAGAATTTTGCGGTTGTCTTTGCTAAGTCACCGGTCTTCATCGGTAAGCGTTATTGACAGAAATTTCTTTCTCCTTTACGGTTGAATCCTCTTAATAACATTTTGTACGCAGGCCATGAGCATCGATTTCCAAGTATCTTTAGTGTTGAAGACTCATTATATTGATTGATGCTCCTGGATCACCAATGCTACAGAGCGTAAACTTCAATTATAGCGAAATGTACAACGGTCGGTTGTGATCTCGCACATCCCAAATGTGGAGTCATTGTCGTGAAGGTAACGCCTCGGCTTGTTCCTTTAACGACGGAAACCTAAATCTCTAAGGAATCTCACGGCCATTTGAGCTTCATGAAATTTACCGGATCAAGTAAGGCCTTGATCGAACTTCTCACAAATCTCCTTTGATAAGATGACGGCATCGTAAATGCTCGGTTTGGCCGGTAGTTTCTAAGATGGGAATTTTGCTGCGTTGTAGTGCACTTTGTTCTACTCGTACGTCTCGGCTTCTTCTCGAATGGGTATTTCTTCTTTGGGGTTGGTTCTTCTTGAGCAAACCACCTTTCCTTTGTCTTTCGGACCTCTTGGAGGTAGAACTTTTCCACTTCTTAAGTTGACTTCGTAATTTCTTCCGAATCTAGTGTTGAACTTGTCGGTGTCTTCTCTTTCGGAGTGGAATGGCGGGCTCTTCCGGATTATCTTCAAAATCAGGAAGGCTCCCAACTTCTATCATGCTTGGAGCTCCTCAAACTCACGGATAGATCCGTTTCTTGTTGAACTCACCGTAGCCTCCTTGATGGATGTCTTCTTCGTTTATTTTGCTCGTCGAGATCGTGTATGATTTGAGAATTCTTTGTTGGTATCGAGTCGATGTCGGATTGTCGCTAGTTACGTAATCGTTGAAGCAGGTCAAACGTGACGCCATCACCCTTATCATTATATGATCCCACCGAAATTGACGGAGATAAATCCCCCATACAAAATTAGAGGTTCGAGGGATTTCTCACACGAGAATCGGGAGAGCTTATTATCTAGGATAGCGGCCCACTGATACATCCTTAGGAGTCTCGGTCCACTTCTTCGTCAATTTTCTTCTTTTCTTCGATCGTCTCTGTCGAGGTGGTTCTTCATCGCAGTGATAGTACCGGTTTAACGGAGTCTCGAACTTCTGAATTGAAGCTCGCACCGAAGCGGTTCGGATCTTGTCTAAAATCTTCTTCGAAGACCTCGTCCCGGCCGGTAGTCCATCCATCGTTAGTTGCATAGGGATGCATCGGAATGACGGGATCGGTTGAGATAACATTGACGGAACCTCCTTTCGAGGGTTCCTTCATGTACTCCTTCGGGATTGTTTATATTTCCTTCAGAAGGTTGTCGTTGAGCTTGACTTTGCAGGTATTGCAATCTTATCTTGTGCCCCGGCATCCGATGGTAGGGGCGAAGTTGGGACCACCGTTCTTGTTGACTTCCTCAGGTCTTTTGGGATTCTGGCATTTGGAAATGCGGAGTTTTCATTAGGCTACGGAACATCTTCGGTATTGCTTCATTTTGAACGGATATTCTCACTCGAAGCTCCCCAATATACGTTGCGGGCCAGGCGATTGTTCATACTTGCGGAGGCAATCCTTTGGACGGGGTTCTTGAAATGTCCCCAATAGTTCTTTGCGGCCGTTCGGTGGTATTTGCATCGGTTGCTTGCAGCTATCAGCTATTGCAATGATCCGGATTTCTTTTCGAAGGTCTTCACCGGCACGCATGCATCTTGTCGGCGAGCAATTGCTTCGCCTCTTCTTGCGAAGCTTAGGCCTTGCTTAACAACTCTCAAGTCTTAATAGTGAATCCTTTGAGGAGAAGTGCTATCGGGCCATGAATGCTTTTAAGCAAGATCTGCCATTGCATGTTGTTCTTGCGAGTTGTGGTTCACACTTCATGCTCGAAGTTTCTCCACCGAAGTATGTAATCCACCAAGGTTTCATTCGGCCTTTGTTTCTCTACCACTAAATCACATAGTGATGTGGTCGAGAACTCCGGCAAATCGTTTGATGAAGAGGCTCCTCTAGCTCTAAGAATGTCTTCACCGAGCCATTGGGTAATTACGCATACCGGTCGGGGTGATTCTGACGGGCTGGCGACGGGCGTCGGAAGAGTAATGCATCGCTCCCGCCGGCATTGCAACAGGCGGCACGAAAGTGTGCAGCATCTTATCGGGGGTTCTCGGTTCCTTCGAGAGGTTTTGAACGAGGTAGTACGAAGCCTTTCGGGTGTGGACGGCGTCGAATTCTATTGCAGGTAGATACACCCGTCCGGAGAGATGGATGTCCCGCTCTTCGATTGTGCCTGGGCTTCTCGCGCTGCTGTTACACCAGGATTCTTGATATCCTTTTCGGGATCGTACTTTGTGTTGTATCCTTTTTCGGCTAGTTACATCCCCATTGACGGATGTAATCTCCTTTCCTCCGTGCACAATGTGAATGACCTGCGGGGGTGTCTCTGTGGTTGTACCCGGCTACGGAGAGTGGCCGAGCTACGGCCATCTCTTCCATCCTTTTCGCCATTTGAGCGATCGTGTCGTCCTTTCTGTTTGTCTTCTCATCGGTTCCGGCTCCTCTCTTCTGTAGTGCAGGAGCACCTTGCGAAGACGTGGAAGCTCGTGTCTGACCATATTGATTCTAGCATCGTCGTCGTCCATGAACTCCGATGAATCGATTTCATCTCCGAAACTTTTCTTCTCTTTCTTTTGCCAATCGTCGGATATCGGTTCTCGACTTTTCCATGGCATCTTCTAGCGGGCTTTCTGTGTGTCTTTCTTGTTTGTCATGCGATGAAGTTTGTCGGGTCCCTTTTTCATGAGTCCTTTATCGCGATAGCGCTTTCTTCGGATTCGAGTCTCTGGCGGGTTTCTTTCTCGAAATTCTTGTTCAATCTGACTGCCCGGTAGTGGGACGCCATACCATCCTTCTAGCGGTCGAGGGGTCTAGGACCGAGATGGTACGTCGGCCAAATCTTTGGAAGGTGGTATCCTCCCGTACGCGTCACGAGACAACAACGTGAATTATGTGTTCTTTGCTTGTTTAAATCATGACGGCGGGCTCTACTCGGGGCCCGAGACGGGATTTGGCGGCATCCCGCCCTATCCTTCGTAGAATCTCGATGCGGTAGTTTTCCTTCCTTAGTAACTTTTACACCAAAGTTTGCGATCAGTAACGACGTAGTTACGGATTCTTTTCTTGCGGTATCGTTGTAGTATGCGGGGTGAGGTAATGTGGCAGCAATCTTACGAACATTCTCCTCGTCTCTGCGAGCGGAGAGGGGATGGAACACCTTGCTTCCTCCCCAAAAGTGGTATGTAGTCGAGAGCGGCGGTGTATATTACGGCGCGGTGTATAATGCAGCGGCTAGAATTTCCTCCGGGAAGCCGTCCTCGGCGGCTCTGGCTTCTCTGGCGATCCTTACCTTGTTTCTTATTTGGGTCCTTGTCGAGTGATGGAATCTTTGGGCGGACCCGATTTGAAAACGAAGGTCTTACGGAAAGATCCGTACCCTCCGCGGTAACGGGGTTTACCATAGTTCTGGATTTCTTTCCCCTTTGATTTGGCGAAGTCGGGGTAGGTGCGAAACAACTAGACCGGTGGGGGTAGTAAGAACGATCCTCCTAGGATGGCGAAATTTTCCTCCTAGTCGGGATCCTTTGCAAGGGAGGAAACTCTTGGGTCGACTGGAGTTGAACTCGAGCGGTGGCTCCTCGACGGATACCTTGATCGTCGGTGCGGGAGACGTCGGTGACCTTGACGTTTATGTTTTGAAATCATACATCCCAGTCGGATGATCCCATTGTCGGGCAACTCATCCTTATAAACAGGCAGTTCGATCCGTTGGTGAAGGAGAAAATCAGTTTCGGGCTTCCATTTACGGGGTAGATTAGGATTTGTCGATCCCAAGTTATGCTTCTTTTCTTTAGGACGAAAGAAAGGAATTGAAAAGAGTCCGAACTCATTCTTGTTCATGTATTTATAGAGAGGGAATCATTTGTTAAGAATCACTTATTAGAGGGTTTGTTTTGAACGGAATGTTCGAAAGGTGTAGAAGAAAGGTAAAGTCCGATTCGAGTTGGGAAAGGAAAGAAAGTCTTAGCGAAGACTTCTCGACTCGAAGGATCATTCTTTAAGCCAACACTGCAGAGTGCACCCACCTCGAAGTAATTAAAAGGATCTCGGAACCTCTCCGTTTAGGGGTTTCATGATGGCTCCTAAATCCGAGGAATGTTGGAAACATTTTTGTCAATTATAGAAATGAACATAGTATTCCAACGGAAAGAAGGGTAGTTTGATCCACAAGGGACATGGATATACTACCGATTTTGGCAAGTCATCGATTATAATGGAGAGAGGAATTTTCCCAGTAGATCATGAAATCTTGTCGGCATATTTTTAGGTTGTGTGTTTTATTTTGAAAAGGGGGTCGCACAACGAGAAGTTTGTGAGCGAATTTTTAATTTAATTAAAATAAATAATTTGAAAAGTAGTATTTGATTTTGAAAATAATTTTAAATTTGAAGATTTTAAGATATGAGATTAAACCGATCTCGCGTCCCCGAATAGTTTATATAAACGAACGCGCCGCCATGAGCCGTGTATACATCCTTTAAGGATAAGACACATGACGGTGGGGCTCGATTAAAAAAACTAGAAGATTTGTGACATCCGTTTGGTACGCGAACCAATTTTATAAGCCGACAAAATTCCCCTGCTTAATATGAAAACATTAAACGGGGTTTATATTGCACAGGTTCTTTAAAATTTTATAAGAATGACCCGCATAGTTAATTACATCTTAAGTGATGGGAATCACCTAAGAAAATACCGATAATGTCAAATGAATTCTGCTCTCGGATTTGAAAGTTTAAGTTTTTCAAGGGATTGAATTTTGGAATTTATTAGGAATGGATCGAATTTGAACATTTTATTTTGGGAATCGAAGGAAGAAAAGTAGGAGAAATCGCGAGATTCGAAGTGAACTTCGGTAATTTCAGTATCCCCATTGTTTGGCTTGGATTTAATGATCCTAATATTTATCTAGATGTTTTGATTTTGCCAATTTTAATTAATTAGGACTTATATTTATATGATAGAATCAATACGAATAGCCTTGAAGATGTGAGGGTTTATGTCGTACTTGATAGTACCTCGGAATCTAAAAATTAGGTTAGGGCTTAATTTGCGGTGCAAATGCCTAACAAAGGATTGGTTATGTTACACTAGGCAAACTACCTCGAAGTCCTATGGCTTTGTTATTTAGTTATAGGAAAGTTTCTTTGATGTAGATTCGGAGTTTCTTGATGACGATGGCGTGCGCCGCAAATGCTCGAGCTCCTTGTTGTTGCGAGTTTAGTTTTAGAAATCATAAATCGAGAGGATGAGAAAAGTGTTTTGGTTTAGATAAGTCTTAATTTCCGAGTGTCTTTGTGTTTTAATTAAAACAAATCTTAAAGTTGATTATAACGACACGGTTAAGATCCAGCGGTTCCATCCTTCCGACATCATTATTTTTATCGGATTAGCCCGGAGTCCGGATGAATTTGCTAAGCTTCAGTAAAGGATGAGTTCCCACACTTTCATTTAGGCAGGTGGGAAATCCCGTTAGCAACACGTAGGTTACATCATCCGAGGTATTCCCGATCATCCAGAACGGGACGTTTTAATTTAGTTGTAATTGTAGTTTTGTGTTCTGTTTGTGATTAAATTTTGAGTTGTTTTATATTTTGAAATGTTGTGGCGGTGAATTTTATCTTGCAATGACTTTAGTTTTGGTTTCATTTTTAGGGGGTTATCCTAAAGGTGTGAGTTTTCATGCAACAGTTGTTTATCATACGAAAGTAAAGTGCGATGCGGTTAAATAAATTGCGATAATGTAAATTGCAAGAAAGTAAATTGCGAATAAAATAAAAGCGTGGAGGGTCTTCCCGTCATCCGGAGCTACACTTAAAACTCTGATTAGAATATTTAAGCAAGTTCCTAGGTAAAAATTTAGGGAAGGGTTATGGTTTTTACTATAAATTCACATCTCGTAGTCGTCTCACTGTCTTGTCCCAGGTTACGTATTTTGGTTTGAAACATTTTTCTTCGTCGAAGAATAATTAAGTTGATTGTTCTTATGAACATCCACATCATATCGAGGAAGTGCTTAAGACAAATCTTAAACATCTTTTCGATATTACAGGATTGTTTTGAAAAATTACGATGAATTTAATTATACAAATGAATTAATCGTCAGGAATTTGAGTTTTGTTAAACTTTCAGTGAACTAGGACATTTGAAGTATCTATGGTAGTAACATTTCATTTAATGTTCTATTTAGGAGTTATGATGACTAAAGCATTTGAGGGTAAATTGGTGTTCGGATGGTTTGTGATTTAGTTTAATTTGATTAATGAGTTTAAATTTGGAATAGTGTTAAGTTGCTTTATATTATTCTTTATGTCTTAGGTGATGTTATATTTAATTCGATTTAATTTAATTTAATTGAGTTTTAATTTAATTTAATTGATATAGTTGATTTAATTTGATTTGATGTTTAATTAATTTGATTTGATTATTCGAGGCTTTGGGTAGGTTGGCGGGTGTAGGGTCCCGGGGGTCAAAAATTAAAATTTTGGAAAATGGAAGATTAGGTGAATGTAAGTGGAATAAAATCATTTTGGTTGAGCCATGAAGCCATATCAAGCCCACATGAGCCATGAAGGGACTCATTTGAGGCATTCACTATGTTGTTCCTAACCCTCTTAGCGAGGGCTTAGGGGTTAAGGACCATCCATGTGAATCATCTACATGAGTTGAGGAGGTCAAGTCGGGTATGGGTGTGTTTTAGGAGGTGTATGGAAGTGTAGTGTATGAGTGTAGTGTGTGTGTAAGTCAGCCCCTTCATCGGACCGAGCCACCCAGTAGGCGGTCCCTAAGGCCAAAGAGTCCTATAGGAACTCATCCTTTAAACTTCCACACTTGATTTCAACCCTCTAGGTGATTAGGGGTCTACGATCAAGTTTGTGGAGTTTGCAGGGAGTTAAGAAGTGGTTTAAAATTCTAGATGGTGGATCCCAATTCTAGTTCTCTAAGATAGTCAAAGGAAAAGCCTAAGGCTAGATCCTAAGTACTAAAGAGAAGAAGAGAAGACCTCATCAAAAATGAGGTCAACAGGGCTGCAGCCATCTCTTCCATCCTTTTCGCCATTTGAGAGATTGTACCATCTTTTTCTCGAATTTGTGCTCTTAATGCTTCCGGTTCATCTCTCTCCGCAGCTGCCGGAGCACCTTGCGAAGCTGACGATGCTCGTGTCTCAACCACGTTGATCTCCATATATTCGTGATCCATAAATTCCGATGAATCGACTTCATCTCCAAACTTTTCTTCTCTTTCTCTTGCTAATCGTTGAATGTCGGTCCCTAGCTTTTCCATAGCGTCCTCCAGTGGTCTTTTTCGTACGGTTTCGCAGCTTATCATGTGATGGTCGTTGGATTTCCTTCTGGGAGTCCCCTTCATCGCAATGGGCGCTCTCTTCGGACTCGAGTCTCCCGACGAGACTTTCCTTTTCGGGTCGTTGTTTCGGTCTTAATTGGCCGCAGTAGGACGCCATACCATCCTTCTAGCGACGAAGGCCTAGGACCGGATGGTCTCGTCGGCTGAATGCCGGAAGGTGGTATCCTCCCTGATCTGTAAACCTGAAACAACAACAGGTGGACTAGCTTTCATCTTCTTATTCGGCTTTTCTGTGGCGATAACGGGTTCTATTCGCGGCCCAAGGCGGGATTTGGCTGGCACCCGCCCTATCCTTCTTAAAATCTCTGATACAGGACATTTCTCTTTCTTTGCTAACTTCTCTATCACAGTCTGCAGTCGAGCAAATGGTGTGATCCTAGCCCTTTTCTTTCGGCTGTTGCTATAGTATGCGGGTTGAGGTAATGTAAAAGCAATCTTGCAAACATTTTCCTCGTCAGCTGCGGCGGAGAGGGGATGGAATCTACTCCCTTCCAAAAGCGGTGTATACTCAGGCAATGGTGTGTACTCAGGGATCTCTTCTAAGAAAGCGACTTCAGCAGCTCTGACCTTTCTGGCAATCCTTCTACTTCTGTTCCTCCTCTGAGTCCGTGTTAGGGGTTGAACCCTTGAGCTGGACCCAATTTCGAAAACAGAAGGTCTCGCAGGGAGATCTGTACCCTCCACGGTAACAGGCTCATTATAAACTTGGACTTCCTTCCCCTTTAGTTTAGCGGGAGTCGGGGTAGGTACAGAGACGACTAGACCGGTGGGGGTAGAGACAACAGTCCTCATACGAACAGTAGTATTCCTTTCAGCTGGAACCCTTTGCAGGGGAGGGAACTCTCGAGCCGACTTCGTGTTGAATTCAATCACGGGCTCTTCGCTTTCGACATTTTGTCCATTAGTGTGAAGAGCGTGACGTCGCCGATCTTGACATCTGTGTTGCCAAATCCTTGTCCAAAACGGATGATCCCATTGTCGGGCAGCTCATCCTTGTAAACAGCGAAGTCCAGTCCATTGGTGAAGGAGAAGATTAACTTTGGGGCATCCATTTTCTGCACGGCAGATTCCGAATGTCAGTCCCGAATTATACTTCCTTTCATCGTAAAGTTTAGGACAAAAAAGAAAGAGTCCGAACACATTTTCGTTTATGTTAGTGGATTTGTAATTTATAAAAGAGGTTGTTTATTAGGTAGTTTGTTTGTTAGAAACAAAACGATTAAAGGAAAAAGGTTATAGAAAAGGTAAAGGGCCTGATTTAGAATTGGAAAGGAAGAGAGAGACCTATGTAAGACTCTCAACTTGAAGGATCGCTCCTAAGCTAACACCTATTGGGGGTCCACCCCACCTCAGAAACGAGGTGAAAGGATCTCGAAACCTCTCTGTTTAGGGGTGTCTAAACAGTGGCTCCTAAATCCAAGAGAGTTGACTATACCTGTTCAAGACAGAAATGAACGTGTATTTCAACGGAAGAATGGTAGCTTGGTCCACTAGGGACATGGACTTGCTACTGATTTATGAAAGCAAAACGATCTGATCAAAATGGAAAGAGGAACTATTCCCCAGCGGAGTCGCCAGAAGATGTCGGCATATTTTTAGGTTATGTGTTTTAAAAAGGGGTCGCCTACAAAAGTTGTCGGCGAATTTTTTAGAATTTAAATTTAATTTAAATATATATATATAATTTAGAAAGTAGTATTTAATTTTGAAAATAATTTTGATTTTGAAAATTTTAAGATATGAAATCAAACTGACCTCACATCCCAAATAGTTTATATAAACGAGCACCACACCACAAACCGTGTATCTATCCCAAAGAATGTACACATCGCTTCGATGATGGGGCTCGATTAAATAAACTAGGAGATTTGTGACATCCGTTTGGTCCGCGAACCAATTTTATAAGTCGACAGTTCCCCGCTTAATACAAATGAATTAAGCAGTGGTTTCTATTATCTGGGTTCTTAAAGTTCCCTATAAGGGCAAGCCCCTATAGTTTATTACATCTTAAATGACGGGAATCATTTAAGAAAACTCTCGATAATGATCAATGGTTTTTCTCTCAAGAATTTCAAAGTTTAAGGTTTTCAAACAATTAGATTTTGGAAATTTCAATAGGGAATAGCTCAAATTCAGAACAATTTATTTTGAGACTCCAAAGGAAGAGAAGTAGGAGAAGCTAAGGATCCAAGAGGAATCTTTGCAACTTCCCGACTATCCTATTGTTTAGCTTCAATTTGGGAAGAACTATTTAGTATTTGATCTTGTCAATTTTAATTATTTAGGACTTATATTCGTATGACATGATCATACAAACAGCCTCGAAGATGTGAGGGTTTATGTCGTACCGAACGACTATCTCGGAGTCCTAAGACAGGTTAGGGCTTAATTTGCATAACATGATTATGCAAATGCCTAACAAAAAGTTGAGGAATTATGTTGCACTAGGCAAACTACCTCGAAGTCCTATGGCTTTGTTATTTAACTCTAAGAAAGGTTTCGCTGAAGTAGCCACAAGTTTTGCTGATGACGATGGCCGAGCTGCCCACCATGCTCCGAGCTCCTTGTTGTTGCATAGGTTTAGTTTTGGAAGTCATAAATCAGGAGATGAGAGAAGTGTTTTGGTTTAGAGAAAATCTTAAAATCCAAATGTTTTTAATATTTTAAATAAAACAAATCTTAAAGTTGTTTAAACGAGATCGATTAAGATCCCACGGTTCCGTCATCCCGCACCGTTATTTTCATCGAATTCACTTAGTCCGAGATGAATTTTCTAAACTCAACTGAATGAGTTCCACACTTTCATTTAGACCGTGGGAAATCCCGTTAGCAACACGTGGGTTACATCATCCGAGGTATTCCCGATCATTCAACGAGACGTTTTAATTTAGTTGCAATTGTAGTTTTATTGTTCTGTTTGTGATTAAATTTTGAGTTATTTTATATTTTGGAATGTTGTGGCGGTGAATTTTATCTTGCAATGACTTTTAATTTAGTTTTGGTTTCAATTCAGGGACTATCCTAAAGGTTTTGGTTTTCATGCAACAGTTATTTATCATGCAAGAAAAGTAAAGTAAATTGCAATAAAATAAAAGCGTACCTGGAGGGTCTTCCCGTCATCCCAAGCTGCACTTAAAACACATGTTAAGGTATTTAAATGTTTCAACAAGTACCTAGGTAAAGCTAAGGGAAAGGTTTTGGTTGTCTACCAAAGTCCTAATCCTATAGCTAGTCATCTCCTATGATGTCTAGGTTCTTGTATTTTGGTTTAAGGATGACTCTCTTCACCCAAGAACAATTAAATTCAGTTGTTCTTATAAACATCCTATCATATTGAGGAAGTGCTTAAGACGAGTCTTAAACATCTTTTCAATACCTCTAGGATTGTTTTAAGTCCAAGAGAATTTAATTATACAAGTGAATTAATCATCCAGGAGTTTAAGTTTTGTTATCTTGCTCAGTGAACTAGGACATTTGAATATCCTATAAGTGAAGTGACACTTCACTTGATGCCTCGTTTAAGAGTAATAATAATAAGAGCTTTAAAAGGGCAAATCAAATTATTAAATATTTTAATGATTTAAACTTAATGATTTAATTTTAATTTTGACTTAATTATAAAAAATTAGTTTAAGTTTGGAATAATGTTCAAGTTATTTTAGATTTAATTCTTAATGATTTCATTTAGGTTTGTTGTTAAATGATTTTAATTTAATTTAATTCAATTTAATTTTAATTCAATTTAATTTAATTTTAATTTAATTTGATTTGATTTTAATTTAATTTAATTTAATTTAATTTAATTTAATTTAATTTAATTTTTAATTTAATTTAATTTTAATTTAATTTTAATTTTAGTTTTAATTTAATTTTAATTTTAATTTAATTTTTAATTTTAGTTTTAATTCAATTTTAATTTTAATTTAATTTTAATTTTAGTTTTAATTTAATTTAAATTTGGATTATTATTTTAATTGATTAATTTTATTATTATTATTAAGAATTAAGTATTATTGAAGTGGTTTATTTAGGGACTTTTAAATTAAAGAATAAATATCTTCTTAATAATATCCCTACTTTAATAATTCCAATTTCTATTATTTTCCCAAAATTTCAATTAATCAATTAATTAAAGTTTATTTTAATTATATATATATATATATATATATATATATATATATATATATATATATATATTGAAATGGTTAGTAGGTTTCTACCCTCAATCGTTTAAGTTTCAATCATCCAAAATCAGTTTAAAATCAAATATTTTACCCTCCCCTTTTTGATTAATCCTAAAATTTTAATTAAAGGTTGAAATTTTTAGTTACCATTTTGCCCTTCAAGCTTAATAATTCTATAACTCACTAAATTAAGCTCAAATGAACTTGAAATTTTTATGTAACCTCACTTACATTTCAATTAAGACATTAGAGGAGAAAATGTGATTTTTCTGTATTTAATTTATTTATTTAATTATTTTTAATGGAAAATAGGGGTTTTCAAGGAAAATTCAATAACATGACCAAGGAAATGTTTTTGCCATTAAGAAAATTATGGGATATTTCTAATGACGATAGGACCATTTGGACCAATTTTGGTGATTTTTTTAATTATATTTTATTTATTAGAATTAATTTGAGTTTTGGATTATTAATTAATTTTAAAATAAAATTAAAGTTAAAAAATGGATTTTATATTTTTCTTAAATCCCTCTGACCTCAAGGAGTTCAAAGAAACAAATTTTTTATTTTATAATTTTGCTTTGATTTATTAGAATTATTTTAGTGAAAAGGTTGGAAAATACATTTTTTAATATTAAAAATTACATTAAGCCTTTAAAATTCAATATCTTATCCTAGGGAGTTAAGAAAAATATTTGGTTTGTTCCTAAGTAATTAGAATTCAAAATGTGACATTTTGGTGATTTTTAATATTTTTATGATTTTTATTATTTTTTAATTATTAAAAATATTAAAATAATGATAAAAATCAACTTTTTTAGAAAATTACAATTTTAATTTTCCTAAGTTCCTCTGATATCAGAAAAGCTCCAAAACCATTTTTGTGAATTTTTTAAAAGTATTTTGTGAGTTATGAATTTTTAAAGTTTAATTTTACCCATTTTGCTTAAGAGGTTTAATCAACCCATTTGGTGGATCAAATCAAGTCCAATTGACTTCAAATTTTTATATGATGTTCCTCTGATCCTAAAGATCAGTGGAGAATTGTTTTCAAGTTAATTTGATGTATAGTTAACCCAAATTAATTAAAGTTCAATTTTGGGTGTTTAGACCAATTAGGGTTATTCCAAGTGAATTAACTCAAAACTTATTTTTCCTAGGTTCCTCTATTCTTAAGAAACATCACCAAATTTTCCTAGAATTTATTTCTCAACATGCTAATTATTAGAATTAAAATACTCAAAACAGTAACATGCAATTGAAAAATCAATAACTTCTCATAAGGATGGCCTCTGACCTTGGAAAATTCAGGGAATGTTCCCAAGTTCAGAGGCTTCAAAAGCCCTATGGCCTCATGCCATGGTGAATTGCTTATGCAAATGGAGAATTAAAACAATGCAGGGAGTAAATAAATCATTAAAAATAAAATACTTGATGAAATGACCTGATTTCTTTTCCACATTATTCTCCTCTATTCACTGAGCAAGAGGGTATTTTTATTTTATTTTTAGGATTTTTCTACACAAAGTTATGAATTTTTGAAGTTCTGGATATTTAATAAATCCATAAAATCCTATTTTTCTATTTATCTGAATCGGCGCCGCGTCAACCTTAGCATCTCCGAACAGCCATGCGGTGCTTTCTGGTTCAACGCCGCCATCCAACTCAGTGCTCAAGGGGCTTGTGGTTCATGTACCATCGCGCTGTCCAGCTCGATCCCGACCGTCCACTCGATACACGCTCGATCCGACGGCTCCCAGTCATCGTCTACGACTGGTGTGAACCCGTGACCGTCCACACTAAAACCCTAAGATCTCACTCAATACTTAACGGATTTTTGTGTTCATGTGCTCTATGGATTCATCTACGGTGATCATGCATTGAAATTGAGGCATTTGAAATGGAGAATGTTCAGAAGCTCGGGAAGAAGAGAGAGCTCATACCTTTGCTCAGAGATGTGAAGCTTCGATCTGAGAGTTGTGTTACGTTCGATTGGGTCCAAGCAAGCTCCGCATGAAGTCCCTTGGCTCCGGTGAATTGCCTAGGTACAAAAGTGACCACAGCTCGATCACAAAGCTTGGAGGTTGGAGCAACCGGGTGGCCCTGGAGAGGGGGCTTTCACCGGGGAACTTCTCCTCTTGGTCCGGTGAAGGTGTAGGACCAATCAATTTGGAGATTGGCTCACCGTGGTGAAGTGTCCCGGTTTTGGGCTTGAATTTCAACTCGAAATCGAGCTCACGGAGAGGAAATTGCAGGGGATTTCAGTGGGGATCAAGTTCTCCAGGTGTGGGGAAGAGTCTGGAATGATTTTGGCAAAGTTTCTGTGTGATTTGTTTCAGTACCTCATCCATGACCGAGAGAGGTGGGGTTTAAATAGAGCTGGCTGGAGGCTCTCCTAAGGGGAGTTAGGGCTTGGGATCAGCTGCTCTGGTGAGGAGAAGAACGACTCATGGTGGCCATTGAGCATGGGGCAACTCAGACAGGTGAGAATTCCAAGCTTGGACTCACATGGGAGCTCTCGGGTGTGGTGTTTTCCGGCGGCCCAGTGGTCGGCCGGCAGGCATGGGTCACCCTCGGTGGTCGGGAGGTCCAGTGGTCGGGGTTTAGTGTAGTGGAATCGGCAATGGTCATGTGTAAAGTGTTTGAATCAAAGTGGAAAGGGGTAAGGGTGTATTTTGGCTAAGTTTGGTCAAATGCATGGATTGGGCTAGGTGCACCTCCCCATGGCTAGTTTGGGCTGAAGAGAAAGTGGTTTAGGTCAGCTTAATTAGTGGGGAAGGGTCACCATCCAAGTACAATTAAGTTTAAGCAAGGTTTAGTGGAGTCATGGAAGTGGTTAATCCCCTTAAGGGAATATGGAAAGAGCCTCCTCCTCTTGCCATCTTAGGTATGTTGAGGTGTCCAAGGCTTTCATGGCTCCCATGTGGCTCATGCACGGCTTCATGGCTCCATTTGGCTTGGGAAAAGTTAAGTCAACTTTCATGAGGAAGGATTTTGTGATTTTTGGCATTTTGGTGAGAGTTATCATGAGGTTTGATTTGGAATGGTTTGATGATGAATTTGAAAGTTAGGGAAGGTTTTAATTGGAATGGATGATGAAGTGTAGTGTCATGTGGGCATTAGAGTCAAATTTGGGCCTTTGAAATCATTTTAGGAATGGGCTTTTTTAAGAAGGCTTAAGGAAGTGGGCCTTCGGTTTTAAAAATAAATTTATGGATGGGAATTTTGTAAAAGGTTGAGCCAAATAATTGTTGGGTTTGGTTTAGGGATGTGTCATGAGTGATTTGAAATAAATTTGAGGTGGTTTGGGTTTGAATTGGGTTGGATTTGGGCTACTTTGGTAAAGGGGCCAATATATGTCAAATTGGGCCAATTTGGGCCAATGTTGGGCTAGGGTTGAAATTGATGTAAAATTAATGTTGGGAAATGTCTATGGGGGTGTTACAAATAGGTTTCCACTTTGGTTGCGTTTTGATTTTGGGATTTGGGCCCATTTGGGTTAGGTTTGGGTGTAGGCCCATTTAGGGAATTTTGGGTTTGGGTTGAATTTGAGTAAGGTTTGGGTCCAAATTTTGGGCAAATCATGTTAGTGTTTTGTTTTTGGGGATGCTTGGAAGGTTTTAGAAAAGATTTGGGTCAAATTGGGATTGAATTGGGTTGGTTTGAGGTAGGTTTAGGTCATGGGTCAAAATTGGGCTTTAAGGTCAAAAGTGAAATTGATTCAAATGTCAATCAAATTGGGCTTGGATTTGGTCTAGATTGACATTAGGGATATTGAATTGAAGTTTAGAATTGAATTGGACCAAAATTAAGACCAATTGGGGTGATTTGGTTTGACATTGGGTTCATTTGGGTTTAAAATGGGCTAAATTGGGGGTTTTGGTAAAAGTAGGGTAAATTGACAAAATTGGCCCATGGTATAGTTGGACAAAATGAAATTGGGAATATTTGGAATTTTCTGGAATTTTCTGGGAATTTTCTGAATTTATGGAATTTTGGGTCAAGAGGGGTATTTTGGTAATTTGGAGGGTATTGGGGTATTTTTAGAAATTTTGGTATTTTTGGCTGTAGATAGTCAATTTGAGTGGGGGAAAATGTTTAGGATTGATCTTGAGGAATTTTGGGTAATTTGGAGATTTTGGAAAATTTGGGCAATTTCAAGGGTTTTTGGTAGGTTTGATGGGTGTAGGGTCCCCAGGGTCAAAAATTGAAATTTTGGAAGAATGAAGATTGATTAAATGTTAGTGAAATTGAATCACTTTGATTGAGCCATGAAGCCATATTAAGCCCATATGAGCCATGAGAGGACTCATTGGAGGCATTCACTATGTTGTTCCTAACCCTCTTAGCTAGGGGCTTAGGGGTTAAGGTCCATCCATATGAATTACCTACATGAGTCAGAGAGTCAAGTTGGGTATAGGTGTGGTTTTAGGATTTGGATTGTGTGTGTGTGAGTGTAGAGCGTGAGTGTAGTGAGTGTGTAAGTCAACCCTCACTGCACCGTGCCACCTCGTAGGCAGTCCTAAGGCCAAAGAGTCCTATAGGGAACTCATCATTTAAACCTCCACATTTGATCTCAACCCTCTAGGTGATTAGGGGTCTACAATCAAGCTTGTGGGGTTTGCAGGGAGACAAGAAGTGGTTTAAATTTCTAAGGGATGGGTCACAATTCTAGTCTTCTAAGATAGTCAAAGGAAAAGCCTAAGGCTAGATCCTAAACACTAAAGAGGGAGGAGAAGACCTCATCAAAAATGTGGTCAACAACTATCCAGATACAGTAATCCTCTCTTTAAAAAAAAGAAAGAAAGAAAAAAAAGAGGAGAAGCTTGAGGAAACGCCTAATAAAAAATTGGCTTCACTTGAATTAACTTATAAAAAGAAAACTGATTACATTTATTACTTAATTTTTATGCATGTATTTTTATTAGAAAAGAATTTCATGAAGATCTTTTTCTTGTGAATAATTTACGTGATCTTAATATCATAAACTACAATTATTTTCGAAGTGAATGAAAAATTTTTGAAGTCTTATGATTTGGTAGTTAGAATATTCTTTAAATTCTTAAAATTAAACTTAGTGAAATTTGGTTAATGATTTACTAAAGCTTTTATAAAATAAAAAATCTTAAGATGTCTTAAATATTTACCTTTTTATTCCAAATGTTATACATTTTATATAGTAAAAAGGGTTACTTGAGGACAAGTAACATTTAAGTTTTGGGGATTTTGATCCAAGAAAAAAATACATATTTTTATGCCTTGATTTTTATTAAATTTTAAGGATATTATGCTTTAATGAAAGGTATTTTCGTGTTTTTGTATGTAGGTGATGCAAAAATGTTTAAGAAGGAGAAAAATATGAAAAATGAGCAAAAAGAAGCAAAAAGGAGCAAAAATGGAGCCAAAATGCAAAATTGTCGAAATTATTGGTCTGGTGCCTAGGCGCCAGAGTCTGGCGCCTACGCTCGATACAGAAAACTGTTAAGTTTTTGATGACTTTTGGGCGGTTATTTTGACGGTATGAGCGGTTATTGAACCTTCTAGAAGACTGGCAGTTGTTCCTGGTTTATAAGACACGTGATACAATGTATTTGGACGCTTCAAAACGGTTTTAATTGCGAAGAGGTGCGATCCAAAGTGAAGAGGTGCGAAGAACTGGACGCGGTCTCCGGCGCCTAGGCGCCAGATTCCGGCTCCTAGGCGCCAGATTCCGGCGCCTAGGCGCCAGACACACATTCTAGAAGATTCATTGAATGTGGACACATTTTGAAGAGGTGTGTACGGCTTATTTTTAGGTTAAGTTGTATTTTTAAAAAGGGGTCACTTACAGAAATTGTCGGTGAATTTTTTAGGTTTGAAATTTTAATTTAAATATATATATATATAATTTAGAAAGTAGTATTTGATTTTGAAAATAATCTTAAATTTAAAAATTTTAAGATATGAAATCAAATAGATCTCACATCCCAAATAGTTTATATAAATGAGCGCCACACCACAAACCGTGTATCTATCCCGAAGAATAGAATATTGATATGGAATCTTTGTTACTTTTACCTCATTAAGAACACGTAGTGAGTAAGCCAGAGCAACCCTATCATTTCAAATTTCTTGCAGCTACAAGTGATCTCGCACTTAATTCTATCGAAATTAACAATCCAGGGTCTACTTGCTCCAGATTATCCAAATTCCTAACATAGAATTCTGAAGCACCCTCACCTGCGGCATCAACAGTTACTCCTCATAACCCATGCAGCAACTCTTCTTCAAACATGCAGTACAGCTTTCGGGTGTAATACGTAGCATCTTGCCTCAACACTGGGCTTGTTTTAACTGTGGGTGTAATCACCATTTGAGAGCTTTTGAAGTCTTCATCCTTCTTGTTCCTTCTCCAAGATTTCATAATACTTTCAATACCCAGAAAGTAATCAGTGACAAAACTGGTTGGCTTAGATACACCTTGACATACGTTATTTGTGGACTCACTTCTTAGCGTCGACAATATTCTCATTCCAAATATTCCTTTATTGAATGTTGTGGACCACTTATGTCTTATATGATACAAATCTTGTAGCTACCCGTTGCTGTGTAGGTCTCCTTGCTCGATCATTAAAGCCCAATAATGTTCAAACTCCTCTTTAGAATCATAGTCCTGCATGCATCTGTAAAACAGATTGTTGACACTCTTCCACGTGATACTGCAATAAACTTTTGAAGACAACTTCTTATAAATATGCCACTGGCATAATCTATGTCTTGTGAATGGAAGACATTCTTCAATGGCCTTTGACATCGCTTAATCTTGATCCGTAAAAATGGTGATTGGATGTTTATCGCCCATTATTCGAATAAAAGTTTTGAATAACCAAGTGAATGATTCTATTGTCTCGTCGGCTAAAAAACCAACTATGAAGAGGACGTTTTGTCAGTGGTGGTTAACCCCTACAAAAGGAGCACAACATAAATTGTACTTATTCAAACGGTAGCTCGTGTCGAAAGTTACAACATCCCCAAAGCAATCATAATTAAGCCTAGAAGGCCCATCACACCAGAAAAAGCTTCTCAGTCTGGCCTCATCATCAGTTTGGAAGTCCTATGCAAACATGCTATCATCATTTTGTCGTTCCATGAATAATTGTAAGAGAGAGTTTGCATCACCATGTTCAATTCTAATTCTTCTATCCCTCTGAAGGAAGTTGTAGGCATTTTGTCTCGTACACTCCATGTTCTCTACTCCACCAACCTCAATAACAAGGAACTTAAATGCGCCCACTGCTCTAATCCCTGAACATGTCATTGATCTCAGTAAATCTGCATTTAACTCGCTAATCTTCCTACTGGATCACAGAAGGTGCTTGTCACCGGATTCCGCCAAGGGGTGGTTAAGCCCTTCGACAAACTTCTTTATTGTTCAGTTGCCGTCAATGTCGACAGCATAACGAACCATTGCTTGACAGCCAGTCCTTCTCTCAGCTTTTCTGTACTTCAACGTATTGGCGACCGCTGACTCTTTCTTATGACTCGCTTATGCACAAGTATAGTCCTCCGACTTAATTTGTTTCGGAGTTCGGCCGCGAATCGCCGTGATCCTCGCGTACACCGAATCCAACATGATGTGCATAAGCGCAATAGTGTTTGTAAGCCTCTACCTCGTTATGAACAATAGTATTAAGAAAACTATGTACAATTGGATCATTTGAATCACTTCCTATCGCAGGTAACTACAAATTGAAATTATACAATAAAGTTAGTCAGACATGTATATGACCCAAGTAATACTCTAAAAATACACTAGGAATACACTAAAAATACTCCAGAAAAATATTCATGAAAAAACAGAGAATTAACATCAACTAGCAGGAATACCCTAACTTTAAGGCAGCAACAGCATCAAAATAACACATAAATCACTCATATATATAGTAGGCTTGAATTTAACCTAAACTCAGCAATACTCTAAAAATACACCAAAAATACACTAAAAATACTCCAGAAAAATTTTCATGAAAAAATACAAAATTAACATCAACTAGCAGGAATACCCTAAATTTAAGGCAGCAACAACCTCAAAATAACACATAAATTACCCATATATATAGAAGACTTGAATTTAACCTATACTCAATAACACACTAAAAATACACCAAAAATACACTAAAAATAGTCCAGAAAAATTTTCATGAAAAAATACATAATTAACATCAACTAGCAGGAATATCCTAAATTTAAGGCAACAACAGCTTCAAAATAACACATAAATCACCCATATATATAATAGGCATAAATTTAACCTAAACTCTGCAATACTCTAAAAACACACCAAAAATACACTAAAAATACTCCAGAAAAATCTTCATGAAAGCCGACCCTAAATAGGTTATTACTCATCTCTTCAATAAAAACATTCTGGGCAAAATTAATCTTACATCCGTCTCAAACGAGTTGTTTTCGTAATTCATGCTTCTTATTTCTTCATTAATAGAGAAATCAAACTCCATCTCTTGCAGCAAAAGTGAAACCCTAAAGAGCCAAAAAACCACTTTTCGTTAACCCTAAAGAGCCAAAAAAGCACTTTTCGAAAACCCTAACAGAGCAAATAAAAAACCACTTTTCTGCTATTTATTCTACTGTTACGGTAAAGGCAGAGGCGAGGGAACCAAAAAGACCGTATTCAAATGGTGAGGAGGCCGAGTCGGGCCGGGCCTGACTTTTTCCCTCTCTTTTTTTATTTTCTTTCCGACGTGGACTTATGGACCCCGACGCCACGCGCCATTATGTACCTGGCGTCCGAACGTAGAGAACCGTTCGGACGACAGACAGAAAAAATCGGCCTGATTTTAATTTCCTTCTATATATTTTTATCAATGTTAGCAGGGACTATTTCACTTATCTGGTAAGATCTTGATTGACTATTCAAATCCTTTAGCAAAACATTTTGGCTCTTTTTTTTTCACATAAATTTTGTTAGGCAACACAAGCTTTTTGCCAAAAATTTATTCTTTTACACGACTGGTTTTACCTGTTGTGCCTTCCGGAAAGACCTTGTGATAATTTATTGTAATGTTTTTTTCTTCTGAAATGGTGCGATCCAATCGTTTATTTGTTTTGTTTCTCCTTTTTTTTTTCCTTTTTTTTTTTTGTTAGTTATATTTGGAGCCGAGATGTGGCTTATCAGCCTTGTTTTCATTTTGTTGGTATTAGAAAACTTCAATTTCCTAAAAAAATACAAAAAAAAAAATTTCATAATGCATACAACGAGAGCTACAAGGGAATGATGGTAGTTATATGCGAAGATGTTTCATCAAAGTTTCATTCATAAATTTTTCACTTATGCAATTTCTTTTAATTTAACGATCTTTTTGACGAATGAAATATGCTTATACATGAGGCACGTTTAAACAATTATCAAGAGCCTTGTTGCTCTAAAATATGACTTCAAATATAGATTGTTCATAAACATACCTTATACAAATAGTGTGAGAAATTATTAAAAACTTAATTTTGTAAAAAAAAATTATTTCACAGCATTCCTAATTAATATTTTCCATTATTAAAAAAAAATTTCCTCCCCACTTGACTACAATGTTGTAACATCATAATTGATTCAATATAAACAGTATTTGGTCAAGAGGTTATGGCCTGGGGGGGTAATACAGTTAGCCAGTTTCCTATGAAGGAAGAAACAGTTTGCATTCTAATCAGTGAAAAACTATAACAGTTTCCTATGAAGGGAGACGATCAATCCAAAAACACAAAAATAACAGTATTCCATTCCTTAAAATATATGCAAGTAGCATTCGATTCTGTTTTTGTTTATTACAGGAGTAACAATGCTACATACGAAGCCTCATTTTCAATATTCTTTGTTCCAATTGAAAATAGATCTACACCTGCTATTGCAGCAGTGTCCGGGTCATGGTCTCCCCATACTTTGTTTTTTCTTTTTTTTTTTAATGCAAACATTTGAAGAAAAAAAAATAATAATAACAGTCAATGATAAGACCAACAAAATTAAGACAAACTGCAGGAGTCTGTCATTCACCTACAAAAAAAAAAAGTTCAATAAATAAAAAAAATACAAGGCTAGTAGCATTTGAGCATCAGACCCACAAACCAAACAGTAATTATAATGAACTCATCTCCGTCAACAACAGAGCAATAATTATTGGTGTATAAACGATAATAGAGAAGAATGAATCTCATGAGAATACCGTTTCAATAATCTCATGAAGGTGCAAAACACTACCCATGTTTACAGATAACACAAGCCAGAACTCATAAACTGCTGTAAACTTGATCATAAATTTATGGTCATAAGCTAAAACATCACATCAGTCCCCTATGTTCCCCTACCACTGAAATATACAGCAAAACGCAATAAACTGACCTAAACAGCAGATGCAACCAAAAAAAAAAAAAAAGAAAAAGAAAAATTCTCTAGCGGGCATTCAAATCTACAGATCTTACCTTACAGGTTGGCACGCTGATTGGCATGTCTCAACCTCAATCCAATATCAACTCCATGATCGTGAGCTAATTCCATTTCGGACATGTTGGAGAGCTCACGACCCCTTGATTCACGGCCATTCTCTCCAAAGTCGTGTAATCTTCGTCCAATCAAATAGCGATCATCACGAATGGCATTGTGGAGATTCATGAACCAAACATGGAACCTCTTGGCGCAAAAGTAAAGCATGCTGAAGAGGAGGCAGCCCAGCCAGGCAAATCGATATACAGTAGAATTAACTATGAGTGGATAGCCAAGAATGGGGAACAGACCCTTCGCAAAGACGTAGGGAACACAGAGTGCAGTCAGCAACTTGGTGATGATTGGGATCACAATCTCACGAAGAATCCAAAAGCCTCTCAATCCAGAGAATCCGTCTTCTCTCACTCTTTCAAACTTGACCCGCCAGCTCTCATCCACCAATGGAGCCATCTGGTCAAGCATAACCTGTTCAATAATTTAAGAAAAATATCAGATAAAAAATATGTATTTATTATGGTCAAATGCATCTTCGGTGTCAATGTGAGAAAGGTTAAGTACCAATCTAGTCCAGATCTTCAGAAATATGAGCCCAAGTGCCCAATCCTGATAAAGAAGGAAAACTGGGCTTTCATCCACGGGAACCCTCATTGGCACAATCACCAGCAACTCAAAAAGCAGGCCAATCAGAACAGGAATGACAATAATCTGCAATATACCATGAGCGCTTCTTATTATCAGCAAACATAAGTATGGAAAATTTGGAATTATTTTTGTAATTAAATGAGATTATAGTTCCTTACCCATATAGAAAGAAGGGCTAAGCTTTTCAAAATAATAGTACACCATTTCCAAATTTGCGATATCAGATGACTGGCTCTCCGGTTTCTAATGTAATCAGCTGAATAGCTAGTTGCAGCCATAATGGTCCAGATAAGATAGCAACCAATGCTGAAAGCAAAGAGATCTGTAGAAAAACATAAAATAAACGTAATGAACCTTCTAAATGGCTTAAAGATAATAATCTGGATTAACCGTTCCCAATATATTTCAAATTTATGAAGAAAAAAAAGGCTAGCAAAATGGGGATTAATGGATTAGACTTGTCAAACAAATTACCATTACACTTGATACCATGAGTAAAAGGGAGGCGAGGAATTGCATTAAATGTTGCACGTCCAAGTGAAATAGGTACAACAATAACTGTTGCATTGAAAAGTAGAAGTGTCATCCATGCCAAGATTAGTAACAACACAATGCGAAGTACAAAGCCATATCTGCAAACAATAACAAAGAAAGGTCGTCAAAATATTAAATAGAGGATTTAATATTTAAGAGTCAGAAAATGAAATTAAGTGGAACAAATGAGAATCGACTGAAGACATACAAACACCCAACAACTCCTAAATAACAAATAAAGGAGGTCAAAATACTAAATTGAGGATTTAACATTTAAGAGACAGGAAATGAAATGAAGCGAAACAAATGAGAATCAACTGAAGGGATACAAAAACCCGACAACTCCTAAAAAATTTCATAGTAAATGATCCCCATTCATATTTTTTAGGATGAATGTTCAAAAAATAAGAAATATAATGTGAGCACAACGGAATAGTTAAGCTAGGTAGAAATGTCAGGCAGAGCCCAAACTTAAATTCAGTTTAAAATTTTAAATATTTAGAATAGATCGTACAATACAATCACTGTTATAGTTAAAAATGTTACAACTGTATCTTACAGCCATGAATATCATATAGACGAGCAGAAAAGGAAATCTTTATCTCAAAACTGGAAGGGACATAGAGCACTTTGCTTCTTACTGTTTATTATGTTCCACCCATTGTATAGTAGGATGGAAATTCTACCCGCTTCCATACTAGAACTTACATGTTTCATATCATGTTAGAAGAAATATGATCATTGCGACTATCAACAACAAATTATTTTGGCCAAGTTAAAAACGTTACTTAGGGTGGAATTTATCCAGCGGCCAAGATAAATGACAAACACTACAGAACGAATTTTGTAGAACGTTTTCTGTGCGTCTTCCACAGGCATGATTAAAGTTTGTTAAAATGGATAATTTCTCTAAAATGGAGATAATATTTTCCATGGAACAAAAAATTTTGATGCTGCACATGTAGCCAAATAATTATTTTATGAAATTCTTGGGCAAACTAGTTGTGCCTAAAACAATTGAATCTGATAGGATGTCACATTCAGAAGGTAATTCTAGCAAACGTTATTTGAAAAATAAATGAGAAACAAAACTTATGTTTCTGTTACTTATCATCCTACTTGGATGGCAAACAGATGCAAAAACAATGTTTGGATGATCTATATTTCGTTATTTGATAGGAGATCATGCATCTGCTTAGGATTTAATATAATGAATTGCTGAGATTACAAATAGTTAATTTGTTAATATGCATATTTGCATGATTCAATTGGAAATTGGCAGTGGTTACCAACACAGGAAACTTCAACTATAGATTTATCTATGTCATGCAGGCCTAGTAAATTTACAAAATTTTGCCCTGATTATACACGAGTTGCAAAAGAATATTTGAACGTCTCTTGCTGCAACAATTACAGTTAGATTTACAAGAAAAAAAAAACACATTATAATTATAAGAATTGAGAGATACAGATAATTCAAAAAAAAACTATGAGAATATGGCGCCCCTACACCCAGAGAGTTTTTCTAAATCCCTAAGAAATTAGCTGCACTGATAACTAGTACATTTAAAATTTTACTGCGTATTTAAGAAAATGCAAATGAGTTAAATTTTCAAGAAATTTTTTGCCCCCCACCCCCCACCCACCCCAACCCAAAACACGTTCAGAAATCCACCCACATCTTCCCAGTCAACTGGAACAGTTCAAATGCTAAAGAACAGAGATTCATCATGAAACGAGGGCCATTACTTATTTTAGTTCCAAAGAAGCCTCGACAAATAGAAAAAATTGCCACAAAAATGGCGTTGCTTGGGTATCAGCCCGTAAGCTACAACCTATGATTTATGAACAATTTTAATAATATAATGTCCAACATATGCAAGACACACAACATGTTAAACCCACCGTCAATGTGATCTATTAAAAAATACTGAAAGATGTGTACCATATAAGTGTCAAGAGTTGAGAGTGGAATATCGATGATAAAACTGAGAAATCGCAATTTTAAGAAGACAATAAAAGGATTTGAATTTTCAAAGAGAATTGAAATGTCTTCAATAATAAATTTGATAAGCTTGTTTGGGGCAATTACATTCATAGCACCCGAAACATAGCTATTTACAAATCTAATACCATCTTTAATACATTTTTTAAATCCTCACTCAAATATCAAAATTCATGATAAAACCCAAACCAATATTTTTCATTTTTATCTATTTCTCAATGGTTTGCTTGCGGCACTCATAAAAACAACGGTTCTATAGTTAAAAAATATCACATGGGTGCTAGATTTTGTAAATAGCAATGTTTGAGGTGCTATGTATGTAATTATCCCTTGTTTATTAATACAGTTTGAACGGTTTGTCTCAAACCACAAGGTTTTGTATTCAAGACCTAACACATTCAGGTGTGTACATAAATTTAAAAAAAAAAATAATTATGCTTTATAACATCCTTCTTTAACTTGTGCAATGATCATACTATGCTTTTAACTTTCACAATGTCCACATACACGTAACACACCATATTATATATCATATGATACAACGCATCTAGGCACGTTCAGAGCATTATGATAACATTTTCCAGAGAGAATTGATGTAAAGCTCGTGATCTATAATTATCATTAGAGATGGAAGCTTGCAATTCATTTATTCTTTAAACTTTGATACCATACAATCGATATTACCATAAATATTGTTATAGTCTTACATTGTGATCATAACTATCATTGTGTGGTCAAAATTAGCCTCTATAGATATTCCAATAAATTATGGTATGACAACTCTAATGTACCTCCTTGAGTTTAGCTCATCATATCATACAATGAAATATTTGATGGGTCTATTGAAAGGTACAATTGTAGCCCACCATGCTTATGTTTATTAAGATGTAAAAACATTTGATTTACACAAAAAAGTTATATTTTTTTGAAACTCCCTGCTATTTTGTTTCCGACTATCAATATGAGACACAGGAACATTGTAATAGACTTTTTGACTTTTGAATGAAACTACTACATTGGGATGTCAAATCCCATCATAACTCTTCTAGGAGTGATGTCGTTCTTCAAATGTGAGGTTTTATTATCAAGTTCTCTATTTTTTCCTCTTAACTTGTTCGGTAATTGGCTGAAATAGTGATTAGATATGTTTAGTTCATAACAAATGTAGATTTAAGCATTATTCATGATCATTAGATCTATTGTACTATTCATATGAGTCTTAAATTCAAGTGATTAATTTCTCTGAGGAGATGTATTAATTGTTAACACACTGTTTTGCCATCGATACATTAATGTGGTTAATTTAAATATTGTTGGTCTTCCTGAATCGTCTAAGTGAGGATTGTAAGTTTTATTTTCTTCTTCAGGAATCTTTGTGCGTTTGATTTTTTTTTTCTTTTTTTTTTTTGCATATAACTTGTATTAATTATAACTACATTAGGAAATTCATTAACATCGTATATCTTATATTTTAAATTTAACATCATTTCAAGTGTCAGATCTCTTTTTAGGAAAACCTACAGCAGAGAAATTGTCCTGCGAGATCAATTGCAGTGTAATTGAAATGGTTGGTCAAAACAGTCTAATTTCTGCATCGCAAAACATCTAGAAACCAATAACAGATCTCAGTTCATTTTCAAAATCAGTGTTCAATCAACTTGAGATCCAGAAACTAAAACAGTAGACTCAACAAAAAAGGCAACCAACATCATGGACAACATGCCCAACGGAATCCATTGGGTCAATATCAAAATTGTAGCGGGAGTGAGTTGGAGAGATGGAGGTAAAGGAAATCACCATCTACTGAATAAAAACCTTTAGCACCATAGTAGCAAAATAAAAATGTTGGGATAGGACTTATAAAGATATTAGGGAAAAATAACATGTCGTTTAAAATATAGAATATACTCAATTTATGTACAGTTTAAAATAGTATATTTTATGATATTATTATCTGAGAGGTGCAGTTAGGACGGCCGTTGTAACCAAAAACTTCAAAGGCCAGAATAATGGAGAAAGTGCAGCAAACTTTATGATAAAATCTATGATGCAAGGACACTTCCAATGAAAGAGTTGTGCAATGTCGAACATTTATCGGACATGAAAACGGGTCTGACATGGCTTCAACACATGTCAGACACGACATTAAAGTATCTAATTTAAATACTATTTAAAAAAAATTGGTCAAACATCCTCAAACATCGTCCAAAATTAATGAATTAAACATTCTGAAAAATATTTTTAAGACTAAAATTAAAAAAAAAAGAAATTATGTAAATTTTTAAAAAGATTTACATATCACTTAATTTTTATGTATTTGTGTCGCTAACACCTAAATTTCAATTTTACATATATGCCGCCTTACAAATATATGAAAAGATATATTACACTTTTCGAAACTTAAAATTATATATTATATTTGATATAATAGATTTGGGTGGCATAAATTTAAAAATGAAAATTTAGAGGTTAGCTATGTAAATAAATAAGAAATTGGTATCAAAGAGGCAAGTGATCCTTTTATTTCTTTTAATGAAGACTTTATTAAGAGGAGTTAACTTTTGATGTAATATAAGATAATATATGTTTATTTTTTGAATGTCATAAACTAAACCATAATCTATAAATATTGGGGCCATTTAGAATCACTTTTATTTTTTATTTTTTATTTTTTATTTTTATTTTGTTTTTGCGCCATTTACATACATACTACCCAATTCTTATGCACTAATATATTTAACACCTATACTTTAATTTTACATTTATAACACCCAAATATTTCATCACATCAAAACTACCACTATTTTAAATTTTAAAAGGTGAAATGCACCTTTTCATGAATATAGAAGGTGGCAAGAATGTAAAAGTTAAAGATTAGGTGTTAGATATGTAAATACATAAGAATTGAGTGATATGTAAGTAAATCTTCCTTCACCTTATGTTTCGATTTAAATTAAAATATGTTTAATTTAGTTATTTTTAAAAACACTCAAAAAAAATTTATATGTTTTGATTATCTTTAAATATAATTTGATTAATTTAAAAAAAAACAAATAAGAATTATATCAAATATAATAAAAAACAAAAGTGATGTTAAATAGACTTCAGTTTTTGAAAATTAATAGTATTAAATTTCTTATTTTCTCATTTGTATTATTCATAATATTTTATTATTTAATTTGTATATATGTTTTAATATTTTTATTACAATGATGTACTTAATGCTATTCGTATCTTATATTTTCAACAATAGACGTATTTGTGACGTCTCATGCGCATGCCCGAGTGTTCGTATCCAAACAGCATAGCATAAAACAATATTGTCAGAAGAAAGCCCAGTACTCATAAGCGCAGGGATGAGACAAACATGCAGCCATAACATCCTATACACCTACAAAGCATGAAACAGAAATGGAAAAGGAATTTTCCAAACTAGTTACCATGGTATGCCTTAGAAATCTCTTTTCCTTGAGGCGCTAGACAGTGAGGCAAATTCCTTGCCTTCATAAAAGAGTTCAATGGTAATATATAAAATGTAAAATATGAACTATTTTTTTATGATGATAATATGATAAATGGTGTGTAAATATGAGCTTCGAATTCTAAAATAGTAAATCTTCAGGATAAAGATAGTTGTGAGAAGATCAACTAAAATTGGAGAGAAAGACATCCAATGTTGGAAAAGAGCAATGAATAAGTATGAATACAATAAACCTTGATAATTTAGAATGTCATGCCACTTAGTTTTAATATGAAGATTATAACTCTATTTGTGTTGATAAATATTCATACAATTTTAATAATAATTACTTTATTGTGCCTCAACTAGCCTAGAAAGTGCCTCGAGCATTGAGCATCCATATTGTATTGAGAGGGCAAAAAGCATTTGCAATACAAAACTAAAAGTTTTTTAACCCTTAAAACCCAAATGCAATAAATCCAATCGCTCAATATTGAGCTACACAATGTAGTAGAATGCAAGTCATATCTCAATTACCACCATAGATTAAGAGACATGAGCTATCATCTTTGTCAAAAACTAATAACGCGCCATAATTCAAGGGTCCTATTGAGCCATAATGCATGGTGTAAAACACACTATTTTATATATAGGGCAAAACATTTGAAATTTATGAAAAACTTCAAAATAATTCAACAATATAAAAGAAAATATATTAGTGCAAGAATAATTCAAGAATACAAGAGCTATCTTATATATATAGCAAAACATTTGAAATTTATGGAGAACATTACAGTAATTCAGCAATATAAGAGAAAATATATTAATGCAAAAATAAGTCAAGAATATACAAGAGCATAATCTTGATGCAAAAAAACATTATCAATGTCATAAAAATAGAACATAAAATTGCTTTTAACATATATGAACATTTACAAAAGGAAAATTGATTGAGAAAATAAATTGTCATGACGATAAAAGCAACTAAATTAACATTATCATAGCAATACATAACATTATATCAAAATAATAAGCAATGAAGCTTAAGCTCAACAACTCAAAAACTTTGTATTCTTTTGCAATTCACACACTTTTAAAAGGCAAAACTAATTATTTTAAGAATCATCACTGTGATCATATGCAAAATAGCCATATATCCTCATTATATTCCAAATCATAATCTTTCTTGTTACCATCATCATCTTGTTAATTTGCAAGCCTGAGAACTGTTATGATTATGATGAAGTTCTCTTTTCTTTAGATCAACCTCGGACATTGTAATTTCTTTCAAAAACAACACTAGCTATGTAATAGAAATCCATAAAAATCTTCTTTGTAAATCACTGAGTTATCTTCACTTGAGTCGTCACCCAATTTGCTTGTTGATAACTCATTAGAAACATCTATACCATCTAATGACATTGGGTCAATAATGTCATAATGATTATATCTTCGAATAAAAGCCGATTAACTTCACTTAAAATAGATCTTTGAGGCATTCAAAATCTATCTAATAATTTTTTTTAATCTTATTATGAAGCTGACACAAATTTATTATGAAAACTTAATTATAATGTTGTTGATAATAGATATAGAATTTAATATTTTTGTACTCACCAATTCAAATATTCTTCAATCATGTCCACATTCAAATGAACTACATGTAAGGCTAAGCATGTTAATCATAAGACTTCGCAAACATGAAGCCCATTGATCACATGCTAGACACTAATTATTTGCAACAATATAACAACTTTCAATATTATTTAAATAAAATTTATAATTTAATAATAATTATAATTATTATTTTAATATCATATTCCCAAAAACCTATGAAATAACTCACGACTTTAAGAAATTCCAAAAATTCCCTCACCCCAAAATGTACACATGCAACTCATTGCTTATCTTATATTCTGCATCAAGATCCAGAGCGGACATTTCTATGTACAAAGATATTTCATCAACTACTTCTTGCTTATTTAGCAATGTTATAACTACAAGAAACAACATGGATTTAAGAAATGAGCAATCACATGCAAAGGCTACTAGAGTTGCACTTCCCATCTTGTATCAATCATTTCAAAAAATGTGTATATGTTACATTGTTGGTGAATGATACAAATACTGCTTATTTAGCCCAATTCATTGCACATATATGTAAACCACTTCTAGGCCTTTTCCATATATCCACCAAATGAAAGAATGTTCAGCAAAGGCTGCCTACTTAGAGCGCATGCCAGATTTAAGGGATTTAATTCAAGATGATTTGTTATGCCCCAGTTTCCTTTAAATGAGGATCAAACAAAAATTCTACATATGTGAATATCTTATTGAAATCCACTAGTAGATCAAGTATTTCAAAATCAAAAAGGTACTTGATAAAAAGACTTAGTTGGTTTTACTAGTAATCTTTGATTAGTATTTCTTATCAAATCAAGTACACATGGTCATGACTAAATGAAACTTTGCACGGCCAACACTACTCAAAGCATCATCTTAATTTTTGGATCTTAAAAGACAACTTCCATTGTCAAATCGAAATAAAAGGTGGAACATGGGGTCCAAAGGAAATATTAATACTGATCAATTAAAAACTTTCCTACAACAGAATTACAAAGCATTCAATAAAAAATAATTTGAAATAACTACGCATAAGTGTTGCAAAGTAGACGTAATTTAGTGTAGCCAAAATCGAATTCTGGGTGAAAACTTGAATGCCATAACCTGGTCCAATATCTATGAATTCAAAAAATTTGATGGCATCCTTTGAATAATATCTGGCGCCAATTGCATCTATAACATGGTTCCTCTTAGACAATTAACCCAAAAAATACAATAAGAATGTCAAACTGAAACAATGTTATCTAAGATCTTGAAATAATTATTAGGTGTAATAGACCTTTTTTAAAAAAAATGAAACTGGCATTTCATGATAGCTTAGAGGCTTCATTGCATAATCATCATTTAAATGTCCTACTATTGCTAGAAGCTATCACACTTAACTATAATAAAAGAAATGCAAGCAGCATGCGATTATCAGTAAAACAATTGAGCAACTCCACTCCAATCCTTCTTCGCATGTTATATTAATTATTTATTCTACCCGTTGCTTTGTTTCACATTTAAAAAAAATAGAGATAAAAATATACCCAATGATTCTTTAACATGTGGTATTTTAAGCATAATAATTATCAAATTTTAACTCAAAGTAATTGATTTTGATGTATAATAACTCTTTCATAATCCTAAAGCTAAAGATCATCATTCAACTCGTCAATAGCATCCACTTCATCTATATAAGTATTAGGAAATTCATTAATTAAATTTTTTAATATTTACTCATACTCTACCAAATTTCATCTTTTACAAGACAAGAGTGACAACCACAAACTTAGTAACATTTAGCCAATGTTACATAAGGTGACTAATTGCTCCCTATATTGATTTGTCATAGAAAACATATTTCACACAATTTGTGTGAAACAATGTGATTTTGCATTTTTATTATAGAACAAGATGAAGAACAACAACAACAACGCAAAAGAAACAATATATTTACAACAAAAAATAATGAACAAAATTAGATCAAACAAAAATAAGCATAAAACATATCAAAAATGGTGACAAATTAAAGAAAGAGGAGGTTATGATAAATTCATAACATTAAAAGAGTAAACAAAATTATATGCAATTTTGCTTTCGGCTTCTTGTAGAGAAGATCGAAGACATGTAAAGTTGGAACTCCGTAAGTCATGTTGGCTCAAGAGAGGAGTATATTCGACACACATAGGCAAGGAGGATATGCATTGTTCTCTACCCAGAAGCGAAATGCAGTTGAATACAAGGTGGAGCACATATTTACATTTGGCTAAAGATGGCTTATATTGAATTCAAGGAAAGTACAATGAACTATTCAAAGATCAAGACTTAGACGTGGAGAGAGCATGCACCACGTGTAATGTGTTATAGAGCATGAATAACATATATTATTTTAATTTCTTGCATCTTTACTATTTATGCGAAAGATATGCATTAGTACATGAGGGGCTATAGCAGCACTAATTTGTACTATTGAAATATATGATAACTATTATCTACCGCTTGGCAAATCTCTTCCACTCTCCCCAACTCCAAAAGGTTGATTATCTAAAACCATGACTTATGGCCACTAAGTGTAACCAACTGCTTCAAAAGAAATGACTCATGGAGATAGTCCGTTTAAGGACTTACAGTGAAAGATTAAGCTGTCTCAGACGCTGGAATAATGAATCCACAATATCAATTACTTCAATAACTGAATATCATTTGTCATGAGGTGCGTAGATGATCATCAAACTCGTCAGAAAATAATCTGTATACTACTAAAATCAATTAAAAGGAAGATTTGATGGTTTCAATTCACTCACAATGTACACGTTAGTATGCATACACCAACCTCCCCTACGACTCCATATTGACCAGAGCCTCTGTTGAAAGATCTCAAAAATACTAATAATTATATTCCATATTTGTTATAACTCTATATTTAGAGGGTTATAAATTATATGAGGGATCTTGGGAATCTTTATTTATGTCTCCTTAATTAAAGAGATTAGTTGCCTCTTATATTTTGTTGTTATTCGTTTCCTTTTTCTATTGTATTCTGTTTTTATTGCTTTCCTTACCAGTAAGTCCTGTAATGGGTATCTATACCTCTTTGCATCGATAAAATTAAGCATTCTAAAGTATTCCACTTTATTCTGCATTATTCTAAAAATCAACATGGTATCAGAGCCAATACTTTGCCCTAACTACTGGTAGTCATTGGAGGTCCGTCAAGTCTCCCTTCTCGCCGGCCTTCTGGCGGGAAGGGAGGAGGAGGAACTTTGTCTTGATTCCCCAACCGCCATGGAATCTTTCAGATGCATCTTCGTCGGCCTTCCTCTTCTTCGTTAGCAACATCTTCGACTCCAGCGCCATCAGGCTACTTCATCCTCCTGCGGCTCGCGTCGGCCTCTTCGTCCCGACTGCCTCGTCTCGCATCGGCTGCTTCATCCCGACTGCCTCGTCCCGCGTCGGCTTCTTTGTCCTGTGTCGGCTTCCTCGTCCCGCGTCAACGTCTTCAATCTCTCTCTATGTTGTCATTTCCTAGCTAGATCTCTAAAGCAGGAAAGCCACCTCTTTCTCCTTCGTGTGAGATCTAGGTCACTCCGCCTCTTTGTCGGCCTCCTCCCTTGCCAAGCTTGCCTTTCTTGCCTCAGCAAATTTTCTGATTGAGAAACTTCCATTTTCCTCCGCCTCAGAATTTTCCTTTTTCCTCCTGGACGCGAAATTTCCTTTAATTAAATTCCTTCAATTAAGCCTTAATTAAAGAAAATTAATTAAGTTCCCAGGATAGTTCTCCTTGCCTTCCCTCGTCCGTAATTTCATGATTTAAGGTTCCCTTAATTAAGAAAAATTTTTCTTAATTAAGATTCCATAACAAAAAATAAAATAAAATAAAAAAAATAAAAAAAAATCTCGCTACATTCAACGGTCCAAATTCGCTCCTTCCATCTTCTAGCTCCGTTATAAACCCAGGCGCTAGGGTTATCCGCAGCTCTTCCATTTCACCACCCGCAAACCTAGCCCAGGTAACGAGAAGAGCCATGACGACTCGCTTCAAGAAGAATCGAAAGAAGCGCGGGCAAGTGAGAGCTGGACATGGCCGTATCAGAAAGCACCGTAAGCTTCCCGGCGGTCGCGGAAACGCCGGTGGTATGCACCACCATTGAATCCTCTTCGACAAGTACCATCCTGGTTACTTCGGCAAGGTTGGTATGAGATATTTCCATCGCCTCCTTAACAAGTTTTATTGCCCTACTGTCAACATCGATCGCCTCTGGTCTCTCATGCCTGAAGAAGTCAAGGCCGCTGCAGCCGCGGCGCCTGCCGGCAAAGCGCCTTTGATCGACGTCACACAGTACGGATATTTCAAGGTACTCGGCAAAGGCATGCTTGATGGCATTGTTGTCAAGGCTAAACTCATCTCGAAGACTGCTGAGAAGAAGATTAAGGCTAACAGGGGAGCTGTGCTCCTCACGGCTTGATTGGATCTGGAGAAAAACTGACTTCTTTGGGGAGAGACTTCGAGAATGTCCAATGGTCCATCCTCGACATCCCGCCGGCGCTAAGAAGTATGCCTGCGAGGAAACCTGAAGATATCTACGTGAATAAGAATCTTAGGCTGGATAGCATCCAAGCGTATGGTTTCGATTACGACTATACACTGGCTCATTACTCGAAGAATCTGCAAAGCTTGACATATGATCTTGCCAAGGAGTTTCTTGTCAGCGAGCTAAAGTATCCCAAGAGCTGCTTGCAATTTGAATATGATCCATCTTTTCCCGTCAGAGGCCTTTACTTTGACAGGCGAAATGACTGCCCTAATGAAGCTTGACCTTTTTGGGTCAATAGAGCCTGATAGTTGCTTCCTTGAACGCCAGAAGCTTAGCAGAGAAGATATTATAAAGACATATGGATCAAGACATATTGGCCGAGAACAAGCACGAGAGTTGATAAGCTTGATGAATTTCTTTTGCTTTAGTGAAGCAAAATTTCACATTGTGCAAGAACTGCTGGGAAAATTATCTTGATCGTATCTAAATTCAGTAAACTCGCGAGGGCGGCACCAGCGATGCCGCCACCCGCCTCAACATCATCTTGTCGGAAATATCGCTGTCGTGGATCGGACAAGCCGTCCATTTCTCCTGCAGAATTTTTCTACCCTTCCCAAGCGTCAGGGGGAGCTGTGTTTCCAACCGTACGTTCTCCAAGCAGCCATCAGAACCGGAGACCTCTCTACATTCTTCTCTGCATGACAATTCCTGTGTCTGATTCACTACACCATTGCGATTTCAGCGGTTTTCTCTGCGCAGGCATTTAGGCAATTGCAGGCTTGCATTTTCAGCAAACAGCGGGCATTATTTTCTCTTTCTAGTAGAAGTTTTGGTTTGCCAATGGGATTTGTTTTCTCTCTTCAGTGCAAATCACGGAAGATCTCCAGTTGAAATCCTAGTCTTCACTCTCTGGTGGAAATCGTTGTCCCCCGCACAATCGCACAAAGCACTTGCTTCCTTGCGGGCTATCCCATGGTCGTTTTCCATACAGTTTTTCAGTCGCTGATCCCTCCTGCTAGATCTTCCTGTAGTCCGCCCTGTCAGATCTCCTTGCCAAATCTTCACTTTCCTGCAACCAAAACTCATTATGTGGTTGCAGGGGCTCTCCCGATCTCCTTCCAGAAAACCACTCTCCTTGGAATCTTGAACCTCCATACTGCAGGCCCTCTTCTGCCTGCATCCTCTCCCTATAGTAGCAATAACAGGATCTCCTTGTGATCCCATAAGCAACAAGCTGTAGCAAGCAACAACCAATCCTCTCCAAGTTCTTCAGGCCCTCTACCTGATCTCTTCCTCTTGTCCGGATCTTTTTCTGTTGCAGACTCTCATTTGATTCTCTGCCCACATTCTTTTTAGCTAATCTGCAGGCCCTCCTCTGGAGCTCCTCCTGTTCTTCCGAGCACCAGACTTCTCCCTGCATGAGCTCCTTTATTCAAAGTTCGTTGCTTGAATCTTCTGAGCAACAAACCTTCCTCCACCGGAAATTATTCCCTGCTGACAGCCGGACCTATCCCTTGATGTTTGTTTTCTGCCACTAAAACTCTCTCCTGCGGCCTTTCCTACCGCTAAAATTTCCTGCGGCTTTTTCTTGCCGCCAAAACTTCTTGCGACCTTTCCTGTCGCTAGAACTTCCTGCGGCCTTTCCTGCCGCCAGAACTTCCTACAGACATATTTGCTGCCTATTGGACCTTCGGAGTTACTCTTGCAGCAGGTTCTCTCCCCTGCAGCCTTTCCCGCCTTCGGACCTCCCTCATGCAGCTTTTCTCACCGTCGGATCTACCTCAAAAAAATTTTTCCTGCAGATTTCGGCCAGCTCTTCCCAAGGAAAACACTGCTCTTTCCTGCAGCATTATCGCAGCCTTCTCCGAGCACTACAGCTTTTCTGAGCACTGTCGTTGGCCCTCTGCAGCTTTCCTGCAGCCTCCTTGCAACTTTCCTGCATCTTTCCTGCAGCATTATTGCAGCCTTCTTGTTGTATTCATGCAATTATCAGTCAACCGTGACTTACAAATTCATCAATTGAGCTTAGCCCTCGTCCAGACCACTCTCAGACTTCAGCACTCTTAAGCTTCGGTATTCACGGCTTTGGGACCTTCGGCTTCAGCACTTACGGTTTGAGGATTGTTGGAGTTTCTTGTTTGCAAATTGACGCAACATGTCCAGTCAGCATACCACAGCCAATGTTTTCAAATTCAAGTTGAATATGGTTTCCAACCATGTTCAACTTGAGGGGAGTGTTGAAAGATCTCAAAAATACTAATAATTATATTCCATATTTGTTATAACTCTATATTTAGAGGATTATAAATTATATGAGGGATCTTGGGAATCTTTATTTATGTCTCCTTAATTAGAGAGATTAGTTGTCTCTTATATTTTGTTGTTATTCGTTTCTTTTTTCTATTGTATTCTGTTTTTATTGATTTCCTCACCAGTAAGTCCTGTAATGGGTATTTATACCTCTCTTTGCATCGATAAAATTAAGCATTCTGAAGTATTCCACTTTATTCTGCATTATTCTAAAAATCAACAGCCACATCATTTTTTTCCCTTTTTGAAACTTCTAATAGAAGCAGTTACTACACTAGACAAAAAAATAAAAATAAAAAAATACACACACATGCACACAATAGTGAGCCAGAAGAAGTAAAATATCTCTGCAAAATTCATATAAAAATCTGGCAATAAATACTTAATCAAAACTGACAATAAATACTTACTCAGAATCTGCTTGATCATCAACATCTGAATCTTCATCAACATCAGTATGTACATTTGCATGACCACGTCTGTCATGATCATGAGCAGCAATTAGTTGTGCCAAAGGCTGACGATGTGGTCCCAATGCTTGGCGTGCATCATGCAATCTTTCTCTCCTTAGTACTTCTACGTTACCATTTTCCTGCCTGCCATTTTCCTCAGGTCTAGGGAGCAAAAAATCAGTCAAACCAAGAGCCCAACCAACTGCTGTAAACCATCTGCGTAAAAGGGCCTTAATGGTTGCACGTGGCCTGAAATGTTCTATAGCAAAAGGGATACATATTTGAAACAGTAGTACATCTGCAGGAATTTCTGTAAATGGATCAAAGATACTGCAACATGGGTAAAATAGAGGGTAAGTTAAAGAGAAAATGAAAAGCAATTTACAATAAAAATGCATGTGCATACATGTAACAATCAAATTTTGCCACATTAACAATAGAAAATATTTACTTACGTTATGTCTAGTGGAAAAATGGAAGGTGCCAAGCGCATAGCAAGATTAACGGGTAAGAAGACAAGGATCACAATCAAGCTACCATAAACAGCAACAGATAACAAGACCCTCCGAGCATGTTTATGAACTGGGTCATCAATTAGATCTCGGAATGGATTATAATTTGGATCGGCTGGGTCTCGTAGAAAATATAGAACTCCATTTCTCAATACCTGTGAAACAAAGAATAATAATAACAATGTTTCATTTAGACTGGAAAGCCACAAAAAATCAGCAAGTCTTGGACCTCTATTGGAAGATAACTATAACTTAAAGGACATACCCCGCGTAGCAGACTGACAAAGATGCTTATTTGTAGCATATAAATAATCCCCACAAGCCAATGAATTGAGGAGCTTGCCAATGGAGAGAGTGCAAAGAATTCAACTCTTTTAGCAAAGGTTGTTCCAAGCATCCTTAAAGTGCAAACATCAAGCCACCATCCACACATCAAAGGGAAGACACCAAGCTCAATCACCAGAAGAAATGCAACCTTGACCATAGTCATCAGATGTCTCATTCCAGACAAAAATTGCCTGAAGAGAGAAGGAATTGCTTCTGCAATCGAAGCAATTCCATAAAGCCTTCCAATGGTCAAACGCTCACCCCGTGTATATCGAATTAAAGTAAAAAGGCCGAGATAAAAGAAGACCAGACAGAATATGAGCATATACCCAACGGCGAGAGTTGTAACATCTGAAAGACGTGAGGAGCCAGCGATAGTCCCATTCAGCGAAATGGAACTGCTAATGCTGTTTGAGACCTCATCCATTCCAGTTGTATTGAATTTTGAGGAGCCAACGACGGACTCAATTACTTGGTTAAGAGCACCATCATTACTACTTTCAGATAGATTATTCACTGTCACCAAAGCATTCTTCAAGGTAATGTTAGCCAAAGAGAGAGCTGAGTCTGCAAGCGGCATGGCTGTAGACATAATTGGACTTGATGGAGAAGAAAAAAGCCAAGATAGATAATAGAGAACAATCCTCCCTAGTGAGAAAGGGATAAAAATTACAACTCCAAGGAAAATAGCATTGCTCGCCAGAACCTGCAAGAAGAAGTTAAGAAAAAAATAAACAAAAGAATCCAATGATTATATAATAGCATGAACAGCAGACTTGAAATCCAACATGGTAGTAAGGGATAAGACATTAATGAAAAAGGAAGCATGTACAAACTCATAAAAATATTCAAAGGCGCGCGATGTGCCACCATTTTAACCATTTACCCACGTAATAATCATATGAAAACATTTATGTACATTCCTGCACTTTTAAAAGAGCATAACACCATCAAACAGCTGAAAACAAATTGCCACAAGCACCATGACAATCTATGATACATCAACAAGAGTTTGATACATGCAAGTCATGTGCGCTCAGCACACATCCAATAAGTGTTTGACATGGCGTAGACACATCCAACTAAAAATAATAAAAAAAATTAACAAATAAAAGACACATCATATATGCATGTAATAACTTAAGTGAAATAGCAAACGATGGAATGGTATAACTCTAGAAGATTCAAATAATATTAAAACATAGAAGGCTTTTAATATTGAAGATAACTAAATATGCCTTCAATAATTAATTTGTTTAAATTGCCTTCTTTCATAATGTTTTTTCTTTTTTTTGGTAGAACAAAAAATTATTTAATTTGTGCAATTACTACATTATATTTTTATGTCCCCTTGTGGACACACACACAAACAAACAATATATTGCAGAAGATCACAATCTATCTCTGACAAAATCTTTAAACATCCGAGTAAGATAAGCCCCATTTAAAATTTAAACAGCCAAGCAACTTTAGACACCAAATTATGAGTTCCTATATACTAGGACACACACCAAATGCTAATCAAAATGCTAAAATACAAATTAGTGCTAGTAAATGGAATGCCGAGAAAATAGAATGGCGTATACCAATGTGAAAAGGTTTCTAAATTATGGAACTTTTAAAATGATTTCTTTCAAAAGAAAATTAAAATTGACTTCATTCTAATAATTAAGACTTCAAACCGTATCTCCCAGACCTTAAAAGTAAACAATCATATATTTCATCGTCAATACCACCATTTCGGATCTTTAATCGAGCATAAATAAACAAAGGTAACCATTCAAGCATTGAACAAACTCTGAACAGATGAATGAATTGAGCAAAAAGGCAAAGGAAAGACATTTTAGATTTCATAATGAAACACAATGATCCATTAAATACTCAAATTCATGCTTCCTCTTCATTTCATTTTGTACTTACACCTCTATAATTTGGTTCTAATTAGCTGTATAAATAGCGCATACTCTTCTCCCCCTTGTACAAAAACCAACAAGAAGAGAAAAAAATGTTGTAGAAGGACAACATAAACAACTAATAAAGATCCTACTCCAGTCTAGTGCTCAGTCAAGCCGTCGCACTCTTTCTGTAAAGAAAGCAATTGACTAATCTTTTGCTCTGTACAGTGGCATATTTGTGTTGACAAAATAACCAATCAAACAACTAAAACTAATGTTCAGATATCTTGAATTTAGTCTTGATGAAAATTTATAAAAACTATTATAATAAATAATTCCATTAATAGCTAACGAATCAATAAGCAATAAAGAGGCAGCACAATAAAACTAAGAACACAGAAGGAATATTTTTAGAGCACACTTACAGTTATTGCATTTTCAACTAAATGGAAAACAGGTCCTTGCATCCCAACAAGTTCATCAAAAGGCACATCTTCTGCACCATCAGCATCATCAAGTCCATCAAACATCTGCTCAACGTGTGCTTCAAGGCGTGCTGCTTGCATTTCCAAACGGGCAGCAACATTTTCTGCGTTTCTTCTAATTATTTGCCCTGCTCCAGCAATCCCTGGGGCTCCAACTCCATCTTCACCATTTCCCTCAACAGCCTGGGCCCTATTAGCAGGGGCAGCAGCTCTCCTAGCAGCACGTGCAGCCTGCCTTTCTTGACCTTCATCATCTGCATCATGTCCCCCAAGTTCTCGAAGATGTCTGAAATAATCTCGAAGAGATGTTGCGCCAAGAAAGATAAATACAATGCTAGCAGACAGTAAAAAACCATGTAGACAATCCGTAAGAATCAAGGGAGCAGATAAGTGACTCAAGAAAAGCCTCTGAGCTTCACCAAAAGTCCTTACAAACGTCAAGCGCCATATCCAAAATGTAATGAAAGGGATTATGAGAAGCCATACTGAAAGAACGAAAGCAAGGCGTATAAAGAATTGTAGAACATGACATGCTTTCATTGCCATTCCAATAACAAACTCTCGAAAGGGTAGTCTAGCAGGAGCATTTTCAGCATAAAGAGGGGAGAAGGAAAATACGTGCTTGCACACCTGCATTGAAAAAAAAAATACATTAATATGTTTTAAGCACATGATTTGATATATTTTCAGAAGAATACCAAATCAATATTAAGGGTTTGTTTGAGACAATTTTCTGTCTGCTTTGTATTTCATAACGCCACCCTAGCTCTGTTTTAGGAACTGCTTTACTGCAGTTTTTTGCTTTTTTTCTAGAAATTTATGTGATGGCTACTTTTTTTCAACTTGAACTATTAAAGTATGATGGTTGTAAAATTATTCCATAATTTTTTTTAAATACACACACACACACACAGATATATATATATATATATATATATATATATATATATATATATATATATATATATATATATATATATATATATATATATATAATTCACACAGTTGTTTTCTAAAAAGTTACTTTCTCCATCACAACTTTATAACCACTTTTACAAAGAACTATTGTCACCCCAAAAAACACCCTAACTATCAATTCATAACTACTTCTCCATAACCAGCGATCAAAAGAAGCAATACAGAAAGCTTAATACAAGCAAATGCCACCATCTATAATATTAGAAATTCCCTTTAAATTGGCATCTAGCTCCAGTTAAAAAGCTTAATTAAAAAGATTTGAACAAATTCAGTAAATCAGCCCATCTGAAGTTAAATCCACACGAAAAATAGCATTACCTTTTTAAAATGTAGATTTTTTAAATTCAACAATCATGTCTAGCAGCTTCGACTATGAAGCCAAAGACTGAATAATATAAACACATAAGATAATCTCTTGCAATTGTTACATAAAAACTGCAGGACAAACAAGAAAAACATGTAAGACAATTTTGTGATCAAGGACATCACTAAACAACCAAGTGACATCACAATTTCAAAATACATTAGTCCCACATATTCAAGAAATAGCAGTGGTATGGACTTAAGGCCAGCTCAAAACTCTTAAGCCCACAGAAGGAAATGCTAAGCCAGGCATTTCCAATCAGGAGAAAAAAATAGTCCCCTCGCACCATAGGGTATTAATTTAAGCATGCAATCACCTACAGATTATACCGTTCTCAATATTAATGATTTTTATTCCTATTGACCTACTTAAGAATCATGATCCACAAGTTTGCTCATGATTACCACCATCACTCTCTATTATCATATATTACATGCAGAAAGGACGTTGATGATTAGTGTGGGAGTGAGGAAAATTTATAGATACAGCAAAATGAACGAGAGGGTTTGGATTTGGGACTTCACAAGGGATTGCCGGTTGAGGTTACTAATAATTTTGTCTCGAGTTTATTTTTTAAAAACTACTCATTGTTAATTATTTATTACATATTATGCCCACGCATAAATATAGCTAACATGAAACAGCTTTTGAACCATCTACAGTAGCATATAATTACAGTTTCTCATTAGGATTAAACAAATAACGGATAGTAAGTGGTCTGCTAGTACGCATAATTAACAAGTTGATTAATTGCATCATCAATTAATTAATTTAATATTCTAAATTTGATGTAAATATAGTCAAAATTTATTAAAGTTAAAAGTGCCATATAATTAAAGTTGAAATGATATGTCAAACGAACTAGTGGATAACTGAAGTTCACCATGGAAAATTTGATTGATATTCTTTGCAAATGAGATAAGCTGATTAATCATTACATCTCGTTTTCAATAGCTTTAAGCAAACTAAACATTAATCTTCCAATTTTCATAAACATATTATATCAAAATAACTTTTAATCCATCATAAGGCATGAATAGCTTATAAGGTTAGGGTTCTAAGCTCGTTGGATAGGCGTGCTGGCTTTATCTTATCGTAATAAGAAAACAAGCAGGCCCGAATAACCGGGATAGCTAAAGAAGAAGAATAAAATAAAGTAACAATCGGTCCGCCTCCTAAAGAAAAATGAAGCCCGGAAACTTGACCCTGAACCTTAATCTAAAATGATCACGATCAGGTTGCATGCCAGAGCACATCCAAAAACCTAAATTTCATCGCCAGATTAAAATATCATACGGATGAAATAAAGAATGATCGAAATCAAGGGAGAATTGACTATCAAACCTCGCACTGACGAGCGTTGCTGTGATTAAGCCACTGGAGGAGGCAATCCTGGTGGACGAACTTGATACTTCCGCTGCAAGCGCAAGGGTATCGGAGAGGGTTATCAGCGTCCCCTGGATTCCGACAGATCCTACAGACGTCCCCCTCGTCCTCCTCCTCTTCCAGCCGGGGAGCCGCCGCGTTCAGACCGGACCGGTCAGCGATCTCCTCCATGGTCGTTTCCTCCGGGATCCTCTCCAAGACGTAGCCGCTTATTGTCTCTTTTCTTCCTCCGGCAAGATTGAGAGAATAGCGGAGTCAAAGAGGGGTAGTGGAAGAAGGTGAGGGGAAAGAGGGGGAGGGTTTCGGCCTTTCGGGATACTAATATCGGTTTCTTTTTTTTGTTTTGTTTTTTTCTATCGGTTCTAGAAATTATGTTATTTATGTTTTTCATAATGTCTTTCGCCCGGTTCTGGATTCATTTTCTCGCTCGACAGCTTACAAGCGCCCGTCACGCGTCATCCGCGTGGGAAGGATTAATAAAAATAGTACATAATATTTGAATTTTTATACTAATATTTAACCAAAATCTTTGGAATATATAGGAAATGAATCACAACCTGTTCGCACTCTTAGGCAAAATTTTAGAAAGTGGTGTGTAATAAAATTTAGTGAGATTTTTGAAATTTTAAAAATTAGTATGTAATAATTTATGGGTGTCGTATTTCGTTCGGACTTTGTAAACATTTTGTGAATCTTCGCACTCCGTCCTCCACTCTGAATGCACGCGACATATTATCGACTGATGCTCTGATCTTGCTCCATTCACGAAGGTCACACCGAGAATCATTCTGCTTGCTGATACACCTAAAATATATAATGTTTTTAAATACATTTTTCACTTATTTTTATTGATATTGCACTTTAATGGAATGTATATTTGTGTTTTTCTTGTTGATATGATTAAAATGACTTACTATGATAAAAAAGAGCAAAAAATGATCAAATTTAGAGTAAAAATTGAAAGGTGTGCAAAATTCTACTCTGGCGCTATCTCGTGGATGAATTGTACGCATAGACGCTACATGATTAAAATGACAAATGTTATTTGATTTTGATGCAAATTTGAAGAAATTTTTGAAGCATCAATTAGTTTAAACTTCATTAACTTCCCATCAGCACCAAAATTCATTTAAAATTTGAACGAATAGATGCATTCTTGGTGATACATTGAATCTGGACATATTTATGAAGAGTCACCAAGACACATTTTAGAAAATTTTAAAAAGAAGACTTGAAGATCAGAAAATAGGTTGTTGTTGCAGGGTGTGATTAGTGTTAAGAGTAAAGTTTATGTTAGAGAGTTATTAAGAGCACACATTTCCACTTCACCACTTTTATTATCAATTATATCTAGTTTTTATTAAGAGTATAATAGAGATTCGGAGTCAACTGAGTTGGGCGCCAACCTCTATTGTATCTTGTAAAGGGAAAGCAAAGATTCAAAGGAACTTCAAGTGTCTTGTCGAGAGGATTTTCAGATAAGTGTTTATCTTGTTTTACATTTGGTTTTCAAGTAAGACTTGTTGTGTTTTCACTATAATTTCTACTTTCAAATCAAGTTGTAATTGTGTTTTCTTCATGAATTCTGAGTAGTTTTATTTATCTTTTTCCTTTTAAATGATAAAGTAATTAAATTATGGAAGGAAGTTGTGTGAAGTATAAGATTTCAATGCTGGAAGAAGTTGTAATGATTCACTACCTTGCACTTCATTCTACTCTTGATTTAGCCAATTAAGATGTTAAAATTTGTTGTGAGAACATGTAAGAACCAATGCGGTATTGTCTCGATCAACAATTGGAAAGAATCACATGCAATTGCATGGGTGAGAATTGTAGTCCATATGGTTGGGTGCAAATAAATAAGAAGATATATTTTTAATGAGGAGTAAAATTAGAGGAGTTTAGAGTGACAGACTAAAGCCCCCTAATTTGGTTTGATGTTTTAAATTTTGTTATGTGATGTTAGCCTTCAAGTGGAGGGAATCGAGGGAACTCTAGAGTGAGAGCTAGTATCTTCCCTGCCTAACCCATCTATATGATTTCAAAACTTTAAATTAATTAATGTTCTTTATAGAAACAAGTAAGGGTAAAAAATATAATCGCTTCTATTTGGCACAACACACTTAGATACTTCCACAACGAAATTTCATAATTATTACTGATTCATTGAAAGAGAAAAAATATATTTTATTCTCATTTGCTTTCATACTATTTTATAGTTGTGTTAACTTTAATTGTTTGCTTTACTTTTTATTCAGAAAAATATCAAAAACAAATTTGAAAAACTTTATATCTTAAAACATACTTTACAAAATTATTTTAGAAAGTAAAAAGTTATTTTTCTTATTTTTTAAAATTTTAGACATTTCCCTGTGGGTTCGATATCTCGGGGCTTAATCAAAAGGTCTTATATTACTTGATAAACGATACGTATACATGTGTAGTATCTCATATTATAAATAATTAAAGTATAATTTCATATCTAAATCATAAGCAGAAATATTTGAGGATAACGTTTTTGACGCCGTTGTCGTGGAAATTAATTAAAATATCATTTAAAAAAAAATTAAGAAAATTTAGGTTTTTACTTTTCATTGTTTTTTTTAGTGTGTTTTATTTTATTTTTTTAATTGTGTATGCATAGTTTAGGTTTTGAGAAACTTGTGTCTTACGATTCTAAATTAGAGAGAACTGTCAGAAAAATCAAAAAAATTTAAAATACAGAAAATTATAAAAATATTCAAGAAATGGCAAATCAAGATCATCAAAATTTTGAAATCCATCAAGAATTTAGACCTTTAAGAGAATATGTTAACCCTACAGTGGATGAACTTCATGGTAGTATTCAACACCCTGTTGTAACTGTTAATTCATTTGAACTAAAACTTGTTATTATCCAAATGGTATATAATAATCAGTTTGGGGGAGCACCAACTGAAGATCCTAATTTACATCTTGCTAATTTTCTAGAATTGGGTGCTACTTTTAAATATGATGGTGTTTTAGATGATGTTATTAGACTTAGACTTTTTCTTTTTTCATTGAGGGATAAAGCTAAGATATGGTTAAATTCGTTAGCACCTGAATGTATCAGAACTTAGGGTGATTTAGCACAAAAATTTCTTGCTGAATATTTTCTACCATCGAAGACTACGAAACTTATAAATGATATTACATATTTTTGTCAGTTTGAAGGGGAATCTATATATGAAGCACGTGAACGTTTTAAAAATCTCTTAAGAAAGTGTCCACGTCATTCGATACCAGATTGGTTAATAATTCAGACCTTTTACAATGGATTAGTTGGATCTCTTAGATCTATTATCGATGCCGCTGCTGGTGGTTCATTGATGTCTAAACAGTTCTTGATGCTTCTGCTTTAATTGAAGAAATGACTACTGATGACCTTGACCCGTAACTATGCCTACAATTTATCCTTTAATTTATATTTCAAAAGGTAGTATGCAAAATTAAATATATAATTTTAGAAAATATGTTGCACACCATAGATACTACGCAAGTATACCTATCGTATCCAGTAATACAAGGCTCTGTTGGAGTCCTGGTTATCGATCCCACGGGGAAGATTAATTTTAGAAATTAATAGATTTTCAAATTAAAAGTAATTATAATTTTTATTTCTTTTCAAAAATCAGATTTTAAGTTTTATGAAATTTCTACTAGATGTAAGTAAAGTAACAATAAAGTAAAGGTTGATGCAAGTATAAATAAAATAACTTTCTCCTTTTCAACTAATCCAAGATTTTTCAGAAAAACTATCATTCGTGGAGAACTTGAAATTATGGTATTGTGCCAAATAGAAGCATTCCTATTCTTTACCTTCGCTCGATAGTATAAAGAACATTGGCTAATCTATAGATTGGTTCAGGATGTATTATTAGTAGAATGGGTTCATCTATACTCACACTTCTAGATGTCCAAGGGTGGCTATAGTTGGCCCTACTACTGACCCGTTCCCTTTCTATAAACCAAATTAATAGAATTTAGTCTGTCACTCTAAAAATTAATTAATTCTACTCCCAATAAATAATATTTTCCTATTTATTTGCACTTCACCTTGAATAACCCGCACATGGCCTTCGATTACTCAAAGATTCATGTGATATCCACTAGTTAAGAACTCATCTCCGGATAGGTCTCAGAATTCTTCAACAGATTTTAACAATTCAAATGATAAGTTTAAAAAGTAAATTAAGATCAGGTATGAATATCATCACAATAATTTTTAAAATTAAGTTTAAGTTCTCCAACGAAATCAAATTATCTTTATTATCTTTTCATGGTTGAAAGGAGAAAAAAAATTAACTACTCATAACATATTGAATTCACACAACAAAACATATTTATAAAACTTTAAACCAAGTAACAAATACTTATCTAAAATGTTCCTTCAGGTGATCCTTTGACTTCTACTGACTCCAATGCAAAGTACAAGACTTCAACAGCACCAACTCTTACAAAAGCTCACTTACTACTCAAGGAATTGAGTAGTAACACTCAAAGTAACTAAAATAAACTAAAATAAACTCACTAAATACTTAAGAAAAGTATTTAGTGGCTCTCTAGAACTATTTCTGGGCGCGGGAGAGCTCTGCTTTCTGTAAAAATGTCTCTTATTTATAGAGCTTCAAAAATGACCAGGGGTTGCTTAAGGCACCTCTTCAAAATTTGTCCAAATTCAATGAATCTTCTAGAAAGTAACTGTGGCGCCTAGGTGCTGGACTCCGTGACCAGATCTATGCACCTCTTCACTTTGGATCGCACCACTTCGAGATTAAAACCGTTTTCCTGTGTCCAGATGCATTGTATCACATGTCCTATGTATCAGGAGTAACTTCCAGTCTTCTAAAAGGTCTGATAACCGCTTAACACCGTTAAAATAACTGTCTAAAGTTGTCAAAAATCTTAACTGCTTTAGTATCGAACTGGCGCCTAGGCGTCGGATTCTGGCTTTTAGGCGCCATACCTATAATTTGGCAACTTTGCTTTTTAGCTCTATTTTTGCTCCTTTTTGCTCTGTTTTCCTTCTTGAACTCTTTTTTTCATTACCTATATCCAAAAACATTAAAATATCTTTCATTAAAGCATAATATCCTTAAATATTGAATCATAAATAAGGCATAAAAATAGGTACTTTTTAAGTGGATCAAATTCCCCCAAACTTAAATGTTACTTGTTCTTAAGTAACCCTTTTTATTACATAAAATGTATAACATCTGGAATGAAGTTTAAATATTTAAGATTCCTTGCAATTTTTGGTTTTATAAATGCTCTAGTAAATAATTAACCAAATTTCACTAATTAAGGTTAATTTTAAGAATTTAAAGAATACTTAACTACCAAATCATAAGACTTAAAATTTTTCATTTATTTCTAGAATAATTGTAATTTTTCATATTAAGGTCACATAGATAATTTACAAGAAAAAGACTTTCATGAAAACTTTTCTAGTAAGGATGTTTGTACATAAAAATTAAGTTAAAAATGTAATTAGTTTTCTTCCTATAACATAATTTAAGTGAAGCCAATTTTTTATTAGGCATCTCCTCAAGCTTCTCCTCACATTTCTTTTTTTCTCTTTTCTTCTTTTTTTCTTTTTCTTCTTTTAAGGATATTTTTCAATCCCCCCTTTTTTTCACAATTTGTGAGGATTACTATATCTGGATAGTCTGTTAATGATTTAGAACTTCACTATCCTTAACTTATATTTAAAAACTTATACATTTTCACTTAATAAATATGACATTCTCAATAAGTATTTTTCAAAAATTATTTCAATCTTTTCTTTTTCAAGTAATAATCTTGATTCATTAGTGTTTCAAAAATACAATTCTCTTTACTATAAATAGAAAAAATTTTAATCTTATTATTCTTTAAGTTAAATAATTCTATTCTTAAAATCAATCAAAATCATTAAAATTTTAGTTAAGTTTACTAAATTATTTATAAATTCAAAAATTTAAGTAATCTTAAATAAATTTTTCATTCCTTTTGTTATGTTAATATTTTTAAAGAAATTATTAGTAATTAAGGACAAATAATATTTAAATTTCAAAGTATTTTCCCTTCCCCCAAACTTCAGTTTTGGTATAAACCTGAATCATGAAAATTTCTAAAGCATGAGAGAAAGAGTAGCATATTTCCACCAGGAATTTTTCTAAGTATATGAAAAATAATCTAGAAAGGAAAATTTTATTTCTACACATGATTTTTATGAATATAAAAGAAATTTTTAAGCATATATAGAAAAATTTTAGTAAGCAGATCAATTTCTACAATTTTTTTTTATAAATTATTTTTTATTTTATAATTTTAAATAAAAATAACTAAAGCTAAACGAGTGTGCTTAATCAACTGTACTAAAACAAAAACAAAACATCTCATTACGAAATAAACTCTAACAATCCAACAATCATCGGTACAACGATAAGTGTACTAAGAATCGATACACTCTAAACATCGAAAAGTACACTAACATCAACGAGTGCATCAAACATAAAAACAAATCATCACATACATCCAAAACTAACACACTAACAAAACATAACATAAATACACAACTACTCAATCCTAGAAATCTACTCATCACTAGCTGTCTCCTCATCCTCAGCATCATCAAAAGAAAAATCTACATTCTTATTTTAGCGATCATCATATGGTGAGAATCGAAGGCAGGTCGGGAACTGAACTGAATGATCACCCTTAAGGAATCTAACAAGAGTCTCGGAATACTCTGCATCAAAATCACTCTTCCTCTAGGTGTACTCAGAAAGATGATCCACTTTCTTATTTATTGTATCCACTCTACAATGGGTTAAAATTAACATATTCAGCTGCTCTATAAATTTATCATGCATATTTTCCCAAAAACTAGAAGGTGGCTCAGCAGCAGAAGTAGAAGGTCGAGAAGTAGAAGGTCAACCTGAAGTAGTTAATGAACTAGAGGGTGCGGTAAAACTCTTACCTCGAAGTCGATCATAAATACTAACATTGTCCTGTCCAATGGGCTTGGTAGACTTGAGCTTCTCCTCTGAAAGCTCAGCAACAACTCCAGCACTTTCGCACAGAGAATAAATCAGAGATGGGAATCCTAATCCCACAGAAGTGCTGGAATGAGCAGTGGCCTCCACAGAATCATAAATAATACTCCCGACATCAATTGGCTTCCTCTCCTATATGCAGTAGTTAAGGACATCTCTGTCCTTTGTGACCTCACTCAAATGGTTGGATGGAAGGAGGCGAGCATAAATAAAGTAATGTCATGCCTTAGAAACACCATTTAACTTAGAAGATGAAAATTTTACCCGTTTCTCGTTCCGGATCTTCCAAGCTGAAGTACCATCAGTCAAATATGCAATAATCATCTCCAAATCTCCATCAGATGGAGATAATCCAGAATAGTAGCACTCAGTGATCGGTGGCAGGCCGTAAAAAATGTTGATTCTTTCAGGAGTAAATCCTACTCCAACTCCTCTCACGAAGATCTCGTAATCTTCGGCATCCATAAAATTAGCATAAAATTCCCTGACGATAGGGATCACAACAATAGCAGTGAAGTAGCAGAATCATTGCTAGTTAAGTGCAACAATCGTATCTTTAATCATTCCACCAGGATTGTAGAAACTCCTCTCCGAGATAAATTTTCTTAACGAAAATGCACTGTAGCAGTAGCGAATTTGCTGCAATCAAAATTTTCTCGTTCTTTCCCTAGCTTAGATTTCGGAGCCATCTAAACGTAAGAGAAAGAAAACGCAAAATAAATTAAAGGATCAAAAGAATAAACTTATTTAAGCTTTAAAAACTTAAATAAAGCTTCAAATCCATGGATTAAACTCCAAAAATCAAATTTTTTTTCAAAATTTTTGGTTTTGCTCAAAAGTTGAAAAATCCATAGTGAACATCAAAAATAAATGGATTAGAAGGTAGATCAGACCTCGAGATGAAGAAATCGAGTGATTCCAAGCTCAAAAACTCAAAAAACTGACCTAAAAATGGATCCCTATGTATTTATTTCGCAAAAAATGGAGGAAGAAGGAGCCTAGGCGTCGTTAATGGCGTCCGTGGGTTTAAAAGCCTGAATTTTGGGTTCAAGCCGAACTGGCGCCTAAACGCCAGACTCGCCTTCCCAAAAAATTCGATTTGAAAATTTTATTTTCCACCAAAACTTAACAAATTTGAATTCTAATTACTCACATGAGAGTATTACTCTAATTTCTAGCTTCCAAACATTTTCACAAACAATTTAAATGATAAAATAGATCCAACATTCAAACACAAGATATAATCAAACTCTTCCAATTCCATTTCAAAAATTTTCATTCGAAGCTCAAGAAATTATAGAAAAGTACTATAACAAGGTTCAACTCTTAATAAACAACACAAACATCACTATTTCAAAGCAAATTCATAATCAAACAACACACTTTGAACAATGAAAGCAAACACACAAACTAAATATTTGACTCACTAAAACATGACTCGATCACACCTAAAACACACCAACTATCTATTCTTCTCAAAACTTTGAATTTCCATCGCTCTCGCAATGAAGATTGCTAGGCCCGCATGGGTAGAAAACTATCGCCCTTGGAAATTCCAAAGCCGTCTTCTTGTCAATCCATTTGTTCTTCGCATACATCATCACTTGAGAATCTTGAAAGGCCGCCATATGATCAAATTGAAGCTTCGTCTGCCATTCCAAGTGCTCGATTTGGTGATACATCTCATGTAGATGATTTCCAACACTTAACAATTTCGCCTCAATCTTATCTAGATGACTGAATAATTTCTCCAAACTTACTGCAATATAACCATTGAAATAAGGTTGAGGATCTTTAGAAGACTTATCTCTTAACTCATTGCCATGATCTCCTCTCTCCATTGCTTCTGAACTTCTCTTTTCTCTTCAAAAATGAGTTGTGTTAGACGAAATTAGGGTTTCTTAGGGATTGAGGACGAAGATAGGGTAGTTTATAGGAAGAATTCGTGTGAAAAACTGAAAATTTTTTATCCACTTTAAAAATACACATTTTTATGCCTTATTTATGATTCAATTCTTAAGGATATTATTCTTTAATGAAAAGTATTTTTATATTTTTGGATGTAGGTGATAAAAAAAGTTCAAGAAGGAAAAAAGGAGCAAAAAGGAGCAAAAATGGAGCTAAAAGAGCAAAGTTGTCGAAATTGTAGGCTTGGCGTCTAGGCGCTGTCGGCATATTTTTAGGTTATGTGTTTTGAAAAAGGGTCGCCTACAGAAGTTGTCGGCGAATTTTTTTAGATTTTAAATTTAATTTAAATATATATATAATTTAGAAAGTAGTATTTGATTTTGAAAATAATTTTGAGTTTCAAAATTTTAAGATATGAAATCAAGCTCGATCTCACATCCCGAATAGTTTATATAAACGAGCACCGCACCACAAACTGTTTATCTATCCCGGAGAATAGACACACTGCTTGATAATGGGGCTCGATTAAATAAACTAGAAGATTTGTGACATCCGTTTGGTTTGCGAACCAATTTTATAAGCCGACAAGTTCCCCTGCTTAATATAAATGAATTAAGCAGGGTTTATATTACATGGGTTCTTAAAGTTCCCTATAAGGGCAAGCCCTATAGTTAATCACATCTTAAGCGATGGGAATCACCTAAGAAAACTCTCGATAATAATCGGTAGTTACGCTCTCAAGAATTTCAAAGTTTAAGTTTTCAAGGGATTGAATTTTGGAATTTCAATAGGGAATGGATCAAGTTTAGAACATTTTATTTTGGGAATTCAAAGGAAGAAAGGTAGGAGAAATTACAGATTCGAAGTGAACTTCGGTAATCTCCCGACTATCCTATTGTTTGGCTTGAATTTAGGAAAGCCCTAATGTTTATTTAATGTTTTGATCTTGCCAATTTTAATTAATTTGGACTTAAATTCGTATGATGTTATCACACAAATAGCCTCGAAGATGTGAGGGTTTATGTCGTATCGGACGACTACCTCGGAATCCTAAGACTGGTTAGGGCTTAATTTGCAATGCAAATGCCTAACAAAAGTTTGAGGATTTATGTTGCACTAGGCAAACCACCTCGAAATCCTATGGCTTGTTTTTTTAATTCTAAGAAAGTTTTGCTGAAGTAGACTCAGATTTTGCTGATGACGATGGCCGTGCTTGCCCACCATGCTACGAGCTCCTTGTTGTTGCAGAGGTTTAGTTTTAGAAATCATAAATCAGGAGATGAGAGAAGTGTTTTAGTTTAGAGAAAGTCTTAATTTCCAAGTGTTTTTTACGTTTTAATTAAAGCAAATCTTAAAGTTGATTATAATAACACCGGTTAAGATGCCACGGTTCCATCCTTCCGGCATCGTTATTTTTATCGGATTCACTTAGTCCAGATGAATTTGCTAAACTCAACTAAATAAGTTCCACACTTTCATTTAGATCGTGGGAAATCCCGTTAGCAACACGTAGGTTACAGCATCCAAGATATTCCCGATCATCCAACAAGACGTTTTAATTTAGTTGTAGTTGTAGTTTTGTTGTTCTGTTTGTGATTAAATTTTGAGTTGTTTTATATTTTGAAATGTTGTGGCGGTGAATTTTATCTTGTAATGACTTTTAATTTAGTTTTGGTTTCAGTTTTAGGGACTATCCTAAAGGTGTGGGTTTTCATGCAACAGTTGTTTATCATGCAAGAAAAGTAAAGCGCATTTGCGATTAAGTAAATTGCAATAAAACAAAAGCGTACCTGGAGGGTCTTCCCGTCATCCCAATCTGCACTTAAAACACAATTTAGAATTTTTAAGCATTTAAAGCAAGTTCCCAGGTAAAGCTAAGGGAAGGGTTATGGTTTTCTACCAAAGTCCTACTCCTATAGCTAGTCATCTCCTATGACGTCTAGGTTCTTGTGTTTTAGTTTGAGGACGATTTTCTTCATCAAAGAACAATTAAGTTCAATTGTTCTTATAAATATCCTATCATATTGAGGAAGTGCTTAAGACGAGTCTTAAACATCTTTTCGATACCTCTAGGATTGTTTTAAGTCCAAGAGAATTTAATTATACAAATGAACTAATCATCCAGGGAGTTCAAGTTTTGTTGTTATCTTGCTCGAGTGAACTAGGACATTTGAATATCCTATGAGTGAAGTAACACTTCACTTAATACTCCGTTTAGGAGTTATGACAACAAAGAGCTTTTGAGGGCAAATTAATGTTCAAGTGATTTGTGATTTAATTTAATTTCAATTAATGGGTTTAAGTTTGGAATAGTGTTCAAGTTATTTTAGATTTATTTTGAATTCTTTATGTCTAAGGTGATGTTATATTTAATTTAATTTAATTTAATTTGGTTTAGTTTTGATTTTAATTTAATTTTATTTTTAATTTAATTTTAATTTTATTTTAACTTGATTTTATTTTTTATTTAATTTAATTTAATTTAATATGTTTTAATTTAATTTAATTTAATTTAATTTAATGTGATTTAATTTAATTTAATTTAATTTAATTTAAATTTTAATTTAATTTAATTTAATTTAATTTAAATTTTAATTTAATTTTATTTTAATTTAATTAAATTTTAATTTAATTTTATTTTAAATTTTAATTTAATTTAAATTTTAATTTTATATTTAATTTTTTAAGGATGATTTAATTTTAATTGTTAAAGTATTAATTTAATCGAAATTTTAAAAGGATTTGATTTAAATGTTTTAACTTTAATTTAATTTAATGATTAAGTCTTTTAGCATTTTAAATCTTGAGTTTGGATTATCATTTTAATTAGGAATTAAACATTATTGAGGTGATTAATTTAGGGATTCTTGAATTAAAGAATAAATTTCTTCCTAATAGTATCCCTATTTTAATAATTCCAATTTCTTTATTATTCTTCCAAATTTAATTAATTATTTAATTAAGGTTTATTTTAATTATTCTTAAATTGTTTGGTAGATTTCTACCCTTTAATTGCCTAAGTTTCAAACATCCAAAATCAACTTAGTATCAAATATTTTACCCACCCTTTTAATTAAACCTAAAAATTTTTAATTATAGGTTAAAATTTTAATTACCATTTTGCCCTTTAAACTTACTAATTTCATAACTCACTAAATTGAGCTTAAATGAATTTGAAATTTTTATGTAACTTCACTCATGTATCAATCAAGATATTAGAGGAGAAAATGTGATTTTTCTGTATTTAATTTATTTATGTAATTATTTTTTGTGGAAAATAGGGATTTTCAAGGAAAATTTAATAACATGACCAAGGGAAAGTTTCTGTCCTTAAGAAAATTATGGGACATTCCTAATGACTAGAGGACCACTTGGACCAATTTTGGTGATTTTTTGAATTATATTCTTTTTATTATAATTATTTTGAGTTTTGGAGTATTAATTAATTTAAAAATAAAATAAAGGTTGAAAAATGAATTTTATATTTTTTAAAAATCTCTCTGATATCAAGGAAACCAGAGAACCAACTTTTACAATTTTCTGATTTTTCTTTGATTTATTAGAATTATTTTAGTGAAAATGCTAGAAAATGCATTTTTTTTAATTTTAAAATTACCTTAGGGCTTTAAAATTTAATATCTCATCATAGAGACTTAAGAAAAATATGGAGTTTGTTCCTGAGTGATTAAAATTCAAAATGTGACATTTTGGTGAATTTTATTATTTTTGTGATTTTTATTTTTTTTTTAATTATTAAAAATATTAAAATAATGCAAAAAATCAACTTTTTAGAAAATTGCAATTTTAATTTTCTTAAATTCTCCTGATATCAGAGAGGCTCCAAAACCAATTTGGTGAATTTTTGAAAAGTATTTTGATAGTTATGAATTTTGTAAGTTTAATTTTGGCTAAATGGCTTAATGAACCCATTTGATAGGGCTAACCAAGTCCAATTGATTTCAAACTTTTATGGTGGGTTCCTCTGATCCTAAAGGTCAGTGGAGAATTGATTTCAAGTCAATTTGATGTATGATTAGCTCTAATTAATTAAAGCTCCATTTTGGGTGTTTAAGCCAATTAGGGTTATTCCAAGCGAGTTAACTCAAAAAACTATTTTTCCTAGGGTCCTCTGGTCATAAGAAACATCACTAAATTTTCTTAGAATTTATTTCACAACATGCTAATTGTTGGAATTAAAATACTCTGAATAGTGACCTAGAATTGAAAAATCAATAACTCTTCATAGGGATGACCTCTAACTTTGGAAAATTCAGAGAATGTCCTTAAATTCAGAGGCTTCAAAAGCCCTATGGTCTCATGCCATGGTGAATTGTATACATGCATGGAGAATTGAAATAGTGCAGAGAGTAAATAAATAATTAAAAATAAAATACTTAATGAAATTACATGATTTCTTTTCCACATTATTCTCCTCTGTTCACTGAGCAAGTGGGTATTTTTATTTTATTTTTCTGATTTTCCTACACAAAGTTATGCATTTTTGAAGTTTAGGGAATTAAATAAATCAAAAATACCCTAATTTCCTACTTATCCACGCGGCGCCACGCCATCCTCGGCAGCTCCGAAATGCCGCGTGTCGCGCTGCCATTCGACGCCGCCGTTTGAGTCAGCAGCCCGGGTCCCGCCTTCCGCGTATCATCTGCCGATCCGACCCAATCTGAGCCGTCCGTCCGCGCGTGTATTGAATGGACGGCATCCGCTCATCGTCCCCGTACGTTCTCGCACGAGAGCCGTCCACACTAAAAACCTAAGAACTCACTCATTTCTCAACGGATTTTCGTGTTCTTGTGCTCTATGGATTCGTCTTGAAGAGACGAACACATCTATACGGTGATCATGCATTGAAATTAAGGCATTTGAACTAAACAATCTCCAGAGGCTCGGGATAAAGAGTTAGCTCATACCTTAGCTCAGAGAAGTGTGGCTTCAATCTGAGGGTTGTGTCACCTTTGATTGGGTCCAAGCAAGCTTCAGATGAAGTCCCTTGGCACGGTGAATTGTCCGGAGTATGATTTCGACCACAGCTCGATTACAAAGCTTGGAGTACGGAACGGATGGGTGGCTCTGGAGAGGGGCTTTCATCTGGGGAACTCCTTCTCTTGACCTTGTGCGGGTGTGGGTGAGTTTAATTTGAATTTGGTGGAGAATTGGGAGATGTCCTGGTTTTGGGTGGAATTTTGGTCGAGAAATTGGGCTACGTTGATGGGGATTAGGGCAAATTGTCACTGGGGATCAACTGCTCTAAGTGTGGAGAGTGGTCTGTAGCAATTTTGGAAGTGTTTCAGTAAGGTTTGGTTCAGCACCTCCCTTGGCCGAGAGGAGGTGGGGTTTAAATAGGAGAGGCTGGAGGGCCTCCCAGGGGGGTTTAATGGTTGAGATCAGCTGCTCTGGTGAGGAGAAGAACAGCTGCAATGGCCATTTGGAGTGAGGCAGCTCAACAAGGTGGAATTCCAAAATTTGGCTCCTCCCAAGGTCACGGCCATGGTGTTTTTCGGCGATCCAGGTGGCTGGCCGGTAGGCATGGGTCACCCTCAGGTTCAGGTGAGTCAGGGATGGAGGTTTGTGCAAGCAATTGGCCAATGCCATGTGTAAAGAGCTTGGATTAAAATGGCATGGGGGAGAGGCCATTTTGGCTCTAAATGGGTCAACCCATCCTTTTGGGCTAGGTGCACAACCCAATGCTTGGTTTAGGCTGAAGGGAAAGTGATTTGGATCAGCTTGATTAGTGGGGTCAAGTCACAATCCAAGTACGATTAGATTTAAACATGGTTTAGGGGAGACATGGAGATGGTTAATCACCTTAAGGGAGTGTGGAAAGGATCTCCTCCTTTTGCCCAATGTGGTAAGGTCACATGTGAACAACTCACATGGCTTGCATGTGGCTTAAGAGTGGCTTCATGGCTTACATTAGGCTTGCCAAGAGTTTGGTCAATTTTCATGGAAAAGGGTTTTAGGAATTTTTGGAAATTTTGGGGTTATTTGATGGGATTTGACATAATACCATTTTGGTTTGATTTTCATGATGGATTTAGCACTTAGGGAGTGATATTAATTGAGAGAGGATGAGATGAGATTGTAATGTGGGCTTTAGGATGGGTTTGGGCTTTTAAAAATTTGGTAAAGGTGGGCTTTTAAAATGGTTTAAGAAAGTGGGCTTTTTAAGCTTGGAAATAAATTGGTGGATGAGAAATTTGTAAAATTTTGGGCCAAATAATTGTTTGGTTTGGTTTAGGGATGTGTCATGAGTGATTTGAGACAAATTTGAGGTGGTTTGGGTTTGAATTGGGTTGAATTTGGGTTCATTTGGTACATGGGCCAATGTAGGTCAAATTGGGCTAATTTGGGCCAATGTTGGGCTAGGGTTGAAATTGATGTAAAATTAATGTTGGGAAATGTTTATGGGAGTGTTTCAAAGAGGTTTCAACTTTTGTTGGGCTTGGATTTTGGAGTTTGGGTCTATTTGGGTTAAGTTTGGGTTTAGGTCAAAATTGGGCTTTTTGGTTTTGGTTTGAATTTGAGTGGGGTTTGGGTCCAAATTTTGGGCAAATTATGTTAGGGTTTTGTTTTTGGGGATGTTAGGGAAGGTTTAGAAAAGATTTGGGGTTAATTGGAGTTGAATTGGGTTAGTTTGGGCTAAGTTTGGGTCATGGGTCCAAATTGGGCTTTAAGGTCAAAAGTGAAATTGGATTCAAATGCCAATCAAATTGGGCTTGGATTTAGTCTAGATTGGTGTTGGGGATGTTTAATTGAAGTTTTGAATTGAATTGGACCAGAATTTGGGTCAATTGGGTGGGTTTGGTTTGACATTGGGTTCACTTTGGGTTAAAATGGGTCAAATTGGGGATTTTGACAAAAGTGGGGTAAATTGACAAAATTTGCCCATGGTGTAGTTGAACAAAATGAAATTGGGAATATTTGGGATTTTTCAGGAATTTTCTGGGATTTTTATGAATTTTTGGATTTTTGGGTCAAGAGGGGCATTCTGGGTATTTGGAGGGTATTGGGGTCCCGGGGATCAAAAATTGAAAATTTGGAAAATTGAAGATTGGGTAAATGTAAGTGGAATGAAATCATTTTTTTTGAGCCTTGAAGCCGTATCAAGCCCACATGAGCCATGAAGGGACTCACTCGAGGCATTCACTATGTTGTTCCTAACCCTCTTGCGAGGGCTTAGGGGTTAAGGACCATCCATGTGAATCACCTTCATGAGTCGGGAGGTCAAGTTGGGTATAGGTGTGGTTTTAGGTGTGTGAAAGTGTAGTGTATAAGTGTAGTGTGTGTAAGTCGGCCCTTCACTGGACCGAGCCACCTAAGGCGGTCCTAAGGCCGAAAGAGTCCTATAGGAACTCATCCTTTAAACTTCCACATTTGATTTCAACCCTCTAGGTGATTAGGGGTCTACAATCAAGTTTGTGGAGTTTGCAGGGAGTTAAGAAGTGGTTTGAATTTCTAAGTGGTGGGTCCCAATTCTAATCCTCTAGGATAGTCAAAGGAACAGCCTAAGGCTAAATCCTAAGTACTAAAAAGAAGAAGAGAAGACCTCATCAAAAATGAGGTCAACAGGCGCCAGAATCCGGCACCTAATCGCTAGTTCGATACAGACGCAGACAAGATTTGTGACGATTTTAGGCAATTATTTTGACGGTGTTAAGCAGTTATTAGAGCTTCTAGAAGACTGTAAGTTACTCATAATATATAGGACATGTGATACAATGCATCTGTAAGCAGGGAAATGGTTTTAATCGCAAAGAGGTGCAACACAAAGTAAAGAGGTGCGAAGATCTGGTCACAGAGTCCGGCGCCTAGGCGCGACAGTTACCTTCTAGAAGATACATTGTATTTGGACGAATTTTGAAGAGGTGCCTTAAGCAACCCCTGGTCAAATTCAAAGCTCTATAAATAGGAGCCCATTCTACAGAGAAAATGCCCCCTTTCACCCCTTCTAGCATCCTTTAGTCCCCAAGCAATATATAGCCATCCAATCATTTTAGGGAGTCACTTTCTTTATTATTTAGTGAGTTTATTTTTAGTTTATTTTGAGTGTTAAGTGTGAGATTATTAGTGTTGTTGCTGTTGAAGTCTTTCATCATTGCATTGAAGTCAGTAGAAGTCAGCGGATCACTTGAAGGAACATTCTAAATAAGTATTTGTAACTTGGTTCAAAGTTTTATAAATATGTTTTGTTGTGTGAATTCAATGTGTTCTGAGTAGTTAGTTTTCTTTCTCCTTTCAACTATGAAAAGATAATAAGATAATTAAACTTTGTTGGAGAATTTAACTTAAAATATTTATAAAAATTGTGATGATATTAATATCTAATCTTAGTTTACTTTTTAAACTGGCCATTTAAATTGTTAAAATCTGTTGAAGAATTTTGAGACATATCTGGAGATGAGTTCTTAACTAGTAGATATCACATGAATGCTTGGGTAGTCGAAGGCTTTATGCGGGTTATTCAAGGTGAAGTGTAAATAAATAGGAAGATATGATTTATTGGGCGCAGAATTAATTAGTTTTTAGAGTGACAGACTAAATTCTAATATATTAATCTATAGAAAGGGAACGAGTCACTGGTAGGGCTGACCATAGCCACCATTAGACATCTAGTAGTGTGAGCCTAGATTAACCCATTATACTAATAAAACATCCTGAACCGATCTATAGATTAGTCAATGTTCTTTATGCCTGGACCAAAGGGTAAAAAATAGGAATGCTTCTATTTGGCACAATACCATAATCTAAATTCTCCACAAATTATAATTATTCTAAAAATCTTGAATTAGTTGAAAAGGAGAAAGTTATTTTATTTATACCTGCATTAATATTTATTTTAGTGTTGCTTACTTACATTTAGTATAAAATTCATTAAATCTAAAATCAAAACTTTAAAAAGAAATAAAAATAACAAGTACTTTTAATTTGAAAAATCTAAAAATATTACTTAATATTCTAAAAATCTTCCCTGTGGGATCAATAACCAGGACTCCACTAGAGCCCTGTATTACTTGATACGATACGTGTACTTGTGTTTAAAATTGTGACTTTTACAAATTATAAAAATCTAAATATAAATTCATAAATTCTTTCATAAGTAAAAATGCATCAAGTTTTTAGCGCCACTGTCAGTTAAATTTTCTAGTTGTGGTATCAAATTCTTGCAATTGAAAGTATATATAAAGTCCCGTTAGGCTGAGTCACACATCAAGTTTTTGGCGCCGTTGCAGGGGATGATAAGGAAAATAAGTAAGAAAGTTAAAAAGACATTTTTCACATTAAATATAATTTATACACTTTTATTTCTTTTAAAATATATAACATAAAAAATATATATATAAAAATAAAAATACCAAAAAAGATTTTAATTTTATGCGTAATTCTAGATTTGAAGGATTATTACCTTTTGATTCTGAATTAGAAAGAAAAGTTAAAAGAATTAAAAGGAAAATAAGGTAAACAAATTCAAAAATATCAGGAAATGACTAACTTACATAACAATAATCAAGATCCAATAGAAATCAATGAACAAAATGTTTATAAACCATTAAGGGATTATGCAAACCCTACAACTGATGAACTTCATATTAGTATTCAAATGCCAACTGTAGATGCTAATTCTTTTGAGCTTAAACCTTCTATTATTCAAATGGTTCAAAATAATCAATTTGGAGGAACACCTAGTGAGGATCCAAATTTACACCTTGCTAGTTTCTTAGAACTTTGTGCTACCTTTAAATATAATAATGTTTCTGATGATGCTATTAGGCTTATACTCTTTCCTTTCTCGTTAAAAGGTATAGCAAAGATGTGGCTTAATTCATTAGCAACTTGTTCTATTAAAACTTGGGCAGATATGACACAAAAATTCCTTGTTAAAACTGCTAAATTAAGAAATGATATAACTTCATTTACACAATTTGATGGAGAAACATTTTATGAAGCTTGGGAAAGATTTAAAGAACTATTAGGAAAATGTCTTCATCATGCTTTGCCAGATTGGTTAATTACTCAAACATTTTATAATGGAATTATTGGATCACTTAGATCTATTATTGATGCTGTTGCTGGTGGTTCTTTAATGGCTAAGACATTTGAAGAAACTTATACTTTAACTGAAGAAATGACTAATAATAATTTTCAATGTCCTTCCGAAAGGGTTAATCCTAAAAGAATGGCAAGTATTCAAGATAATGAAGCCTTTTCTATTTTAGCTTCACAAGTGGCTGCGATATCTAAGAAATTAGATAATTTTGCTATTAATACATTGCATGTCAGTAATGATAATTCTGCAAATACTAATGATTCTCAAACAATGGAAACTTTGCAAGCTATTTCTGTAAAACTAATAACACTTATTCTAATTATTATAATCCTAGTTGGAAAAATCATCCTAATTTTAATTGGAATAATGGACATCAACAATGGAGTAATAATCAAGTTAATTCAAATTGGAACAATCAAGAAAATTCAAACTTTAGACCAAGTGACCCTCCTAGTTTTAATAATCAGCAGAAAAAGTTATCTATAGAAGAATTGATCTTGCAACTAGGTAATCAACTACAAATTCAAAACACTGCTATTCGTAATATTGAGAATCAGATGGGTCAAATTGCTAATTTTATTAATTACAGACCTCAAGGAACACTAGCTAGCAATGTCGAAATTAATCCTAAAGAAACCGGGAAAGAACATGAACAAGCAAAAACTGTACAACTTAGAAGTGAAAAGGAATTAAAAGAGAAAATTCGGAATGAAATTGAAAAAGAGAGAGATGTAGAAGAAATTGTAAAACCTAAAGATACTCTTTCTCAAAGTAAAGATCAAACTGTAATTCCTATTGAAGTGGAAGTTAAAAGACCACCACCACCTTTTCCTCAAAGATTAAAACAACAGAAGCTTAACCATCAATTTTCTAAGTTCTTTGAGATTTTTAAGAAACTTACCATCAACATTCTTTTTGCTGAAGCGTTGGAACAAATGCCAAGCTATGCAAAATTTATGAAAGATATTTTAAGCAAGAAAAGAAAATTTGAAGCTTATGAAACTGTTGCATTAAGTGAAGAATGTAGTGCAATAATTCAGAAGAAACTACCTCAAAAACTTAAGGATCCTGGAAGTTTCACTATACCATGTGCTATTGGAGAAAAATTTTGTGGAAAAGCCTTATGTGATTTAGGAGCAAGTATTAATCTCATGCCATTTTCAATCTTTCGAAGGTTAGATTTAGGAGAGATTTCTCCCACCACTGTATAGCTGACCGATCTATCACTTATCCTAAAGGAGTTATAGAGGATGTTCTTGTTAAGGTAGATAAATTTATCTTTCTTGTGGATTTCATTGTGCTAGATATGGAAGAAGATAAAAAATACATATTATTTTAGGGAGACCTTTTCTAGCTACCGAACGTGCTATGATTGACATGCAAAAAGGAGAATTAACGATGAGAGTTAATGATCAAGGGATAACATTTAATGTTCTGAAATCAATGAGATATTCTGATAAAGAAAAATGCTATCGAATGGATATTTTTGATTATATAATTGAAAAGCATTATAAAGATAAATGTAAGGTCATTTCTGAAGATAAAAATGATGAATCTGTGTTATATAATGAGTCATTAACTGAAGAAATTGAAAAAGTAAATGAAGAAAAATTATCTGAAGAAACTCATTATATTCATGAAAACTAAAAAATTTTAGATACAACTAAAAATGATATACTTTTACCCTCAATTGAAAAAGCCCCTGAACTGAAATTAAAAATGTTACCTGCACATTTAAATTATGCATCTCTTGGAAATTCATTAACTTTACCTGTAATTATATCTTCGGAATTGAGTAAAGATCAAGAAGAAAAATTAATAGGAGTTTTGAAGAATTATAAGAAAGCTTTTGGTTGGACTATTGCAGTTATAAAAGAAATTAGCCCTTGAATCTGTATGCATAGGATTTTAATGGAAGAAAATTGTAAATCCACTATTGAACCTCAAAGAAGATTGAAACCAATTATGAAAGAGGTTGCAAAGAAAGAGATTTTGAAATGATTAGATGCTGGAATTATTTATCCTATTTCGGATAGCCAATGGGTGAGTCCTATTCATTGTGTTCCGAAGAAAGGAGGAGAAACTATCATTGTTAATGAAAAAATTGAATTAATTACAACAAGACAAGTTATTGGATGGCGAATTTGCATTGATTATTGAAAATTAAACAATGCCACTAGAAATGATCATTTTCCTTTACCTTTCTTGGATTAGATGTTGGATAAATTAACTGGACACTCATATTTCTATTTTCTGGATAGATATTCTGGTTATCATCAATTACCTGTTGCTCCTGAGGACCAAGAAAAAACAACATTTACAAGTCCTTATGGAACATTTGCCTTTAGAAGAATGCCTTTCTGTTTAAGCAATGCACCTGCAACGTTTCAAAGATGTATGATGTCAATATTCTGTGATTTAATTGATAAAGGAATTGAAGTATTTATGGACGATTTTTCAGTATTTGGTACTTCTTTTGAATCTTGCTTGGAAAATATAACCAAAGTTTTGAAGAGATGTGAAGAAAAAAATTTAGTTCTAAATTGGGAAAAATGTCAATTTATGGTCACAGAAGGAATTGTACTTGGACATAAAATTTCATAAATAGGGATGGAAGTTGATCAGGAAAAAGTAAAAATTATTGCTGAACTTCAACTACCTACTACCGTTACTGATGTGAGAAGTTTTCTGGGTCATGCTGGATTTTATAGGAGATATATAAAGGATTTTTATAAAATTGCTAAAACTCTTTGCCATTTATTGGAAAAAGAATCTAAATTTGAATTTAATGAAGATTGTCTGAATGCGTTCAATATTTTAAAAGAAAAATTAATCACTGCACCTATTATTTTTGCACCTGATTGGAGTAAACCTTTTGAATTAATGTGTGATGCAAGTGACTATGCAATTGGAGATGTATTGGGACAAAAATATGAGAAAAATTTCAAAGTTATATACTATGCTAGTAAAACTCTTAAAGAAACTAAAATAAATTACACTACTACTGAAAAAGAGCTTTTAGCAATACTATATGCCTCTGATAAATTTAGACCATATATTCTTGGAACGAAATGTATCGTACATATTGATTATTCTGCTATTAAGTATTTAATGTCTAAAAAGGATGCTAAACCAAGATTGATCAGATGGGTTTTACTTTTACAAGAATTTGATTTTGATATTGTGAACAGAAAAGGAACTGACAACCAAATTGTTGATCATTTATCGAGAAAAAAAAATAATAGTGAGAAGATTTATGAAGAAAATATAAATGAGAAATTCCCTAATAAACAATTATATGTCATTCAAGGATTAAAAATGCCTTGGTATGCAGATATAGTTAACTATTTGGTTAGCAATATTTTACCATATGGGTTGAATAACAAATATATTAAGAAATTCAAGAATGATTGTAAATCATATATTTGGGAAGATCTTCATTTATTTAAAATAGGAAGAGATTCTGTGATTCGAAGATGTGTACATTATGAAGAAACATTTGCAATTATTCAAAAATGTCACGATTCTAAATTTGGAGGACACTTTGGAGTGGATAAAACTGCATTTAAAATTTTAAATTCTGGATTTTATTAGCCTACTTTATTCAAAGATGTTGGACATTATGTGAAAACTTGTGATCGATGTCAAAGAATGGGGAATATATCCAGAAAAGATGAAATGCCTCTAAACTTTATATTAGAATTTGAAATTTTTGATGTATGGGGTTTAGACTTTATGAAACCTTGCGTACCATCATCTGGAAAGATTTATATTTTATTAGCAGTTGATTAAGTTTCAAAGTGGATTGAAGCTGTAGCTTTACCTAACTGTGATTCCAAAAGTGTTTCGAAATTTTTAAAGAAGATGATTTTTACAAGATTTGGAATGCCCGTGGTAATTATCACGAGATGGGGAAATCATTTCAGAAATATAAGAATTCAATCATTATTGAAAAAATTCAGAAGTAAACATAGAATTGCAACTGCTTATCACCCTCAAATAAGTGGAATGACTGAAGTAAGAATATTAAAGAAGACTGTTAATCCTAAAAGAACTGACTGGGTTGATAGACTTGATTCTGCATTATGGGCTTATAGAACAGATTATAAGACGCTTATCGGAATGCCACCTTATCGGTTAGTTTATGGTAAACAATGTCACTTACCTGTTGAATTGAAACATAAAGCTTACTGGGCGATAAAGGAGTTCAATTACGATTTGAATGCTGCAGGAGAGAAACAATTATTACAACTGAATGAAATGGAAGAGATAAGAAATGAGTCCTATAAGAATGCAAAGATTTATAAGGAAAGAATGAAGAAATTGCATGACAAAAAGATTTCAAGGAAATAATTTGAGTTTGGACAAGAAGTGTTATTATTTAATGCTCGTTTAAAACTTTTTCCTGGAAAATTAAGATCTAAATGGATGGGACCATTTATAATTGAGAAAGTGTACCCTTATGGAGCTGTGGATATTAAAGATCCCAAAACTGGAAAAGTATTTAAAGTTAACGGATTAAGACTGAAGCCTTATATAGGAGAAATGAAACCAAATTACAAAGAGGCTTATGAACTGAGCCTACCCGATTAATTTAATTAATTATGTCGGGCTGACGACGTTAAACCAAGTGCTTTGTGGGAGGCAACTCATTTATTATAAGCATGATTGTTTGTGATTTGAATTTATCTTAATCGTGTTTGTATGTGGATCACACCCTTTTATTAGACCTATTTTTAAGACCAAAACTTTGAAAATTTGACGATAGGCGAATTGGAGTCGATCGAGGTTCTAGCGCCTAGGCGCCAAAAGTTGATACCTATGTGTCAGAATAACCTGCGCGTATCGATGATCTGGCGCCTCGGCGCCAGATTCCGGCGCCTCGGGCCAGATTCCGGCGCCTAAGCACCACGGTTACAGGTAGTGTAAAAACCAAAATTCTTCAATTTGTCACACAAAATCTCCCTATATATTGACCTATCTTCGTCCCCAATCACATAGAAACCTTAATTTTGACCAGAGCAATCTATTTTGGAGGAGTTAAGAAGAGTTTGGAAGCAATGGATAGAGGAAATCATGGAAATGAGGTAAGAGACAAATCTCCCAAAGATCCTCAACCTTATTTTAATGGTTTTATTGCTGTTAGTATGGAGAGATTGTTTAGTCCTTTGCAAAAGATTGAAGAGGAACTTCAAAGCATTGGGAATCGTTTGCATGAAATGTATCATCAAATTGAACACATGGAATGACAAACGAAACTTCAATTTGATCATATGGCGGCCTATCAAGACGCTCAAGTAGCCATGTACGCGAAGAACAAGTGGATCGATGAAAAGACGGCTTTGGAATTTCCAATGGCGTTGGTTTTCTATCTCGGCAGTCCTATCGAACTTCATTGCAAAAGAGATGGAAATTGAAGATCGGTGGTGAATATATCTCTTATGTGTTCTAGGTGTGATTGCTTTAAGTACTAGTGTGTCGATTATCTAAATTGTGCTTGTTTGCTTTATTGTTCAATGTGTGTTGTTGGATTTGGAAATTGCTTTGAATTTACGATGTTTGTGTTGTTTATAGAATGACGAACCTTGTTATAGTCTTGTTATGAAATTCAATGAGTTTGGAATGAAAATTATGAATTGGAATTGAAGAGTTTAGTTAAATTTCGTGTTTGGAATGTGGATCTTAGTTATCATTTTAAATTGATTGTGGAAATGTTTGGAGGATATAAATTGGATTAATACTCTTATAAGAGTAATTAGGAGTCGAATTTGACAAGTTTTTTGTGGAAAATATAAAATTTAAATCGAATTTTTAGAAAGGCGAACCGGCGCCTAGGCGCCGGTTCGGCATGAACCCGAAACTTCATCTTCTTAAACACCCCACGCCATTTTTGACGCTTAAGCTTCTGACCCACTTTTAATATGTTTGCAATTTATGTTTATAGCAACGACACCAAAAACTGATCCCGCTTTAAATATATATATATGATTTAATGATGAAATGTATAATGTGGATTCTACGCAAGTATACGTATCGTATCAAGTAATACAAGCTCTAGTGGAGTCCTGGTTATCGATCCCACAGGGAAGTTTTTAACAGATTTGTTATGAGCTAAATTTAAAGAAATTACTTTCTAATATATTAAACGAAAATTTTAAGTAACTACAACAAACTAAAGTAAACTAATGCTTGAAATAAGTTGATTTAAATAATTCAGAAAAAGTATCATTCTCCTTGTTTTTAGAAAATTAAGTGAATGATGAATTTAAATAGAATTCTTGAATTGTATTGTGACAAATAGGAGAATTCCTATTCTTTACCCTTTGGTCCAGGTGCAATGAACATTGACTAATCCTATGTTTGATTACTAAATCTGTAGCTGAGTCGGGAGGATACTTGCTGCCACTTCGCAGCTCCCACGTTCCCCTCACTTGAGGGCTAACATCTACACTTTAGCTCTCAAACAATAGGACCAAATTGAATATTTTAGTTTGTCACACTAAAATGTCCAATTCTACGTCCGATATATAATATTTCCTTATCTATTTGCACCCTCCTTCCAAGGTTTTTGACTTCCCTGAACATTGGATGTAATTTTTACTATAGTTGATAATTCAACATATTTTAACAACTCAATTGGCCAGATTGAAAGTAAATTAAGTTTTAAGTAAAAATTATCACAATTTATTTTAATATATTAGGTACTTCTATTTAATTTCATCAATCCGCATAATTTTCATAAACAAGGAGAAAGACTAAGAAAACTACTCAGAATGCATGGAAATAAAACAAAGCATGGATTTCATTTAAAGTTAACAACAATAAACAAAGATACTTATCTTAATTTCCTTCCCAGCAGTACTCTTGAAGTTCCTTTGACTTTTCCTTCTAGTACAACAAACTTCTAAATAGCACTCAAATAAACTAAAGAAACTCACTAATGACGAACAACGGACACACTTAAGACACCAAAAAGAGACTCGGACTCTCTAAAATAGACACACCTAGACACTAGAATTCGTCCTCTATTTATAGAGGTAGGCAAAGGTCCAAGGGGTGCTTAAACACCTCTTCAAAAAGTGTCCAGGTTCAAAGTATTTGCAGTTTGAACTGTCTCGCCGTCGGCGGGAAACAACCTTGCCTTCAGCGGGGCTTCTAGAAGGTCTTCAAAACCCGCTATCTCACTGTCGGCGGGCTCGGTCTCGCTGTCGGCGAGGTAGTTATAATTCCTTCAGAAATTCTCCTCATGATCTCGCCGTCGGCGGCCTCGATCTCGCCGTCGGCGACTTAGTTCAATTTGCATGAATTTCTTCCTTTTTGATCCAAATTCGCTCCATTTGCTTTTTGCTTTAATCACTTATAAATCTTCATTAATGCAGTAAAATCAAGAAAATACCTTTCTTTAAAGTGCAATTTCATCAAAAAATAGATAAGAATTTCTTAATGAATTTTTCTGTGATCAGCTTCCCTTTCCTTTGGTTTTCGCGAAAAGAAACCCTTGAGATCCCATTTGAAGCTGGATTTTCAAGTTCTTGAGCTTGAAATCACTCGATTTCTTCATCCTACGGTCAGATCTACATTCTAAACCAATTATTTTTTATTTTCACCATGGATTTTGCTCACATTGAAGAAAACCAAAATTTTGAGAAAAATTTTAATTTTTAGAGTTAAATCCATAGATTTTAAAGCTCTTTCAAGTTTGAAAAGCTTAAATTAGTATATTTTATTTGATCTTATGAATTTATTTTGCATTTTTATTTCACGTTCAGATGGCACCCAAATCTAAGCGAGGAAAGGAACAAGAAAATTTTGATTGTATCAAGTTTGTCACTGTCGCTGCACATTTCCGGTACAATGATTTTGCTACGACTCAGAAGTTTATCTCGGAACGAAGTTTTTACAATCCGAGAGGAAGAAGTGAGGAAACGATCGTTGCACTCAACTGGCAACGATTCTGCTATTTTACTGCTATTTCTATTATCCCTCTGGTTATGGAGTTTTATGCCAATTTCGTGATGCTGAAGAGTACAAGATTTTCGTTAGAGGAGTTGGAGTAGGATTCACTCCAGAGCGTATCAACATTTTCTACGGCTTGCCGCTGAACATCGAGTGTTATTACTCCAGATTATCTCTATCTGAGGGAGATTTAGATATGATTATCGCTTACCTGACTGATGGTACTAGAGCTTGGAAGATTCAGAACGAAAAAAGGGTAAATTTTTCATCTTCTAAGCTTAATGGTGTTTTAAAGACATAACACTACTTTATTTTTGCTCGTCTCCTTCCATCCAATCATTTGAGTGAGGTTACCAAGGATAGAGCTATCCTCAACTATTGCATTCTGGAGAGGAAGCCGATTGATGTAAGAAGTATCATTTATGATTTTGTAGAGGTCACTGCTCGTTCTAGCACTTCTGTTGGACTTGGATTTCCATCATTGATATATTCTCTATATGAAAGTGTTGGAGTAGTTGCTGAGCTTTCTGAGGAAAAGCTCAAGTTTACAAGGCCCATATGAAGAGAAAGCGTCAGTATCTATGATCGACTTCGAGGTAAGAGTTCTACCGCACCTTCTAGTTCATCACCTGCTTCTGGTAGAGCTTCTACTTCTAGACCTTCTACTTTTACTGCTGAGCCACCATCTAGTTTCTGGGAGTCCATGCATGATCAGTTTATGGAGCACCAAAATGAGTTATTTCTAACTCATTGTAGAGTAGATACGATTGTAAAAAGATCAATCATCTCTCTGAGTATACCCAAAGGAAGAATGATTATGATGCTGAGTATTCTGAGTCTTTAGTTAGATTCCTAAAGGGTGAGCATAATGTTCAGTTTCGTACCTGTCCAAGATTTTCACCGTATGTTGATTCGAAGGATATGGAATATTCTTTTAGAGATGACAATGACGAGGCTACAAACAATGATTAATAGCCAGATTTACCTCTTGAGATGTGTGATTCTGTTTTTAGTTTATTTTTTGTTTGTTAGTACTGATTAATGTGATTGTATTGTTGCTTGTTAGTGTCGATTTGCTTAAGTAACTTTTTGTGAACTTTTGATATTGAGATTGTTTTAGAGCATCTGCTGTGTTATGTGTTTAAGACTGAAATATAGATAAATTTTTATTTTCTATGATAATGTTTATTTTTGTTTCAGCCTTCTTAGTATTCATGATAAGTTAATAATTTCACATGTTTTAATTAAAAATAAATTTTTTTTTTCAAAAATTAACTCCTGCTCTGCAAACTTTTCTATATATGCTTAATTATTTCTGTTATATTCATATTAAAACATGTGTAGGATTAGAAATGAGTTTTTCCTTACTGCATTATCACTGTACCTAGAAAATATCCTGTTTATTTCTTTCTCTCATGCTTTAGAAAATTTTATGATTCATTTATATACTAAAGCTCAAGTTTGGGGGAAGGGAAAATATTTTTCAAATTTAAATATTGTTTGTCCTTAATGAACTAATATTTTCTTTAAAAAAAATATTAACATAACATAAGGAATGAAAAATCTATTTAGGATTACTTAAATTTTTTTGGAATTTATAAATAATTTAGTAAACTTAACTAAAATTTCAATAATTTGATTGTTTTTAAGAATATAATTATTTGACTTAAACAATAATAATATTAAGAATTCTTTTATTTATATTAAAGAAAATTGTATTTTAGAAATACTAAGGAATCAAGATTATTACCTGAAAAAGAAAAGATTGAAATAATTTTTGAAAAATACTTATTAATAATGTCATATTTATTAAGTAAAATAAATGTATAAGTTTTAAATATAAGTTAAGGATAGTGAAGTTCAAAATCATTAATAGGCTATCCAAAAATAGTTATCCTCACAAATAAAAAAATAGAGGATTGAAAAATATACTTAAAAAAAAAGAAGGAAAAGAAAAGAAAAGAAAAGCAAAGAAAAAAAAATAAAGGAAAAAAAAGAAAAAGAGAAATGTGAGGAAAGCTTGAGGAAATGCTTAATAAAAATTTGGCTTCACTTGAATTATCTTATAGAAAGAAAACCAATTACATTTTTGACTTAATTTTTATGTAAAATTATTTTTACTAGAAAAATATTTCATGAAAATCTTTTTCTTGTAAAATATTCTATGTGACCTTAATATGATAAATTACATTTATTCTTGAAATAAATGAAAAATTGGAATTCTTATGATTTGGTAGATAAATATTATGTAAATTCTTAAAATTAACTTAATTTGTGAAATTTAGTTGATGATTTGCTAAAACTTTTATAAAACCAAAAAATTAAAAGAAATCTTAAATATTTAAAACTTCATTCCAAATGTTACATATTTTATGTAATTAAAAGGGTTACTTGAGGACAAGTAACGTTTAAGTTTGGGAGAATTTGATCCATTTTAAAAATACCCATTTTTATGCCTTATTTATGTCGTCATTTTTTTTAGGTTAAGTGTTGTATTTTGAAAAGAGGTCACCTACAGAAATTGTCGGCGAATTTTCATACTTTAAATTTAATTTAAATATATATATAGTTTTAAAGATAACATTTGATTTTGAAAGTAATTTTAAGTTTAAAAGTTTTAAGATATGAAATCAAACCGATCTCACATCCCAAATAGTTTATATAAACGAGCACCGCACCACAAACCGTGTATATCTATCTCGGAGAGTAGACACACTGCTTGATGATGGGGCTCGGTTAAATAAACTAGAAGATTTGTGACATCCGTTTGGTCTACGAACCAATTTTATAAGCCGACAAGTTCCCCTGCTTAATATGAAAGCATTAAACAGGGTTTATATTACTCGGGTTCTTAAAATTCCCTATAAGGGCAAGCCCCTATAGTTAATTACATCTTAAGTGACGGGAATCACCTAAGAAAACTCTCGATAGTAATCAGTAGTTCTGCTCTCAAGAATTTCAAAGTTTAAGTTTTCAAGGGATTGAATTTTGGAATTTCAATAGGGAATGGATCAAGTTTAGAACATTTTATTTTGGGAATTCAAAGGAAGAGGGAATGGATCAAGTTTAGAACATTTTATTTTGGGAATTCAAAGGAAGAATGGTAGGAGAAATTACAGATTCGAAGCGAACTTCGGTAATCTCCCAACTATTCTATTGTTTGGCTTGAATTTAGGAAAGCCCTAATGTTTATTTAATGTTTTGTTCTTGAAAATTTTAATTAATTAGGACTTATATTCGTATGATGTGATCACACAAATAGCCTCGAAGATATGAGGGTTTATGTCGTATCGGACGACTACCTCGGAATCCTAAGACTGGTTAGAGCTTCATTTGCAATGCAAATGCCTAACAAAAGTTTGAGGATTTATGTTGCACTAGGAAAACCACCTCGAAATCCTATGGCTTGCTTTTTTAATTCTAAGAAAGTTTTGCTGAAGTAGACTCAGATTTTGCTGATGACGATGGCCGTGCTGCCCACCATGCTCCGAGCTCCTTGTTGTTGCAGAGGTTTAGTTTTAGAAATCATAAATCAGGAGATGAGAGAAGTGTTTTAGTTTAGAGAAAGTCTTAATTTCCAAGTGTTTTTTTTACGTTTTAATTAAAGCAAATCTTAAAGTTGATTATAACAACACCGGTTAAGATCCCACGGTTCCATCCTTCCGGCATCATTATTTTTATCGGATTCACTTAGTCCAGATGAATTTGCTAAACTCAACTAAATGAGTTCCACACTTTCATTTAGACCGTGGGAAATCTCGTTAGCAACACGTAGGTTACATCATTCGAGGTATTTTCGATCATCCAAGAAGACGTTTTAATTTAGTTGTAGTTGTAGTTTTGTTGTTCTGTTTGTGATTAAATTTTGAGTTGTTTTATATTTTTAAATGTTGTGGCGGTGAATTTTATCTTGTAATGACTTTTAATTTAATTTTGGTTTCAGTCTTAGGGACTATCCTAAAGGTGTGGGTTTTCATGCAACAGTTGTTTATCATGCAAGAAAAGTAAGTGCGATGCGATTAAGTAAATTGCAATAAAGTAAATTGCCATAAAATAAAAGCGTACCTGGAGGGTCTTCCCGTCATCCCAAGATGCACTTAAAACACAATTTAGAATATTTAAGCATTTAAAGCAAGTTCCTAGGTAAAGCTAGGTAAAGCTAAGGGAAGGGTTATGGTTTTTTGCCAAGTTCCTAATCCTATAGCTAGCCACCACCTATGACGTCTAGGTTCTTGTATTTTGGTTTAAGGACGATTTTCTTCATCAAAGAACAATTAAGTTCAATTGTTCTTATAAATATCCTATCCTATTGAGGAAGTGCTTAAGACGAGTCTTAAACATCTTTTCAATACCTCTAGGATTGTTTTAAGTCCAAGAGAATTTAATTATACAAGTGAATTAATCATCCAAGAGTTTAAATTTTGTCATCTTGCTCAGTGAATTAGGATATTTGAATATCCTATAAGTGAAGTAACAATTCATTTAATACTCTGTTTAGGAGTTATGACAACAAGAGCTTTTGAGGGCAAATTAATGTTCTAGTGATTTGTGATTTAATTTAATTTCAATTAATGGGTTTAAGTTTGGAATAGTGTTCAAGTTGTTTTAGATTTATTTTGAATTATTTATGTCTTAAGTGATGTTATATTTAATTCAATTTAATTTAATTTTAATTTAATTTAATTTTGGTTTAGTTTTAATTTTAATTTAATTTTGTTTTTTAATTTAATTTTAATTTTATTTTAACTTGATTTTATTTTAATTTAATTTAATTTAATTTAATTTAATGTGATTTAATTTAATTTAATTTAATTTAATTTTAATTTTAATTTAATTTAATTTAATTTAATTTAAATTTAAATTTAATTTAATTTAATTTTAATTTTAATTTAATTTAATTTTTTTTAATTTTTAATTTAATTTAAATTTTTATTTTATTTTTAATTTTTTAAGGATGATTTAATTTTAATTGTTAAAGTATTAATTTAATTGAAATTTTAAAAGGATTTGATTTAAATGTTTTAACTTTAATTTAATTTAATAATTAAGTCTTTTAGCATTTTAAATCTTGACTTTGGATTATCATTTTAATTAGGAATTAAACATTATTGAGGTGATTAATTTAGGGATTCTTGAATTAAAGAATAAATTTCTTCCTAATAGCATCCTTATTTTAATAATTCCAATTTCTTTATTATTCTTCCAAATTTAATTAATTATTAATTAAGGTTTATTTTAATTATTCTTAAATTGTTTAGTAGATTCCTACCCTTTAATTGCCTAAGTTTCAAACATCCAAAATCAACTTAGTATCAAATATTTTACCCACCCTTTTAATTAAACCTAAAAATTTTTAATTATATGTTAAAATTTTAATTACCATTTTGCCCTTTAAACTTACTAATTTCATAACTCACTAAATTGAGCTTAAATGAATTTGAAATTTTTATGTGACTTCACTCATGTATCAATCAAGATATTAGAGGAGAAAATGTGATTTTTCTGTATTTAATTTATTTATGTAATTATTTTTGGTGGAAAATAGGGATTTTCAAGGAAAATTTAATAACATGACCAAGGAAAAGTCTCTATCGTTAAGAAAATTATGGGACATTCCTAATGACCAGAGGACCACTTGGACCAATTTTGGTGATTTTTTGAATTATATTCTTTTTATTATAATTATTTTGAGTTTTGGAGTATTAATTAATTTAAAAATAAAATAAAGGTTGAAAAATGAATTTTATATTTTTCAAAAATCTCTCTGATATCAAGGAAATCAGAGAACTAACTTTTACAATTTTCTGATTTTTCTTTGATTTATTAGAATTATTTTAGTGGAAATGCTAGAAAATACATTTTTTAATTTTAAAATTACCTTAGGGCTTTAAAATTTAATATCTCATCATAGAGACTTAAGAAAAATATGGGGTTTGCTCCTAAGTGATTAAAATTCAAAATGTGACATTTTGTTGAATTTTATTATTTTTGTGATTTTTATTATTTTTTAATTATTAAAAATATTAAAATAATGCAAAAAATCAATTTTTTTTAGAAAATTGTAATTTTAATTTTCTTAAATTCCCCTGATATCAGAGAGGCTCCAAAACCAATTTGGTGAATATTTGAGAAGTATTTTGAAAGTTATGAATTTTTTAAGTTTAAGTTTGGCTAAATGGCTTAATCAACCCATTTGATAGGGCTAACCAGATCCAATTGACTTCAAACTTTTATGGTTGGTTCCTCTGATCCTAAAGGTCAGTGGAGAATTGATTTCAAGTCAATTTGATGTATGATTAGCTCTAACTAATTAAAGCTCCATTTTGGGTGTTTAAGCCAATTAGGGTTATTACAAGTGAGTTAACTCAAAACCTTTTTTCCACTAGGGTCCTCTGGTCATAAGAAACATCACCAAATTTTCCTAGAATTTATTTCACAATATGCTAATTATTGGAATTAAAATACTCAGAATAGTGACCTAGAATTGAAAAATCAATAACTCTTCATAGGGGTGGCTTCGACTTTGGAAAATTCGGGGAATGTTCACAAATTCGGAGGCTTCAAAAGCCCCTATGGTCTCATGCCATGGTGAATTGTATACATGCATGGAGAATTGAAATAGTGCAGAGAGTAAATAAATAATTAAAAATAAAATACTTAATGAAATTACATGATTTCTTTTCCACATTATTCTCCTCTGTTCATTGAGCAAGAGGGTATTTTTATTTTATTTTTCTGATTTTCCTACACAAAGTTATGCATTTTTGAAGTTTAGGGAATTAAATAAATAAAAAAATGCCCTAATTTTCTACTTATCCACGCGACGCCAGGCCATCCTCGGCAGCTTCGAAATGCCGCGTGTCGCGCTGCCATTCAACACCGCCGTTTGAGTCAGCAGCCCGGGTCCCGCCTTCCGCATATCATCTGTCGATCCGACCCGATCTGAGCCGTCCGTCCGCACGTGTATTGAATGGACGACATCCGCTCATCGTCCCCAGCCGTTCTCACCCGAGAGCCGTCCACACTAAAACCCTAAGAACTCACTCATTTCTCAACGGATTTTCGTGTTCTTGTGCTCTATGGATTCATCTTGAAGAGACGAACACATCTATACGGTGATCATGCATTGAAATTAAAGCTTTTGAAATAGACAATCTCCAGAGGCTCGGGATAAAGAGTTAGCTCATACCTTAGCTCAGAGAAGTGTGGCTTCAATCTGAGGGTTGTGTCACCTTCGATTGGGTCCAAGCAAGCTCTAGATGAAGTCCCTTGGGCTGGTGAATTGTCCAGGTATGATTTCGACCACAGCTGATTACAAAGCTTGGAGTCTGGAACAGATGGGTGGCCTGGAGAGGGGGCTTTCACTGGGGAACTCCTTCTCTTTACCTTGTGCAGGTGTGGGTGAGTTTAATTTGAATTTAGTGGAGAATTGAGAGATGTCCTGGTTTTGGGTGGAATTTTGGCTGAGAAATTAGGCTCTGTTGATGGGGATTAGGGCAAATTGTCACTAGGGATCAACTGCTCTAAGTGTGGAGAGTGGTCTGGAGCAATTTTGGCAGGGTTTCAGTAAGGTTTGGTTCAGCACCTCTCATGGCCGAGAGGGGGTGGGGTTTAAATAGGAGAGGCTGGAGGGCCTCCTAGGGGGAGTTAGGGACTGGGATCAGTTGCTCTGATGAGGAGAAGAACAGCTGCAATGGACATTTAGAGTGAGGCAGCTCAGCAAGGTGGAATTCAAAAATTTGGCTCCTCCCGAGGTCTCGGCCATGGTGTTTTCCGGCGATCCGGGCGGTGGCCGGCGAGCAAGGGTCACCCTCGAGTTCGGGTGGGTCGGGGTCGGGGTTTTGTGTAGGCGATTGAGCTTTACCTTGTGTCAAAGGCTTGGATTAAAATGGCATGGGGGAAGGCCAATTTTGGCTCTAAATGGGTCAACCCATCCTTTTGGGCTAGGTGTACCACCCAATGCTTGGTTTAGGCTGAAGGGAAAGTGATTTGGATCAGCTTGATTAGTGGGGTCAAGTCACAGTCCAAGTACAATTAGATTTAAACATGGTTTAGGGGAGACATGGAGATGGTTAATCACCTTATGTGGAAAGGATCTCCTCCTTTTGCCCAATGTGGTAAGGTCTCATGTGAACAACTCACATGGCTTGCATGTGGCTTAAGAGTGGCTTCATGGCTTACATTTGGCTTGCTAAGAGTTTGGTCAATTTTCATGGAAAAGGGTTTTAGGAATTTTTGGAAATTTTGGGGTTATTTGATGGGATTTGGCATAATACCATTTTGGTTTGATTTTCATGATGGATTTAGCACTTAGGGAGTGATATTAATTGAGTGAGGATGAGATGAGATTGTAGTGTGGGCTTTAGGATGGGTTTGGGCTTTTAAAATTTAGTAAAGGTGGGCTTTTAAAATGGTTTAAGAAAGTTGTCTTTTTAACCTTGGAAATAAATTGGTGGATGGGGAATTTGTAAAAGTTTGGGACAAATAATTGTTGGGTTTGGTTTAGGGATGTGTCATGATTGATTTGAAACAAGTTTGGAGTGGTTTGGGTTTGAATTGGGTTGGATTTGGGTTCATTTGGTACATGGGCGAATGTAGGTCAAATTGGGCTAATTTGGCCCAATGTTGGGCTAGGGTTGAAATTGATGTAAAATTAATGTTGGGAAATGTTTATGGGAGTGTTTCAAAGAGGTTTCAACTTTTGTTGGGGTTGGATTTTGGAGTTTGGGTATATTTGGGTTAAGTTTGGGTTTAGGTCAAAATTGGGCTTTTTGGTTTTGGGTTGAATTTGAGTGGGGTTTGGGTCCAAATTTTGGGCAAATTATGTTAGGGTTTTGTTTGTGGGGATGTTAGGGAAGGTTTAGAAAAGATTTGGGGTTAATTGGAGTTGAATTGAGTTAGTTTGGGCTAAGTTTGGGTCATGGGTCCAAATTGGGCTTTAAGCTCAAAAGTGAAATTGGATTCAAATTCCAATCAAATTGGGCTTGGATTTGGTCTAAATTGATGTTGGGGATGTTGAATTGAAGTTTAGAATTGAATTGGACCTGAATTTGGGTCAATTGGGTAGGTTTGGTTTGACATTGGGTTCACTTTGGGTTAAAATGAGTCAAATTGGGGATTTTGACAAAAGTGGGGTAAATTGACAAAATTGGTCCATGGTGTAGTTGAAAAAAATGAAATTGGGTATATTTGGGATTTTTTGGAATTTTCTGGGATTTTTCTGAATTTTTGGATTTTTGGGTCAAGAGGGGCATTTTGGGTATTTGGAGGGTATTGGGGGTATTTTTGGAATTTTTGGTATATTTGGCTATGGATTATCAATTTGAGTAATGTGGGAATGTTTGGGATTAGTTTTGAGGAATTTGGGTGATTTTGGAGAATTTTGAAAAATTTGGGTAATTTCAAGGGTTTTGGGTAGGCTAGGCGGGTCTGGGGTCCCGGGGGTCAAAAATTGAAAATTTGGAGAATTGAAGATTGGGTAAATGTGAGTGGAATGAAATCATTTTAGTTGAGCCATGAAGCCATGTTAAGCCTATATGAGCCATGAGAGGATTCATTTGAGGCATTCACTATGTTGTTCCTAACCCTCTTAGCCAAGGGCTTAGGGGTTAAGGACCATCCATGTGAATCACCTGCATGAGTCAGGAGGTCAAGTTGGGTATTGGTGTGGTTTTAGGAGGTGTGTGAAAGTGTAGTGTATAAGTGTAGTTTGTGTATAAGTCAGCCCTTCACCAGACCAGGGCCACCAGAGGCGATCCTAAGGCCGAAGAGTCCTATAGGAACTCATCCTTTAAACTTCCACATTTGATTTCGACCCTTTAGGTGATTAGGGGTCTACAATCAAGTTTGTGGAGTTTGCAGGGAGTTAAGAAGTGGTTTAAATTTCTATGTGGTGGGTCCCAATTCTAATCCTCTAGGATAGTCAAAGGAAAAGCCTAAGGCTAGATCCTAAGTACTAAAAAGAAGAAGAGAAGACCTGATAAAAAATGAGGTCAACAATTTATGATTCAATTCTTAAGGATATTATGCTTTAATGAAAGGTGCTTTTATGTTTTTGGATGTACGTGATTAAAAAAAAGTTCAAGAAGGAAAAAGGAGCAAAAAAGAGCAAAAATGGAGCTAAAAGAGCAAAGTTGTCGAAATTGTAGGCCTGGAGCCAGAATCCGGGGCCTAAGCGCCAGTTCGATACAGACGCAGATAAGATTTTTGACGACTTTGGGCAGTTATTTTGACGGTGTTAAGCGGTTATTAGAGCTTCTAGAAGACTAGAAGTTACTCCTAATATATATGACATGTGATACAATGCATCTGGACGCAGGGAAACAGTTTTAATCGCGAAGAGGTGCGACCCAAAGTGAAGAGGTGTGAAGACCTGGTCAAGGAGTCTGGCACCTAGGCGCCAGATCCTGGCACCTAGGCGTGACAGTTACATTCTAGAAGATACATTGTATTTGGATGAATTTTGAAGAGGTGCCTTAAGCAACCCCTGGTCAAATTCAATGCTCTATAAATAGGAGCCCAAGCATCCTTTAGTCCCCAAGCACTATATAGCCATCCAATCATTTTAGGGAGCCACCTTCTTTATTATTTAGTGAGTTTATTTTTAGTTTATTTTGAGTGTTAAGTGTGAGATTATTAGTGTTGTTGCTGTTGAAGTCTTTCATCATTGCATTGAAGTCAGTAGGAGTCAGCGAATCACTTGAAGGAACATTCCAGATAAGTATTTGTAACTTGGTTCAAAGTTTTATAAATATGTTTTGTTGTGTAAATTCAATGTGTTATGAGTAGTTAGTTTTCTTTCTCCTTTCAACTATGAAAAGATAATAAGATAATTAAACTTTGTTGGAAAATTTAACTTAAAATATTTATAAAAATTGTGATGATATTAATACCTGATCATAGTTTACTTTTTAAACTGGCCATTTAAATTATTAAAACATGTTGAAGAATTTTGAGATCTATCCGGAGATGAGTTCTTAACTAGTAGATATCACATGAATCCTTGGGTAGTCGAAGGCTTTATGCAGGTTATTCGAGGTGAAGTGCAAATAAATAGGAAGATATGATTTATTGGGCTTAACATTAATTAGTTTTTAGAGTGAGAGGCTAAATTCTAATAATTTGATTTATAGAAAGGGAACGGGTCACTGGTAGGGCCGACCATAGCCACCGTTGGACATCTAGTAGTGTGAGCCTAGATTAACCCATTCTACTAATAAAACATCCTGAACCGATCTATAGATTAGTCAATGTTCTTTATGCTTGGACTAAAGGGTAAAGAATAAGAATGCTTCTGTTTGGCACAATACCATAATCTAAATTCTCCACAAATGATAATTATTCTAAAAATCTTAGATTAGTTGAAAAGGAGAAAGTTGTTTTATTTATACCTGCATTAACATTTATTTTAGTGTTGCTTACTTAAATTTAGTATAAAATTCATTAAATCTAAATTCAAAACTTTAAAAAGAAATACAAATAATAATTACTTTTAATTTGAAAAATCTAAACTATTACTTAATATTCTAAAAACCTTCCCTGTGGGATCGATAACCAGGACTCCACTAGAGCCCTGTATTACTTGATACGATACGTATACTTGCGTTTAAAATTGTGACTTTTACAAATTATAAAAATCTAAATATAAATTCATAAATTCTTTCAGAAGTTAAAATGCATCAGGTTTTTGGCACTACTGCAGTGATTAAATCTTCTAGCAGTGGTATCAAATTCTTGCATTTGAAAGTATATATAAAGCTCCGTTAGGCTGAGTCACGCACTAATTTTTGGTTTTTGCACGAACCTGTAACTGGGGCGCTTAGGTGCCGAAATTTGGCGCCTAGGCGCCGGACCATCGATACACAGGTTATGCTGGCGCTTAGGTGACAACAACGGTGGCACGCACAAGGTGGATATGTTTGCGGAGCTTTATAACTATATAAGTGTTTAACAAAGTAAAAATAACAAATGTGCCCCTTTTTATCAACGCAAGTATACGTATCGTTCAAGTAATAAAGGGCTCTAATGGAGTCCTAGATATCGATCCCACAGGGAAGTTTAGAGATTAAGAACTAATTTCAGCAGATGCAATTACTATTTAGTATACAGAAATAAAGAATGCTTATACTAAACTCTATTACTTAATGGAAGATTGCAATTTAGAAAATGTATCTTTCTCCTTGTTAAGAGAATTAAGTGAATGGATAATTAATTTATTTAGAATTATATTGTGCCAAATAGGAGCATTCTTATTACGTACCCTTTAGTCAGGGCATAAAAAACATTGACTAATCCTATGCTTGGTTCTCGAATACGTGGCTAGGCTGGGAGGATACCGGCTGCCACTTCGGAGCTCCCACGTTCCCCTCGCCTGAGGGCTAACATCTACACTTCAGCTCCCAAATGATAGGACCGAATTTGAATATTCTAGTCTGTCACACTAAAATATCCAATTCTACGCCTGATAAATAATATTTTTCTATTTATTTGCACCCTCCTTTCAAGGCTTTTGATTTCCCTGAATTTTGGATGTAAACTTTACTGTAGTTGATAATTCAACATATTTTAACAGTTCAATTGGCCAATTTGAAAGTAAATTAAGATTTAAGTAAAAGATTATCACAATTTTTATTTAATATTTAAGGCACAACTAATTCAATTTTCCATTTCACAAAATCTCAACAACAATGAGAAAGATAGAGAAAACTACTCAGAATGCATAGGAAGAATAACACAAAACTTGGATTTCATTTAAAGCTATAAAACAATAAACAAAAACTTATCTTGAATCTTCTCCCCAAGCAGACTCTTTGAAGTTCCTCTGACTCTTCCTTCTTATACAACACACTCAATTAAACTTACTAATGAACTCTCTAAAACACACTCATACACTACAGACTCTCCAGACTCAGATTAAGACACACAAACCAAAAGAACACACACTTTTTCGGCCTAAATCTGTCTCTATTTAAAGAGGGAGAAATATTTCCAAAGGTTGCTTAAGCACCTCTTCAAAAAGCGTCCAGATTCATTGAACATTTGCTTAAATCGACCTTCTCGCTGTCGACGGGCTTGATGGCGTCGTCGGTGGGCTTCTAGAACATTGGCCAACTGCTAAGGCTTGCTGTTGGCGGGCTCGATCTTGCCGTCGGTGGACTTCTTTATAATTTATTCAAAAACTTTCAGGAAAATCACGCCGTCAGCGGCCTATTCCTCGCCGTCAACGGGATGGTTCAATTTTCATCTCTTTTAGTCCTTTTTGTTCCAGATTCACTTCTTTTCAATCTTTTTGCTCCCATTACCTATAATTCTTCATACATGCAATAAAACATAGAAAATAACTTTAAAGTGCAATTTCATATAAAATTGGTATGAATTTCTCAATATATTTTTCTATGATCAAAATCCCCCAAACTTAACTATTACTTGTCCTCAAGTAATCTTGATACTTCATAAAAGTAATGATTATTTGTAGTAAAGTTTTAATTTAGAAATACTTTGAATTTAATTTATATAAGTATTATAGTAAAGTTTATTAGAAAAAATTTTTAGATAATTAAATTAATTATATAGATATAAGGCTATTTGGTTATCAAGTTTAAGAGTTCTAGTCTTCTATTCATTTCAGGAATGACTATATTTGCAATATTAGATTACTTAGGATATTCAGATGATAGAAAATTCATGAAAACACTATTTAGTAAAATACTAATCCATATATATAAGTTTAGAAATATAACTAAGTTTTACCTCTTTAGGTTGATTCAAATGAAGCCAATTTTTGATAAGGCATCTCCTCAAGCTTCTCCTCACTTAGTTTTTCTTTTCTTTTCATTTTGGATTGATTTGCAATCCTTTTTCTTTTTCTTTTACTTTCTCTTTTTTTTTTTAAGTGAGGATTACTGTATCTGGATAGCCTGTTAATAATTTTGAACTTCATTTTCCTCTTCCTAAATTTGAAACTTGAAATATTTCTTTATCTTAATGTATTTCATAGTTTTCACTTCATTGAGTTTCAATCTTTTCTTTCTTCTCTAAATACCTCAGAATTTAATATTTTAAAATATAGTTTTCCTTACTTTAAATAGTTAACTATATTCTCATCCTTTATTCCAAATATCTTAATCTATAAAATTTGTTTAATCACTAAAAGTATTTCTTTTAACTTTCTATAATAAATTAAATAAATTAAGTCTAGTTTACTGAATTAAATTTACTACAAAAAATCATTTATATATAAATTTTTGAAAATATAAATTGAGAACAATTTAATAATTAAATTTTTGTTTTTCCCTCTCCCAAACTTAAATTTTTCTATCTATTTATATAGAGTGAAAAAAAAACAAACTATAAATTTAAATCATACCTTTCGTGCTTTAGGTATTTCTCCTTTTGAAGTTCATCAGGTTCTTTTTATCACTTAATTAACCTGTACTGTTAAAAATTTTCTACACATATATAATATCAAAGAAATTGCTGGGTAAAGAAGTTTTGAAATAAGTACAAAATAATAACACAATTTATACCTATTATAATACTAAGCACAATTTAACACAACATCTACATACATTTCACTAATACAGTTTCAGAGTTACAATCACAATTTGAAATATTAAAATTTAAAAAAACACACATTTAACTTATACAATAAAGTTTAAATGTCTTACACAACATAATAATCAAAATACATAAACTAAACAACTAAACAAACGCACAACATAAATATCTAATCATAGAATCTAATCATCAACATAAAAATCCCAAACTATATCCTCTTCTCCTTGTTCAGCAGGGGGAGTAGGCTAGTAGTGAGTAAACTGGGGCACTCAGGAAATATAACATCAAGCTCTCCTCTCCAATAATGATTCTCAGCATCATAGTAGGCTATCTCAAATTCAGAATGCCTCTGGAGATAATCGCTGTCATAATCATGCCTCCGCTCTAATCCTCCAATTCTCTGATCAATATGCTCCAATTTTTCTTCAATCATTTCAAAACTTTTATGTAACTTTTCTGTTGCAGAGTCATTTCATTCATCAAATCATAAAGGGTGGGAGAACTATAGGTAGGAGGGTCATAACTGATAGAGGGAATATTCCTACTAGTTGAAGATGCATAGCTCCTAGTCCCAGATCTCCATTCTTCATGGGATTCATAAGTCTTTATATTAGCCTGGGTAATGGGTTTCATAGGTTCAACCCATTCCTCATCATCTCTCGCCTCAACTCTAGAAAATTGGTAGAGTGCATAAATTAGACAAGGATGTCCTAGTCCTCCTCCACTTTCACTTTTTGCAATGGCTAATATATTTTTATAAATAATACTCCCTACATTTATACTTATGTGGTTCTGAATAAAAAAATTAAGAACTGCTCTATCTCTTGTGACTTTACTATAGTGATAAGTGGGTAGAAAAGTAGAGCAACTAAAATAATGCCAAGTCTTAGAGGTTGCATTTAACATAGAAAGGGGGAAGTTTACCCGTTCACGCTGCTTAATTTTCCAAGTCCCTTTCCCATCAGTGAGAAAGTTAATCACCTCCTCCAGCGGTTCTTCCATTGTTCCGAATGTATCGTACTCACTGGTATGAAAATCTTGTACTTCATTGAAAGAATTTATTCGTGAAGCATTAAAATCGACTAAAAATCCTCTAACCTTTGTAGGCTCATCCTCTATTTAGGTCAAATTGGCATAAAACTCTTTTACGACTTCAACTGCAGTTTTATTTTTCGTATAACATAAATTTTCCCATCTTCTCTCTTTGATCGTTTGTTCCACTTCTCCTCCTAGATTCTTAAAAACTTTATCTTGAATGCATTTTCTTGCTTTGATATTAAAGTTGTATCTTGATTGAGCTTTAGCATTCACGAATCATGTCTCATCAAAATCTAGTCGCCTTTTCTGTGGTGGAGCCATTTCTAAATCTATCAAATTTATAAAAATCTCAACTAAATTCCAAAATAATACTAGAATGGCTTCCAAAGGTGACTTAAAATAAGCTAAAATGAATTCCATGGATTTCTTCCAACTATTTTCTCCATATTTCATTTTTTTTTCAAAATCCCCAAATGTGGAAGAAATACACGGTGAAAATAAAAAATTTTTGCATGGGAATGAAGCTCTTACCAAGGGAAGATAAAATCCGGTGTCAAAATGTGTTGAAATTGCTTCAAATCCAAGATCTCTCAAGCCCTAGGTCGGTTTTTTCAAAGTTTTGAGGAAGGGGACGATGAATAATGACGGTTGACCGGTCAAATAAAAGTGTTTTTCGGGATCTCGCCATCAGCGGGAAAAATTGCGCTGTCAGCGAGCTAATTAATTCAAATAGGCTTAAAGTCTCTGGAAAAAGTCACCGTCGGCGGTGTCGATCTCGCTGTCGGCGGGATTTTTCGGAAACTAATATTTTTAATATTTTATAATGTTTTCAATTCATTTTAAACCTCATTAATGTCCGATCAATCAATTAAATATATTTTATTGTGATTAGATACTATTTTAACTCAATTAAATTCACACAACACAAAACATCACAAATTTTATATAAAATCTAAGTGTTTACAATATTTGTACACCACATTACTAACAAGGTATTTTTACAACCTTAACACAACAAATTCGGCGTCGCAATCCAAACCACAATACTCGAAACACTCGAATATAAATAAACAACACATAATCTCATCTATACTAAGATCAAATTTTAAAATCTAAAATATCAAAAGTGAAAATTACATAAAAATTAAATTCAAACTAACTCGACACAAACAAATACGAATGTCTTCTACTCGTCAGGGTCTGTACTAAACTCATCTCTGATATCTCCGATAGAACGTAAATGAACGAATAGATTGTAGAAAGGCCTGTAAGGAAATTCTTCTGTAGAATCTTCTTCAATCCATCCTTTCTTTCTTAAAAGCCGTATGAAACTAGCCTCAAGATGTCCAGAATGATCGAAGTGTTCCTTCATCTTCCAATCAATATGATCAAATAAATCAGAGATGTTATTAATTGAATTCATCACGTTTTGTACCTCTTTTTCCAATCCGTTGAGTTTCCGTAAGATCAGATTTGTTTTATCAGTATAGGGTCTGATTAAAAGAGAATTTTGAGATGCTTGATCTGTAATAATGGTTGTTTCATTATCGTTATCCAGAGTAGGAAACATATCAGTTAGATCTAAGGGTTTCCAAGGCAAAAGTACCTTTTCCCAGGCTTCATATGAAACTTGGTACTGACTGCACAGTGCAAAAATTGTTGAAGGGTGTCCAAGCCCATAAATTGATCCATGAACAATCAGGCCTAAAGTAGACTTCACAATAATTGAACCAATATCGATAGGTAATCCCGCTTGAATACAATAATTCAGAATTGCACACTCTTTAGAAACTTTATTTACCCTCATAGTGGGTAATAATTTTGAAGAAATAAAGAAGTGCCAGTGTTTAGAGACGTGGTTTAGAAGTGATGTAGAAAAGCTAACATACTCGTCTTCTCTTGTTTCCTAATCTTCCGCTTCATCAGTCAAATATCGATAGATCTCATTCATATTATTTTTTGTAGGGACAAAGTTGGAATAGTGGAAAACGGGTGTATTCTCAATTGAATATAACTCATTAATTCTAAAAGGAGTGAATGTTACCCATCTGCCTCGCACATAGACGTTTCTGTTGTTGATTTCATGAAGATTGGAGTAGAATTCTTTTATTGCAGGGATGACTACTGCAGAAGTTGTATAACATAATACCTCCCAACGTCGTCGCACATTCATCTCCTCAATAGGCGTTGTCGAATTCTCCACTCCTCTATTCATGAATTCTCTTTCTTTGATCAGTCTCTTTTTCATCATTACTTTGTTGAAGATTCGCTGGGCCTCATAACTGAAAAATTTTCTTCGATTGAACACTCAAGATCTAGTGATTTCAAGGTAATTGGATGCCATAATGATGAGTTTTTATGGAGTTTCAAATCGTTTTTATGAATTAAATGATTTAGAATTTGAGTTTTAGGCGTTTTTAAATAGTTAAAACACTTAGAATTGTTAAAAACCGTCAAAACAACTCCCTAAATCGTTCATTCACCAATCTCGCCTTCGAAGACAACAATCTCGCCGTCAGCAGGATTCTTAAATAATATAAACTGAATTTTAGCGGGCAGAACTCGCTATCGATGGTGTCGATCTCGCCTTTGGCGGCTAAGGCAAAATTTTCCCAGTTTCACTCTGGTCCAAATGCTTTCCAATTTTCTCTATGGATCCAATATCGTGAAGATTATAAAGATAAATATGGGTAGTAGGATTCATTTTATATCATAATTAATAATAAATCAAATAAATATACAATTATTACACATAAATAAAGATAACTATGGGTTGCCTCCCATAAAGCGCTTGGTTTAACATCGTCAGCCCGACCTATTCTAGTTATTATTCAGGTTGACTGAGCATTAAAACCTCTTTAAAATTTGGTCTTTTTCCTTCAAAATATGGTTTTAATCCGTGTCCATTTACTTTAAATCTGTGTCCAGTATTTTTATCTTCAATTTCTACAGCTCCGTATGTAAATATTTGAGTTATAGTGAATGGTCCTAACCATCGAGATTTCAATTTCCCAGGAAATAATTTCAATCTTGTATTATAAAGAAAAAATTCTTATCCTGATTTAAAATTTTTTTGGTTAATCTTCCGATCATGCCATAATTTCATCTTCTCCTTATAAATTCTATCGTTATTATAGGATTCATTCCTTAATTCTTCTAATTCATTCATCTGCAACAATCCCTTCTCACCAGCATCTTTTAAATTATAATTGAATTCTTTAATCGCCCAATACGCTTTATGCTCTAATTTAACTGGTAAGTGACAAGTTTTTCCATAAATAAGTCTGTAATGAGTCATTCCAATCTGGGTTTTATAAGCAGTCCTGTATGCCCATAATGCAGTGTCTAGTCTTGTAGACCAATCTAATCTAGTTTTTTCTAGAATTCGTTTAATTTCTCGATTAGAAACTTCAGATAATCCACTGGTTTGTGGATGATAAGCAGTCGATATTTTATGAGTAATGTTGAATTTTTCTGCCAATTTCTGAATATATTTCTTCCTAAAATGGGATCCTCCGTTAGTGATAATTACTCTCGGCATTCCGTATCTCGTGAAAATGTTTTTCATTAAAAAATTTGAAACACTCTTAGCATCACAACGAGGTAAGGCTTGTGCTTCAATCCATTTAGAAACATAATCAGCAACAATTAATATATATGAGTTTCCAAATGAAGGAATAAATGGTCTCATGAAATCTAATCCCCAAACATAAAAAATTTCAACTTCTAATATAAAATTCAGAGGCATTTCATTTCTTCTAGATTTTTACCTACTCCTTGGCATTTATCACAAGTTTTGATATATCTATAAACATCTTTAAAAAGAGTAGGCCAATAAAATCCATATTGTAAAATTTTATAAGCAGTTTTATCAGTTCCAAAATGTCCTCCAAATTCAGAATCGTGACATTTTTGAATGATCTGTTCAGTTTCTTCATAAGGCACACATCTTCTAATAATTAGATCCTTACATTGTTTATATAAATATGGTTCATCCAAAAATATGCTTTAGCATCGTGAATGAATTTCTTCTGTTGTTGTAGAGTTAGCATGGGTGGTAAAATATCACTTAAAATATAATTAACTATATCAGCATACCATGGTATTTTCCACTCATTTATATTATAAAGTTGTTCGTCAGGAAAGCGTACGTAATTTCATTATCGGTGTCGGATAATTCATTATGTTCTAGTCTTGACAAATGATACTGCAATTTGATTTTCGGTTCCTTTCTATTAATTATTTCAAAATCAAATTCTTGCATCAGTAATATCCATCTGATTAATCTTGGTTTGGTATCCTTCTTTTGCATTAAATATTTAATAGCAGAGTGATCATTATGCACAATACATTTAGTTCCAATTAAATAAGACCTAAATTTATCAAAAGTATATACAATTGCTAATAATTCTTTCTCTGTAACTGTATAGTTAATTTCAACATGATTGAGAGTTTTACTAGCATAGTATATAACTTTAAAAATTTTATCATACCTTTGACCAAGAACAGCTCCTATAGCATAATCACTAGCATCACACATAAGTTCAAATGGTTTCTCCCAATCAGGTGAAACTATTATAGGTGCTGTGATTAATTTATCTTTTAATAATTCAAAAGCATTTAGCATTCTTTAGTGAATTCAAATTCCTTGTCATTTTCTAAAAGTTGGCATAGAGGGTTAGTAATTTTTGAAAAATCTTTTATGTAGCATCTGTAAAATCCGGCATGTCCAAGAAAACTTCATACCCCTCTCACTGTAGTAGGAGGTGGTAATTTAGCTATAACTTGAATTTTTGCAAGGTCTACTTCCATAACATTTTCCGAAATTTTATGCCCTAATACAATTCCTCCTGCAACCATAAATTGACATTTCTCCCAATTAAGAACTAAGTTAGTTTTTTCGCATAACTCCAAAACTTTTTCAAGATGATCCAAGCATGTTTCAAATGATGTTCCAAATACAGAGAAATCATCCATAAATATTTCTATTCCATCATCAATTAATTTACTAAATATAGACATCATACATCTTTGGAATGTTGCAGGTGCATTACATAGTCCAAAAGGCATCCTTCGAAAAGCAAATGTTCCATAAGGACTGGTAAATGTAGTTTTCTCTTGATCCTCAAGAGCAATAGGAATTTGATGATAGCCAGTATATCCATCTAAAAAACAAAAGTATTTGTGTCTAGCTAGTCTATCCAACATTTGGTCTAGAAATGGTAAAGGGAAGTGATCTTTCCTGGTGGCTGCATTTTATTTTCTATAATCAATACATATACACCATCCAGTAACTTGGTTTATAGGTATTAAATCATTATTTTCATTAGCTTCCACAGTCACTCCTCCTTTCTTAGGAACAAAATGAATTGGGCTTACCCAAGCACTATCCCGAAATAGGATATATAATACCATTGTCTAACCATTTTAATATTTCTTTCTTGACTACATCATTCATTATTGGGTTTAATCTCCTTTGGGGATCAACTCTTGGTTTATGTTCATTATCCAAAATAATTCTGTGCATACAGATCGAAGGACTAATTCCTTTAATATCTGCTAAGGTTCAACCAAAAGCTTTCTTATACTTTTTCAATGTGTTTAGAAGTTTTTGCTCTTGTGATTCGTTTAATTCTGCCGATATAATAACTGGTAAAGTTAAAGAGTTACCTAACAATGCATACTTCAAATGAGTAGGTAAAATTTTTAACTCAAGTTTAGGAGGTTTAATAATCGACGGAACTATATTCTTTTCCATGTTTTCCGTAATATCCAACCTCTCAAATCTTTCTTATATATAATATATTTTTTCATTATCTATTTCTTCAATTAATTCTGTATTTGCTATTTCTGGTTTATCTTCAAATTATTCTTTAAAATGTTCATTTCGTAGATGTTCAAGAATTTCTATTCGAAGACATTCATTATCTTTTTCTATAGCAGGATATTTCATTGATTTTGCTATGTTGAAAGTTACTTCTTGATCATTTACTCTCATAGTTAATTCTCCTTTTTGAACGTCAATCATAGCTCTTCTAGTAGCTAATAATGGTCTTCCTAAAATTATAAGTGTTTCTTTACCTTCCTCTATATCTAAAATAATAAAATCCACAGGGAAGATAAATTTATCCACTTTTACTAACACATCTTCAATAACTCTCTTAGGATATGTCACTGAACGATAAGCTAACTGAAGAGTTACTGAAGTAGGTGAGACTTCTCCAAGTCCTAATCTTTTAAAAATTGATAGAGGCACAAGATTGATGTTGGCTCCCAAGTCACATAAAGCTTTTCCATAAAATTTTTCTCCAATAGCACAAGGTATAGTGAAACTACCAGGATCCTTTAATTTCTCAGGAAGCTTTTTTCTGAATAATTGCACTACACTCTTCGCTAAGTGCAACCGTTTCATTGTCTCTGAACTTTCTCTTCTTGTTTAAAATATCTTTCATAAACTTCACATAATTGGGCATTTGTTCTAATGCTTCTAGAAAAGAAATGTTCGCCGTTAATTTCTTCAGGATTTCAAGAAATTTAGAAAATTACTTATCCTTTTTATGTTGCTTTAATCGTTGAGGAAATGGTAGTGGTAGTTTCTCTACAGAAATTTTCATAGGTATTAGTGGATATTTGAAATTTTGATATTGCTGATCCTTTTTTTTTTTCAGTTTCCACTCTCTCTTTTTCACTTTCCGTTTCTTTTTGTATTCTTATTTCTAACTCTTTTCCACTTCGTAACTGTACCACTCTGATTTGTTCTTTTCCTTGATCTTTAGGATTTATTTCCACATTACTAGGAGAAGTTTCAGGAATTCTATTATTAAGTGCAGTAGCGAGATGTCCAAGTTGAGTTTCAATATTTTTAATTGCAGTTTCTTGATTTTGTAAATGGTTTTCTTGAATTTGTAGCTGATTTCCTTGATTCTACAAATGCTGAACCATATTTAATATTAATTCTTCCATAGATAACTTCTTTTCCTTAAATTGAGAGTTATTATTAAATCCAGGTGGACAAGAAGGTTTATAATTAGAATTTCCTTGGTTAGATGGATTTCCTAATGGGTTTACTTTGTTGTTCATCCATTATTGATTAGCAGAGTTGTTATTCCAATTAAAATTTGGATGGTTCTTCCAACCAGGGTTGTAATAATTTGCATAAGGATTATTAGGTCTATTATTAATAGCATTTAAAGTTTCATATGAAGTTTGAGCATCTATAAGTTGTCCAGATGAATTTTCTTCTATTATATTAGGAGAATAATTCATTCCAAAATGATCTAATTTCTTAGATATAGCAGCAATCTGAGAAGCTAACATAGATATTGCATCAGAGTCATGGATACTAGCTATTTTTTTAGGATTTAACCTTTCAGAAGGCCATTGAAAATTGTTGGTAGCCATTTCTTCAATTAATGAATAAGCCTCATCAAATTGTTTTTACATTAATGAACCTCCAGCAGCAGCATCTATAATAGATCTAAGAGATCCTATTAATCCATTATAAAATGTTTGAATAATTAACAAATCTGGTAACACATGATGTGGGCATTTCCTAAGAAGATCTTTAAATCTCTCCCAAGCTTTGTATATTGATTCTCCATCAAACTGACTAAAAGATGTTATGTCATTTCTAAGTTTTACAGTTTTTGAAGGAGGAAATTATTTAGTTAGAAATTTTTGTGACAATTCTCCCCAAGTTCTAATAGATCCAAGTGCTAACGAATTTAACCACATCTTAGCCTTATCTCTTAAAGAAAAAGGAAAAAGCCTAAGTCTAACAGCATCATTAGATACTCCATCATATTTAAAAGTAGCACAAAGTTCTAAAAAACTAGGAAGATGTATATTAGGATCTTCATTTGATGAACCACTAAATTGATTATTCTGTACCATTTGGATAATTGCAGGTTTAAGCTCAAATGAATTAGCCGCTACATCAGGATTTTAGATAGTTAAGTGAATTTCATCTAATGTAGGGTTAGCGTAATCTCTTAAAGGTCTTGGTTGATTTGTATTTTCAATTGCTGGATTATTTGCCATTTGATTTAAATTTATAATTTTTTTTTCTGTTTTCTAATTTTTTTAATAGTGCGCTCTAGTTCTGAATCGTAAGGTATTAAACTTTCGGTTCCAAATTTACGCATACACAACTTAAGTAGATTTTAAAATAGTCCGTTACTCTAGTAATTATCTTTAATAATAATTATTTTTTTAATTACCTTAATAATTACTTTACTTCCCCGGCAACGGCGCCAAAAACTTGACAACAACGGTGGCACGCACAAGGTGGATATGTTTCCGGAGCTTTATAACTATATAAGTGTTTAACAGAGTAAAAATAACAAATGTGTCCCTTTTTATCAACACAAGTATACGTATCGTTCAAGTAATAAACGACTATGATGGAGTCCTAGATATCGATCCCACAGGGAAGTTTAGAGATTAAGAACTAACTTCAGCAAATGCAATTACTATCTAGTATACGGAAATAAAGAACGCTTATACTAAACTCTATTACTTAATGGAAGATTGCAATTTAGAAAAAGTATCTTTCTCTTTGTTAAGAGAATTAAGTGAATGGATAATTAATTTAGTTAGAATTATATTGTGACAAATAGGAGCATTCCTATTCTTTACCCTTTGGTCCAGGCATAAAGAACATTGACTAATCCTATGCTTGGTTACTGAATCTGCGGCTAGGCTGGGAGGATACCGGTTGCCACTTCGGAGCTCCCACGTTCCCCTCGCCTGAGGGCTAACATCTACTCTTCAGCTCCCAAACAATAGGACCGAATTTGAATATTCTAGTCTGTCACACTAAAATATCCAATTCTACGCCCGATAAATAATATTTCCCTATTTATTTGCACCCTCCTTTAAAGGCTTTTGATTTCCCTGAATTTTGGATGTAAACTTTACTATAGTTGATAATTCAACATATTTTAACAGTTCAATTGGCCAAATTGAAAGTAAATTAAGATTTAAGTAAAATATTATCACAATTTTTATTTAATATTTAAGACACAACTATCAGCGGCCTATTCCTCGCCGTCGGCGGGATAGTTCAATTTTCATCTCTTTTAGTCCTTTTTGTTCGAGATTCGCTTCTTTTCGATCTTTTTGCTCCCATTACCTATAATTCTTCATATCTGCAATAAAACATAGAAAATACCTTTCTTTAAAGTGAAATTTCATATAAAATTGGTATGAATTTCTCAATATATTTTCCTGTGATCATTAGGCACCAAGTTTGGGCGCCTAGGCGCCGGAACCATTTTCGACTCCGTTTTGCCTATCGTCAAATTTACAAAGTTTCGATCTTAAAATAGGTCTATTAAAATGGTGTGAGCAACACACACATATCGATTGAGATAAATTCAATTCCTAAAGAATCACAATGATAATATATGGGTTGCGTCCCACAAAGCGCTTGGTTTAATGTCGTCAGCTCGACCTAATCAGTTATTTTAATTGGGTAGACTCAGCTCGTAAGCCTCCTTCTAAATTAGGTTCATTTCTCCCATATAAAGCTCCAGTCTTAATCCGCTAACTTTAAATGTTTTTCCTGTCTTGGAATCTTTAATATCCACAACTCCATAAGGGTATACATTCTCAATTATAAATGGTCCCATCCATTTAGATCTTAATTTTCCAGGAAAAAGTCTTAAACGGGTATTAAATAATAATACTTCTTATCCAGGCTCAAATATTTTTCTTGAAATATTTTTATCATGCAATTTATTCATTTTTCCCTTATAAATCTTTGCATTTTCATAGGACTCATTTCTTATCTCTTCCATTTCATTCAGTTGTAACAGTCGTTTCTCTCCTGCAACATTCAAATCATAATTGAACTCCTTTATCGCCCAGTAAGCTTTATGTTCCAGTTCAACAGGTAAGTGACAATGTTTACCATAAACTAACCAATAAGGTGACATTCCGATGGGTGTCTTATAAGCTATTCTATAAGCACAAAATGTAAAATCAAGTCTATCAACCCAGCAGTTCTTTTAGGATTAACAGTCTTCTCTAATATTCTTTTAATTTCTCTATTTGATACTTCAGCCATTCCACTTGTTTGTGGGTGATAAGCAGTTGCAATTCTATTTTTAATTCCTAATTTTTCCAGTAATGATTGAATTCTTATATTTCTGAAATGACTTCCCCCATCTATGATAATTACCCTCGGAATTCCAAATCTTGTAAAAATAATTTTCTTTAAAAACTTCGAAACACTTTTGGAATAACAGTTAGGTAAAGCTACAGCTTCAATCCACTTTGAAACATAATCAACTGCTAATAAAATATAAATCTTTCCAGATGATCGTATAAAAGGTCCCATAAAGTCTAAACCCCATACAACAAAATTCTCAATTTCTAATATATAGCTTAGAGGCATTTCAATCTTTTCTGGATATATTTCCCATTCTTTGACATCGATCACAAGTTTTCGCATAATGTCCAACATCTTTGAATAATGTAGGCCAATAAAATCCAGAATTTAAAATTTTAAACGCAGTTTTATCCACTCCAAAGTGTCCTCCAAATTCAGAATCGTGACATTTTTGAATAATTGCAAAAGTTTCTTCATAAGGTACACATCTTCGAATCACAGAATTTCTACCTAGTTTAAATAAATGAGAATTTTCCCAAATATATTATTTAGAATCATTCTTGAATTTCTTAATATATTTTCTATTCAATCCATACGGTAAAATATTACTAACCAAATAGTTAACTATATCTGCATACCAAGGCATTTGCAATCATTAAATAACATATAACTGTTCATGAGGGAATTTCTCATTTATGTTTTCTTCAGTAATCTTCTCATTATCATTTTTAATTCTTGATAAATGATCAACAATTTGGTTGTCAGCTCCTTTTCTGTCCACTATTTGAAAATCAAATTCTTATAAAAGTAGAACCCATCTTATCAATCTAAGTTTAGCATCCTTTTTAGACATTAAATACTTAATAGCGGAATGATCAGTATGTACGATATATTTGGTCCCAAGAAGATAAGGTCTCAATTTATCAAAGACATATACTATTGCTAAGAGCTCTTTCTCAGTAGTAGTGTAATTTATTTGAGTTTCATTAAGAGTTTTGCTAACATAATATATAACTTTGAAAATTTTCTCATATTTTTGTCCCAATACAACTCCAATTGCATAATCACTTGCATCACACATTAATTTAACAGGTTTACTCCAATTAGGTGTAACAATGACAGGTGCAGCGATTAATTTCTCTTTTAGAATATTGAAAGCATTCGGACAATATTCATTAAATTCAAACTTAGCTTCCTTTTCTAATAAATGACAAAGAGGTTTAGCAATCTTAGAAAAATCCTTTATATATCTTCTATAAAATCCGACATAACCCAAAAAACTTATCACATTAGTAACAGTAGTAGGTGGTTGAAGTTCAATAATAATTTTCACTTTTGCCTAATCAACTTCCATCCCTTTTTGTGAAATTTTTTGTCAGAGTACAATTCCTTTTATGACCATAAATTGACATTTTCCCAGTTTAGAACCAAATTTGTTTCTTCACATCTTTTCAAAACTTTTATTATATTTTCCAAGCAAGACTCAAAAGAAGTTCCAAATACTGAAAAATCATCCATAAATACATCAATTCTTTTTTCAATTAGATCACAGAATATTGACATCATACATCTCTGAAAAGTTACAAGTGCATTACATAAACTTAAAGGCATTCTTCTAAAGGCAAATGTTCCATAAAGACTAGTAAATGTTATTTTCTCTTGGTCCTCAGGAGCAACGGGTAATTGATGATAACCAGAATATACATCCAAAAAATAGAAATATAAGTGTCGAGCTAATTTATCCAGCATCTAATCCAAGAAAGGTAAAGGAAAATGATCCTTTCTAGTGGCATTGTTTAATTTTTGATAATCGATGCAAATTCACCATCCAGTAACTTGTCTTGTAGGGATTAATTCATTTTTATCATTAACAATGACAGTTACTCCTCCTTTCTTCGGAACACAATGAATAGGACTTACCCATTGACTATCCGAAATAGGATAAATAATTCCAGCATCTAACCATTTTAAAATCTCTTTTTTAACAACCTCTTTCATAATTAGATTCAATCTTCTTTGAGGTTCAATAGTAGGTTTACAATTTTCTTCCATTAAAATCCTATGCATACAGATTGAAGGGCTTATTCCTCTTATATCTGCAATAATCCAACCAAAAGCTTTCATATAATTCTTGAGAACCCTATTAATTTTTCTTCTTGATCTTTTCTTAGTTCTGAAGAAATAATCACATGAAAAGTTAATGAATTTCTAAGAAATGCATACTTTATATGTGCAGGTAACATTTTTAATTCCAGTTCAGGGGCTTTTTCAACTGAGGGTAAAAGTATATCACTTTTAGTCTTGTCTATAATTTCCCAATTATCATGAATATAATGAGTTTCCTCAAATAAATTTTCTTCATTCACTTCTTCAATTTCTTCAGTTAATGACTCATTATATAACATAGATTCATCATTTTTTCTTCAGAAATGACTTTACATTTTTCTTGATAATGCGTTTCAATTATATAATCAATAATATCCATCCGATAGTATTTTCCTTTGTCATTGATTTCAGAACATTAAATGTTATCTCTTGATCATTAACTCTCATTGTTAATTCTCCTCTTTGCACATCAATCATAGCACGTCCAGTAGCTAAAAAAGGTCTCCCTAAAACAATAAGTATTTCTTTATCTTCTTCCATATCCAGTACAATGAAATCCACAGGGAAAATAAATGTATCCACTTTAACAAGGACATCCTTTATAACTCTTTTAGGATAAGTAATAGATCGATCAACTAACTGAAGGGTTACAGTAGTGGGGGAAATTTCTTCTAAATCTAACCTTCAAAAGATAGAAAATGGCTTGAGATTAATACTTGCTCCTAAATCAAGTAAGGCTTTTCCACAAAATTTTTCTCCAATAGCACATGGTATAATGAAACTTCCAGGATCTTTAAGCTTCTGAGGTAGTTTATTTTGAATTATTGTACTACATTCTTCACTTAATGCAATAGTTTCATAACTTCAAATTTTTGTTTCTTGCTTAAAATATCCTTCATAAATTTTGCATAACTCGACATTTGTTCCAATGCTTCAGCAAAAGGAATGTTGATGGTAAGTTTCTTAAAAATCTCAAAGAACTTAAAAAATTGATGGTCAAGCTTCTGTTGTTTTAGTCTTTGAGGAAAAGGTGGTGGTGGTCTTTCAACTTCCACTTCGATAGGAATTACGATCGATCTTTACTTGGAGAAAGAGTTTCTTTAGGTTTTTCGATTTCTTCGACCTCTCTCTCTTTTTCAATTTCATTCCAAATTTTCTCTTTTAATTCCTTTCCACTTCTAAGTTGTACAGCTTTTGCTTGTTCATGGTCTTTTCCAATTTCTTTTGGATTAATTTCGACATTGCTAGGAAGTGTTCCTTGAGGTCTGTAATTATTTAAATTAGCAATTTTTGCCATCTGATTCTCAATATTTTGAATAGCAGTGTTTTGACTTTGTAACTGATTACCTAGTCGAAAGATCAATTCTTCTAAAGATAACTTTTTCTATTGATTGTTAAAACTAGGAGGATAAGTAGGTCTAAAGATTGAACTTCCTTGATTGTTCCAATTCCCAGTTGAATTAACTTGATTATTACCCCATTGTTGATGTCCATTATTCCAATTAGAATTAGGGTGATTTTTTCAACCTGGATTATAATAATTTGAATAAGGGTTATTAGTTTTACTAGAAATAGCTTGCAATGTCTCCATTGTTTGAGAATCATCAATATTTACAGAATTGTCATTACTTACATGCGATACATTAATAGAAAAATTATCCAATTTCTTAGATATCGCAGCCACTTCTGAAGCTAAAATAGAAAAGGCTTCATTATCTTAAATACTTGCCATTCTTTTAGGATTAACCCTTTCAGAAGGCCATTGAAAATTATTTTTAGCCATTTCTTCAATTAAGGTATAAGCTTCATCAAATGTCTTAGCCATTAAAGAACCTCCAGCAACAACATCTATAATAGATCAAGTGATCCAATAAGTCCGTTATAAAATGTTTGAATAATTAACCAATCTGGTAAAGCATGATGAGGACATTTTCTTAATATTTTTTAAAATCTTTCCCATGTTTCATAAATTGTCTCTCCATCAAATTGAATAAATGAAGTAATATCATTTCTTAATTTAGCAGTTTTAGAAGGAGGAAAATATTTAGCGAGGAATTTTTGTGCCATATCTGCCCAAGTTTTAATAGAAACAGTTGCTAATGAGTTCATCCACATCTTTGCTTTATCTTTTAAAGAAAAAGGAAAGAGTCTAAGCCTAACAACATCATCAGAAACATTATTATATTTAAAGGTAGCACAAAGTTCTAAGAAACTAGTAAGATGTAAGTTTGGATCCTCATTTGGTATTCCTCCAAATTGAATATTTTGAACCATTTGAAGAATAGGAGGTTTAAGCTTAAAAGAATTAGCATCTACAGCAGACATTTGAATACTAATATGAAGTTCATCAGCTGTAGGGTTTGCATAATCCCTTAATGGTTTATAAACATTTTGTTCATTAGTTTCTATTGGATTTTCATTATTGTTAGGTATGTTAACCATTTCTTGATATTTTTGAATTTGTTTTCCTTTTCTAATTCTTTTAACAGTTCTTTCTAATTCAAAATCAAAAGGTAATAATCCTTCAGATTCAGACCTACGTATAAAAATTAAATCAAAGGATTTGAAAATAAAATAAAATCTTTTTGGTATTTTTGTTTTTATAAATATTTTTGTATTTTCAAAGAAATAAAAGTGTATATAAAATATTTTTAATTTGAAAAATCTAAAAATTGTCTTTCACTTCCCCAACAAAGGCGCCAAAAACTGTGATGACCTCGACCCGTAACTATGCCTACAATTTATCCTTTAATTTATATTTCAAAGGGTAGTATGCAAAAATAAATATATAATTTTAGAAAATATGTTACACATCAGAGGTACTACGTAAGTATACATATAGCATCTAGTAATACAGGGCTCTATTGGAGTCCTGGTTATCGATCTCACTGGGAAGATTAATTTTAGAAATTAATAGATTTTTAAATTAAAAGTAATTATAAATTTTATTTCTTTTCAAAAATCAAATTTTAAGTTTTATGAAATTTCTACTAGATGTAAGTAAAGTAGCAATAAAGTAAATGTTGATGCAAGTATAAATAAAACAACTTTCTCCTTTTAAACTAATCCAAGATTTTTCAGAAAAACTATCATTCATGGAGAACTTGAAATTATGGTATTGCGCTAAATAGAAGCTTTCCTATTCTTTACCTTCGCTCGATAGTATAAAGAATATCGGCTAATCTATAGATTGGTTCAGGATGTATTATTAGTAGAATGGGTTAATCTAGACTCACACTTCTAGATGTCCAAGGGTGGCTATGGTCGGCCCTACTAGTGACTCATTCCCTTTATATAAACCAAATTAATAGAATTTAGTTTGTCACTCTAAAAACTAATTAATTCTATGCCCAATAAATAATATTTTCCTATTTATTTGCACTTAACCTTGGCCTTCGACTACCCAAGGATTCATATGATATCTACTAGTTAAGAACTCTTCTCTGGATAGGTCTCAGAATTCTTCAACAGATTTTAACAAGTAATATTACCAATTTAAAAATTAAATTAAGATCGAGTATGAATATCATCACAATAGTTTTTAAAATTAAGTTTAAATTCTCCAATGAAATTAAATTATCTTTATTATCTTTTCATGGTTGAAAGGAGAAAGAAAAGTAACTACTCAAAACACATTGAATTCACACAATAAAACATATTTATAAAACTTTGAACCAAGTTACAAATACTTTTTGGCATATTTTTTAGGTTTGTGTGTTGTATTTTGAAAAGGGGTATCCTAAAGAAGTTGTTGGCAAATTTTAAATTTTAATTTTAATTTAAATATGTATATAATTTGGAAAGTAGCATTTGATTTTGAAAATAATTTTAAGTTTGAAAATTTTAAGATATAAAATCAAACCGATCTCACATCCCGAATTGTTTATATAAACGAGCACCGCACCACAAACCATGTATCTATCCCAAAGAATAGACACACTGCTTGATAATGGGGCTTGATTAAATAAACTAGAAGATCTGTGACATCCGTTTGGTCTGCCAACCAATTTTATAAGCCAAGTTCCCCTGCTTAATATAAAAGAATTAAGTAGGGTTTATATTACCTGGGTTCTTAAAGTTCCCTATAAGGGCAAGCCCCTATAGTCAATTACATCTTAAATAACGGGAATCATTTAAGAAACTCTCGATAATGATCAGTGGTTTTGCTCTCAAGAATTTCAAAGTTTAATGTTTTCGAAAGGATTGGATTTTGGAGATTTCGATAGGGAATGGATCAAATTTGGAACGGTTTATTTCAAGAATCCAAAGGAAGAGAAGTAGGAGAAGTTGAAGATCCAAGAAGAATCTTGGAAACTTCCCAAACTATCCTGTTGTTTGGCTTCAATTTGGGAGTTTATTTAATATTGCAATCCTGCCAATTTTAATTGATTATGACTTATATTTGTATGACATGATCATACAAATAGCCTTGAAGATGTGAGGGTTTATGTCATACCAAACAACTACCTCGGAATCCTAAGACCAGTTAGGGCTTAATTTGCATAATATGATTATGAAAATGCCTAACGAAGAGTTGAGGATTTATGTTGCACTAGGCAAACTACATCGAAGTACTATGGCTTGGTTATTTAATTCTAAGAAAGTTTTGCTGAAGTAGATCCGAGTTTTGTTGATGACGATGGCCGTGCTGTCCACCATGCTCCAAGCTCCTCGTTGTTGCAGAGGTTTAGTTTTAGAAGTCATAAATCAGGAGATTAGAGAAGTGTTTTGGTTTAGAGGAAATCTTAAAATCTAAGTGTTTTTAATATTTAATTAACACAAATCTTAAAGTTGTTTAAACAAAACTGATTAAGATCCCACGGTTCCGTCATCCCGGCACCGTTATTTTCATTGAATTAACTTAGTCCAGATGAATTTGCTAAACTCAACTGAATGAGTTCCACACTTTCATTTAGACCGTGGGAAATCCCGTTAGCAACACGTGGGTTACATCATCAGAGGTATTCCCGATCATTCAACGAGACGTTTTAATTTAGTTACAATTGTAGTTTTTTTGTTCTGTTTGTGATTAAATCTTGAGTTATTTTATATTTTGGAATGTTGTGGCGGTGAATTTTATCTTGCAATGACTTTTATTTTTGTTTTGGTTTCAGTTCAGGGACTATCTTAAAGGTTTTGATTTTCATGCAAGAAAAAGTAAAGTACAGTGCATGTAAGGAAATTACAATAAAATAAAAGCGTACCTGGAGGGTCTTCCCGTCATCCCAAGCTGCACTTGAAATACATGTTAAGGCATTTAAATATTTTTTCAAGAAATACCTAGGTAAAGCTAAGGGAAAGGGTTTTGGTTGTCTACCAAGTTCCTAATCCTATAACTAGTCATCTCCTATGACGTCTAGGTTCTTGGTTTGGTTTAAGGATGATTTTCTTCATCAAAGAACAACTAGATTCAATTGTTCTTCTAAAACATCCCGTCATATTGAGGAAGTGCTTAGGACGAGTCCTGAACATCTTTTCAATATTTCTGGGATTGTTTTGAGTCCAAGTAAATTTAGTTGCACGTGTGAATTAATCATCTAGGGGTTTAAGTTTTGTTCCCTTGCTCAGTGAACTAGGACATCTGAATATCCTATAAGTGAAGTAACACTTCACTTGATACTCATTTAAGAGTTATAATAATAAGAGCTTTAAAAGAACAAATCAACTTATTAAGTGTTTTAGTGATTTAAACTTAATGATTTAATTTTAATTTTGACTTAATTATAAAAAATTAGTTTAAGTTTGGAATAGTGTTCAAGTCCTTTATGTTTTAAGTTTACTTTAAGTGTTTGGTTTAACTCTTAATGATTTCATTTAGGTGTGTTGTTAAATGATTTTAATTCAATTTAATTTTAATTTAATTTAATTTAATTTAATTTAATTTAATTTAATTTGATTTAATTTAATTTAATTTAATTTAATTTAATTTAATTTGATTTAATTTAATTTTAATTTAATTTAATTTAATTTTAATTTAATTTGGTTTGATTTAATTTAATTTAAATTTTAATTTAATTTAATTTTAAATTTTAATTTAATTTAATTTTAATTCAACTTAATTTGATTTAATTTATTTTGATTTAATTTTAATTTTCATCTTAATATATTAAATATGATTTAATTTAATTGTTAAGGTGTTAACTTGATTTAGATTTTGATTTAATTTAATCTCATCATCTTTAATTTAATTTAATTTAATTGTTAAATTGTTTAGCATTTTAAATTTTAAGTTAGGATTATCCATTTTAGTTAAGAATTAAATATTATTGAAGTGATTAATTTAGGGATTCATAAATTAAAGAATAAATATTCTCTTAATAATATCCCTACTTTAATAATTCCAATTTCTATTATTCTTCCAAAATTTCAATTAATTAATTAATTAAAGTTTTATTTTAATTATATTTGAAATGATTAGTAGGTTTCTACCCTCAATCATTTAAGTTTCAATCATCAAAAATCAGTTTAAAATCAAATATTTTACCCTCCCTTTTTTTTTGATAAATCCTAAAATTTTAATTAAGGGTTGAAATTTTTAATTACCCTTTTGCCCTTCAAGCTTAATAATTCTATAACTCACTAAACTAAGCTCAAGTGAACTTTAAATTTTTACGTAACCTCACTCATATGTCAATTAAGACATTAGAGGAGAAAATGTGATTTTTCTGTATTTAATTTATTTATGTAATTATTTTTTAATGGAAAATAGGGGTTTTCAAGGAAAATTCAATAACATGACCAAGGAAATATTTCTATCCTTAAGAAAATTATGGGATGTTCCTAATGACCAGAGGACCATTTGGGCTAATTTTGGTGATTTTTTTGAATTATATTTTATTTATTAGAATTATTTTAAATTTTGGAGTGTTAATTAATTTAGAAATAAAATAAAAGTTGAAAAATGGATTTTATATTTTTCAAAAATCTCTCTGACCTCAGGGAAATCAGAGAATCAAATTTTATATTTTTTTGATTTTTCTTTGATTTATTAGAATTATTTTAGTGGAAATGTTAAAGAAAATCATTTTTTAATTCAAAAATTATTTTAGGCATTTAAAATTCAATATCTTACCCTAGAGACTTAGGAAAAATATTTAGTTTGTTCCTAAGTGATTTGAATTCAAAATGTGACATTTTGGTGATTTTTAATATTTTTATGATTTTTATTATTTTTTAATTATTAAAAATATTAAAATAATGATAAAAATCAACTTTTTTAGAAAATTACAATTTTAATTTTCTTAAATTCCTCTGATATCAGAGAAGCCCCAAAACCATTTTTGTGAATTTTTGAAAAGTATTTTGTGAGTTATGAATTTTTAAAGTTTAATTTCACTTATGGGGCTTAATTAACCCATTTAGTGGGGCAAATCAAGTCCAATTGATATAAAATTTTTATGTGAGGTTCCCCTAACCCTAGAGAACAGTGGAGAGTTGTTTTCAAGTCAATTGGATTTGTAGTTAACCCTAATTAATTAAAGTTCAATTTTGGGTGTTTTGGCTAATTAGGGTTGTTCCATGTGAATTAACTCAAAACCTATTTTTCCTAGGTTCCTCTGGTCATAAGAAAGATTACCAAATTTTCCTAGAATTTATTTCTCAACATGCTAATTATTGGAATTAAAATACTCAAAACAATAACATGAACTTGGAAAATCAATAACTTCTCATAAGGATGGCCTCTGACCTTGGAAAATTCAGGGAATGTTCCCAAGTTCAGAGGCTTCAAAAGCCATATGGTCTCATGCCATGGTGAATTGCCTATGCAAATGATGAATTAAAACAATGCAGAGAGTAAATAAATCATTGAAAATAAAATACTTGATGAAATGACTTGATTTCTTTTCCACATTATTCTCCTCTGTTCACTGAGCAAGAGGGTATTTTTATTTTATTTTTATGATTTTTCTACACAAAGTTATGAATTTTCAAAGTTTCTGATATTTAATAAATACATTAAATACCCTATTTATCTACTTATCCATGCGGCACCAGCGAAATATCGGCAGCTCCGAACACCACGCGTCGCCATTTGATTCGTCACCGCTGTCTGACTCAGTGCCATGCGGCTCGCTGTTCATGCTCCATCTCCCGGTCTGACTTGATCCGGGCCATCCATTTGCGCGTGTATTGAATGGACGGCATCCACTCATCGTCCCCAATCGACCTCACCGGAGAGCCATCCATCTTCCAGGCTTGATATCTCTCTCGATTCTTAATCGATTTGTACGTTCTTATACTCTATGGATTCATCTTGAAGAGACGAACACATCCATACGGTTTATGTGGCATGAAATTGATGTAAACAAAATAGAGAATGTTCAGAAGCTCGGGAAGAAGAGAGAGCTCATACCTTTGCTCAGAGAAGTGTGGCTTCAATCTGAGAGTTGTTTCACCTTTGATTGAGTCCAAGTAAGCTCCGGATGAAGTCTCTGGTCCTGGGAATTGTCTAGACTTGAGTTCGACCAGACTCGATTCCAAAGCTTGGAGGCTAGAGCAAATGGGTGGCCTGGAGAGGGGGCTTCCACTAGGGAACTCCTTCTCTTGATCTTGTGCAGGTGTGGGTGAGTTCAATTTGAGTTTGGTGGAGAATTGGAAAGTGTTCTGGTTTTGGGTGGAATTTTGGCTGAGAAATTGAGCTCTGTGGATGGGGATTAGGGCAAATTATCACTGGGGATCAATTGCTCTAAGTGTAGAGGATGGTCTGAAATAATTTTGGCAGAGTTTCTGTATGGTTTGGTGCAACTCTTCCCTTGGCCAAGAGGGGGTGGGGTTTAAATAGGAGTAGCTGGAGGGCCTCCAAGGGGGGTTTGATGGCTTGGATCAGCTGCTTAGGTCAAGGGAAGAACAGCCATGACAGCCGTTGGGCATGGGGCATCTCAGCAAGGGAGAATTTCAATGTTAGGCTCACATGGAGCTCTCGGCCATGGGGTTTTCCGGTGGCTGTGGTGGCTGGCCGGCCAGGGTCAGGTCACCATCTTGACCAGTGAGGGCAGGGCTTGACAATGGTGAAGTCAATTGGAGTTGGCCATGTGTAAAGAGGGTGAATTGAAATGGAATGGGGGAAGGCTATTTTTTGGGTCTAAATGGGTCAACCCATGGTTTTGGGCTAGGTTCACCATCCAAGGCTGGCTTGGACTGAAGATAAAGCTATTTGGCTCAGCTTAATTAGTGGGGAGAAGTTACCATCCAAGTACAATTAGGCTTAAGCATGGTTTAGGGGAATCATGGGAGTGGTTAATCACTCTTAAGAGAATCATTAAAGGGTCCCCTCTTCTTACCATTTTGAGTATGGTGAAGTGTCCAAGGCTTTCATGGCTCCCATGTGGCTCATGTATGGCTTCATGGCTCCATTTGGCTTGGGAAAAGTCAAGTCAACTTTCATGGAAAAGGGTTTATGGAATTTTGAAAATTTTGGGGTTATTTGATGGGATTTGGCATAATACCATTTTTAGTTTGATTTTCATGATGGGTTTTGCACTTAGGGAATGATATTAATTATGTGGGGATGAGATGAGATTGAAATATGGGCTTTGGGATGGGTTTGGGCTTTTAAAATTTTGTAAAGGTGGGTTTTAAAAATGGCTTAAGGGAATGGGCTTTTATGTTTCAAAATGGGCTTTTAGATGAAAACTTTTGCAAAGAGCCATGCTAAATAAATGTTGGGTTTGGTTTAGGGATGTGTCATGAGTGATTTGTGACAAATTTGAGGTGATTTGGAATTGAATTGAGTCTAATTTGGGTCCCCTTGGTGATAGGGTCAAAATAGGTCAAAATGGACTAATTTGGGCTAAGGTTGGGCTAGTGTTGAAATTGATGTAAATTCAATGTTGAGAAATGTTTATGGGAGTGTAAAAAAGAGTTTTCAACCTTGGTTGGGCTTTAATTTTGGGATTTGGGCCTATTTGGGTTCGTGGTGGATTTAGGCCTATTTAGGGAATTTTGGGTTTAGGTTGAATTTGAGTAAGGTTTGGGTCCAAATTTTGGGCAAACTATGTTAGTGTTTTGTTTGTAGAGATGTTAGGGAAGATTTAGAAAAGATTTGGGACCAATTGGGGTTGAATTGGGTTGGTTTGAGCTAGGTTTAGGTCATGGGCCAAAATTGGGCTTTAGGCCTCAAATTGAAATTGGGCTCAAATGTCAATTAAATTGGACTTAGATTTGGTCTAAATTGATGATGGGGATATTGAATTGAAGCTTAGAATTGAATTGGACCAGAATTGAGATCAATTAGGGTGGTTTGGTTTGACATTGGGTTCACTTGAGTTTAAAATGGGTCAAATTGGGGGTTTTGGTGAAAGTGGGGTAAATTGACAAAATTGGCCCATGGTGTAGTTAAAAAAAATGAAATTGAGAATATTTGGGATTTTCTGGAATTTTCTGGGAACTTTTGGAATTTTTGGATTTTTGGGTCAAGAGGGGCATTTTGGTAATTTGGAGGGTATTGGGGGTATTTTTGGAAATTTTGGTATATTTGGCTGTAAATGATCAATTTGATTGGTGGGGAAATGTTCAAGGTTGATTTTGGAAAAGTTTTGGGTGATTTGGAAATTTTGGTGGTTTTGGGTAGTTTCAAGGGCTTTTAGTAGGTTTGGTGGGTCCGGGGGTCAAAAATTGAAATTTTGGAAAAATGAAATTGAGCAAGTGTGAGTGAAATGGAATCATTTTGGTTGAGCCATGAAGTCATATTAAGCCCATATGAGCCATGAAGCCATATTAAGCCCATATGAGCCGTGAGAGGACTCATTTGAGGCATTCACTATGTTGTTCCTAACCCTCTTAGCCAGGAGCTTAGGGGTTAAGGACCATCCATATGAATTTCCTACATGAGTCAGGAAGTCAAGTTGGGTGAGAGTGTGGTTTTAGGACTTGGAATGTGTGTGTGAGAGTGTAGTGTATGTGTAAGTCAGCCCTCACCAGACCAGGCCACCCAGGGTGATCCTAAGGCCAAAGAGTCATATTGGGAACTCATCCTTTAAACCTCCACATTTGATCTCAACCCTCTAGGTGATTAGGGGTTTACAATCAAGCTTGTGGGGTTTGCAGGGAGTTAAGAAGTGGTTGAGTTTCTAAAGGGGTAGGTTCCATCTCCAGTCCTCTAAGATAGTCAAAGGAAAAGCCTAAGGCTAGATCCTAAGTACTAAAGAGAGAAGAGAAGACCTCATCAAAAATGAGGTCAACAATACTTATCTGAAATATTCCTTCAAGTGATCCTTTGAATCCTACTGACTCCAATGCAAAGTACAAGACTTTAACAACACAAACTCTTACAAACTCTCACTTACTACTCAAGGAATTGAGTAGTAACACTCAAAGTAACTAAAATAAACTAAAATAAACTCACTAAACACTTAAGAAAAGTATTTGGTGGCTGTCTAGAACTATTTCCGGGAGCAAGAGAGCTATGTTTTATGTAGAAATGTCTCCTATTTATAGAGCTTCAAAAAAGACCAGGGGTTGCTTAAGGGACCTCTTGAATATTTTTCCAAATTCAATGAATCTCCTAGAAAGTAACTATGGCACCTAGGCGCCGGGATCTGGCGCCTAGGTGCCGAGATCTGGCGCCTAGGCGCCGGTCTCTATGACCAGATCTTCTCACCCCTTCACTTTGGATCGCACCTCTTCACGATTAAAACCATTTTCTTGTGTCCAGATGCATTGTATCACTTCTCCTATGTATCAGGAGTAACTTCCAGTCTTCTAGAAGGTCTGTTAACCGCTTAACACTGTCAAAAATAACTGCCCAAAGTTGTCAAAAATCTTAATTGCTTCAATATTGAACTGGCGCCTAGGCGCCAGACCTATAATTTTGGCAACTTTGCTTTTTAGCTCTATTTTTTCTCCTTTTTGCACCTTTTTCCTTCTTGAACTTTTTTTTTTCATTACCTATATCTAAAAACATAAAAATACCTTTTATTAAAGCATAATATCCTTAAAAATTAAATCATAAATATGGCATAAAAATAGGTACTTTAAGTGGACCAACTAGTAACAGTTTTCAATGGTCTTCTGAAAGGTTAAATCCTAAAAGGTAGCCAACATTCATGAAAATGATGCTTTTGTGATGCTAGCAAGTCAAGTTGCTGCAATTTCAAGGAAGATAGACCAATTTGGGATGAATTTTTCTCAGCCAACTTCCATGATTGAAGAAAATTCGTTAGACCAAATGGTTTATTCTCAAACTTCATCAGAAACCTTGAATGCCATAAGTGAGCCTAATAACCCATATTCTAATTATTATAACTCAGGCTAGAAAAATCATCCAAACTTTAACTGGAATACCAATAATCAGGGTGGTAGTAATCAACAATGGGGGAACAACCAAGTAAACTCATTGGAAAACTAGAACAACCAAGGGAATAATAATTATAGACCAAACTATCCTCCCGGTTTTAACAATACTTCATAATTTAAGGAGAAGAAGTTGTCTATTGAAGAATTGATGTTAAAACTGAGAAATCAATTACAAAGTCAAGGAGCTTACAATAAGAAATATTGAGAATCAATAGGGACAGATTGCCAATTCATTAAGTAATAGATCCCAAGGAACGCTTCCTAGTAATACTAATGTAAATCCAAGGCACAAGACTAAAGAGCAAGTACAAGCTATTCAGTTGAGAAGTGGAAGAGAGTTGGAATGTAGAGTTCAAAAAGAGATTAAAGTAGAGAAAAAAGAGATTGAAAAACCAAAAAAGGACACTCTGAAAGGTTTGAAAAGACCTATTTCTCCACCTAAGGTTGATTTAGAAAAGCCACCACCTCCATTTCCTCAGAGACTTCAACAACAAAAATTTTCAAAATTCTTGAAGATATTTAAGAAGCTTACAATCAATATTCCATTTGCTGAAGCCTTAGAACAAATGCCAAGCTATGTGAAATTTATGAAAGATATTCTCAACAGAAAGAGGAAGTTTGAAGATAATGAGACTGTTGCACTTAGTGAAGAGTGTAGTGCAATAATTCAGAAAAAGCTTCCTGAAAAGCTTAAAGATCCTGGAAGTTTTACAATTCCATGAGCAATTGAAGACAAATTTTTTGGAAAAGCTTTATGTGATTTGGGTGCAAGCATTAACCTTATGCCTTTATCAATATTCAACAGACTGGGATTAGGAGAAATAACTCATACTAATGTAACTCTGCAATTAGCTGATCGTTCGATCACAAATCCTAAATAAGTTATAGAAGATGTTTTGGTGAAAGTGGATCAATTTATCTTTCCTTTTGATTTCATTGTGTTGGATATGTAGGAAGATAAAGAGATACCAATAATTTTAGGGAGACCTTTCCTAGCCACAGGCAGAGCAATGATAGATGTGCAAAAAAGGGAATTAACGATGCGAGTTAATGATCAAACTGTTACATTTAATATTTAAAAGTTAATGAAATATCTTGCAAGAGGTAAAGATGATAAATGTTATAGGATGAATGTTATCAAATTTTTGAGTGAATGTCATTTCAAGTCAACTTATGAAGAGAAATCTGAAAGTAAAGAATTTGAACATAAGCAAGAAGAGGAATTACAAGATTCTGAAGATTTTCATGCGGAAGATTTAAATTATGTTCATGAAAATTTTGAAATGTTTGGCATGACTGAAAAAGATTAATCTTTTGGTCCATCAATTGAAAAACCTTCTGAACTTGATTTAAAGATGCTTCCTAATCAATTAATTTATGTCATTTTAGGTGATTCCTCAATTTTGCCAGTTATAATTTCCTCTCAATTAACTGAAAGAGAAGAAGAGAGTTTGCTTGAAGTTTTAAAGAAATATAAGAAAGCCTTTGGATGGACAATAGTTGATATTAAAGGAATCAGTTCTTCAATTTGTATGCATAGAATCCTTATGGAGGATAACTGCAAACCTTGGGCTGATCCTCAAAGGAGATTAAATCCTATCATGAAAGAAGCTGTAAAAAAAGAAATCTTAAAGTGGTTGGATGCTATAATTATATATCATATTTCAGATAGTGCATGGGTTAGTCTTGTTCACTATGTACCTAAGAAAGGAGGACTTACTGTGACTGTGAATGAAAAGAATGAAATAATACAAGTAAGACAAGTTATAGGGTGGCGAATATGCATTGATTATAGAAAATTAAACCTTGTCACCAGGAAAGACCCTTTTCCACTTCCTTTTCAAGCTCAGATATTGGATAGACTGGTTGGGCGTAAATACTTTTGTTTTCTGGATGGATATTTTGGTTACCACCAAATTCAAATTGCTCTTGAGGATCAAGAAAAAACAACGTTTACAAGTCCTTATGGTACATTTGCTTTTAGAAGAATGCCCTTTAGTTTATGTAATGCCTCTGCTACATTTCGGAGATGTATGATGACAATTTTCTGCGATTTAATACAAAAAGAAATTGACGTTTTTATGGATGATTTTTCAGTGTTTATAATTTCATTTGAATCATGTTTAGAACATCTATCTAAAGTTCTAAAACTCTGTAAAGAAACTAATTTGGTCCTTAACTGGGAGAAATGCCAATTTATGGTAGCAGGAGGAATTGTTTTGGGACATCATATATCAAAAAATGGTATGGAAGTAGATTCTGCAAAAATTCAAGTGCTCTCTAATTTACCTTGCCCAGCTAATGTAAAGGGAATTAGAAGTTTTTTGGGACATGCTGGATTTTACAAGCATTATATTAAAGACTTTTCATAAATTTTGGAAGCCTTTATGCCGTTTACTGGAAAAAGATGTGATTTTTAATTTTGATGATGATTGCCTAAAAGCTTTTAAAACTTTAAAAGAAAAATTAATCACTTCACCTATTATAGTTTCACCTAATTGGGAAAAACCTTTTGAATTAATGTGTGATGCTAGTGATTATGCTATTGGAGTACGTTTTAGGTTATAAATATGATAAAATTTTCAAAGTAATTTACTATGCTAGTAAAACTCTTAATGAAGCTAAAATTAATTATACCACAACTGAGAAAGAGTTATTAGCTATAGTATTTGCCTTTGATAAATTTGGATCATATTTGTTTGGAAATAAATGTGTGGTGCATACTGATCATTCTGTTATTAAGTATTTAATGAAGAAAACTGATGCAAAACCAATATTGATTAGATGGATTCTTATTTTGCAAGAATTTGATTTTGAGATAGTAGATAGGAAGGGTGCTGATAATCAAATTGCTGATCATCTGTCCAGGCTTGAAACTGAAAAAATCTCTCTGTGATGCTGAAGAAATTAATAAACATTTTCCTGATGAAAAATTGTTCTCTGTTAATAAGTGGTGTGTTCCATGGTATGCCGACATTGTAAACTTTATTGTCAGTGATATTTTACACTATAGTTTGACATACCAGGAGAAGAAGAAATTTCTATCTGAAGCTAAGACTTATTTTTGGGATGACCCGTTTTTATATAAATAATGAAAGGATTTAATTATTTCAAAGATGTGTGCCTTAAGAAGAAACTTGTGAAATTATTCAAAAATGTCATAATTCTGATTATGGGGGACATTTTGGAGTTGATAAAACTGCATATGAAATCTTACAATCTTGGTTTTATTAGCCTACAATTTTTTAGGATGTTAATGTTTATATTAACAATTGTGATCAGTGTCAACGCGTAGATAATATTTCTAGAAGAAATGAGATGCCCCTCAATTATGTGTTGGAAGTTGAAATATTTGACATTTAGGGATTAGATTTCATGGGACCATTTATACCATCTTTCGGAAATACATTGATAGAAGTAGACTATTTATCGAAATGGATAGAAGCTATTACTTTACCTCAATTTAATGCTCAAAGTGTTGCAAAGTTTTTAAATAAGAATATATTTTGCAGATTTGGAATACCAAGCGTAATCATAACTAATATGGGAAGTCATTTTAGAAATACAATTATGGAGAAGTTAGTAAAGAAATATCATATTAACCACCGCATTGCTACTGCTTATCATCCGCAGACAAGTGGTTTGGTTGAATTATCCAATCGTGAAATTAAAAGAATATTGGAAAAGACTGTTAATCCATATAGAAAGGATTGGTCAATCAAATTGGATTATGTTTTGTGGGCCTATAGAACTGCCTACAGAACTCCTATAAGAATGTCCCCATATAGGCTAATTTTTGGAAAAGCTTGTCATTTACCAGTTGAACTTGAGCATAAAGCATATTGGGTTATTATAGAGTTTAATTTTAATTTAAAAGATGCTGGAGAAAAGAGATTGTTGCAATTAAATGAGCTTGAAGAGATAAAGAATGAATCTTACGAAAATGCTAAGATTTATAAAGAAAATATGAAGTTGTGGTATGATCGGAAGATTCTTACTAAAAATCTTGAGCCAGGGCAAAAAATTTTACTATATAATGCTAGATTGAGAATTTTTGCTGGAAAACTTAAGTCCAGGTGGATGGGCCAATTTATTGTGATGAAAGTTTATTCATATGGAGCTGTGGATGTTAAAGATCCTAAGACTGGAAAAATATTTAAAGTGAATGGTCATAGACTTAAACCTTACTTTTCAGTAATAAGCTCTGGGTATGTCAGGCTGATACCGTTAAACTAAGAGTTTTGTGGGAAACAACTCATATTTATCGATGTGTTTTGCTTTATGTTTGCTTTGTGTGCTTTTATTTGGGTTGATTTGAGTAATGTGGTAGCATTTTGGAGTTTTTTATGTTATAGTGGTGTTTATTTGACCTTATTTGATGACTTAGAGGAGTCTGAATGAAGGTTTTGACGTTTGGTAGAACTATGCAAAAATGTGCCTTGGCGGGTATGCGTCGCTAGTTGGCGCATAGGTGCCACAGTTATAAAAAAATGAGAAAAATGAGCTTCTAGAAGCTTAAATCGTGGGTGAGTAGTTTTTGGAGTTATTAAGGAGTTTTAACACATCTAGGGTCGGTTTTGTGCCTTCCTCAGTCTATAAAAAGACCCTGAATTTATGAGATACTTGCCCCAGTTCTTTTTTTCATTCTTGAGTCTTAAAAAGAGTATTTTGAGTGCAAAAATGTCTTCCTGGGAGAGCAAAGTTAAGAAGAAAGAGGATGCCAACAAGAAGAAGTTTATTTGTGATAGTGCGCAAGAGTTATATAATGGATTTTGGCTGTGAGTATCCAAGGAATAGCAGAAAGAATTATGAAGATCGAGGCCGATGTGGAGTCTATTGATGCAAAGGTAAATGAAATTAATGCACATTTAGCACATATTGGATGGCAACTCAAAATGCAATTCAATCATACAAGTCACGTAGAAGAAGCAGATAGAGCAATGTTTCTGAAAAACAAATGGATAAAAGCAGAAGATGTAAGAGTTTTCAATCATCACTCGTTTTATCAGATTTACATTCCAGAAGTTTCAAATGAAACTAAGGGTGGATCTGGATATAATCCACCTAATGGAGATTGGAATTAAATTAAGTGTGATTATGTGTGTTTAGTGTTTTAAGTGTGTGGTTATTTTTTTTAATTTTTGTGTTTGTTGCACTTTACATGTGTTTGTTACATCTCAATGATGTAAATTTGTGGTTTAATTACATGTGTTTGAACTTATGTTTTGAGGAATTTCATCCAAAATGTTTGGATAGAAATTTGTAGCTTGTATTAAGTGTGTTTGTTTTGATATTTAAGTAATATAAGTTTTTGTTTGTGTGAGATTTGTGTGGAATCATTGGATATTAAAGTGTACTTTTAGAGTATTAGAAGAGTTTATGAGGAGAAATAATTATTTGAAGTTATTAAAGGTGATTAACTCAGATTTTTGATGGAATTAACTTGATTGCTAAAATTTGGGCAATGGCGACTAAGCGCTAAACCGACGACGCATAAGCACCAGTTTTCGCGGATATGAGCCATATGCCTCGCGCATAGGCCCTGGTTCACGAAAATTGATTTTCTACAGTTAAAACCCGAAATTTGTCATTTTTAACACTTCATCACCTTCAATCTCTCGATTTCGCGAAATAGGAGCCTAGGGCATCACTAATCTGGATCATTTTAGAGCCGATTTCGTCAAAATTTGTTTGATTTAAATTCCTTAAGGAATGATCACTACTCCTAAGTAAAAATTTTTTATTTTCACTATGTATTTTGAGTACATTATTGAAAAATCCAAAAATTACTATTCATGGTGAAAATTTGAGGAAAAGTATGAGAATTTGCTTGGATTTTATGGAGTTTGCCTTTAGAAGTTGAGTTAAAAAGTTTAGTTTAAAATTGAAATTTATGGTGAATTTTATGTATATTTTTAGAGATGGCTCCAAAATCAAAACGCTCGAAAGAAAAAGCAAAATTTGATTCTGACAAATTTGTCAGTTCTTGAGCAGAGAATCGTTACGTCAATACACTCGCATCACTGAAATCAATTCCAGAATGAGTTTTAAGCAAGCCAGGAGGAGATATTGAGGAGATGATTGCTATAAGGAATTTGGAAAGATACTGTTGCTTCTCCGCTGTTGCAGTTGTTTCTATTGTGAGAGAGTTCTATGCTAACTTGCCAGCAACTGAGGTAAATTTGGTAATGGTTACGGGGCAACAAGTGGATTTTTCACCTACAGTAATTAATACTTTTTACCGATTACCTCCTGCGATGTTTTGTTTTGATGCGAATTATCATCCTTCTCAGGGAGAGTTAGATGAGATTATGGCCTTTCTTACTGATGGACGAGGTTTATAGAAGATTACAAATGAAAGAAGAGTGAATTTCCAAGCCTCTAAGTTAAATGCAACTTCAAAGGCATGACATTACTTCATCTCATCTAAGCTTCTGTCTTCAAGTCATGTCAGTGAAGTTACAAGTGAGAGAGCTGTTTTGAACCATTGTATTCAGTAGGGAAAGCTTTTAGATATTGGAGCTATTATTTTTTATTATATTTTGAACTCTGCTACTACAGCAGGTATGGGTTTTCCTTCACTGATTTACTCAATTTGTGAGCAGTTTGGTGTTAAGTCTGAAATATGGGAGGAGGTTCTTTAGCCACTTAGACCTATTACCAGTGTAAATGTGAATACTTACACTGTGCATTCAGTATTTGGCTGGAAAGGAGGATCTGTTAGAGCTTCCAGTGCTTCTGCTTCTACTTCTCATGCTTCTAATGCACATGCATCATCCTAAAGAGATTCACAAACTGGATTATTATAGAAGATTTTAAAGAAGGTGAGTCTTACCAGAGAGCATATTAGAGATATGGATGGAAAGGTAGAGAATATAGAGAGGTGTATTCAAAAATATGATGATTATGAGGAGAAATATCATCAATACATAGATAAACTGAGTAGAGGAAATCATAGTGCTGAGATGTCACCTCATCCTTATTTTGTACCTTATGTGCCATCCAGAGATTGGAATGAGAGAGATGATGATGATGATGACGATGATGAGCACGATTTGATTTTTTTATGTGTTTTTGAGTTTGTTATGTTTGTATTTGTATTGTATGATGTATGGATTTTTATTTGTTGGTGTTTTTATATGAACTCTGATGTTGTGTAGATTATAGTTGGACTATTTCTATTTTGCAAATTCAGATGTTTTATTATGTAATATGTGATGTATTTGTGGTAGTAAATATTTTATGTGTTTCTTGTGTTTGAGTTTTTATTAGTGTCTAATTTAATTCCTATAAATATTAGAAAAACTTAGAACTCTATTAAAAACCACTATTTATATAACATGTTCAAACTTTTCAAAATTTGCTACCATTTATTTTCTAGTATGTTGTGATTTGTGTTATGTTAAGTTGGTGTGTATTTGCTTTGAAAACCTCCATTATTGTAGAAGTCCTTTGAAATTTTAAAATTTCTATTTTATGAAAAATTTGAAAAACTGAATTTGATCTAATGTTTACTTCTGTTTTTAAATTTTTATTCATGCATATTTTAAAGTATTAAGATTCCTGCAACCATGTTATTCTTGTTTTTTTAATTCTTTCCCATGTATCATTTTTATGCTTAAATGTTTTATCCTAATTAAAAATTAAAGTTTGGGGGAATTTAAAAACAAATTTTCAAAAACTAAAATTTTATTTGTTCTCATAAATATTTAAAAAAAATTTGATTTTTGATTGAAAATAATTATTTATATGAAGTTATATTAGAGAAACAAAATTTTGAATATAGAAATGAGTGAGAGAATTTAATTAAAATTTTTAATAATATTGAAAAATTTAAAGTTAAAATTTTCTTAGTAAAGAAATGTTAAATATAGTTAAATTATCTTTAGTAAGAAGTGATGTATTTTGGATAAATAGAATATTTGACTTTTATTTTTCAAAGCTTAAATTTCTTTTAATGAGAAATAACTTTTAACACTATTATTATGATTTTTAAGTGATGGATATATATCAGACCATTTTTGTAAATGAAAGGGTGGAATTTAAAATCATTAAAGATCTATCTAGATAAAGTAAACATTGCCTTATATATATATATATATATATATATATATATATATATATATATATATATATATATATATATATTTCAATGGAGGTGGCGGTCGTATGTGCTCTGCTAGGGTTTCAATGGAGCTGTTAGGCATTGGTGGAGGCGGTGAATTCCTTGGGCTGAAGAAGGTGGTTGGGAGGAGAAGAAAGCCACTTTTTCTCTTCAGCATTCTCAGGTTTGGGTGGGAGAGTGGTTTTTACCCTTCCCGGGCATTTCTTATTTTTACTTTACTTGGAGTGGTACTGTTCCATTGAGATATGGCAACAGAACTTACTAGAGCTGACCCTCATTTCATTGGGAGGGGCACATTTGCAGAAGTTATTGTAAGAAAGGAAGGAGGCACCACTCTTGGAGATAAACTAGTTTTCCCCTGCTATTTCATGATGCCATGGAGGGTAAGGCCGAATGTGAATTCATTAGAAAATGTACCAAAGCCTGACTTGAATCTGGTTTCTGGAACTGATGCGGATGTGGCTGGAGTTACTGATAAGAATAGAGTAGGCCCTTCAGGTTTTACTGCTGCTGGGCAGTATGCTGATCAGATCATTGAGATAAGGGATCCTTCTGATGAAGGTGTACAAATTCAACAAAATTCATTAGAGCTCCAATCTACTGAAGAGGAAGTAATACATGCTAGTTCAGAAGCAGGTGACACCTTTATAACTCCTACATAACCCATTACTGGTGACTCAGCCTAGCTTGTCCTTGATGATTTAACTACAGCAGCAGAAGGAGCATGGTCTCAACAAAAAAGCAGGAGAAGAAGAAAAGATATCATGGAACTAAAAAATTTATCTAAGTCTAACATAATTGGTATGGACAATTCTTCAGCCACTCCCACTAGAATAACTAGGGCTGGTAAGGCCATTCATCATGATTAATCTTCTTTGCTGGAATGTTAGGGGTGTTGCAAGTCCTGACACCCTTAATAGACTCCTTCATTTAAACAGGACTCACAAACTGTGGATTTTTGCTTTGTTGGAACCTTTGGTGCATACTAATACCTCTAAAATTACAAAAAAATTCCCTGGCTTCCATTTTCAGTCTTATTATAATAATAAGATTTGGGTCTTTACTAGGAAGGGACTGAATTGCAATATTGTACTTGATAATTATCAATTTTTGCATCTTCAGTTTGGTTTGGATCAATTCAATGGCTGTGCTACATTTGTTTATGCTGGCTGTACTCCTACATATATGTCTTCTCTTTGGGCTGAGCTGTGTAATATTAGTGCTAACAATCCTTCCAACTGGATTGTGAGAGGTGATTTTAATTGTATTAGAGAACCTAGTGAGAAAAAAGGTGGCAGAACTTCTGATCTTCACTCCATGTTGGAATTCTCACAGAATATAACTACCGCTGGATTGTTTGATATGGGCTTCATTGGGTCTCCCTTGACCGGTAGAGGGGTAAACTATTAGAGAGAATTGATAGAATTTTGGCTAATGATTCCTAGCTGAACATGTTTCATCTGCACAGATCCACTTCTGATCATTCATCACTTTTGATTCAGATTTCCTTTTGCCCTTATAAGGGATGCTCCCCATTCAGATTTCTCAATGTTTGGAGTGATCATTCTAACTTCTTAGAGGAGGTGATAAGAGCTTGGAGAGTTCCAGATTATCCCATATGCAATCCACTTAATAAACTTTGGAGGCTACATAAAAATGTGGCTTATCATTTAAGGAATTGGAATAAGCACAGTTTTGGGAATGTGTTTCAACAAGTAAGGGATGCTGATACTAAAGTGCGATTGCTTGGAAGCTAACCAAGACCGGGGTGTGAATCAGGATCAAGATCTGATTTCTGCTCATACTCAATTATTACAAGCTTTGGACAGGGAAGAGAATTTTTTTTAAAAAAAAGCTGCGGTTAACATATATCTTTTTGGGGACAGGAACACTAAGTATTTCCATGCCATGATTAAAAACAGAAGGAAGATTAATGCTATTCTTAGAATCAAGGATTCTGTTGGTAATTGGGTTACTGATCAACATGCTATTTCACAAAGTGTTGTACAGTACTTTCAATCTCTGTTTGCTGCCCAACCTACATCATTAAATTCTTTGTTTGCTGAGGTTTTTTCAGGAAACTATGCCTATGTAAATCAGCTTAACTTGACCTTACTCCCTGATGAAAAGGAAATTTTGCATGCTTTAAAAAGTATTGATGGAAATAGGACTGCTGGTCCTGATGGCTTCACGTCAAATTTTTACCTAAAAGCTTGGGACATTGCGAGCACTGATCTCATTAAGGCTGTTCAATCTTTCTTCTCAGGAATTGTTCTACCAAAATATTTTGCTGCATCTAGCATTGCTCTCATTCCTAAGGATACTCAAAAATCAAGCTGGGCAGATTTCAGACCTATTAGTCTCACCTCTACCTTTTCTAAAATCATTAGCAAGATTATAGTGGGGAGATTGCAACCTCATCTTAATCATTTGATTAGCTCTAACCAATCTGCTTTTGTGCAGGGGAGAAACATCACTGACAATTGCTTGCTTGCTCAGAAGTTGTTACTGGATATTGATAAGGGCTGTAGGGGGCAGAATATCATTTTTAAGTTGGATCTCAAAAAAACTTATGACACTATTAGTTGGCATTTTATAGATCTGGTGCTTATAGCTCAAGGTTTCCATCCCTCCTTCTGTAATTTAATTCAGAGATGACTCTCAAGTGCTTATTATAGTGTCCTTGTTAATGGTAGCAGCTTTGGTTTTTTTAAAGCAGGTAGGGGGTTAAAGCAAGGTGATCCCCTTTCCCCAACTGTTTTCATTTTGGCCTTTGACTATTTTTCCAGGATTATTAATGCTGCTCATAATCACTACCCCTACCTAAATTATAACCATGGCTCCTCCCAAATTATCAGTCATCTGGCCTATGCAGATGATGTAATTATTTTCACTAATGGGAGTAAGCAAGCTATCAGAAAAACTATCCAAATGACAGAACATTTATCCAAGGTAGCTGGTCTTGAACTCAATAGAAGGAAGTGTCAGTTTTTGACTGGGAAAAGGTATAAACATCAGCAGTGGGTGAAAGAGTTCTCTGGCTTTTTGGCTGCTGAACTTCCTTTAAAGTATCTAAGGGTGTAGTTGATCAAAGGCAGGAGAAAATAGTCCTAATATAATGAGGTGGTACACAAGATCACATCAACTTCAAACTGTTGGACTAATACTTTCTTGTCGATTGGAGGTAGATTAACTTTGCTAAAAAGTATTTTATCAACCTTCCCTCTTTATACCATGCAGATGATTAGAATGAAAAAAAGTACCCAGAAGATGATTGAAACTATCTTCAATAAATTTCTTTAGGAGGGTCAGTCCAAGCAACACCATTGGACTGTGTGGAATAAATTTTGTAAACCTATAAAGGCTGGGGGCTTGGGCATCAAGAGCTTTCAACAGATGAGCCACCTTTTTTACTGTAAACAATGGATCAAATTCAGAAGGCAAGATACTATGTGGGCTAAATTATTAAAGGAGAAGTATTGCAGGAAATCACATCCAAATGTTGTTTTGCCAAAGCTGGGGGATTCAAAACTCTGGAAAAATTTGCTGAAAGTGAGGGAAACAGCTAACCAGTTCTTCTGCTGGGAGGTTGGAGCCGGGGATGTAAATTTTTATTATGATAACTGGATTCCAGATGTTCATTTAACTTTCACTAATGAGATAAATCATCATCTTACGGTTTCGGATTTACAGGTGGAGGACCGAGTGGAATGTTAGTCTTCGAGAGAGGTGTTGGATGAGGAAAGTGTGCAGCAGATCCTTGTCATCCCTATTGAACCAACTAAACCTGATAAAATTTTGTTGAAGCAATCTAACAAACAATCCTTTAACAGCATGATACGCAATTCCTTCACTTCATGGTCTGACACCAATTCGGGGGGAGAAGATCTGGACCAGGCTATTGTCTCCATCTATGTCTTTTTTCTGTTGGAGATTATTTCATAAGTATCTTCCATTGGATGATATCTTGAAGTTAAAAGGGCTGAGAACTGCCTCTAGATGCTGGTTATGCCATTCTCATGAAGAAACTGTCTCTCATCTTTTCCTAAATTGATCTGTCACAAACCAAGTATGGAATGCTGTGTTACATCAACTAAATTTAACTCAACTTAAATATAACTGGATATCCTTGGAGGCTTGCGGGAGGATCTGGAAAGATGAGCAGTGGTACCAAGTTCCTTTAGTCCTCTGCTGGTTTGTATGGATGGCCAGAAATCAAGCTAAGTATGAAAACAAACCTTATCTGATTAATACTATTGTGGCTAATTGTTGTAGCTTACTAAACAAACACTCATTGTTGGAATGCTCCACCAAAAGAAAAACTATTTTGCTGAGATGGTCCCTGCCTTCCATGCCATGGATTAAAATCAATATTAATGGCAGTTTTACCCCTTCATCTGCTGGTATAGGTGCTGTGTGCAGAAACTCTCTGAGTCAGTTATTGTGGTTTTTTCATGCACCCATTGTCTCTTCATCATCTTTGGATTATGAGCTTCAGGCTGCTCACTGGGCACTTGTTACTGCTAAAGCACTCAATTATCATTATGTTTAGATAGAATCTGACTCACAACAATTGGTTAATATTCTGCAGGGGTTCTCTCCTCCTCCTTGGAATTTGGTCTATTTTCTCAGAACCATTCTCTCTACTTTTGGTTTTTTTACACTTAAGCAGTCTCATATATTTAGAGAGGGTAACCAACCTGCTAATTGGTTGGCCAAAAATGCTACATCCACTAGTAATACAGTTTTTTCTGTTACACCTTTTGAGCCTCTAAGGCTTTTACTATTATGGGATTTGACTAATATTCCCTTTCTCAGATGTATGTAACCTTTTTAATTGAATGAATTTTCCCTATATATATATATAAAGAAAGAAAAAGAACAAAAAAATAGTATGCAAAAAGGAAGGAGAAACTTGAGGATTTAAGAGCCTAATAAAAAATTTGTTCCATACCTAAAGTTTAAAATATCAGTTTTGAGAAAATCTAAAGCTTAATGTTATAATATTGTAAGTAAAATAATTTCCAAATGAAAATTTTTAAGTGAGGAAGATGAAATGTTTGAATCCTATATTTTGAAAAATCTACAAGTATTTCTGAAATAGATAAGAACTAATATTTTTCATTATCCTTTACTTAAGAACCTTCAAAACTTTATTTTGGTCTCATTTACAAAAATTTTTTCTAAATTGAAGTATTTCATTTATAGAACAAAATTTTGTAACTTTCATAAAGAAACTCATTTACATAATTTGCATGTTAAGATTTTCTATGTGATTAAGTGTCACTTGATGACAAATAACATTTTAAGTTTGGGGAATTTTGATACACCTAAAATATATAGTGTTTTTAAATACATTTTTATACATTTTTTTGACGATATTGCACTTTAATAGAAGGTATATTTGTGTTTTTATTGTAGGTATGATTAAAATGACTGACTATGATGAAAGGAGCAAAAAAGGATCAAATTTGGAGCAAAAATTGAAAGGTGTGCAAAATTAGCCTCAGGCGCCTATGCACCGGATAGCTGGCACATAGGCGTCTGATCCATGAAAATATACACATTTTTATGCCTTGATTTTTATTAAATTTTTAAGGATATTATGCTTTAATGAAAGGTATTTTTGTGTTTTTGGATATAGGTGATGGAAAAATGTTCAAGAAGAAAAAAAGTGAAAAAGGAGCAAAAAGAAGCAAAAAGGAGCAAAAATTGAGCCAAAATGCAAAATTGTCAAAATTATTGGTCTGGCGCCAAAGCGCCTAAGCACCAGGTCGATATGGGATCTGTCAAGATTTTTGATGACTTTTGGATGGTTATTTTGACGGTGTTAGTGGTTATTGGACCTTCTAGAAGAGCGCAGTTGTTTCTGGTTTATAGGACATGTGATACAATGTATTTGGACGCTTGGAAATGGTTTTAATCTCGAAGAGGTGCGATCCAAAGTGAAGAGGTACGAAGAACTGGACGCAGAGTCTGGCGCTTAGGCTGCAGATTCCGGTGCCTAGGCACCAGATTCCGGTGTCTAGGCGCCAGATTCCGGCGCCTAGGCGCCAGACACAGCTTCTAGAAGATTCATTGAATGTGGACACAATTTGAAGAGGTGCCTTGAGGCAACCCTTGAAGCCTATAAATAGTAGGGTACTCCTTCAGAAAAAATCACCCCCTATCTAGAGCCCCATATAGAGAGAGAATTAGAGAGATACTTTAGGGCCACATTTTACTATCCTTCATAAATTAGTTAGTTATTTTATTTAGAGTTTGTATTGAGAGTTTAAAGAGTTGGTGCTTTTGAATTTTAATTGCTTTGGAGTCAGAAGAATTCAGAGGTTCAGTAGGAGAAACACTTGAGATAAATATTTGTAATTTTATTCAAAGTTTCATTATCATGTTTTTTTTTTAAATTCAATGTGTTCTGAGTAGTTAGTTTACTTTCTCCTTTCAATTATGAAAAGATAAATAAGATAATATAAAATTCGTTGGAGAATTAAAAACTATTTATATTTTAAAACATTGTGATGATATTAATACCGGATATTAATTTACTATTTAAATTGGCCATTTAAATTGTTAAAATCTGTTGAAGAGTTTTGATACCTAGAAGGAGATGAATTCTTAACTAGTAGATATCACATGAATCCTTGGGTAGTCGAAGGCCTTATGCGGGGTATTCAAGGTGAAGTGCAAATAAATAGAAAGATATTATATAATGGGCGTAGAATTGATAAGTTTTTATAGTGACAGACTAAATTCTTGTGATTTGGTTTATAGAGAAGGAAAGGGGCACTAGTAGGGCCGACCATAGCCACCCTTGGACATCTAGTAGTGTGAGCCTAGATTAACCCATTCTACTAACAATACATCCGGACTCGATCTATAGGCTAGCCAATGTTCTTTACACCTGAATCAAAGGGTAAAGAATATGAATGCTTCTATTTGGCACAATACAATAAATTTATATTCTCCATGAATATTATCATTATCTTAGAAAATCTTGTATTAATTGAAAGGAAGAAAGTTGTTTTCTTATTGCTATTTACATCAATCATTTCATTACTGCTTTATTATTGCATCTAGTAAATTAAAAATATCAAATTTATAACTATAAAAGAAATGCTTAAAAATAAAATTAAAATATTTAAAAATCCATAACTCACTCCTCGTGGGATCGATACTGGGGTCTTTGTTTCAAAGCCCTATATTACTTGATACGATATGTATACTTGCGTAGTACCCCTAGTTTGTAAAATATTTTCGATAAAATTATATTTGTATACACTAGCCGCTATAATTATCTATTACATATATTTGAAAGCATTAATTATTATATTTGTCATCAGCGGATTGCGGGTCAAGTTTTTGGCGCCGTTGCCGGGGATTGAATTTTTAGTACGCATATATTTAGCGTGGGTCAAGTTTTTAGCGCCGTTGCCGGGGATTGAATTTTTAGTACGCATATATTTAGCGTGGGTCAAGTTTTTAGCGCCGTTGCCCGGGGAGGAGCAGAGGCAAATTTTTAGATTTTAAATATTTTTATTTTATTTTATTCATTTTCTTTTATTGTCAAAAATTAAAAAAATAAAAAATAATATTAATAAAAAATTATATATAATTTTTTTTTTTAAAAAGTAGAGATTTTATTTCTTGCTAATTTACTTTTTATGCGTAGTGCTGGATCTGAAGGATTATTACCTTTAGATTCTGAATTAGAAAGAACTGTTAAAAGAATTAAAAAAGAAAAACAAACTCAAAAAATCCATGAGATGGCTAATTTACATAACAATTTACAAAATCCAATTGAAATTAATGAACAAAATATTTACAAACCATTAAGGGATTATGCTAACCCTACAGTTGATGAACTTCGTAGTAGTATTCAAATACCTATTGTAGATGTTAATTCTTTTGAGCTTAAACCATCTATCACTCAAATGGTTCAAAATAATCAATTTGAAGGAACAACAAATGAGGATCCAAATTTACACCTTGCTAGTTTTTTTGAACATTGTGCTATCTTTAAATATAAAAATTTTTCTGATGATGCTATTAGACTTAAGACTCTTTCCTTTTTCTTTAAGAGATAAAGCAAAGATGTGGTTAAACTCATTAACAACAGGTTCTATTAAAACATGGGCTGAAATGGCACAAAAATTCCTTGCTAAATATTTTCCTCCTAAACTGCCAAATTAAGAAATGATATCACTTCATTTAGTCAATTTGATGGGGAGACAATTTATGAAACTTGGGAAAGATTTAAGGAACTATTAATAAAATGTCCTCATCATGCTTTACCAGATTGGTTAATTATTCAAACATTTTATAATGGTTTAATTGGATCACTAAAATTAATTATTGATGCTGCTGCTGGAGGTTCTTTAATTTCTAAATCATTTGAAGAAGCTTATACTTTAATTGAAGAAATGACTAACAATAATTTTCAATGGCCTTCTGAAAAGATTAATCCTAAAAGAACGTCAAGTATTCAAGATAACGAAGCCTTTTCTATCTTAGCATCACAAGTATCTGCAATATCTAAGAAATTAGATAATTTTGCCATCAACAAATCACATAACAACTCATCTAATATTGAAGATTCTCAAACTATTGAAACTTTACAAGCTATTGCTAGTAAAAATAATCCGTATTCAAATTATTATAATCCTGGATGGAAAAATCACCCTAATTTTAACTGGAATAATCAACAACAACAATGGGGTGATAATAAATCCCATCCAACTAGAAATTGGAATAATCAAGTAAATTAAAATTATAAACCACCTCGATTTAATAATCAACAGAAAAAGTTATCAATAGAAGAATTAATTTTACAAATGAGTAATCAATTACAAAATCAAAATACTGTTATTTGTAATATTGAGAATCAAATAGGACAAATCACTAATTTAATTAAGTACAAACCTCTAGGAACATTTCCTAGTAATGTTGAAATTAATCCAAAAGAAACTGGAAAAGAACATGAACATGTTAAAGCTGTACAACTTAGAAGTGGAAAGAAATTAAAAGAAAGAATGCAGAATGAAATTGAAAAAGAGATTGAGGTTGAAGAGATTGAAAAACCTAAAGAAACTCCTCCTAATCAAGATCAAACTAATATTTTTATTAATGTGGAAGTTGAAAAACCACCACCACCTTTTCCTCAAAGATTAAAAAAACAGAAGCTTGATCATCAATTTTCTAAGTTCTTTGAAATTTTTAAGAAACTTACTATAAACATACCTTTTGCTGAAGCTTTGGAACAGATGCCAACTTATGCAAAATTTATGAAGGATATATTACGTAAGAAATGAAAATTTGAAGCTTTTGAAACTGTTGCATTAAGTGAAGAATGTAGTGCAATAATTCAAAAGAAATTACCTCAGAAACTTAAAGATCCTGGAAGTTTTACTATACCTTGTGCTATTGAAGAAAAATTTTGTGGAAAAGCTTTATGTGATTTAGGAGCTAGTATTAATCTCATGCCATTTTCTATTTATCGAAGGTTGAATTTAGGAGAGATTACTCCCACCACTGTAACCCTTCAGTTAGCTGATAGAACTATCACTTACCCTAAAGGAGTTATAGAGGATGTAATTGTTAAAGTAGATAAATTTATCTTCTCTATGGATTTCATTGTACTTGATATGGAAGAAGATAAATAAATACCAATTATTTTAGGGAGACCTTTTTAGCTACGGGACGAGCCATGATTGATGTGCAAAAAGGAGAATTAACTATGAGAGTTAATGATAAGATATTAATTTCAATGTTCTTAAATCAATGAAGTACCCTGACAAACAAAAATACTATCGAATGGATTTTTTTGATTTTATAATTGAAAAACACTATCAAGAAAAATGTAAAATCATTCCTGAAGAAGAAATTGAATTTTTAACTGATGAAAATGAAGAACTAAAAGAAGAAGAATCATTTAAAGAAACTCATTATATTAAAGATAACTAGGAAACTTTAGAAATAACTCAAAATGATATATTTTTACCCTCAATTAAAAAAGCCCCTGAACTGGAATTAAAAATGTTACCTTCACATTTAAAGTATGCATTCTTGGAAATTCATTAACGTTACCTGTTATTATTTCTTCTGAGCTAAGTTTAGATCAAGAAGAAAAATTAATAGGAGTGTTAAAGAATTATAAGAAAGCTTTTGGTTGGACTATTGCTAATATAAGACGAATAGGCCCTTCCATTTGTATGCATAGAATTTTAATAGAAGAAAATTTTAAACCTACTATTGAACCGCAAAGAAGATTAAATCCTATCATGAAAGATGTTGTTAAAAAAGAAATATTAAATTGGTTAGATGCTGGAATTATCCTATTTCGGATAGCCAATGGGTAAGTCCTATTCATTGTGTTCCGAAGAAAGGAGGAGTAACTGTCACTGTCAATGATAAAAATGAACTAATTTTTACAAGACAAGTTACTGGATGGCGAATTTGCATTGATTATCGGAAGTTAAATGACGCCACTAGAAAGGATCATTTTCCTTTACCTTTCTTGGATCAAATGCTTGACAAATTAGCTGGACACTCATATTTCTATTTTTGTGGATGGATATTCTGGTTATCATCAATTACTTATCGCTCCTGAGGACCAAGAGAAAACAACATTTACAAGTCCTTATGGAACATTTGCCTTTAGAAGAATGCCTTTTGGTTTATGTAATGAACCTACAACTTTTCAAAGATGTATGATGTCAATATTTTGTGATTTGATTGACAAAGGAATTGAAGTATTCATGGACGATTTTTCAGTTTTTGGAACTTTTTTTTAATCTAGTTTGGAAAATATTTCCAAAGTTCTGAAAATATGTGAAGAAACAAATTTAGTTCTTAACTGGGAAAAATGTCAATTTAAGGTCACAGAAGGCATTGTACTTGGTCATAAAGTTTCACAAAAAGGGATGGAAGTTGATCAAGCAAAAGTAAAAATTATTGCTAAACTGCAACCCCTACTACTGTTACTGATATGAGAAGTTTTCTAGGTCATGCTGGATTTTATAAAAGATATATAAAGGATTTTTCTAAAATTGCTAAACCTCTTTGTCATTTATTAGAAAAAGAAGCTAAATTTGAATTTAATGAAGATTGTGTTAATGCTTTCAATATTTTAAAAGAAAAATTAATAATTGCACCTATAATTATTGCACCTAATTGGAATAAACCTTTTGAATTAATGTGCGATGCAAGTGATTTTGCAATTGGAGCTGTATTGGGACAAAAATATGAGAAAATTTTCAAAGTTATATATTATGCTAGTAAAAATCTTACTGAAACTCAAAGAAATTACACTACTACTGAGAAAAAGCTTTTAGCTATAGTATATGCCTTTGACAAATTTAGACCTTATCTTCTTGGTAGCAAATGCATAGTTCATACTGATCATTCCGCTATTAAATATTTAATGTTGAAAAAAGATGCTAAACCTAGACTGATAAGATGGGTTTTACTTCTACAAGAATTTGATTTTCAAATAGTGGATACAAAAGGAACGGACAACCAAATTGCTGATCATTTATCTAGAATTAAGAATGATGTTATTACTGAAGAAAATATAAATGAGAAATTTCCTGAAGAACATTTGTATGTTATTCATGGATGCCAAACACCTTGGTATGCAGATATAGTTAACTATTTAGTTAGCAATATTTTATCTTATGGATTGGATAACAAATTTATTAAGAAATTTAAAAATGATGCTAAATCTTATATTTGGGAAGATCCTCATTTATTTAAATTAGGATGAGATTCTGTAGTTTGTAGATGCGTACCTTATGAAGAAACTTATGCTATTATTAAAAAATGTCTTGATTCCAAATTTGGAGGACACTTTGGAGTAGATAAAACTGCATTTAAAATTTTAAATTCAGGATTTTATTGGCCTACCTTATTTAAAGATGTGAGACATTATGTGAAAACACGTGATCGATGTCAAAGGATGGGAAATATATCCAAGAAAGATGAAATGCCTTTAAATTATATATTAGAAGTTGAAATTTTCGATATATGGGATTTAGACTTTATGGGACCATTTGTACCATCATCTGGAAAGATTTATATTTTATTAGCAGTTGATTATGTTTCAAAGTGGATTGAAGCTGTAGCTTTACCTAGCTGTGATTCCAGAAGTGATTCAAAATTTTTAAAGAAGATGATTTTTTCAAGATTTGGAATGCCTAAGGTAATTATCACAAATGGTGGAAGTCATTTTAGAAATATAAGAATTTAATTATTAATGGAAAAATTTGGAATCAAACACAGAATTTCAACTGCATATCACCCACAAACAAGTGGAATGGCTGAAGTATCAAACAGAGAAATTAAAAGAATTTTAGAGAAGACTGTTAATCCTAAAAGAATTGATTGGGTTAATAGACTTGATTCTGCATTATGGGCTTATAGAACAGCTTATAAGACACCAATCGGAATGTCACCTTACCGGTTAGTTTATGGTAAACATTGTCACTTACCTGTTGAACTTGAACATAAAGCTTATTGGGCGATAAAGGAGTTTAATTTTGATTTGAATACTGCAGGAGAAAAATGATTATTGCAATTAAATGAGATGGATGAAATAAGAAATGAATCATATGAAAATGCAAGGATTTATAAAGAGAAAATGAAAATATTACATGATAAAAAGATTTCAGAAAAAATATTTGAGCCTAGACAAGAAGTATTATTATTTAATACTCGTTTAAGACTTTTTCCTGGAAAATTAAGATCAAAATGGATAGGACCGTATATAATTGAAACAATTTACCATTATGGAGCTGTGGATATTAAAGATCCCAAAACGGGAAAAATTTTTAAAGTAAATGGATTTAGACTGAAGCCTTATTTGGGAGATATTAAAAAGATTTATAAAGAGTCTTATGAGTTGAGTCTACCTATTAAAAACTTAATTAGGTCGGGCTTCGACGTTAAACCAAGCATTTTATGGGAGGCAACCCATAATTATTCGTTGTTTTGTGTGTTTTTACATTTTTAATGTAAGGTTATGCCTCAGTCTTGTTTAATTTTATATTTCTATAGAAAATTTGACTTAAGCTGAAAAGTATCTCGAAATATATAATGTTTAGACATTGGATCACTCTATTTCATATATGAGTAAAAAGGAGATCAAGTTAACCTTCATTATGATTGCTTATAATTTGTGTTACTGAGTCTATATTGATCTTACCATTCTAAATTACCTATTTTGGAGAATGAAACTTTGAAATTTGACGTTAGGTGAAACAGAGTCAAACATGGTTCCGGCGCCTAGGCGCCTGATTTGGCTCCTACACGCCAGAGTAAACTGTGTGTCGATGGGTCCGGCGCCTAGGCACCAAATTTGGCGCCTAAGCGCCACAGTTACTGGATCTTGTCAAAACCGAAAATCTTCAGTTTTTCACACGATTTTCTCTTATAAATTACCCTTTCTTCGTCCCCAATCCCTATGCAATCATTATTTCGACCCATACACTCCATTCTTGAGAGACTAGAGAGGATTTTTGAAGAAATGGAGAGGAGAAATCTTGGAGAAGAGGCTAGAGACAAGGTCTCAAAGAATCCTCAACCCTACTTCAATGATTTCATTGCTGTAAGTTTGGAGAAAATTTTTAGTTGTCTAGATAAGTTTGAAGCAGAATTTAAAAGCATAGGAGATCAGCTTCATGAGATGTATCATCAAATTGAACATCTAGAATGGCAGGCGAAACTTCAATTTGATCATCTAGCGGCTTATCAAGATGCTCAAGTGGAGATGTATGCGAAGAACAATTGGATCGATGAGAAAACGACTACGGATTTTCCGAGAGCGTTAGTATTCTTCCCCAGTAGGCCAAGCAATCTTCATTGTGAAGATAATGGGAATTAGATAGTGATGTGGTGAGATTGTGATTTATCTAGTGTGTCGTTGTATAGATTTAGTGAATCGATTGTCTTTGTTTGTGTGTTTGCTTTCATGCTCAATGTGTGTTGTATTTGCTTTCAAATTTGTTTTTTTTGATTGTTGTTAGAACTTGAATCATGTTATGATACTTATCTAAATTGTATTGAGCCCGAAATTGAAAATCATGAATGGAATTAGAAGAGTTTGATTTAAACTTGTGTTTAATTGGTGGATTTAATTTTTAATTTTTAAAAATTTTTGGAAAATATTTTGGAAGATGGAAACTGAAGCAATACTCTTATATGAGTAATTAGAAGTTTAATTTATGAATTTTGGTGGAAAATAAAATTTTTAATGTGATTTATTGGAAAGGCGAGTCTGGCGCCTAGGCGCCGGTTCGGCCTACTACCCGAAAATCACCATTGAAACCCCCATTAGCCATTTTTGACGCCTAAGCTTCATCTCCTTCTTCTTTTCGTGAAAACCCACATTCTAAATCCATTTTGAGGTTAAAACATCAAGATTTTGAGCCCGAAATCACTTGATTTATTCATCTCAAGATCATATCTACACTCTAATCCATTTATTTTTTATTTTCACCATAATTTTTTCTATTTTTGGCTAAAAATCAAAATTTTGAGAAGAATTTTTATTTTTAATGTTTCTCCATTAATTTTTCAACTCATTTTAAGTTTCTTAAGCTTAAAAAGAGTTTAAATCTTTGATTCCTTAATTTATTTGTGTTTTCTTTGACGTTTAGATGACACCAAAATCTAAGCGAGGAAAGACATGAGAAAATTTTGACAGTAGCAAGTTCGCGACTGCGGCAGCGCATTTTCGATATCACGAATTTGCAACATCCAGAAAATTTATCTCAGAGCAAAGCTTTTACAATCCTGGTGAAATGATCGAGAACACGATCGTTGCGCACAACTGACAACGATTCTGTTATTTCACCGTTGTTGCTGTTATTCCAGTCGTGCACAAATTTTATGCTAACTTTTTGGATGCGGAAGACTACTAAGTCTTCGTCAGAGGTGTTGGAGTAGGATTTACTCCGGAAAGGATCAATGTTTTTTATGGACTGCCACCTACCATCGAGTGCTACTATTCTGGATTATCTCCATCTGAGGGAGATCTTGAGATGATTATTGCTTATTTGACTGGCGGCACTGAAGCTTGGAAGATCCGGAATGATAAACAGGTAAATTTCAAATCTTCTAAGTTAAATGGTATTTCGAAGGCATGACATTACTTTATTTCTGCAAGACTTATACCTTCCAACCACCTGAGCGAAGTGACTAGAGATCAAGCTATCTTAAACTACTGCATTCAGGAGAGGAAGCCGATAGATGTCGACAATCTTCTTTATGATTCTGTGGAGTCTACTGCTAGATCCAGTACTTTTGTAGGACTAGGATTCCCATCTCTAATTTATACATTATGTGTGAACAATGGAGTCACTGCTGATATTTCTGAGGAGAAGCTGAAGTCTACCAAGCCAATTGGGCAGGAGAGTGTTAGTATCTATGATCGTCTTCGTGGGAAGATATCTACAACCCCTTCTACTTCTGCACCTACTCCAGGTAGAACTTCCACTTCCAGACCTTCTACTTCTACTACTAAGCCACCGCCTAGTTTTTGGGAATCGATGCATGATCAATTTCTAGAGCAGCAGAATGAGTTATTTCTAACTCACTGCAGAGTTAATACTATGGATAAGAAAATTGATCACCTATCTGATTACACCCAGAGGAAGAGTGAGTATGATGCTGAGTATTCAAAGCCTTTAGTTAGATTCTTGAAGGGTGAGCATGATATTCAGTTTTCCACCTGTCCTAGATTTTCACCATATGTTGATCCTAAGGATGTGGAGTTTTCTTTTGGTGATGAAGATGACGAGGCTACAGGCAGTGATTAGTAGCCTGATTTACCTCTAAGATGTGCTGAGTCTGTTGTTAGTTTAGTTTTTATTTGCTAGTACTGATCGTCGTTTGCTGTTTGCTAGTGTAGATTTGTTTATGAGACTTTGTATGAATTGTTTGATGTTGAGACTGTTTTAGACATTTAGTTGCAGACTGAAATTTGAATGAATATGTGTTTATTTTTGTTTCAGCCTACTGCTTAGTATTCTAGAATAGTTAGTAATGTTATTCTATTTCTGTTAGTAATATAGTTATTTAATTCAACTACTTCTATATAAACTTTTTTTTAAAAAAAATTTTTTTTTTGAGCCTGCTTACTTTTATATGCTTCATTATTTCTGTAATATTCATAAAAAACATGTGTAGAAGTAAATTATATTGCTTTCTAGAATTTTTTTTTTACATGCTTATAAAATTCCTTTTTAAATTATACTTTTCTTTCTCTCATACTTTATTTTTTTATGATATACCAAAACTTAAGTTTGGGGGAACGGAAAATACATGCAAATTTAAATTTTATTTGTCCTTAATAAACTAATATTTTCTTAAAAAATCTGAACATAACATAAGGAATGAAGAATCTATTTAAGATCACTTAAATTTTTGAAATTATGAATAATTTAGTGGACTTAACCAAAATTTTAATAACTTTGATTGATTTTAAGAATAGAATTATTTAACTTAAGGAAGAATAAGATTAAGAAAATTTTCTATTCATAATAGAAATAATTGAATTTTAGAAGTATTAAGAAATAAAAAATTATAACTTGAAAAAGAAAAGATTGAAAGTCTTTTTGAAATTCTATTCATGTTATAATAATTAAGTGAAAATATAAAAGTTTGAAAATATAAGTTAAGGATAGTGAAGTTCAAAATCATTAATAGGCTATCCAGATACAGTAATCCTCACTGTGAAAAAAAAGAGGAGAAACTTGAGGATATGCCTAATAAAAAATTAGCTTCACTTGAATTATCTTATATGAAGAAAAATAGTTACATACTTTACTTAATTTTTATGCATGAATCTTTATTTAGGAAAGACTTTTCATGAAAATCTTTTTCTTGTAAATAATCTATGTGATCTTAATATAATAAACTTCTATTATTTTTGAAAGGAATGAAATATTTTTGAAGTCTTATGATTTGGTAGTTGAAAATTCTTTAAATTCTTAAAATTAAACTTAGTTAGTGAAATTTGGTTAATGATTTACTAAAGCCTTTATAAGATCAAAAATTACAAGGAGTCTTAAATATTTATCTTTCATTCCAAATGTTATACATTTTATAAAGTAAAAAGGCTTACTTGAGGACAAGTAAAGTTTAAGTTTGGGGGATTTTGATCCATGAAAAAAATACCAATTTTTATGCCTTGATTTTTATCAAATTTTTAAGGATATTATGCTTTAATGAAAGATATTTTTGTTTTTTTGGATAAAGGTGTGGAAAAATGTTCAAGAAGAAAAAAAAGTGAAAAAGGAGCAAAAAGAAGCAAAAATGAGCAAAAATGGAGCCAAAATGCAAAATAGTCAAAATTATTGGTCTGGCGCCTAGGCGCCAGAATCTGGCTCCTAGGCGCCAGGTCGATACGGGATCAGTCAAGATTTTTTTAGGACTTTTGGACGGTTATTTTGACGGTGTTAGCGGTTATTGGACCTTCTAGAAGGATGGCAGTTGTTCCTGGTTTATAGGACATGCGATACAATGTATTTGGACGCTTGGAAACTGTTTTAATCGCGAAGAGGTACGATCGACAGTGAAGAGGTGCGAAGAACTGGACGCAGAGTCTGACGCCTAGGTGTCAGATTTCGGCGCCTAGGCGCCAGATTCCGGCGCCTAGGTGCCAGACACACCTTCTAAAAGATTCATTGAATGTGGACACAATTTGAAGAAGTGCCTTGAGGCAACCCTTGAAGCCTATAAATAGGAGGGTACTCCTTCAGATAAAATCGCCCCCTATCTAGATCCCCATCTAGAGAGAGAATTAGAGAGATACTTTAGGGCCACATTTTACTATCCTTCATAAATTAGTTAGTTATTTTATTTAGAGTTTGTATTGAGAGTTTAAAGAGTTGGTGCTTTTGAATTTTAATTGCTTTGGAGTCAGACGAATTCAGAGGTTCAGTAGGAGAAACACTTGAGATAAGTATTTGTAATTTTATTCAAAGTTTCATTATCATGTTTTTTTGTTAAATTCAATGTGTTCTAGGTAGTTGTTTACTTTCTCCTTTCAATTATGAAAAGATAAATAAGATAATATAAATTCATTGGAGAATTAAAAACTATTTATATTTTAAAACATTGTGATTATATTAATACCAGATCTTAAGTTACTGTTTAAATTAGTCATTTAAATTGTTAAAATCTGTTGAAGAGCTTTGATACCTAAAAGGAGATGAATTCTTAACTAGTTGATATCACATGAATCCTTGGGTAGCCGAAGGTCTTGTGCGGGTTATTCAAGGTGAAGTGCAAATAAAAAGGAAGATATTATATAATGGCCGTAGAATTGATAAGTTTTTAGACAAACTAAATTCTTGTGATTTGGTTTATAGAAAAGAAAAGGGTCACTAGTAGGGCCGACCATAGCCACCCTTGGACATCTAGTAGTCTGAGCCTAGATTAACACATTCTACTAACAATACATCCGGACCTGATCTATAGGCTAGCCAATTTTCTTTAAACCTGGATCAAAGGGTAAAGAATATGAATGCTTTTATTTGGCACAATACCATATGTTGACCTCATTTTTGATGAGGTCTTTTCTCTTCTCTCTCCTTAGTACTAAGGATCTAGCCTTAGGCTTTCCCTTTGACTATCTTAGAGGACTAGAAATGGAACCCACTACTTTGAAATTCAAACACCACTTAACTCCCTACAAACCCCATAAGTTTGATTGTAAACCCCTAAGTCACTTAGAGGGATAAGATCAAATGTGGAGGTTTAATGGATGAGTTCCCTATAAGACTCTTTGGCCTTAGGACTACCCTGGGTAGCCTGGTCTGGTGAGGGTTGACCTGCACACATTAGACTTTCACACACATTCCATATCCTAAAACCATTCATACCTAGCTTGACTTCCTGACTCATGTAGGTAATTCATATGGATGGACCTTAACCCCTAGGCCCTTGGCTAAGAGGGTTAGGAACAACATAGTGAATGCCTCAAATGAGTCCTCTCATGGCTCTTATGGGCTTGATATGGCTTCATGGCTCAATTAAAGTGATTCCATTCTACTCAAACTTGATCAATCTATATTTTTCCAAAATTTCAAATTTTGACCTTCGGGACCCTACACCCACCAAACCTACCAAATGCCCTTGAAACTACCCAAAATTTGCAAAATCACCTAAATTATCCAAAATTCCGTAAAACCAATCCTAAACATTTCCCACCATTCAAATTGATCATCCTTAGCCAAATATACCAAAATACCCCCCAATACCCCCCAATACCCTCCAAATACCCAAAATGCCCTTTTCAACCAAAAAAAATCCAAAAATTCCAAATAAATACCAGAAAATCCAAAATATTCCCAATTTCATTTTGTTCAACTACACCATAAGCCAATTTTGTCAATTTAGCCTACTTTTACCAAAATCCCCAATTTGACTCATTTTTTAACCCAAATGAACCCAATGTCAAACCAAATCAACCCAATTGATCCTAATTTTGATCCAATTCAGTCTTAAACTTCAATTCATTATACCCAATATCAATCTTGACCAAATAAAAGTCCAATTTGATTGACATTTGGATCCAATTTCAATTTGAAGCTTAAAACTCAATTTTGGCCCATAACCTAAACTTAACCTAAACAACCCAACCCCAACTAGCCCCAAACCTTTTCTAAAACTTCCCTAACATCCCCACAAACAAAACACTAACTTGATTTGCCCCAAATTTGAACCTAAACTCCACCCAAACCTAACCCAAACCAAAAATCCCCAATTTTGGCCTAAACCCACCATGAACCCCAATGGGCCCAAATCCCAAAAACAAAGCCCAACCATAGTTGAAAACTCTTTGTAACACTCCCATAAACTTTTCTCAACATTAATTTTACATCAAATCTAACATTAGCTCAACCTTAGCCCAAGTTAGCCCAATTTGACCCACTTTGTCCCCATTACAAAAAAAGTCCCAAATCAAACCCAATTCCACTCCAAATCACCTCAAATTTATTTCAAATCACTCATGACACATCCCTAAACTAAACCCAACATTTGTTTGGCCCAATTCTTCACAAAATTTCCATCCACCAATTTGTTTTCAAACCTAACGACCCACTTTCTTAAACCATTCTAAAAGCCCATTTTCACCAAATCCAAAAGCCAAAAAAGCCATTCCCAAGCCCACATGAAACCTTTTCTTCATCATTCCTTTGATAATAATATTTGACCAAAGTCTTAAATTATCATGAAATCAACCCTTTTGTAGCATCATGACAAATCCCATCAAAAGAATCCAAAGTTTTCAAAGTTCCAACTAACCCACTTTCATGTAAATGAGCAAAGCCATGGAGCCATGCCCAAGCCATATGTAAGCCATGAGGAGCCATAGACTTGTCATCACTCCCTAAATGGCAAAAGGAGGAGATCCTTTAAGCACTTCCTAAATGTCATTAACCCATTACATGATTTCCCTTAACCTAAATTTAATCCAAATAATCCTTGATGGGGACTTCACCACACATGTGAGGCTGACCCAACTGATCCCCTTCAGCCCAAATCAGGTCATGGGGGGGTGAACCTAACCCAAATCCATAGGTTGACCCATTTGGACCCAAAATCACCCCTCTCCCCATGCCACTTAAATCTAATCCTTTACACATGTCCAAAGGCAATTGACTGCACCAAACCCCAGCACTGACTCCTCTGAGTCAGATGGTGACCTGACTCTGGCCGGCCAGCCATTAGGCCGCCAAAAAATGCCATGGATGAGGAGCTTGGAATGAGCCAAATTTCAAATTCTCACCTGCTGAGCTGCCCCACTCCAACTGGCCACCACAGCTCTTCATCTCCTCCCCTAGGCAGTTGATCCCAGCCATCAATTGCCCCTGTGAAGCCCTAGCCATGGCAATTTAAACCAGCCACCCCCTCTCGGCCAAAAGGTTGTTTGAAATCAACCTTCATAGAATCCCTCCAAACTCCTCACAGAGCTTACCCTAGCCAAGAGCAATTTATCCCCACTGCTCTCCTGCTCTAAATCTCATTGATTAAGCTCAATTTTGGAGCTCAATTCTCAGAACAGAATAAGAAATCTCTCAAAGCTCCACCAAAATCAAATTAAACTAACCCACACCTGTACAGGACCAAGAGAAAGAGTTCCCCGATGAAAGCCCCCTCTCCAGGCCACCCAATTGCTCTAGCATCCAAAGTCTAAAATCGGGCCTGGTCACTTTCATACTTAGATCTTTCACCAGGGCCAAAGGCTTTATCCCTAGGCTCTTCCAGCTCCAATGAACGTGCCGAGCACATTCAGTTGACACCTCACCTCCTGAACCAAGGTATGGAGACTTCTCTTTAACCCGAGCTTCCAGCGATTCTCCATTTCGTTTGAGTTAATTTCATAGCATGTAAATTGTATGGATGTGTTCGTCTCTTCAAGACAAATCCATAGAGTATAAGAACACAAAAATCCATTGAGAAATGAGGGAGATATTAAGGTTTGAGTGTTGACGGTCACGGGTGCACACCAGTCGGAGACGACGACCAGCCGCTGTTGGATCGAGCTTGTATCGAATGGACGGCTCAGATTGCATCAGACCAGGGATTGGTACGTGAACCGCGGGTTGCGTAGACCCGAGTCGGATGGCGGCGGCGAATGGCAGCGCGTCGCGTGGAGCTTCAGAGACGCTAAGGTTGCCGTGGCGCTGAGAGGGATAAGTAGGAAAATATGGAATTTATGATTTAATTAAATGCCTGTAACTTAGAAAATCCATATCTTTGTATAGGAAAATCACAAAAATAAAATAAAAATACCCTCTTGCTCAATGAACAGAGGAGAATAATGTAGAAAAAGAATTGAGTTAATTTGATATGTATTTTATTTTTAATTAATTATTTACTCATTTAAGTATTTTAATTCTCCATTTGCATAGATAATTCACCATGGCATGAGACCAGAGGGCTTTTGAAGCCTCTGATCTTGGGAACATTCCCTGAATCTTTCAAGGACAGAGGCTATCTCTATGGCAAGTTATGTATTTTTCAAGTTTATGTCACTGTTTTTGGTATTTTAATTCCATTAATTAGCATATTGCTTAGAAAATTCTAGAAAAATTTGGGGAAGTTTCTTAGGACTAGAGGATCCTAGCATAATTATGTTTTAAGTTAATTCATTAAGAATAACCCTAATTGGCTTAATTACTCAAAACTGAACTTTAATTAATTAGGGTTAACCACACATCAAAATAACTTGAAAATAATTCTCCACTAATCTTTAGGGTCAGAGGAGTCCAACATAAAAAATTGAAACCAATTGGAAATGATTTAACCCACTAAATGGATTAATTAGGTCACACGAGTAAAATTAAACTTTGAAAATTCACAACTCCCAAAGTACATCTAAAAAATTCACCAAATTGGTTTTGGGGCTTCTCTGACATAAGAGGAGTCTAAGAAAATTAAAAATTGTAATTTTATAAAAAATCTTCATTTTTCACCATATTTTAATATTTTAATAATTAAAAAAAATAATAAAAATCACAAAAATATTAAAAATCATAAAAATGTCATATTTTAACTCCTAATCACTTAGGAACAAACTAAATATTTTTCCCAAGTCCCTAGGATAAGATATTGAATTTTAAAAGCCCTAAAACAATTTTTGAATTAAAAAATGAATTTTCCAACATTTTCACTAATATAATTCTAATAAATCAAAGAAAAATAAAAAAAGATTATAAAATTTATTTCTTTGAACTTCTTGAGGTCAGAGAGATTTAAGAAAAATATAAAATCAATTTTTCAACTTTAATTTTATTTTATATTTGATTAATACTCTAAAACTCAAAATAATTATAATAAATAAAATATAATTCAAAAAATTACCAAAATTGGTCCAAGTGGTCCTCTAGTCATTAGGAACATCCTATAATTTTCTTAAGGACAAAAACCTTACCTTAGTCATGTTGTTGAATTTCCATTTAAAATCCCTATTTTCTATTAAAATAAATATATAAATTAAATTAAAAATAAAAAAAGTCACATTTTCTCCTCTAATGTCTTAATTGACATGTGAGTGAAGTGAAATAAAAAATTTCAAGCTCATTTGAGCTCAATTTGATAAGTTATGAAATAATTAAGCTTAGAAAGACATTTTAATAATTAGGAATTTTAACCCCTAATTAAAACTTTAAGTTTAATCAAAATGGGGGGTAAAATATTAAATCTTAATTCTTTCTTAGATGATTGAAACTTTGGAAAATAAAAGGGTAGGAACTCATTGAACACTTTTAATAAACCAAAAAAATGAAACCTTAATTAATTAAATAATTTGAATTTTGGAAGAATAATTAAAAAATTTGGATTATTAAAATGGGGATATAATTTAGAGAGACTATAATCACATAAACTAAAATCCCCAAATGAATCACTTTAATTATATTTAACTCTTAATTAAACCTAAGATGATAATTGAAATTAATAAATTAATAATAAAGAAAAGGTAACCCTTAATTAAATTAAAACTTAAAACATTACATAACTTGATAATTAAATTGAAATAAATGTAAAACATTAAAAAAAATAATTTCAAAAATAACTTGAAAGCAAATGTAAAACAAACTTGAAACAGCAAAATCAATTTCAAAAAAATAATTTTTAATTAAAAAAAAATCAAACCAATTAAAAGTTAATTAGAATATTGCAATTAAATTAAAATTAAATCATTAAAGTTTAAATTAAATAATTTAAACTCCTCTTTCAATTCAAACAGTTTAAAACACTTAGAAATAAAACAACTTGAACACTATTCCGAACTTAAATTTATTAAAATTTTATAACTAAATTAAATCACCTTAAAACATTAATTCTAATTTTAAATCGTTGAAATTCTTAATAAATTGATTTTCCCCTAAAGACTTTTATCATTATAACTCTTAAATGGAGCATCAAGTGAGGTGTCACTTCATTCATGGGGTAATCAAATGTCCTAAGTTCATCGAGCAAGAGTTAAAACTTAACTAAAAATTTATGGATGATTGATTCATCTCTACAATAAAAATTCATTTAGACTCGAAATAATCTCAGAAGTATTGAAAAGATGTTTAGAACCCGTTCTAAGCACTTCCTCAATACAATGAGGTGTTTTAAGAAGAATAATTGAACTTAATTGTTCTTTGGTGAAGAAAATCATCCACAAAATATAAAGAACCTAGACGTCATAGGAACTGACTAGCAGTAGGATTAGGATCTTGGTAGACAACCAAAACCTTTCCCTTAGCTTTACCTAGGTACTTGTTGCAAATATTTAAATGTTCTAACATTTGTTTTAAGTGCAGCTTCGAATGACGAGAAGACCCTCCAGGTACGCTTTTACTTTATTGCAATTTACTTTATTGCAACTTATTTACTTGCACTGCGCTTTACTTTTCTTGCATGATAAATAAGATTGTTGCATGAAAACTGAAACATTTAGGATAGCCACAAAACTGAAACCAAAACTAAATTAAAAGTCACACAAGATAAAATTCACCACCACAACATCTAAAATATAAAATAACTCAAAATTTAATCACAAACAGAACAACAAAACCACAACTTTAACTAAATTAAAACTTCTCGTTGAATGATCGGGAATACCTCGGATGATGTAACCCACGTGTTGCTAACGGGATTTCCCATGGTCTAAATGAAAGTGTGGAACTCATTCAGTTGAGTTTAGCAAATTCATCTTGATTAAGTTAATTCGATGAAAATAACGGTGCCGGGATGAAGGAACCGTGGGATCTTAATCGGTTCTGTTTAATCAACTTTAAGATTTGTTTTAATTAAAACACTAAAGAAATTTAGATTTTAAGATTTCTCTAAACCAAAACACTTCTCCCATCCCCTGATTTTCACCTTCTAAAACTAAAAATCTGCAACAAGGAGCTTGGAGCACAGTGGGCAGCATGGCCATCTTCATCAGCAAAACTTGTGTGTACTTCAGCAAAACCTTTTCCTAGTTTTAAATAACCAAGCCATAGGATTTCGAGGTAGTTTGCCTAGTGCAACATAAATCCTTAACTTTTTGTTAGGCATTTGCATAATCATGCTATGTAAATTAAGCCCTAACCAGTTTTAGGATTCCGAGGCAGTAGTTTGGTAAGAGATAAACCCTCACATCTTCGAGGCTATTTGTATGATCATGTCGTACAAATGTAAGTCCTAATTAATTAAAATTGGCAGGATGAAACATTAAATAACATCTTCCAAAATTTAAAGCCCACCATAGGATAGTTTGGGAAGTTGTCAAGATTCGTCCTGGATCCTCAGCTTCTCCTACTTCTCTTCGTTTGGACTCTTAAAACAAACTGTTCCGAATTTGAGCCATTCCCTATTGAAACTTCCAAAACTCAATCCTTTGAAATCTTAAACTTTGAAATTCTTGAGAGTAAAACCACTGATCATTATCGAGAGTTTTCTTAAATGATTCCCATCATTTAAGATGAAATTAACTATAGGGGCTTGCCCTTATAGGGAACTTTAAGAACCCAGGTAATATAAACCCTGCTTAATTCCTTTATATTAAGTAGGGGAATTTGTCGGCTTATAAAATTGGTTCGCAGAATAAACGGATGTCACAAATCGTCTAGTTTATTTAATCGAGCCCCATCATCAAGCAGTGTGTCTATTCTTCGGGATAGATACACGGTTTGTGATGTAATGTTCGTTTATATAAACTATTTGGGATGTGAGAACGGTTTGATTTCATATCATAAAATTTTCAAACTTAAAATTATTTTCAAAATCAAATGCTACTTTTCCAATTATATATATATTTAAATTTAATTTAAAATTTAAAACTCGCCGAAAAATTTTGTAGGCGACCCCTTGTCAAAATACAACACAACCTAAAAATATGCCGACAATTTCTGGCGACTCCGCTGGGGACTGGTTCCTCTCTCCATTTTGATCAGATGGTTTTGCTTTCATAAATCGGTAGTGTATCCATGTCCTTACTGGAGCAAACTACCATTCTTTCTGTTGGCATACCACGTTCATTTCTATCTTGAATGGGTATAGCCAACTTCTCTCAGATTTAGGAGCCACTGTTTAGACACCCCTAAACAGAGAGGTTCCGAAATCCTTTTACCTCTTTTCTGAGGTGGGGTGAACCCCCAATAGGTGTTAGCTTAGGAGCGGTCGCTCGGGTTGAGAAGTTTTGCGAGACTTTCTCTTCATTCCCAATTCTGAATTGGGTCCTTTACCTTTTCTATAACCTTCCTCCTTTAATTGTTTTGTTCCTAACAAACAAATCCCCTAACAAACGAGTCTCTTAATAAATGAATTCTCTTAGAAATCATAAATACACTAAGATAAACGAAAATGTGTTCGGACTCTTTCTTTTTTGTCCTAAGTTTTGCGACAAAGGGAAGCATAATTTGGGACTGACATTCGGAATCTGCCCTGTAGAAAATGACTACCCCAAAGTTAATCTTCTCCTTCACCAACGGACTGGACTTGGCTGTCTACAAGGATGAGCTGCCTGACAATGGGATTATCCATTTTGGACAAGGATTTGGTAATACAGATATCAACTTTGCTGACGTCACTCTCTTTGCACTAATGGATAAAGTGCCAGAAACTGAGAAACCCCTGATTGAGTACAACCTGAAGTCGACTCAAGAATTCCCTCCCCTGCAAAGGGTTCCAGCAGAAAAAAGTACCGCTATTCGTAGGAGGACAGTTGTCTCTACCCCCACCGGTCTAGTCATCTCTACACCTACCCCGGCTTCTGCCAAGCTGAAAGGGAAGGAAATCTAAGTCTGTGATGAGTCTGTCACCGTGGAGGGTATAAATTTTACTACAATACCATCTGTTTTCGAGATTGGGTCCAGTTCAAGAGTTGCACCCCTAACTCGGACTCAAAGGAGAAATAGAAGCAGAAAGATATCCAGGATTGAGAAAGCCAAGGCCGCTGAAGTTGCTTTCCTAGAAGAGATCCCTGAACTGCTTGAGTATACACCTCTGTTGGAAGGAAGTAAGTTTCACCCCCTCTCTGCTGCATCGGATGAAGAAGACGTCCGAAGGATTGCCGCTACATTACCCCAACCCGCATACTATAGTAACTACAAAAGAAAAAGGGTAAAGACTACGCCATTTGCTCGGCTACAAGCTGTGATAGAAAAATTGGCAAAGAAAGAAAGATGCCCCGTGTCAGAAATCCTAAGAAGAATGGACGAGTGCTAGCTAGATCCCGCCTCGGACCGCGAGTAGAGCCTGTCACTGCCGAAGAGAAACAAGGAAAAAAATGAGAGCTAGTTCACCTGTTGTTGTATCGGGCCATCATATTAGGTAGGACACCACCTACCAACATATAGCCGACAGACCGTCCGGTCCTAGGCCTTCTGCAGTAAGAAGGATGGTGTGGCGACCTATTATTACCGAGCTGAGACCAACACAACGTCCTGAGAAGAAAAGCCACGTCAAAGAGCCTGAATCAGAAGAAAGTGCTACTGCAATAAAAGAAACTCCCGAAAAAGAAGTTCAACAGCCATCACATGACAACCGCGAGACCTTCTGGAAGAGACCCCTCGAGGATGCTATAGGGAGGCTAAGGACGACCATCCGACGGTTGGCAAAAGAAAGAGGAGAAAAGTTGGAAAATGAAGTTGATTCATCAGAGTTCATGGATGAGGAGTATGCCGAGATCAATATGGTTGAGACACGAGAATCATCAACTTTGTAAGGTGCTCCGGCTGCTGCAGAAAGAGATGAACCGGAAGTGATGAGAGTACAGCTTCGGGAAAGAGATGACACAATTTCCCAGATGGCATAGAGGATGGAAGAGATGGCTGCTGCTTTAGCCACTCTCCAGAGTCAGGTACAACCTCAGAAAGAAACACCCCCAGAGATCATCCATATTGCAGATGAAGGAAAAGAGATCACATTCGTCAACGAAGATGAGCCACCAAAGAAGGATTCTACATAGAATATGATTCCCGAAAAGGACATTAAAAACATGGTAGAACAATAGGTGCGAGAAGCCTTAGCACAATCTAAGAGCGGAGCATCTATTCATACGGGTAGACCTTACCCCGAAGAGTTCGATGCACAGTCTAATACCCAAAAGGCTTCGTACCACCTCTGTTTAAGACTTTTGATGGAACGAGAAAACCCCGACACATGTCACACATTTTCGAGCTAGTTGCTGCAATGCCGGTGGGAGTGACGCTTTACTCTTTCGTCAGTTCGTCAGTAGTTTGTTAGGGATCGCCTTCGACTGGTACGCAGAATTGCCAAATGGTTCAGTTAAGGCCTTTGCAGAATTGGAAAACCTCTTCATTAAGCGGTTTGCCGGGGCTCGACACCACATCACCATCGGTGATCTAGTGGTGGAGCACCAGAAACCAAACGAGACTTTAGTGGATTACATACATCGATGGAGGAACTTAAGCATGAAGTGTGAACCATAGCTTCAAGAACAGCATGCAGTCGACATCTTGCTTAAGAGTATCCATGGCCCAATAGCACTTCTCCTTAAAGGATTTACAATCAAGACTTTCAAGAAGTTGCATAGCAAGGCCGAGAGCTTGCAAGAAGAGGCAAAGCAGTTAAGTTTCGTGGATAAGAAAGATAAGCAGAAGCCCGTAAAAGCATTTGAAAAGAAATTCAGAATCGACACGACAGTAGATAAGGGCAAGCAGCCGGTTCAGATACAGCCAGAGCGGCCACAACCTAGTTATCAACCATCGCAACAGACATACCAACAACCGCAACATATCTATCAGCAACCTCAGCAAGGTCATCAACAGCCTCAACCGAGCTATCAGTCACCTCAGCATTATGAACAACCGCCTCGTCCACAGCGTACCCTGAAAGATTTTCTGAATAAGGAATATCCATTCAAAACTGAAGCAGTAGCAAAGATGTTCCGCAGTTTAATGAAGACACCAGATTTTCAGCTACCGAAGCCCAAGAGGCCGGAAGAAGTCAACAAGAAAGATCATCCGAACTATTGCCCTTACCATTGGATTCTCGGGCACAAGATTGAGGATTCAATCACTTTCAAGAGTTGGCTTGACGACAATCTCTGGAAAGGGAACATAACGATCCCGAAGGAATACATGAAGGAACCCCAAAAAGGAGGTTCCGTCAATATTTTCTCGACGGATCTTATTGCTCCGATAAACCCGTATACGACCGATGATGGATGGAGTACCGTCTGGATAAAGTCTTCAAAGAAAGTTTTGGATCACATCCAGACCGCTTCGGTACGCCCTTCAACTCAGAGTTTGAAACCTGCAGAGCCAACACTATCGCTTGCTATCGAAGAACCGCCTCAGAAGGAGGAGAAGATCGTAGAAGAGAAGACGATCGAGGATCCAAAGGGTAGACTAGGGGCTGCTTATCCTAGGATGGTTGTTTCTGATTCGGGGGAGAAATCCCTCGAACTTCTGACTCTGTATGATTATTTGCTCGCCCCGGTGGGATCTTATAATGATAAGAGTTATTGCGTTGGCTACGTTTTGACTGTTTCTAACGATTACGTAACTAGCGACAACCGACTTAATCCGGATCTCGATTCCAATACAAATAATGATTCTCAAATCATACACAACCTCGATGACCACGATGAAGAAGATGTTCACAAAGGAGGCTACGAAAGCTCAACAAGCAACGAGTCCATTTGGGAATTTTGAGGAGCTCCAATCGCGATAGAATTAGAGTTATCGGATTCTGAAGCAACTCTAGAAGAGCCAGTCATTCCAATTCAAGGGGAAACATCGGCAGATCCAACACCAGACTCAGAACAAGTAACTGAAGTCAACCTAAGAAGCGGAAAAGTTCTACCTCCGAGAATGGGTCCAAAGGATAAAGGAAAGCAGGTGGTTGCTCGAGAGGAGTCAACCCCGACGGAGGAATTGCCAATTCGGGAAGAAACCGAGGAACATGGTAATAAAGTGGACTATAACGTGCTAGCCCATCTTAGGAAGCTACCAGCCAAACTGAGCATATACAACACTTTTATCCTGTCAAAGGAGATGAGGGAAGCTCTGATCAAGGCTCTACTTGATTCAGAGATTTGTTTAGCTCAAATGGACAGTAATTCCTTCGACGAGGTTTGCTCGTTAAAAGAACAGCGAGGTCTTACCTTCACGAACAATGATCTATTACTGGGAACAGCTGATCACAACCGACCATTGGACATTTCAGTCACTATTGGAAAGTTTACGCTCTCCAGAGTGTTGGTTGATCTAGGTGCATCAATGAACATAATGAATCTTCGGACGCTAGCATATTTGGAAATTGATGCTCGTGAGCTTGAAGCAGACAAGATGTTATTGAGAGGCTTTAATCAGAAAGGAGAGAGAGCTCTCGGATCGATTACACTGTTAATGAAAACCAGTGATTTAGCAAAGACAACCGCAACATTCCATATAATTGATTCTGAGACATCGTTCAACGCTCTACTGGGTCGGCCATGGATCCATGAAAACCGGATGGTACCGTCGTCTCTACACCAGTGCATAAAGTATTACGAAGGAGGAGAACAATGTATCAATGGTGACTTGCAACCATTCTCCGCACACGAAATTGGAATTCATGAAGATGCAGCCTATTACGTGCCTCCGAAGAAAACAATCTTCTCCAGAAATGTCAAACCAAATGAAGCAAAAAAAGTGCAAGACAATGAAGAGCCTGAAATTCTAGTGCAACAGTTACTCACCACTTCCTTACGGCGAGATGGTGAAGGTTTCTCCAGAACTCGCACCTGAGATCGAGGCCGGGGACGAGGTTGTGGAAGAGACGTTGGAATAGTTGGACAGAAGAAACCAGTCATCGACATTGATTGGGAGAACAGTTCCGAAGAAGAAGAAATCAAGAAAGAAGCAGCGACGATAAGTCAGAAGAAACCCAGTTCAAGATCTCTCACGAAGATGAAAAGAATGAAGAATATAAATCAATGTACGAGAAGATTAACCACTATGAACATACTATGACCCTAACCTCGATCCACCCTAATAAGGTCGAGGGTATGATGGTCAAGGAAGTGCATGGTGGTGGTACTAAACCAATCAAGTTTTACCGTGGTGCTTCTTCTTCCAAAACTGCAAATGATGTACAATTTGAAGATGTTGCTTCATCTGAACTAATGGAACTGCCTTTTGAGTAGTACTCTCCCTGTGTTCAAAATTTAATTCAATGTGGTGTCTTACCTCGATGATGGACAAAAGGTCAATCACAACATTTTGAAAAATTATGGAATAATGCTAGCCGACCTCCCAATTCAAAACATGGTCTCGGATTCGGCACGGTAGGATCAGTTGACGATACGGGATTTTGCTTGGTTGTCACTTGCGAGCCTAATGAAGACTGCTTGGAAGCTTCAGAAGATCTCGAAGATCTACCAATCGGAGATGCTCCGCCAGAATTCGAAGAAGAAATTAAATCTATAATAGACGAGTTAATGGAAGTTAACTTAGGTACTAGCGAAGAGCCTAGGCCGACCTTTGTTAGCTCCTTACTCAATAAAGAAGACTCCGAAAACATAATCAAGCTATTGATGGAGTTCAAAGACTGTTTTGCTTGGAGTTACGACGAAATGCCAGGATTAGCTCTAGAGGTTGCAGTTCACAGGCTAGGAATGGATCACACTGCTGTTCCAGTCAGACAAGCTCCGAGAAGAATGCGTCTAGAGATTGAACAACAAGTAATAGCTGGAGTTAAGAAGCTAACAGATGCTAAATTTGTCCGTGAAGAGCAATACCCGACTTGGTTAGCCAATGTGTTACCAGTCAAAAAGAAGAATGGTCAGATCAGAATCTGCGTGGATTTCAGAGATTTGAATAAAGCATGTCCAAAGGATAAATTCCTGCTACCAATTCCAGAATTGATGATCGACATCGTTTCAACACATGAAATCTTTTCTTTCATGGATGGATCTTCGGGATACAACCAGACAAAGATGGCACCGGAAGATGAAAAGCTCACAACCTTCATAACGCCAATTGGAGTGTACTGCTACATAGTGATGCCATTTGGATTGAAGAACGCAGTAGCAGGAGCAACCTACCAAAGAGCAATGACGAGGATTTTTGATGATCTCATTCACAACCAAGTCGAGTGTTATGTGGATGATGTGGTCATCAAGAGCAAATTAAAGGAAGATCACTTGTATGATTTGAGAATTGTTTTCGAGCGATTAAGACAATTTAACCTTAAGATGAATCCCCTGAAATGCGCCTTCGACATCACCTCTGAAAAATTCTTAGGATTTGTCGTCCGACATCGTGGAATTGAAATCGATCCGGAGAAGATTAAAGCTATCTTAGAAATGCCACCTCCTAAAACCTTGAAACAACTACGGTCCTTTCAAGAGAAATTGACATATCTTCGACGCTTTATCTCGAATTTGTCAGGAAGGTGTCAGCCGTTTTCTGCTTTAGTTAAGAAGGATGCCAAGTTTACTTGGGACTCCAAATGTCAACATGCCTTCGATGACATCAAACAATACCTAATGACACCTCCTGTCTTAGCAGCCCCAGTCTCGGGATGACCGTTGATACTTTATACCGCGGCTTTAGACGACTCTCTCGGAGCCCTGTTAGCCTAGGTCAATGATGAGGGAAAAGAAAACGCGCTCTATTACCTTAGCCGTCGTCTAATTCTATGGAAGTAAAGTATCCTCCTATTGAGAAGCACTGTTTGGCCCTGATCTTCGCCGCACAGAAGCTTAGGCACTACATGCTTTCTCATAAGAGTCAACCTTATTTTGAAGTTTAATCTGTTGCAATATTTGATGATCCCTCCGACACTTTCCGACAGACTTGCTAGGTGATCAATGATACTATTGCAATTCAATATAACTTTTGTTCCTCTTCGTGCCGTAAAAGGACAAGTCCTGGCAGACTTCCTTGCAGCACACCCTTTACCGGCAGAATAGCCTCTCAACGACGACTTGCCAGACGAGCAGATAATGAGCCAAGAAGATCCCGATGATCAGCGTTGGGAACTGTACTTCGATGGAGCATCTTCAACATAGAAAGATAAAGAATCGCAAATGATAGTGCCCGGTAAGGCAGGAATCAGACTAATCTTTATAACACCGGAGCGGGGGATGTTAAGGTATTCCTATCACTTAACAGAATCGTGTACGAATAATGACACAGAATACGAAGCCCTCATAACAGGATTGGAATTAACCATTCAGATGGGAATAACAGATATCAATATCTACGGAGATTCACAATTGATCATTCAGCAAGTTGCGGGACAGTACAGAATTCTGAAGCCAAGACTCGAGCAGTACTTTCAAGTACGCCATAAACCGTTGGAGCAAATTCCAAATGTAACGATCTACAAGATTCCCAGGAGAGAAAATACTCTTGCAGATGCGTTAGCCCGCCTTGCAAAAGAATTTCCTGCTTACAGGATGAGTCAGTTGAAATGTCAGTTCAGGGACGGCAGGTTCTCTCACAGGTCGACATGGATACAATACACAAATCAGAAAAAGCAGAAGAAAGAATTGCAGCAGTGACAGAAAATACAGAAGATTGGTGGCAGCCATTAATAAACTACTTGCAAACAGGAAACCTACCGGACGATAAGTCTTTAGCCCATCAAATCAAGATAAGAATTCTGTCTTACATTAATAAATAACATGTTATACAGAAGGTCTTTTGATCAGATGTGGCTAAGATGCCTGAGCGAGTCCGAAGCTAGTGAAATTGTCAAAGAAGTACACTCAGGACTTTGTGGCGCTCATCAATCGGGTTTGAAGATGAAAATGAAGATTAAAAGACTAGGGTATTATTGGCCCTCGATGATAACCGACTGCATGAAGGTTGCCAAAAGTTGTCACCAGTGCCAAGTACATGGAGTGGTTTTACATCAACCTCCAAATGTGTTACATCCGACAATTGCGTCGTGGCCATTTGAATGTTGGGGCACAGATATTGTGGGTCCGGTAGAACCGCTTTCTTCAAGGGGACATCGCTTTATCCTTGCAGCTACAGATTACTTTTCAAAATGGGTAGAAGCTATACCACTCAGAGAAGTGAAAGCGCACCATGTGTTGCAGTTTTTCAAGAATTAGGTCGTCTACCGTTTTGGGATACCGCGCAAAATCATTTCGGATAATGGATCTGCGTTCAAAAGTACGAAGATCAACAATTTTGTTAGAAGACACGGGATCGACTGGCATTATTCGACAATCTACTACCCAAGAGCGAATGGTTTGGCCGAAGCTTTTAATAAAACTCTTATCCAGATTCTAAAGAAAACTTTGGACGACAATAAAAGAAATTGGCACAAGAAGTTGTTAGAAGCCTTATGGTCCTACAGGATGGCTTTCAGAACTCCTACTCAGTCTACGCCTTACGCTTTAGTGTACGGGTCCGAGGCCGTCTTACCCTTGGATGTACAGCTTCCGTCACTCAGAATTGCAGTTGCAGAAAAGATCACTATAGAAGAAAATGCCAAATTATGAATGGAAGAATTGGAAAGCTTGGAAGGAAAAAGACTTTCAGCACAGCAGAATTTGGAACTGTATCAAGCCAAGATGATCCAGGCCCACGATAAACTTGTCCGTCCAAGGACATTTAAAGTCGGTGACTTGGTTCTAGTTCTCAGAAGACCTATTCTTGCACACCGCAAGATAGGAGGTAAATTTGAACCAACATGGGAAGGGCCATTCGTGGTCGAGACAGTCTACTTAAAATGTTCCTACCAACTGGTGAATTGCCGTAGAGAACGACCTATGCTTCCAATCAATGGACGATATTTGAAAAAGTATTACACAACCTGATGTTTTGAAGGATGAATTTTAAAAATGAGGTCTCATTCCTAGAAGCACGGGTAGAGTAATCATTTGCGACTGGGTCCGAACCCAAAACATAAAAAAAATTGATGATAAAAAAGAAAATCATTAACAAAAAATGTGTTAAAAAGAAAAAAAAATGTGTGAAATTGTAATAATAAAATGTCAATCTTTCCTTGTAAATCAATTCATTCCTGATCTTTCCCTCATCTCTTCCTACTTTCTTTAAAAATTAAAAGAGAAAAATAAGAATTTTTCATTAATAAATGTTTTTCTTATTGTTCTTGTTCTTAGTATAGCCCCTAATCATTTCCTTATTTTTTTCCCAGGGAAATGTTGAAGAGGCGGTTGGTTCTGAACTTTAGAAATGACGTGAGTCTAGCACTTGATGAAAAGAGGGTGAGGGATGGAGCCATGATCGAGATTGACTCTGACTTCACACCATCCGTGCTACAATATGAAGAAAATGATTGGACCCTGATTGATCAGGAAGAGTTCCATAGCCAGAAAGTGATGAAAGTGCGTGGCCCAAGTTAGCAAACCGCCAGCAAGAAGAGAAAAGCAAACGCCGCTCATGCAACAGGAGAAGATAAGAAAGTTATGTCTGTTGTTGCTACAACAGAGGGCAGGCTTGCCAGCGCCATGCCCGCAGAAGTCCAAGGGGTAAGGAGAGCTACTCTCACTGCCACCCAGCGGAGGAACAAGAATCGCCACATTCGCAAGATGTTAACCAAGTTAGCAGCAGATCAACATGAAGAGACAGTTGCTGCCGTCAATACAAATACTCTGAAGAAATTGATTCGTCAGGAACCGGAAAGGAGGAGATCAACTCCAAGGAAAGTAGAACAGATAAAGGAAATTTCAAGAAGAGCAGAAATAGAATCAGCGCCTCGACTCCAAGCAGATGCACCAGTTCTGAAGAGTCTTATTGCGAAAGCAACCCCGGAGGATGTCCCGATAGAGACTATCCCCGAGGAGCCAAGACATGCAAGAGAGCGTGCCGGGGTTGAATCATACATTCCCCAGTACGTTACTAGACCTTGCCGATTGCAGATAATTCCGGAATATGAGTTGGAAAGAATGCAGAATGTTGAAAAGAAAACTTTTGAATACTTTGAGAGAATTGGAGGCAAGAGGATCAATATCTTAGAAGGCCTCGAGTTGCATACAGATGTATTCTCAGATTACGAGCAGCAACAAATTGTAGATTACGTCGTTGAACTTCAGAAAATGGGAAGAGCCGGCCGCCTGAGGGAAAAGACCTATTTAGAACCCCAAAGATGGATGCCAGGAAAAGGAAGAATTACAATCCAATGCGGATGTGGCTACAACTTCGCGGTAGACAGAAAAGGGAATACACGAGGAATACTACGTCGCAGTGAGGTGGATCCGATGCCGAGAATTATCAAGAGAATGGTAAAAAGGATGATAACATGGAGGGTATTGCCTGCAGATTGCATACCCAACAGCTGCATCATTAACATCTACAAGGAGGGCGACTGCATACCTCCACATATAGACCATCATGACTTCTTCAGACCTTTCTCCACAGTCTTTTATCAACCAATGTAACATCATGCTAGGATTAACCTCTGGATTGTAGGTCCCGGTGAGTTCCAAGGGCCGGTGGAGATACCACTACTGGTAAGTTCCATCCTGGTGTTGAAAGGAAACGGAGTAGACATCGCAAAACATTGCATTCCAGGAGTGCCTGTGGAACGAATCTCCGTCACTTTCAGGAGAATGGATGACAGAAAAATGCCTTTCCACTTTCAACCAGATCCAGAGTTAGAGAGTCTCCGACCCTACGAGTTGTGATTTACATGGGAAATATCACACCTCCAATGCACATCTATATGACATTCCTGCCAAGGATGACTTGGAACGTGATGTTATTGTCCATGTATCGCACTATTCAGACATGGATTTTGACGTACTGCTTTTTAAAAGAAACTTGAAGAATCTTACACAATCTGTGTTGGATTTATATGGATTGTATGAGATTTTGAATTCTCAAGGAAAATATCATCATGTTTTGGAGCAAGATGAATGATGTATTTTTGACGAGATTGGAATGAAAACGACCATGTCATGTTTTGCCTTCACCACTTTTTGTGCAAATTGACTGGGAAATGCCATTAAGTTAAACGAACTTCGAAAAAAGAACAAAGGGAAAATAAAAATAAATTAGAACTCTTTTAAAAATCTTAATGTCAAAACAAACCCCAAATAAATGTGAACCCTAAATTGAAAATCAAGCTAAAATCAAATCACAACAAGCGACTAAGACAAATTCTTGAATCTGAAATCCCAAGCCTTCGGCTATTCTCAAATCTCTTTTTGACTCTCCATATTTCCTTCCCTCTTTTGAGAAGGTCAACTGAATCTTCTAACACATAACCACGAAAATTTTCGATTTGGTTCTGATGGCATGGATTCATATCCTTCGCTAAATAATCAGACTTTGATCGATCCTTGTGGGACGTGAAATACTTTCACGTCTCATTCCAAATCTTCCGCTAAACTCAAATCTCCACAGAAATTTTCAACTCTTTAAACCTTCGAGACTGGAACCAGATTCCAGTTCTCTTTAAACCTTCGAGATCGGAACCGCATTCCGGCTCTCTTTAAACCTTCGAGACCGGAACCAGATTCCAATTCTCTTAAAACCTTCGAGATCGGAACCGCATTCCGGTTCTCTTTAAACCTTCGAGATCGGTACCGATTTCCATTCTCTTTAAACCTTCAATACCGGTACCGCATTCCGGTTCTCTTTAAACCTTCGAGACTGGAACCAGATTCCAGTTCTCTTTAAACCTTCGAGACTGGAACCAGATTCCAGTTCTCATTAAACCTTCGAGACTGGAACCAGATTCCAGTTCTCTTTAAACCTTTGTGGCTGGTACCAAATTCAAGATCTTATTTCGAGATCAGTACCTAAATTCTGATTCTCATCCTTTTCAATCGATACTTAAACTATGATTCTCACTCTGAGGCTGGTACCTAGATTCTAGTTCTCTTCACAATCCCAAGGTTGGAACCTAGGTTCCAATTCTCATTTCAAATCCAGATTTCCTTGAATTGATTTTAAATTAAACCTCAATCGAAATTGAAACTCAGAACAAATCGAAATCTAAACTCACACATTAAAAAAAACTTGAAATAAAAAATGAAATGAAATCTAAATCAAATTTCCCCAGATCTTATGATCTGGAATTCACCTCCTTTTCTATTCCCCGACGAGAGTTCGTGGATCTCCGATGTGGAGATATACTTGATACTCCCCAGCGGAAATTTGTTTCTACTCTGTCATAAGTGTGTCACTTAGACGTCTGTGTTGGTTTTGTTGATCTCTTCAGTCAACGCTAATACGCGTGGTGTGCTTGGTTAGCACTCCACAACTATTAGGGGTCCATTTGTTGACCTCATTTTTTATGAGGTCTTTTCTCTTCTCTCTCCTTAGTACTTAGGATCTAGCCTTAGGCTTTCCCATTGATTATCTTAGAGGACCAGAAATGGAACCCACCAGTTAAAAATTCAAACACCTCTTAACTCCCTGCAAACCCCATAAGTTTGATTGTAAACCCCTAAGTCGCTTGGAGGGTTAAGATCAAATGTGGAGGTTTAAAGGATGAGTTCCCTATAGGACTCTTTGGCCTTAGGACTACCCCAGGTGGCCCGGTCCGGTGAGGGTCGACCCGCACACATTACACTTTCACACACATTCCAAATCCTAAAACCATTCATACCTAGCTTCGACTTCCCGACTCATGTAGGTAATTCATATGGATGGACCTTAACCCCTAGGCCCTTGGCTAAGAGGGTTAGGAATAACATAGTGAATGCCTCAAATGAGTCATCTCATGGCTCTTATGGGCTTGATATGGCTTCATGGCTCAACCAAAGTGATTCCATTCTACTCAAACTTGATCAATCTTTATTTTTTCAAAATTTCAATTTTTGACCTCCGGGACCCTACACCCACCAAACCTACCCAAAATTTGCAAAATCACTTAAATTACCCATAATTTTTTAAAACCAATCCTAAACATTTCCCACCATTCAAATTGCTCATATTTAGCCAAATATACCAAAATACCCCCCAATACCCCCAATACCCTCCAAATACCCAAAATGCCATTTTCAACAAAAAAAATCCAAAAATTCCAAAAATTCCCAATAAATTCCAGAAAACCCCAAATATTCCCAATTTTATTTTGTTCAACTAAACAATAAGCCAATTTTGTCAATTTAGACCACTTTTACCAAAATCTCCAATTTGACCCATTTTTAACCCAAATGGACCCAATGTCAAACTAAGTCAACCCAATTGATCCTAATTTTGATTCAATTCAGTCTTAAACTTCAACTCAATATCCCCAATATCAATCTAGACCAAATCCAAGTCCAATTTGATTGACAATTGGATCCAATTTCAATTTGAAGCTTAAAACCCAATTTTGGCCCATAACCTAAACTTAACCCAAACTATCCAACTCAACCCCAACTAGCCCCAAACCTTTTCTAAAACTTTCCTAACATCACAAAAAACAAAACACTAACTTGATTTGCCCCAAATTTGAACCTAAAATCCACCCAAACCTAACCCAAATCAAAAATCCCCAATTTTGGCCTAAACCCACCATGAACCCAAATGGGCCCAAATCCCAAAACCAAAGCCCAACCAAAGTAGAAAACTCTTTGTAACTCTCCCATAAACATTTCTCAATATTAATTTAACATAAAATTTAAAATTAGCCCAACCTTAGCCCAAGTTAGCCTAATTTGACCCACTTTGGCCCCTTTACCAAAAAGTCCCCAATCAAACCCAATTCAACTCCAAATCACCTCAAATTTGTTTCAAATCACTCATGACACATCCCTAAACTAAACCCAATATTTTTTTGGCCCAATCCTTCACAAAATTTCCATCCACCAATTTGTTTTCAAACCTAAAGGCCCACTTTCGTAAACCATTCTAAAAGCCCATTTTCACCAAATCCAAAAGCCCAAAAAGCCATTTCCAAGCCCACATGAAACCATCTCTTCATCATTCCTTTGATAATACTATTTGACCAAAGTCTTAACTTATCATGAAATCAACCCATTTATAGCATCATGACAAATCACATCAAAAGAATCCAAAGTTTCAAAATTCCAACTAACCCACTTTCATGTAAATGAGCCAAGTCATGGAGCCATACCCAAGCAATATGTAAGCCATGAGGAGCCATAGACTTGTCATCACTCCCTAAATGGCAAAAGGAGGAGATCCTTTAAGCACTTCCTAAATGTCATTAACCCATTACATGATTCCCCTTAACCTAAATTTAATCCAAATTATCCTTGATGGGGACTTCACAACACATGTGAGGATGACCCAACTGATCCCCTTCAGCCCAAATCAGGTCATGGGGAGGGGGGGGGTTGAACCTAACCCAAATCCATAGGTTGACCCATTTGGACCCAAAATCACCCCTCTCCCCATGCCACTTAAATCCAATCCTTTACACATGTCCAAAGGAAATTGACTGCACCAAACCCCAGCCCTGACTCCCCTGAGTCAGATGGTGACCTGACTCTGGTAGGCCAGCCACCAGGCTGCCGCAAAATACCATGGCTGAGGAGCTTGGAATGAGCCAAATTTCAAATTCTCACTTGTTGAGCTGCCCCACTCCAATTGGCCACCACAACTCCTCATCTCCTCCCTAGGAAGCTGATCCCAGCCATCAATTGCTCCTGGGAAGCCCTGGCCATGGCTATTTAAACCAGCCACCCCCTCTCGGCCAAAAGGTTGGCTGAAATCAACCTTCATAGAATCCCTCCAAACTCCTCGCGAGCTTCCCCTAGCCAAGAGCAATCCATCCCCACTGCTCTCCTGCCCTAAATCCCATTGATTGAGCTCAACTTTGGAGCTCAATTCTTAGGCCAGAATAGGACATCTCTCAAACCTCCACCAAAATCAAATTAAACTCACACACACCTGTACAAGACCAAGAAAAGGAGTTCCCCGGTGAAAGCCCCCTCTCCAGGCCACCCAATTGCTCTAGCCTCTGAAGTCTGAAATCGGGCCAGGTCACTTTCATACTTAGATCTTTCTCCAGGGCCAGAGGCTTCATCCCTAGGCTCTTCTAGCTCCCACAAACATGCCGAGCACATTCAGTTGAGGCCTCACCTCCTGAACAAAGGTATGGAGACTTCTCTTTAACCCGACCTTCCAGCGATTCTCCATTTCGTTTGAGTTAATTTCATAGCATGTAAACCATATGGATGTGTTCGTCTCTTCAAGATGAATCCATAGAGTATAAGAAAACGAAAATCCATTAAGAAACGAGGGAGATATTAGGGTTTGAGTGTGGACGGTCACGGGTGCACACCAGTCGGAGACGATGATCAGCCGCCGTTGGATCGAGCGTATATCGAATGGACAACTCAGATTGCGTCGGACCAGGGAACAGTACGTGAACTGCGGGCCACGTGGCGCCGAGTCGGATGGCTGCAACGAATGGGAGTGCGTCGCGTGGAGCTTCGGAGATGCTAAGGTTGCCGTGGTACTGAGTCGGATAAGTAGGAAAATATGGAATTTATGATTTAATTAAATGCCTGAAACTTAGAAAATCCATATCTTTGTGTAGAAAAATCACAAAAATAAAATAAAAATATCCTCTTACTCAGTGAACAGAGGAGAATAATGTGAAAAAGAATTGGATTAATTTAATGAGTATTTTATTTTAATTAATTATTTAATCATTTTAGTATTTTAATTCTCCATTTGCATAGAAAATTCACCATGACATGAGACCATAGGGCTTTTGAAGCCTTTGATCTTGGGAACATTCCCTGAATTTATCATGGTCAGAGGCTATCTCTGTGGAAAGTTATGTATTTTTCAAGTTTATGTCACTGTTTTTGGTATTTTAATTCCATTAATTAGCATATTGCTTAGAAAATTTTAGGAAAATTTGAGGAAGTTTCTTATGACCAGAGGACCCTAGGATAATTATGTTTTGAGTTAATTCATTAACAATAACCCTAGTTGGCTTAATTACTCAAAACTGAACTTTAATTAAATAGGGTTAACCACTCATCAAAATAACTTGAAAACAATTCTCCACTGATCTTTAGGGTCAGAGGAGTCCCACATAAAAATTTGAAACTAATTGGAAATGATTTAACCCACTAAATGGATTAATTAGGTCACATGAGTAAAATTAAACTTTGAAAATTCACAACTCCCAAAGTACATCTAAAAAATTCACCAAATTGGTTTTGGGGCTTCTCTGATATAAGAGGAGTCTATGAAAATTAAAATTAGAATTTTTTAAAAATCTTCATTTTTCACCATATTTTAATATTTTAATAATTAAAAAAAATAATAAAAATCACAAAAATTTTAAAAATAATAAAAATGTCATATTTTAACTCCTAATCACTTAGGAACAAACTAAATATTTTTCCCAAGTCCATATGATAAGATATTCAATTTTAAAAGCCCTAAAACAATTTTTGAATTAAAAATTGAATTTTCCAACATTTTCACTAAATTAATTCTAATAAATCGAAGAAAAATCAGAAAATTATAAAATTTATTTCTCTAAACTTCTTGAGGTGAGAGAGATTTAAGAAAAATATAAAATCCATTTTTCAACTTTAATTTTATTTTATAATTGATTAATACTCTATAACTAAAAATAATTATAATAAATAAAATATAATTCAAAAAATCACCAAAATTGGTCCAAGTGGTCCTCTGGTCATTAGAAATATCCTATAATTTTCTTAAGGACATAAACCTTACCTTGGTCATGTTGTTGAATTTCCATTGAAAATCTCTATTTTCTATTAAAATAAATATATAAATTAAATTAAAAACAAAAAAATCACATTTTCTCCTATAATGTCTTAATTGACATGTGAGTGAAGTGACATAAAAAATTTCAAGCTCATTTGAGCTCAATTTGATAAGTTATGAAATAATTAAGCTTAAAAGGGCATATTAATAATTAAGAATTGTAACCCCTAATTAAAATTTTAGGTTTAATCAAAATGGGAGGGGGGGGGGGGTAAAATATTTGATCTTAATTCTTTCTTAGATGATTAAAACTTTGGAAAATAAAAGGGTAGGAACTCATTGATCACTTTTAATAAACCAAAAAATGAAACCTTAATTAATTAAATAATTTGAATTTTGGAAGAATAATTAAAAATTTTGGATTATTAAAATGGGGTTATAATTTAGAGAGACTATTATCACTTAAACTAAAATCCCCAAATGAATCACTTTAATTATATTTAACTTTTAATTAAACTTAAGATGATAATTGAAATTAATAAATTAATAATAAAGAAAAGGTAACCCTTAATTAAATTAAAACTTAACACTTTAAATAACTTGATAATTAAATTGAAATAAATTTAAAACATTAAAAAAAATTTAATTTCAAAAATCACTTGAAAGAAAATGTAAAACAAACTTGAAACATCAAAATCAATTTCAAAAAAATAATTCATAATTAAAAAAAATCAAACCAATTAAAAGTTAATCTAGAATATTGCAATTAAATTAAAATTAAATCATTAAAGTCTAAATTAAATAATTTAAACTCCTCTTTCAATTCAAACAGTTTAAAACACTTAGGAATAAAACAACTTGAACACTATTCCAAACTTAAATTTATTAAAATTTTATAACTAAATTAAATCACATTAAAACATTAATTCTAATTTTAAATCGTTGAAATTCTTAATAAAAAGATTTGCCCCTAAAGACTTTTATCATTATAACTCTTAAATGGAGCATCAAGTGAGGTGTCACTTCATTCATGGGATAATCAAATGTCCTATGTTCACTGAGCAAGAGTTAAAACTTAACTAAAAATTTCTGGATGATTGATTCATCTCTACAATAAAAATTCATTTAGACTCGAAATAATCTCAGAAGTATTGAAAAGATGTTTAGAACCCGTTCTAAGCACTTCCTCAATACAATGAGGTGTTTTAAGAAGAATAATTGAACTTAATTGTTCTTTGGTGAATAAAATCATCCACAAAATATAAAGAACCTAGACGTCATAGGAACCGACTAGTAGTAGGATTAGGATCTTGGTAGACAACCAAAACCTTTCCCTTAGCTTTACCTAAGTACTTGTTGCAAATATTTAAATGTTCTAACATTTGTTTTAAGTGCAGCTTGGAATGACGAGAAGACCCTCCATGTATGCTTTTACTTTATTGCAATTTACTTTATTGCAACTTATTTACCTGCACTGCGCTTTACTTTTCTTGCATGATAAACAGGATTGTTGCATGAAAACTGAAAACTTTAGGATAGCCACAAAACAAAAACCAAAACTAAATTAAAAGTCACACAAGATAAAATTCACCACCACAACATCTAAAATATAAAACAACTCAAAATTTAATCACAAATAGAACAACAAAACCATAACTTTAACTAAATTAAAATGTCTCGTTGAATGATCGGGAATACCTCAGATGATGTAACACACGTGTTGCTAAGGGGATTTCCCACGGTCTAAATGAAAGTGTGGAACTCATTCAGTTGAGTTTAGCAAATTCATCTGGACTAAGTGAATTCGATGAAAATAACGGTGCTGGGATGACGGAACCGTGGAATCTTAATCAGCTCTGTTTAATCAACTTTAAGATTTGTTTTAAGTAAAACACTAAAGGCACTTGGATTTTAAGATTTCTCTAAACCAAAACACTTCTCCCATCCCCTGATTTTCACCTTCTAAAACCAAAACTCTGCAACAACAAGGAGCTTGGAGCACAGTGGGCAGCATGGCCATCTTCATCAGCAAAACTTGTGTCTACTTCAGAAAAACCTTTTCCTAGTTATAAATAACCAAGCTATAGGATTTCGAGGTAGTTTGCCTTGTGCAACATAAATTCTCAACTTTTGTTTAGGCATTTGCATAATCATGTTATGTAAATTAAGCCCTAACCAGTTTTTGGATTTCGAGGCAGTCGTTAGGTACGACATAAACCCTCACATCTTCGAGGCTATTTGTATGATCATGTCGTACAAATATAAGTCCTAATTAATTAAAATTGATAGGATGAAACATTAAATAACATCTTTCAAAATTTAAAGCCCACCATATGATAGTTTGGGAAGTTGCCAAGATTCGTCCTGGATCCTCAGCTTCTCCTACTTCTCTTCCTTTGGACTCTTAAAACAAACTGTTCCGAATTTGAGCCATTCCCTATTGAAACTTCCAAAACTCAATCCTTTGAAACCTTAAACTTTGAAATTCTTGAGAGCAAAACCACTGATCATTATCGAGAGTTTTCTTAAATGATTCCCGTCATTTAAGATGTAATTAACTATAGGGGCTTACCCTTATAGGAAACTTTAAGAATCCAGGTAATATAAACCCTGCTTAATTCCTTTATATTAAGCAGGGGAATTTGTCGGCTTATAAAATTGGTTCGCAGACCAAACAAATGTCACAAATCTTCTAGTTTATTTAATCGAGCCCCATCATCAAGCAGTGTGTCTATTCTTCGGGATAGATACACGGTTTGTGATGTAGTGTTCGTTTATATAAACTATTTAGGATGTGAGATCGGTTTGATTTCATATCTTAAAATTTTCAAACTTAAAATTATTTTCAAAATAAAATGCTACTTTTCCAATTATATATGTTTAAATTAAATTTAAAATTTAATATTCGCAGACAACTTCTGTAGGCGACCCCTTGTCAAAATACAACACCACCTAGAAATATGACGACAATTTCTGGTGACTCTGTTGGGGACTGGTTCCTCTCTCCATTTTGATCAGACGGTTTTTCTTTCATAAATCGGTAGTATATCCATGTCCCTAGTGGAGCAAACTACCAATCTTTTTATTGGCATACCACGTTCATTTCTATCTTGAACGGGTATAGCCAACTTCTCTCGGATTTAGGAGCCACTGTTTAGACACCCCTAAACAGAGAGGTTCCGAAATCCTTTACCTCTTTTATGAGGTGGGGTGGACCCCCAATAGGTGTTAGCTTAGAAGCGGTCCCTCAGGTTGAGATGTTTTGCGAGACTTTCTCTTCCTTTCCAATTCTGAATCGGGTCCTTTACCTTTTCTATAACCTTCCTCCTTTAATTGTTTTGTTCCTAACAAACAAATCCCCTAATAAACGAGTCTTTTAATAAATGAATTCTCTTAGAAATCATAAATACACTAAGATAAATGAAATGTGTTCGGACTCTTTCTTTTTCGTCCTAAGTTTTGCGACAAAGGGAATCATAATTCGGGACTGACGTTCGGAATCTGCCCTGCAGAAAATGCTGCCCCAAAGTTAATCTTCTCCTTCACCAACGGACTGGACTTGGTTGTCTACAAGGATGAGCTGCCTGACAATGGGATCATCCGTTTCGGACAAGGATTCTGTAATACAGATATCAACTTCGTTGACGTCACTCCCTTCGCACTAATGGACAAAGGGCCAGAAACTGAGAAACCCCTGATTGAGCTCAACTTGAAGTTGACTCAAGAATTCCCTCCCCTACAAAGGATTCCAGCTAAAAGAAGTACTACTATTCGTAGGAGGACTGTTGTCTCTACCCCCACTGGTCTAGTCATTTCTACACCTACCCCGGCTTTTGCCAAACTGAAGGGGAAGGAAATCCAAGTCTGTGATGAGTCTGTCACCGTGGAGGGTACAGATTTTGCTACAATACCATCTGTTTTCGAGATTGGGTCCGGTTCAAGAGTTGCACCCCTAACTCAGACTCAAAGGAGAAATAGAAGTAGAAAGATAGCTAGGATTGAGAAAGCCAAGGCTGCTAAAGTTGCTTTCCTGGAAAGGATCCCTGAACTGCCTGAGTATACACCTCTGTTGGAAGGTAGTAGGTTTCACCCCCTCTCTGCTACATCGGATGAAGAAGACGTCCGAAGGATTACTGCTACATTACCCCGACCCGCATACTATAGTTACTACAAAAGAAAAAGGGCAGAGACTACGCCATTTGCTCGGCTACAAGCTGTGATAGAAAAATTGACAAAGAAAGAAAAATGCTCCGTGTCAAAAATCCTAAGAAGAATGGGACGAGTGCCAGCTAGATCCTGCCTCGGACCGCGAGTAGAGCCTGTCACTGCCGTAGAGAAACCAAGGAAGAAAATGAGAGCTAGTTCACCTGTTGTTGTATCGGGCCATCATATTAGGGAGGACACCACCTACCAGCATATAGCCGACGTGACCGTCCGGTCCTAGGCCTTCTGCTGCGAGAAGGATGGTGTGGCGACCTATTATTATCGAGACGAGACCAACACAACGTCCTGAGAAGAAAAGCCACGTCAAAGAGCCTGAATCAGAAGAAAGTTCTACTGCAATAAAAGAAACTCCCGAAAAAGAAATTCAACAGCCATCACACAACAACCGCGAGACCATCAGGAAGAGACCCCTCGAGGATGATATAGGGAGGCTAAGGACGGACATCCGAAGGTTGGCGAAAGAAAGAGGAGAAAAGTTGGAAAATGAAGTTGATTCATCATAGTTCATGGATGAGGATTATGCCGACATCAATATGGTTGAGACACGAGCATCATCAGCTTCGCAAGGTGCTCCGGCAGCTGCGAAAAGAGATGAATCGGAAGTGATGAGAGCACAGCTTCAGAAAAGAGAAGACACAATTTCCCAGATGGCAAAGAGGATGGAAGAGATGGCTGCTGCTTCAGCTACTCTCCAGAGTCAGGTACAACCTCAGAAAGAAACACCCCCAGAGATCATCCATATTGCAGATGGAGGAAAAGAGATCACATCCGTCAATGAAGATGAGCCACCAAAGAAGGATTCTACACAGATATGATTCCCGAAAAGGACATTAAAAACATGGTAGAACAACAAGTGCGAGAAGCCTTAGCACAATCTAAGAGTGGAGCATCTATTCATACGGTACCCCGAAGAGTTAGATGCAGTCTAATACCCGAAAGGCTTCGTACCACCTCTGTTTAATACTTTTGATGGAACGGGAAACCCCCGACAGCATGTCGCACATTTTCGTGCTAGTTGTTGCAATGCCGGTGGGAGTGACGCTTTACTCTTCTGTCAGTTCGTCAGTAGTTTGTCAGAGATCGCCTTCAACTGATACGCAAAATTGCTAAATGGTTCAGTTAAGGCCTTTGCAGAATTGGAAAACATCTTCTTTAAGCAGTTTTCCGGGGCTCGACACCACATCATCATCGGTGATCTAGTGGTGGAGCACCAGAAACCGAACGAGACTTTAGTGGATTACATACTTCGATGGAGGAACTTAAGCATGAAGTGTGAACCACATCTTCAAGAACAGCATGCAGTCGGCATCTTGCTTAAGAGTATCCATGGCCCGATAACACTTCTCCTTAAAGGATTTACAATCAAGACTTTCGAGAAGTTGCTTAGCAAGGCCGGGAGCTTGCAAGAAGAGGCAAAGCAGTTAAGTTTCGTGGACAAGAACGATAAGAAGAAGCTCGTAAAAGCATTTGAAAAGAAATCCGGAATTGTCGCGGCAGTAGATAAGTGCAAGCAGCCAGTTCAGATACAGCCAGAGCGGCCACAGCCTAGTTATCAACCATCGCAACAGACATACCAACAACCGCAACAGATCTATCTGCAACCTTAGCAGGGTTATCAATAGCCTCGACCTAGGAATCAGTCGCCTCAGCATTATGAACAACCACCTCGTCCACAACGTACCCTGAAAGACTTTCTGAATAAGGAATATCCATTCAAAACTGAAGCAGTAGCGAAGATGTTTCGCAGTTTAATGAAGACACCAGATTTTCAGCTATCGGAGCCCAAGAGGCCGGAAGAAGTCAACAAGAAAGGTTATCCGAACTATTTCCCTTACCACCGGATGCTCGGGCATAAGATAGAGGATTGCATCACTTTCAAGAGTTGGCTTGATGACAATCTTCGGAAAGGGAACATAAGGATCCCGAAGGAATACATGAAGGAACCCCAAAAAGGAGGTTTCGTTAATATTATCTCGACGGATCCTATTGTTCCGATAAACCCGTATACGACCGATGATGGATGGAGTACCGTCTGGACAAGGTCTTCAAAGAAAATTTTGGATCACATCCAGACCGCTTCGGTACGTGCTTCAACTCAGAGTTTGAAACCTGCCGAGCCGGCACTATCGCTTGCGATCCAAGAACCACCTCAGAAGGAGGAGAAGATCGTAGAAGAGAAGAAGATCGAGGCTCTAAAGGATAGACTAGGGGCTGCTTATCCTAGGATGGTTGTTTCCAATTCGAGGGAGAAATCCATTGAACTTCTGACTCTGTATGATTATTTGCTCGCTCCGGTGGGATCTTATAATGATAAGAGTTATGGCGTTGGCTACGTTTTGACTGTTTCTAATGATTACGTAACTAGCGACAACCGACTTAATCCGGATCTCGATTCCAATACAAATAAAGATTCTCAAATCATACACAATCTCGATGACCACGAAGAAGAAGATGTTCACAAAAAAGGCTACAAAAACTCAACAAGCAACGAGTCCATTTGTGAATTTCGAGGAGCTCCAATCGCGATAGAATTAGAGTTATCGGATTCTGAAGCAAATCTAGAAGAGTCAGTCGTTCCAATTCAAGGGGAAACATCGGCAGATCCAGCACCATACTCAGAACAAGTAACTGAAGTCAACCTAAGAAGTGGAAAAGTTCTACCTCCGAGAATGGGTCCGAAGGATAAAGGAAAGCAGGTGGTTGCTCAGGAGGAGCCCCCAGCAGAGGAATTGTCCATTCGGGAAGAAACCGAGGAACATGGTAATAAAGTGCACTATAACGTGCTAGCCCATCTTAGGAAGCTACCAGCTAAACTGAGCATATATGACGCTCTGATCCTGTCAAAGGAAATGAGGGAAGCTCTGATCAAGGCTCTACTTGATCCAGAGATTTGTTTAGATCAAATGGCCGGTAATTCCTTCGACGAGGTTTGCTCGTTAAAAGAACAACGGGTTATTACCTTCACGGACAATGATCTATTACTGGGAACAACTGATCACAACCGACTGTTGTACATTTCAGTCACTATTGGAAAGTTTACGCTCTCCAGAGTGTTGGTTGATCCGGGTGCATCAATCAACATAATGGATCTTCAGACGCTAGCATATTTGGAAATTGATGCTCGTGAGCTTGAAGCAGATAAGATGTTATTGAGAGGCTTTAATCAGAAAGGAGAGAGAGCTCTCGGATCGATTACACTGTTAATGAAAACCGGTGACTTAGCAAAGACAACCGCAAAATTCCATATAATTAATTTTGAGACATCGTTCAACGCTCTACTGGGTCGGCCATGGATCCATGAAAACCGGATGGTACCGTCGTCTCTGCACCAGTGCATAAAGTATTACGAAGGAGGAGAACAATGTATCAAAGGTGACTTGCAATCATTCTCCGTACATGAAATTGGAATTCATGAAGATGCAGCCTATTACGCGCCTCCGAAGAAAACAATCTTCTCCAGAAATGTCATACCAAATGAAGCAAAAGAAGTGCAAGACGATGAAGAACCTGAAATTCTAGTCCAACAGTTACTCACCACTTCCTTACAGCGAGATGGTGAAGGTTTCTCCAGAACTCGCACCCGAGGTCGAGGCCGGGGACGAGGTCGTGGAAGAGACGTTGGAACAGTTGGACAGAAGAAACCAGTCATCGATGTTGATTGGGAGAACAGTTCCGAAGAAGAAGAAATCAAGAAAGAAGCAGCGGTGATAAGTCAGAAGAAACCCCAGTTCAAGATCTCTCTCGAAGATGAAAAGAATGAAGAATTTAAATCAATGTACGAGAAGATTAACCACTATGAACATACTATGACCCTAACCCCGATCCACCCTAATAAGTTCGAGGGTATGATGGTCAAGGAAGTGCATGGTGGTGGTACTAAACCAATCAAGTTTTACCGTGGTGCTTATCCTTCCAAAACTGAAAATTATATACAATTTGAAGATGTTGCTTCATCTGAACTAATGGAACTGCCTTTTGAGTAGTACTCTCCCTGTGTTCAAAATTTAATTCAATGTGGTGTCTTACCTCGACGATGGAAAAAAGGTCAATCACAACATTTTAAAAAATTATGGAATAATGCTAGCCGGCCTCCCAATTCAAAACATGGTCTCGGATTCGGCATGGTAGGATCAGTTGACGATACGGGATTTTGCTTGGTTGTCACTTACGAGCCTAATGAAGACTGCTTGGAAGCTTCAGAAGATCTTGAAGATCTACCAATCAGAGATGCTCCGCCATAATTCGAAGAAGAAACTAAATCTATGATAGACGAGTTAATGGAAGTTAACTTAGGTACTAGCGAAGAGCCTAGGCCGACCTTTGTTAGCTCCTTACTCAATAAAGAAGACTCCGAAAACATAATCAAGCTATTGATGGAGTTCAAAAACTGTTTTGCTAGGAGTTACGATGAAATGCTAGGATTAGCTCCAGAGGTTGCAGTTCACAAGCTAGGAGTAGATCACACTGTCGTTCCAGTCAGACAAGCTCTAAGAAGAATGCGTCAAGAGATTGAACAACAAGTAATAGCTGAAGTTAAGAAGCTAATAGACGCTAAATTTGTCCATGAAGAGAAATACCCGACTTGGTTAGCCAATGTGGTACCAGTCAGAAAGAAGAATGGTCAGATCAGAATCTGCGTGGATTTCAGAGATTTGAATAAAGCATGTCCAAAGGATGAATTCCCACTACCAATTCCAGAATTGATGATCGACATCACTTCAACACATGAAATATTTTCTTTCATGGATGGATCTTCAGGATACAACCAAATAAATATGGCACCAGAAGATAAAAATTTTACAGCCTTCAGAACGCCAATTGGAGTGTACTGCTACATAGTGATGCAATTTGGATTGAAGAACGAAGGAGCAACCTACCAAAGAGCAATGACGAGGATTTTTGATGATATCATTCACAACCAAGTCAAGTGTTACGTGGATGATGTGGTCATCAAGAGCAAATTAAAGGAAGATCACTTGTATGATTTGAGAGTTGTTTTCGTGCGATTAAGACAATTTAACCTTAAGATGAATCCCCTGAAATGCGCCTTCTGCGTCACCTCTGAGAAATTCTTAGGATTTGTCGTCCAACATCGTGGAATTGAAATTGATCCGGAGAAGATTAAAGCTATCTTAGAAATGCCACCTTCTAAAACCTTGAAACAACTACAGTCCTTTCAAGAGAAATTGGCATATCTTCGACGCTTTATCTCGAATTTGTCAGGAAGGTGTCAGCCGTTTTCTGCTTCATTTAAGAAGGATGCCAAGTTTACTTGGGACTCCAAATGTCAACATGCCTTTGATGACATCAAACAATACCTAATGACACCTCCTGTCCTAGCAGCCCCAGTCTTAAGATGACCGTTGATACTTTATACCGCAGCTTTAGACGACTCTCTTGGAGCCCTGTTAGCCCAGGTCAATGATGAGGGAAAAGAAAACACGCTCTATTACCTAAGCCATCGTCTAATTCCAACGGAAGTAAAGTATCCTCCTATTGAGAAGCACTGTTTGGCCCAGATCTTCGCCGCACAGAAGCTCAGGCACTACATGCTTTCTCATAAGGTCAACCTTATTTCGAAGTTTAATCCGTTGCAATATTTATTGATCCGTCCGACACTTTCCAGCGACTTGCTAGGTGGTCAATGATACTATTGCAATTCGATATAACTTTTGTTCCTCATCGTGCCATAAAGGGACAAGTCCTGGCAGACTTCCTTGCAGTACACCCTTTACCGGCAGAATAGGCTCTCAACGACGACTTGCCAGACGAGCAGATAATGAGCCTAGAAGACCCCGATGATCAGCGTTGGGAACTGTACTTCGACGGAGCATCTTCAGCACGTAAAGACAAAGAATCGCAAACGATAGTGCCTGGTAAGGCAGGAATCGGACTAATCTTTATAACACTGGAGCGGGGGATGCTAAGGTATTCCTATCACTTAACAGAACCGTGTACGAATAATGAGGCAGAATACGAAGCCCTCATAACAGGATTGGAATTAACCATTCAGATGGGAATAACAGATATCAATATCTACGGAGATTCACAGTTGATCATTCAGCAAGTTGCGGGACAGTACAAAATTCTGAAGCCAAGACTCGAGCAGTACTTTCAGTACGCCATGAAACTGTTGGAGCAAATTCCAAATGTAACGATCTACAAGATTCCTAGGAGAGAAAATACTCTTGCAGATGCGTTAGCCCGCATTGCAAAAGAATTTGCCTATTTACAGGATGAGTCAGTTGAAATGTCAGTTCAGGGACGGCAGGTTCTGTCATAGCTCGACATGGATACAATACACAAATCAGAAAAAGCAGAAGAAACAATTACAGCAGTGACAAAAAATATAGAAGATTGGCGGCAGCCATTAATAGACTACTTGCAAACGGGAAATCTACCGGACGATAAGTCTTTAGCCCATCAAATCAAGAAAAGAATTCTGTCTTACATTAATAAACAACACGTTATACAGAAGGTCTTTTGATCAGATGTGGCTAAGATGCCTGAGCGGGTCTGAAGCTCGTGAAATTATCAAAGAAGTACACTCAGGACTTTGTCGCACTCATCAATTGAGCCCGAAGATGAAAATGAAGATTAAAAGACTAGGGTATTACTGGCCCTCGATGATAACCGACTGCATGAAGGTTGCCAAAAGTTGTCACCAGTGCCAAGTACATGGAGTGGTTCTACATCAAACTCCAAATGTGTTACATCCGACAATTGCGTCGTGGCCATTTGAATGTTGCGGCACAGATATTGTGGGTCCGGTAGAACCACCTTCTTCAAGGGGACATCGCTTTATCCTTGCAGCTACATATTACTTTTCCAAATGGGCAGAAGCTATACCACTCAGAGAAGTGAAAGCACACCATGTGTTGTAGTTTTTCAAGAATCAGGTCGTCTACCATTTCGGGGTACCGCGCAGAATCATTTCGGATAATGGATCCGCGTTCAGAAGTATGAAGATTAACAATTTTGTTAGAAGACACAGGATCGACTGACGTTATTCAACAATCAACTACCCAAGAGCGAACGAAGCTTTTAATAAAAATCTCATCCAGATTCTAAAGAAAACTTTGGACGACAACAAAAGAAATTGGCACGAGAAGTTGTTAGAAGCCTTATGAGCCTACAAGACGACTTTCAGAACTCCTACTCAGTCGACGCCTTACGCTTTAGTGTACGGATCCGAGGCCGTCTTGCCCTTGGAAGTACAGCTTTCGTCACTCAGAATTGCAGTTGCATAAAAGATCACTATAGAAGAAAATGCCAAATTACGATTGGAAGAATTGGAAAGCTTGGAAGGAAAAAGACTTTCAGCATAGTAGAATTTGGAACTGTATCAAGCCAAGATGATTCAGGCCCACGATAAACTAGTCCGTCCAAGGACATTTAAAATCGGTGACTTGGTTCTAGTTCTCAGAAGACATATTCTTGCACACTGCAAGATTGGAGGTAAATTTGAACCAACATGGGAAGGGCCATTCGTGGTTGAGACAGTCTACTCACGAGGTTCCTACCAACTGGTGAATTGTTGTGGAGAACGACCTATGCTTCCAATCAATTGACGATATTTGAAGAAGTATTACACAACCTGATGTTTTGAAGGATGAACTTTAAAAATGAGGTCTCAATCCTAGAAGCACGGGTGGAGTAATCATTTGCGACTGGGTCCGAACCCAAAACATAAAAAAAATGGATGATAAAAAAGAAAATCATTAACAAAAAATGTGTTAAAATAAAAAAAAACGTGTGAAATTGTAATAATAAAATGTCAATCATTCCTTTTAAATTAATTCATTCCTGATCTTTCCCTCATCTCTTCCTACTTTCTTTAAAAATTAAAAGAGATGAATAAGAATTTTTCTTTAATAAATGTTTTTCTTATTGTTCATGTTCTTAGTACAGCCCTTGATCATTTCCTTATATTTTTCGCAGGGAAATGTCGAACGGGTGGTTGGTTCTGAACTTTAGAAATGGCGTGAGTCTAGCATTTGATGAAAAGAGGGTGAGGGATGGAGTCGTGATCGAGATTGACTCTGACTTCACACTAGCCAGGCTACAATATGAAGAAAATGATTAGACCCCGATTGATCGGGAAGAGTTCCATAGCCAGACAGTGATGAAAGTGCGTGGCCCAAGTCAGCAATCCGCCAGCAAGAAGAGAAAAGAAAACGCCGCTCATGCAACAGGAGAAGATAAGAAAGTTATGTCCGTTGTTGCTACAGCAGAGGGCAGGCTTGTCAGCGCCATGCCCGCAGAAGTCCAAGGGGTAAGGAGAGCTACTCTCACTGCCACCGAGCGGAGGAACAAGAATCGCCGCATTTGCAAGATGTTAACCAAGTTAGCAATAGATCAACATGAAGAGACAATTGCTCCCGTCAATACAAATACTCCGAAGAAATTGGTTCGTCAGGAATCAGAAAGGAGGAGATCAACTCCAAGGAAAGCAGAACAGATAAAGGAAATTCCAAGAAGAGCAGAAATAGAATCAGCGCCTCGACGCGAAGCAGATGCATCGGTTCTGAAGAGTCTTGTTGCGAAAGCAACCCCGGAGGACGTCCCGACAGAGACTATCCCCGAGGAGCCAAGACATGCAGAAGAGAGTGCCGGGGTTGAACCATACATTCCCCAGTACGTGACTAGACCTCGCCGATTGTAGATAATTCCGGAACATAAGTTGGAAAGAATGCAGAATGTTGAAAAAAAAAACTTTTGAATACTTTGAGAGAATTGGAGGCAAGAGGATCAATATCTTAGAAGGCCTCGAGCTGCATACAGATATATTCTCAGATTACGAGCATCAACAAATTGTAGATTGCATCGTTGAACTTCAGAAAATGGGAAGAGTCGGCCACCTGAGGGAAAAGACCTATTCAGAACCCCGAAGATGGATGCCAGGAAAAGGAAGAATTACAATCCAATGCGGATGTTGCTACAACTTCGCGGTAGACAGAAAAGGGAATCCACCAAGAATACTCCGTCGTAGTGAGGTGGATCCGATGTCGAGAATTATCAAGAGAATGGTAAAAAGGATGATAACATGGAGGGTATTGCCTACAAATTGCATACCCAACAGCTGCATCATTAACATCTACAAGGAGGGCGACTGCATACCTCCACACATAAACCGTCATGACTTCGTCAGACCTTTCTGCACAGTGTCTTTTGTCAACCAATGTAACATCCTGTTCGGATCTGACCTCTGGAATGCAGGCCCCGGTGAGTCCGAGGGCCGGTGGAGATACCACTACCGGTAGCTTCCGTCCTGGAGTTGAAAAGAAACAGAGCAGACATCGCAAAACATTGCATTCCAGGAGTGCCTGTGGAACGAATCTCCGTCACTTTCAGGAGAATGGATGACAGAAAAATGCCTTTCCACTTTCGACCGTATCCGGAGTTAGAGAGTCTCCGACTCTACGAGTCGTGATTTACATGGGAAATATCACACCTCCAATGCACATCCATACGACATTCCTGCCAAGGATGACTTGGAAGGTGATGTTATTGTCCATGTATCTCACTATTCAGACATGGATTTTGACAGCTGCTTTTTAAAAGAAACTTGAAGAATCTTACACAATCCGTGTTAGATTTATATGGATTGTATGAGATATTGAATTCTGAAGGAAAATATGATCATGTTTTGGAGCAAGATGTATGATGTATTTTCGACGAGATTGGAATGAAAACGACCATGTCATGTTTTTCCTTCACCTCTTTTTGTAAAAATTGACTGGGAAACGCCACTAAGTTAAACGAACTTCAAACAAAGAACAAAGGGAAAATAAAAATAAATGAGAACTCTTTTAAAAATATTAATGTCAAAACGAACCCCAAATAAATGTGACCCTAAATTGAAAATCAAGCTAAAATCAAATCACAACAAGCGACTAAGACAAATTCCTGAATCTGAAATCCCCAGCCTTCAGCTATTCTCAAATCTCTTTTTGACTCTCCATATTTCCTTCCCTCTTTTGAGAAGGTCAACTGAATCTACTGACACAGAACCATGAAAATTTTCGATTTGGTTCTGATGGCAAGGATTCATATCCTTCGTCAAATAATCAGACTTTGATCGATCCTCGTGGGACGTGAAACACTTTCACGTCTCATTCCAAATCTTCCGCTAAACTCAAATCTCCACAGCAAATTTCAACCCCTTAAACCTTCAAGATTGGAACCGGATTACAGTTCTCTTTAAAACTTCGAGACTGGAACCAGATTCCAGTTCTCTTTAAACCTTCGAACCTTCGGGACTGGAACCAGATTCCAGTTCTCTTTAAACATTCGAGACCGATACCGCATTCTAGTTCTCTTTAAACCTTCTGAGATCGGTACCGTATTCCAGTCTTCTTTAAACCTTCGAGACTGGAACCAGATTCAAGTTCTCTTTAAACCTTCGAGACTGGAACCAGATTCCAGTTCTCTTTAAACCTTCGAGACTGGAACCAGATTCCAGTTCTCTTCAAACCTTCGAGACTGGTACCAAATTCCATTTCTCTTCAAACCTTCGAGACTGGTACCAGATTCCAGTTCTCTTCAAACCTTTGAGACTGGTACCAGATTCCAGTTCTCTTCAAACCTTCGAGACTGGAACCAGATTCCAGTTCTCATTAAACCTTCGAGACTGGAACCAGATTCCAATTCTCTTTAAACCTTCGAGACTGGAACTTGATTCCAGTTCTCTTTAAACCTTCGAGGCTGGAACCAGATTCCAGTTCTCTTTAAACCTTTGAGGCTGGTACCAAATTCCAGATCTTATTTCGAGATTAGTACCTATATTCTAATTCTCAACCTTTCCAATCGATACTTAAACTATGATTCTCACTTTGAGGTTGTACCTAAATTCCAGTTCTCTTCACAATCCCGAGGTTGGAACCTAGGTTCCAATTCTCATTTCAAATCCAGATTTCCTTGAATTGATTTTAAATTAAACCTCAATCGAAATTGAAACTCAGACCAAATCGAAATCTAAACTCACACATTAAAAAAAACTCGGAATAAAAAATGAAATGAAATCTAAATCAAATTTCTCCAGATCTTATGATCTGGAATTCACCTCTTTTTCTATTCCCCAGCGAGAGTTCAGGGATCTCCAGTATTGGAGATATACTCGATACTTCCCAGCGGAAATTTGTTTCTACTCTATCATAAGTGTGTCACTTAGACGTCTGTGTTGGTTTTGTTGATCTCTTCGTTCAACGCCAATACGCGCGGTGTGCTTGGTTAACACTCCACACCTATTAGAGGTCCATTTGTTGACCTCATTTTTTATGAGGTCTTTTCTCTTCTCTCTCCTTAGTACTTAGGATCTAGCCTTAGGCTTTCCCATTGACTATCTTAGAGGACTAGAAATGGAACCCACCAGTTAGAAATTCAAACACCTCTTAACTCCCTGCAAACCCCATAAGTTTGATTGTAAACCCCTAAGTCGCTTGGAGGGTTAAGATCAAATGTGGAGGTTTAAAGGATGAGTTCCCTATAGGACTCTTCGGCCTTAGGACTACCCCGGGTGGCCTCGGTCCGGTGAGGGTTGACTCTGCACACATTACACTTTCACACACATTCCAAATCCTAAAACCATTCATACCTAGCTTGACTTCCCGACTCATGTAGGTATTTCATATGGATGGACCTTAACCCCTGAGCCCTTGGCTAAGAGGGTTAGGAACAACATAGTGAATGCCTCAAATGAGTCCTCTCATGGCTCTTATGGGCTTGATATGGCTTCATGGCTCAACCAAAGTGATTCCATTCTACTCAAACTTGATCAATCTTTATTTTTCCAAAATTTCAATTTTTTACCTCCGGGACCCTACACCCACCAAACCTCCCAAAATTTGCAAAATCACCTAAATTATCCAAAACTCCTCAAAACCAATCCTAAACATTTCCCACCATTCAACCTGATCATCCTTAGCCAAATATACCAAAATACCCCCCAATACCCCCAAATACCCAAAATGCCCTTTTCAACCAAAAAAATCCAAAAATTCCAAAAATCCCAATAAATTCTAAAAAATCCCAAATATTCCCAATTTCATTTTGTTTAACTATACCATAAGCCAATTTTGTCAATTTAGCCCACTTTTACCAAAATCCCCAATTTGACCCATTTTTAACCCAAATGGACCCAATGTCAAACCAAGTCAAGCTAATTGATCCTAATTTTGATCTAATTAAGTCTTAAACTTCAATTCAATATCCCCAATATCAATCTAGACCAAATCCAAGTCGAATTTGATTGACATTTGGATCCAATTTCAATTTGAAGCTTAAAACCCAATTTTGGCCCATAACCTAAACTTAACCCAAACTACCCAACTCAACCCCAACTAGCCCCAAACCTTTTCTAAAACTTCCCTAACATCACAAAAAACAAAACACTAACTTGATTTGCCCCAAATTTGATCCTAAATTCCACCCAAAACAAACCCAAACAAAAAATCCCCAATTTTGGCCTAAACCCACCATGAACCCAAATGGGCCCAAATCCCAAAATCAAAGCCCAACCAAAGTTGAAAACTCTTTGTAACACTCCCATAAACATTTCTCAACATTAATTTTACATGAAATCTAACATTAGCCCAACCTTAGCCCAAGTTAGGCCAATTTGACCCACTTTGGCCCCTTTACCAAAAAAGTCCCAAATCAAACCCACTTCAACTCCAAATCACCTCAAATTTGTTTCAAATCACTCATGACACATCCCTAAACTAAACCCAACATTTTTTTGGCACAATCCTTCGCAAAATTTCCATCCACCAATTTGTTTTCAAACCTAAAGACCCACTTTCTTAAACCATTCTAAAAGCCCATTTTCACCAAATCCAAAAGCCCAAAAAGCCATTCCCAAGCCCACATGAAACCTTTTCTTCATCATTACTTTGATAATACTATTTGACCAAAGTCTTAAATGATCATGAAATCAACCCATGTGTAGCATCATGACAAATCACATCAAAAGAATCCAAAGTTCTCAAAATTCCAACTAACCCACTTTCATGTAAATGAGCCAAGCCATGGAGCCATGCTCAAGCCATATGTAAGCCATGAGGAGCCATAGACTTGTCATCACTCCCTAAATGGCAAAAGGAGGAGATCCTTTAAGCACTTCCTAAATGTCATTAACCCATTACATGATTCCCCTTAACCTAAATTTAATCCAAATAATCCTTGATGGGGACTTCACCACACATGTGAGGCTGACCCAACTGATCCCCTTCAGCCCAAATCAGGTCATGGGGGGTGAACCTAACCCAAATCCATAGGTTGACCCATTTGGACCCAAAATCACCCCTCTCCCCATGCCACTTAAATCCAATCCTTTACACATGTCCAAAGGCAATTGATTGCACCAAACCCCAGCCCTGACTCCCCTGAGTCAGATGGTGGCCTGACTCTGGCTGGCCAGCCACCAGGCCGCCGCAAAACTCCATGGCCGAGGAGCTTGGAATGAGCCAAATTTCAAATTCTCACCTGCTGAGCTGCCCCACTCCAATTGGCCACCACAGCTCTTCATCTCCTCCCCTAGGCAGCTGATCCCAGCCATCAATTGCCCCTGGGAAGCCCTGGCCATGGCTATTTAAACCAGCCACCCCCTCTCGGCCAAAAGGTTGGCTGAAATCAACCTTCATAGAATCCCTCCAAACTCCTCACAGAGCTTCCCCTAGCCAAGAGCAATCCATCGCCACTGCTCTCCTGCTCTAAATCCCATTGATTGAGCTCAATTTTGGAGCTCAATTCTCAGGCCAGAAAAGGACATCTCTCAAACCTCCACCAAAATCAAATTAAACTCACACACACCTGTACAGGACGAAGAGAAGGAGTTCCCCGGTGAAAGCCCCCTCTTCGGGCCACCCAATTGCTCTAGCCTCCAAAGTCTGAAATCGGGCCTGGTCACTTTCATACTTAGATCTTTCAATAGGGCCAGAGGCTTCATCCCTAGGCTCTTCCAGCTCCAACGAACATGCCGAGCACATTCAGTTGAGGCCTCACCTCCTGAACCAAGGTATGGAGACTTCTCTTTAACCCTAGCTTCCAGCAATTCTCCATTTCGTTTAAGTTAATTTCATAGCATGTAAACCATATGGATGTGTTCGCCTCTTCAAGACGAATCCATAGAGTATAAGAACATGAAAATCCATTGAGAAACAAGGGAGATATTAGGGTTTGAGTGTGGACGGTCACGGTTGCACACCAGTCGGAGACGACGACCAGCCGCCGTTGGATCGAGCATGTATCGAATGGACGACTCAGATTGCGTTGGACCAGGGAACGGTACGTGAACCGCGGGCCGCGTGGCGCCGAGTCGGATGGCGGCGGTGAATGGGAGCACGTCGCGTGGAGCTTCGGAGATGCTAAGATTGCCGTGGTGCTGAGTCGGATAAGTAGGAAAATTTAGAATTTATGATTTAATTAACTGCCTGAAACTTAGAAAATCCATATCTTTGTGTAGAAAAATCATAAAAATAAAAGAAAAATACCCTCTTTCTCAGTGAACAGAGGAGAATAATGTGGAAATATAATTGAGTTAATTTGATAAGTAATTTATTTTTAATTAATTATTTACTAATTTCAGTATTTTAATTCTCTATATGCATAGACGATTCACCAAGGCATGAGACCATAGGGCTTTTGAAGCCTCTGATCTTGGGAACATTCCTTGAATTTTTCAAGGTCAGAGGCTATCTCTATGGAAAGTTATGTATTTTTCAAATTTATTTCACTGTTTTTGGTATTTTAATTCCATTAATTAGCATATTATTTAGAAAATTCTAGGAAAACTTGGGGAAATTTATAAGGACCAGAGGACCCTAAGATAATTATGTTTTGAGTTAATTCATTAAGAATAACCCTAATTGGCTTAATTACTCAAAACTAATCTTCAATTAATTAGGGTTAACCACACATCAAAATAACTTGAAAATAATTCTCTACTGAACTTTAGGGTTAGAGGAGCCCTACATAAAAATTTGAAACCAATTGGAAATGATTTAACCTACTAAATGGATTAATTAGGTCACATGAGTAAAATTAAACTTTGAAAATTCACAACTCCCAAACTACATCTCAAAAATTCACCAAATTGGTTTTGGGGCTTCTCTGATATAAGGGGAGTCTAAAAAAAATAAAATTGGAATTTTCTAAAAATCTTCATTTTTCACCATATTTTAATATTTTAACAATTTAAAAAAATAATAAAAATCACAAAAATATTAAAAAATCATAAAAATGTCATATTTTAACTCCTAATCACTTATGAACAAACTAAATATCTTTCCCAAGTCTCTAGAATAAGATATTTAATTTTAAAAGCCCTAAAACAATTTTTGAATTAAAAAATGAATTTTCCAACATTTTCACTAAATTAATTCTAATAAATCAAAGAAAAATCCAAAAATTATGAAATTTATTTCTTTAAACTTCTTTATGTCAGAGAGATTTAAGAAAAATATAAAATCCATTTTTCAACTTTAATTTTATTTTATAATTGATTAATACTCCAAAACTCAAAATAATTATAATAAATAAAATATAATTCAAAAAATAACCAAAATTGGTCTAAGTGGTTCTTTGATCATTAGGAACATCCTATAATTTTTTTAAGAATAGAAACCTTATGTTGGTCATGTTGTTGAATTTCCATTTAAAATCCCTATTTTCTATTAAAATAAATATATAAATTAAATTAAAAATAGATAAAATCACATTTTCTCCTCTAATGTCTTAATTGACATGTGAGTGAAGTGACATAAAAAATTTCGAGCTCATTTAAGCTCAATTTGATAAGTTATGAAATAATTAAGCTTAAAAGGGCATATTAATAATTATGAATTTTAACCCCTAATTAAAACTTTAGGTTTAATCAAAATGGGGGGGGGGGTAAAATATTTGATCTTAATTCTTTCTTAGATGATTGAAACTATGGAAAATAAAAGGGTTGGAACTCATTGATCACTTTTAATAAACCAAAAAAATGAAACCTTAATAAATTAAATAATTTGAATTTTGGAAGATTAATTAAAAAATTTGGATTATTAAAATGGGGATATAACTTAGAGAGATTATAATCACTTAAACTAAAATCCCCAAATGAATCACTTTAAATATATTTAACTCTTAATTAAACTTAAGATGATAATTTAAATTAATAAATTAATAATAAAGAAAAGGTAACCCTTAATTAAATTAAAACTTAAAACATTAAATAACTTAATAATTAAATTGAAATAAATTTAAAACATTAAACAAAAAATTAATTTCAAAAATCACTTGAAAGAAAATGTAAAACAAACTTGAAACATCAAAATCAATTTCAAAAAAATAATTCTTAATTAAAAAAAATCAAACCAATTAAAAGTTAATCTAGAATATTGCAATTAAATTAAAATTAAATCATTAAAGTCTAAATTAAATAATTTAAACTCCTCTTTCAATTCAAATAGTTTAAAACACTTAAAAATAAAACAACTTGAACACTATTCCAAACTTAAATTTATTAAAATTTTATAACTAAATTAAATCACCTTAAAACATTAATTCTAATTTTAAATCGTTGAAATTTTTAATAAATTTATTTGCCCCTAAAGACTTTTATCATTATAACTCTTAAATGGAGCATCAAGTGAGGTGTCACTTAATTCATGGGACAATCAAATGTCCTAAGTTCACTGAGCAAGAGTTAAAACTTAACTAAAAATTTCTGGATGATTGATTCATCTCTACAATAAAAATTCATTTAGACTCGAAATAATCTCAGAAGTATTGAAAAGATGTTTAGAACCCGTTCTAAGCATTTCCTCAATACAATGAGGTGTTTTAATAAGAATAATTGAACTTAATTGTTCTTTGGTGAAGAAAACCATCCACAAAATATAAAGAACCTAGACGTCATAGAAACCGACTAGCAGTAGGATTAGGATCTTGGTAGACAACCAAAACCTTTCCCTTAGCTTTACCTAGGTACTTGTTGCAAATATTTAAATGCTCTAACATTTGTTTTAAGTGCAGCTTGGAATGACGAGAAGACCCTCCAGGTACACTTTTACTTTATTGCAATTTACTTTATTGTAACTTATTTACCTACACTGTGTTTTACTTTTCTTGCATGATAAACAGGATTGTTGCATGAAAACTGAAACCTTTAGGATAGCCACAAAACTGAAACCAAAACTAAATTAAAAGTCACACAAGATAAAATTCTCCACCACAACATTTAAAATATAAAACAACTCACAATTTAATCACAAATAGAAAAACAAAACCATCACTTTAACTAAATTAAAACGTCTCGTTGAATGATCGGGAATACCTCGGATGATGTAGCCCATGTGTTGCTAACGGAATTTTCCACGGTCTAAATGAAAGTGTGAAACTCATTTAGTTGAGTTTAGCAAATTCATCTGGACTAAGTGAATTCGATGAAAATAACGGTGCCGGGATGACGGAACCGTGGGATCTTAATCGGTTCTGTTTAATCAACTTTAAGATTTGTTTTAATTAAAACACTAAAGACATTTGGATTTTATGATTTCTCTAAACCAAAACACTTCTCCCATCCCCTGATTTTCACCTTCTAAAACTAAAACTCTGCAACAACAAGGAGCTTGGAGCACAGTGGGCAGCACGTCCATCTTCGTCAGCAAAACTTGTATCTACTTCAGCAAAACTTTTTCCTAGTTTTAAATAACCAAGCCATAGGATTTCGAGGTAGTTTGCCTAGTGAAACATAAATCCTCAACTTTTCGTTAGGCATTTGCATAATCATGTTATGTAAATTAAGCCCTAACCAGTTTTAGGATTCTGAGGCAGTCGTTTGGTACGACATAAACCCTCACATCTTCGAGGCTATTTGTCATACAAATATAAGTCCTAATTAATTAAAATTTGTAGGATGAAACATTTAATAACATCTTACGAAATTTAAAGCCCACCATAGGATAGTTTGGGAAGTTGCCAAGATTCATCATTGATCCTCAGCTTCTCCTACTTCTCTTCCTTTGGACTCTTAAAACAAATTGTTCCGAATTTGAGCTATTCCCTATTGAAACTTCGAAAACTCAATCCTTTGAAACCTTAAACTTTGAAATTATTGAGAGCAAAACCTCTGATCATTATCGAGAGTTTTCTTAAATGATTCCCGTCATTTAAGATGTAATTAACTATAGGGGCTTACCCTTATAGGGAACTTTAAGAACCCAGGTAATATAAACCCTGCTTCATTCCTTTATTTTAAGCAGGGGAATTTGTCGGCTTATAAATTTGGTTGACAGACCAAACGAATGTCACAAATCTTCTAGTTTATTTAATCGAGCTCCATCATCAAGCAGTTTGTCTATTCTTCGGGATAGATACACGATTTGTGATGTAGTGTTCGTTTATATAAATTATTTGGGATGTGAGATCGGTTTGATTTCATATTTTAAAATTTTCAAACTTAAAATTATTTTCAAAATCAACTGCTACTTTTCTAATTATATATATTTAAATTAAATTTAAAATTTAAAATTCGCCGACAACTTCTGTAGGCGACCCCTTGTCAAAATACAACACAACCTAAAAATATGCCGACACCATAAATTTATATTCTCCACGAATATTATCATTATCTTAGAAAATCTTGGATTAATTGAAAGGAAGAAAGTTGTTTTCTTATTGTTATTTACATCAATCATTTCATTATTGCTTTATTATTGCATCTAGTAAATTAAAAATATCAAATTTATAACTATAAAAGAAATACTTAAAAATAAAATTAAAATATTTAAAAATCCATAACTCACTCCTCGTGGGATCAATATTGAGGTCTTTGTTTCAAAGCCCTATATTTCTTGATACGATATGTATACTTGCGTAGTACCCCTAGTGTGTAAAATAATTTCAATAAAATTATATTTGTATATACTAGCCGCTATAATTATCTATTACATATTTGAAAGCATTAATTATTATATTTGTCATCAGCGGATTGCGGATCAAGTTTTTGGCGTCGTTGCTGGGGATTGAATTTTTAGTACGCATATATTTAGCGTGGGTTAGCGTCACAGTTAAATTGATGAATTTTATTTGATTTTGGCGCAAATCTGAAAGGGTTTTTGAAGCATCCTTTGGTTTAAACTTCACTAACTTCCCATCAGCGCCAAAATTTATTTAAAATTTGAACGGATGGATGCATTCTTGGTGGATTCATTGAATTTGGACATACTTTGAAGAGACACCAAGGCAGGTTTTAGAAAATTTTAAAAGGAAGACTTGAAGACAAAAAAAATGGGTTGTTGTTGGAGGGTGTGATTACTGCTAAGAGTAAAGTTTATGTTAGAGAGTTATTGAGAGCTCACCTTTCCACTTCACCACTTTATTATCAATTGTATCTAGTTTTTATTAAGAGTAGAATAGAGATTCAGAGTCAACTGAGTTGGGTGCCAACCTCTATTGTATCTTGTAAAGGGAAAGCAAAGTTTCAAAGAAACTTCAGGAGTCTTGTGGAGAGGATTTTTAGATAAGTGTTTATCTTATTTTACATTTGGTTTTAAAGTAAGACTTGTTGTGATTTCACTTTGATTTCTACTTTCAAACCAAGTTGTAATTGTGTTTTCTCCATGATTTCTGAGTAGTTTTCTTTTATTTTTTTCTTTTTAAATGATGAAGTAATTAAATTATGGAAGGAAGTTGTGTGAAGTATAGTATTTCAAGGTTGGAAGAAGTTGTGATTATTCACTACCTTGCACTTCATTTACGTCTTAATTTGACCAATTAAGATGTTAAAATTTGTTGTTAAAACATGTAACAACTAATGCGGTGTTGTCTCAATCAACAATTGGAAAGAATCACCTGCAATTGTGTGGGTGAGAATTGTAGTTCATATGGTTGGGTGCAAATAAATAGGAAGATATGTTTTTAATGGGGAGTAAAATTAGAGGACTTTAGAGTGACAGGCTAAAGCCGCCTAATTTTGTATGATATTTTAAATTTTTTTATGTAATGTTAGCCCCCAGGTGGAGGGAATCGAGGGAACTCTAGAGTGAGAGCTAGTATCTTCCCTACCTAACCCATCTACATGATTTCAAAACTTTAAATTAACCTATGTTCTTTATTGAACCAAGTAAGGGTAAAGAATATAATTGCTTCTATTTGGCACAACACACTTAAATACTTCCAAAACAAAATTCTAGAATTATAATTAATTCATTTAAAGAGGAAAAAAATCTTTTATTATCATTTGCTTTCAGACTATTTTATAGTTGTGTTTACTTTAATTGTTTGCTTTACTTTTTATTCAGAAAAATATCAAAAACAAATTTGAAAAACTTCATATCTTAAAACATACTTTACAAAATTATTTTAAAAAGTAAAAAGTTATCTTTATTATTTCTATAAAATTTTAGACATTTCCCTGTGGGTTCGATATTTGGGGCTTAATCAAAAAGTCCTATATTACTTGATAAACTAGACATATACTTGTGTAGTATCCCATATTATAAATAATTAAATTATAATTTCATATCTAAATCGTAAGAATAACTTTTTGGGGATCACTTGCCTTGCTCCGCGCTCTGGTCTTGATTCACGACAAGCTGAAGGTTGTGCCCACAATCTCTTCTCCTTGCCCTGTTTCGTGCTCCGGTCCGGCTCCATTCAAGAAAAGTTGAAGGCTCAGCCTACAATCTCTTCTACTTCTTTGCCCTTCTCGTCGAAGTCATCTCCAATCCTGCTTTCTTCTTAACTTTGTACCTTTTAACTTTCTCTCTCTCTCTCTCTCCTCTCTCTATATTGTTATTTAATTAACCTTCAAGAATTTGTACTTTTCTCAATAACCTTATGAATGACGCAAATTTTGTCAACAACAATCATCCTAGCCCAATATCAATATTAAACACATTGTTTTTCTGAGAAATATTTACTAATGGCTAATTTGTCATTACATATATCTTCTGAGAAATTATTACATTCTTTCATAATGTTTTGTATCAGATTCATTATGAAAGTTTTTTATTTTTAATTGTCATACTATGATGAGCCCAACCCTTATGTTACACTTTTTACTCCATCTAAGATGACTCTTGTAGCAACCTTTGGATAAAGATCTCAATATCTAGCTGAAACTTTTAGGTACTCAATATCTAGAACACTTTCGGGTACTTAACTTGACCATTAAACCTTCAAGTACTGTTTTGAGTCATTTGTGCCTTCTAGGATTTTACTTTATTATATATGATAGATCTTTTGTTTTTGTAAAGCTGCACTTTCAAATGTAATTTCTTGTAGCTCCTTTCATTTGTCTATGTACTACAGTTAATCAATTTATTAACTTGGGCTCTCAGTTTTCCCTTACCCCTAAATAAATTCTATGTGATCTTTTATTTATTCCAATGTCTAAAGTGATGTGTTTATGGAGGCACTTTGTTTGATTTGCTCACATAGGTTATGATAATAATCAGGAAAATGTTAGTTCAAATTTTAAGTAGGATTTGTTTGGGTGGTATAACAACACCCTTAAATCATTATACTGTGATTATAGTGTGGAACTAACCAAATTAAAATTTTCAAAGGTATCTTATAAATAATTCAAAAAAAGAAAAAAATTAGATTAAAAGAACCATGATATGACCATTTATGTACTAACCATATATTCTTTGTATTCATTATTTGCAATGTTTTTGTAAATGACCCTTTTTTTTAATGTTGAGCTAGCTTTTACAAGAACATTTTTTACTATTTTGTATTTATTTATTTGCAATATCCACCAAATTGAATTTTCAAGCTAACTTTGATCTGATTGCTAGAATGACTTCAATAGTAGAGGGGAACGCATATTTGTTGATCATGTTTAAATATGGTGAATATTGGAGCCAAGTTAAAAATCAAGCAAAAAAACATAGGAGATTTGGAAATAGAGAATAATTATATTTCAAAAAGACAATGGACTTTACAATTGTTAAAAGAAAATATTGAGACAATTTGTCATTCACTTGGAGGCCATAATATTGAGTTATATTATGATGTATGGGTACATCACCAAAGTAGCATATGAATATCACTGATGACATGGAAGTGATGAAAATGATTGAGAAATCTAACATAAATGGGCAAGTTGAGCTGGTGGTCACAACACAAGATGATAAAGAAACTACGATGTGCACATATAGTAACATGACAGATGTGAAACACTCAATATGTAATCGTATTCATAATGTTCCAACCAGTTATCATAACTCACAAAGTTTCAAACAAGCTCTCAAATTCATCGATGAGCGGGCCAAAAATGCTTCAAATTTTGTTTTTTTTAATCTTGATTCGTAATTGATCATTGTAAAAAAATTGATTTTAGTTTTGGTCAATGATGAAGTCTATGTAAGTGTTGGTGATTTGAATTTTGGTGTTTATGTATGGTATAAGTGTGTGGTGCATGTGCATGTGAATGTGTAGTGTGAAGTTTGTGGGTGTGCGGTGCATGTGCATGTGAATGTGTAGTGTGAAGTTTGTGGATGTGCGCATGACCAAGACATGAAGGGCTTTCTTAAGGCCTTTAAATCATGTGGGAACAAGTTTTTGAGCCCTCCACATGTTGGTACATAGCCCTTGTAACAAAGAGTTGAGTGCTTGGGGCCACTCATGTGAGGTTTTTACAAAAATGAGTCAATAAATGGTTTGAAGTTCTATGTAAGGTGGATTCCATTACTAGTCCTATATGATAGTCAATAGGAATGTCTAAAGGCTAGATTCTAAGCTCTATGAGAAAGAAACCAAGACCCCACGAAAAATGAGGTAAAAAACGATGAGGCACTTTTTTCTATTGAATTCACTCTTGGATATGTATGAAAATTAACTTGACACTCATTCTTGGGAATGAGGTATTAAATTATGTTGAAGCGACCCTATTGAATCTTGAGTTCTAACAAAGGGACAAGGAGTTTGGAAAGATGGAATCAGCTAAGGAACTTACACTCCAAAGTGACAGATTGCAACAGAAGAAGAAGAATTGAGCAAAGAAAGACAACAACAGTGACACTTCTAAAAAATGGGGCAAGTATCATGGGCGCTATCTTAGAAGAATCAGTGTTCTTTCTATTTAGAGACTTTCAACAGTGACACTTCTAAAAAATGGGGCAAGTATCATGGGCGCTATCTTAGAAGAATCAGTGTTCTTTCTATTTAGAGACTTTCTTGGAAGAAAGATTATCTGAAGCTGAGCAAGGAAGGAAAGAAATGTTGCATCTAAGACAAAAGCTAATTTCATTGTGGAAAGATTTAAAGAGGTGGATTCTGGTATATATCATTATTTACAATTTCTCGTAGTTTGTTTATAAATGATTAGTGCTGGATTCAGGGCATAGTTTCTACCTATCATATTTATCCTCATCGAGGGTGGTTCTGTACGTACAAGGAGCTGGACAGTGGTGTAGTGACTATGGGTAACGATCAAGTTTTCATACTACCGGTGAAAGAGTATTTTTATTAGAATGAATGATGGTATAGTGAGAGAGTTGAGTGATGTTAAACATGTTCTAGGTATCAAGAATAATTTGCAGTCATTTGAGGCATTAAACTCCAAGGGTTACAAGGTAATTTTTTAGGCATGAGTTATGAGAATATGTCGTGGAGCAATGGTTTTTATGAAGGGAATTTACCATCATAACCTTTATTTTGTTTAGGGTACCACATTGACTGGAATGATTGTTATTGTTGATAAATTTCCTGACGCCACTATGTTGTGACATATAAGCTTCACTTTAGGCTTCATGAAGGAAGGATTGATCAAAGGTGGAAGGACCTACAAACTTGATTTTTATGAGTTTTTTATGTTTGACAAAAAAACAGGGTACCTTTTGAGAATGTTAATACCCACTTCCATAAGCAACTACACTCTGGAGGATTGATCGCGGCTGTCTTAAATAAGAATTTAATAGGTATTTTCAATTCAGTCACAAGTATAATCATTCTAATAAGAAAAAAACCAATCAATATGCAAGTTTACGTATCACTCAAGTAATACATGACCCTAGTGGAGTTTTGATTATTGATCCCACAGAGAGGAAGCAAATATTTAAGCCATATCACAAAAATCCAATATTCAAATTACAATGCATGTAAAGTAAATACTAAAGTTGCTAAAGTTTAATGATGTTAAAGATTTTAAGATCATTAAACTACTTTCTAAAAATCGAAATAAAGTGTCGGCATATTTTTAGGTTTGTGTTGTATTTTAAAAAGGGGGTCGCCTACAGAAGTTGTCGGCGAATTTTAGATTTTAATATATATATATATATATATATATATATATATATATATATATATATATATATATAATTTAGAAAGTAGCATTTGATTTTAAAAATAATTTTAAATTTGAAAATTTTAAGATATGAAATCGAACCGATCTCACATCCCAAATAGTTTATGTAAACGAGCACCGCATCACAAACCGTGTATCTATCCCGATGAATAGACACACTGCTTGATGATGGGGCTCGGTTAAATAAACTAGAAGATTTGTGACATCCGTTTGGTCTGCGAACCAATTTTATAAGTCGACAAGTTCCCTGACTTAATATAAAGGAATTAGGTAGGGTTTATATTACCTGGGTTCTTAAAGTTCCCTATAAGGGCAAGCCCCTATAGTTAATTACATCTTAAATGACGGGAATCATTTAAGAAAACTCTCGATAATGATCAGTGGTTTTTCTCTCAAGAATTTAAAAGGTTAAGGTTTTCAAAGGATTGGATTTTGGAAATTTCAATAGGGAATGGATCAAATTTGGAACATTTTATTTCAAGAATCCAAAGGAAGAGAAGTAGGAGAAGCTGAGGATCCAAGAAGAATCTTGGCAACTTCCCAAACTATCCTATGGTTTGGCTTCAATTTAGGAATTTATTTAATACTGCAATCCTGCCAATTTTAGTTAATTAGGACTTATATTTGTATAATATGATCATACAAATAGCCTCGAAGATGTGAGGGTTTTTGTCGTACCAAAAAACTACCTCGGAGTCCTAAGACCGGTTAGGGCTTAATTTACATGACATGATCATGCAAATGCCTAACGAAGAGTTGAGGATTTATGTTGCACTAGGAAAACTACCTCGAAGTCCTATGGCTTGGTTATTTAAAACTAAGAAAGTTTTGCTGAAGTAGATCCGAGTTTTGCTGATGACGATGGTCGTGCTGCCCACCATGCTCCGAGTTCCTTGTTGTTGCAGAGGTTTAATTTTAGAAGTCATAAATCAAAGGATGAGAGAAGTGTTTTGGTTTAGAGAATAACTTAAATTTCAAATGTCTTTAATGTTTTAATTAAAACAAATCTTAAAGTTGGTTAAACATAACCGATTAAGATCTCACGGTTCCGTCATCCCAGCACCGTTATTTTCATCGAATTCACTTAGTCCAGATGAATTTGCTAAACTCAACTGAATGAGTTCCACACTTTCATTTAGACCGTGGGAAATCCCGTTAGCAACACGTGGGTTACATCATTCGAGGTATTCCCGATCATTCAACGAGACGTTTTAATTTAGTTGCAATTGTAGTTTTGTTGTTCTGTTTGTGATTAAATTTTGAGTTGTTTTATATTTTGGAATGTTGTGGCGGTGAATTTTATCTTGCAATGACTTTTAATTTAGTTTTGGTTTCAGTTCAGGGACTATCCTAAAGGTTTTTTTGGTTTTCATGCAACAGTCTTATTTAACATGCAAGAAAAGTAAAGTACAGTGCATGTAAGTAAATTGCAATAAAGCAAATTGCAATAAAATAAAAGCGTACCTGGAGGGTCTTCCCGTCATCCCAAGCTACACTTAAAACACATGTTAAAGCATTTAAATATTTCAACAGATACCTAGGTAAAGCTAAGGGAAGGGTTTTGGTTGTCTACCAAATTCCTAATCCTATAACTAGTAATTTCCTATGACATCTAGGTTCTTGGTCTGGTTTAAGGATGATTTTCTTCATCAAAGAACCATTAGATTCAATTGTTCTTCTAAAACATCCTGTCATATTAAGGAAGTGCTTAGGATGAGTCCTAAAGATCTTTTTAATACTTCTGGGATTATTTTGAGTCCAAGTAAATTTAATTGCTCAGGTGAATTAATCATCCAGGAGTTTAGTTAAACTTTGTCTCTTGCTCAGTGAACTTGGGTATTTAATTACCTAATGAATGAAGTGACATCTCATTTAATGCTCTATTTAAGAGTTATAATAATTAAAACCTTTAAGGGCAAGTTGGTTTATTGGGAATTTTAATCATTCTTAATTAAAAGTTTGAGTTAAGGGTTTAAAGTATTTTAATTTAATTATGAGGGTTTAATTAATAATTTTCAGTTTGGAATAGTGTTCAAATTATTTTAAATTTAATTTAAATCTTTACATTTTCAATTATCTTAGTATTTTAAGTTGATGTTCATGTTTTAAATTTACTTAGATAGAAAGAGGTATTGATTGGTATGTTTTGATTTAACTCTTAATGATTTCATTTAGGTTTGTTGTTAAGTGATTTTAATTTAATTTAATTTAATTTAATTTAATTTAATTTGATTTAATTTAATTTAATTTAATTTAATTTTATTTAATTTTAATTTAATTATAATTTTATTTTAATTAAATTTAAATTTAATTTAATTTAATTTTGATTTAATTTTAATTTAATTTTAGTTTTAATTTTAGTTTTAATTGTTAATTTGGATTATTATTTTAATTTCTTAATTAAGAATTAAATATTGTTAAAGTGACTTATTTAGGGATTCTTAAATTAAAGAATAAATATCCTCTTAATAATATCCCTATTTTAATAATCCAAATTTTAAATATATTCTTTCCAAAATTTAAATTATTTAATTAATTAATGTTCCATTTTGATATTTTCAAAGTGTTTAATGGGTTTCTACCCCTTAATTTCTCTAAGTTTCAATCATCTAAGAGAAAGTTAAAATCAAATATTTTACGCCCCATTTTGATTAAACCTAAAGTTTTAATTAAGGGTTAAAGTTTTTAATTACTTTTATGCCCTTTTAGGCTTATTTATTTCATAACTCACTAAATTGAGCTCAAATGAATTTAAAATTTTTATGTCACCTCACTCACATGTCAATTAAGATATTAGAGGAGAAAATGTGATTTTTCTGAATTTAATTTATTTATATAATTATTTTTAGTAGAAAATAGGAGTTGTGAAAGAAAATTCAACAACATGATCAAGGAAAGGTTTCTGTCCTTAAGAAAATTATGGGATGTTCCTAATAACTAGAGGACTACTTGAACCAAATTTCGTAATTTTTTGAATTATATTTTATTTATTATAATTATTTTGAGTTTTAGAGTGTTAATTAATTTTAAAGTAAAATAAAAGTTGAAAGATAGATTTTATATTTTTTTTAAATTTCTCTAACCTCAAGGAGTCTAGAGAAACAAATTTTATAATTTTCTGATTTTTATTTGATTTATTAGAATTAGTTTAGTGAAAAAAGGTTGAAAATTCATTTTTTAATATTAAAAATTACATTAAGCCTTTAAAATTCAATATCTTACCCTAGGGATTTAGGAAAAATATTTGGTTTGTTCCTAAATGATTAGGAGTCAAAATATGACATTTTTATTATTTTTAATATTTTTATGATTTTTATTATTTTTTAATTATAAAAATATTAAAATATTGTGAAAAATCAACTTTTTTAGAAAATTCCAATTTTAATTTTTCCTGAACTCCCCTGATATCAGAGAAGCTCCAAAACCATTTTTGTGAAATTTTGAAAAGTATTTTTGGAGTTATGAATTTTTAAAATTCCATTTTGCTTATGAGGCTTAATCAATCTATTTGGTGGGGTTAATCAAGTCCAATTGATTTCAAAATTTTATGTTAGGTTCATCTAACCCTAAAGAGTAATGGAGAATTGTTTTCAAGTCAATTTGATGTGTGGTTAACCCTAATCAATTTAAATTCAATTTTAGGGGTTTAGGCCAATTAGGGTTATTATGAATGAATTAATTCAAAATAGATTTTTCATAGGGTCCCCTGGTTCTAAGAAATATCACCAAATTTTCCTAGAATTTATTTTACAACATGCTAATTATTGGAATTAAAATACCTAAAACAGTGACATGAACTTGAAAAATCAATAACTTTTCACAGAGATGGTCTCTGACCTTGAAAAATTCAGGGAATGTTCCCAAGATCAGAGGCTTCAAAAGCCCTATGGTCTCATGCCATGTTGAATTATCTATGCAAATGGAGAATCAAAACATTGAAAACAGTAAATAAATTATTAAAAATTGAATACTCATCCAATTAATTTGATTTTTTTTCCACATTATTCTACTCTGTTCACTAAGCAAGAGGATATTTTTAATTTATTTTTGTGATTTTTCTATGCAAAGATATGAATTTTTGAAGTTCAGGGCATTTAAATAATTCAAAAATACCCTAATTTCCTACTTATCCACGCGGCGCCGCGTCAACCTCGACAGCTCCGAAAGCCCACGCGTCGCGCTGTGATTCGGCGCCGCCATCTGACACAGCTCTCCAAGGGCCCGCGGTTCACGTACCATTGCGCTGTCAGGCTTGATCTCGACCTTCCATTCGATACACGCGTGATCCAACTGCTCCTGGTCATCGTCTACGACTAGTGTGCACCCGTGACCTTCCACACTCAAATCCTAATATCTCTCTCGATTCTCAATGTATTTTCGAGTTCTTATACTCTATCGATTCATCTTGAAGAGACAAACACATCCATACAGTTTATAGGCTATGAAATCAACCCAAAAAAATGGAGAATTGCTGGAAGCTCGGGAGGAAGAATGAGTTCATACCTTTGCTCAGAGAAGTGAAGCTTCGATCTGAGAGTTGTGTCACCTTCGATTGAGTCCAGGCAAGCTCCAGATGAAGTCTCTGGCTCTGGGGAATTGTCTAGGTATGAAAGTGACCAGGGCCGATCACAAAGCTTGGAGGCTGGAAGCAATGGCTGGCCTGGTGAGGGGGCTTTTGCTGGGGAACTTCTCCTCTTGATCTGGTGAAGGTGTAGGGTCAATCAATTTGAAGATTGGCTCACTGTGGTGAAGTGTCCTGTTTTTTGGGTGGATTTTCAACTCAGAAATTGAGCTCATAGAGAGGGTTTTAGAGCTGGATTTCAGTGGTGATCAAGTTCACTATGCCCAGAGAGGGATTTGGAATGATTTTGGCAGCGTTTTGGTAAGGTTTTGTTTTTAACACCTCCATTGGCCGAGAGGTGGTGGTGTTTAAATAGAGGTGGCTGGAGGGCTTCCCAGGGGCAATTGGAGGCTGGGATCAGCTGCTCAGGGGAGGAGAAGAACAGCCATGGTGTCCATTTGGGTTGGGATAACTCAGCCAGTGGGTTTGAATTTTTTGAGGCCAAATAAGGCTCTCGGCCTGGTCTTTTCCGGCGGCTGTGGTGGCTGGCCGGCCAGACATGGGTCACCATCTGACTCAGTGGGGTCAGGGCTGGAAGTTGGTGCAAGCAATGGGTATTAGCCGTGTGTAAAGGAGTTGGATCAAAGTGGAAGGGGGAGAAGGTTATTTTGGGTTCAAATGGGTCAACCCATGGTTTTGGGCTTGGTGCACAACCCAAGGCCTGGATTTAGGCTGAAAAGGTTCATTTGGGTCAGCCAAGAGGAAATGGTATAGTCTCCATCAAGGATTAGGTGGCTAACTTGGTTTAGTGTGTATCATGGATGGGGTTAAAAAGGCTTAACAAAGGCTTAAGAAAGGGGTTCCTCCATTTGCCATTTATGGGATGGTCCCATGTCAAACTTCTCATGGCTTTACATGGGGCTTAAGGATGGCTTCATGGCTCCATGTGGCTTGGGAATGGCTTAGCCAAGTTTCATGAAAATGAGTTTTAGGGATTTTTGGCATTTAGGGGTGATTTGGCATGAGGCTTTATTTGGAATCATTTGATCATGGATTTAAAACTTAGGGGTTGATTTTGGTTAAAAGGATGACAAATGAAAATGTCATGTGGGCTTTAGGATAGATATTGGGCTTTCGAAATGGTTTTGGATGGGCTTTTTAAAGGATTTATGGAAGTGGGTTTTTTAGATTATAAAATGAGCTTTTGGATGAAATTTTTGTGAAGGACCATGCCAAATAAATGTTGGGTTTAGTTTAGGGATGTTCCATGAATGGTTTAGAATCAATTTGGTGTGATTTGGAGTAGAATTGGGTTGAATTTGTGCTTTTTTTGGTAAAGGGGCCAAGGTGGGCCAAATTGGGCTAACTTGGTTTAAGGTTGGGCTAAAGTTGGATTTGATGTAAAATTAATGCTGAGAAATGTTTATGGGAGTGTCACAAAGAGTTTTCAACTTTGGTTGGGATTTGATTTTGGGATTTGGGCCCATTTGGGTTAGGTTTGGGCTTAGGTCAATTTAAGGGATTTTGGTTTTGGGTTAGGTTTGGGTGGAGTTTAAGTTCAAATTTTGGGAAAATCAAGTTAGTGTTTTGTTTATGGGGGTGTTAGGAAGGCTTTAGAAAAGATTTGGGGCCAATTGGAGTTGAATTGGGCTAGGTTTGGGCTAGTTTTAGGTCATGGGGCCAAAATTGGGCCTTAGGCTTCAAATTGAAATTGGGCTCAAATGTCAATTAAATTGGACTTGGATTTGGTCTAAATTGTTATTGGGGATATTGAATTGAAGTTTAGAATTGAATTGGACCAGAATTGAGGTCAATTGGGGTGGTTTGGTTTGACATTGGGTTCATTTGGGTTAAAAATGGGTCAAATTGGGGGTTCTAGTAAAAGTGGGGTAAATTGGCAAAATTAGCCTATGGTGTAGTTGAACAAAATGAATTTGGGAATCTTTGGGATTTTCTGGAATTTTTTGGGAATTTTTAGAATTTTTTGGATTTTTTGGGTAAAAGGGTATTTTGGTAATTTTGGGGGGTTTAGGGGCATTTTTGGAAATTTTGGTATTTTTGACCAAAGATGGTCAATTTGAATGGTGGGAAGTGTTTAGGATTGATTTTGAGGGATCTTGGGTAATTTAGGCAACTTTGCAAATTTTGGGTCATTTCAAGAGTATTTGGTAGGTTTGGTGGGTCCAGGGCCCCGGGGGTCAAAAATTGAAATTTTGAAAAAAGAAAGATTAATCAAATGTGAATGAAATGGGATCACTTTGGTTGAGCCATGAAGCCATCTTAAGCCCATATGAGCCATGAGAGGACTCATTTGAGGCATTCACTATGTTGTCCTAACCCTCTTAGCCAGGGGCTCAAGTTGGGTGAGAGTGTGGTTTTAGGACTTGGAATGTGTGTGAGAGTGTAGTGTATGTGCAAGTCAACCCTCACCAGACCAGGCCATCCAGGGTATTCCTAAGGCCAAAAAGTCTTATAGGGAACTCATCCTTTAAACCTCCACATTTGATTTCAACCCTCTAGGTGATTAGGAGTCTACAATCAAGCTTGTGGGGTTTGTAAGGAGTTAAGAGGGAGTTTGAATTTCTAAATGGTGGGTTCCATTTCTAGTCTTCTAAGATTATTCAAAGGAAAAGCCCAAGGCTAGATCCTAGGTACTAAAGAGAGAAGCAAAAGACCTTATTTCCATTTCTAGTCTTCTAAGATTATTCAAAGGAAAAGCCCAAGGCTAGATCCTAGGTACTAAAGAGAGAAGCAAAAGACCTCATCAAAAATGAGGTCAACATAAAGTTAACTACCACTACTCTAAGTTTTGTATTGAATGGTTCAAATTTGGAGAAAGTTTCCTCCCCCTTACACTGATGTTATGATGAGTGAATGATAAAGATTAGTGAAAATCTTGTATTATACCAAATAGGAGCATATCTATTCTTTACCCTCTTTTGAGTGCTATAAAGAACACTGGTTAATCCTTGGTTTAGTCCCTAAATCAGTGGTTAGGCTGGGAGGATACTGGCTCTCACTATAGAGTTCCCACTTCCCTTCGCCTGAAGGTTAACTCTCCCTTTAGTTTCCAAACACTAGGACCAAATTGGCGATTTAGTCTGTCACCCTAAAATCTCTAATTCTATGCCTAATAAACCATATTTCCCTATTTATTTACACCCAAGCCCCATGAAATACATCGCTCATTCATGAACATTGAATGTAATCTTCATTTTTATTATATAAAGCATAGTCCTTTCGGATCGTATGTTTCACAACATATTTTAACAATTCAATTGGCCAGATCAAAAAGTAAATGATGTACGAAGTGAAAAATCATCACAATTTATTAACATTCACATGACACATCCAATCTAAATCATCACTTCACCATTTCTCATTGTAAGGAGAAAAACAAAGAAATCTACTCAGAATTCATGAGGAAGATACGAAAAAAAAAGGATTATAAATATAAAAGCAAAGTCATACAAGCAATCAGAAGTAAATAAAACTTATCTTAATTTCTTCCTCAAGCAAATCCTTGAAGCTCCTTTGAATTTCTCTCCCTCTTCACAACTGCACATAATTCCCTCTTAGAACAGTAAGGATGAAACAATCTCTCACTTTCCTTCTCCTTCTACAACTCTTGTAGAAGAATCTATCACAAAACAACACTTTCCACACCAAACCCTTAACTCTAAACTCTTTACTCACTTCCTCTCTACTTCTCTATACTCACACAACACTCAAACAACACTCACATTTTTTTTTATGGAGCAAAATTTTCTTTAAATAGCCTAGGGACAAATTCCCCAAGAGATGCCTCAAGAATCCCTCCAAAAGTCATCCAAATACATTGACTCTGGCCTCCACCGACATTAGGCATCGTCGACACTGTTTCTAGTCACCGTAAGTGCCCAGAGCATTTTTAAATATGGTGTTTTCTGGATTTGGGTGATGTTGGTGCCCATTCTAGCGTCGTCCACTCCAGAATACAGATTTCTGGATTTTTTCTTTTTCACTCCAAATTTGTTCCTTTTCACTTATTTTTACTCCAAATTCCTAAAATCATTATACCTGGAACAAAACATGAAAAATACCTTCCTTTAAAGTGCAATATCACCAAAAATGAGTACAAAATATATATATAAAATCCAACATACTTTTGGTGCATCAAGGCTCACACAAGTGCACGTGTCATATCAGTAATAACAGATTTATGAGTCAGAAAAGTTATTGTCTACTAATTTAGTTCCTAAATTGGAAATTAAATAGTGTTTAAAGTCCTACAACTAATCCTACAATTTAGACAACAGATTAGATGTCAAATCCTACATAACTAATTCTACTTACTTGGGTTGAATTGATGAAATCAAGTTCTAAAGTTACCTTCCCTTGTGATGTAAGTGGAGTATAAGGATTGTAAATCTGGCTAGTAACAAGTACCAGAAACTCTCTTTTTTACTCTCTCCTGAGTGCAAAAAGAAGAATGGTTCAAATGGCTTTAATTCTTTAAATCCCATTTTGAAACCATCACATAATATCTCTCTAACATTTACATCTCCCTATGAAGTACTTACACCATATCCCATAGTTTAATGTGACCAACCTATTTTATTCTACCATAGCTCTCCCGAGTCATTATAGTTCATAACACATTTTAACATTTCTCTTGGCCAAAATGAAAATTAAATGAAGATTTGAAGGTTACTCATCACATTAAGTAATTAACAAAAAATTTCACAACACTTGACATTCCAACAAATCCTACTTCATCATATTAAGGTAAGGTATAAAAGTTCTACTTAGAAAGCATGAAAAAAAAACCACAAAGCTTCATTAAAAAAAAAGAAATCTACTATCTGATGTGTTTAATGAAATATAATAGTACAAACACTCAAGGAATTATCTTCCTCTCCTTTACAAAGCTTTGAAGATGCATCACCCAAAGAAATCCTGATCCCTAGTTGTTATCCTGAAGTTTCTCCTCCATTTACAATTCAACCCCTTACCAAATAAGTAAGTAAAAGATATCTTATTCAATCCTTCAGCATCCCGCCAAGTCCTGTTTTATTCTCCTCATTTATAGCCTTCCAAAACTTCTCACGTAATCTCCCTTGGCTGGCTGAAAAACTCTCCAAAACCTACAGAAGAACTACTTAAGACTGCCCCAGGCAATTTCTGGGGCTTAGGCGCTAGTCTCTCTGTCTGCTCAGGATGGCCTGGGTGCCTTGATGCCCAAGGCAACGACACCTAGGTGCCAGTCGTGGTGACTTGGTGACAAGTGGGTGACGCTTAAGCGTCACCTTCTCAGTTAGAGAGGTAAGGGACTAGCACCTAGGCGCCAGTCCTCCATTTTGTTCCTTTGCTCCAAGTTCTCTCAACATTGCTCCACTTCTAACGCCTGTTATACCTGCAAAAAAACATAAAAATAACTTTAGTTAAAGTGCAATTTCATCCATAAACTTGTGTAAAACATAAAAGGAATTGAAGCATTCTTTTTTACACATCAACTATCATCCACAGTGCAAAAGGTACTTCAAAGTATGTTCACACATATGTTTGGGGCCTGATGAAGATATTTCACTCAGTTGGAGAAGATACTTTGTCTCATTTATTGATGATTACTCCAGGTATGTTTGGGTGTGTACCATGCAACACAAACAATGAAGTGCTAGAGATTTTCATAACTTGGAAGAAGTTGATTGAGACTTTGACAAAAAGATCCGGTGTAACAGATCGAACAATGCAGGTGAATACACTTCAGATGCATCCTTGCAAGAGCAATAAAGAGTTAGGATAGAGCACCACTTCATTATTTGAGAGACACCATAGTAGAACGAGGTCGTAAAGAGGAGGGGTTGGGCTTTAGTGAAGAAATTTCATTGTATGTTATCCAATGCTGGGTTGGATATAATGTGTTGGGCTAAGGCCATAGAATATATCTGTTACTTGGTGAACTATCTACCTTTTACAGCTAATGGGAAGAAAACCCCAAAGGAAATGTAGTCAGGACATCCTGCTAGAGATTATGAACACGTAAGAGTTTTGAATGTCTAGCTTACTACCACATGTAGAATGATAAACTGGAACCACGAGCAAAGAATGTGATCTTTATTGGCTTCAAGCATGGAGTCAAGAGCTTTAAGTTGTATGATCTATCAAAAAGAAATATTATCATTAGTAGGATGGCATATTTGACAAGGCAACCTTGTTGAAAAATCAGGACTCAGAAAGGTAGAGAGTTCTACCGGGACCATATTTATGCAGAAAAAATTTGAGTTTGATGCAACTCTATTTATTCTAAAGAATTCATCCCCTCTGACTCAGATATCTAATTCAATTGTAGCTTAAGAGGTATCTATTGATAGTTCTCAGGAGGAGGTGGAAGAAGATGTTGAGGTTGAGATTCTAGCTGAAGTATCTATTGCTAAGAGCAGGACCAAGCATTAGAATGTCCAAAACTAGCTTGGTTGAGGGATCACATTACATTTGCACTTTTAGCCACATAGGAAAAATTTTTTTGTCACTAAAAAAATGCAGTGGAAAGCCCAGATTGTGATCTATGGAGTGTGGCAATGAATGAAGATATGGAGTCTCTTTGGAAGAATGGTACTTGGAGGTTGGCGAAACTTCCTCCAAAAAGGAAATTCATTAAGGGCAAATGAGCGTATACAAAGGAGGAAGGATCTTACAGAGTTGATTTGTGATATAATGCAAGAATAGTGGCAAAAGGCTTTGCACAATGAAAACGGATTGATTATGATAAAGTGCTCTTCCCAGTGGTCAAGCATCCCTTAATTCATATTTTCTTAGCACTTTTAGCATAATACGACCTGGACTTAGAGTAGCTCGATGTGAAGACTGTATTCTTACATAAAGAATTACAAGAGGAGATCTATATGTTGTAGCCGCCTGGATATGGAAATCAAAAGACTTAGTTTACAAACTGGACAAGTCTTTATATGGGTTGAAGCAGTCATCACGATAGTGGCATAAAATAATTGATCAGTTCATGAGGAGACTGGGGTACACAAGGAGCCGGTATGATCATTATGCATATTTCAAGAAGTTGGCCAATGGCGAGTTCCTTTACTTTCTTCTATATGTTGATATGTTGATTACATCTGTCAGTCAGTTGATACGCCTAAAAAATGTTCAATTTTCATATACTTTTAATGCATGTATTTGTTGATTTTTTTTATATTGCACTTTAAAGGAATGTATTTTTCAAAATTTTGTCTTTAAGTACAAAAAATGGATTTTTGGTGAAAATGAAGCAAAAACAGTGCAATTTGGAGCAAAAACGAGCAAGAAAGAAAATTCTAACTTGACACATTTTGATATGTCTTTCTATGCTTAATCTCCTTTACACTTCTCACATACTTATGAATGAAATTACACTTTAAAGAATAGTTGTTTTTATACTTATCTTGTAGGTGAAGATGTTAGGTGATGCAACTTTTTTTATATGTAAGAATTTATGATCTCAAATTTATATATTTATAATAATTTTGTAATGTCACAATTTCAAATGCAAGTATACATATCATATCAAGTAATACAGGGCTCTAATGGAATCCCATTTATCGATCCCACTGGAAAGAAAGGTAAGATGTTCTTAGTCAAATTCTAGTCTAGTACTAACAGCCTTAGTTTGTAAGGGTGATATAAGTGATTTTTCTAATAACTACTCCTAAATGCAGATGATTATATGTAAGAATAATAACTACTCTCTAATGCAAATATTAATACTAAAGATAACCCTTTTGGGAAAATTGGTTTGGTGAATTTTGAGATAATAAAAACTACTATTCTCATGTAACGAATTGGATAATGTATAGGAATGAGATGCATTAAATATTATATGTGCCAAGCATGAAAAGAACATTGACATATACTAAGTTCAGTCACTAAATCTAAGGCTAGGCTGGGAGGATACCGGCTGACACTGCGGAGCTCCCACTGTCCTTCACCTGAAGGCTAACCCTCACTTTAGTTACCAAACTTTAGGACCAAATTGGTGATCTCAGCTTTTCACCCTGAAACCTCTAATTCGACGCCCATGAAACCATATTTTCCTATTTATTTGCACTCAATCCCCCATGAACTATACAATTCATTCACGGACATTGAATGTGGTTCCACTTTGTTGAGAATTACACCGCCCTTTTGGGTCAATGTAATTACAACAAATTTTATCATTACAACAGGCCCTTTTTGTAATGTAAAGGAAGTGCAAGTAAACACCATCATATTTATAATTAAAATTTCTTCTTGCATGCATCCCAATATCCTTAACGTGAATCCTACTTATTGTAAAAGAAAAGTAGAATGAAAACAATGACATAATCTTCTCATGCCACTATTTCCATAGAAGAAGAAAGAGTAAGAGAAAGACATTGCAAAGCACAACGAAAACACAATGGAAAAACTCATTTTAAAGCAAATACACAAAATAAGTGTTTACAAAATCATAAGATAATGAACAACACAATACTTAGCTTTTTTCTCTTGAAAGAAAGATGAAAATCTCTCCCACAAAGTCTCCCGTGGATCCATGCAATGCTAGACCATTCCCTTACAAATTCTCTCAAAATCCCCTTACCAATCTCTCCAAAAAGGTACAAATCTACATTTCTACTCCTATTCTAAGATCTCTAAGCATTCTCTAAGTTTTCCCTAACATCTCCTCTTTTTTTAGCTTCAAATTCGGTTTAAAATAGTGTAGGGATGAATTTCTCAAGTGGTGCATGAAGAAACCTTCCAAAAAGCGTCCAAATTTGATGTATATGGCAAAAAACCGCCCAATATCACATCCCAACCATCTGGAGCACCGCCGGCACTGAATAGGATTCTGTCAGTGCCTTCTTTTCGTGCCCTCGGGTTTCTGGCGCCACCGGCGCCGGTTTGGGCGACCCGGCGCCCATCCTGCGTAGCTTCACCATTTTGCTCTGTTTGGCTCCGTTTCAGCTCCGATTCGCCCTGTTTCAGTTGCGTTGCGTTTCTAACAGATAGTTCTATAAAATAAACATAAAAAAAAACTTTCTTTAAAGTGTAATATCATTCAAAAATATGTAAAAAGTGTAAAAGAGATTAAACATAGAAAGACTTATCGAAAGGTGTCAAGCCAAAATTTGTTTTCTTGCTCGTTTTTGCTCTAAATTGTACCATTTTTACTTCTTTTTGCTCCAATTACCTAAAATCATCACACTTACAAATAATCATGAAACATATCTTCCTTTAAAGTGAAATATCATAAAAAATGAGTAAAATAATATAGCAAAAACTGTATATATTTTTGGTGCATCATTAGGAATGCAACACAACTGAAATGGGGCAAAAAGGAGCAGAAATAGAGCCAAACAGAGCGATATGGTGGAGCTGCTGTAGACCTGCACTGATGGCACTCAGATAGTCGTCGAAGATGCCCAAGTCTAGAGAATCCAGAGAAACGACGTTGATGACGCCCAAAAATGGCACCGACGACACCTGTGACAGTTATGGCCAAGATGTAATATGTTGGGATGATTTTTGGGAGGTTTCTTGAGGTATCTCTTTGGAAAATCATCCCTACATTATAAAATACTATTTTATGTCAGAAAAAAGTGTGTATGTCAAGAAAAATGAGAGAAATACTTAGAAATCTTAGAATAAGAGTAGAAATGTAGATTTTTACCTTTTTGAAGAGATTGAAGAGGGAATTTTTAGATAATATGTTAGGGAATGTATAAGCATTGTATGGATTAGCGGAAGACTTTGTGGGAGAGATTTTCATCTTTCTTTCAAGGGAAAAAAACTAAGTATTGTGTTCTTCTTTTTCTTATGATTTTGTAAACACTTATCTAGTGGATTTATTGTTGTGTTTTCTTCATGCTTTGTGATGTGTTTTTCTTACTCTTTCTTCTTGTTTAGAAGTACTGGCATGAGAAGATTATGCCATTATTTTCATTCTACTTTTCTTTTGTAATGAGTAGGATACATGTTTAAGATTTTGGGATGCATGTTAGAAGAGGTTTTAATTATAAATATGATGGTTTTTTACTTGAACTTCATTTACATTACAATAAAGGTCCGTTGTAGTGTTAAAATGTGTTGTAATTGCATTAAGATCTAAGAGGATGGTGTAATTCTCGACAAAGTGGAACCACATTTAATTTCATGTATGAGAATGTTGACGATGGGGTTAAGTGAAAATAGGGAAATATACTTTGATGAGCGTAGAATTAGAGATTTTAGGGTTACATACTAAAATTCCCATTTTGGTCCTATTGTTTGGAAACTAAAGCTAGAGTTAGCCCTCAGGTGAGGGGGAATTCAGAGCTCTGGAGTGAGAGCCAGTATCCTCCTAGCCTAACCACGAATTAAGGGACTAAACCTAGGATTAGCCAATGTTCTTTATGCACTCGAAAGAGGGTAAAAAATAGGATTGTTCATATTTGGCACATAAAATATTTAATACATCACATTCCTAATCATTATCCAATTCACTACATAAGAATAGTAGTTTTTAATATCTTAAAATTCTCCAAACCAATTCATTCAGAAAGGGTTGTCTGTAGAATTAATTTTTTTCTTTAAGAGTACTTATTAGTTATTTTAATCTTAAGCTTACCTTTAGGAGTACTTGTTAGAAAAATCACTTTAATTGCCCTTCCAAACTAAGGACTGATAGTAGTAGACTATAATTAGCCTGAGGATTTCTTACCTCTCTCCTCTGTGGGATTGATACTAGGGTTTTTAAAGAAAGCCCTATATTACTTGAAGTGATACGTGCACTTGCGTAGAACCCATAGTGTGTGAATCATTATCTATATTTAATAACATTTCGGTTTTGCTTTCTAGCCATTAATTATAAATTGGATCACATTTTTGGCCATATTTCAGATGTTAAATTACTGCGTAATTATGGTATGGGTCAAGTATTTGGTGTCATCACAGTAGATTTAAATTGACATAAAACACGCAGAAAAACTACACACGCTAGGGGTGCATCAAGTTTTTAGCGTCGTTGCTGAGGAAACTTCGGTAAGAACTTTAGGAGAATTTTAGTTAAACTTGTAGGACTTAGATTTGAAATTTATAATATTATTATATAGTGTGTTTGATTATTGTGTATGTATTTTTAAGAAGACCCAAAATACTAAAAATATTTTTGATATCTACCATACTAGTTAAGTCTTTAGATTTATATGCGTATTTCACGAGCTACAAACCTTGAATTTTACGAGTTAGAATTGGAGAGCAGTTTTAGGAGGATGATGAATCAGAAAAAACTCCATGAAATTTAATGTAGAAATGACGAATAAAAAATGTAACGAATATTCAGATTTGGATTATAAAGTTAGTAGCTTCGAAAGAGTAAGAGAGTAGTAAATTTTCAAGAAGATATGCTTACTATGTTAAGTTCTCAGGTTACTGATATTGCGAGGAAGTTAGATAAATACATAGAAAGTTATCCTCAAAGACCCTAAGTTATTAAGAAAATTTTATTTGAACAATGGATTGAAACTAGCCCTGAGATACACAATCCTTATTCTAATTATTACAAACCCAGGTTAGAAAAATTATTTAAACTTTAACTGAAATAATAATTTTGGAGGAGAAAACCAAGTTTGAGAAGATAATCAATTAAATCAGATATGTAATTGGAATAGTCAGAGTTATTTTAATGATGATCTCTCTTTTCCACATAATTTTAACTTCAACCCACATAATGAGGAATGTGAATCTCTATTAGAAGAGGATGTGATTCAATTAGAGAGTCATTTAGAAAGTCAAAAGAGTGAACTGGAAAGTCAAGGGGCCACAATTAGGAATATAGAAAATCAACTATGGCAGATTATTAATTAAATTAACAGTTACCCCCCAGAGATTTTACCTAGTGACCCTGAGAAAAACACTAAACAGATGAATGATGACCAAAATAAAGTTTTTGAGCTAATATTTAGAAGAGAATTCAAGGATATGCTTCAAAAAAAAAAACTTTGAGTTAAGAGATAAGGAGAACGAGATTGAAAGATAAATGGAAGAATTCCTATGGAATTAGCAAAACATATTTCCTTAACTAAGATAAATATAAAAAGATTACCTCCATCATTTACTCAGTACCAAGGGGAAGAATTAGAAGTTAAGTTGAAACCGAAGAGTAACATAAAAGATTTTGATCAAGAATCTGAATTATCTAGAGAGAATCCGATCTAAAATTTGGGAGATCTTGAAGTATCTTATAGAGATCCATTTCTTATACATTTCAAGAATGATATTAATATAAAAAATGAGAAAATCAATAAAAAAATATATGATCTAGAAAGAAATATAAGGAACAATGATATGATCAATCTAAAAAGGAAGAGGTGAAACAAAAATTACAATTTGAGGATTTTTTAGGAATCACTGGATCCGAAAAAGATTGGGCAATTGATCAAGGATTACTTCATTGGAATTTTAATTAAGGGGAATCATTTGTCGGGCTGGTGACATTAAACCAAGCTCTTTATAGGAAGCAACCCATAACTATCAGTGTAGTTTTATTTAGTGTTCTTGAGAGTCAATTGTTACTATTGTATTGTGTTTACTTAAGTGTGGATTGATTAGCTTGATTAATGATTGGTGAATGTTTTGATTGTCAGTGGATTGACTTGATCTTTATATGTCATTATGAATTTATAAGTTTGATTGTCGATTGGTGGATGTTTGGATTGTTAGTGATTTGATTTAATCTTTATGTGTCATGAGGGAGGTGATTCCTTAACTTCTTATTATGGCTAGACTTGTATATTCTCTTGTAGTAGTTGGATTGATGAGTCCACTATGACTCGGATCTCAACAGAAATTGTGTTTTACGAGAGATATCATGAACTTGAACAGTGACTGTTCCATCTCAATTTTGTTACTTCCTTTCTCTGATTTTGTTTTTATTTGATAGGAGTCACGAACCTATTTGATGAGTAACATGTGGATGATTTACACTATCGTTATATTTTTTTGAGGTGCTTAAATAAAGGGATAGGTGATGCCTGAGATTGGTGCACGTGAGCCAATATATTAGGGATAATCTTATCTTTGGGGTTATAATCTATAAAATCATTTAAAATGTACTTAATTTATTAGTGTAGTGATTCTGTTAGAATTTGGTGGTAAGATAGTGAGATTGGATGAGTTAAGGATGAATGGACCTCATTTATCATGTGTGTTTGTATTTGTATTTTATGTTTGTTTGTGTGTTACAATTTTATATAAGACTTAAAGAACATTTTTATATTCCTATGCTGATACCTGTTATGCTAGATAAACTTTTATTTAGTCACTTTCATTTTGGCATGTTTAGTTTAGATTTACTTCCGCTACAAAATTTCCTGATTAATAATTGTAAATTTTTTTGATAGGCATGTGTGGCAGGTAGAATTTATGAAATGTTTTTTTTCCTGCTTATATTTTCTGTAATAAATTCTATACATGTTAAAAATCAAGTTTGGGGGTAGAATGAAAAATAAAATTTTAAAGTGAGTATACTTCCTTTTAGTTTAATATTATTGCAATCATTATTTAGGCTAGATTTACATTCTCTTCTAGTCATTCTATCATGATTATGCATGTATATGAATTTGATAGGATGTTGTGATAGTAGATTCAACTTTTACTTTTTCTTTCTGCTACATTTTATGGAATTAATTATAAAATATTTAAAAACTCAAGTCTGAGGGGAGAAAAATTTTTTAAACTTAATTTTATTTTATCCTCAGTAGCCCATATTTAATGTAATATTATCTTTAAAATGACTTGTGGTATGTGGTATTACCTTTAGGTTACTATAATCTTGACTTTAGGAATGTTGAGAAAATAACTTAGTTGAAATCCTATGTGAAGAAACTATTCTAGAGTTAACATATTTTGTAGGAAACTTTAGAAAAATAATTTTGCTATTTATGGTAGAAAGTAGTTGAACATTTGAAAAGCTAAGATTCTTAGATTTATACTTATTGAGAATTGAGTCTTTATTGAAATATTTTTCAAATTAATATCTATACTTTAAAGAAGTGAGGGAAAATTTTGCGTTTTGGATTTTAGAAAGAGGATAGTGACATTCGAAACTATTAAAGGCCTATTCAGATATATTAATCCTTACATGAAAAGTAAAGAAAAAGAAAACGGATTAAAATGATCCTGGAATAAAAGAGAAAAAAAGAAAAGAAAAAGACAAGTAAAAAAAAACTATGTGAGGAGAAGCTTGAGAAAAAATCTAATAAAAAATTGGTTTCATTTAAATCTTTTTAAATGAAAAGACTTCGAAACAATCTTAAGTTTATTCTCATTTTAAAAAAGTATTGGCCAAATTGGTATAGATAAGGTGCTTAAATTATGTTTTTATACTTTTTATACATCTTTAGTTTGACAAGTTTCAATAACTTTTGAAGTAAATAAAAAATCAGGATTCGTAAGTTAAATAAGAGATATTCTTACACTCTAGTCCAAGGTTGATTTGCTAGAATTTCTATTAACTTACATAATAATATTTTTGAGATGAAATTATAGGAAACTCTACTAAAACCCACAACCACAAGTCAACATATTTATTTTCTAAAAGTTATAGTGTTACTTGAGTGCATGTAACAATTAAGTTTGGGGGAGTTGATACGCCTAAAAAATGTTCAATTTTTCCTATACTTTTAATTCCTATATTTGTTAATTTTTAGTGATATTGCACTTTACAGGAAGGTATTTTGCATATTTTTGTCTACAAGAACAAGAAATGAATTTTTGGTGAAAAATGAAACAAAATAGGTGCAATTTGGAGCAAAAACGAGCAAGAAAGAAAATTTTGACCTAACACATTTCGTTATGTCTTTCTATGCTTAAACTCCTTACACTTCCCATATGTTTTTGAATGAAATTTCACTTTAAAGAAAGGTTGTTTTTATGCTTATCTTGCAAGTAAAGTTGTTAGGAACACAACGCAACTGAAACGGGGCAAAATCGAGCTGAAATAGAGCTAAACAAAGCTAAATGGTGGAGTTACTGCAAACCGGTGCCAACGACACCTGAGCCTAGAGAATCCAAAGAAATGGAACTGACAACACCCAAAAATGGTGCCGATGGCGCCCGACCAAGATTCAATGTATTTGGACGGCTTAAGGAAGGTTTCTTAAGGCATCTATTGGTAAATTCATCCCTACATTATAAAATAGTGATTTTATGTCAGAAAAAGGTGTGTGTTAGGAAAAATGAGAGGAATACTTAGAGATTTTAGAATAGAAGTAGAAATGTAGATTTCTACCTTTTTGAAGAGATTGGAGAGGGGATTTTGAGAGAATATGTAAGAAAATGTACTAGCATTGCATGGACCAGTGAGAGACTTTGTGGGAGAGATTTTCATCTTTCTTTCAAGAAGAAAAGCTAAGTGTTGTGTTCTTCATTATCTTATGATTTTATAAACACTTATCTAGTAGATTTACTTTAATGAAATGAAATTTTCCGTTGTGATTTCTTCGTGCTTTGTGATGTGTTTTTTACTCTTTCTTCTTGTTTGGAAATAGTGGCATGAGAAGATTATGCCATTGTTTTCATTCTAATTTTCTTTTGTAATGATTTTGATTTGTGTTTAGGATTTTAGGATGCATGTTAAATGAGGTTTTAATTATAAATGTGATGGTTTACTTAAACTTTATTTACATTACAATAAGGGCCAGTTGTAGTGTTAGAAATCGTTGTAATTGCATTAATCCGAGAGGACGTTGTAATTCTTAATAAAGTGGAACCACATTTAATTTCATGGATGAAAATGTAGTCCATGGGGTTAATTGCAAATAAATAGAGAAATATAGTTTGATGGGCACAGAATTAGAGATTTTAGGGTGACGAACTAAAATCCTTAATTTAGTCCTTGTGTTTGGGAACTAAAGCGAGAGCGAGCCCTCAGGCGAGGAAAGTGGGTGCTCTAGAGTGAGAGCCAGTATCATCCCAGCCTAACCACAGATTTAGGGACTAAACCTAGGATAAGCCAATGTTCTTTATGCACTCGGAAGAGGGTAAAGAATAGGATTGCTCCTATTTAGCACATACAATATTTAATGTCTCATATTCCTAATCATTATCCAATTCACTACAAAACAATAGTAGCTTTTAATATCTTAAAATTCTTCAAAACAATTCATCTAGAAAGGGTTATTTTTAGAATTAATATTTTCCTTTAAGAGTAGCTATTAGTTATTTTAAACTTAAGCTTACCTTTAGGAGTACTTGTTAGAAAAGACACTTTAATTGCCCTTCCAAACTAAGGACTGAGAGTATTATAATTAGCCTAAGAGATTTCTTACCTCGCTTCTCTATGGGATCGATATTATGGTTTTTAAAGAAATCCTTATATTACTTGAAGCGATATGTGCAATTGCGTAGGACCCATAGTGTGTGAATTATTATCTATATTTTATAAAATTTCGATTTTGCTTTCTAGCCATTAATTATATATTGGGTCAAGTTTTGACCATATTTTGGAAGCTAAATTACCATGTCATTGTAGGATGGCGCAGTCGCAGTGGATTTAAATTGACATAAAACACGCATAAAAACTTCACATGCTAGGAACACATCATTTATCAAGGTTGATAAAATGAATAATCAACAGTTCAAACATTTTTAAATGAAGGAGTTGGTTAAGCTCGCAAAATTCTTAGTATGGAGATTCTTAGGGACAAGGAAACTGAAAATGTTTGGCTTTCACAAGGAGCTTATGTTTGGAAGGTGTTGAAGACATTTGGGGTTGATGACTCTGTTGGTCACCAAATGGGAAGGTTGTCAGTTACCTTGAATATATGTTTAACTTAATATATATATATATATATATATATATATATATATATATATATATATATATATATATATATATAATTTGAAAATAGTGTTTTAATTTTAAAATACAAGATTGAACCGATCTCATATATACAATAGTTTAAATAAACGAGCACTACACCACAAACCGTGCATCTAACCCCGAAGAATAGACACATTACTTGCTAGTGAGGCTCAATTAAATAAACGAAGGGATTTATGACAACTGTTTTAGTCTGCAAAACCTTTTATATTGACTAACAAGTTCCTCTACTTAATATTAAAGATTAAGTATGGTTTATATTAAGTTGGGTTCTTAATGTTTCCTATGAGGGCAGGCCCCTTTAGTTAATGAAAACGTAGATGAACAAAGTCACCAAAGAAAACTTTTGATTTTGATCAGGGGTATTGTCTTCGTGAAATTCAATGTTTAGGGTTTCAAGATCAAACATAGGAAATATCAAGCAGGAAATGATCAAATCAGAACAGTTCTTATAGAATCCAATGGAAAAAAAGTAGATGATGTTAAGAAATCCTGAGGAGAACCTCAATGACTTCCCAAACTATCCTATGGTTTGGCTTCAATTTCTAAGAGATATTATTTAATGTTTCCACCTACCAATATTATTATGTAGGGATTACATTTGCATGATACTGATTAAATAAATAATCTGGAAGATGCGAAGATTTATGTCATACCGGACGACGACCATAAAATCTTAAGATGAGTTAGTGGTTATATTGTAAGATGTGTAAAATCCTAAAAGATAAGTTTAGGATTTAAATTGCACTATGCAAAATACCTTGAAATCCTATGGTTTGTTGCTTAATTCCAAATTAAGGTTAGCTGACGAAAATCTATTTTGTTGTTGTAGATTTATTTGGTCGCTTGAAGATGTTCTTCTGTACCTCTTTGTCGTGCTGCTCGGAGGATCAGTCCAAACTCCTTGTCAAAGTAGTAGTCCTAAAGTCTAAAGCTCAAAAGGTTTTACTAGGTATGTTTCAATTTTTTGATTTTGTTGTTGTTGTTGTTTTGGTTTTGGTTTTGTGTTTGCATGTAAAGTAAATAAATGCAGGCAAATAAAATGTACTAAAAAATAAAGTGTAATAAATTAAAATAGTATAAATAAACTGTAAAAACGTACGTGGGTGATGCACCAAAAATATGTTAGATATTTCATATATATTTTGTACTCATTTTTGGTGATATTTCACTTTAAAGAAAAATATTTTTCATATTTTGTTGCGGGTATGATGATTATATTTTAGAGCAAAAAGAAGCGAAAAGGAATGAATTTGGAGCGAAAAAGGAAAAATCCATAAATCTATATTTTGGCGATGACGGCGCCAGAATGGGCACTGACAGTGTCAAAATTCAGAGAGCACCAGATTAAAAAATGCTCTGGGCACCGGCGACACCAAGAAATGGCACCGATGGCGCCCAGAAACAGCGTCGACAGCTCCGAGAAACGGCGTCGACGGTGCAGAATGTCAGTGGAGGTCCAATTCAATGTATTTGGATGACTATTGGAGGGATTCTTAAGGCATCTGATCTGTGAACTTTCAGGAAAATAAGGAGAATATGTGCTGACCTTTGAGATGGTTGATCTTCAATAATGCTCATATCATTCATATCACTAATTTCCTGGTTATTATATGCATCTGCTAGGTCTATAGGCTTCCAAGGTAGAAGTACTCTTTCCCAGTTCTCATATGACACTTATGATTGACTGCAGAGGAGAAATATGGTGGAAAGATTTCCAAGCCCATACTTTGATCCATGAAAGATCAATCCTAAAATAGACTTAACAATTATCGAACCAACATAAATAGATATTCTCATTTGAATACAATAATTCAGAATAGCACACTCCTTAGTTACCTTACTAATTTTCATTGTTGGGAGAAATTTTTCACAAATGAAGTAATGTAAGTGTTTCAACGTAGGATTTAATAGTGTGGTCGAGAAACTTATATACATGTTATATCTTATCTCCCATTCATCACTTTCATCCGTCAGATATATGTATATGTCATTCATATTGTCTATCGTCAGGGCAAAATTCAAATAGTGGCAGATTGACACATTCTCAATCATGTATAAATCATTAATCTTTGTAGGAGTAAATGTGACAAACCTTCCTTGCACATAAACTGATCCTTGGTTGATTCCATGAAGAATTGTATAAAACTCTTTCACAACCGGAACAACTATAACGGTAGTACTATAAAACAATACTTCCCAACGTCTATGAACAATAATTTCATCAACTCTAGTCGTAGGAGAATTCATACCTCGATTCACAAAGCTTCTCTCCTTAATTAATCTCATTTCTGAGATATTTTTGTTGAAAAATCGATGCGCATCGAAACTTATGAACTTTCTACAGTTGAACACTTCAAAATTTTGAGTTTCCATCGAGTCAGAATCCATTTGGATAAGAATTTGGGTCTTCCTCATTGTTCCTTTGGAAGTTCCAACGTCTAGGGGTAGTTTTTGGGAGTTTTAAATGAGGATTTACCACCTAGAACCGCCAAAACTCAGATTTGAAGACGAGAAATGATTTTTCTGAATAGCGGCGCTGTCCGGCGCTGATAGTAGTGCTGTTCGGCGCTAGTTCAACTTCGCCAAACTTCACCTCGTTCCAAATTTTCAAAATTTTGATTTGATTTAATTCTTAAATTTTATTAATAATAATTAAGGAATAATAAAACTTAATTAAGTAACGAAAAAACACAAATAACATATAAAACAAAGCACACACTCAATAACTGTGGATTATCTCCCACGAAGCGCTTGGTTTAACGTCGTCAGCCCGACATAACTTTCAGTTATTCAGGTTGATTCAACATTAAAACCTCTTTAATATTAGGTCTATTGCCTTCAAAATATGGTTTTAATCTTTGGCCATTAACTTTGAATATTCTTCCATATTTAGGGTCTTCAATAGTCACAACTCCAAACTGATATACTTTTACAACAATGAAAGGTCATGTCCATCTCGATTTAAGTTTCCCAAAAAAATAATGTTAATCTTGTATTTTATAATAAAACTTTTTGTCCTGTTTCAAATTCTTTTTTGACAATCTTCTGATCATGCCATATTTTTCTTCTTTCCTTATATATTCTATCATTATCATTTGATTCATTTCCAATTTCTTCCAATTCATTCAATTGTAACAGTCTCTTCTCACCAGCATCTTTTAAATTAAAATTCAATTTCTTTATCGCCTTATATGCTTTATATTCCAATTCAACTGACAAGTGACAAGTTTTTCCAATTATTATCTGTAAGGGGACATTCCTATAGGAGTTTTATAAGCAGTTCTGTGTGCCCATAGAACAATATCTAATTTAGCAGACTAATCCAATTTTTTAGGATTATTGAGTTTCTCTAGAATTCGTTTAATTTCACCATTAGATACCTCTGCTGAACCATTAGTTTGGGGATGATAAGCTGTAGAGATTCTATGCATAATGTTATACTCTAAATCAGATTATTCTTAAAATGGGATCCTCCATTAGTGATGATTACTCTAGGTACTTTTAGCATCACACCTAGGTAAAGCTATTGCTTCAATCCATTTTGATACATAATCAACAGGAATCAGTAGATATATATATTTCTAAATGAAGGCATAAATGGTCCCATAAAATCTAATCCCCATGCTCAAAAATTTCAACTTCCAGAGTAAAATTAAGAGGCATTTCATTTCTTCTAGATATATTTCCTATTCTTTGACATCAATCACAAGTTTTGATAAATTTATAAACATCTCTGAAAAGTGTAGGCCAATAAAATCTAGATTGCAAAATCTTATGTGCAGTTCTATCAATTTTGAAATGTCCTCCAAATTCAGAATCATGACATTCTTGAATAATTTGTTCAGTTTCTTCATAAGGCACACATCTCCTAAGAGTAAGATCTTTACATTGCTTGTACAGATAAGGATCATCCCAGAAACAAAATTTAACATCATGCTTAAATTTTTTCTGCTATTGCATTGTTAAATCAGGTGGTAAAATATTACTAATGATGTAGTTCACAATATCAGCATACCATGGTAAATTTCCTTCAATAATATTATATAATTGCTCATCAGGAAAAGTTTCAGTAATTTCCTTTTCAAAATCATCCAAATTTGGTTGTACAAGTCTAGACAAATGATGAGTTATTTGATTATCAACCCATTTTCTATTAACGATCTCAAAATCAAATTCTTGCATTAAAAGCATCCATCGAATCAGTATTGGTTTTGCATCCTTCTTTTGCATTAAGTATTTAATAGCAGCATGATCAGTATGCACTATACATTTAGCTCCGATTAAGTAAGATCTAAATTTTTCAAAGTCATATACAATTGCTAATAACTCTCTTTTAGTAGTAGTGTAATTAATTTGAGTAGCAGTAAGAGTCTTACTAGCATAGTATATAACTTTAAACATTTTTTCATGTCTTTGCCCTAAAACAACTCCAATAGCATAATCCTAACATTGCACATTAATTCAAACGGTTTCTCCCAATCATGTAAAACTACTATAGGTACAACAATTAATTTTTCCTTCAATAGATCAAAAGCTTTTAAACATTCATCATTAAAATCAAACTTTCTATCTTTTTCCAAAAGTTGGCATAGAGGCTTAAAAATTTTTTAAAAGTCTTTCATATATGGTCTGTAGAATCCTACATGTCCCAAAAAGCTTCTTACCCGTCTCATAGTTGTTGGAGGTAGTAATTTTTCTATAACATGAATTTTTGCAGGATCTACTTCCATGCCATATTCAGATATCTTATGCCCAAGCACAATTACTCCTGCAACCATAAATTGACACTTTCCCAGTTTTGGACTAAATTTGTTCTTTCGCATACCTCTAAAACATTTTCTAAATTGCATAGGCATGCATCAAATGAATCTCCAAATACTGAGAAATCATCCATAAACACTTCTATTCCATCATCAATTAATTTACTAAATATGGACGTCATACATCTTTGAAATTTTGCATGTGCATTACATAATCCAAAGGGCATTTTTCTAAAAGCAAATGTTTCATAAGGGTTAGTAATAGTTTTCTCTTGATCCTCAGGAGCAATAGGTATTCAGTGATAACCGGTATGTCCATCTAGAAAGCAATAACACTTGTGTCCAGCAATCTGTCTAGCATTTGATCTAAAAATGGTAAAGGAAAGTGATCATTTCTGGTGGCGGTGTTTAATTTTCTATAATCAATACATATTCGCCAACCAGTGACTTGTCTTGTCAGTATAATTTCACCTTGATCATTTACGTCAATAGTCACTCCTCCTTTCTTAGAAACACAATGAATTGGGCTCACCCAAACACTATCAGAAATAGGATATTTAATTCCAACATCTAACCACTTTAAAATCTCTTTTTTAACCACTTCTTTCATTATTGGGTTTAGTCTCCTTCGTGGATCAACTCTTGGTTTTTATTGTTCATCCAATAAAATTCTGTGCATATAGTTCGAAGGACTGATTCCTTTAATATCAGCTATGGACCAACAAAAAGCTTTTTATTATCTTTTTATTGTTTCCAATAATTCTTGTTCTTAATATTCATTTAAATCTGAAGATACAATGACTGGTAAGGTAGATGATTCTCCTAAAAACATATAATTTAAATGATTATGAAGAATTTTCAGCTCAAGTTCAGGGAGAGTTTAATGATAGATGGAATTAAACTTTTATCTCCACTTTCTATAGTATCCAATCTTTCAAAATTTCCTGAATATAGTCTAACTTTTCATTCTTCATATCATCGAAATCATTTTCATTTTCACTTTCATATTCAACCTCACATTTCAGATTTTATTCAAATACTTCTCTAAAATGATATTCTCTCAAATATTAGTAGACTTCCATTCGATAGCACTCATCATCTTTTTTAGTTGAAGGGTACTTCATAGATTTCAGAATGTTGAAAGTTACCTCTTGGTCATTAACTCTCATAGTTAATTCTCCTTTTTGGACATCAATCATAGCTCTCCCAGTAGCAAGGAATGGTCTTCCCAAAATAATTAGAATTTATTTATCTTTCTCCATATCTAATACAATAAAGTCCATTGGAAAGATAAATTTATCCACCTTTACTAATACATCTTCCACAACTCCTTTAAGATAAGTGATAGAACGATCAGCCAGTTGAAGAGTCACAGATGTAGGTGAAATTTCTCCTATTCCCAATCTTTTAAAAGTTGATAAAGGCATAAGATTAATACTATTTCCAAGATCACATAAAGCTCTTCCGAATAATTTTTCACCTATGGCGCACGGGATAGTGAAACTACCTGGGTACAGTCTCGTGGTCCTTAAACTTATAAAAGTTTTTCAGGAAGCTTTTTCTGAATAATTGTACTACACTCACCGCTAAGTGCAACAGTCACGTGGTTCTTAAACTTTCTTTTCTTTTTAAGTATATCCTTAATAAACTTTGCATAATCAGGCATCTGCTCTAATGCTTCAACAAAGGGAATATTAATCGTTAATTTCTTAAGAATTTCCAAAAATTTTGCAAATCTATTATCCATGTTCAGTTTCTTTAGTCTTTTAGGAAAAGGAGGAGGTGGTGTTTTAACAGTTATCATCATTGGTTCTAACGGATATTCATCTGGATATTTCTTATTAGAATCTTTCTCAATGTTCACTTCCTCTCTTTCAACTTCAACTTCTTTTTGAACTCTTGGTTCTAATTCTTTTCCACTCCTCAATTGAATAGCCTTAATTTGCTCTTTATTTTGATCTTTCGGGTTAATCTCAACGTTGCTAGGAAGATTCCCAGAAGGTCTATTATTAAGCACAGTAAAGATATGTCCCAATTGATTTTCAATGTTCTTCATCGCAATGTTTTGAGCTTGAATTTGATTACCCATATTCAGAATCATTTCTTCAGTAGACAACTTCTTTTCCTTAAATTGTTGATTACTATTAAAACCAGGAGAATAAGAAGGTCTAAAATTGGTATTTCCTTGGTTTTTTCAGATTTCCGATTGCATTCATAAGATTGTTTCCCCATTGCGGATTAACAACAACATTGGTGTTATTCCAGTTGAAATTCAGATGATTCTTCCAACTAGGATTATAATAATTTGAATAAGGATTATTGACTTTATTATGTATAGCATTCAAGGTTTCATAAGACATTTGAGAGTCCATCATCTGTCCTGATGAATTTTCTTCTAACGCTGGGGGTGTTGGAGAATAATTCATTTCTTATTGATCTATTTTGTTAGAAAGTGCATCAATTTGAGAGACTATCATAGGTATCACATCAGAATCATGAATACTGGATACCCTCTTAGAATTTACCCGCTCAGAGGGCCATTGAAAATTATTAGTAGCTATCTCTTCAATTAACGAATATGCTTCATCAAAAGGTTTTCACATTAATGATCCACCAACAGCAGCAACGATAATCGATCTCAAAGATCTCACTAATCCATTTGAATTATTAACCAGTCTGGTAAAGCATGGTGTGGACACTTCCTCATAAGATCTTTAAATCTTTCCCAAGCTTCATATATGGATTCTCCATCAAACTGACTAAAAGATGTGACATCATTTATCAACTTAGCTGTTTTGGAAGGAGGAAAATATTTCGACAGAAACTTTTTTGAAAGCTCTCCCCAAGTTCAAATAGATCCAGGTGCTAATGAATTTAATCATGCCCAAGCCTTATCCCTTACTGAAAAAAAGTCTAAGCCTAACAGCATCGTTCGACACTCCATCACATTTAAAAGTAGCACATAGTTCTAGAAACTAGCTAGATTTAAGTTTGGATCTTCATTAGTTTTTCCTCCAAATTGATTATTCTGTACCATTTTGATAATAGCAGGTTTAAGCACAAATGAATTAGTAGCAACACTAGGATTTTAAATAGTTAAGTGAATTTCATCTCTGTTGGATTAGCATAATCGCTTAAAGGTCTTGGTATAATTTTGTTTTGATTGTTTAAATTGTTCGCCATTTTGTGAGGATTTACATATTGTTTTTGTTATTTTCAAAGTTTTCTAATAGTATGCTCTAATTCAGAATCGTAAGGCACTAAACCTATAGATCCGACACTACTCATGCAAACACAATAAACACACACTAACAATAAACAGACTCACATAATTATGACTTGCAATTCAAATATATGATTTCAAATACTGAAAAAATAAATTTTAACAGTTACTATTTTTTTTACCTTGCCTCCCCGACAACGGTGCCAAAAACTTGGTGCGAATTTTTTAATTTACAAAAATTAATGAACTCAGATTTAGATTTATATATTGATTTAAATGATAATGAGTCACACAATTAACACAAGTATATGTATCGCTCAAGTAATACAGAGCTCTAATGGAGTCCTGTAATATCGATCCCATAGGGAGGCTTTAATTTTATGGCGTAGCACAAAAATATCTTATCAAATCACAGCAAAATTGCAAGTGGTTTAATTCTAAAAGTAAAGGCAAACAGGTTCAATTACTATTTCTACTAAAGCACGTTCTAAATTTTAGCAAGTTAAACTAATACAAAACTAAATTTATAACAAAGTTTGGTTACAAGAAAGAGTCTTCCTCCTTTCCATTCATATTACGATGATTATTATAACATAGAGCAGTGATACAAATGTATTGTACCAAATAGGAGCATTCCTATTCTTTACCCATATTTCAGCGTATAAAGAACATTGGCTAATCCTAAGTTTAGTCCCTAATTTCGTAGTTAGGCTGGGAGGATACTGGCTCTCACTCCAGAGCTCCCACTTTCCTTCACCTGAAGGGTAACTCTCGCTTCAGTTTTTAAACATTAGAATCAATTTGAGGATTTCAGTCTGTCACTCTGAAATCTCCAATTCTACGCACATCAAAGTATATTTCCTTATTTATTTGCACTCAATCCCCATGAACAACATCTCTCATTCATGGACATTAAATGTGACCTTCACATTTGTTGTGGAACTCATAATCCTTTTGGAATATATGTTTCCCAACAAGTTTTAAAAATTTAATTAGCTAGATCAAAAAGTAAATGAAGTTCTAAGTGAAAAGGTCATCACAAATTCTCCATAATAAATTGACAGATCATTTCCATTTCACAACATCAACACATCACATGAACAAGAGAAAGACAAAGAAATCTACTTAAAAGTCATGAGGAAAAGATGACAAAACATGGATTTTATATATAAAAACAAAGTAAAGTAAAGACAACTTATCTCAAACTCTTCCCCAAGCAAATCTCAAGGAATTCCTTTGACTCATCTTCTTTCTTCACAACAACACACAATTCTCTCTTTAGAATAGTAAGGAAGAAGAAATCTCTCACTTTCCCTCTCCTATCACACTCAGAATAGAAAACACAGCCCTAACTTCCTACATAAAATAGAAAGAAAACACTCTCTAAACTCTAAAATCTTCTCTTCCTTTCTTCCCCCTTTTGAAATTTGGCTCCAAAAGTGTTTAAATTTAGCCAAAACTGAATTCTCAAGGGTTTCCTCCACCAACCTTTCAAAATCTAGCCAAATACATTGGATATAGTTGAAAATCAGGATAGGGCATTGTCCAACGTTGGTAGGAGCGCCGTTTGGTGCATTATTCTGCCAAAATATTGTAACTCTCTGGAAACCAGCGCTGGTGACAATGCCGTTTGACGCTAGTTCAATAAAATGCACTTTTGTCCTTTTTCGCTCCAAATTTGCTCCTTTTCTCTTCCTTTTGCTCCAAAGGCCTAAAATCATTGTACCTGCATGAAATCATCAAATATACCTTCCTGTAAAGTGTTATATCATCAAAAACAGGTATGAAATGAATAGTAAAAATCTATCAAATTTTTAGTGGATCAACATCTCTTGGGGTATTCATCCCTAAGCTATTTCAAAGAAAATTTGGGGCCAGAAAAAGTAAAGTGCGTGGTGTGTGAGTGTTTTTGAGTGTTGTGTGAGTGTTGTTTGAGTGTTGTGTGAGTGGTGATAAGTAGAGAGGAAGTGAGTAGAGAGTTTAGAGTCTAGGGTTTGGTGTGAAATGTGTTGTTTTGTGAGGGATTCTTCTCTAAGAGTGTAAGAGGAGAATGAAAGTGAGAGATTACTTCTTCCGTACTGTTCTAAGAGGAAATTTCATCTCTTTGTTAAGAGGGAAAGAGATTTAAAGGAACTTCAAGGATTTGCGTAGGGAATAAATTGAGATAAGTTGTATATACTTCTTATTGTTTGTATGACTTTGCTTTTATATAAAAAATCCTATTTTGTTGTATCTTCCTCATGAATTTTAAGTAGATTTCTTTGTCTTTCTCCTTATAATAAGAAATGGTGAAGTGATTATTTAGATTGGATGTGCCATGTGAATGTTAAGAAATTATGATGATTTTTCACTTCGTACTTCATTTACTTTTTCATCTGGTCAATTGAATTGTTAAAATATGTTGTGAAACATGTGATCTGAAAGGACTATGTGCTCTACAACAAAAGTGAAGATTACATTCAATGTCCATGAATGAGTGATGTAGTTCCTGGGGTTGAGTGTAAATAAATAGAGAAATATGGTTTATTGGGCTTATAATTGGAGATTTTAGGGTGATAGACTAAAATCCACAAATTTGTCATAGTGTTTAGAAACTAAATCGAGAGTTAACCTTCAAGCAAAGGGAAGTGAGAGCTCTAGTGTGAGAGCTAGTATCCTTCGAGCCTAACCACAGATTTAAGGACTAAACCTAGGATTAACTAATGTTCTTTATAACACTCAGAATATGTATGCTCCTATTTAGCACAATACAAGATTTTCACTGATTTTTATCATTCACTCATCATAACATCATTGTAAGGGGGAGGACACTTTCTCCAAATTTGAACCTTTCAATACAAAACTTAGTGTAGTGGTAGTTTACTTTATTTCTAAGTTTAGAAAGTACTTTAGTGATTTTAAAATCTTTATCATCATTTAACTTTAGCAACTTTAATATTTACTTTACGTGCATTGTAATTTGAATATTGGATTTGTGTGCTATGATTTAAAGATTTGCTTCCTCCATGTGGGATCAATAACTAGGACTCCATTAAAGCTCTATATTACTTGAGTGATACGTATGCTTGCATATAGATTGGCTGCTTTCTTATTACACTAATTATACTATGTGACTGAACTGAAAATACTTATTAAATACTTATTTAAGACAACCGTGATCAAGTGTTTGGCGCCGTTACCGGGGAGGTAATATTAATTTTAGTAGTAATTGATAACTTTTATTTCATAGTTTACTTACTTTTAAGGGTGCTTACTGTAATGATGTATGCGTAGTATTGGATATGAAGGTTTAGTACCGTAGGATTTGGAGTTAGAACGTACTATTAGAAAAAATTCAAAAATAACAAAAAGAATAAAAAAATTTAAACAAAATTGAAAACAATTTAGATAATCAAAGAAATGAAAATGGACATCAACCTAGACCTTTAAGAATTATGCTAACCCTACAACAGATGAAATTCACTGATCTATTAAAAATCCTGATGTAGCTGCTAATTCATTTGAACTTAAAGTTTTTATTATCTAAATAGTACAAAATAATCAGTTTGGTGGAATACCGAATGAAGATCCTAATTTACATCTTGCTAGTTTTCTTGAATTGTGTGCTACATTTAAATATGACGAAATGTCGAATGACGCTGTCAGACTTAGACTTTTTCCTTTTTCATTAATGGATAAGGCTAAAGCATGGTTAAATTCATTAGCACCTAGATCTATTAGAACTTGGGGAGAACTATCATAAAATGTTTTTTCAAAATATTTCCCTCCATCGAAAACTACTAAGCTTAGAAATGATATTACATCTTTATGTCAGTTTGATGGGGAATAAATATATGAAGATTGGGAAAGATTTAAAGATATCCTTAGGAAGTGTCCACATCATGCTTTACCAAATTGGTTAATAATTTAAAGATTTTATAATGTATTAGTGGGATCTCTTAGATCAATTATTGATCCTGCTAGTGGATCATTAATGTCAAAAGCTTTTGATGAGGCATATTCTTTAATAGAGGAGATGTTACTAATAATTTTCAATGGCCCTCTGAACGGGTAAATCCAAAAGTGTAGTTAATATTCATGATTTTGATGTAATATCTATTTTCACTTCCCAAATTACTGCTATTTCAAAGAAAATAAATCAATTCAGAATGAACTATTCTTAAAAGCCTCAAGTGTTAGAGGAAAATTTATTGGGAAAAATAGTAGATTCTCAATCGTCTTATGAGACCTTGAATGCTATAAAAAATAGACCCAACAATCCTTATTCTAATTATTATAATACGGGTTGGAAAAATCACCTAAACTTAAATTTGAATAATAACACTTCTATTGTTAATCCGTAGAGGGGGAACAATTCTGTGAACCCATTTGGAAATTTGAATAACCAGGGAAACACTAGCTATAAACCTTCTTATCCTCCAGGTTTTAATAGTAACCTGCAATTTAAAGAAAAGAAATTGTCTGTGCAGAAATTAATATTAAACATGGGTAATCAATTACAAAGTCAAGATAAACAATTACAGAGTCAAGGTAATCAATTACAAAGTCACAGAGCTGCTATTAAAAATATTGAAAATCAATTAAGACATATTACTACTGCACTTAGTAATAGAACTTTAGGAACTCTCCCTAGTAATTTTAAAGTTAACCAAAAGGATCAAAGTAAAGCACAAATTAAGGCTAAACAATTAGGATGAGGAATAGAATTGTAAACAAGAGTTCGAAAATAAGCTAAAGTTGAAAATGAGAAGGTGGAAACTAAAAAAGGAAACGATGGTATATTTCGAAATTTAGAATATCTGCTTAAATGAATGAAAATTACTGTGGAAATTCCACCACCTCCGTTTCCTAAAAGATTGAAACAACAAAAGAAAGATAAACAATTTTCAATTTTTTTAAAATCCTTAAAAAATAAACGGTAAACATTTGTTTTGTTGAAGCCTTAGAACAAATGCATAACTATATGAAGTTTGTGAAGGATATTCTAAATAAGAAAAAGAAGTTTACAAATAATGAGACTATTACACTTAGTGAAGAGTGTAGCGCAATTATTTAGAAAAAGCTTCATGAATAACTCAAAGATCCTGGAAGCGTCACTATACCTTGTGCTATTGGTGAAAAATTATTTGGAAGAGCATTAAGTGATCTGGGAGCCAATATTAATCTCATGCCTCTTTCAACTTTTAAAAGGTTGGGAATAGGAAAAATTTCCCCTACTTGTGTAACTCTTCAGTTAGCTGAACATTCTATTACTTATCTTAAAGGAGTCATAAAAGATGTATAAGTAAATGTTGATAAATTTATCTTTCTTGTGGATTTTATAGTTTTAGATATGGAGAAAGATAAAGAAATTCCTATCATTTTGGAAAGACAACTCCTTGCAATTAAAAAAGTTATGATAGATGTTCAAAAAGGAGAATTAACTATGAGAGTAAATGATCAAGAGGTAATATTTAACATTTCAAAATCAATGAAATACTCCACAATAGAAAAAGATGATGAATGCTTTCGAATGGAAATTTGTTATTATTTAGAAGATGGTCATTTTAAGGAAAAGTTTGAAGAGAAAAAACAACAAGAGAATTTGAAATGCGGGGATGAAATTGAAATGGAAGATAAATATGATGAGATAGGTAATGAAGAATTAGATTATGTTTAGGAAAGATTTGAGATGCTGGATATTACAGAAAATGATAATAAAAGTCTAATTCCTTATATCATAAAACCTACTGAACTTGAGATGAAAATATTTCCTAACCATTTAAAGTATGTGCTTTTAGGAGAATTATCCATATTACCAGTTATTGTATCCTCAGATCTAAATGATTTACAAGAATAAAAGTTATTAGAAACATTAAAAAGATGCAAAAAAAGCTTTTGGTTAGACTTTAGCTGATATTAAAGGAATTATTCCTTCAATATGTATGCATAGAATTTTATTAGATGAACAACATAAAATTAAAGCTGATATGCAAAGAAGATTAAACCCAATGATAAAGGAAGTAGTAAAGAAAGAAATTTTAAAATGGTTGGATGCTAGGATTATATATCCTATTTCAGACAGTGCTTGGGTAAGTCCAATTCATTGTGTTTCTAACAAAGGAGGAGTTACAGTTGATACGAAAGAAATAAATCAATTAATATCCATGAGACAAGGCACTGGTTGGTGAATCTATATCGATTATAGAAAATTAAATATCGCCACTAGGAAAGATCACTTTCCTTGACCTTATAGACCAAATATTGGATAGGCTTGTTGGGCACAAATACTTTTACTTTTTAGATGGACATACCGACTATCTCAAATTTTAACACCTCCTGAGAATCAAGAAAAGACCACATTTAATAGTCCTTATAGAACATTTGCTTTTTAAAGAATGGTCTTTGGATTATGTAACGCGCCTGCAACATTTTAAAGATGTATGATGTCAATTTTTAGTAATATGATTGATAATGGAATATAAGTTTTTATGAACAATTTTTTTGTATTTGGAACTTCATTTGATGCTTGTTTAAATAATTTCGAAACAGTTTTGAAGTTATGCAAAAGACATATTTAAGTCTAAATTGGAAGAAATGTCAATTTGTGGTTGTAGGAGAAATCGCACTTGGGCATAAAATTTTTGAACATGGTATGAACATAGACCCTGCAAAAATTCAAATCATTGTGAAACTACCACCTCCTACTAATGTGAGAGGGTTTAGAAGTTTTCTAGGACATGTTGGTTTTTACAGGCGATATATTAAAGATTTTTCAAAAATTACTAAGCCTTAGTGCCAACTTTTAGAAAAAATAAAAATTTGATTTTAATGAAGAATGTTTAAATGCCTTTAAATTATTAAAGAAAAAATTAATAACTTCTCCTTTAATAGTTTCACCTGATTGGGAAAAATCATTTGAACTAATGTGTGATGCCAGTGATTATGCAATTGGAGATGTGTTAGGACAAAGGTATGATAAAATTTTTAAAGTTATATAATATGCTAGTAAGTGATCCACTTAAAAAAATACGTATTTTTATGCCTTATTTATGATTCAAATCTTAAGGATATTATGCTTTAATGAAAGGTATATTTATGTTTTTGGATGTAGGTGATAAAAAAAGAGTTCAAGAAGGAAAAAGGATAAAAAAGGAGCAAAAATAGAGCTAAAAAGCAAAGTTGCCAAAATTTTAGGTCTGGCACCTAGGCGCCAAAATCCGGCGAGTAAGCTCCATTTCGATACAGAAACATATAAGATTTTTGGCGACTTTGGGCAGTTATTTTGACGGTGTTAAGCGGTTATCAGACCTTCTAGAAGACTGGAAGTTACTCCTAATACATAGGACATGTGATACAATGCATCTAGACATGGGAAAATAGTTTTAATCGTGAAGAGGTGCAATCCAAAGTGAAGAGGTGCGAAGACTTGGTCAAGGTGTCCGGCGCCTAGGCACCACAGTTACTTTCTAGAAGATACATTGTATTTGGATGAATTTTGAAGAGGTGTCTTAAGCAACCCTTGGTCATTTTTGAAGCTCTATAAATAGGAGTAACTTCTACAGAGAAAAGTGCCTCCAAGCACCTTAGAGTTCTCTCACGCTTGAAAATAATTTTAGGGAACCACCTTTTTAAGTAATTAGTGAGTTTATTTTAGTTATTTTGAGTGTTACTGCTCAATTCCTGGAGTAGTAAGTGTGAGTTTGCAAGTGTTGTTGTTGTTGAAGTCTTTCATTTTGCATTGGAGTCAGTAGGAGTCAGTGGATCACTTGAAGGAACATTCCAGATAAGTATTTGTAACTTGTTTAAAAGTTTTATAAATATGTTTTGTTGTGTGAATTCAATGTGTTTTGAGTAGTTAGTTTTCTTTCTCCTTTTAACTATGAAGATATAATAAGATAATTTAATTTCGTTAGAGAATTTATAAAAATTGTGATGATATTAATACCTGATCTTAATTTACTTTTTAAACTGGTAATTTGAATTATTAAAACCTGTTGAAGAATTCTGAGACCTGTCTAGAGATGAGTATTTAAATAGTATATATCACTTTAATCCTTGGTTAATCGAAGGCTATATGCGGGTTAATCAAGGTGAAGTGAAAATAAATAGGGAGATATTGTTTATTGGGCGTAGAATTGATTAGTTTTTAGAGTGACAGACTAAATTCTAATAATTTGGTTTATAGAAAGGGAATGGGTCACTAGTAGGGCCGACCATAGCCACCCTTGGACATCTAGAAGTGTGAGCCTAGATTAACTCATTCTACTAATAATACATCCTGAACCGATCTATAGATTAGCCAATGTTCTTTATACTATCGAGCGAAGGTAAAGAATAGGAATGCTTCTATTTGGCGCAATACCATAATTTCAAGTTCTCAACGAATGATAATTATTCTGAAAAATCTTGGATTAGTTGAAAAAGGAGAAAGTTGTTTTTATACTTGCATTAACATTTTACTTTATTGTTGCTTATTTGCATTTAGTAGAAATTTTATTAAACTTAAAAATCTGAATTTTGAAAAGAAATAAAAATAATAATTACTTTTAATTTGAAAATCTAATATATTTATTAAATTATTCACTTAAATCTTCCATGTAGGATCAATAACCAGAACTCCAATAGAGCCCTGTATTACTTGAAACGATACGTATACTTGCGTTTGAAATTGTGATGTCGGCATATTTTTAGATCATATATTTTGAAAAGGGGATCACCTACAAAAATTGTCGGTGAATTTTAGATTTTAAATTTAATTTAAATATATTTATAATTTAGAAAGTAGTATTTGATTTTAAAAATAGTTTTAAGTTTGAAAATTTTAAGATATGAAATCAAACCGATCTCACATCCCAAATAGTTTATATAAACAAGCACCGCACCACAAACTGTGTATCTATCCCAAAGAATAGACACATTACTTGATAATGGGGCTCAATTAAATAAACTAGAAGATTTGTGACATTCGTTTGGTCTGCGAACCAATCTTATAAGCCAACAAGTTCCCCTGCTTAATATAAATGAATTAAGCAGGGTTTATATTACCTGGGTTCTTAAAGTTCCCTATAAGGGCAAGGCCCTATAGTTAATTACATCTTAAATGATGGGAATCATTTAAGAAAACTCTCGATAATGATCAGTGGTTTTACTCTCAAGAATTTCAACGTTTAAGGTTTCAAAGGATTGAATTTTAGGGTTTCAATAGGGAATGGATCAAGTTTAGAACAGTTAATTTCAGGAGTTCAAAGGAAGAAAAGTAGGAGAAGTTGAGGATCCAAGAAGTATCTTGGCAACTTCCCAAACTATCCTATTATTTGGTTTCAATTTGGGAGTTTATTTAATATTGCAATCTTGTTGATTTTAATTAATTAGGACTTATATTAGTATGACATAATCATACAAATAGCCTCGAAGATGTGAGGGTTTATATTGTACCAAACGACTACCTCGGAGTCCTAAGACCGGTTAGGGCTTAATTTACATGACATGATCATGCAAATGCTTAACGAAGAGTTGAGGATTTATGTTGTACTAGGAAAACTACCTCGAAGTCCTATGGCTTGGTTATTTAATTCTAAGAAAGTTTTGCTGAAGTAGACTTAGGTTTTGCTGATGACGATGGCCGTGCTGCCCACCATGCTCCAAGCTCCTTGTTGTTGCAGAGGTTTAGTTTTAGAAGGTGACAATAAAGAGGTGAGAGAAGTGTTTTGTTTTAGAGAAATCTTAAAATCCAAGTGTTTTTTATATTTTAATTAAAATAAATCTTAAAGTTGTTTAAACAGAACCGATTAAGATCCCACGGTTTCGTCATCCCGTCACCGTTATTTTCATCGAATTCACTTAGTCCAGATGAATTTGCTAAACTCAACTGAATGAGTTCCACACTTTCATTTAGACCGTTGGAAATCCCATTAGCAACACGTGGGTTACATCATCTGAGGTACTCCCGATCATTCAATGAGACATTTTAATTTAGTTGTAGTTGTGGTTTTGTTGTTCTGTTTGTGATTAAATTTTGAGTTGTTTTATATTTTGGAATGTTGTGGCGGTGAATTTTATCTGGCAATGACTTTTAATTTAGTTTTGGTTTCAATTTAGGGACTATCCTAAAAGTTTTGGTTTTCATGCAACAGTTTTATTTATCATGCAAGAAAAGTAAAGTACAGTGCATGTAAGTAAATTGCAATAAAGTAAATTGCAATTAAATAAAAGCGTACATGGAGGGTCTTCCCGTCATCCCAAGCTGCACTTAAAACACATGTTAAGGCATTTAAATATTTCAACATATACTCAGTAAAGCTAAGGGAAGGGTTTTGGTTGTCTACCAAATTCCTAATCCTATAACTAGTCATCTCCTATGACGTCTAGGTTCTTGGTTTGGTTTAAGGATGATTTTCTTCATCAAAGAACAATTAAATTCAGTTGTTCTTCTAAAACATCCCGTCATATTGAGAAAGTACTTAGGACGAGTCCTAAACATCTTTTCAATACTTCTGAGATTATTTTGAGTCCAAGTAAATTTAGTTGCACATATGAATTAATCATCCAAGAGTTTAGTTAAACTTCGTCTCTTGCTCAGTGAACTTGGGTATTTGATTACCTGATAAACGAAGTGGCATCTCACTTAATACTCTATTTAAGAATTATAATATCTAAAGCTTTTAAGGGCAAGTTGGTTTATCGAGAATTTTAATCATTCTTAATTTAAAGTTTGAGTTAATGACTTATAGTATTTTAATTTAATTATGAGGTTTTAATTAATAATTTTAAGTTTGGAATAGTGTTCAAATTATTTTAGATTTAATTCTTAATGATTTCATTTAGGTTTGTTGTTAAATGATTTTAATTTAATTTAATTCAATTTGATTTTAATTTAATTTAATTTAATTTAATTTAATTTAATTTTAATTTGATTTTAATTTAATTTACTTTAATTTTAATTTTAATTTTTAATTCAATTTAATTTTAATTTAATTTAATTTAATTTAATTTAATTTAGTTTAATTTAGTTTAACTTTTTATTTAATTTAATTTAATTTTAATTGAATTTAATTTTAACTTAATGTGATTTTATTTAATTTAAATTTAAATTTTAATTTTAATATTAATTGTTAGTTTTAGCTTAACTTTAATTTTAATTTGATTTTAATTTAATTTGTTTTAATTTTAGTTTTAATTATTAATTTAAGTTATTATTTTAATTTTTTATTTAAGAATTAAATATTGTTAAAGTGACTCATTTAGGGATTTTTAAATTAAAGAATAAATGTCCTCTTAATAATATCCCTATTTTTAATGATCCAAATTTAAATATATTCTTTCCAAAATTTAAGTTATTTAATTAATTAAAGCTTCATTTTTTATATCTTCAAAGTGTTTAATGGGTTTCTACCCCTTTAATTTCCCTAAGTTTCAATCATCTCAGAGAAAATTAAAATCAAATATTTTACCCCCCATTTTGATTAAACCTAAAGTTTTAATTAAGGGTTAAAATTTTTAATTACCTTTATGCCCTTTTAAGCTAATTTATTTCATAACTCACTAAATTGAGCTCAAATGAATTTGAAATTTTTATATCAACTCACTCACATGTCAATTAAGACATTAGAGGAGAAAATGTGATTTTTTTGAATTTAATTTATTTATATAATTATTTTTAATGAAAAATAGGGATTTTCAAGGAAAATTCAACAACATGACCAAGGAAAGGTTGCTATCCTTAAGAAAATTATGTGATGTTCCTAATAACCAGAGAACCACTTGGACCAATTTTGGTGATGTTTTGAATTATATTTTAATTATTATAATTATTTTGAGTTTTAGAGTATTAATTAATTTTAAAATAAAATAAAAGTTGAAAAATAGATTTTATATTTTTCTTAAATCTCTCTGACCTCAAGGAGTCCAGAGAAACAAATTTTCTAATTTTCTAATTTTTCTTTGATTTATTAGAATTATTTTAGTGAAGAAGATTGAAAATTCATTTTTTAATATTAAAAATTACATTAAGCCTTTAAAATTCAATATCTTATCTTAGGGACTTAGGAAAAAATATTTGGTTTGTTCCTAAGTGCTTAGGAGTCAAAATGTGACATTTTTATGATTTTTAATATTTTTGTGATTTTTATTATTTTTTAATTATTAAAATATTAAAATATGGTGGAAAATCAACTTTTTTAGAAAATTTCAATTTTAATTTTCCTAAACTCCCCTGATATCAGAGAAGCTCCAAAACCATTTTTGTGAATTTTTGAAAAGTATTTTTGGAGTTATGAATTTTTAAAGTTTAATTTTGATTATGTGGCTTAATTAATCCATTTAGTGGGGTTAAACATTTCCAATTGACTTTAATTTTTTATGTGAGGTCTCTCTGACCCTAAAGAGTAATGGAGAATTGTTTTCAAGTTAATTTAATGTGTGGTTAACCCTAATCATTTCAAATTCAATTTTAGGGGTTTAGGCCAATTAAGGTTATTATGAATGAATTAACTCAAAATATATTTTTCATAGGGTTCTCTGGTCCTAAGGAACATCACCAAATTTTCCTAGAATTTATTTTACAACATGCTAATTATTGGAATTAAAATACCTAAAACAGTGACATGAACTTGAAAAATCAATAACTCTTCACAGAGATGGTCTCTGACCTTGAAAAATTCAGGGAATGTTCCCAAGATCAGAGGCTTCAAAAGCCCTATGGTCTTATGCCATGGTGAATTGTCTATGCAAATGTAGAATCAAAATGTTGAAAATAATAAATAAATTATTAAAAATAAAATACTCATCCAATTAACTTAATTTCCTTTCCACATTATTATCCTCTGTTCACTGAGCAAGAGGGTATTTTTATTTTATTTTTGTGATTTTACTATGCAAAGATATGAAATTTTGAAGTTCTGGTATTTAAATAATTAGAAAATAACCCTATTTTTCTACTTATCCACGCGGCGCCACGCAATCCTCGGTAGCTCCGAAAGGCCACGCGGCGCGTTCTGATTCGACGTCGCCATCCGACTTAGCGCTCCGGGGGCCCGCGGTTCACGTAACATTCCCTGGTCAGCCGCAATCTGAACCGTCCGTTCGATACACGTGCGATCCAACGGCTCCTGGTTATCGTCTACAACTGGTGTGCACCCGTGACCGTCCACACTAAAACCCTAAGATCTCACTTGATTCTCAATGGATTTTTGTGTTCTTATGCTCTATGGATTTGTCTTGAAGAGATGAACACATCCATATGGTTTATAGGCTATGAAATTAACTTAAACAAAATGGAGAATCACTGGAAGCTCGGGAGGAAGAGTGAGTTCATACCTTTGCTCAGAGAAGTGAAGCTTCGATCTGAGAGTTGTGTCACCTTCGATTGGGTCCAAGCAAGCTCCAGATGAAGTCTCCTGTCCTGGGGAAATGCTTAGGTATGAAAGTGCCCACAGCCGATCACAAAGCTTGGAGGCTAGAAGCAATGGCTGGCCTGGTGAGGGGGCTTTTCCTGGGGAACTTCTCCTCTTGGTCTGGTGAAGGTGTAGGACCAATCAATTTGGGGATTGGCTCACTGTGGTGAAGTGTCCTATTTTTGGGTGGATTTTCAACTCAGAAATTGAGCTCTGTTAATGGGGATTAGGTCAAAGGAACACTGGGGATCAACTGCTCTGGGTTAGGAAAGGGTCCTAGAGCAATTTTGGCAGAGTTTCCTTAAGGTCTGGTTCAACTCCTTATTTGGCCGAGAGGTGGTGGTGTTTAAATAGGCATGGCTGGAGGGCTTCCCAGGGGGGTTTGAAGGCTTGGATCAGCTGCTCAGGGGAGGAGAAGAATAGCTCCAGTGGCCATTTGGGTTGGGACAGCTCAGCCAGGGAGAATTGAAAATTTGGCTCACATGGGTGCTCTCTGCCTGGTGGTTTCCGGCGGCTGTGGTGGCTGGCCGGCTAGGGACAGGTCACCCTCAAGGTCAGGAGGACCAGTACTGGAGGTTTGTGCAAGCAATTGTCCAATGCCAAGTGTAAAAGGTTGGATTTAAGTGGTAAAGGGAGAAGAGTGATTTTGGGTTCACATGTTTCAACCCATGTATTTGTGCTTGGTTCACCTCCCCATGGTCTGATTTTGGGCCAAGGGGATCAGTTGGGTCAGCTGCCATGGAGTGGTGAAGTCCCCATCAAAATAGTTTAGGTTAATTTTGGGTTATGGTGTTGCATTAAAGAGGTTAAAATGGCTTAAGGAAGGCTTAGGAAAGGACTCCCTCTTCTTGCCATTAATGGCTTGGTGACAAGTCAAACCCCCCATGGCTTCATGTGGCTTGTCCATGGCTTGCATGTGGCTCCATTTGGCTCATCCTTGGCTTAGGAAAAGTGGATTCATTTATATGAAAAAGGAATTTGGAGATTTTGGCAATTTAGTGGAAAATTTAGATGGTGCTTGATTTAGGTTGATTTGATGATTGATTTGGGACTTAGGAATTGATTCCAATTAAAGGGATGATGAGAAGGAATTGTGATGTGGGCTTTGGAATGGGTTTGGGCTTTGGATTTCACTTTGGATGGGCTTTCAAGATGGTTTAGGGAGTGGGCTTTTAGATTTCAAAAAAAATTTTAGGATGAAAATTTTGCAAAGGATTGGATCCAGTAAGTGTTGAATTTAATTTAGGAATGTTTCATGAATGATTTGGAATCAATTTGAAGTGATTTAAAGTTGAATTGGGCTGAACTTGGGTCTTTTTTGGTTATGGTCAAAATGGATCCAATTGGGCTAACTTGAGTTAAGGTTGGGCTAAAGTTGGATTTGATGTAAAATTAATGTTGAGAAATATTCATGGGAGTGTCATAAAGAGTTTTCAATTTTGATTGGGCTTTGATTTTGGGGTTTGTGTCCATTTGGGTTAGGTTTGGGCTTAGGTCAATTTAAGGGATTTTGGTTTTGGGTTAGGTTTGGGTGGAGTTTAGGTTCAAATTTTGGGCAAATCTTATTAGTGTTTTGTTTATGGAGATGTTAGGAAGGCTTTAGAAAAGATTTGGGGCCAATTGAAGTTAAATTGGGTTGGTTTGGTTTGACATTGGGTTCATTTGGGTTTAAAATGGGCCAAATTGGGGGTTTTGGTAAAAGTGGGGTAAATTGGCAAAATTGGCCCATGGTGTAGTTGAAAAAAATGAAATTGGGAGTATTTGGGATTTTTTGGAATTTTTTGGGAATTTTCTGAATTTTTTGATTTTTGGGCTAAGAAGGGCATTTTGGGTATTTGGAGGGTATTGGGGGGTACTTTTGGAATTTTTGGTATTTTTGGCCAAAGATGGTCAATTTGAGTGGGGGGAAATGTTTAGGATTGATTTTGAGGAATTTTTGGGTAATTTAGCTGATTTTGCAAATTTTGGGTAGTTCCAAGGGCATTTGGTACGTTTGGTGTGTCTGGGGCCCCGGGGGTCAAAGATTAAAATTTTGGAAAAATGAAGATTGATCAAATTTGAGTAAAATGGAATCATTTTGGTTGAGCCATGAAGCCATATTAAGCCCATATGAGCCATGAGAGGACTCATTTGAGGCATTCACTATGTTGTTCCTAACCCTCTTAGCCAGGGGCTTAGGGGTTAAGGACCATCCATAGGAATTACCTACATGAGTCAAGAAGTCAAGTTGGGTGAGACTGTGGTTTTAGGACTGGGAATGTGTGAGAGATTGTAGTGTATGTGCAAGTCAACCCTCACCAGACTAGGTCATCCAGGATATTCCTAAGGCCAAGAAGTCTTATAGGGAACTCATCCTTTAAACCTCCACATTTGACTTCAACCCTCTAGGTGATTAGGGGTCTACAATCAAACTTGTAGGGTTTGCAGGGAGTCAAGAGGTAGTTTGAATTTCTAAAGGGTGGGTTACATTTCTAGTCCTCTAAGATTAGTCAAAGGAAAAGCCTAAGGCTACCTAAGTACTAAAGAGAGAAGCAAAAGAAGAGACCTCATCAAAAATGAGGTCAACATGTGACTTTTACAAAAAACTATTAAAAATAATTTAATATAAAATCATAAATTCTTACATTAGTAAAGGTCGGACTACATCAAGTTTTTGGCACCGTTGCCGGGGATTTATATCTTCTAGGAGTGGTGTCTAATTCTTATATTTTTTAAGTATATTTAAAATCACGATTCAGTAAGACTCTTAATGAGGCTCAAATTATGTATACTACTACTGAAAATGAGTTATTTGTTATTGTATATGCTTTTGAAATATTAAGGTCATATTTAATTGGAACTAAATATATACTGCATACAGACCATTTTGCTATCAAATATTTAATGCAAAAGAAAGATGTTAAACCAGGATTAATCAGATGGGTGCTTCTAATGCAAGAATTTGAGTTCATGATAGTGGATAGAAAACAAACTGACAATCAAATAGCTGATCATTTATCTAGGTTGGAACAACATGAACTATCTGATTTTGAAGATGAAATTACAAAAACTTTTCTTGATGAACAACTTTATAATATTAAGGAATGAAATTTACTGTGGTATGTTGATATTCTGAATTATATTTTGAATGATATTTTACCACCTGAATTAACAAAACAACAATAGAGGAAATTTATGTATGATGCCGAAATTTACTTTTGGGATGACCCATATTTATATAAACAATGTAAGGATCATGTTATTAGGAGATGTGTGCCTTATGAAGAAATTGAACCAATTATTCAGAGATGTCGTGATTCTGAATTTGGTGACATTTTGGAACTGATAAAACTAAACATAAGATTTTACTATATGGATTCTATTGGCCTACTCTTTTAAGGATGTTAATAGATATATTAAAACATGTGATCGATGTCAGCGAGTAGGTAATATTTCTATAAGAAATGAAATTCCTCTAAATTTTATATTGGATGTTGAGATATTTGATGTTTGGGGATTAGATTTTATGGGAACATTTATTCCTTCATTTGGAAACATATATATATATATATATATATATATATATATATATATATATATATATATATATATATATATATATATATATATATATATATATATATTTATTGCAGATGAGACTATGTCTCAAAATGGATTGAAGCAATGGCTTTACCCAAATGTGACGCTCGACGTGTTTCAAAATTTTTAATGAAAAATATTTTTACAAGATATGGAATGTCAAGAGTTATCATTACTGATGGTGGATCTCAACTGCTTATCATCCTTAGATTAGTGGTTTAGCTGAAGTATTTAATCACGAAATTAAACAAATTTTGGAGAAAATGTGAATACCCATATAGGCATATAAGACTACTTATAACAATCATATAAAAAAGTATCCTTATAGACTAATTTTTTTGACAGACTTGCCATTTACCAGTAGAATTGGAACATAAAGCATTATGGGCGATAAAAGAGTTTACTTTCAATTTAAAGGATGCTGGTGAGAAAAGATTATTACAGCTTAATGAATTGGAAGAAATTAGATATGAATCTTATGATAATGATATAATTTATAAGGAGAAAATGAGGATATGGCATGATTCTAAGATTATAAGGAAGAAATTGGAACCCGGACAGGGAGTTTTGTTATATAATACAAAATTAAAATTATTTGTTGGAAAACTAAAGTCTAGGTGGATAGGACATTTCACTATTATAAAATCTTATCAACTTGGAGCTGTTGATATTGAAGATCCAAAAACTAGAAGAATATTTAAAGTTAATGGGCATCGATTAAAATCATATTTTGAGGTGTTTCCAGCAAATTATAAAGAGATTTTAACGTCAAGTCATCCTGAATAAAACAAAAATTTGTCTGGCTGACGTTAAATCAAGTGCTTTATTGGAGGCAACCCATAGTTATCTTTGTTGTTTAGTTTGCTTAAGTTGGTTATAGTTGATATTATTATTAGTTAATTTTATATTTGAGTCCTACTCACTCATAAATATCATAAATGATAATAATTATTGGATTGTATCGAAGAATCATAATTTATTTGGACCAAAACAAACTTTGGAGCAAAGCTGCGTTCTGACACCGACGACACCCTTTTACAGAGGACACTGTTAATTTGCAGAGTGCGAGAGCCGATGTCACCCTATCTAGCACTGATGATGCTGACGAAATGAGTTACAGTTTTTGGAGTTTCTAATAGCGGATTTTGGCAGTTTTAAGAGGAATTTTCACCCTTATAACTCCCAAACTCGTTTTAAGACCCTTGAACTCCACAAAAACGAAAATGTTGTTCCAAAATTCATACCCCATGGCTTTCAACTCCTTAGGATTTTCTAGATTTAGAGTTTTCAATAGAATAAATTTCATAAATTTTGAAGCGCATCGACTTTGTAAAAATGTTATTGTGAAGAGGAGGCTAATCAAGGAACGAGGCTTTGTCAATTGTGGTTTGAATGCTACAAGTACTAGAGTAGAATAATTTATTGTGTAGAGACAATGAAAAATGTTTTGCTACATTTTTTCTACAGTAGTCATTCCTGTGGTGAAGGAATTTTATGTAAATCTTCATTGAATCAGCTAAGGAGTCATCTATGTGCGAGGTAGGTGGGTACAATTCACTCCTACAAAGATTAATGAACTTTTCATGATAGAAAATATGCTAATTTGTCATTACACAAAGTTTGCCCCTACGAGAGACAATATGAATGAAATTTATCGATATTTGATCGATGAAAGTGAAGATTGGGAGATAAGAGACAATGGGTATGTAAATTTCTCTACTACATTCTTGAATCCCACGTCAAAGCAATGATATTTCTTTATATCTTTAAAATTACTACAAACTATGAAAATTAGTAAAGTGATGAATGAAAGTGCAATGTTGAATTATTGTATTCAAATGAGAAGGCCTATTGATATTGTTACCATAATTGTGAAATCTGTTTTGGGCTTGATTGTACATTGATCAAAGTATGGGTTGGGGCATCCTTCCACTATATTTCTTCCCTGCAGCCACTCACAAGTGCCATATGAAAGCTGGGAAAAAGTACTTCACCCTTGGAAGCCCATGGACCCAACTAACATTTATGACTGCCAAGCAATTGGGGATGAGAATGACATGAGCATAATTGTGGACCAACCATCTTAGAGTTCACTACCTATTCAACCTCGCTTTCCTGAAAGTTTGCAATTAATTCTGAACAAGATCTAAAAACTGGAGAAAGAGGTAAAAAATCTTATGAATGCAAATAATAATGTTTCTGAATTATTTGATCATCTGGATTGGAGGATGAAGGAATAATTTGATCATATTGGGCGTATCGAAGAAGGCGTGATACGTTTGATGAAGAAAAAGACTTGGATTAAAGAGGATTCAACTGACAAATTTCTGTATCGACCCTTCTATAATTGTTTTGTGCAACATCAATTCATGGGAGATATCAGAGGAGAAGATAACAATGACATTGATGAGAAGTAGTGACTCTCTATATTTATCTAGTATTTGGTATTTGAACTTTATTATGCTTGGTTATGTTTAGTAGTTGGCTTGCTTTATTGTGTGATATCAGACTTATCATTCTTGGGATTTGAGTTTATGTTTAGTTTTCAGCGTTAGAGTGTTGTGGTTTGATTGCGACGCTGAATTATTATGTTGTAAAATGATTTATATGTGTGTGTTTGTAATAGTAGATCTATATATATAAGTGATGTTTTGAGTTTTTTGTGTAAATTTTTATTAGTTGATCACTTAATTATGAAAATAATGTGTAAAAAGTATAATTACATGTTGACATAACTTAGAAATGATTAAAATCACAAAAAAGTTTGAAAACTAGAAAATCGGTCTGACGCTGACGGCGCCCAAAACCCAAAATTTGACAGATCCTCTTAAAATTTGAGCAGTTGACCTCATTTAACCATCTTCAACCTCTTACCAAGGCTGAAACCTGCACCCAGGGCTTGCTTGCATTTGGATTAGAGGCGATTTCAAGGATTTAAGAGGTTGGATCTCATCTTCTCTTGGTAAGAACCCTACTTTGAACTAAAAAATTTTGATTTTCAACATGGAAATCTCCTACATTAGGGCAATCCAAAAATTTGGAGTTTTTAAAGAAAGCTTTAAGATAATCCATGGTGTAAAGTTATTACCTATTAAATTTGTCTTTGAAGTTTACTACATTACAATTTTCAAATTTATTTGGATTTATTTTCACATCTTCTAGAAATTTTGAAATGGCTCCAAGGATGAGTAAGGGGAAGAGAAAGTTGGATTTTGCTGAAAGAAGTTTGTAAATATTAAAGTGCAATACCACTTCAACTCTATCCTCCGAAGTAAAAAGTGTATACAAGATCGAGCATTTAAAGATTTTGGCGGAGTTGTGGAACAGGTAATTTTTGCTCGGCATTGGGAAATAGTCTGTCGTTGTAATTGTGGATATAGTTCGTGAATTTTATGCTAATATGCGGTGGACTAAAGATGATCGCGTGCTTGTTGGAGGAATAATGGTAGAATTTACTCCTGACTGGATCACTACTTTCTACCAATTGAGGGACACTTCGTTATGTGAGTATGAATTCTTTAGTACTTTGGATGCTAACTTAAATGAGGTAATTAATTTCCTTACTGAAGCAAAATGGGAGTGGAAAATAAATCAAAGGCAAAAGATAAATTTTCCTACTTCTATGTTAAATGTCGCATCTAAAGTCCGGCATTATTTTATTTCTGCAAGATTACTACCTACCTATCATCATATCAAAGTTATTAGAGATGGAGTTATTTTGAATTACTGTATTCAAAACAAAAAAATGATTAATATTGGTGCAATTATTTATAAAAGTATCCAGACTATGGCTAAAGGAGAAATCACTGGAGGATTAGGTCATCCTGCCCTGATTTACACATTTCGTGTACAATCATGAGTTAAGGTTGATAGTCGTGAAGAGTTGGTCCATCCTTTAAAACCTATTAGTAAGGCCAACATTCGTACTTAGGATTCTCATGTAGGATGGAGAGCCAAAAGTAAGAGTAGTGATGTTCCTTCTACTAGTCATGATATATCTTCTACCTCCATAACTCCTACTCTTTCTGATGCTATGGAGTATTTGATGATACAACAGTTTGATATTGTGAGGCTCCATAACATAATTGGTGGATTAGAAACACAAAATAATATTAATGGTGATTATCAAAAGAGAAGAGTTTAGTATGATAAAGCTTACCATGATCCTCAGATGAGATTCATGAGGGGTGAATATGGTGTGATATTTTCTAATTGCCCCCACTATATTCCATACTAGCCTGAAGTGGAAGAAGAAGAAGAAGAAGAAGAAGAAGAAGATGATGATGATGATGACTAGTAGAGTAGTGTTTTTTTAGTTTATTATTGATGTTTAACCTTGTGTGTTTGTTATTTGCTTTTATGTGATTGATGTGAGTGGTGATTTTACTTTGTTATGTTAGTAAAGTTGTGATGAACTTGTGTTTGTTTTTTTATTAGTTGAATTGAAATTGTGATGGTTGAATGTTTGTATTAAATGTTTAAAGTTTATGTTTTTAAATTTTCTTCACCCTGCAAATCTTTTATACTATGTGTCACAAAGTTTCTAATTTTTTTATGTCTGCTAGTTTAAATTTTTTATTAATACATGCATAGCTTCAAAAATATAAAAAGCCCAGCACAAAGTGGTTAGTTTTGTTTTCATTTTTCTCTCTTATTTACTAATATATACTAAAAAAATTAAGTTTCGGGGAGAAAAGATTAACTGCTATGTGTCCTCAATTAAATATATTTTTAAAATAACTTTAACATGACTTCAGGTAGTAGAGTTTAACTTTAGATAACTAAATTTTTTATTTTATTTAAAGTTATCAAATGTAAGCTTCCAAAGATTGCAGCAGCCATTAGCTCTGTTCCTTTAATTGCAGCATTAGAATCATCACTATTAATTTCACTTTACATAGCAGGATTCCCAGTAGTAGCATTACAATTCTCTGTTGCATAGCCCTTTGTCTTGATAATTTAAGCCATGTCAGTAACAGTGTTTGAATTTTCAAAAATAGAATCGATAACAACACATGCTACATTTTGTTCAGCTTCTCTTTTGCTCCTTTCAACAAATCCAACATAAGTGTTCCATAAAAAATAACAGTCGTGGTAAATATTGGAAGAAGTGCTTCTTGATGACTAGTGGAATATGATGGTCTGCCTTTCTTCAACTTAGCTGCATACTCATTAAGGATCAATTTGCAAAATTTTGGGTCGTTGTGAATATTAAAAGAACCCTCATTTTTAAACTTTAAAGATATAAAATCAAGTGCAAGTTTTGCAGCAGCTTGTTCTACTTCTTTTCGGTGAGAAAATGTATACGGAGAAGTGAATTGCAACCCATCTAACAATATTGGAGCCCGAAACCTTGGTGCATGCGCTTCACCTTCATTAATAGTTGAATAAGACGGAAGTGGTAATCCTGATCTTTGTACGTACTCCTGTAAGCAGTTTTTATCTGCAGGGTGTCCTACACGTGATGGCTTCACCGCAACGGTTGACATCTCAATGGATGGATTAGTGGTCTCCGTCCCCACTTCAGCCATCTTCCGATGGAAGAAATTAGCACTGCAACTTCACATATGTTATATATATATATATATATATATATATATATATATATATATATATATATATATATATATAATATATGTGAGGAGAAGCTTGAGGAGATGCCTAATCAAAAATATGCTTCACATGAATCAACTTAAAGGAAGAGCTTAATTGCATTTCTCAATTTATATTTAAGTATTAGCATCATTACTAATAGAGTTCTCATGGGCTTCTTTTCATATCCTTCAAAGCACCCTTAATGTGATAAATTATGGTTATTCTTGAAATGAATAGGAGACTAGAACTCTTAGACTTGATGACTAAATGTTCTTACACCTATAGTTTTAACCTAAGTTACTGAAAAATTTTCTAAAAATCTTACTATTATATTCATCTAAATAAAAAATCATGGTATACTTGAAGTAAAGTTCACTACTATGAGTCATATTTTTATGTAGTAAAAGGAGTACTTGAGGACAAGTAATAGTTAAGTTTGGGGGATTTTTATGCACCAAAAGTATGTTGGATTTTTCATACATATTTTGTACTTCATTTTGGTGAGATTGCAATTTAAAAAAAAGTTACTTTTTATTATTTTGTTGCAGGAATGATGAATTTAGTCATTTAGAGCAAAAAGAAGTGAAAAGGAACGAATTTGGAGAGAAAAAAGGCAAAATCCAAAAATCTATATTCTGGCGCAGACGACGCCCAAATCCAGAGAGCACCAGATTAAAAAACTCTCTGGGTGTCGACGACAACAAATGTCGATAGAGGTCGGTTCAATGTATTTGGACAACCTTTAGAGGGATTCTTGAGGTATCTTTTGAGAAATTCGTCCCTAAGCTATTTCAAAGCGAATTTGGTGCCATAAAATGTAGTGTGTGGTATGTGAGTGCTTCTTGAGTGTTGTGTGAGTGGAGAGAAGTAAAGAGTTTAGAGTCTAGGGTTTGGAGTGAAAAGTGTTGTTTTGTGAGGGATTCTTTTCTAAGAGTGTAGGAGGAGAAGGAAAGTGAGAGATTACTTATTCCATACCGTTCTAAGAGGAAATTGCATCTCGTTGTGAAGAGGGAAAGAGATTTAAAGGAACTTCAAGGATTTGCGTAGGGAATAATTTGAGATAATTTGTATCTACTTCTGATTATTTATATGACTTTGCTTATATATAAAATCCTTGTTTTGTCGTATCTTCCACATGAATTATGAGTAGATTTCTTTGTCTTTCTTCTTACAATGAGAAATGGTGAATTGATGATTTAGATTGGATGTACCATATGAATGTTAAGAAATTGTGATGATTTTTCACTTCGTACTTCATTTAATTCTTTATTTGGCCAATTGAATTGTTAGAATATGTTGTGAAACATGTGATCCGAAAGGACTACCTGTTTTACAACAAAAGTGAAGATTACATTCAATGCCCTTGAATGAGTGAGGTAGTTCATGGTGGTTGAGTAAAAATAAATATGAAAATATAATTTATTGGGCGTAGAATTAGATATTTTAGGGTGACGTACTAAAACCCCCAATTTGGTCTTAGTGTTTGGAAACTAAAGCGAGAGTTAACCTTCAGGCGAAGGGAAGTGGGAGCTTTGAAGTGAGAGCCAACATCCTCCCAGCCTAACAATTGATTTAGGGATTAAACCTAGGATTATCCAATATTCTTTATAACACTTAGAAGAGGGTAAAGAATAAGTATGCTTCTATTTGGCACAATACAAGATTTTCCCTAATCTTCATCATTCACTCATCATAACATCATTTTAAGGGGGATGTCACTTTCTCTAAATTTGAACCTTTAAATGCAAAACTTAGTATAGTGGTAGTTAACTTTATTTCAAAGTTTAGAAAGTACTTCAGTGATCTTAAAATCTTTAGCAATATTAAACTTTAGCAACTTTAGTATTTATTTTACGTGCATTGTAATTTGAATATTAGATTTTTATGCTGTGCTTTAAAGATTCGCTTCCTCCCCGTGGGATCGATAACCAGGACTCCACTAGAGCCTTGTATTACTTGAGCGATACAAATACTTGGGTATAGATTGGTTGTTTTCTTATTAGACTGATTATACTTTGCGACTGATCAGTGGGCTTCTGTTATCGCTGCATGGTTAGCTCAAAAGCATAATATAAGTTACAATAAATTTAAATAAATTGCAGAGAAAGAAAGCAGGAAACTCTAGTGTACAAAAGTCTTACAAGCAAGTCGTGGAAAACAAGAACAAAATCTCGTAATAACATATGGAAGATCAGAACTAGGTATAAGGCTTCAGAAAAGGTGGGGACTCAGAGCTGGACTGTATGGTTTGCGACCTTAGGTAAGAGCTACCAACTCAACAACCTACACAGGGTAGTCCTAACCTCGATCTGAATGACTAACCATGGACTTTTATAAGTTTTCATCAAATTTCTTTAATTTTCATGCAAAATTTGTTGTTTAAGTTTTCATGTAGAGTTCATTTTAACAATAAAAGGGAAACTTTATTATAATTTTACAAATATTTTATAAATCGGTGTAGTCCACAAGTTAGTCACTCTAATCGAGCAAGAACTACTGGCAACCTAAGAGTGTCGGAGGCAACAATCCCACCAAGAGTCAGCAAATTGTATCATCGATCCTTGTCTTCTCCCATATTAAAGTTCCATGATGGAGTAGATACCATTCTAATAATCCCACATCATATCCCTCATTTTGAGCACACATAAGCATTATCGTCATCGTCTTAGCCACCTAGACCTCAGACTTATACAAGTTTGATGATCCATATGTACCAAAAACCAAATATCCCTAGTTGCTCACAAGGATTTAAATACCTTAGGAAAGACTTAAACCCTTGATCATTGGGTCATTAATGTAGAGTAAGTAGTTTCAGGGTATTTCTATTGATTTGGTGAATTAACGGGTCATAGGGGCATAACTTTGTGGGTCTCTAAACATTTTGAGGATGATTTCATTCAAGAACGAATAATAGGTACAACTATCCTCTAAAGTATCCAAAAGATTACAAAAGTGCTCGGGGCATAACCCTGAATATCTTGTAGAATCTTTTGAATCATTTCAAGTTTATTTGGACTTAATACCTTGATAAATCAATCATCCGAGACTAATTTAATTGTAATGTCTCAACCTATACATAGTGAACATTTTGATGTTTTAATCATCACATGAGCGGGGTAACTAGTTATTCACTTGACATAAAATTTAAGGAGTATGTGGGTGGACACCCTCAAGAGTGACCTAATCCACTATCCTCACTCTCCTCGATGAGGGTTGAGCTTGTAGTATTTATAAATCCGGTGATTGACTATGTTATTCTTTTCTAGACCCCTATAAATGATTTCTAAATCAACCCTAATTCACTACTGAGCTCTTAAATCTTCAAGGGTAGATTTGCAATTTTAAGGAATTTTCATATGATGTGCAGATTCTTATCAAAGAGATTAAATTATCATTTAACCACTAGTTTGGGGCTTTTAATAAGTGGATTAACATCTTCCCAATACATGCCCCTCACACTAGGATCTTCCAAACTTAGCTATCTTCCAATACTTAATAATTTATTAACTACAGTTATATCCTTCAATAAATGATACTGTGAGTTGGTTCCTACCACGTATCCTTTTATGTATTAATCATCCTAAGAAGTTAATCATAATCAGATTTGCCCATGTCCCTCTTAGTTTAGTCCTAAATCTTAATTAGGGTAAGGGACCTTCAAAATTAACAATTTTCTCTTAGCCTCATAATTCTTTAAATTCAACTCAACTGTCCTTGGAAATTTACTGTTACCCCACTAATGGGTCAAATGAAACATCAAAGGAGAATTTGTGATTTTTTTCTGAATTTAATTTAAATAGTTATTTTAATTTAAAAATAAGGGTTTTTATAAATAAAGATAATTAAGTAAAAAAGCTTCAATTCTTAGGATCATTATTGATGGTTCATTTAGGTCAGAGGACCTCTAGGAACAAACGTTATAAATTTTTTAATTATATTTAAATTTTTAGAATTATTAAATGACCTTTTCAAGGAATAAATAAATAGAATATTGTTAGAATTCACTTTAATATCTTTTATAAATATCTTTGACCTCAAGAAACTTAGAAAATTATTTTTATATATTTCTCATTTTTATTTTATTTTTAACAATTTTTAAGGTGAATAATAGGTCAAAAATAAAGTATTTATGTTAACTTCAATTTTATTTTCCTTAGATGTTTCTGGTCAAAAGGGACACCCCAAACTACTTTATATATATATATATATATATTTTCCTTTTAATTTATATAATTATTTTAAGAAAAATTTCATATTTATTTAAAAAATTGATTTTTATATCAAAAATAATTTTAATGACTTTAGAATTTTTACAGGATCCTCAGGAAGTGGTAAAGTTAAATTTATCCCAATTTGGCAATTATTTGAATTATTTTTTTATTTTTCTAATTTTTGGTATTTTCTTAATTTTAAAATAAAAAAATAGATTTTAAAAATTTAAAATTCAATTTCTATTTTTCCTAAGCTCCGCTGACCATTGGATGATTGGGAATATCTCGGAGGATGCAACTTATGGTTGCTAATGAGATTTTCCATGGTCTAAATGAAACTATGGAACTCGTTAACTTGGGTTTAGTAAATTCATCAGGACTAAGTGAATCCAAAGAAAATAGTGGTGCCGGAAGGAGGGAACCAGGGGATAATAACCGTTGTGGCTTTAATCAACTTTAATATTCCCCAAAATAAGACATTAAGACACCTCAATTCAAAACTTCCAAAATGTGATACTTCTCTTTTCTTCGTTAATTGATATTTCTTTAAACTAGATCTACTACGACGAGGAGCTTAGAGCATGCATAGTGAGCAGCACGGCCATCTTCAATAGAAAACCTCCTTAGAAAGTAAAACAACAAGTCATAGGACTTTGAGGTAGCTTGCCTAGTGCAGCATAAACCCTCATCTTATCTCTTTAAGCCTTTACATGATCATGTTGTGCAATATAATCCCTAACTCATCATAGGATTCTGAGGTTGTCATCAGGTATGACATAAATCCTCCTATCTTCCGGGTCATTCACATGATCAGTATCAAGTGAATGTAAGCCCTAATAATAAAAATTGACAGGATGAAACACCAAATAACGATCCCAAATTAAAACCAAACCATAGGATAGTTCGGGAAAGATACCAAGATATCTCTTGGATTTATGTCTTTCCTTTGGATTCCTACAAAAATTGTTTAGGAATTTGAGCCACTAACCAATTGGATATCCTACTACCACTCTTTCTTAAAGGACCTTGCCCTTTGGAAGTCATGAATACAATATTTCCTGATTTATATCAAGAGTTTTCTTAGGTGACTTCAATCATCTAAGATGTAATTAACTATAGGTGCTTGCCCTTATAGGATACTTAAAGACCCCATATTAATATAAACCTTATCTAATTCCTCCATGTTAGATAGGGGAAATTATCAGTTAACATAAATGTTTCTCAGACTAAACGGATGTTATAAATTCTATAGTTTATTTGATAGAGCCATATCATCAAGCAGTGTGTCTATTCCTCGGGATAGATGCATCACTTGCGATATTGTACTCATTCATTCAAACTACTAAATGAATGAGAATTGTTCATTCTCGTTTTTCAAATTCAAATATTTTTTCTAAAAATACATATAAATTAAATTAAATCAAAAGCTTATTTTATAAAACTACATTTTACACTTCTCAAAAGTTTAAAACCCAATGATTTAACGACCGATAATTTCTAGCGACTTCGCTGGGGATTAGTTCTACTCTCTATTATGATCAGAAGGTTTTTGTCTTTATACATTGACAATGTGTCCATGTCCCTCATGGCCAGACTGTCATTATTCTATTAACATGCTTCGCTCATTTCTTTCTTGGGCAAGCATGGTCAACTCTTTCGATTTCAGAACCATCTTTTGAACATCCCTAAACAGAGTGGTTTAGGGATCTTTAGGGTTTCTTTTGTGTGGGGTAGGACCCCCAGTAAGTACGTTGGTGTGTGAGGTATGTTGTGAAATTAGCCTCAGATTGGGTCCTGAATTTCACTTTTACATTGTGTCTCTCAGGTTTGATTTGCTATTGGCAAATTAAACCAAATCTCTACTCGTGTGCCTTTTGTTTAAATCCTGAAATTAAATGAACACCATTAACAAATATAAAATCTCAAAATAAAAAAAATAAGGGAAAAACAAAAAAACAAAATAAAATAATACAAGAATAATGCACATAAATTAAATTCATAATTAAAAAAAAATTACAAAGAAAATTGCCAATTTACAGTATGGGTGCGGTAACTTGAGTACTTCAATTGAAACTGCAAGGCACAAGACGTCACTGACTTCCAGAAATCTTTCAAATGACAGGGACAATGTCGTCGCCAAAGTTGATCTTTTCTTTTGCCACCAGAGTGAAATTTATTATTAATAGAGATGAGCTACCCGATCTAGAAGTCATTAAATTTGGCCAAGGGTTCGACGATGTTGGAGCCAAGTTCAGGGGCATGGCCGTCGCAGCGTTGAAGCCTGAAATGAACAAGTTTGTTAAGCCTATTTTGGAGTTCAACATGAAGCCTTCTATGAAAACCTCCTCTTTAAGGAGGATGTCATTCGAAAAGGACTCTTCTATTGTTGTGAGTTCTACCGCTAGGAATGATGGGATTGCTCCCGGAAATGTTTCGGCTCTTACCGCTGGATTCACCATCGTTGTACCAGTCACTCTGCTGACTAAAGGAAAAGAGATTCCACACAAGGAAGAGTAATTCGATGCTTATGTCTTATCATTTTCCGGATTTGACATTGGATCCAATTTAAAAACCGTACAACTGATGAAAGCACAAGAAATGAGGCATACTCGAGAGGTACGAAAGTCGAACGACCACGACAGGTTCTGTCAACACCCACGATGAGTTCGATCAACGATCGACTCAGCAAAGATTGTCTCCTACAAATTGAAAAATGTCTGCAAAAATAAGACAATGATTAAGCAAGATATACCAGTTCAAAGAAGAGTCAGTGTCACAAATATTTTGTGACTTGATAAAGAGGCCAGAATTCAGACTACCAGAGCTGAACAAGCCAGAGGAGGCCGACAAGAAATATGAGGCAGTAGCAAGGATGTTTCAAAATATGATTAAGAAGCTCGAGTTCAGATTGCCCGAGCCAAAGAAACCAACGGAAGTTAATAAGAGGAATCATCTCAACTATTGCCCGTATCACAGAATGCTTGGGCACACCATTGAAGGTTGTATCAGTTTCAAAGAGTGGCTCTAAAAAAACTTCAAGAATGGGAGCGTAATGATCTCAGAAGAATATTTGACAGAACCTGAAAGAGGTCCCATTGATATGATTCCGGTCGATCATAATGTCTCAATTGACTCCTACACAACCAATGTTGAATGGAGCACAGTTCGGGTGAAGGATCTAGAAGAAAAGAACAAATCAGAGTCAAGCAGTTTCAGTACAGGCTAGAAAGCAGAATTCAAGACCTGTCCCTTGGGAGAATGTAGGGCTTATCTTTTGACTACTACAATCAATGTAAAGGAGACATTAGTGGAATCGATGTTAGTATGTTCTATCCCTCTCACCATAATGAATGACAGGAAAGAAAGAGTTTCTTGTTGTCCAAGATTGTTCATCATTTAGAAAGCTCGTCACATCAAAAGAAAAAAATGGATATCTTCATAGGAATATGGCTTCAGGGAAGAATGAAATTAATGCCCTAATAGCTTAGTCATTTACTTTAAGAAATTTAGACTGGGTCCTAAGTAAATTTTGAAATGACATAGTGAGGTTGAAATATAAGTAATTAACTTTGGATATCACGAGCCTTTTAATTTCCTGCCAAATGACTGGGTCCAGACTTTCGAGTAAGTTATAATATCCCAGAATTTATATTGAGGAACATTTTAAAATTATTAATTAGGGGAGTTTCGACATTCAAAAACTTTAAATGAAATATACCCTGCCATATACAATAATTTTCAGAAAATAAAAGGAGCAAAAAAAAGATAATAAAAAAATTGAAGGACTTCCTAAGAAGAATCTTAAGGTGAGCATAAATCAAAAAATTGGTGTATGAATTTGGACATTCAAAATCTTTAAAGTGTGCTTCACCATATATAGTAATTCTCAGTGAAAAAAATAATGAGAAAAAATAAGAAAAAAAAAGTTTTCATGAGAAGAAGCTTGAGTTGGACATACAATCAAAAATTGGTGTTTGAATTCAAACATTCAAAATCTTTAAAAGAAATATGCTTCACTAGATATAGTAATTCTTTGTAAAAAAAAGTGGAGCAAAGGTAAAAAAAGGGACTCCCTGAGAAGAAGCTTGAGGCAGGCAAATGACAAAAAAATTAGTGTCTTGATCCTCCCCTAATTAATAAAACTTGAAAGACTACCTTAAGAAGATTCTTCTGATATTATGCTTTGAAAAGAGTCAAGTGATTTTATGACTTTTGGTCGGTCATTAGTTAGTTCAGAAATATCTTTGGACAATGAAAAATATTTTAATCACATGAACAGAAATTTGAAATCTACTTAGGCCCGGGAAGAAATAATTAAAGAAATGACGATGATATTAGAAATTAACAGAAATTCAACTCTGAAGTCATATCCTTCAGTGCCCAACAAATACAACTCCAGCATCAATTCAAAGAACTTCAGATCAATTTATCAAAGACAACTTGGACAACCTTTACCAAATCGGTGACGAAGCAAACGACAACTACTACAAATGAAGCTACAAAGTTGCGGCCTCTTCAGCTGTGACGTCCTTGGAGATAACACATCTTTATAGTTGCTTGAAAGAATATAATTTTGGAACACATTAATGAGTGGGTTATTCTCTAACAGTTGTCTTTAGCTAGTGGATGATACCCCAATAAGTACTGTGCATCGTGACAGCCTTGTCCTACGAAGTACTGATGCCACACTTGTCCAAAACTGGGTCCAAATCCTAAAATAAATGCAATTAAATAAAACTCAATATCAAACAAATTAAAATTCAACATCAAAACAAAACTCTGCACCTCATAAATTTTTATAAATCTCTGCACAAACATTTCAATAAAATTCAGCACTGCATGAACTTTTACAAACATTCTTTGCACTTTACAAAATGTTTTCATAATCTCTGCATCCGTAAATCTCAACAAAATTCTACAGGCTCTGCCTTCATAAATCTATGCAAATCTCTGCAATCCCAAATATCAACAAAATCTTTTGCAATCTCAGCATAAGTCAAATTTCAGCAAAATTTTCACAATCTCTCCATAAACTGATTCTCAACAAAAATTCATCATGAATCTCAGCAAATTTTTCTCAATCTTTGCATAAATGCATCTCAATAAAACTCTTCATAATCTCTGTAATCACAGAATCTAAGCACTCGACATTCTTAGCAATTCTCAGCACTTAGGATAGGCTTCCGCCCTACTCCCTTCTCAACAATTCTCAGCACACGGGATAGGCATCCGCCCTACTCCCATCTCAGCAATTCTCAGCATTCGGGATAGGCCTTCACCCTACTCCCTTCTCAGCGCAATTAAAATAATAAAAAATAATCTCTACATTCGGGATAGGCCTCTACCCTATTCCATTCTCAGCATTCTCAACACTCAGGAAAGGCCTTCGCCCTACTCCCTTCTCAGCACAATTGAAATCAAAAAAATCTCTACATTTAGGATAGGCCTTCGCCCTACTGCCTTCTCAGCACCCACTATTTCTTGGGTTGGATATGAGTCCTTGAGCTTTCCCTCCCAATGTATTGAAATTTTCTCGATCAGTCTCTGAGTTGGTGTGAGTCCTTGTGCTTTCCATCTCAACACGGTCTCTTCACTTTTCTGAATGTAAAGTTTTTAAGAAATCCATGTCCAAATTTGAAGTTGAAATTGAAATTAAAATTAAACCAATCTGCATTTTGGATAGGTTCTATCTTATTCTTCCTCAGCACATAGGTTTTATTCTATTCTTCCTCAGCACATAAGCTTTGTCTTATTCTTCCTCGGCACATACATAGGTTTTATCATTTTCTTCCTTAGCACATAGGCTTTGTCCTATTCTTCCTGAGCACATAGGCTCCGTCCTATTCTTTCTCAGCATACACATTTGGAATAGGCGCAGCCCTATTTCCTTCTCAGCATATAAATGCATTTAGGTGGGTCTTCCCCCTACTCTCTTCTCTACATAAAATCAAATTGAAAGTTGAAATCAAAATAAAAATTGAAATCCAAATCAAAACAAAGAGAAAAGCAAATCAAATCCAAATTTGAAATTCAAAAATTTAAATTTGCAACTCTCCAAATTTAAAATTCATCTTTCTATTCCCCTTCCCCAGCGAGAATTCCCAGGAATTGAAGGTTTTCTACCTAGATAATCCTCAGCGGAAACTTCCTCGCTAAATTATATGTTTTTTCTTGAATTTTGACTCAGATGATTGTGTTAGTTTTGTTGATCTTTTCGGTCAACACCAATACATGCAGTGTGATTGCCCAGCACACCACACCAATTAGGGGTCTATTTGTTCACCTCGCTTTTGGTTGAGGTCTAGTCTTTTCTTAGAATAGCCTAGAATCTAGCCATAGGACTTTCCTGATGACTATCTTAGAAGACTAGAATTGGAACCCTTACCCCATAGAAATTCAAGACACATCTTTTCTTCACTTGAAGTTTTCAAATGTTTAAAGTCTAACCTCTAAGTACTTAAGAGGATGAGACCAAGCATTAAGAGAAGTTCCATATAGGATGTTCAAGCCTTAAGACTTACCCTGGGTGGTCTGGGGGAGGCTCACACACACACACTTGCACATTGCACTCTCACATAGTACCTCACAACCCTAAACATACCAAACTTCTCCACACTTGATCCACTGCTCCTTTGGAAACTTATGTGAGTGGTTTTCCCAAAGCTCTTAGCCCCAGGTTAGGGTTTGACTAGTACCAGCACATGGAGGATCCAAATGGGAAGTTCCCTTGGTCCGTGGCTCAAATGGGTTATTAATCTCATCCAACCCCAAATTTTACAAAAAAAAAATTACACTTTTTGACACTTTAGCCCTAAACTCTACCAAATGACCAAATTACCCCCAAAATCCTAATATTGCCCAAAATCCCCAAAATCAACCAAAATTGCTAAATTTCTCCAAAAATCACCTCAAAACATTCCTTACCGCTCAAAATACCCAAAAGCACCTCAAATCTACCAAAATACATGAAGTACCTGACCCGACCAGCAATTACACAGTAAATTAACTTCCAAAAGATGGCCAAAAACTTGACCCAATTTATAAATAGCGGCTAGTGTGCAAAATCTTAAATGATATAAAAATTGAAAAATATTTTACACACTAGGGGTACTACGCAAGTATACGTATCGCTTCATGTAATATAGAGTTTTCTTTAAGAATCCCAGTATCGATCCCATGCGGAAGTGAAGTAAGAGGTCTTTAGTCAAATTCTAGTCTACTTCTAATAGTCCTTAGTTTGGAATGTCGATTAAAATTGTGTTTTATCTAGCAACAACTCCTAAATGCAAGTGTTAAATGTAATAGTAATTATAACTAAATGCAAATAATAATTCTAAAGATAACCCTTTTGGATGAACTGGTTTGGAGAATTTTGAGATACTAAAAACTACTATTCTTATGTTATGAAATGGATAATGTATAGGAATGAGATGCATTTAATATTGTATGTGCCAAATAAGAGCAATCCTATTCTTTACCTTTTGGTCCAGGCATAAAGAACATTGACTAATCTTATGCTTGGTTACTGAATTTGGACTAGGCTGGGAGGATACCGGCTATCACTTTGGAGCTCCCACATTCACCTCGCCTGAGGGCTAACATCTACACTTCAGCACCCAAACGATAGGACCGAATTGAGAATTTTAGTATGTCACTCTAAAATCTCCAATTCTACACCTGATAATTATATTTCCATATTTATTTGCACTCAATCCCCATGAATTACGCAATTCATTCATAGACATGGAATGTGGTTCCACTTTGTTGAGAATTACATCGCACATTCGGGACAATGCAATTACAATGAATTTTAACAATACAACGGGCCCTTATTGTAATGTAAATGAAGTGCAAATAAAAACCATCACATTTATAATTAAAACATCTTTTAGCAAGCATCGCAATATCCTAATCATGAATCCTACTCATTGAAAATGAAAAGTAGAATGAAATCAATGACATAATTTTCTTATGCCACTATTTTCAAAGAAGAAGAAAGAGTAAGAAAGATACATCATAAAGCACGAAGAAAACACAATGGAATCTTCATTAAACCAAAGAAAATCCACTAGGTAATTGTTTACAAAATCATGAGATAATGAAGAACAATACTTAGCTTTTTTTCCTTTGAAAGAAAGATGAAGATCTCTCCCATAAAGTCTCCCGTCGATCCATGCAATGCTAGAACATCTACTTACAAATTCTATCAAACTCTCCTCTCCAATATCTCCAAAAGGGTAAAAAACTACTTTTCTACTCTAAATCTAAGAACCCTAAACATTCTCCAAGATTTTCCTAACATTCCTCTCTTATTTCTCTTCACTTTTCTAACCTAAATTTGCCATTTTAAAGAGTATGGACGAATTTCTAAGAGTTCCCTTAAGAACCCTTCAAAAAATGCATCCAAATACATTGAATTTTGGCTCAAAACTGCCGAGAGTCGATCCATAGTCGTTCAGGACGCTGTCGGCGGGTTTGAGGACGCTGTCGACGGGCAGACTGCTGCGCAGCTCCACCATTTTGCTCTGCTTGGCTCTATTTTAGCTCTGATTCGCCCTGTTTCAATTGCGTTGCGTTCGTAACAGAGCCCTACAAAATAAGCATAAAAACAATCTTTCTTTAAAGTGTAATCTCATTAAAAAATATGTAAGAAGTGTAAAAGAGATTAAGCATCGAAAGACTTATCAAAAGGTGTCAGGGCAAAATTTCATTTATTGCTCGTTTTTGCTCCAAATTGCACCGTTTTTGCTTCTTTTTCTCCAAAAGTCATTTCTTATACCTAAAACCAAAAAAACATACAAAATGCCATCCTTTTAAAGTGTAATATCACTTAAAATGAGTAAAATCATATAGCAAAAAATATATATTTTTAGGCGGGTCAGTACCCAAAATACCCCAAAATTACCCCAAAATTACCCCAAGAATACCCTGAATGCTAAAAATTTCAAAAATTCTAAAAAATTCCCAAAACCCTCCCAATGTTCCCAAATTCAATTTAAACCACTTTATTTGACCCAATTTGACCAATTTGATCCAAATTTAACTAAAAGCCCCAAATTGCCCTTTAAGGCCCAAAATACCCAAATCACCCCAAATGTCCACCAAATTGACTTCAATTCTCCCTAATTTCAGTTCCAAACAAAAATTCAACATCCATACCCTCAATCTATACCAAATCCAAACCCAATTTGACCCACATTTTGACCTAATTTCAACCCAAACTTAAAATCCCCAATTTTGGCCAAGTAACCCATTTCACCCAAATTTGACCTAATGTCAATAAATTTCTCATCAATTTGAATTCCGAACTTCTCATGACACTACCCCAGGCCAAATGCAACATTCAATTGCCTCCAATTTGAACTCAAGTCTCACCCAAGTCAGCCTAAATCCAAAATCCCTAATTTTGCTCCATTGGACACATGACCAAATCACACTAAATTGAATGTCCCAATCCCAAAATTGCCACCCAATTTATGTTGGGAACTCTTCACCACATCCCCTAGACCTTTTTAAACAATCAATTTCTCCTAAACCCCACTCTAGCCTAACCTAGACTCAATTGCACTGCTCAGCCCTCTCCCTAAGCAACCTAAAGCACCCACATTGGCACCCGAAGCTCCACCCATTGGCCATAGCTATAAAAATTACCCTCCACGGACAAGAGGGGGTGCTGAAAATTTCCTAAGGAGACTCTGCCAAATTGCTCCCAGAGCTTCCCTGAGACCTCCTGAGTGCAAGCCCACCATCCTCGATAATTGAATCCCACTGTCTAGAGCCAATTTTCCCACTGAAATTCTAGTCAAAACCAGGACATATTCCATTACAGCCCGACACTGCACCAATGTTCAATTAACTGTGCCCACACCATCATAGCACTGAAAGAAGAAGTTCCCTTATCAATGCTCCATCACATAGAGCCTCCATACCAGACTTTGATCAACACCTGAAATTGGCCTTGGTCAAATTCAAGTCCATACATTTCACCAGGGAAAAATACTTCATCTAGAGGTTTGCTGGAACCAATCAAAGCTACCACAACTCTCTGATTGAAGCTTTACTTCTTAGAGCAAGGTATTGAAATCACTTATCATTCCGAGCTTGTTTTGATCCTATACATGTGTAGAATGTATTTCATACCATATAACTGTATAGATAGGTTCGTCTAGGTCAGATCAGTATATTGAAACAAACCCCATGTGATTTAATTGAGTCTAGCTCAAGATCTTAGGGTTATAAGGTGGATGGTTCTCTGTGCACACCAGTTGGGGAGGAAGATGCGGAGCCATTGGATCACACGTGTATCAAATGAATGGATCAGATCGCACCAGACGAACACTTAGAGCATAAAATGAATGATGAATTAGATGACTACGTCGAATGGGAGCATCCCGCGAGTGCCTTCAGAGCTGTTAAGTTTGCTTCGGAGCTGAGTCACTAAGTAGGAAATTCTGAATTTTCTGAATTATTTAAATCAGGCTAACTTTCAAAATCCATAACTTGTTGTAGAAGAATAAGAAAAATAAAAAAATACCCTAGTGCTCAGTGAACAGAGGAGAATAATGTGGAAATGATTTGAAATTCATTTGATGTATGTTTGGTTTTTAATGAATTAAATACCAATACCCTTTTGAATGCATTGATTCTCCATGCACTTAGACATTTCATCATAGCTTAGGATTTTGGTATATTGTTGCCTCTGTCTTAGGGAATCTTCCTGATTTTGCCAAAGTCTGCGAAGATCTCTAGACAAAGAGTTCTATTTTTTTTTAATTTATCATGTCTATTTTTGTATAAAAATTTTAGTAATTAAAATAATGATTAGAAAAATACAAAGTAAATTTTGGCAGGTTACTTTTAATCAGAGGACCTTAGAAAAAATGAAAACATGGTTTAACTCATTAAGCATAACCCTAATGGTAATTATGACCTAAAACTCAAATAAAAATAAATTAGATTAAATATAAATGTAAATAACCTAAAAATTACTCTCCACTACAATTTAAGGTCAGGGAAACTCCCCATAAAAATTTCAAGTCAAATGGAGTTAATTTAAATGCTTAAATGAATTTTTCAAGATAAATCACATTTTTATCAAATATATAATTATAATAAATAAAATACACTTCAAAAAACTACCAAGTTAATTTTGGGAGTTCTATCTAATTAGAGGAGTCTCTAAAAAATAAAATTGTAATTAAAATAAATTTTTCATATTTAAGCATTATTTTAATATTTAAATAATTAAAAAATAATAAAAATCATAAAATTAATAAAATTGTTGGAAATGTTTCAAATTATCTCCTAATCATTTGGGAACAATTGAGATAATTTTCTTAAATCTATAAATGAGGAAATTAAATTTTAAAGGGTTAAAAATTATCTTTTAAGGGCTAAAAAAATGGAAATTACCTAATTTCTCACTAAAATAATTTTAATAATTCAAATAAAAATCAAAAAAATATGAAATTTATTTCTCTGGGTTCCCTGACCTCAGAGTGATTTAGGAAAAATATAAAACTTAATTTTCAACTTAAATAATATTTTATATTTAATTAATACTATAACAATTTAAATAATCATAATAGTGAAATTAAAATTGAAAAAAATCATGAAATTTGATCAAAGTGATCCTCTGGTCTAAGTGAATCTCCAATAATTTTCTTAAGGATAGAAACTTTGTTTTGATTAAGTTATTGAATTTTTCCATGAAAAAAATCCTATTTTACATTAAAATAATTGTATAAATTAAATTAAATTTGGAAAAATCACATTTTCTCCTCTAATGTTTTAATTGACCCATGAGTGGGGTGATATGAAAATTTCAAAGTCATTTGAATTACATTTAATGAATTATGAAGTAATAAGACCTTTAGGGGTAAAATTGTAATTTTGAAGAATTTAGCCTTGATCAATATTTAGGCTTAATTAAAATGGGAAATGGGCAATGGATAATCTTAATAAATATGTTTGAATGATTGAAACATAAAGGGATAAATGGTAGAAACCCATCTCATTTTTGTCACATTAAAAGATAAAGTTTATGATTTTATTAATTGTTATAATTTGGATGAAAATTAGATTAAATGATCTTTAAGGTGAGGGGTTTGATTTTGGAAATTGATAACTTGTGATTTGGGACCCCTAATCTAATGGTTAGTGATAATTTAATATTTTATAAGAATTAAAAATCATTTAACTCAGCATTTCCAAAAATTTCAAATTTATTTATTAAACCTTAAGGGCTTAGTAGTGAGCTAGGCTTAATTGAAAAATTGACTAATGAAGATTAGACAAGGAAACACAATTAATTGTAAGCATTTTTGAAACACCACAAACCCATCAAAATTGATTAAATTCTTTCATAAATTAAGTTTGCCTCTAAGGGCCCCACTTACATAATTCCTAAGTGAAATATCAAGTGACGTTTTACCCCACCTATTGGGATAATTGAAACATTAGTGCACTAAGGATAAGGGTATGAAACAGATGAATAATTTAATAATTATGATAAGTTCTAGATGAACTCAAAGAAGCTCAAAAGGATTGTGAAATGTCTAGCTATCTCCAAGACCCTTCTCACAAATCTAATGGACACCTTGTAGGACAACATGACCTATCATATTTTTAAATGAAGAGATCTCTTAAATGGATGAATATGACCCACCAAGTTATGACATGTGGTTTTGTAGGTCTGTGACGAACCTATCTATAAGCTTTACTTTCCTACAAATTATAAATATTTATTGCAAAAGATACTAAAGTTTCAGGTGGAGGAATGAGAAGACTCACGAAGTACACTTTTACAAGTTTACAGTACCTTCTTTTCAGCATTTACTCACAATACTTTTATTTCTTACGATCCTGCATGTTAAACAATAATGTCACCCTGCATGAAAACTAAAACTTTTAGGATAGCCACAAAACCAAAACCAAAACAAAATTAGAACAAAACAAGATAAAATTCACCCCCACAACAGTCAAAATATAAAACAACTCAAAATTTAATCACAAATAAAATGAAATCAGAATTACAACAAAATTAAAACAACTCTATTGAATGATTGGAAATATCTAGGAGGATACAAACTATGGCTGCTAACGGTATTTCCCATGGTCTAAATGAAAGTACGAAACTCATTAAGTTGAGTTTAGTAAATTCATCTGGACTAAGTGAATCCGAAGAAAATAGTGGTTTCGAAAGGAACCGTGGGATCCTAACCAGTGTCGCTTTAATCAACTTTACTGATCCCCTAAAAAAGACATTAAGACACCTTAATTCAAAATTTCAAAAACATGATACTTCTCTTTTCTTCTTCAAGACCTGCTACGACGAGGAGCTTGGGGCATGCATAGTGGGCAGCACGACCATCTTCAACAGCAAAACTCATTAGAAATTAAAATAACAAGCCATAGGTCTTCGAGGTAGCTTACCTAGCACAGCATAAACCCTCATCTTATCTCTTTAGGCCTTTGCATGAACATTTTGTGCAACATAAGCCCTAACTCGTCTTAGGATTCCGAGGTTGTCATCGAGTATGACATAAATCCTCCTATCTTCCAAGCCATTCACATGATCGGTATCAAGTGAATATAAGCCCTAAAAATAAAAATTGATAGGATGAAACACCAAATAACTATCTCAAATTAAAGCTAAACCATAGGATAGTTTGGAAAAAACTCCAAGATCTCTCTTGGATCTATGTCTTTCCCCTAGTCTCCTCTTTTTTTGGATTCCTACAAAAATTGTTCTGAATTTGAGCCACTCACCTATTGGATATCCTATTACCACTCTTTCTTGAAAACCTTGCCCTTTGGAAGTCATGAATACAATATTTCCTGATCAATATCAAGAGTTTTATTAGGTGACTTCGGTCATCTAAGATGTAATTAACTGTAGGGGCTTTCCCTTATATGAAACTTAAAGACCCCATATTAATATAATCTCTATCTAATTCCTCCATATTATATAGGGGAAATTGTCGGTTAAAATAAATGGTTTGCGGACCGAATAGATATCATAAATTCTGTAGTTTATTTGATCGAGCCGTACCATCAAGCAGTGTGTCTATTCCTCGGGATCGATGCATCGCTTGCAATATAGTGCTCGTTCATTCAAACTACTAAATGAATGAGATTCATCCATTCTTGCTTTTCAAATTCAAAATATTATTTCTAAAAACCATTATATATTCAATTAAATCGAAAACTTATTTTATAAAACTAAATTTTACACTTCTCAAAAGTTTTAATCCCAACGATTGAACGACCGACATCCATACAATCTCATGTAGTTCTACCACAGTTGATTGAGACGACACCATCACGGATCTTACATGTTCTCACAATGAATTTTAACATGCAAGTTGATCACTTTTACATGTCATTGAAGAACAAAGTAATAACATGAAAATATTTTCTCTCTTTACTCAATTCTATATCCTACACATGCATACTAATTAATTATAAGAGGAAAGAGTAAAGAAAACTACTCACTACAGATGGAGGAACAACAAGAACTTTTCATTGAATAAGACTTTGAACCCATTAAAACAAAGTACTAGATTCAAATCAAAATACAATGAAAATACTTATTTTTGATGGTAATCAAATTCTCCTTGTATAACAAAAGTAATTTTCCTTACAATCTTCTCCTAGAACAAAGTGAGAACTAAAGAAGAAATCTCTCACTCTCTCTCTTTCTCTCTCACCATGTTGCCCCACTCGGGGCTTGATATACCTAAAATATATAATATTTTTATGCACATTTTTATACCTATTTTTTATGATATTGCATTTTAATGAAAGGTATTTGTGTGTATTTATTTCAGGTACACTTAAATGAACCAAATATGTCAGTATGAGTGAAAAAGGATGGAATTTGGAGCAGAAATGAAGAAAGTGTTAAAAAGAAATGGGGCTCCAACAGACCGATAAGGCCGTGCCTAAGTGCCAAAACCCTGCGCTTAAGCGCCAGGTAGTTACTTTGCAAATTTAATGAATTTTTTGGAAAAATTTGAAGAGGTGTTTTAGGCATTCTTTGGTTCAAACATGGACAACTGATCAAGGGCGCCAAAAGACATTCAAATTTCACTTGAAAGGATGCATCTCTTAGGTAGGTTAATTGAATATGGGCACATTTTGAAGAGACACCAAAGCACCTTTTGAGAAAGATTAAAAGAAAGGACTTGAAGAGGAGAAGAGAGTTCTTGTTGCATGTTCTTTTAGAGTTAGAGAGTAGTTAAAGTAAGAAGTTACAGGATTCTTACTTAGGGTTTCTTTACACTTTTCTCATTCCTAGTGAAAGAGAACGTGAGTATGGATTCCTAAGTAAAAATCTATTGTCAAAGAGAGATTTAAACCCTCATGCGTTCGGTGAATAATCCAAGGGAGTCTTGTAAGAGGAAGGAAGAGATTCAAAGGAAATTTAAGATTTTGGTGGAGAGGAACTTGAGAAATGTTTTATCTTTGTACTTCATTTGATTTTAATCGAGCCTTCTTATGTTTTCTATATGGTTCTACGTTTAAAACAACTTGTGTTTTATCCATGGATTCTGAGTCATCTTCTTTATCTTTTTCCTTTAAAAAAAAGTAACTAGGTATTGGATGAAAGTTATGGAAGTACTAATCTTTAATGTTTGAAGAAGTTATGATTGATTTAAACCTTGCACTTCATTTACTTCTTGATTTAGCCAATTAAGAAGTTAACATTTTGTTAGGAGAACATGTAAGATCCTAGTATGTCTTGTCTCTATGAATAATAGCTAGAAATCACATGATATTATATGGATGGGAAAGTAATTCATATAATTTTTGTGCAGATAAATAGGGAAATATACTTTGATGGTTGAAGAATTAGAGACTTTAGGGTGACGAACTAAAGCTCTTAATTTGGTTTATTATTTTAGGTTTTGATGCAAGATGTTAGCCCCCAGGTAGAGGGAAAGGAGGGAACATAGAGTGAGAGCTAATATCTTCCCTACCTAACCCGTCTTCAAAACTATTCAAACTTTAAACTAGTCAATGTTCTTTATAGCATCCTTAGTAAGGGTAAAGAATAAAATTACTCCTATTTGACATAGTACATTCTGAATACTTCCACAACAAAATTCTTGTACTTATTACTTATTCATGATAAGGAAAAAGATAATTTCATCTATACTTCTTTAATCTTACAAAAATCTCGTTATAGTTAGTAAAATTTTTACTTTATTTCATAATTTAAGAAAATAACAAAAAGATTCGAATTTTAAATTTTTTTGTTATCTAAAACTATTTAAGCAAGTATCATTTTATAAATAGAATTTGTGATCTAAAAACATTTTTATCTTTTAAATTTCCAAAATTTTTCCCTTGGGATCGATATTTCAGGGCTTAATTAGAAAGTCCTGTATTACTTGATAACGATACATATACTTGCATATAATTCCTAAATTTAAATATCATTATTGCGTTCTTATTTACATTGAAATAAAGTTTTTGGTAACGTTGTAAAGAAGGAAAATTTATATTAAAAATATAAGTATAATCTAATTACCACAAGTATAAATATACCAGTACTTATATGGTTGTAAAAAGAATCTGAATCAAGTTTTTAATGTCGTTGCAGGGAAAATGAAAAAAAAAACTAAAATGTCTTTGGATTTGAATTTGAAAGAAAAATTAAAAAGAATATTTAGAAAAACAAAATTTCTATTTATAGAAAATCTTATTTAAACATTATATGTTTATGTGTGTTTTATTTTTATTTTTATTTTTCTTGTTGTGTTATAATTGTTTATCTGAAGTTCAGGTTCGAAGGACTTGTACCTTGTGATTCTGAATTAGAATGAACTATTAGAAAAATTAAAAAAAATTAAGAATACAGAAAAATTCAAAATTTTTAATAAATGGCAAATCAAATTAATCAAAATGCTGAAATTCATCATGAATTAAGACCTTTAATAGATTATGCAAACCCTATAGTGGATGAACTTCATGGTCATTTGAACTTAAATTTGTTATTATCCAAATGATATCTAATAATCATTTTGGGCATCACCAACTGAATATCCAAATTTACATCTTGCCAATTTTATAGAATTGTGTGCTACATTTAAATATGATGGTGTTTCAGATGATGCTATTAGGCTTAGGATTTTTTCATTCTCACTTAGGGATAAGGTTAAGATATGGTTTAATTCTTTAGCACCTGGATCTATCTTAACTTGGGGTGATTTAGCACAGACATTTCTTGATAAATATTTTCCACCATAAAAAACTACGAAGCTTAGAAATGATATTACATCTTTTTTGTCAGTTTGAATGGGAATCTATTTATGAAGCTTAGGAATGATTTAAAGAAATACTAAAAAAGTGTCCACACCATGTTGTGCCAGATTGGTTAATTAATTAAACTTTTTATAATGGATTAGCTGGAACTCTTATATCTATTATCAATGCCATTGCTGATGGTTCATTGATGTCTAAACCATTTCCTGAAGCTTATTCTTTAATTGAAGAAATGACTACTAATAGTTTTTAATGGCCTCCTAAAAAGGCACATCTTAAAAAAGTAGCCAATAATCATGATTTTGAAGCACGCTCTAGAAGGTTTTGAGAGACCTATTTCTCCACTTAAGATTGATTTAGAAAAACTGTCACCACCTCCATTACCTCAAAGACTTCGTCAACAAAAGTTCGATAAACAGTTTTTAAATTTTTTGGAAATCTTTAAAAAGCTTACAATTAATATTCATTTTGCTGAAGCTTTAGAACAAATGCTAAGCTATATGAAGTTTATGAAGGATATTCTGAACAAAAAAGGAAATATGAAAATAATGAAACAATTACACTTAGTGAGGAGTGCAGTGCCATAATTTAGAAAAATCATCCTTAAAAGCTTAAAATTCCTGCAAGCTTCACAATTCTATGTGCAATTAGAGACAGATTTTTTGGAAAAGCTTTATGTGATTTTGGTGCATGTATTAACCTTATATCATTATCGATATTTAAAAGATTGGGCTTAGTAGAAATATCTCCTACAACTGTAACCTTGTAATTAGCATATCGTTCTATCTCATATCATAAGGGAGTTGTAGAAGTTGTATTGGTGAAAGTAGATCGATTTATCTTTCCTGTTGAGTTCATTGTGCTCGATATGGAGGAATATAAAGAGTTATAGGGAGACCTTTCCTAGCAACCGGCAGAGCAATGATAGATATGCAAAAAGGGGAATTAACTATGCATGTTAATGATCAAATAGTTACTTTTAATATTTCCAAATCAATGAAATACCTTGCCAAAGGTAAAGATGTTGAATGTTTCAGGATGGATGTAATGAGATATCTTAGTGAATTCCATTTCAAAAAAACTTATGAAGAAAATTCAGAAATGAATGAATTGGAACACGATCAAAAAGAGGAATTAAAACATCTTAATGATTTTATTGAAGAAGATTCAATTTTTGCTCAAGAAAGTTTTAAAGTTTTGGACATGACAGAAAAAGACAAATCTTTTTGTTCATAAGTTAAGAAAACTCCTGAACTTGAATTGAAAATACTTCTGAAACATTTAAAATATGACTTTTTAGGTGATTCATCAACCTTGTCGGTTATAGTTTCCTCAAACTTAACCTCAGAAGAAGTAGAGTGTTTTGCTGAAAATTTTAAAGAAATGTAAGAAAGCCTTTAGATGGACAATTGCTGATATTAAAGGAATCAGTCCTTCAATTTGTATGCATAGAATCCTGATGGAAGAAAAGTGTAAACCCAGGGTTGATCATCCAAGAAGATTAAATCCCATTATGAAAGAAGTTATTAAGAAAGAAATTTTAAAGTGGTTAGACGCTGAGATTATTTATCCTATTTTAGATAGTGCATGTGTTTGTTCTATTCACTGTGTTCCTAAGGAGGAGCAACTATAATTGTTAATGAAAAAGAATAAATTAATGCCAACAAGACAAGTTACAGGATGACAAATATACATTGATTATAGAAAATTAAATCTTGCAACAAGGAAAGATCATTTTCCATTACCCTTTCTGGATCAAATATTGGATAGACTAGCTAAGCATAAATACATTTATTTTCTGGATGGATATACTGGTTATCACCAAACACAAATTGCTCTAGAGGATCAAGAGAAAACAAGGTTTACCAGTCCATATAGTACTATTGCTTTTAGAAGAATGTCATTTGGTTTATGTAATAACCTGCTGATTTTCAAAGATGTAGGATGGCTATTTTCTGTGATTTAATTGAAAAAGGAATTAAAGTTTTTATGGAAGATTTTTTAGTGTTTAGAACTTCATTTGAATCATGTTTAGAACATTTATCACAAGTTCTTAAAGGTTGTGAAGGAAAAAATTTAGTCCATAATTGGGAAAAATACCAATTTATGGTAGCATGAAGAATTGTTTTAGGACATCATATTTTAGAGAAAGGTATGGAAGTAGATCCTGCTAAAATTCAATTCATCACTAATTTACCTTATCCAACAAATGTGAGGGAAATCATGGGTTTTTTAGGACATGTTAGATTCTATAGGCGATATATTAAAGACTTTAAAAAAATTGCTAAGCCACCATGCCATTTGATCAAGAAATATGTGATTTTCATTTTTTATAAGGATTGCCAAAAAGCTTTTGAACTTTTAAAAGAGAAATTAATCACTCCATCAGTTATTATTTCACCAGATTGGAAAAAAACCATTTGAATTAATGTGTGATGCAAATGATTATGCTATTGAAGCTGTTTTAGGACAAAAATATGATAAAATTTTTAAAGTAATTTAATATACTAGTAAAACTCTTAATGAAGCTCAAATTAATTATACCACGACTGAGAAAGAATTATTAGCAATAGTATTTGACTTTGAAAAGTTCAGATCTTTTTTAATTGGAACTAAATGTGTGGTGCATACAAATCATTCTGCTATTAAGTATTTAATGAATAAGAATGATGCAAAACTAAGACTAATAAGGTGGATTCTTATTTTTCAAGAATTTGACTTTGAAATAGTGGATAGAAAGGGAGCTGATAATTAAATTGCTAATCATCTGTCTCAGCTTAACTTTGAGAAATCAATTTGTTCTGAAAAAAAAAATCAATGAACATTTTCCAGATGAAAAATTGTTCAATATTAATGAATGTCATGTTCCATGGCATGCAGACATTGTGAACTTTCTTGTAGTAACATTTTACCTTATGGTCTGACACACCAACAAAAAAGGAAATTTTTATCTGAAGCCAAGACTGATTTTTGGACGACCCATTTTTGTATAAACAAAGGAAGGATTTAATTATTCAAAGATGTGTGCCTTTAGAAGAGACTTTTGAAATTATTCAAAAATGTCATGATTCTTATTTTTAAGGACATTTTGGTGTTGATAAAACAGCATACAAGATCCTGCAATCTGGTTTTTATTGGCTTACTATTTTTAAAGATGTTAATGCTTATACTAAAAATTGTGATCAGTGTCAACGTGTAGGCAATATTTCTAGATGAAATAAGCTGCCTCTTAATTATATTTTGGAAGTTAAAATATTTGATGTTTGGAGATTAGATTATATATATGTTGTTAGCAGTAGACTATGTGTCTAAATAAATAGATGTTGTTGCTTTACATCGATGTGATGCTCAAAGTATTGTAATGTTCTTAAAAACTAACATATTTTACATATTTGGAATGTCAGGCGTTATCATAATTGATGGGGAAAGTCATTTTAAGAATGCATTTTATTGAAAAATTATTGAAGAAATATCATATATATCATCAAATTTCTACTACTTATCATCCTCAGACAAGCGGTTTGGCTGAAGTTTCAAATTGATAAATTAAAAGAATTCTAGAAAAATCTATTAATCCAACAAAAATGGATTGTTCAATCAAACTTGACTTTGCTTTGTGGGCTTATATGACTGCATAAAGAACTCCTATAGGAATGTCACAATTCAGGTTACTTTATGGTAAAGCTTGTCATTTACCAGTTGAACTTGACCATAAAGCTTATTGAGCTATTAAGGAATTTAACTATAATTTGAAGTATGCTGGTAAGAAGAGATTATTGCAATTAAATGAGTTGGAAGAGATAAGGAATGAGTTTTATGAGAATGCTAAGATTTATAAAGATAAGATGAAAAATGGCATGATCAGAAGATTCTTACTAAAAATTTTGAGCCAAGACAACAAGTTTGGCTTTAAAATGCAAGATTGAGGTTATTTTCAGAAAAACTTAAGTTCAGGTGGATGGGCCCATTTATTGTGATAAAAGTTTATCCATATGGAGCTGTGTACATTAAGTATCCTAAAAACCTAAAGATTTCAAAGTGAATTATCATAGGCTTAAACCTTATTTTTTATTGGATCAAACTAATTTGAATGATGTTTAGATGTTGGGTCATCCAGAATAAGAAATAGGTACGTAGGGCTGACGACGTAAAACTAAGCGCTCTGTGGGAGGTAATCCATAGTTATTGCTGTACTTTTGTTTTGATTGTTATTGTTGTGTTTGTTTTAGAGAATTGTGGTAGTATTCTAAACTTTTGGTAATAATTTTAAAACTTTGAATGATGTCTTAGATGTGTAAGATGAGTAGTTGGACGTTAAACCGACCTATAGTAAACTGAGCACTGGCGCATAAGCATCCAAAACTGGTGCTTAAGCGCCATAGTTATAAAAACATGCCTAAATGATGTTCTATAAGAATTAAATGTGGGAAAGTGGTCTTGAATATTATTTGGTGGTTTTTAAATGTGGGAAGTGGGTATAGGCTCTACTAAAGTCTATAAATAGCATGGAATTGAAGAAGAACTTGCCCCTTTCAAAAATTTCCATTCTTAAGTCTAAGTGAAGAAGATTTGAGTTGTAATGAGTGATAAGATAACAAAGATGTCTTCTTGGGAGAATGATTTGAAGAGAAAGGAGGAAGTTGTCAGGAAGAAGTTTGTAAGTCAAAGTGCGCAAGAGTTATATAATAGATTCCTAGTCGTTAATATTGAAGGAATAACAGAGAAGATTGCAAAAAATTGAGGTTGATGTGGCTTCAATTGAGGCAAAGATAAATGAAACTAATCCACATTTAGTGCATATTGGTTGGCAACTCAAAATGCAATTCTGTCATTCAAGTTATATTGAAGAAGCAGACAAGGCGAAATATCTGAAAAACAAGTGGATTGAAGAGGATTCTTTCAGAGTTCTTCATCATTGTTCGTTTTATCAAACCTTTGTGCTAAATGGTTTAGAAGGAATAGCTGAAGGTCAAGGATATATTGCACCTAATTGAGAATGAAATCATGTTCTTTGTTTAGTTAGTTTGTTTGTGTTTGTTTGCTTATGTGATTTTGTGTGTTTGTGTTATGTGTTTATTTAAGTTTGTCTTGTGTTATGAAGAATTTAGAGAGTATCTCATCCAAAACTTTTTGGAGCAGTGATTAGACATGTTAAGTGTTTGTATTTGGTGAATATATGTTAATGAAAGTGTTGTGTTTGTGTTAAAATATTCGTGTAATTGTGATCAAATATAAGTTGTGGAAAATTGAGAATTTTTTAGAAAGAAGAGAGAAAAATAGAAGAAATTGTTATTATGACTTATTTAAAATTATGTGAGGGTGGTTAACTTGGGAAAATGTGCATTTAAGTCAAAATTTGGAAAATATCAAAATTTTGCACTAGCACTTAAGCTCCAAAACCCATACTTAAGTGCGAGCAAACCTGAGAGCACCGCACCTAAGAACTGAAACAGTCAAGCTTAAGTACCGGTTCACCAAAACTGGTTTATGAAGGTTTTAAGTTCTGAAAACCGCCATTTTCTCCTCATTTTATCATCTTCTTCTTGAAGCTTTCACTTTTTTACACCTAGGGTATCTCTATAAGTGAAGAATTCTTCATCGATTTGAGTCAAATTTGTTGTATTTTATCTTCTCAAGGTTAGAGCTTCTCTTTTATGTCAAAATTTTTTATTTTCACCATAGATTTGGAGTTCATTATGGAAAATTCAAAAATTTACTATTCATGGTGAAACTTTTATGAAAGTTGTTAGATTTTACTTGGAAAAGTGAGTTTAAGATTTTAAAATTTAGATCTAGTGAGTTAGGGTTGATTTTAGAATTTATTGTGAAATTTTTTTTTATAATTTTTAGAACAACACCAAGAATGAAAAGGAGCAAGGGAATGGCTAAATTTGATTCAAACAAGTTCGTGAGTTCTAAGGCTCGGGATCATTATGCTGATGCACTTCAATCAAGAAATTTAATACCTAAGCGATGTTTTAAAAATCCAGGCGGAGAAGTGAAAGATCTAATTAATTGCTGACATTGGGATCAATTCTACTATTTCTCTGTTGCTGCGGTGATATTTGTGGTTACGGAGCTCTATGCAAATCTCTCTGAATCATAAGACAATTTGGTGATAGTGAGAGGGAAGACAGTAGCATTTACACCTGAGGTGATTTATGAATTGACTACAGATACTTTATGTTTTTATTCCAATTACAATCCTATGGAGGAGGAGCTATATGAAATTATTTCTTCGTTAACTGTTGGAAGAGGTCTCTGAAAGATTACCAGTGGTAGAAGAGCAAACTTCTCTACATTGAAGATGGATGCCACAGTGAAAGCATGGCATTATTTTATTTCTGCTCGTCCACTCCCCATAAATCATGTTAGTGAAGTTACCAGAGAGAGGGCTACACTGAACTACTACATTCAGCAGTACAAACCGATCAATATTAGATCTCTTATTTATCAGGTTATCACTAGTTCTGTCAGAGCCACTACTACTACAGGTTTGGGATTCCCTTCCTTAATCTTTTCTTTATGTGAGCAAGTTGGTGTTAAATTTAATAGTTGGGAGGAGATTTTTTAACCTCTGAGCCCATTACTAGTGTGAATGTGAAGACTTATTCTGAACTTTCAATTTTTGGCTGGAGAGGGGGATTTTCTAGAACTTCTAGTGCTTCTACGTCACATGCTTCTACATCTAGAGCATCCATTTCTTGTGGCAGATCCAATCCCGATTCACAATCTAAAATGCTGCAAACTATGATAGATAACATTGATTATGCTAAGGATAATGTATCAAATCTTGAAAAGTATGTTGATCATATTGATTCCTACTTAGGCAAAAATAGTGATTATGCGGAGAAATATTACACTTCTTTGGAGAGACTTATTAGAGGTGATCAAAGTGTGGAATTTACTCCTTATCCACGGTATACTCAGTTTGATTCTGCTAGTTTTTGGAAGGATGATGATGGTGAAGAAGATGATGACAGTGATGAGGATGAGTAGAGATTGAGTTGTGTTATGTTTTATTTGAACTGTTATTTGTGTTGATGTCTGGACTATTATATGTGTTGTTATTTGTGGTTGTGGTGAACATTGTTGTTATTGTTTATTGTGATGTGTATTTACGTGATGCTAAAGTGATAGTATGATTTAAACTCTTTTATTTTAAATGTGTTTTGTTGATTTTTGTTGAACTTATTCCTACAGCTATATGAAGTTCAAATAGAGCTAACCTTCATTTAAAATTTATGTTTATTTACTACCATAAATTTTCTGTTGTGGTTGTGATATTATGTTAGTTTGTGTGATTTGCTCTTATATTCGCCTCCACTGCATAGAAGTCTTTTGAATCTCATATATGTTAAAATCGAAAATGAAATTTGATCATTTTTACTCCTGTTTTTAAAATTTATGTTTGGGGTGGGGGGATGAAAAATCAAATTTCAAAACTTGAAATTTATTTGTTATCAAATTTGCTACAAAAAAAATTAATTTTTGATTTGAAAAATGATTATTTGTATGAAGTTACATTAGTGTAATAAAATTTTGAATATAGAAATGTGTAAGAAAATTTGGTTAAAACTTTATAGTGATGAAGAAAATTTTCAAGCTAAAATTTTTCTTGGTGAAGAGATGTTAAATATGGTGTAACTATCTTTAGTAAGATATATTGTTTTTTTGAAAAATATAGAAGAATTGGACTTTTATTTTCAATTCTTAAATTTTTTTATTAAAAATAATTTTCAAAAAACTACTATTATATTTGTAAGTTAATGATATATATCATACTTTTGCTTTAGGAAAGGAATAATGGAATTCAAAATCATTAAAGGCCTATCTAGATATAATAATCCTTGCCAAAAAAAAGAAAAAGAAAAGACAAAGAAAAGAAAAGAAAAAGAAAAAGAAAAAGAAAAGAAAAGAAAAATAAAAGAAAAGAAAGTATAGTATGGGAGGAGAAGCTCGAGGATTATTGTCTAATCAAAAATTGGTTTCACATCTGATCTTTTTAATGCATAAGATTTGAGAAACTCCTAAGCTTAAAGATATAATATAGTTACTATAATTATTTTTAATGAAAACTTTTAAGTAAGGAAGATAGAATGCCTACATTCTATATTTGGAAAATTTACAAGTATTTCTGAATTAGAAAAGAGCTTATATTTTCATACTTTTTGACTTTAGAAATTTTCTAAACTTAAAATTGGTCTCATTCACTAAAGTTTTTTATAAATTGGAATACTACATTTCTAGAACAAAATTTTAGAATCTGCTAAAGAAACTCATTCACATAATTTTCTTATGTTGTTTTTAAAAGATTGTAGTGTCACTTGAGGACAAGTAACATTTTAAGTTTGAGAGAATTTGATATACCTAAAATATGTAATATTTTCATGCACATTTTAATACCTATTTTTGATGATATTGCACTTTAATGGAAGGTATTTGTGTGTTTTTCTTTTCGGTACACTTAATGGGACCAAATATGTTAAAATGAGTGGAAAAGGATAAAATTTGGAGTAAAAATAAAGAAGGTGTTAAAATGAACTGGGGCACATAAGCGCCAACAGACAAAGAAGGCTGCGCTAAGCGCTAAAACTCTGCGCTTAAGCACCAGGTAATTACTTTTCAATTTTAATGAATATTTGGCTAATTTTGAAGAGGTGTTTGAGGGATCCTTTGGTACAAATGTGGATAACTAATCAATGACACCAAAAGACATTCAAATTTCACATGAAAGAATGCACCTCTTAGGTAGATTCATTGAATATGGACAAATTTTGAAGAGACACCAAAGCACCTTGTGAGAAAGTTTAAGAGAACGGACTTGAAGGAGAGAAGAGAGTTCTTGTTGTGTGTTCTTTTAGAGAGAGTTTTTAGAGAGTAGTTAAAGTAAGAAGTTGTAGGATTCTTAGTTAGGGTTTCTTCACACATTTCTCATTCCTAGTGAAAGAGAATGTGAGTAGGGATTCCTAAGTTAAAATCCGTTGTTATAGAGAGATTTAAACCTTCTTGGGTTGGGTGACTAGTCCAAGGGAGTCTTGTAAAAGAAAGGAAGAGATTTAAAGGAACTTTAAGAGTTTGATGAAGAGGAACTTGAGCTAAGTTTTTGTCTTTGTACTTCATTTGGTTTTAATTGAGACTTCTTGTGTTTTCTACATGGTTTCTACTTTTAAAACTAATTTTTGTTGTGTTTTCTTCATGGATTCTAAGTGGTCTTCCTTATCTTTTTCCTTAAAATGAAAGGTAACTAAGTACTGGATGAAAGTTGTGGAAATATTGATCTTTAATGTTGGAAGAAATTGTGCTTGATTTAGTCTTTGCACTTCATTTACTTCTTGATTTGGCCAATTAAGATGTTAAAATTTGTTGGGAGAACATGTAAGATCCTAGTAGGATTGTCTCAATCAATAATAGCTAGAAATCACATCAGATTATATGGATGAGAAAGTAATTAATATAATTTTGTGCAAATAAGTAGAGAAATATATTTTGATGGGTGTAGAATCAGAGACTTTAGGGTGACAGACTAAAGCCCCTAATTTGGTTTATTATTTTAGGTTTTGATATGAGAATTCATCCCCAGGTGGAGGGAAAGGAGGGAACTCTAGAGTGAGAGCTAGTATCTTCCCTACCTAACTTGCTTCAAAATAATTCAAACTTTAAACTAGTCAATGTTCTTTATAGCATCTCTAGTAAGGGTAAAGAATAAAATTGCTCCTATTTAAAACAACACATTTTGAATACTTCCACAACATAATTCCTATACTTATTACTCATTCATGAAAAGGAAAAAGATATTTTCATCTAAACTTCTTTAATCTTACAAAAATCTTGTTATAGTTAGTAAATTGTTTACTTTATTTCACAATTTAAGAAAACACCAAAAAGAACTGCATTATAAAGTTTTATGTTATCTAAAACTGTTTAAGTAGGTGACCCAATGTTATATATATGCGTACTAAAAATTCAATCCCCGAAAACGGCGCCGAAAACTTGACCCGCAATCCGCTGATGACAAATATAATAATTAATGCTTTCAAATATATGTAATAGATAATAATAGCAACTAGTGTATACAAATATAATTTTATTGAAAATACTTTACACACTAGTAGGTACTACGCAAGTATACGTATCGTATCAAGTAATATAGGGCTTTGAAACAAAGACCCCAGTATCGATCCCACGAAGAGTGAGTTATGGATTTTTAAATATTTTATTTTTATTTTTATGTATTTCTTTTATAGTTTCTAAATTTGATATTTTTAATTTACTAGATGCAATAATAAAGCAGTAATGAAATTATTGGTGTAAATAGCAATAAGAACACAACTTTCTTCCTTTCAATTAATCCAAGATTTTCTAAGATAATGATAATATTCGTGGAGAATATAAATTTATGGTATTATGCCAAATTGAAGCATTCATAATCTTTACCCTTTGATCCAGGTGTAACGAACATTGGCTAGCCTATAGATCAGGTCCGGATGTATTGTTAGTCGAATGGGTTAATCTAGGCTCACACTACTAGATGTCCAAGGGTGGCTATGGTCGGCCCTACTAGTGACCCTTTCCTTCTCTATAAACCAAATCACAAGAATTTAGTCTGTCACTCTAAAAACATATTAATTCTACGCCCATTATATAATATCTTCTTATTTATTTGCACTTCACCTTGAATAACCCGCACAAAGCCTTCGACTACCCAAGGATTCATGTGATATCTACTAGTTAAGAATTCATCTCCTTCTAGGTATCAAAACTCTTCAACAGATTTTAACAATACAAGTGATCAATTTGTAAAGTAAATGAAGATCCGGTATTAATATCATCACAATATTTTAAAATATAAATAGTTTTAAATTTTCCATCAAATTTTATATTATCTTATTTATCTTTTCATAATTGAAAGGAGAAAGTAAACTAACTACTCATAACACATTAAATTTAAACAAAAAAACATGATAATAAAACTTTGAATAAAATTACAAATACTTATCTCAAGTGTTTCTCCTACTGAACCTCTGAATTCTTCTGACTCCAAAGCAAATAAACTTCAAAAGCACCAACTCTTTAAACTCTCCATACACACTCTAAATAAATTCACTAATTAATAAAAGTGGCCCTAAAGTATTTCTCCAATTCTCCCTCTAGATGGGGCTCTAGATAGGAGGATGTATGGGGGCCTTTTTCTCTGAAGGACTACCCTCCTATTTATAGACTTCAAGGGTTGCCTCGAGGCACCTCTTCAAAATGTGTCCACATTCAAGGAATCTTTTAGAAGGTGTGTCTGGCGCCTAGGTGCCGGAATCTGGCGCGTAGGAGCCGGACTCTACGTCCAGTTCTTCGCACCTCTTCACTTTGGATCGCACCTCTTCGCGATTAAAACCGTTTCCAAGCGTCCAAATATATTGTATCACATGTCCTATAAACTAGGAACAACTGTCAGTCTTCTAGAAGGTCTAATAACCGCTAACACCGTCAAAATAACCGTCCAAAAGTTGTCAAAAATCTTGATAGATCTCGTATCGACCTGGCGCTTAGGCGCCGGATTCTGGCGCCTAGGCGCCGGACCAATAATTTTGACAATTTTGCATTTTGGCTCCATTTTTGCTCCTTTTTTCTTCTTTTTCACTTTTTTTTCCTTCTTGAACATTTTTCCATCACCTATATCCAAAAACACAAAAATACCTTTCATTAATGCATAATATCCTTAAAAATTTGATAAAAATCAAGGCATAAAAATGGGTTTTTTTTTCATGGATCAAAATCCCCCAAACTTAAATGTTACTTGTCCTCAAGTAACCCTTTTTACTATATAAAATGTATAACATTTGGAATGAAAGATAAATATTTAAGAATCCTTGTAATTTTTGATCTTATAAAGGCTTTAGTAAATCATTAACCAAATTTCACTAAGTTTAATTTTAAGAATTTAAAGAATATTCAACTACCAAATCATAAGACTTCAAAAATTTTTCATTCATTTCGAAAATAATAGAAGTTTATTATATTAAGATCACATAGATTATTTACAAGAAAAAGATTTTCATGAAAAGGTAGTCTTTCTTAAATAAAGATTCATGCATGAAAATTAAGTAAAAGTATGTAACTAGTTTTCTTCATATAAGATAATTCAAGTGAAGTCAATTTTTGATTAGGCAATCCTCAAGCTTCTCCTTTTTTTCTCTCTTTTTTTTTCACAGTGAGGATTACTGTATCTGGATAGTCTGTTAATGATTTTGAACTTCACTATCCTTAACTTATATTTTCAAACTTTTACATTTTCACTTATTTATTATAACATGAATAGAATTTCAAAAAGATTTTCAATCTTTTCTTTTTCAAGTTATAACTTTTTATTTCTTAATACTTCTAAAATTCAATTATTTCTATTATGAATATAAAAATTTCTTAATCTTATTCTTCTTTAAGTTAAATAATTCTATTCTTAAAATCAATCAAAGTTATTAAAATTTTGGTTAAGTCCACTAAATTATTTATAATTTCAAAAATTTAAGTGATCTTAAATAGATTCTTCATTCCTTATGTTATGTTAATATTTTTTTTAGAAAATATTAGTTTATTAAGGACAAATAAAATTTAAATTTGCATGTATTTTCCCTTCCCCCAAACTTAAGTTTTGGTGTATCATGAAAATAATAAAGTATGAGAGAAAGAAAAGTATAATTTAAAAAGGAATTCTATAAGCATGTAAAAAAATTCTAGAAAGAAATATAATTTATTTCTACACATGCTTTTTATGAATATTACGTAAATAATGGAGCATATAAAAGTAAGCATGCTCAAAAATTTTATATAGCAGTAGTTGAATTAAATAACTATATTACTAACAGAAATAAAATAACATTACTAACTATTCTAGAATACTAAGCAGTAGGCTGAAACCAAAAATAAACACAAATTCATTCAAATTTCAGTCTGCAACTAAATATCTAAAACAGTCTCAACATCAAATAATTCATACAAAGTCTCATAAACAAATCTAAACTAGTAAACAACAAACAACAATCAGTACTAGGAAACAAAAATTAAACTAACAACAGACTCAGCACATCTCAGAGGTAAATCAGGCCATTAATCTTTGTCTGTAGCCTCGTCATCGTCATCACTAAAAGAAAACTCCACATCCTTAGGATCAACATATGGTGAAAATCTAGGACATGTGGGAAACTGAATATCATGCTCACCCTTCAAAAATCTAACTAAAGACTCTGAATACTCAGCATCATATTCACTCTTCCTCTGGGTGTAATCAGATAGGTGATCAATCTTCTTATCCATAGTATTAATTATGCAGTGAGTTAGAAATAACTCATTCTGCTGCTCCAGAAGTTGATCATGCTTCGATTCCCAAAAACTAGACGGTGGCTCAGCAGTAGAAGTAGAAGGTCTGGAAGTGGAAGCTCTACCTAGAGTAGGTGCAAAAGTAGAAGGGGTTGTAGATCTCTTCCCATGAATATGATCATAGATAATAACACTCTCCTGCCCAATTGGCTTGGTAGACTTCAGCTTCTCCTTAGAAATATCAGCTGTGACTCCATTGTTCACACATAAAGAATAAATCAGAGATGGGAATCCTAGTCCTACAGAAATACTGGATCTAGCAGTAGACTCCACAGAATCATAAATAATACTGCCGACATCTATCGGCTTCCTCTCCTGAATGTAGTAGTTTAAGATAGCTTGATCTCTAGTCACTTCGCTCAGGTTGTTGGAAGGTATTAGTCTTGCAGAAATAAAGTAATGCCACGCCTTTGAAATACCATTTAACTTAGAAGATTTGAAATTTACCCGTTTATCATTCTGGATCTTCCAAGCTCCAGTGTCGTCAGTCAAATAAGCAATAATCATCTCAAGATCTCCCTCAGATGGAGATAATCCAGAATAGTGGCACTCGATGGTAGGTGGCAGTCCATAAAAAAACATTGATCCTTTCTGGAGTAAATCCTACTCCAACATCTCTGATGAAAACTTCGTAGTCTTCCGCATCCAAAACGTTAGCATAAAATTCGCGCACGACTGGAATAACAGCAACAGCGGTGAAATAACAGAATCGTTGCCAGTTGTGCGCAACAATCGTGTTCTCGATCATTTCACCGAGATTGTAAAAGCTTCGCTCTGAGATAAATTTTCTGGACGTCGCAAATTCGTGATATCGAAAATGCGCTGCCGCAGTCGCGAACTTGCTACTGTCAAAATTTTCTCGTGCCTTTCCTCGCTTAGATTTCGGTGTCATCTAAAAGTGAAAGAAAATACAAATAAATTAAGGAATCAAAGATTTAAACTCTTTTTAAGATTAAGAAACTTAAAATGAGTTTATAAATTCATGGAGAAACACTAAAAATCAAAAATTTTCTCAAAGTTTTGGTTTTTAGTCAAAAAATAGGAAAAACTATGGTGAAAATCAAAAATAAATGGATTAGAGTGTAGATCTAACCTTGAGATGAAGAAATCAAGTGATTTCGGGCTCAAAATCTTGATGTTATTACCTCAAAATGGGTTTAGGAGGTGGATTTTCGTGAAAAAGAGAAAGAAGATGAAGCTTAGGCGTCAAAAATGGCTAATAGGGGGTTTAAATGGTGTTTATCGGGTATGCAGGCCGAACCGGCGCCTAGGCGCCAGACTCGCCTTTCCAAAAAAAAAAATCTCTTAAAAATTTTATTTTCCACCAAAATTCATAAATTAAACTTCTAATTACTCATATAAGAGTATTGCTTCAGTTTCCATCTTCCAAAATATTTTCCAAAAATTTTTAAAAATTAAAAATTAAATCCACCAATTAAACACAAGTTTAAATCAAACTCTTCTAATTCCATTCATGATTTTCACTTTTGGGTTCAATACAATTCAGATAAGTATCATAACATGATTCAAGTTCTAACAACAATCAAACAACACAAATTTGAAAGCAAATACAACACACATTGAACATGAAAGCAAACACACAAACAAACACAATCGATTCACTAAATCTATACAATGACACACTAGATAAATCACAATCTCACCACATCACTATCTAATTCCCATTATCTTCACAATGAATATTGCTTAAGGATTGGGGACGAAGATAGGTTCATTTATAAGAGAAAATTGTGCGAAAAACTAAAGATTTTCGGTTTTGACACGATCCAGTAACTGTGGCGCTTAGCCGCCAAATCTGGCGCCTAGGCGCCGGACCCATCGACACAAAGTTTTACTCTGGCGCTTAGGCGCCATATCTGGCGCCTAGGCGCCGGAACCATGTTCGATTCCGTTTCGCCTAACATCAAATTTCAAAGTTTCGTTCTCTAAAATAGGTAGTTTAGAATGGTAAGATCTATATAGACTCAGTAACACAAATTATAAGCAATCCTAATGAAGGTTAACTTGATCTCCTTTTTACTCATATATGAAATAGAGTGATCCAATGTCTAAGCTTTATATAATTCAAGATAATTTTCAGCTTAAGTCAACAAAGACTTGTTAGCTTCAAATTTTCTAAAATAATATAAAATTAAACAAGACCGAGGCATAACCTTACATTACAAATGTAAAAACACACAAAACAACAAATAACTATGGGTTGCCTCCCACAAAGCTCTTGGTTTAATGTCGTCAGCCTGACCTAATTAAGTTTTTTAATCAGGTAGAATCAACTCATAAGCCTCTTTATAATTCTTTTTAAAATCTCTCAAATAAGGCTTCAGTCTTAATCCATTAACTTTAAACAATTTTCCCATTTTGGGATCTTTAACATCCACAGCTCCATAATGGTATACTTTTTCAATTATATATGGTCCTATCCATTTTGATCTTAATTTACAGGAAAAAGTCTTAAATAAGTATTAAATAATAATACTTCTTGTCCAGGCTCAAATATTTTTCCTGCAATCTTTTTATCATGGAATATTTTCATTTTCTCTTTATAAATCCTTGCATTTTCATATGATTCATTTCTTATTTCATCCATCTCATTCAATTGCAATAATCGTTTTTCTCCTACAGTATTAAAATTAAAATTAAACTCCTTTATCGCCCAATAAACTTTATGTTCAAGTTCAACAGGTAATTGACAATGTTTACCATAAACTAACCGGTAAGGTGACATTCCGATTGATGTCTTATAAGCTGTTCTATAAGCCCATAATGCGTAATCAAGTCTATCAACCCAATCAGTTCTTTTAGGATTAACAGTCTTCTCTAAAATTCTTTTAATTTCTTTATTTAATACTTCAGCCATTCCACTTATTTGTGGGTGATATGCAGTTGCAATTCTGTGTTTGATTCCAAACTTTTCCAATAATGATTGAATTCTTATATTTCTAAAATGACTTCCACCATCTGTGATAATTACCTTAGGCATTCCAAATCTTGAAAAAATCATCTTCTTTAAAAATTTTGAAACACTTTTGGAATCACAACTTAGGTAAAGCTACGACTTCAATCCACTTTGAAACATAATCAACCACTAATAAAATATAAATCTTTCCAGATGATGGTACAAATGGTCCCATAAAGTCTAAACCCCATATATCGAAAATTTCAACTTCCAATATATAGTTTAAAGGCATTTCATCTTTCTTGGATATATTTCCCATCATATGACATCGATCACATGTTTTCACATAATGTCTCACATCTTTAAATAAGGTAGGCCAATAAAATCCTGAATTTAAAATTTTAAATGCAATTTTATCTACTCCAAAGTGTCCTCCAAATTCGGAATCATGAAATTTTTAAATAATAGCATAAGTTTCTTCATAAGGTACGCATCTACGAATTACATAATCTCTTCCTAATTTAAATAAATGAGGATCTTCTCAAATATAAAATTTAGCATCATTTTTAAATTTCTTAATAAATTTGTTATCCAATCCATAAGGTAAAATATTGCCAACTAAAGAGTTAACTATATCTTCATACCAAGGTGTTTGGTATTCTTGAATAACATACAGATGTTCATCAGGAAATTTCTCATTTATATTTTCTTCAGTAATAACATCATTCTTAATTCTAGATAAATGATCAGCAATTTGGTTGTCCGTTCCTTTTCTATCCACTATTTGAAAATCAAATTCTTGTAGAAGTAAAATCCATCTTATCAGTCTAGGTTTAGCATCTTTTTTCGTCATTAAATATCTAATAGTGGAATGATCAGTATGAACTATGCATTTGGTACCAAGAAGATAAGGTCTAAATTTATCAAAGACATATACTATAGCTAAAAGCTCTTTCTCAGTAGTAGTGTAATTTCTTTGAGTTTCAGTAAGAGTTTTACTAGAATAATATATAACTTTGAAAACTTTCTCATATTTTTGTCCCAATACAGCTCCAATTGCAAAATCACTTGCATCGCACATTAATTCAAAAGGTTTATTCCAATTAGGTGCAATAATTATAGGTGCAATTATTAATTTGTCTTTTAAAATATTGAAAGCATTAATACAGTCTTCATTAAATTCAAATTTAGCTTCTTTTTCCAATAAATGGCAAAGAGGTTTAGCAATTTTAGAAAAATCATTTATATATCTTCTATAAAATCCAACATGACCTAGAAAACTTCTCACATCAATAATGAATAGTAGGGGTCATAGCTTCAAAGAATAATTTTTACTTTTGCTTCGATCAACTTCCATCCCTTTTGTGAAACTTTATGACTAAGTACAATGCCTTCTCGTGACCATAAATCGACATTTTTCCCGCTAAGAACTAAATTTGTTTCTTCACATCTTTTCAAAACTTTAGAAATATTTTCCAAACAAGACTCAAAAGAAGTTCCAAAAACTAAAAAATCGTCCATGAATACTTCAATTCCTTTGTCAATCAAATCACAAAATATTGACATCATACATCTTTGAAAAGTTGTAGGTGCATTACACAAACCAAAAAGCATTCTTCTAAAGGCAAATGTTCCATAAGGACTTGTAAATGTTGTTTTCTCTTGGTCCTCAGGAGCAATAAGTAATTGATGATAACCAGAATATCCATCTAGAAAACAGAAATATGAGTTTCCAGCTAGTTTGTCAATCATTTGATCCAAGAAAGTTAAAGGAAAATGATCCTTTCTAGTGGCGTCATTTAACTTCTGATAATCAATGCGCATTTTTCATCCAGTAACTTGTCTTGTAGGAATTAGTTCATTTTTATCATTGACAATGACAGTTACTCCTCCTTTCTTCGGAACACAATGAATAGGACTTACCCATTGGCTATCTGAAATAGGATAAATAATTCCAGCATCTAACCATTTTAAAATTTCTTTTTTAACAACCTCTTCATGATAGGATTTAATCTTCTTTGCAGTTCAATAGTGGGTTTAAAATTTTCTTCCATTAAAATTCTATGCATACAAATGGAAGGGCTTATTCCTTTTATATCAGCAATAATCCAACCAAAAGCTTTTTTTAAAATTCTTTAACACTCCTATTAATTTTTCTTCTTGATCAAAACTTAGCTCAGAAGAAATAATAACAAGTAAAGTTAATGAATTTCCAAGAAATGCATACTTTAAATGCGAAGGTAACATTTTTAATTCCAGTTCAAGGGCTTTTTTAATTGAGGGTAAAAGTATATCATTTTGAGTTATGTCTAAAGTTTCCCAGTTATCTTTAATATTATGAGTTTCTTTAAGTAATTCATCTTCTTTTAGTTCTTCATTTTCATCGGTTAAAAATTTAATTTCTTCTTCGTGAATGATTTTACATTTTTCTCGATAGTGTTTTTCAATTATAAAATCAAAAATATCCATTCGATAACATTTTTCTTTGTCAGTGTACTTCATCGATTTAAGAACATTGAATTTAATCTCTTGATCATTAACTCTCATAGTTAATTCTCCTTTTTGTACATCAATCATAGCTCGTCCGGTAGCTAGAAAAGGTCTCCTAAAAATAATTGGTATTTCTTTATCTTCTTCCATATCAAGCACAATGAAATCTACAGGGAAGATAAATTTATCTACTTTAACAAGTACATCCTCAATAACTCCTTTAGGGTAAGTGATAGATCTATCAGCTAACTGAAGGGTTACAGTGGTAGGAGTAATCTCTCCTAAATTCAACCTTCGATAAATAGAAAATGACATGAGATTAATACTTGCTCCTAAATCATACAAAGCTTTTCCACAAAATTTTTCTCTAATAGCACAAGGTATAGTAAAACTTCCAGGATCTTTAAGTTTCTGAGGTAATTTATTTTGAATTATTGCACTACATTCTTCACTTAGTGCAATAGTTTTAAAAGCTTCAAATTTTCATTTCTTACTTAATATATCCTTCATAAATTTTACAAAAGTTGGCATCTATTCCAAGGCTTCAGCAAAAGACATATTTATAGTAAGTTACTTAAAAATTTCAAAGAACTTAGAAAATTGATGATCAAGTTTCTGCTGTTTTAATCTTTGAGGAAAGGTGGTGGTGGTTTTTCAACTTCCACATTAATAGAAATATTATTTTGATCTTGATTAGGAGAAGGAGTTTCTTTAGGTTTTTCAATCTCTTCAACCTCAATCTCTTTTTCAATTTCATTCTGCATTCTTTCTTTTAATTCCTTTCCACTTCTAAGTTGTACAGCTTTAACATGTTCATGTTCTTTTCCAATTTCTTTTGGATTAATTTCAACATTACTAGGAAGTGTTCATGGAGGTCTGTAATTAAATAAATTAGCGATTTGTCCCATTTGATTCTCAATATTACGAATAGCAGTATTTTGATTTTGTAATTGATTACTCATTTGTAAAATTAATTCTTCCATTGATAACTTTTTCTGTTGATTATTAAATCCAGGTGGTTTATAATTTGAATTTATTTGATTATTCCAATTTCCAGTTGGATGGGATTGATTATTACCTCATTGTTGTTGTTGATTATTCCAGTTAAAATTAGGGTGATTTTTCCATCCAGGATTATAATAGTTTGAGTACGGATTATTTTTACTAGCAATAGCTTGTAAAGTTTCAATAGTTTGATAATTTTCAATTTTAGATGATTTGTTATGTGATATGTTGATGGAAAAATTATCTAATTTCTTAGATATTGCTGCTACTTGTGAAGCTAAGATAGAAAAGGTTTTGTTATCTTGAATACTTGACATTCTTTTAGGATTAATCCTTTTAGAAGGCCATTGAAAATTATTATTAGTCATTTCTTCAATTAAAGTATAAGCTTCTTCAAATGATTTAAACATTAAAGAACCTCCAGCAGCAGCATCAGTAATTGATTTTAGTGATCCAATTAAACCATTATAAAATGTTTGAATAATTAACCAATCAGGTAAAGCATGATGAGGACATTTTTTTAATAGTTCTTTAAATCTTTCCCAAGTTTCATAAATTATCTCCCCGTCAAATTGACTAAATGAAGTAATATCATTTCTTAATTTAGCAGTTTTAGGAGGAAAATATTTAGCAAGGAATTTTTGTGTCATTTCAGCCCATGTTTTAATAGAACCTGTTGCTAATGAGTTCAACCACATCTTTGCTTTATCTCTTAAAGAAAAAGAAAAGAGTCTAAGTCTAATAGCATCATCAGAAATATTGTTATATTTAAAGGTAGCACAAAGTTCTAAAAAACTAGCAAGGGGTAAATTTGGATCCTCATTTGGTGTTCCACTAAATTGATTATTTTGAACCATTTGAATGATAGATGGTTTAAGCTCAAAAGAATTAGCATCTACAGTAGGTATTTGAATACTACTATGAAGTTCATCAATCGTAGGGTTAGCATAATCCCTTAATGGTTTGTAAACATTTTGTTCATTAATTTCAATTGGATTTTGTAAATTGTTATGTAAAATAGCCATCTCTTGGTTTTTTTGAGTTTGTTTTCCTTTTTAAATTCTTTTAATAGTTCTTTCTAATTCAGAATCTAAAGGTAAAAATCCTTCAGATCCAGTACTACGCATAAAAAGTAAATTAACAAGAAATAAAATCTCTACTTATAAAAAAAAATTATTTTATTTTATATATATATATAAATATATATATATATATATATATATATATTTGGTATTTTATATTTTTGACAAAAAAAGAAATTGAATAAAATAAAAATATTTAAAATCTACTTCGCTTTTCCCGGCAATGGCGCTAAAAACTTGACCCAATGCTATATATATGCGTACTAAAAATTCAATCCCCGCAACGGTGCAAAAACTTGACTCGCAATCTGCTGATGATAAATATAATAATTAATGCTTTCAAATATATGTAATAGATAATAATAGAAACTAGTGTATACAAATATAATTTTATTGAAAATATTTTACACACTAGGGGTACTACGCAAGTATACGTATCGTATCAAGTAATATAGGGCTTTGAAACAAAGACCCCAATACCGATCCCAAGAGGAGTGAGTTATGGATTTTTAAATATTTTAATTTTATTTTTATGTATTTCTTTTATAGTTTATAAATTTGATATTTTTAATTTACTAGATGCAATAATAAAGCAGTAATGAAAGATGCAATAATAAAGCAATAATGAAATGATTGGTGTAATTAGAATAAGAACACAACTTTCTTCCTTTCAATTAATCTAAGATTTTCTATGATGATGATAATATTCGTGGAGAATATAAATTTATGGTATTGTTCCAAATAGAAGCATTCGTATTCTTTACCCTTTGATCCAGGTGTAACGAACATTGGCTAGCCTATAGATCAGGTCCGGATGTATTGTTAGTAGAATGGGTTAATCTAGGCTCACACTACTAGATGTACAAGGGTGGCTATGGTTGGCCCTACTAGTGACCATTTCCTTCTCTATAAACCAAATCATAAGAATTTAGTCTGTCACTCTAAAAACTTATTAATTTTATGCCCATTATATAATATATTCCTATTTATTTACACTTCACCTTGAATAACCCGCACAAGGCCTTCGACTACTCAATGATTCATGTGATATCTACTAGTTAAGAATTCATCTCCTTCTAGGTATCAAAACTCTTCAACAGATTTTAACAATACAAGTGATCAATTTGTAAAGTAAATGAAGATTAGGTATTAATATCATCACAATGTTTTAAAATATAAATAGTTTTTCATTTTCCATCAAATTTTATATTATCTTATTTATCTTTTCATAATTGAAAGGAGAAAGTAAACTAACTACTCAGAACACATTGAATTTAAACAACAAAATATGATAATAAAACTTTGAATAAAATTACAAGTACTTATCTCAAGTGTTTCTCCTATTGTACCTCTGAATTCTTCTTACTCCAAAGCAAATAAACTTCAAAAGCACCAACTCTTTAAACTCTCAATACACACTCTAAATAAACATACTAATTAATAAAAGTGGCCCTAAAGTATTTCACTAATTCTCCCTCTAGATGGGGCTCTAGATAGGGGGGGCGATTTTTTCTGAAGGAGTACCCTCCTATTTATAGGCTTCAAGGGTTGTCTCAAGGCACCTCTTCAAAATGAGTCCACATTCAATGAATCTTCTAGAAGGTGTGTCTGGCGCCTGGGCGTCGGAATCTGGCGCCCAGGCGCTGAACTCTGCGTTCAGTTCTTCGCACCTCCTCACTTTGGATAGCACCTCTTCGCGATTAAAACTGTTTCTAAGCGTCCAAATACATTGTATCACATGTCCTATAAACCAGGAACAACTGCCAGTCTTCTAGAAGGTCCAATAACCGCTAACACTGTTAAAATAACCGTCCAAAAGTAGGCAAAAATCTTGACAAATCTCGTATCGACCTGGTGCTTAGGCGCCAGATTCTGGCGCCTAGGCGCCAGACCAATAATTTTTTACAATTTTGCATTTTGGATCCATTTTTGCTCCTTTTTGCGCCTTTTTGCTCCTTCTTCACATTTTTTTCTTCTTGAACATTTTTCCATCACCTATATCCAAAAACACAAAAATACTATTCATTAAAGCATAATATCCTTAAAAATTTGATAAAAATCAAGGCATAATAATGGGTGTTTTTTTCATGGATCAGGTACCAAGAAGATAAGGTCTAAATTTATCAAAGGCATATACTATAGCTAAAAGCTCTTTCTCAATAGTAGTGTAATTTCTTTGAGTTTCAGTAAGAGTTTTACTAGCATAATATATAACTTTGAAAATTTTCTCATATTTTTGTCTCAATACAGCTCCAATTGCAAAATCACTTGCATCGCACATTAATTCAAAAGGTTTATTCCAATTAGGTGCAATAATTATAGGAGCAGTAATTAATTTGTCTTTTAAAATATTGAAAGCATTAACATAGTCCTCATTAAATTTAAATTTGGCTTCTTTTTCCAATAAATGACAAAGAGGTTTAGCAATTTTAGAAAAATCCTTTATATATCTTCTATAAAATCCAGTATGACCTAGAAAACTTCTCACATCAGTAACAATAGTCGGGGGTTGCAAATCAGCAATAATTTTTACTTTTGCTTAATCAACTTTCGTCCCTTTTTGTGAAACTTTATGACCAAGTACAATGCCTTCTGTGATCATAAATTGACATTTTTCTCAGTTAAGAACTAAATTTGTTTCTTCACATCTTTTCAAAACTTTGGAAATATTTTCTAAACAAGACTCAAAAGAAGTTCCAAAAACTAAAACATCGTCCATGAATACTTCAATTCCTTTGTCAATCAAATCACAAAATACTGACATCATACATCTTTAAAAAGTTGCAGGTTACATAAACCAAAAGACATTCTTCTAAAGGCAAATGTTCCATAAGGACTTGTAAATGTTGTTTTCTCTTGGTCCTCGGGAGCAATAAGTAATCGATGATAACCGAAATATCCATCCAAAAAATAGAAATATGAGTGTCCAGCTAATTTGTCAAGCATTTGATCCAAGAAAGGTAAAGGAAAATGATCCTTTCTAGTGGTGTCATTTAACTTCCGATAATCAATGCAAATTCATCATCCAGTAACTTGTCTTGTAGGAATTAGTTCATTTTTATCATTGACAGTGACAGTTACTCCTCCTTTCTTCGAAACACAATGATAGGACTTACCCATTGGCTATCCAAAATAGGATAAATAATTCCAACATCTAACCATTTTAAAAATTCTTTTTTAACAACCTCTTTCATGATAGGATTTAATCTTCTTTGCGGTTCAATAGTAGGTTTAAAATTTTCTTCCATTAAAATTCTATGCATACAAATGGAAGGGCTTATTCCTCTTATATCAGCAATAGTCCAACCAAAATCTTTTTTATAATTCTTTAACACTCCTATTAATTTTTCTTCTTGATCTAAACTTAGCTCAGAAGAAATAATAACAGGTAAAGTTAATGAATTTCCAAGAAATACATACTTTAAATGTGAAGGTAACATTTTTAATTCCAGTTCAGGGGCTTTTTTAATTGAGGGTAAAAGTATATCATTTTGAGTTATGTCTAAAGTTTCCTAGTTATCTTTAATATAATGAGTTTCTTTAAGTAATTCATCTTCTTTTAGTTCTTCATTTTCATCAGTTAAAAATTTAATTTCTTCTTCAGGAATGATTTTACATTTTTGTTAATAGTGTTTTTCAATTATAAAAAAAAATATCCATTCGATAACATTTTTCTTTGTCAGGGTACTTCATCGATTTAAGAACATTGAATTTAATCTCTTGATCATTATCTTTCATAGTTAATTCTCCTTTTTGCACATCAATCATAGCTCGTCTGGTAACTAGAAAAGGTCTCCCTAAAACAATTGCTATTTCTTTATCTTATTCCATATCAAGCACAATGAAATCCACAGGGAAGATAAATTTATCTACTTTAACAAGTACATCCTCTATAACTCCTTTAGGGGGGTAAGTGATAGATCTATCAACTAACTGAAGGGTTACAGTGGTGGGAGTAATCTCTCCTAAATTCAACCTTTCGATAAATAGAAAATGGCATGAGATTAATACTTGCTCCTAAATCACACAAAGCTTTTCCACAAAATTTTTCTCCAATAGCACAAGGTATAGTAAAACTTCCAGGATCTTTAAGTTTCTGAGGTAATTTCTTTTGAATTATTGCACTACATTCTTTACTTAGTGCAACAGTTTCAAAAGCATCAAATTTTTGTTTCTTACTTAATATATCCTTCATAAATTTGCATAAGTTTGCATCTGTTCCAAGGCTTCAGCAAAGGGTATATTTATAGTGAGTTTCTTAAAAATTTCAAAGAACTTGAAAAATTGATGATCAAGCTTCTGTTGTTTTAATCTTTGAGGAAAAGGTGGTGGTGGTTTTTCAACTTCCACATTAATAGAAATATTAGTTTGATCTTGATTAGGAGAAGGAGTTTCTTTAGGTTTTTCAATCACTTCAACCTCAATCTCTTTTTCAATTTCATTATGCATTCTTTCTTTTAATTCCTTTCCACTCCTAAGTTGTACAGTTTTAACATGTTCATGTTCTTTTCCAGTTTCTTTTGGATTAACTTTAACATTATTAGGAAGTGTTCCTGGAGGTCTGTAATTAATTTAATTAGCGATTTTTCCCATTTGATTCTCAATATTACGAATAACAGTATTTTGATTTTGTAATTGATTACTTATTTGTAAAATTAATTCTTCTATTGATATCTTTTTCTATTGATTATTAAATCTAGGTGGTTTATAATTTGAATTTACTTGATTATTCCAATTTCCAGTAGGATGGGATTGATTATTACCCCACTGTTGTTGTTGATTATTCCAGTTAAAATTAGGGTGATTTTTCCATCCAGGATTATAATAGTATGAATACGGATTATTTTTACTAGCAATAGCTTGTAAAGTTTCAATAGTTTGAGAATCATCAATATTTGATGAGTTGTTATGTGATATGTTGATGGCAAAATTATCTAATTTCTTAGATATTGCAGCTACTTGTGAAGCTAAGATAGAAAAGGATTCGTTATCTTGAATACTTGACATTCTTTTAGGATTAATCCTTTCAAAAGGCCATTGAAAATTATTATTAGCCATTTCTTCAATTAAAGTATAAGCTTCTTCAAATGATTTAGACATTAAAGAACCTCCAGTAGCAGCATCAATAATTGATTTTAGTGATCCAATTAAACCATTATAAAATGTTTGAATAATTAACCAATCACATAAAGCATGATGAGGACATTTTCTTAATAGTTCTTTAAATCTTTCCCAAGTTTCATAAATTGTCTCCCCGTCAAATTGACTAAATGAAGTAATATCATTTCTTAATTTAGCAGTTTTAGAAGGAGGAATATATTTAGCAAGGAATTTTTGTGTCATTTGAGCCCATGTTTTAATAGAACCTATTGCTAATGAGTTCAACCACATCTTTGCTTTATCTCTTAAAGAAAAAAGAAAGAGTCTAAGTCTAATAGCATCATCAGAAACATTGTTATATTTAAAGGTAGCACAAAGTTCCAAAAAAACTAGCAAGGTGTAAATTTGGATCCTCATTAGGTGTTCCTCCAAATTGATTATTTTGAACCATTTGAATAATAGATGGTTTAAGCTCAAAAGAATTAGCATCTACAGTAGGTATTTAAATACTTTTATGAAGTTCATCAACTGTAGGGTTAGCATAATCCCTTAATGGTTTGTAAACATTTTGTTCATTGATTTCAATTGGATTTTGTAAATTGTTATGCAAATTAGCCATCTCTTTAATTTTTTTAGTTTGTTTTCCTTTTTTTAATTCTTTTAATAGTTCTTTCTAATTCATAATCTAAAGGTAATAATCCTTCAGATCCAGCACTACGCATAAAAAGTAAATTAACAAGAAATAAAATCTATACTTATAAAAAAAATTATTTTATTTTATATATTTTTTTTGGTATTTTATATTTTTGACAATAAAAGAAAATGAATAAAATAAAATTATTTAAAATCTACTCCGCTCCTCCAAGGGCAACGGCGCCAAAAACTTGACCCAATGCTATATATATGCGTACTAAAAATTCAATCCCCGGCAACGGCGCCAAAAACTTGACCCGCAATCCGCTGATGACAAATATAATAATTAATGCTTTCAAATATATGTAATAGATAATAATAGCAACTAGTGTATACAAATATAATTTATTAAAAATATTTTACACACTAGGGGTACTACGCAAGTATACGTATCGTATAAAGTAATATAGAGCTTTGAAACAAAGACCCCAGTATCAATCCCACGAGGAGTGAGTTATGGATTTTTAAATATTTTATTTTTATTTTTATGTATTTCTTTTATAGTTTATAAATTTGATATTTTTAATTTACTAGATGCAATAATAAAGCAAGTAATGAAATGATTGGTGTAAATAAGCAATAAGAACACAACTTTCTTCCTTTCAATTAATCTAAGATTTTCTAAGATAATGATAATATTCGTGGAGAATATAAATTTATGGTATTGTGCCAAATAGAAGCATTCATATTCTTTACCCTTTGATCCGAGTGTAACAAACATTGGCTAGCCTATAGATCAGGTCCGGATGTATTGTTAGTAGAATGGGTTAATATAGGCTCACACTACTAGATGTCCAAGGGTGGCTATGGTTGGCCCTACTAGTGACCCTTTCCTTCTCTATAAACTAAATCATAAGAATTTAGTCTGTCACTCTAGAAACTTAGTAATTCTATGCCCATTATATAATATCTTCCTATTTATTTGCACTTCACCTTGAATAACCTAAGGATTCATGTGATATATACTAGTGAAGAATTCATCTCCTTCTAGGTATCAAAACTCTTCAACATATTTTAACAATACAAGTGATCAATTTGTAAAGTAAATGAAGATCTGGTATTAATATCATCACAATGTTTTAAAATATAAATAGTTTTTAATTTTCCATCAAATTTTAGATTATCTTATTTATCTTTTCATAATTGAAAGGAGAAAGTAAACTAACTACTCATAACACTTTGAATTTAAACAATAAAACATGATAATAAAACTTTGAATAAAATTACAAATACTTATCTCAAGTGTTTCTCCTACTGAACCTATGAATTCTTCTGAATCCAAAGTAAATAAACTTCAAAAGCACCAACTCTTTAAAATCTCAATACACACTCAAAATAAACTCACTAAGTAATAAAAGTGGCCCGAAAGTATTTCTCTAATTCTCCCTCTAGATGAGGCTCTAGATAGGGGGATGTATGGGGACCTTTTTGTCTGAAGGAGTACCCTCCTATTTATAGGCTTCAAGGGTTGCCTTGAGGCACCTCTTCAAAATGTGTCCACATTCAATGAATCTTCTAGAAAGTGTGTCTGGCGCCTAGGCACCGGAATTTGGCGCCTAGGCACCGGACACTGGTGCCTAGGCGCCGGACTCTGCTTCCAGTTCTTCGCACCTCTTCACTTTGGATCGCACCTCTTAGCGATTAAAACTGTTTCCAAGCCTCTAAATACATTGTATCACATGTCCTATAAACCAAGAACAACTGCCAGTCTTCTAGAAGATCCAATAACCGCTAACACCGTCAAAATAACCGTCCAAAAGTCGTCAAAAATCTTGACAGATCCCGTATCAACCTGGCGCTTAGGCGCCGGATTCTGGCGCCTAGGCGCCAGACCAATAATTTTGACAGTTTTGCATTTTGGCTCCATTTTTGCTCCTTTTTGCTCCTTTTTCACTTTTTTTCTTCTTGAACATTTTTCCATCACCTATATCCAAAAACACAAAAATACCTTTCATTAAAACATAATATCCTTCAAAATTTTATAAAAATCAAGGCATAAAAATGGGTATTTTTTTCATGGATCAGTAGGTATCTTTTTCTGAATAGAATTTGTGATCTAAAAACCTTGTTATCTTTTAAATTTCAAAAATTTTCCCCTTAGGATCAATAATTCAGGGCTTAATTAAAAAGTCCTATATTACTTGTTAACGATACGTATATATGCATAGAATCCCTAAATTTAAATATCACTATTACATTCTTATTTACATCTGAATCAAGTTTTTGGTATTATTGTAATGAAGAAAATTTTGTATTAAAAATATAAGTATAATCTGATTACCACAAGTATAAAGTAAAAAGAATTGGGATTAGGGCTCTTGCCCAAGCCTTCTTCTTCTTCTCCAAGCCTTCTTATCCTCTTTCAATTAGTTCAAGAGAGACTTTTAAAAACATTTCCAAGCCTTATTTATAAATTCCCAAGAGGTGCTTAAGTGTCTCTTCAAAGTGTCGATATTCAATGAATCTTCCAAAGAATGCCTCAAGTGCCTATTCGAAAGTCTTCAAAAACCTTCTTTAACTGGCCCAAATCCATCTCCAAAGTCCCTTTTATCATTTCCAAAAAATTTCCCCAGAGACACACAAAGCACTGCTTCAAAAATTGTCTAAATTCGATGTACATTCTAGAAGATATGTTGAAAACTGTCTCCAGCGCTTAAGCACCCTCCTCTTTATCTGGTGTCACCTAAGCGCCATGTTTGGGCACTTAAGTGCCTGTGCTAGGTTTCGGACCTATGTCTCTGGTGTGTCCCAGTTCAACCCGGTTTGCTCAGTTTTAGTCCATTTTATTTCTTTTATCCAATCACTCTAAAATCTTCAATTTGATGTACCTACAACCAAAAATACAAGAAATCATACATTTAGGTGCGATATCATTATAAAAGCATGAAAAATAGTACATTTTTAGGCACATCAAAATCCTCCAAACTTAAACATTACTTGTCCTCATGTAATACTATACTTTTAAAATAATTTATGTAGATTAGAGTTAATGCAGCAGCAGCAATAGTCGCAACAGCGATACCCGAGGTCAGATGGTCAAGGTTTTCTCTCTATAATTGTTAAAATTTTGTTCTAAAAATTTGATAGTTAAAATTAGAAAAACTTTAGTGAATCAGACTAGCCCAGAACCTAAATATTTATCATAAAACTTGGGAATTTATTTTCCTATCTAATTCATAAATATATGAAGATTTTTCAAACTTCAGATTTTATGAACTTTACGTTCCAGACTTAAGAACACTCTTAAAAATAATTTTTGCTAATATAAGTATAAAAAATAAGCTTCAGATTGTTTTAAGTTCTTTACTCTAGAAAGACTCAAGTGAAACTAATTTTTGATTAGGACCTCTCCTCAAGCTTCTCCTCACTTTTTTTTTGCATTATCTTCTTCCTTTTCAGGATCATTTTGATCCATTTTTTTTCTTTTCCACTCATTTATTTTCTTTTTTTATATGTTAGGATTACAATATTTGGAGAAGTCCTTAAATAATTTTGAATTTCACTGTCCTCCTCTAAAGTTAAAGTTTATTACTTTTCTTCACTTGAAAGGATGTATTTTTTTTAAAATACTTTTTAAAAGAGCCTTAAATGTTTGAAAAAAAATTCTAAGAATCCTTAATTTTTCAAAAATACAATTCTTCTTACTAAAGATAATTATTCATTTTCCCAAGTTCTTCACTAAATATCCTTAACTCTAGGTTCACCCTAAAAATATCAACTAAGTTTTCATACTCCATTTCTATACTTAAAATTCTAACAACCTTAAGGTGACTCCACATAATAATAATCATTAGAAATAAGATACAAATTTATTTGTAAAACTTTTGAAAACAAGTAAGATTTAAATTTGAATCATTTTTCTTTTTCCCCCCAAACTTAAGCTCAAACATGTGTAACAATGAAGAAAAATATGGAGCAGGAAAAGAACACTTTTACAATTTACCACACATTCTAAAAGAATATCAACAAATAAAACATGATAGAATATTGTACTAGAAAAAAATTTAGCCTGAGTAGGCTTGACATAACACTATAAATAAATTTTAAATAGTAGAACATGTACGAACTGAAGAATAAATAGGAACAAATTTTAAACTTTATAAAGAAATTGCTGGATGTTAATAAGTTTAAAATATTGAGATAATTTTTGTCATCTCCAATGACACATTCAACATGACTCACAAACATAGACACACAAACTCCAATACATAGACTCACGGATTCATAAACAAACTACAACTGAGGTTAATTTAATCTCCTTTCTACCACATTTCCCCTCCTTACTTTCAATTTCTAACAGAAGAAATTACACTAATAACATGGGTGTATTATAAAACTTTATATGATTAACACCCATGGACCAGAATTCCCTCATTTGTTGCCAATTTCAAGGTTACTCTAAGTCTAAGGTATACACAATCTGGTAAATAAAAATAGTGTAGTTCCTCCATATGTTGTTCACTAAGTAAGTTCATGACCTTACTCAGTGAAGACAAAGTCAGATAAAGGAAGTAATAATGTTGACATGGAGTGGTCCAAGTCCAAACTCTACATGCTTCAAGCTAATGCTCAGCTCTGGTTGAGAACTAAGTCGTAACAGACTCGTCAACCTGCTACTACAAAAAGTCATATACAAATCTAGTCATGACGAAGGAATTACCTCACAACATTAATCTAATCCACTCTTACACATTAAACACGGATCAAAGTGCAACATCTCACTATTATCCAATCCAACATAACAACAATCACACAAAACAGTTAACAAAGATAACCATGAGTTGCCTCTCACGAAGCACTTGGTTTAACATCGATGACCCAATGTATCCAATGTTTACTCTGTTGCCCCAACATCAGAATCTTATTCATTTTGCTTGTATACCATAAAATATGCCATTCACAGATTTTTAATAACTCTTTCTTAGAAGATATTTTACTGATTTTATCATTCAATTCAGGTGGTTCTTAGGATTGAGCCAAATTTGAAGATATAAAAACTAGTGGTGTAGATGAATTCCTTAAATAGGTAGACCTTAAAATTGAATGGGGTACACTCATCTTAAGTTCATGAGATTTTTCAACAGATGGAATTAAAAGTTTACTATTTTTGGTAGCGTTCATCATTTCACACCTCTCATACATTCTTCTTTTAATAACGTTTTCAACTCATCATGAAAGTCCATTTCAATCTCATATGTTAACTTGCTCTCAAAAATTTCTAGGAAATGGTCTTTACTTAGATAATCAATTTCATCCATGAAATAACAATCTTATTTTTCTCTCAGCAAGATATTTCATAATCTTTAACACATCAAAAGTGACTTCCTGGTTATTAATATTCATAGTCAACTCTCTTTTTTGAACATCTATCATAACTTGTCCAGTAACAAGGAAATGTTTCCCTAAAATAATTGGATTTTCTTTATCTTCCTCCATATCTAGTATAATAAAGTCCATAGTAAAGATAAATTTATCCACTTTAACAAGCACGTCTTCTATAACCCATTTTGGATAAACGATAGATCAATCAGCTAACTGAAGGATTACAGTAAAGGGAGAAATTTCAGCTTAACCTAACCTCCTAAATATAGATAAAGGCATCACATTAACATGCTCTCCTAAATTACATAAATCTTTTCATATAATCTTTCTCCAATTGCACAAGGAATTGTTAAGCTACAAGGATCTTTAAGTTTATGAGGTAGCTTTTTCTGAAGTATAGCGCTGTACTGCTCACTTAGTGCAACTATGTCATAATCCCCAAATTTCCTATTCTTTTTTAATATCTCTTTCATAAACTTTGCATAACTTGGCATCTGTTCCAAAGCTTCAGTGAAAGAAATAGTTTTCGTTAATTTCTTAATTAGTTCCATGAACTTTAAAAATTGTTTATCCAACTCATGTTGTCTAAGTCTTTGAGGAAATGGAGGTGGTGGTCTTTCTAAATTGATTTTAGTTGGAGATATTAATTTTTCTAGATCCTTAGAAACATGTTCTTCAGGTCTTTTAGTTTCATTTTTTCTCTCACAACTTCTTTCTCTTTTCTAACCACATCCTCTATCTCTCTTCTACTTCTAATTAGACAGCTTCTACTTGTTCATTATTATTCTCTTTAGGGTTGATCTCAGTGTTGCTAGGAAGTGTTCAATTGGTTCTATCACTAAGTGAATGAGCAATTTGTCCCTGTTGATTCTCTATTTTTCTATTCGCAACATTTTGACTTTGCAACTAGTTTCCCATTTACAATATCACTTCTTCTATAGACATCTTCTTATCTTCAATTTTTTTATAATTGTTAGAGTCTGGTGGGTATGAAGATCTATAGTTTGTGTTCCCCTAATTATTCCAACTTTGATTAGGATTTGCATGATTATTTTCTCATTATTGGTTTCCACCCCCAATAGTATGACTCTTGTTAAATCTAGGATGGTTCTTCTAATTTGAGTTGTAAAAGTTAGAATACTATTCTTTATGGTATTTATAGTCTTCTATGATAAGTTAGAATCAATCATATGCCCTAATGAACTTTCCTCACTTACTGGAATAAATTGAGGCTGGTTCATTCCAACTTTGTCCAACTTCCTTGATAGTGCAGCAACCTGAGATGCAAGAATTGCAATTGCATATGTATCATGAACACTGGCTAAATTTTTAGTATTTAACATTGCATAGGGCCATTGAAATTCATTTGTAGCAATTTATTCAATTAACGCATACGCTTCATCAAATGATTTTGACATTAATGATTCACCAGTGGCAACATCAATTTTAGACCTAAAAAATCCTAGTAAACCATTGTAAAAAATTTTGAATGATAAAACAATCAGGCAAAGCATGGTGTGCACACTTTCATAGGAGTTCCTTAAATCTTTCTCAGGCTTCATATATTGATTCCCCTTTATACTGACAAAATAAGATATTATTGTTTCTAAGTTTACTAGTCATTGAAGGTGGAAAATACTTAGCTAGGAATTTCGGAGTTAACTCCTCCTAATTTTTAATAGAGTCGGGTGCTAAAGAGTATAACCAAATTTTAGCCTTATCCCTTAGTGAGACAAGAAAAAGCCTTTGTCTAACAGCATCGTCTGACATGATGTTATAACGAAATGCAGCACAAAGTTCTACAAACTTAATAAGTGTAAATGGGGATCCTCTGAATGAGTTCCCCTAAATTGGTTGTTCTGCGGCAGTTGGATAATCACTGGATTTATTGCAAACGAGTCATCTTCTACAACATGGGTTTGTATACTTGAGTGAATTTCATCTGTCGTAGGATTTACATAATCTCTCAATGATTTATGATGATTTTCTAAGTTATTATTTTGAGTGTTTTCCATTTCCATTTCTAGTATTTCAAGTCCTTTCTATTTTTTAAATTTTTTCCTTGTTTTAACTCGGGATCATAAGGCACAGGTCTTACAAATTCTTTATTTTGCATACTCAACACAACAAAAAATACATTAACAATTAAACAAATAAAATAAAAAATATATTCAACACAACAAAACATTTTCACAATCACCGTGTTTTTCACAAAAATAGTTTTTTTCACAAAACTTTTTCATAGGAAGAAAATACTTTTCACACAAAAACACTTTTTACGACACTACAGTTTCCCAAGTCTAAGCATAATTACTTCAACTATAATTCTTCTAAAAGTCAAGATTAAGTGTTGCGATTCCCAGACAACGGAGCCAAAAACTTGATCCCTATATTTTTATATGTAAGGATTTATGAACTTAACATACTACTTAAAGATTTTAATCCCCGACAACGACGCCAGAAACTTGATCCCAAACAAAAGTAAGATTTCAATTATATCTTTAATTAGTAGAGATTTTATGCAAGTATACGTATCGTTATCATGTAATATAGAGCTTTCTGATTAAGCCTCGGATATCAATCCTGCGGAGATCGAGGTTAATCAATGCAGCTTTCAAAAGACATTCTAGTCAACAATAACACGCCCTAACATGGAAGGTAGATAAATCTTTGGTTTTGATTATATCCTAAAATTATCACTAACAATACTACTTCTACTCTTAAACTAAAATATTTAGTGAGAATCAAAAAGTGAGGTTAATATATTAAAATTATCATTCCACATGCAATGAAATTAGTGACATGTGTAAAAATAAAATAAGTAGTGAGAGAGATTGTGAAAAATAAGAGAAATTATATCTTTTACCCTCGGTCAAGTGATATAAAAAACATTGGCTAATTCATAATTTAAAAACTCTAAAGACTTGTTAGGTAGGGGAGATACTAGCTCTCACTCTAGAGTCCCCTCGTCCCCTCACCTGAGGCTAACATCTAGAATTAAAACCTAAAACTAAGAACCAAATTGGGGGCTTTAGCATGTCACTCTAAAGTCCTCTAATTCTATACCCATCAATGATTATTTTCCTATTTATTTTCACTCAACCATACGGACTACATTCTCATCCATATAATCTCATGTGATTCTACCACAGTTGATTGAGACAACATCATTATGGATGTATGTTCTCACAATGGATTTTAACATACAAGTTGTCAATTTTACATGTAAATGAAGAACAAAGTAAAAAAATAATAATATATTATTACTCTAATCAATTCTATATCCTACACATGCATAATAATTCATTATAAGAGGAAAGAGTACAGAAAACAACAAGAACATTTCATTGAACAAGACTTTGAAACCATTCAAACAAAGTACTATATTTAAATCAACATACAATAAAAATACTTAATTTTGATGGAAATCAAACTCTTCTTGTATTGCAAAAGCAATCTCCTTACAATCCTCCCCAAGAAAAAAGTGAAAAGAAAAGAAGAAATCTCTCACACTCTCTCTTTCTCTCTCACCTTGTCGCCCCACTCGGGGCTCTCGCCCAAACCTCTTCTTCTACACTTCTTCTTCTCATCTTCCAATTAGTTCAAGAGAGACTTTTAAAAACATTTCCAAGCCTTATGAATAATTTCCCAAGAGTTGCTTAAGTGTCTCTTTAAAAGTATCCATATTGAATGAATCTTCCAAAGGATGTCTCATGCGCCTCTTCAAAAGTATTGAAAACCCTCTTTCTAACTACCCCAAATCCTTCTCTAAAGTCCTTTTTATCATTTCCAACAAATTCCCCAAGAGACGCATGAAACACCGCTTCAAAAATCATCCAAATTTGATGTATATTCTAGAAGATATGTTAAAAAACGTCTTCTGCGCCTAAGCACCGATTTTGGGCGCTTAAGCCCCCTCCTCTCTGTCTGGTGGCGCCTAAGAGCCATGTTTGGGCGCTCAAGTGGTGGGCACAAGCACTTAAGTGCCCAGTTTCAGCCCCTATGGCCCTGGTGTGTGCCGGTTCAACCTGGTTTGCTCTAGTTTGCTCTGTTTTAGTCCATTTTTGATCATTTTGCTCCAATCACTCCAAATAATTCAATTTGATGTCCCTACAACCAAAAACATAAGAAAACATACCTTTAAAGTTCAATATCATTATAAATTATAGTAATGAAAAAGAGTACATTTTTAGGCGCATCAGATCCCAACCATAATGTCAGCCTTTTGGGTGCCACAAGACCAAGGAGAATCCAATGGGTCCTCCATGTGTTGGTCTTAGCCATCCTAGCCAAAGGCTAAGGGTTTGGGGGAACACCCACATGAGTTCTCAAAAAGTGAGAAACCGAGTTAATCATGATTAGTTTAGGGTTTTAGGTTGTGAGTGAAAGTGAGGGGTTGAGTGTGTGTGTGCAGGACTGGCTAAGGCCAAACCACCCAGGGCTAACCCTAAGGCTAGACTATCTTATGGGGACCCTTCTTGAGTTTCCCCATGTTTGGCTCCATCCTACTAAGTGCTAGGATCAGAACCAAACATACGGAACTCCAACAAAAGTAAATAAGTGTTTAGAATTTCAAGAAGGGTTAGAGTTCCATCACTAGTCCTCTAGGATAATTATCAGGGAAGTCCTATCGCTAGATCTTAGGCTCCTAAGAGAGGGAAGACTACGCCTCAACAAAAGTGAGGTCAACAGACTCGTGCAAGGAGTTGCATCTACCCATTGCATCTCACTTTTATTTGAGTTCAGAAAAATGTCCCAAAGATGATCAGGATAGGAAATATATGTGATCAGTTCCTTATGCTAGTGTAGTGGAAAATCTAATTTATGTCATGGTTTGCACTAGGCAAGAAATACACAAGCAATTGTGTTGTGAGCAGGTTTGTGCATGATCCAGAAAGAATTCATTGACATTCTGTGAAGAGTATTATGAGGTATCTGAAGGGTACAATAGAAGTTAGCTTGATGTTTGAGAGGAAATCATCTATAGCGCATTTATATGTAGGCTAGACTAAATTAGTCTATGCAGTGATATGGATAGTTGAAGATCTACGACAGGCAGTTTATCCATATTGACAGGAGGTTCAGTCAGTTGTAGGTCATTTCTTCATTCTACTGTTGCTTTGTCTATTATTGAGGCTGAGTACATGGAAGTTACAGAGGCGATGAAAGAAGCACTATGGTTGCATGGCCTATTGAATGACTTGGAGTTCAATAGGAGTCACTGACAATGTCATGTGACAGTCAGAGTGCATATTTTTTACTATAAATCTTGTTCATAATGTTCATACCAAGCACATTGATGTATGATACCACATTTTTTGGGACTTGATTGAAGAAGGCAAGCTTCTGTTCAAGAAGATAGATACAAAGACTAATCCAGCAGACATGCTCATGAAGGTACTGCTAGTCCACAAGTTCACCTGTTGCAAGAGTTTGGTAAACATTCGAGCTCATGACTGATTGCCAGTCGGGCATTTTAAAGAACTACATGAGGCTTGATTCCTTTGGGAGGGGGGTATGTAGGCAACCATTTTGGTGCAGCTAATTTGGAGTTGGAGCTTAGTTGATCATTTCTCACTTATCTGAAAGTAAGATATGAGGTGGAGGCAGTTGTATTTATGGTTTTTATTTAATGGTATAGTATAATTGATTTGTTTCTTTTTAAATCTTTCTTTGTATGGCTTAATCATCCTCTATTTAAATGATATACGGCCCATATGAGGTGCATGGTGTGGTGAAGTGTTGAGTTGTAACCCCAAGTCATCTTTTTTTCTCCTCATCCGTGCTAGTGGAATCTTGCTCCCCGTGAACGTAGAAAAATCAATTCAACGTCGAACCATATAAATCATTATGTTTGATTGTTGTTGTGTGAATTTTTACGCTTATGCATTGTCTTTGCATAACAACAACCACTGCGGCAGCCCTACTGGAGGCTGTAATAATGGCAGTTGAAAAACTTTTTCAAAATCCTAATAATTAAACTGGGACTGTGTGTTTGATACTCTCTGGTTATGTTTGCATATGGAAGAACTTATTAGCATTTGTCGGTAAAAAAAATGTTCATGAGATGGCATAGCAGCAAGATACACATGACCCATACTAATTGATCCTTTTCCTGACATATAATTTACTAAGCATTTCGTCGGCCTGTTCATAAAGGTTTGGTTCAAATCTAACTTGAAAATGTGGTTTAAAATGGTTGAATTAGTACTTCTGGACGGCTTAATTAAGTATTTGTCTAGCCACTGCTGCTAGGTTGGCCTTATTGGCTTCAAAGATCACTTCCAGGCTCATATGGTTTATTTTCCTACCTTCACCTTAACTTCAAATAAACTAGATAGTTTTGTTCCAGTCCTTGCAGAATTTGTTTTAACTATTTCCAGGAATTTCACATGGATCCCAACATTAGCCCTTGTAAGTTTAGAAATTAAAAATATGTTTGCTTTGCTTCTTCATTTTTTATTCATCACCCACAATTTTCAAAAATAAATAAATAAATTGTGTGTAAAAAGTAGTTATAAATACTGTAAACAGATACTTAGAAGAACTAGAAAAATTGTTATGAAGAGTGATTTAAAGAATTTCAGCTTTCTCATAAAACCATGCTGACAGCCGAGAGGCGCTTTGTTGGGTGAAGCGTTGTCATTGAAGTTGATAAGGAAGTTCAGCGTTCTCATGTAAATACTCAAAAAATATGCCTAAACTAAAGGATACATAAACAAACTAAAAAATAGGAGATTTTTGTCTAATACAATTATTATGATGTTAATCAAACAAAGGTTCTTGCAATTGTCTTCATACATCTTAACTGGCATATCAGCATTTATAAAGTAAGAAATCAGTACTAGTTGAGTTACAATTAAAAAAAATACTTTATTAAAATAGCAATTTGATTTTTATTTCAGAAGTTCTATCTTATGAAACTATCAGCTCAAGTTTGGTCCTGAGTTATGGATTTTGAGCATACAACATAAATGAACACTTACAAACTAAATTAGTATTAATGAACATTTATAATGATACAACAACACAATTTATCTCATTTATTTTCTGCATTTTCTTTTCTCCACAACAAAAATCCAATATGAATGAATATTAAAAACAAGTAACATTTAAGAAGTTGAAAGAATTTGAAAGCTCTCCATTTATAGGAGAAGTTCGGAAATGGGCGTACAGGTAATAATAAACACAGAAGAATTTGAAAACGGAGAAGATCAAAACTAGTTAATCAAATTTATAGATCTACAGATGTAAAATAAAATTAGAAATCAAAATCTATAAACCTCACTCGATTTACAGGAGAAGTTTGGAAAGGAGAAAATCAAGCGTTGACCTTAGAAGTCTCTAACGTTAGTGTCAAGCATTTTCTTTTCTCCACAGAAAAAAACAAATCTGAATTAATATTAAAAACAGAGAGGATTTATGAATGTAATTGAAGAAGAAAACCAAGTTAGCGTCGACGTATGTCTGACTTTAGAGTGCCCTCATATTTGATCAACCATATTTCTCTGGCTTAAGCTTAATCCAAGTAAACCCTAATTTAAGAAAATTAAATTTTCAACTAAATACAAATTAAAATAAACCAAAATAATCATCAAACACAAATGATTTTAATCAACCTGAGAGATAACTTTAAAACAACCATAATCACTGAAATCTTGAGAATATTGTCTTCTCTCTCAATACTATTGTAAAATTCAAAACCTCATTCAAAAAGTTGCATAAGGTTTATTGTCACCAATAAAGGCTATGCAAATAAATTTGATGATTAATTGGAATGATTTTTATGTGAAATTTTTCGCTTCAAATTTTTACGCATAATGATTATCATCATAAACTCAAAAATTATCGTTTTCTTTCATATGTCAATCCAGTCGTCCAAATTAAATTATGCAAATTGCATGATCTTCATATTATACATGGATATCTTGCAAATCAGTTTGGTGGCCGTTAGACACCATTCTTAAGTATTGTACACCTAGAGTTCCCTTGTATAAAAAATTGTCCTACATAAAAAATTTTCAATGATTCATTATTTTTAAAAACAGACTTCGCAATAGCAACCATATCTTCAAAATCTCTCGATAAAGTCGCTCCACACTCAATTCCAACTTTTTTAGTACATTTTGGAGAAATGATAATTTGGAGACATAAAATGATAATTAAAAGAGATAATGATAATTTGACCATATCTCCCTTGAAATGACCTTAAATCAACCTCGGACTTCAACAAAAGTTGTTCTAAATTCAAAAATACATAATTTGGACTAATAAAATCTATATTTTTCTTTTGCTCAATAATCACCATTTTCTCTCTTCTAAGGGTTCGAACCCATTTTGACTAGTCATATCTTCTTATTGAGCTTGAATTAGCCAAAAATACTAAAATCATTAAATTCCTTATATTTTTCTCTACTAAACGAGCCCAATTTAACGACCTTGTAACCATCCCTCCAATCACCTAGCCACTTTGAACGCTTATATCATGAGCTAGATAACTCTTATTTCAAAACGATTTGAACAATTAGATTTCTTGTCTTACACTCTTCAAAATGATCTATATTTTTTTTTCTATAACTAGTATAACTACCATAACTACCTTCCTAAAACCACTAAAATGCCCCTACATCTCCTTTTAAAAAAGTTCCATAATAACCTATTGAATCCTATATCTCTTTGCACCACCACATGGATCCATGGCTTTAATCCCATTGGTTCAGGTGTCATTCAGACCACCCCCTACTCTCTCTCCTCCACATCATTCCAAATTATAACCATTCATATTAAAATTTTACTCACCTTTGAATCCTACCTATATAATCCCATTTAACTTTTTTCCCTCCAAACCGACCACCACACAACTTCCATTAATTGGTTGAAACCTTCATAACCCTTCTCATCTCTCTCTCATTTTGTCCCACCCTCCTCTCTCTCAATTTGTCTCCTCAAACTCAAGATCGAAACTCATCTCCTTCTCCCCTCTGATTTTCTTAGGTTCAAATCAACAGTACTTCAATTAGCAAGTCCCCAAGGCCAAGCTATGAAGTTCTTAACATGTGTTCTCACTTTCTTTTAAAGTTTCATCCAACTTTTTGAATCAAACCACGTGTGTTGACCTCATTTTGGTCACATAGGGCTTGCACGAGAATCACCCCTTAATCCAGTGCAGCCAAATTGGCCAAAATGAACTTGCCCATTTTTTTCGCCTAGTGCGGTCACGCTAGGTCTGAGCTTGACCACGCTCGAAAGTTCCTCAACATAGTCACGCCTAGCCTGGGTGTGACCACGCCCAGGTATAACAGGAGTGACCACTTCGCGTGGCCACTTCGCTTGACATGCCGGTGATTTGTGGCCTTCGTCCACAGATTTGGTACCACGAACCATTGCATTGCGGTGATCTGTAGTTCATTATTGAATCGATTTATCTCTGTCATCGATGTGTAACATAATCGAACGAACAACCTTCCCCAGCCTATAAATAGGTGGTCTTCGACACTCTCCGGGACATTGACTCTCTGACATTCCAACACTCACAATTCTCTACGCTCATGTTCGACTGCAAAGGAAGAATAAGGGACTTCTTCGGTGAGCTTCCTCCTCTGATCTGCCATCTCCCCAGTAACTTCCTTCTTCATCTGTTTTAATTCAAGTTATTCCTTTTCTAATTTCTAATTGAGTTTAGATTTAGTATGGTCAACTCAATAGCTTTAGATTGTGCTTGGGTTTGGGCTTGATTCAGGTCGACTCGAACCCAAACTAAACCTAACCCGTCTATACCTAGTTTAACCTAGCCCAACCCTCAAACCTAATCCAATCCCTATAACAAAACCCTAATCCCACTTGAACCCTAGTCTAAACCTTGTACTAAACTATAACCTAGCTCCAACCTAAACCTAAACCTAAACCATATGCCAAACCCAAACTCAACCGTAGACCTAACCTAACTTAGGTCTAACCTAAATCCAACACTAGACCTAACCCAACCTAGGTCTAACCTAAGTTAAACTTAACCTTAGGCCTAAGCCAACCTAGGTCCAACCCAAACTCAACCCTATACCTAACCTAACTTAGGTCTAACGAAAACCCAACATTAGACCTCACCCAACCAAGATCTAACCTAACCTAAACTTAACATTAGAACAAATTTAGCCGAACCTAGGTCAAACTAACCTAACTCAGGTCAACTCAAATCAAACCCATCAACCCAAATAAACTCTAAGCTAACTCGGGTCAACCCAGCTTTATCCGAGTTAACCAATATCAAACTTAAGCCAACTCGGGCCAACCAAGTCGACCCAGGTCAACCCAGCTTAACCCAAGTCAACCTAAATCCAATTTAGACCCAAATCAGCTAATCCATTTCATACCTTAGCTTAATCTTAAGCTTGCCTAAACTGAAAATCCAGCTTGAGCTTGATTCAAGCTGAAGTCTAATCCAATGCAAAAATATATATGTTATTTTATGTATGTAATTTCATATTCAAAAATAAAAAAACAAAAATAAATAATAATACTTAAAATAAAAGCAAGGACGAGAACTTTTCAGTTTTCTACATAAACTCCAAAAGTCAAAATTTAAACAAAACAAATTCAAAACATAGTAAAACTTCAATTTCTCAACATTTCTAACAAGCCTAAGGATTAAAACAAGACATGAATTAAAATATTGTATATATATGTATGTACATATGTATCTATATATTTATTTGTATGAACATATCTGTGTGTGTGTCTATATATATATATATATATATATATATTTGTATGTACATATGTATATATATATTTTGAAAAGAAAAAAAAACGCACACACAAATATATATATATATATATATATATATATATATATATATATATATATATATATATATATATATATATATTTTGAAGTGGAACATAATTTCATTGATGAGAACAAATTTGTAGTAGATAACACTTACAGAGTAGATAAAATGCTGCATTATTATCAAAAAAAAAAAAAAAAGAATAGTAGAGAACAAAAACCAAAAACAAAAAAAACATACAAAAGATAATTAAAAAATTACACTTTACATCTCTGATGCTACACCAAGCTGCTTTTGCGCACATGAGAGCCGTTTGAATCACGAGAATGACTATTGAGAGCACGGAAAATTTTTCTATTAGGACTCCGCACGTAGCTCTATGTGCGGAGTCCAATGACAATCCGCCGTGTGGCAGTCCGCGACGTAATCCATCACGAAAAATTTTCCTTGAGAGCACATTCCATTGGTGGCTCACTTCTGCTTTTTCCTTCTCCAACCTTCTTCTCCCACCCCCTCTTCCTTCGCCTCCCGTTTACTCTTTTTAGAATTACTCTTTCCTTCACCAAAGCTTTCCAAAGAGTCCTTCGAAGATTATAGAGCATCACCGCGTTGCCACAGCTCTGGAAGACCAGATCCTCCTCCGATAGAGCTCGAATGCTCTCAAGAAGAATTTTGACAACTTAATTGGCTTATCGTGGCTCTACTTTTGGGATTCTGGCAGAGGCATTGGTAGGCTATGTTCACCAGCTTCTGCGCCGATTGGACGGAGTACTGGCCGTCGACTTTCGGATCGAGGATCTTTAGGAGCTTCCGGTTGTGGACGAGGAGGAGCCGATCACACTCTACTAAGTTGTGTTCCCTTCTTGGTTATTTCTTGTCCATGGCTCGCCGTCCTATGAAAATCTCAAGAAGGACGACTCCGAAGCCCTATACGTCGCTCATGGAAGTCAGATGGCCAGTCATGACATCCTCAGGTGCTGCATAGCCATATGTACCCATAACTCCAGTTGAAACATATGTCTAGTCACCTATTAGTCCTTCCTTTGCAAGGCCAGTCTGAATGCTTTGCATTATAATCCACATCCAATAAGATGTTTGATGTTTTGACGTCCCGATAGATAACAGGCCTTTCAACACCACGAAGGCAAGCCCTATTTCAGTACCCAAAGCAATTTTTATTCCAGTGGCCCATGTCATGAGAGACACTTGTCGGAAAAAGGTGCTTTTCAACGCTTTCATAAGCCATGTACTCGTACAGCAGGAGAAATTATTGCATAAGTACTTCAAATATTTTTTAATATATTTATAATAAAATGTGAATAATATTAAAATGAGAGTATTACAGTTATATTTCAGTGCTATTGGAGTTTACCTCACAAAATTCTGAATAACTCCAACAATCTATTAATATCATCTCAATAACCTTAAAATAGATGATACTCAGTAATTATTAGGCACCTAACTCTACATGCATACTTTATACGCAATAATTTCTCGTACAGCAGAAGCCTGAGTCCAACTTCACAGCAGTAGCCAATAAGTTTAACGAGAATGGGATGCCTAAACTGCCCAAGGTAGTTAACTTCAGCCAGCCATTCCCCATCTCCCCGAATGCACTCAAAATTAAGAACCTTCACAGCAACTGGAGTAGATTGGATACCAGCTCTTATGCTCTCCTCAATCATTCTTTTATATACAGTTCCAAAGCCGCTCTGCCCGAGAATTTGATCCATCCGAAAATTCTTTGTGGCCAATAATAGCTTATCATACGTGAATATGCTGACATTTCCGCAGCTGATTTCCGCCCCAAATCTTCGACATTTTGGTAGTTGCAAGCAAAGTGATGCACCATTCTCCTTTGATGTGGAATTCTTCGGCTTGTCCTGAGATGGATCCGCCACTGATTTTTATCTAGATTTTTTCTCGAGGGATGACTGGGATCCGATGTTCAGCAGTTCTCCATGGACTCCAAGATCTGCCGCCTAGAAACGGCTGGAAACGGAATCTCTTCTCTCCATTTGTGATCTAACGGGCTTCAGATCTCCCACTTTTGGGATAAAAAAACTGACGAATACGGACAACTCAGATGGCTAAATTAATTAAAACAAATCATTCCCTGAATAGAAGTAGGCAGATTCGATTCATGCTCTACGACACTCATATATGTATATATGTATATATATATATATATATATATATATATGAATCTCTAAGGAATTTTAATAAATGTAAAAAGGTTACATATGTTAGGATGGAGGATCCTATCTATCCCCAATACAAGATCCAAAAAGAAAAACCTATGGATCCTCCCTCCAAGAGTACAACTCAACTCAAAAAAACAATTGTAAAGTAGAAAGGAAACATAAAATCAAACAGGACCTATTAAATGAACATCAAAAAACAATTTGTAAACAGCAAAACAATGTCATGATAAGTGCCCATTATCAACCATAAGACATCAACAGCAACAGTAGCAACAATTCTCATTCACAAATCTTGTCAGTGAATATGTCAGTAAAAATGCTTCAGTTCAACAGTCAGCATTATTCCCCAAGTCCAATTGCCAAGCAAAAGAATTTTTTTTAGAATATCAACACCCATTCCATCAAAACTGCAGTAAAACAAAGACAAGACAAAGAACAACCCAAAGATATAAACATTCATATAACAGAGTATATGAGTAATAAGCATCAAAACCAACAACCAGTGCTGGGTTGATTAAAATACTGAGGATATAGGCAAAAAAGCTTGAATTCCATCAAGTAACAACAAGATTCTAATAAACATCTTTCGGATTCCACTAAGCACCCATAATAATCGAAATGTGAAAACAAAGTTAAGTGAATGATTCAACTTAGAGTGGTAAGCAACATCAGTAATACTTCTTTAGCATATCATAATCCAACTACTTCCACTAGATCGTAAGTATCACAATAAGACATGTCCGTCACCAAATGGGAATTTGTTGGTCGCTTTTAAAAAAATATGTTTAATATATATATATATATATATATATATATATATATATATATATATATATATATATATATATTTTGAAAAGTAATATTTTTTTTTGAAAATACGAGATTGAACTGATTTCATATATTTAATAGTTTAAATAACGAGCACTACACTATAAGCATGCATCTATCCCGAGGAATAAACACATACTTGATAGTGAGACTCGATTAAATAAACTAAGGAATTTATGAAATCCGTTTTGGCCTGTGAATTCTTTTATGTTGATTGACAAGTTCCTCTATATAATATGAAAGATTAGATAGGGTTTATATTAAGCTGGGTTCTTAAAGTTCTTTATAAGAGCAAGCCCCTATAGTTAATTACATCATAGACAACTGGAGTCACCTAAGAACTCTTTCGATTTAGATCGGATGTTTTTTTTTATGAATTCAAAAGTTAGGAATTTTTAGGTCGGACATAGGAAATTCAAATGGGAAATGATCAAATTCAAACAGTTATTATGTAATCTGAAGGAAGAAAAGTAAGGAACGTTACAGATCCTGAGGAGAACCTCAGTGACTTCCCAAACTATCCTATGATTTGGCTTCAATTTTGAGGAGATTATTAGATGTTCCATCCAGCCAATTTTATTATGTAGGGCTTACATTTGCATGATATCGGTCATACAAAGTGCTTGGAAGATAGGAGGATTTACATCATACCGAATAATTACCTGAGAATCCTAAGACAAGTTAGGGATTATGTTGCACAACATAGTTGTACAAAGGCTTAAAAGATAAATTGAGGATTTATGTCACACTAGGTAGACCACCTCAAAGTCCCATGACTTATGTTATTTAAACAAAGGAAATGTTTTGTTGTTGTAGAATTTTTTGCTCTCTCAAAGATTTTCTTCTGTACGTCCTCGACGTGCAGCCCACAGAGTTGTTGACCTCACTTTTGGTTGAGGTCTAGTCTTTCTTCAGAATAGCCTAGGGTCTAGCCATATGACTCTTGATCATAGGAAAATGTATTGAGAAATTCATACTAATTTTATATGAAATTACACTTTAAAGAAAGGTATATTTTATGTTTTATTGTAGATACGAAGAATTATAGGTAATGGGAGCAAAAAGATCGAAAAGAAGCGAATCTGGAACAAAAAGGACTAAAAGAGATGAAAATTGAACTATCCCGCCGATGGCGAGGAATAGGCCGCCGACGGCGTGAATTTCCCGAAAGTTTTTGAATATATTATAAAGAAGCCCGCCGACGGCGAGATCGAGCCCTAAACCCTAAACCCTAAACCCTTAAAATTAAAATAAAATTAAATTAAATTAAAATTAAATTAAAATCAAATTGAATTAAATTAAATTAAAATCATTTATCAACAAACCTAAATTAAATCTTTCTCCTTGTTGTTGTTCTTTATCTTTCTCCTTGTTGTTGAGATTTTGTGAAATGGAAAATTGAAATTAGTTGTGCCTTAAATATTAAATAAAAATTATGAATAATCTTTTACTTAAATCTTAATTTACTTTCAATTTGGTTAATTGAACTGTTAAAATATGTTGAATTATCAACTATAGTAAAGATTACATCCAAAATTCAGGGAAATCAAAAGCCTTGAAAGTATGGTGCAAATAAATAGGGAAATATTATTTATCTGGCGTAGAATTAGATATTTTAGTGTGACAGACTAAAATCTTCAAATTTGGTCCTATCGTTTGGGAGCTGAAGTGTAGATGTTAGCCCTCAAGCGAGGGGAACATGGGAGCTCCGAAGTGGCAGCCGGTATCCTCCCAGCCTAGCCGCAGATTCGATAACCAAGCATAGGATTAGTCAATGTTCTTTATGCCTGGACCAAAGGGTAAAGAATAGGAATGCTCCTATTTGACACAATATAATTCTAACTAAATTAATTATTCATTCACTTAATTCTCTTAACAAGGAGAAATATACTTTTTCTAAATTGCAATCTTCCATAAAGTAATAGAGTTTAGTATAAGCGTTCTGTATTTTCGTATACTAGATAGTAATTGCATCTGCTGAAATTAGTTCTTAATCCTTAAAATTCCCTGTGGGATCGATATCTAGGACTCCATTAGAGCCCTTTATTACTTGAACGATACATATACTTGCATTGATAAAAAGGGGCACATTTGCTATTTTTACTCTGTTAAACACTTATATAGTTATAAAGCTCCGCAAACATATCCACCCTGTGCGTGCCACCTGTGTAGTCAAGTTTTTGGTGCCGTTGCTGGAGAAGTATAGTAATTATTAAGGTTATTAAAAAAATAATTATTAAAGATAATTACTAGAATAACGGACTAATTTAAAATCTACTTAAGTTGTGTATGCATAAATTTGAAACCGAAAGTTTAATACCTTACGATTCAGAATTAGAGCGCACTATTAAAAGAATTAGAAAACAGAAAAAAGAAATTATAAATTTAAATCAAATGACAAATAATCCAGCAATTGAAAATACAAATCAACCAAGACCTTTAAGAGATTACGCTAACCCTACATTAGATGAAATTCACTTAACTATCCAAAATCCTGATGTAGCGACTAATTCATTTGAGCTTAAACCTGTAATTATCCAAATGGTATAGAATAATCAATTTAGTGGTTCACCAAACGAAGATCCTAATTTACATCTTGCCAGTTTTTTGAAACTTTGTGCTACTTTTAAATATGACGGAGTATCTAATGATGTTGTTAGACTTAGGCATTTTCCTTTTTCTTTAAAGGATAAGGCTAAGATGTGGTTAAATTCGTTAGCACCTGGATCTATTAGAACTTGAGGAGAATTGTCACAAAAATTTATATCCAAATACTTTCCTCCTTCAAAAGTTGCGAAACTTAGAAATGACATAACATGTTTTAGTCAGTTTGATGGAGAATCAATATACGAAGCTTGAGAGAGATTTAAAGATCTTCTTAGGAAATGCCCACATCATGCATTACCAGATTGGTTAATTATTCAAACTTTTTATAATGGATTATAGGATCTCTTAGATCTATTATAGATGTTGTTGCTGGAGGTTCATTAATGTCAAAACCATCTGATGAGGCTTATTCATTAATTGAAGAAATGGCTACCAACAATTTTCAACGGCCTTCTGAAAGGTTAAATCCTAAAAAATAGCTAGTATTCATGACTCTGATGCAATATTTATGTTAGCTTCTCAGATTACTGCTATATCTAAGAAATTAGATCATTTTGGAATGAATTATTCTCCTAATATAATAGAAGAAAATTCATCTGGACAACTTATAGATGCTCAAACTTCATATGAAACTTTAAATGCTATTAATAATAGACCTAATAATCCTTATGAAAATTATTACAACCCTGGTTGGAAGAACTAACAACTCTACTAATCAACAACGGATGAACAACTCAGTAAACCCATTAGGAAATCCATCTAACCAAGGAAATTCTAATTATAAACCTTCTTATCCACCTGGATTTAATAATAACTCTCAATTTAAGGAAAAGAAGTTATCTATGGAAGAATTAGTATTAAATATGGGTCGACATTTGCAGAATCAAGGAAATCGACTACAAATTCAAGGGAACCAATTACAAAATCAAGGAACTGCAATTAAAAATATTGAAACTCAACTTGGACATATCGCTACTGCACTTAATAATAGAATTCATGGAACTTTTCCTAGTAATGTGGAAATAAATCCTAAAGATCAAGGAAAAGGACAAATCAAAGTGATACAGTTACGAAGTAAAAAAGAGTTAGAAACAAGAATACAAAAAGAAACAGAAAGTGAAAAAGAGAAAGTGGAAACTGAAAAAGAAAAGGACCAGCAAGATCAAAATTTAGAATATCCACTAATACCTATAAAATTTTCTGTAGAGAAACCACCACCACCATTTCCTCAGCGATTAAAGCAACATAAAAAGGATAAGCAATTTTCTAAATTTCTTGAAATCTTGAAGAAATTAACGGTGAACATTCCTTTTGTAGAAGCATTAGAACAAATGCACAATTATGTGAAGTTTATGAAAGATATTTTAAACTAGAAGAGAAAGTTCACAGAAAATGAAACGGTTGCACTTAGTGAAGAGTGTAGTGCAATTATTCAGAAAATGCTTCCTGAGAAATTAAAGGATCCTGGTAGTTTCACTATACCTTGTGCTATTGGAGAAAAATTTTATGGAAAATCTTTATGTGACTTGGGAGCCAGCATCAATCTTATGCCTCTATCAATTTTTAAAAATTAGGATTGGGAGAAGTCTCACCTATTTTAGTAACTCTTCAGTTAGCTGATTGTTTAGTGACATATCCTAAGGGAGTTATTAAAGATGTGTTAGTAAAAGTGGATAAATTTATCTTCCCTGTGGATTTTATTATTTTAGATATGGAGGAAGATAAAGAAATACCTATAATTTTAGGGAGACCATTCTTAGCTACTGGAAGAGCTATGATTGATGTTCAAAAAGGAGAATTAACTATGCGAGTAAACGATCAAGAAGTAACTTTTAACATTACAAAATCAATGAAATATCCTGCTATAGAAAAAGATGATGAATGTTTTCGAATGGAAATTCTTGAACATCTACGAAATGAACATTTGAAAGAATACTTTGAAGATAAACCAGAAATAGAAAATACAAAATTAATTGAAGAAACAGACAATGAAAAATTAGATTATATACAAGAAAGATTTAAGATGTTGGATATTACGGAAAATGCTGAAAAGAATATAGTTCCGTCGATTATTAAACCTCCTGAACTTGAGTTAAAAATTTTACCTACTCATTTGAAGTATGCATTTTTAGGTAACTCTTTAACTTTACTGGTTATTATATCGGCAGAATTAAATGAATCACAAGAGAAAAAACTTCTAGACAAATTTAAAAAGTATAAGAAAGCTTTTGGTTGGACCTTAGCAGATATTAAAGGAATTAGTCCTTCAATCTGTATGCACAGAATTATTTTGGATAATGAACATAAACCAAGAGTTGATCCCGAAAGGAGATTAAACCCAATAATGAAAGTTGTAGTCAAGAAAGAAATATTAAAATGGTTAGACAATGGTATTATATATCCTATTTCAGACAGTGCTTGGGTAAGCCCAATTCATTGTGTTCCTAAAAATGAGGAGTCACTGTTGAAGCTAATGAAAATAATGATTTAATAACTATAAAACAAGTTACTGGATGGCGTATATGTATTGATTATAGAAAATTAAATGCAATCACCAGGAAATATCACTTCCCTTTATCATTTCTAGATCAAATGTTGGATAGACTAGCTGGACACAAATACTTTTATTTTTTAGATGGATATACTGGCTATCATCAAATTCCTATTGCTCCTGAGGATCAAGAGAAAACTACATTTACGCGTCCTTATGGAACATTTGCTTTTTGAAGGATGCCTTTTGGGCTATGTAATGCACCTGCAACATTCCAGAGATGTATGATGTCTATATTAAGTAAATTAATTGATGATGGAATAAAAGTATTTATGGATGATTTCTCTATATTTGGAACATCATTTGAAACATGCTTGGATCATCTTGAAAAAGTTTTGGAGTTATGCAAAAAAACTAACTTAGTTTTAAATTGGGAGAAATGTCAATTTATGGTTGCAGGAGGAATTGTATTAGGGCATAAAATTTCAGAAAATGGCATGGAAGTAGACCCTGCAAAAATTCAAGTTATAGATAAATTACCACCTCCTACTACAGTGAGAGGGGTACGAAGTTTTCTTGGACATGCCAGATTTTACAGATGCTACATAAAAGATTTTTCAAAAATTACTAAACCTCTATGCCAACTTTTAGAAAAGGACAAGAAATTTGATTTCACTATAGAATGCTTAAATGCTTTTGAATTATTAAAAAATAAATTAATCACAACACCTATAATAGTTTCACCTGATTGGGAGAAACCATTTGAACTTATGTGTGATGCTAGTGATTATGCTATAGGAGCTGTTCTTGGTCAAAGGTATGATAAAATTTTTGAAGTTATATACTATGCTAGTAAAACTCTCAATCATGTTGAAATTAACTATACATTTAAAGAAAAAAAATTATTAGCAATTGTATATGCTTTTGATAAATTTAGATGTTATTTAATTGGAAATAAATGTATTGTGTATACTGATCACTCTGCTATTAAATATTTAATGCAAAAGAAGGATACCAAATCAAGATTAATCAGATGGATATTACTGATGCAATAATTTGATTTTGAAATAATTAATAGAAAGGGAACTGAAAATCAAATTGCAGATCATTTTTCGAGACTAGAATATAATGAATTATCTGACACTGGCAATGAAATTACAGACAGTTTTCCTGACAAACAACTTTATAATATAAATGAGTCGAAAATACCATGGTATGCTGGTATAGTTAATTATATTGTAAGTGATATTTTACCACCCATGCTAACTCTGTAACAACAGAAGAAATTCATTCACAATGCTAAAACGTATTTTTGGGATGAACCATATTTATATAAACATTGTAAGGATCTAATTATTAGAAGATGTGTGCCTTATGAAGAAACTGAACAGATCATTCAAAAATATCACAATTCTGAATTTGGAGGACATTTTGGAACTGATAAAACTGCTTATAAAATTTTACAATCTGGATTTTATTGGCTACTCTTTTAAAAATGTTTATAGATATATCAAAACTTGTGATAAATGCCAAAGAGTAGGTAATATATCTAGAAGAAATGAAATGCCTCTGGATTTTATATTAGAAGTTGAAATTTTTGATGTTTGGGGATTAGATTTCATGGGACCATTTATTCCTTCATTTGGAAACTCATATATATTAGTTGTTGTTGATTATATTTCTAAATGGATTGAAGCACAAGCCTTACCTCGTTGTGAAGCTAAGAGTGTTTTAAAATTTTTAATGAAAAACATTTTCACAAGATACGGAATGCTGAGAGTGATTATCACTGACGGGGGATCCCATTTTAGGAATAAATATATTCAGAAATTGGCAGAAAAATTCAACATTATTCATAAAATATCGACTGCTTATCATCCACAAACCAGTGGATTAGCTAAAGTTTCTAATCGATAAATTAAACGAATTCTAGAAAATACTGTAAACCCTAGTAGATTATATTGGTATACAAGACTAGACACTGCATTATGGGCATACAGGATTGCTTATAAAACCCCAATTGGAATGACTCCTTACAGACTTATTTATGGAAAAACTTGTCACTTACCAGTTGAATTAGAGCATAAAACATATTGGGTGATTAAAGAATTCAATTATAATTTAAAAGATGCTGGTGAGAAGAGATTATTGCAGATGAATGAATTAGAAGAATTAAGGAATGAAACCTATAATAACGATAGAATTTATAAGGAGAAGATGAAATTATGGCATGATCGGAAGATTAACCAAAAAAAATTTTGAATCGGGACAAGAATTTTTGCTTTATAATACAAGATCGAATTATTTCCTGGGAAATTAAAATCTCGATGGTTAGGACTTTTCACTATAACTCAAATATTTATATACGGAGCTGTAGAAATTAAAGATCAAAAGACTGGACACAAATTTAAAGTAAATGGATACAGATTAAAACCATATTTTTAAGGAAAAAGATCAAATTTTAAAGAGGTTTTAATGCTCAGTCAACCTGATTAAATACTAGAACAGGTCGGGCTTTATGGGAGGCAACCCATAGTTATCTTATTTATGTGTAATGATTGTATATTTATTTGATTTGTTATTAATTATGATATAAAATGAATTATACTACTCATATTTATCTTTATAATCATCACGATATTGGATCCATAGAAAAAAATTGGAAAGCATTTGGACCAGAGCGAAACTGGGAAAATTTTGCCTTAGCCGCCGACAGCGAGATTGACACCGCCGACAGCGAGTTCTGCCTGCCAAAATTCAGTTTATATTATTTAAGAATCTTGCTAACGACAAGATCATTGCCGACGACGGTGAGATCGGTGTCAGCGAGATCGGTGAATGAACGGTTTAGGGAGTTATTTTGACTGTTTTTTACAATTCTAAGTGTTTTAACTCTTTAAAAACACCTAGAACTCAAATTCTAAACTATTTACTTCCTAAAAATGATCTGAAAATCCACAAAAAAACTCATCATTATGACATCCAATCACCTTGAAATCACTAGATCTCGAGTGTTCAATCAAAGAAAATTTGTCAATTATGAGGCCCAACGAATCTTCAACAAAGTAATGATGAAAAAGTGACTGATCAAAGAAAGAGGATTCGTGAATAGAGGAGTGGAGAATTTGACAACGCCTATTAAGGAGATGATTGTGCGACGAAGTTGGGAGGTATTATGTTATACAACTTCTGCAGTAGTCATCCCTGTAGTAAAAGAATTCTACTCCAATCTTTACGGAATCAACAACGGAAGCGTCTATGTGCGAGGCAGATGGGTAACTTTCACTCCTTCTAGAATTAATGAGTTATATTCAATTAAGAATACACCTGTTTGCCACTATTTCAACTTTGTTCCTGCAAGAAATAATATGAATGAGATCTATCAATATTTGACTTATGAAGCAGAAAATTGGGAAACAAGAGAAGACGGGTATGTTAGCTTTTATGCATCATTTCTAAACCCCGTCTCTAAACACTGGCACTTCTTTATTTCTTCAAAATTAATACCCACTATGAGGGTAAATAAAGTTTCTAAGGAATGTGCGATTTTGAATTATTTAATTCAAGCGGGATTACCTATCGATGTTGGTTCAATTATTGTGAAGTCTGTTTTAGGCCTAATTGTTCATGGATCGATTTATGGGCTAGGACATCCTTCAACAATTTTTGCACTATGCAGTCAGTACCAAGTTTCATATGAAGCCTGGGAAAAGGTACTTTTGCCTTGGAAACCCTCAGATCCAACAGATATGTTTCCTACTCTGGATAATGATAATGAAACAACCATTATTACGGATCAAGCATCTCAAAATTCTCTTTCAATCAGGCCCTTTACTGATAAAACAAATCTGATCTTACGGAAACTCAACGGATTGGAAAAAGAGGTACAAAACGTGATGAATTCAATTAATAACATCTCTGATTTATTTGATCATATTGATTGGAGGATGAAGGAACACTTCGATCATTCGGACATCTTGAGGCTAGTTTCATACGGCTTTTGAGAAAGAAAGGATAGATTGAAGAAGATTCTACAGAAGAATTTTCTTACAGGCCTTTCTACAATCTATTCATTCATTTACGTTCTATCGGAGATATCAGAGATGAGTTTAGTACAGACCCTAATGAGTAGAAGACATTCGTATTTATTTATGTGTTGAGTTAGTTTGAATTTAATTTTTATGTAATTTGCACTTTTGATATTTTAGATTTTAATATTTGATCTCAGTATAGATGAGATTATGTATTGTTTGTTTATATTTAGCGTTTTGAGTATTTTGGTTTGGATTGCGACGCTGAATTTGGTGTGTTAAGGTTGTAAAAATACCTTGTTAGTAATGTGGTGTACGAATATTGTAAACACTTGGATTTTATATAAAATTTGTGATGTTTTGTGTTGTGTGGATTTAATTGAGTTAAAATAGTATCTAATCACAATAAAATATATTTAATTGATTGATTGGACATTAAAGAGGTCTAAAATGAATTGAAAACATTATAAAATATTAAATATATTAATTTCCGAAAAATCCCGCCGACAGCGAGATTGACGCCGCCGACAGTGACTTTTTCCAGAGACATTAAGCCTATTTGAATTAATTAGCTCTCCGACGGTGAAATTTTTCCTGCTGACGGCGAGATCCCAAAAAACACTTTTATTTGACCGGTCAACCATCACTATTCATCGTCCCCTTCCTCAAAATTTCGAAAAAACCGACCTAGGGCTTGAGAGATCTTGGATTTGGAGCAATTTCAACACATTTTGACACCGGATTTTATCTTCCCTTGGTAAGAGCTTCACTCATATGCAAAAATTTTTTGATTTTCACCGTGTATTTCTTCCACATTTGGGGATTTTGAAAAAAAATTGAAATATAGAGAAAATAGTTGGAAGAAATCCGTGGAATTTATTTTAGATTATTATAAGTCACCTTTGGAAGCCATTCTAGTATTATTTTGAAATTTAGTTGAGATTTTTGTAAATTTGATAGATCGAGAAATGGCTCCGCGGCAGAAGAGACGACTAGATTTTGATGAGACACGATTCGTGAAAGCTAAAGCTCAATTAAGATACAACTTTAATATCAAAGCAAGAAAATGCATTCAATATAAAGTTTTTAAGAACCGGGAGGAGAAGTGGAACAAACGATCAAAGAGAGAAGATGGGAAAATTTCTATTATTATACAAATAAAGCTGTAGTTGAAGTCGTAAAAGAGTTTTATGCCAATTTGACCCAGATAGAGGATGGGCTTATAAAGGTTAGAGGATTTTTAGTTGATTTTAATGCTGCACGAATAAATTCTTTCTACGAAGTACAAGATCTTCATACCAGCGAGTATGATACATTCGAAATAATGGAAGGACCACTGGAGGAGGTGATTAACTTTCTCACTGATGGGAAAGAGACTTGGAAAATTAAGCAGCGTGAACAGGTAAACTTCCCCTTTTCTATGTTAAATGCAACCTCTAAGGCTTGACATTATTTTATTTGCTCTACTTTTCTACCCACTTATCACCATAGTGAAGTCACAAGAGATAGAGCAGTTCTGAATTTTTGTATTCAAAACCACAGAAGTATAAATGTGGGGAGTATTAGTTATAAAAATATATTAGCCGTTGCAAAAAGTGAAAGTGGAGGAGGACTAGGACATCCTGGTCTAATTTATGCACTCTGCCAATTGTCTAGAGTAGAGGCGAGAGATGATGAGGAATGGGTTCAACCTATCAAACTCGTTACCCAGGCTAATATAAAGACTTATGAATCCCACGAAGGATGGAGATCTGGGACTAGAAGCTATGCCCCTTCAACTAGTAGGGATATTCCCTCTACCAGTTATGACCCTCCTACCTATAGTTCTCCTACCCTTTATGATTTGATGAATGAAATGACTCTGCAGCGGAAAAGTTTTGAAAAGATTGAAGAAAAATTGGAGCATATTGATCAAAAAATTGGAGGATTAGAGCGGAGGCATGATTATGACAGTGATTATCTCCAGAGGCATTCTGAATTTGAGATAGCCTACTATGATGCTGAGAATCTTTATCGGAGAGGAGAGCTTGATGTTATATTTCCTGAGTGCCCTCGTTATACTCACTACCGAGCCTACTCCACTGTTGAACAAGGAGATGAGGATATAGTTTGGGATTTTAATGTTAATGATTAGATTCTATGATTAGATATTTATGTTGTGTGTTTGTTTAGTTGTTTAGTTTATGTATTTTGATTATTATGTTGTGTAAGACATTTAAACTTTGTTGTATAAGTTAAATTTGTGTAATTTTAAATTTTAATATTTCAAATTGTGATTAATGAAATGTATGTGGATGTTGTGTTAAATTGTGCTTTTTATTATAATAGGTATAAATTGTGTTAGTATTTTATACTTATTTCAAAACTTCTTTACCCAGCAATTTCTTTGATATTATATATGTGTAGAAAATTATTAATAGTACAGGTTAATTAAGTGATGAAAAGAACCTACAGAACATCAAAAGAAGAAATACCTAAAGCACGAAGGTATGATTTAAATTTACAGTTTGTTTTCTTTTCACCCTATATAAATAGATAGAAAAATTTAAGTTTGGGGGAGGGAAAAACAAAAATTTAATTATTAAATTGTTCTCAATTTATATTTTCAAAAACTTTTATATAAATGATTTTTTGTAGTAAATTTAATTCAGTAAACTAGAATTAATTTATTTTATTTATTATAGAAAGTTAAAAGAAATACTTTTAGTTATTAAACAAAGTTTGTAGATTAAGATATTTGGAATAAAGGATAAGAATATAGTTAACTATTTAAAGTAAGGAAAACTATATTTTAAAATATTAAATTCGAGGTATTTAGAGGAGAAAGAAAAGATTGAAACTCAATGAAGTGAAAACTATGAAATACATATAAGATAAAGAAATATTTCAAGTTTCAAATTTAGGAAGAGGAAAATGAAGTTCAAAATTATTAACAGGCTATCCAGATACAGTAATCGTCACTTGAAAAAAAAAAAGAGAAAAAGAATAAGAAAAAGGATTGAAAATCAATCCAAAATGAAAAGAAAAGAAAAAGTAAGTGAGGAGAAGCTTGAGGAGATGCCTTATCAAAAATTGGCTTCATTTGAATCATCCTAAATGGTAAAACTTAGTTATCTTTCTAAACTTATATATATGGATTAGTATTTTACTAAATAGTGTTTTCATGAATTTCCTATCATCTGAATATCCTAAGTAATCTAATATTGCAAATATAGTCATTCTTGAAATGAATAAGAAGACTAGAACTCTTAAACTTAATAACCAAATAGCCTTATATCTATAGAATTAATTTAATTATCTAAAAAATTTTCTAATAAAATTTACTATAATACTTATTTAAATTAAATTCATAGTATTTCTGAATTAAAACTTTACTACAAATAATCATTACTTTTATGTAGTATCAAGATTACTTGAGGACAAGTAATAGTTAAGTTTGGGGGATTTTGATCACAGGAAAATGTATTGAGAAATTCATACCAATTTTATATGAAATTGAACTTTAAAGAAAGGTATTTTCTATGTTTTGTTGCAGATAAGAAGAACTATAGGTAATGGGAGCAAAAAGATCGAAAAGAAGAGAATCTGGAACAAAAAGGACTAAAAGAGATGAAAATTGAACTATCCCGCCGACGGCGAGGAATAGGCCGTCGACGGCGTGATTTTCCCGAAAGTTTTTGAATATATTATAAAGGAGCCCTCCACCGATGAGATCGAGCCCGCCGACGGGGAGATCGAGCCCGCCGACAGCGAGCCTTAGCAGTTGGCCAATGTTCTAGAAACCCGCCGACGGTGCCATCGAGCCCGCCGACGGCAAGAAGGTCAGTTCAAGCAAATGTTCAATGAATCTGGATGCTTTTTGAAGAGGTGCTTAAGCAACCTTTGGAAATATTTCTCCCTCTTTAAATAGACACAAATTTAGGCCAAAAAAGTGTGTTCTTTTGGTGTGTGTGTGTCTTAATCTGAGTCTGGAGATTCTGTAGTGTGTGAGTGTGTTCTAGAGAGTTCATTAATAAGTTTAATTGAGTGTGTTGTACAAGAAGGAAGAGTCGGAGGAACTTCGAGGAGTCCGTCAGGGAGAATATTCAAGATAAGTTTTTGTTTATTGTTTTATAGCTTTAAATGAAATCCAAGTTTTGTGTTATTCTTCATATGCATTCTGAGTAGTTTTCTATCTTTCTCCTTGTTGTTGAGATTTTGTGAAATGGAAAATTCTATTAGTTGTGCCTTAAATATTAAATAAAAATTGTGATAATCTTTTACTTAAATCTTAATTTACTTTCAATTTGGCCAATTGAACTGTTAAAATATTTTGAATTATCAACTATAGTGAAGATTACATCCAAAAATCAGGGAAATCAAAAGCCTTGAAAGGATGGTGCAAATAAATAGGGAAATATTATTTATCGGGCGTAGAATTGGATATTTTAGTGTGACAGACTAAAATCTTCAAATTCGGTCCTATCGTTTGGGAGCTGAAGTGTAGATGTTAGCCCTCAGGCGAGGGGAATGTGGGAGCTCCGAAGTGGTAGCTGGCATCCTCCCAGCCTAGCCGCAGATTCAGTAACCAAGCATAGGATTAGTCAATGTTCTTTATGCCTGGACCAAAGGGTAAAGAGTAGGAATGCTCCTATTTGGCACAATATAATTCTAAATAAATTAATTATCCATTCACTTAATTCTCTTAACAAGGAGAAATATACTTTTTCTAAATTGCAATCTTCCATTAAGTAATAGAGTTTAGTATAAGCGTTCTTTATTTCCGTATACTAGATAGTAATTGCATCTGCTGAAATTAGTTCTTATTCTCTAAACTTCCCTGTGGGATCGATATCTAGGACTCCATTAGAGCCCTTTATTACTTGAATGATATGTATACTTGCGTTGATAAAAAGGGGCACATTTGCTATTTTTACTCTGTTAAACACTTACATAGTTATAAAGCTCCGCAAACATATCCACCTTGTGCGTGCCACCTGTGTAGTCAACTCTCATGGTGACATTCTTAGAAGACTAGTCTTGGAACCCTCCCCCTTTAAAAAATAAAAAACGTTTATTTACTTCACTGGGAGTTTTCATATGCTTAAGGCATAACCTCCAGCTTTTGAGAGGAAGAGACCAAGCATAAGGAAGCCCAGGGAAAGTCTCATATAAGTGGTCAAACCTTAGGATTTACCTTAGGAGGTCTAGACCTTACACACACACACACTTACACCACACACTTCACACTCACAACCCTAAACAAAGTACATCCCGCTTTGATCCCCTAACTCTTTGGAAACTCATGTGGGTGGTATAACCCTAAGCTATGGCTAAAGAGGCTGGAACCAACACATAGAGGACCGAATGAGGGTTGCCTTTGGTCAATGGCTCAACCTAAATAATTCCATATTACTCACCTCTATCCAACCTCAAATTTCCAAAATTTCAATTTTTGACCCCCCTGCTCCTAAATTTACCCAAAATACTCTAAAATCTCAATTTCACTGAAAATTACCCAAATTACCTATTTTTCTCCAAACATTATCTCAATATATTCCCCACCACTTAAATTTACCATTTTGACCAAAATATACCAAAATAGCCAAAATCGCCCCAAAACCCCTCAAAATTACCAAAATGCCCCTCCTAGCCAAAATTTTCAAAAATTCCACCCTACAAATATTCCCAATTTCAATTTAAACAACTTTATTTGACCTAATTTGATTGAATTTGTCCAATTTAATCAAAATCCCCAAATTGATCTTTCTGGCCCAAAATGCCCAAATTAAACCCAATGTCAACCAATTCTCCCCCAATAAATTTGAAAACACTTCAGAACACTCTCCTAAGTTCAATTAAACCACCAATTTCCCCCAATTTAAACCTAAGTTCCACCCAAATCCAGCTGAACCAAGATCCCTCAATTTTAACCCAAATTGAACACATGACCTAATCTTACTAAATTGATTGCCCTAATCCCAAAATTGGCACCCAATTTATGTTGAAAACTCTTCATGATGTCCCTCTTGACCATTTTGAACCATCAATTGAGCCTTGGACGCAACCTAACCCGACTTAGACCCAAGCTAGTCCAAGGGTCCCCAAATTGACCAAATTCTTAAATTAAGCAAAATTGAACCTCTAAACCAATTCAAAATCACTCAAATCCTTATCTAAACCATTCATGACAATCATATACACAATATTTCTCAATCACTTGGGCTCAATTCAATCTTAAATCCAAGTTAGCCCAATTCGAACCAAAAGTGACCCAAATGAACCCATAACACAAATTGATCAAATTAAACCAAATGTGACCAATCCAAGCTTCCTACAACCACCAAATGGACCCTAGGGACTGTCCTAAATGCCCATCACCCAACCTAGTGGATGGTCTGACTCACCTGACCACTGGCTCACTTAACCACTGACCACCTGCCCTAGCCCGGCCGGCTGGCCTAGTGGCCGGAAAATGCCAAAACCGAGAGCCACCCCCTCTTCAATTGAACCAAAAACTTACCTCCCAAACTGTCCAGCTTTGATTGGCCATTAGAGCTGATCTGCCCTCCACCTAAGCAGCTGAACACACCTAAATGGAAGCCCTGATAGCCACACCAGTCATGACTATTTAAAACCACCACCCTTCACAGCCAAAAAAAGAGAACTTAATTTGCCTAGGGGAGACTCTGCCTGATTGCTTCCAAAGCTTCCCCTGACCTTCCTGAGCTTATCCCAGCCATCTCCCTACCCTGTTCCCCACTGTTTGAGCTCAATTTTAGAGCTCAAAATTTAGCTAAAATAGGACCCCATTGGCCTCACCTCCACAGTTCATAAAAATCTAATTCCTTGCACCCAAATCTTCACCACAGTAAGAGAAGAAGAAGCCTCATCAAAGCTCCCTCACAGAGCCACCTAGGGTAGAGTTAGACCAACACCTGAAATCAGGTTTGGTCGAACTTGGGTCTAGACGTTTCACCACACCACATCACTTCATCCTCAAGCCTTTGGGACCTCCACAAAGGTGTAGAGCCCCTCTGACTGAAGCTTCACCTCTCAGAGCAAGTGTATAGAACTCCCCACTGTCCCAAGCCTAATTTAATTCATCATGTGGTTAAAGTTGATTTAATAGCATGTTTACCGTATGGATGTGTTCATCTCACTTAGATGAGTCTGTAGGATTAAACCCGAAGTGATTTAGTTGAGTGTAGGCTGAGAAATCAGGGTTTTAGTGTTCACGGTCATGGGTTCACACCAGTTGGGGAAGAAGGAGGAGCGCCGTCTGATAGCGTGTGTATCCAGTAAACGGTCCTGATTGAGTCAGACATGGAGACAGTTCATAAAGCGTGGGCTGACTTGGATTGCGACGCCCAAACAGAAGACGCCGCATAGCACTTTGACGCTGCCGAGGAAGAGTTGGCGCCGCATAGGATAAGTAGAAAAAAGGGATTTAAATAATTCAAAAAATATCCTATAACTTCAAAAATACATATCTTGGTGTAAAAAATCATAAAAATAAAAGAAAAATATCCTAGTGCTCAGTGAAAATAGATGAATAATGTGGAGATGTTTTTAAGGTCATTTGATGCATGTTTGATTTTTATTACTTAAATGGTGTTTTGAGTCTTTTAATTCTCCATACACTTAGACATTTCATCATGGCTTGCCATTTTAGCATGTTGTAGCCTCTACCATGGGGAATCTTCCCTGAATTTTCCAAAATCAGAGGAGACTTCTGTGAAGAGATATCTATTTTTTTTAAGTTTATGCATCTATTTTGATAAATTAATTCTAATAATTATCATGTTAGTTTAAAAAATTCAAGAAAATTATGGTAGGTTCCTTGTGATCAGTGGACCCTAGGATAAATTTCTCATGGCCTAAATCATTATAAAATGACCTAATTATCAACTTCAACTAAAATTGAGTTTAAATTAATTTGAACAAACAAAACATGTAAACGGATTAAAAATAATTCTCCACTGTATTTCAAGGTCAGGAACTCTCATATAAAATTTCAAGACATTTAGAGTTCATTTAGCTATCTAAATGATTTTTTAAGTGGAAATGATAATTTTAAGGTTTAAAATAATCATAAAAATTACAGTATGACTCAAAAAATTATCAAATTGATTTTGGGAGTTCTCTGTGATTAGAGGAATTTTCTAAAAATAAAATTGGAATTTTGATAAAACTTTCATTTTAACCATATTTTAAATATTTAAATAATTAAAAAAATAAAAAAAATCACAAAAATAATAAAAATCACCAAATTGTTACATTTCATCTCCTAATCACTTAGGGACCATCCCCATAATTTTCCTAAGCCTCTAAGTCAAAAAAGTAAATTTTCAAAGGCTCAAGACAATTTTTTAACACTTAAAAAATCAATTTTCATAATTTTCCACTATAATAATTCTAATAATTCAAAGGAAAATAAGAAAAATATAAAGTTTTTTCTCTAGAATCCCTAACCTTAGAGGGATCTAATAAAAATATCAAATTTAATTTTCCATCTTTAAAATATTTTATAATTAATAAATACTCTAGAAATAAAAATAATTTTAATAAATAATGTAAAACTCCAAAAATAGTGAAAATTAGTCCTCTTGTCTAGGGCTACCTCCAATAAAAATTTCAAAGGATTAAGCTTTTCCTTGGTCGTGGTATTGAATTTTCTTTGCAAAAATCCCATTTTTGCGTGCAAATAATTATATAAATTAAATTAGATTTTGAAAATTCACATTTTTCTCCTCTCGTGTCTTAATTGATCTATAAGTAAGGCAGTATAAAATTCCAAAGCCATTTGAATTAAATTTAGTGAATTATGAGGTGATATAACCCTAGGGACAAAGTTGTAATTTTAAGGTTTTAGCCTTAATTAATATTTAGGATTAATTAAATGGTGAATGGGCAATTGATAATTCTAAATAGCATGTTGAGAAGATTGAAACATCAAGGGATGAGTGGTAGAAACCCACTTCAATTTTGTCACATCAAAAATAAATTAATAATTTCCTAATTATGTGAATTTGAAAGACCATCAAACTAAATGATCCTAAAGATTAGGGGTTGATTTTAGAGGTTAATAATCAACTAATTCTCACCCCTATTTGATGTTTGAATGATAATCTAATGTTTTGATGAAAACTAAACTCACATAAAGTTAATTACAAACTTATTTATTAAATCTTAAGGGCTTGGTAGTGAGCTAGGCCTAATCAAACTTTGTTAAAAAGAAGTCTAGAAAAGAAAACATAATCAAGCTTCAAACATTTGGAAACACTACAAGCCCAATTCTAAAATTAATTAGCTAACTTTCCTCAATAAATTAACTTTTCACCAAAGGATTTCCACCCACATAACTCCTAAATGAAATAATAAATGATAATTACCTCAATTAAAGGGGAAAATTAAAACATTAGTTCACTAAGCATGAGGGTATGAAATAGATGAATCATTTAATAATCATGATAAGTTTGGAATGAACTCAAGGAAGCTTAAAAGAATTCTAAAATGTCTAGGTATCTTCTAGGCCCTTTTTTTAATCTTCTAGACACCTTGGAGGACAACTGAACCTATCATATTTTATTAAATGAAAGAATCTCCTAAACGAATAGGACCCACCAATTTATGACATAGGATTTAGTAGGCTTTTGATGAACCTATCCACAGGCTTTACTTTCCTGAAAATTATAAATGTTTATTGAAAAAGATACTAAAGTTTCAGGTGGAGGAACGAGAAGTCTCGTCATGTACACTTTTATAAGTTTATAGTACCTTCCTTTGTACTTCCCTTCAGCATTTCCTTTACTTTTCTTACTTATAAGCATGCATGTTAAACAATAATGTCACCCTGCATGAAAACCAAAAACTTTTAGGATAGCTACAAAACCAAAATCAAAACTAAATTAAAGCAAAACAAGATAAAATTCACCGCCACAACACTCAAAATATAAGATAACTCAAAATTTAATCACAAACAAAACAAAAATCACAATTACAACTAAATTAAAACGTCTCGTTAGATGATCGGGAATCCCTCAAAGGAGGTAACCTACGTGTTGTTAACGGGGTTTCTCACGGTCTAAATGAAATTGTTAAACTAATTTCAGTTGAGTTTAGCAAATTCATTTGGACTAAGTGAATCCAATGAAAATATTGGTGCCGTGATGATGGAACCGTGGGATCTTAACCACTATCACTATAATCAACTTTAATATTCTCCTAATAAAATATTAAGACACCTCAATTTAAATTTTTCCAAAACATGAAACTTCTCTTTTCTTACAATTGGCACTTCTTTAAACTAAACCTGTTGTGACGAGGAGCTTGGAACATGCACAGTGGGTAGCACGACCATCTTCAACAGCAAAAATCCTTAGAAATTAAAAACATAAGCCATAGGACTTTGAGGTAGCTTGCCTAGTGCAGCATAAACCCTCACTTTATCTCTTTAGGCCTTTGCATAACCATGTTGTGCATTATAAGCCCTGACCCGCCTTAAGATTCTGAGGTGTCATTAGGCATGAAGTAAACCTTCATATCTTCCATGCTATTCACATAATCGGTATCAAGTAAATGTAAGCCCTAAATAATAAAATTGATAGGATGAAACATCAAATAAGTATGCTCAAATTAGAGCAAAACTATTGGATAGTTCGGGAAAACACCGAGATTCTTCTTGGATCCATGTCATTTCCCTACTCTCTTTCCTTTGGATTCCTACAAAAATTGTTCCAAAATTTGAGCCACTCACCTATTGGATTTCCTACTATCACGTTTTCTTGAAGAACCTTACCCTTTTGGAAGTCATGAATATAAAAGTTTCATGATCTATATCAAGAGTTTTCTTAGGTGAATTCGGTTATCTAAGATGTATTTAAATATAGGGGCTTGCACTTATAGAAAACTTAAAGACCCCATATTAATATAAACCCTATGTAATTCCTCCATATTAGATAGGGGAAATTGTCGGTTGATACAAATGGTTCGCAGACCAAATGGATGTCATGAATTCTTTAGTTTATTTGATCAAGCCTCACCACCAAGTCATGTATCCATTCTTCGAGATAGATAGATGTCCTAAAGTGAAGTGCTAAATTATTCAAACTATCATTTATATAAGATCAGATTGATTTCATATTTTAAAATTTTAAAAATGATATTTTCTGAAATTATATATATATTAAATTAAATCTACCAGCCACAACCAAGACCTTTTAACGATCGATAGTTTTCTAGAGACTCCGCTGATGATTAGTATCTAAGTCTGGCGTCTATGCACCACCAGTTGGTGCATAGCTGCCAGGTACTGGCACCTATGAGCCAAACAGTCGGCGCATAGCCGCCAGTCACGGTTTTGGCCATAACTTCTAGTAGATACGTCATATTTGGACGAATTTTGAAGCGTTGCAAAGTGTGTCTCATGGGAAATTATTTGGAAATAATAAAAGAGACTTTCTAAAAGGGTTTGAGCAGTTTTAGAGGAGGAGAAGATGGCTTGGAGAAGAAGAAGATCACTTGGGCACGAGCCCCAAGTAGGGCGACAAGGTGAGAAAGAAAGAGAGAGTGTGAGAATTTCTTCTTTTCATTTCACTTTGTTCTTGGAGAGAATTGAAAAGAGATTGCTTTTTATATACAGGAAAAGTTTGATTTCCATCAAAGATAAGTATTTTCATTATATTATTTGAATCTAGTACTTTGTTTGTATGGTTTCAAAGACTTGTTCAATGAAAAGTTCTTTTTGTTTCTCCATGTGTAGTCAGTAGTTTTCTTTACTCTTCCCTGTTATAATGAATTAGTATGCATGTGTAGGATATAGAATTGAGTAGAGTGAGAATATATTGTGATGATTTTACTTTGATCTTCATTTACATGTAAACTTGATCAACATGCATGTTAAAATTTGTTGTGAGAACATGTAAGAACCAATGCGGTATTGTCTCAGTTAACTATTAGTAAAAATCAAATGAGATTATATGGGTGAGAATGTAGTCCATATGGTTGAGTGCAAATAAATAGGGAGATATGCATGGTTAAGAGGTGTAGAATTAGAGGACTTAGGGTGACAGACTAAAGCTCATAATTTGGTTTGATGGGAAAAGTTTTGTTATGTGATGTTAGCCCCTAGGTGGAGGGAGAAGAGGGAACTTTAGAGTGAGAGATGGTATCTTACCTGCCTAAGTCATCTAGAAGATTTCAAATTATTGAATTAACCTATGTTCTTTATAGAACCAAGAAAGGGTAAAGAAAATAATTTCTCCTATTTTTCACAATCTCTCTCGCTACTTGTTTTATTTTTACACATATCACTAATTTCATTGCATGAGGAAGAGCACTTTTAATATATATAAACTCCAGTTTCTGATTTTCTCTAAGTATTTTAGTTTAGGAGTAGAAGTAGTATTGTAGTGATAATTGTTAGATATAATCAAAACCAAAATTTTATCGACCTTCCAAACTGAGGAGTGTTATTGTAGACTTGAACTTCTCTTGAAAGCAGCCGTGATTAACTGCAATCTCCGTGGGATCGATATTCAGAGCTTAATCAGAAAGCCCTATATTACTTGATAACAATACATATACTTGCGTAAAATCCATACTATTTAAAGACATAATTGAAATATTAATTTTCTTTGGATTCAAGTTTTTGGCACCGTTGGAAAGGAAGAAATTTAAACAAGAAAATTAAAGGATTAAACTCTTGTATATTGTAATCAGGGATCAAGTTTTTTGTGTCGTTTCCGGGGATCACAACTGTTGATCTTGACTTTTTGGAGGCTTTTAGTTGAAGTATTTAGTCTTAGATTTGGAAAATTATAGTGTCGTAAAAATTGTTTTGTGTGAAAAGTATTTTTTGTATGAAAAAACATTGAGAAGAAACTGTTTGTGTGAAAAACAAAGTGTTTGTGAAAATGTTTTCTTGTGTTAAAATATTTTTTGTTTAATTGTTAATGTATTGTATGTTGTGTTACATATGCAAACGAAAAGATCTGCAGGACTTGTGTCTTATGATCCTGAGTTAGAAAAAATGAAAAAAATCAAAAAACATAAAGGACTTGAAAAACTAGAAATGGAAATGGAAAAAATTTAAGATAATAACTTGGAAAATCATCATATATCATTGAGGGATTATGTAAATCCTATGACAGATAAAATTTACTCAAGTATACAAAACCTTATCGTAGAAGCTGACTTGTTTGAACATAATCCGGAGATTATCCAACTGGTGCAGAAAAACTAGTTTGGGAGAACTCATTCGGAGGATCCCTATTTACACTTATCATGTTTTCTAGAACTTTGTGCTAAATTTTGTTATAACAGCATGTCGGACGATGCCGTTAGACTAAGTTTTTTCCTTTCTCACTAAGGATAAGGCTAAAATGTGGTTATACTCATTAACACCTAGCTCTATTAAAAATTGAGATGAGTTAACTCAGAAATTCCTAGCTAGGTATTTTCCACTTTCAAGGACTACTAAACTTAGAAACGATATTATCTCATTTTGTCAGTATGAAGGGGAATCAATATACAAAGTCTGGGAAAGATTTAAGGAACTCCTAAGAAAGTGTCCACACCATGCTCTGCCTAATCCTAAAAAGGTAGCCGGTGTTCATGATACATATGTGATTTCAATTCTTGCATCTCAGGTTGCTGCAATATCAAGGAAGTTGGATCAATTTGGAATGAACCAGCCTCAATTTACTCCAGTAAGTGAGGAAAGTTCATTAGGGAATATGATTAATTCTAACTTATCATATGAGACTTTAAATACCATAAACAACCCGTATTCTAACTTTTACAACCCATGTTGGAAGAACCATCCTAATTTTAACTGGAATCATACTACTGGGGGTGGAAACTAACAATGGGAAAATAATCATGAAAATCCTAATGGAAGTTGGAATAATCAGAGGAAAACAAACTATAGAACTTTATATCCTCTGGACTCTAATAATGATCAACAATTTAAGGATAATAAGTTGTCTATAGAAGAAGTGGTATTGCAAATGGGAAACCAGTTACAAAGTCAAAATGCTGTGATTATAAACATAGAGAATTAACTGTGACAAATTGCTAATTCATTTAGCAATAGACCCTAAGGAACACTTCCTAGCAACATTGAGATCAATCCTAAAGAGAACAATAATGAACAAGTAGAAGCTGTCTGATTAAGAAGTGGAAGAGAGATAGAAGATGTGGTTTGAAAAGAGAAAGAAGCTGTGAGAGAAATAAAAAAAAAACTAAAAGACCTGAAGAACAACTTTCTAAGGATCTGAAAAAATTAATATCTCCAACTAAAATCAATCTAAAAAGTCCACCACCTCAATTTTCTCATAGACTTAGACAACCTGAGTTGGATAAAAAATTTTCAAAATTCCTGAAAGTACTTAAGAAGTTAACAGTAATATTCATTTCGCTGAAGCTTTGGAATAGATGTCAAGTTATGCAAAGTTTATAAATGAGATATTAAACAAGAGAAGGAAACTAGAGGATTACGAGATAGTTGAACTAAGTGAGGAGTGCAGCACTATACTTCAAAAAAAAGCTTCCTCAGAAACTTAAAGATCCCTATAGCTTTACATTTCCTTGTGCAATTGGAGAAATTTTATGTGGAAAAACTTTATGTGATTTAGGAGTGAGCGTTAATGTGATGCCTTTATCTATATTTAAAAGGTTAGGTTTAACTGATATTTCTCCCACTACTATAACTCTTCAGTTAGCTGATCAATCTATCATTTATCCAAAAGGGGTTATAAAAGATGTGCTTATTAAAGTGGATAAATTTATCTTTCCTTTGGAATTTATTGTATTAGATATGGAGGACAATAAAGATAATCCAATTATTTTGGGGAGACCTTTCCATATTACTGGAGAGTTGACTTTGAATATTAATGACCAGAAAGTAACTTTTGATGTATTAAAGAATATGAAATATCCAACTAAGAGAAAATATGATGATTTTTTTTTATGGATGAAATTTTTTATCTAAGTAAAGACCATTTCTAAGAGAGTTTTAAGAGTAAGTTAACATATCAGATCGAAATGAACTTTCATGATGAGTTGAAAACGTTGTTTAAAGAAGACTGTATGTATGTTCAGGAGAGGTGTAAAATGATGGGCGTTACTGAAAATAGTAAACTTTTAATTCCATCTATTGAAAAATCTCATGAACTTAAGATGAATGTACCCCATGTCATTTTAAAGCCTACCTATTTATGGAATTCATCTACACCACCAGTCTTAATATCTTTGGATTTGACTCAATCACAAGAAGAACCTAAATTGAATGATGAAATCAGTAAAGATCTCCTAAGAAAGAGTTATTCAAAATCGCTGAATGACATATTCCGTGGTATACAGACAAAATGAATGAGATTCTAATGCTAGGGTAACTAGACTAAACATTGTATACATCGGTTTGTCGATGTCAGACCAAGCGTTTCGTGGGAGTCAACCTATGGTTATCTTTGTTCTATGTTTAGTGTGATTGTTGTTATGTTGGATTGGATAATAGTGAGATGTTGAACTTTGATCCTTGTTTGATGTATAAGAGTGGTTTGGGTTAATGTTGTGAGGTTATGCCTTGGTCTTGACTAAATTTGTATATGACTTCTGGTAGTAGCAGGCTGACGAGTCTGTTACGACTTAGTTCTCAACCAGAGATGTGCATTACCTTGAAGCATGTAGAGTTTGGACTTGGACCACTCCATGTCAACTCTATTACTTCCTTTATCGGACTTTCTCTTTACTGAGTAAGATCATGAACTTACTTAGTGAACAATATCTGAATGAACTGCACTACTTTTATTTACCAGATTGTGTATACCTTAGACTTAGAGTAAACCTGAAATTGGAAACACATGAATTTTTATAATAGGGAAATTCTGGTCCAAGGGTGATAAAAATATAAAAAATTTTATAATACAACCACATTTTTAGTGTAATTTCTTCTGTTAGAAATTGAAAGTATGGAGGGGAAATTTGAGTAGAAGGGAGATCAAATTAACCTCAGTTATTGTTTGTTTATGAAATCTGTGTCTATGTATTGGAGTTTGTGTGTCTATGTTTGTGAGTCAAGTTGAATGAGTTATTGGAGATAACAAAACTTGTCTTAATATTTTAAACTTGTTAGCATCCAACAATTCCTTTATAAAATTTAAAATGTGTTCCTGTTTAATATTCAGTTTGTACATATTCTACAATTTAAAATTCCTTTATAGTGTTATGTCAAGCATGTTGAGGCTATATTTACTTTCTACTGCAATATTCTACCAAGTACTATTTGTTGATATTTTTGTAGGATATATAGTAAATTGTAAAAGTGATCTTTCCCTGCCGCATTGTCGGCATATTTTTAGGGTTAAGTGTTGTATTTTGAAAAGGGGTCACCTAACAGAAATTGTCGGCGAATTTTTAAATTAATTTAAATAAATAATTTGAAAAGTAGTATTTGATTTTAAAAAATAATTTTTTTTAAATTTGAAGATTTTAAGATATGAAATCAAACCGATCTCACATCCCGAATAGTTTATATAAACGAGCACCGCACCACAAACCGTGTATCTATCCCGAAGAATAGACACACTGCTTGATGATGGGGCTCGATTAAATAAACTAGGAGATTTGTGACATTCGTTTGGTCTGCGAACCAATTTTATAAGCCGACAAGTTCCCCTGCTTAATATGAAAACATTAGACAGGGTTTATATTACCCGGGTTCTTAAAATTCCCAATAAGGGCAAGCCCCTATAGTTAATTACATCTTAAGTGATGGGAATCACCTAAGAAAACTCTCGATAATAATCGGTAGTTCGCTCTCAAGAATTTCAAAGTTTAAGTTTTCAAGGGATTGAATTTTGGAATTTCAATAGGGGATGGATCAAATTTGGAATATTTTATTTTGGGAATCCAAAGGAAGAAAGGTAGGAGAAATCACAGATTCAAAGCGAACTCCGGTAATTTCCTAACTATCCTATTGTTTGGCTTGAATTTAGGAAAGTCCTAATGTTTATTTAATGTTTTGATCTTGCCAATTTTAATTAATTAGGACTTATAATTGTATGATAAAATCATACAAATAGCCTTGAAGATGTGAGGGTTTATGTCGTATCGGACGACTACCTCAGAGTCCTAAGACCGGTTAGGGCTTAATTTACATGATATGATCATGCAAATGCCTAACGAAGAGTTGAGGATTTATGTTGCACTAGGCAAGCTACCTCGAAGTCCTATGGCTTGGTTATTTAATTCTAAGAAAGTTTTGCTGAAGTAGACTCAGGTTTTGCTGATGACGATGGCCGTGCTGCCCACCATGCTCCGAGCTCCTTGTTGCAGAGGTTTAGTTTTAGAAGTCATAAATCAAGAGATGAGAGAAGTGTTCTGGTTTAGAGAAGGTCTTAATTTCCAAGTGTTTTTTATGTTTTAATTAAAATAAATCTTAAAGTTGATTATAACAACACCGGTTAAGATCCCACGGTTCCATCCTTCCGGCATCGTTATTTTTATCGGATTCACTTAGTCCAGATGAATTTGCTAAACTCAACCGAATGAGTTCCACACTTTCATTTAGACCGTGGGAAATCCCGTTAGCAACACGTAGGTTACATCATCCGAGGCATTCCCGATCATCCAACAATACGTTTTAATTTAGTTGTAGTTGTAGTTTTGTTGTTCCGTTTCGTGATTAAATTTTGAGTTGTTTTATATTTTGAAAAGTTGTGGAGGTGAATTTTATCTTGTAATGACTTTTAATTTAGTTTTGGTTTCAGCTTTAGGGACTATCCTAAAGGTGTGGGTTTTCATGCAACGATTGTTTATCATGCAAGAAAAGTAAGTACGATGCGATTAAATAAATTGCAATAAGGTAAATTGCAATAAAATAAAAGCGTACCTAGAGGGTCTTCCCGTCATCCCAAGCTGTACTTAAACACAATTAGAATATTTAAGCATTTAAAGCAAGTTCCTAGGTAAAGCTAAGGGAAGGGTTATGGTTTTCTACCAAGTTCTTAATCCTATAGCTAGTCATCCCCTATGACGTCTAGGTTCTTGTATTTTGGTTTGAGGACGATTTTCTTCATCAAAGAACAATTAAGTTCAATTGTTCTTATAAATATCCTATCATATCGAGGAAGTGCTTAAGACGAGTCTTAAACATCTTTTCAATATTTCTAGGATTATTTTAAGTCCAAGAGAATTTAATTATACAAATGAATTAATCGTCCGGGAGTTCAAGTTTGTTATCTTACTCGATGAATTAGGACATTTGAATATCCTATGAATGAAGTAACACTTTACTTAATACTCCATTTAGGAGTTGTGACAACAAAAGCTTTCGAGGGCAAATTGATGTTCAAGTGATTTATGATTCAATTTAATTTCAGTTAATGGATTTAAGTTTGGAATAATGTTCAAGTTGTTTTAAATTTATTTTTGAATTCTTTATGTCTTAGGTGACGTTATTTTTAATTCAATTTAATTTAATTTTAATTTAATTTAATTTGGTTTAGTTTCAATTTTAATTTAATTTATTTAATTTAATTTAATTTCAATTTTAACCTGATTTTATTTTTTTATTTTAATTTAATTTAATTTAATTTAATATGTTTTAATTTAATTTAATTTAATTTAATTTAATGTGATTTAATTTAATTTAATTTAATTTAATTTAATTTGATTTAATTTAATTTAATTTTATTTTATTTTTAATTTTAATTTAATATTTTATTTTTTTATGTTTTAAAGATGATTTAATTTTAATTGTTAAAGTATTAATTTAATTCAAATTTTAAAAGGATTTAATTTAAATAATTTAACTTTAATTTAATTTAATGATTAAGTCTTTTAGCATTTTAAATCTTAAATTTGGATTATCATTTTAATTAGGAATTAAATATTATTGAGGTGATTAATTTAGGGATTTTTAAATTAAAGAACAAATCTCTTCCTAATAACATCCCTATTTTAATAATTCCAATTTTCCATTATTCTTCCAAATTTAATTAATTATTTAATTAAGGTTTATTTTGATTATTTTTAAATTGTTTAGTAGGTTTCTACCCTTTAAATTTCAATCATCCAAATCAGGTTAAGATCAAATATTTTACTCTTTCATTTTATTAAGCCTAAAGTTTTTAATTAAGGGTTAAAATTTTAATTACCATTTTGCCCTTCAAGCTTAATAATTTCATAACTCACTAAATTGAGCTTAAATGAATTTGAAATTTTTATGTGACTTCACTCATATGTCAATAAAGACATTAGAGGAGAAAATGTGATTTTTCTGTATTTAATTTATTTATGTAATTATTTTTGGTGGAAAATAGGGATTTCCAAGGAAAATTTAATAATATGACCAAGGGAAAGTTTCTGTCCTTAAGAAAATTATGAGACATTTCTGATGACCAGAGGACCACTTGCACCAATTTTGGTGATTTTTTGAATTATATTCTTTTTATTATAATTATTTTGAGTTTTGGAGCATTAATTAATTTAAAAATAAAATAAAGATTGAAAAATGAATTTTATATTTTTCAAAAATCTCTCTAATATCAAGGAAACCAGAGGACCACTTTTTATAATTTTCTGATTTTTTCTTGATTTATTAGAATTATTTTAGTGGAAATGCTAGAAAATACATTTTTTAATTTTAAAATTACCTTAAGGCTCTAAAATTTAATATCTCATCATAGAGACCTAAGAAAAATATGGGATTTGTTCCTAAATGATTAAAATTCAAAATGTGACATTTTGGTGAATTTTATTATTTTTGTGATTATTATTATTTTTTAATTATTAAAAATATTAAAATAATACAAAAAATCAACTTTTTTAGAAAATTGCAATTTTAATTTTCTTAAATTCCCCTGATACCACAGAGGCTCCAAAACTAATTTGGTGAATTTTTGAAAATTATTTTGAAAGTTATGAATTTTTAAAGTTTAAGTTGGCTAAATGGCTTAATCAACCCATTTGGTAGGGCTAACCAAGTCCAATTGACTTCAAACTTTTATGGTGGGTTCCTCTCGATCCTAAAGGTCAGTGGAGAATTGATTTCAAGTCAATTTGATGTATGATTAGCTCTAATTAATTAAAGCTCCATTTTGGGTGTTTAAGCCAATCAGGGTTATTCCAAGTAGATTAACTCAAAACTTATTTTTCCTAGGGTCCTCTGGTCATAATAAACATCACCAAATTTTCCTAGAATTTATCTCACAATATACTAAGTATTGGAATTAAAATACTCAAACTAGCAACCTAGAATTGAAAAATTAATAACTCTTCATAAGGATGGCCTCTGACTTTGGAAAATTCAGGGAATGTTCCTAAATTCAGAGGCTTCAAAAGCCCTATGGTCTCATGCCATGGTGAATTGTATACATGCATGGAGAATTGAAAATGTACAGAGAGTAAATAAATTATTAAAAATCAAATACTCAATGAAATTGAATGATTTCTTTTCCACATTATTCTCCTTTGTTCACTGAGCAAGAGGGTATTTTTATTTTATTTTTCTGATTTTCCTACACAAAGTTATGCATTTTTGAAGTTTAGGGAATTAAATAAATAGGAAAATAACCTAATTTCCTACTTATCCACGCGGCGCTCTGTCATCCTCGGCATCTCCGAACGACCACGCGGCGCGCTCCCATTCGACGCCGCCACTTGAGTCAGCAGCCCGGGTCCCGCCTTCCGTGTATCATCCGCTGGTCCGACCTAATCTGAGCCGTCCATCCGCGCGTGTATTGAATGAACGGCATCCGTTCAACGTCCCCAAGCCTCTTAGCCCGAGAACCGTCCATCTTCTAGGCTTAAGATCTCGCTCGATACTTGACCAAATTAAACGTTCTTATGCTCTATGGATTCGTCTCGAGAAGACGAACACATCCATACGGTTTATGTGGCATGAAATTGACTCAATAAAAATGGAGAATGATCAGAAGCTCGGGAAGAAGAGTAAGACCATACCTTTGCTCAGAGAAGTGTGGCTTCGATCTGAGGGTTGTGTCACCTTCGATTGGATCCAAGCAAGCTCCAGATGAAGTCTCCCGGCACAGTGAATTGTCCAGGTATGACTTTGACCAAGCCCGATTTCAACCTTTGAAGTCCGGAACGGATGGGTGGCCCGGAGAGGGGGCTTTCACCTGGGAACTTCTCCTCTTGACCTTGTGCGGGTGTAGGTGAGTTTAATTTGACTTTGGTGAAGGATTTGGGAATGTCCTCGTTCGGCTCGAGAATCGAGCTCCAAAATCGAGCTCGATTAGTGGGGATTAGAGGCAAATCGACCAGTGGGGATCAAGTGCTCTAGGTGTGGGGAGAGTCTGGAGTGATTTTGGCAGAGTTTCCTTAAGGTTGGTTCAGCACCTCCTCATGGCCGAGAGAGGTGGGGTTTAAATAGGAGAGGCTGGAGGGCCTCCCAGGGGAAGTTAGGACTTGGGATCAGCTGCTTAGGTCAAGGGAAGAACAGCCATGGTGGCCATTGGGCATGGGGCAACTCAGCAAGGTGGAATTCCAAAGTTTGGCTTCTCCCCATGTCTCGGCCATGGCGTTTTCCGGCGGCCTGGTGGCTGGCCGGCCGAGCACCGGTCACCATCTTGTTCGGGTGGGTCGGGTCGGGGTTTAGTGTAGGCGATCGGCCAATGCCATGTGTAAAGGGCTTGGATTAAAATGGTATGGGAGAGAGGCAATTTTGGCTCCAAATGGGTCAACCCATCCTTTTGGGCTAGGTGCACCACCCAATGCTTGGTTTAGGCTGAAGGGAAAGTGATTTGGTTCGAGCATAATCAGTAGGGTCAAGTCACCATCCAAGCACAATTAGGCATAAGCATGGTTAAGGGGAATCATGGGAGTGGTTAATCACCTTAAGGGAATGTGGAAAGGATCTCCTCCTTTTGCCCAATGTAGTAAGGTCACATGTGAGAAACTCACATGGCTTGCATGTGGCTTAAGAGTGGCTTCATGGCTTGCCTTTGGCTTGGGAAAAAGCTTGGTCAATTTCATGAAAATGGATTTTAGAAATTTTGGTAATTTAGGGGTGATTTGATGGGATTTAGCATATGGCTTGATTTGGAACCATTTGATGATTGATTTAGGACTTAAGGGATGATTTTAATTGAAGTCATGATGAAGAAGAGTGTCATATGGGCTTTGTATGAATTTTGGGCCTTTAAAATTTAGTGAAGATGGGCTTTTAAAATGGTTTAGGGAAGTGGGCTTTTAGATTTCAAAACAAATTTTAGGATGAAAATTTTGCAAAGGATTGTATCCAATAAGTGTTGAATTTAATTTAGGAATGTTTCATGAATGATTTGGAATCAATTTGAAGTAGTTTGGGCTTGAATTGGGTTGGATTTGGACTTCTTTGGTAAGTGGGCCAATGTAGGTCAAATTGGGCTAACTTGGGTCAATGTTGGGCTAGAGTTGAAATTGATGTAAAATTAATGTTGGGAAATGTTTATGGGAATGTTTCAAAGAGGTTTTGGCTTTGGTTGGGTTTTGATTTTGGTGTTTGAGCTTATTTGGGTTAGGTTTGGGTTTAGGTCAAAATTGGGTCTTTTAGCTTTGGGTTGAATTTGAGTGGGGTTTGGGTCTAAATTTTGGGCAAATCATGTTAGTGTTTTGCTTGTGAGGATGTTAGGGAAGGTTTAGAAAAGATTTGGGGTTAATTGGAGTTGAATTGGGTGAGTTTGAGCTAAGTTTGGGTCATGGGTCCAAATTGGGCTTTAAGGTCAAAAGTGAAATTAGATTCAAATGTCAATCAAATTGGGCTTGGATTTGGTCTAGATTGGTGTTGGGGATGTTGAATTGAAGTTCAGAATTGAATTGGACCAGAATTTGGGTCAATTGGGTAGGTTTGGTTTGACATTGGGTTCACTTTGGGTTAAAAATGGGTCAAATTGGGGATTTTGATAAAAGTGGGGTAAATTGACAAAATTGGCCCATGGTGTAGTTAGACAAAATGAAATTGGAAATATTTGGGATTTTCTAGAATTTTCTGGGAATTTTCTGAATTTTTGGATTATTGGGTCAAGAGGGGCATTTTGGGTATTTAGAGGGTATTGGGAGGTATTTTTGGAATTTTTGGTATTTTTGGCTATGGATGATCAATTTGAGTAATGTGGGGATGTTTGGGATTGGTTTTGAGGAATTTTGGGTGATTTGGAGATTTTGAAAAATTTGGGTAATTTCAAGGGTTTTGGGTAGGCTAGGCGGGTGTAGGGTAGGCTAGGCGGGTGTAGGGTCCCGGGGTCAAAAATTAAAAATTTGGAAAATTGAAGATTGGATAATTGTAAGTGGAATGAAATCATTTTGGTTGAGCCATGAAGCCATATCAAGCCCACATGAGCCATGAAGAGACTCATTTGAGGCATCCACTATGTTGTTCCTAACCCTCTTAGCCAAGGGCTTAGGGGTTAAGGACCATTCATGTGAATCACCTTCATGAGTCGGGAGGTCGAGTTAGGTATAGGTGTGTTTTTAGGAGGTGTGTGAAAGTGTAGTGTATAGGTGTAGTGTGTGTGTAAGTCAGCCCTTCACTGCGACAGTGCCACCTGCAGGGCGTCCTAAGGCCAAAGAGTCCTATAGGAACTCATCCTTTAAACTTCCACATTTGATTTCAACCCTCTAGGTGATTAGGGGTCTAAAATCAAGTTTGTGGAGTTTGCAGGGAGTTAAGAAGTGGTTTGATTTTCTAAGTGGTGGGTCCCAATTCTAATCCTCTAGGATAGTCAAAGGAAAAGCCTAAGGCTAGATCCTAAGTACTAAAGAGAAGAAGAGAAGACCTCATCAAAAATGAGGTCAACACGCATATTTTTGTACTTCATTGTTACACATGTTTGAGCTTAAGTTTGAGGGGGAAAGAAAAATGTTTCAAATTTAAACCTTACTTATTTTCAAAACCACTACAAATAAATTTGTATTTTATTTCTAATGATTATTGTTATGAGGAGTCACCTTAAGAATCTTAGAATTTTAAGTATATAAATGGTGTAGAAAAACTTAGTTGATATTTTTAGTGAAAAGGGTGAACCTAGAGTTAAGGATATTTAGTTGAGAACATGGGAAAATGAATAATTATTTTTAGTATGAAGAAGTGTATTTTTTAAAAACTAAGGATTCTTAAAATTTTTATTTCAAATATTTAAGGCTCTTTTAGAAAGTATTTTTAAAAAAATACATCTTTTCAAGTGAAGGAAAGTAATAAGTTATAACTTAAGAGGAGGAAAGTGGTAATCAAAATCATTTAAGGACTTCTCCAGATATAGTAATCCTCACATATATTAAAAAAAAGAAAAAATAAAAATAAAAGAGCAGAAAAAAATGGATCAAAAGGATAAACAAAAAAAGAAGTGTGAGGAGAAGCTTGAGGAGAGTTCCTAATAAAAAATTGGTTTCACTTGAGTCTTTCTAGAGTAAGGAACTTAGAGCAATCCTAAGGTTGTTTTTTATACTTATATTAGTTAAATATTTTAAAGAAAGTTCTTAAGTCTAGAAAGTAAAGTTCATAGGATCCGAAGTTTGAAAAATCTGCATATTTTTCTAAATTAGATAGGAAAAAAATTTCTAAGTTTGATGATAAATATTTTAGACCCTGAGCTAGTCTGATTCACTAGAAGTTCTTCTATGTTAAACTATCCATTTTTAGAATAAAATTTTAGCAATTCTAAAGGGTGACCCATTAACTCTAATCTACAAAAATTATTTTAAAAGTGTAGTATTACTTGAGGACAAGTAATGTTTAAGTTTGGGGGATTTTGATTAACCTAAAAATGTACTACTTTTTATGCTATATTTTATAATGATATTGCACTTTAAAGGTACGTTTTCTTGTGTTTTTGGTTGTAGGTACATGAAATTGAAGAATTTGGAGTGATTGGAGCAAAGGGAACAAAAATGGACCAAAATGAAGCATACCGGAGCAAAACAGGTAAAACTTGACACTTTTGTACCTGTATCTGGTGCCTATGCGCCACTAGTTGGCGCATAGCCGCCAGGCACTGGCACTTATGCACTAAACAGTCGGCACATAGCCGCTGGTTACGGTTTTGTCCATAACTTCTAGAAGATACGTCGGATTTAGAAGATTTTCAAAGCGTTGTGAAGTGTGTCACGTGGGGAATTAGTTGGAAATGATAAAAGAGAATTTCTAAAATGATTTAGGCTGTTTTAGAGGAGGAGAAGAAGGCTTGGAGAAGAAGAAGATCACTTGGGCGCGAGCCCCAAGTGGGGCGACAATGTGAGAGAGAAAGAGAGAGTGTGAGAATTTCTTCTTTTCATTCACTTTGTTCTTAGAGAGGATTGCAAGGAGATTGCTTTTGCTATACAAGGAAAGTTTGATTTCCATCAAAGATAAGTATTTTCATTGTATTTTGATTTGAATCCAGTACTTTGTTTGTATGGTTTCAAAGACTTGTTCAATGAAAAATTCTTGTTGTTTGTCCATGTGTGTGAGTAGTTTTCTTTACTCTTCCCTCTTACAATGAATTAGTATGCATGTGTAGGATATAGATTTGAGTAGAGTGAGAATATATTGTGATGAATTTACTTTGATCTTCATTTACATGTAAACTTGATCAACTTGCATGTTAAAATTTGTTGTGAGAACATGTAAGAACCAATACGGTATTGTCTCAGTCAACTATTGGTAAAAATCACATGAGATTATATGGTTGAGAATGTAGTCCATATGGTTGAGTGTAAATAAATAGGGAGATATTTATGTTTAAGATGTGTAGAATTAGAGGACTTTAGGGTGACAGACTAAAGCCCCTAATCTGGTTTGATGTGAAAATTTTTGTTATGAGATGTTAGCCCCCAGTTGGAGGGTGAAGAGGGAACTTTAGAGTGAGAGCTAGTATCTTCCCTGCCTAACCCATCTACAAGATTTCAAATCATTAAATTAACATATGTTCTTTATAGAACCAAGTAAAGGTAAAGAGTATAATTGCTCCTATTTGTCACAATCTCTCTTGCTACTTATTTTACTTTTACACACGTCACTAATTTCATTGCATGAGGAAGAGTACTTTTAATATATATAAACTTCACTTTTTGATTTCCTCTCAGTATTTTGGTTTAGGAGTAGAAGTAGTATTATAGTGATAATTGTTATATATAACCAAAACCAAACTTTTATCGACCTTCTAAGCTGAGGAGTGTTATTGTATACTTGAACTTCTCTTGAAAGCCATTGTGATTAACCGACATCTCTGTGGGATCGATATTTGAGGCTTAATCAGAAAGCCTTATATTGCTTGATAACAATATGTATACTTCTATTTAAAGACATAATTGAAATATTACTTTGCTTTAGAGTCAAGTTTTTGGCACCGTTTGAAAGGAAGAAATTTAAAAAAGAAAATTAAAGGATTATACTCTTGTATATTGTAATCAGGGATCACCCTCCTGTCGCGAGGCCCGTATTGCAGCTCCGATGATTCAGTTCGGGACCGGCTTCAGTGAGTTCGAAGTTATACTTGGGAAAGCCCCGTTCATTGTCGTGGAAGTTGCTACCCCTGAAGTGCAAGAGCCGTCTGCTGAGTTCGACTTGAACTCCCACCAAGATTTACCTTCTGCCAAGAAGGTGAAAGTTTCTACTGCTCCCATTAAGTCAGTCGTCTTCGTGCTCAGGAGAGTCGTCACCCCTATCGCTACAGGGTTTTCCGTCACTGCACCTACTTTCCTGTCTGCCAAAGGGAAAGAGATTTTGCATGAAGAAGATTCTGACAACGCCTTTCTTGCCCCACCCTCAGTTTTCGAGATTGGTTCTAGTTCCAGGGTTCCCCCTCCAACCAGATCCCAAAGGAGGAACCGTAATCGAAGAAGTCTCAAAGCCGCCAGTGCACAAGTTACAAGCTTTCCAGTGATTGATGAGATTTCCCAGCAGAAGGAACTCGGTTTACCGGATACCTTTCATATCCTTCGAGGGAGTAGGTTCCGCCCGTTGGTTAACACTACCATAAACGAAAGCCTTCACAGAATTGCTGCTACGCTACTGTTACCACCTGGTCGTGATGAGGTGAGGGAGATGCCCACACCCGTCACCCAAGCTCATACCCTTCTCCGAAGATTGGCTGAAAATGAAGGATGTTCTGTTGCTAAACTCCTCAAGAGTATGGGGTGTGCAATATCCCCCAAAAAAAGGACGAAATTCTGAGGATGGAGAGACCCGTCCGAATACCCGTCAAACACCATTTAGGAAGACGTGTTGATACTACAACAAATGTTACTACTGTCGTTCCGACACCTGCAGCGCACAGATCAGCTAAGTCCCGGCTGGGTTCGAGAGTACCGTCTGCCGATGATTATAAGAGAAGTTTGTTTACCTATGTACATGGTCTACACCCTAGGGAGCACACTTCCCTCACCACTCCGATGTCCCCGCCGAGACACTCCGTCCCTAGGCGCTGACTCTTAAGAGGAAAATGTAGTTACTAAAAGTCGTCCCACCAGTACATTCTGAGAGGTCTGTAGATCACAAGATGGATCACGAGTCTGATGTTCCTGTGACCACTCTAGCCATTGCTTCTGAGTCAGTTGCAGAGAAAAATGACAGTCAAGAGAAGCCTACGGATTTGAAACTTACCAAAGAGAAAACAATTGATGATAGAGTTTGAAGACTCCGAGCAGAAATTTCAGAGTTAGCAAAACAACGAGTGTTGGATATCAATGATGAGGATTACTTCTTGTCGGATTACATGGACAAAGAGTTCATGGAAATCAATATGGTTGAAACCTGGACCACAACGTCTGTGCGCGAGCCTCCCAGTGAGGAGAACGCCGTGGATGAGCTTCAGAGGGTCATACTATAAAATTTTAAAAATTTAAAACATTTTATAAATTTTTAGAGTTAAAATTTGGTTCTTTTTCATATTTTTTAAAGTTTGCGTATTTTGAGTTAAATGTTTATAAATTCACTTGAAATTATTTCTGGAAGTTATTATTGACTTCAAAAGTATTCTAAGAAATATTTTGTGTATTTTGTGAATTTTTATTCATTTATAACATTTATTTAAATTTTAAAGGCATGTTAATTATAAATTCATAATAATTTCAAATGACGTTCAAAATTCTTGAAATTTTACAGTGATATTAGGCAGAAAATTTTAATAAACCCGGTTCATTTGGAAATTATATGTATTATTGTTTTATTTAATGACTTAATAATTTAAAATTTAATAAAAATTATTTAATTAAAAATAATTTTTTTATTTATTGCCTCTTTCAATTCACTTATTTTATTAGTGAAAATTTGGTTCAATTTGGAGTTTTAATAAAAGAGTTGTGATTGTTTTAAATTGGAAGGGTATATTTGTAATTTTGGAATTTTAATATATACCAATTGGATTCAAAATGAAGTTGGTTATTTCATGTCTTCTTTATATTGAAAAATAATTTAGATAAGTAATTTGTTGAGTCTAATAGTAATAAATGTATATTTGTAATTTTGAGAAATTACAATTGTGCCTTTCCTTACTTTTATAAAGATGAATTTTTATTGAAATCTTACTGTTTTTTTCTTTATTAATCATTTCAAATCAGATTTCACAATTTTTGAACATCTTAATAGTTTAATTTGTTGTTTTAAAAGTGAGGAAGGTATACTTGTAATTTTAGGAAATTACAAATGTACCTAATTTGACTTTTACTGAAATTTCACTATTTTCTTCTTTATTATTCATTTCAAGTCAAACATCATCAGTTCTCAATATGTAAATGATTTGATTGGTTGTTAGAATAGATTTGTAATTTTGAAGTTTTTTTCAAATTGAAATCAAATTTCATTTGATAATTTTGACAATCCCTTGTGAGATTTCCAAAACATTGAATTCATATTTGATTTCATTTGAATTTTTCAAAAAATAAGGAAAGTATATTCTTAACATTTGCAAAGTTAAATTTTCAAACTAAAATTTATTTTAAACAGCTCATTCCAATCACTCATTCAAATAGAAGTTTGTAATTTTAAGATGTATTTCACGATTGAGATTTGGAAATAAAATGGTAATTAGAGAAATTTACAAATATACCCTTGCACTTATTTAATGGATTTTATTGCATTTAAATGGATCATTTTATTATTTCAATGAATTATGTTACTATTTGTGAGGTTATTTTTTAATTCATTTTTAACTTTCTGATTTTATGTTTTAATTTTTTTATTTTTTTTACTTTATTCTATTGTTTTAATGTTGTTTTCATATAAAATTTTAATTTCTCGATGTTTTATTATTCTTAGTTCTTTAGAAAAATATGGTATGCCGTTGTGGTTAGAGGCCACATAGGGTGTGAATTTTTAACTTATCTAAATTACCAAATGAAATTTGATGTGAAAATTACCAAATGAAATTTGTTAATTTTGATGAGTTTTATTTAAATTATTTGTAAATTTTAGATGTCTTAGAAATTTTATTTAATTGGAGAAATTATATAAATTATTTTATTTTGGTTTTGGTTCCACATTATTCCTCTTGTTTTCCTAAGTGCATCATAATTTTCCTCATGTTTTTTGAATTAATTTAATTTTTGAATTTTCTAAGCTATGGTTATTTATTTGGATTTATTTGAATTGCTTATTAAAAGGATTTCCACCTCAGCATCCGCGTCAGTGTTGTTGCCATCCACTTTCCACTCATCGCTCATCCACTGGATCACTTAACCTCGTCTTCTTTATTGATTGGGTAGCTCATGATTGTGAGGCTAGCTAAGTGATCTAACGCATACTCCTATGTTTCTGTGGTATGTATTAATCTCTGTCATCCAAAGTAACTAAAAGAAAACGAATGACATCTATGATCCTTTTCACTTGAAAGATCACTGGGCTCTAAAGTTAAAACCTTAACTCCATCGATTGAAAATTTGCTTCATGGACGGCCACTACTAAGGCCTTAATTTTATGTTTTTGAATAATACCTTACTCGGAGTGATGCCCTTCAAATTTGGCTAGTTTGGTTGATCACCTTGCATCCACGTGCGGTCCTCTTTCTCCATTTTATGTTCCTTGAGCTCCATCCAATATTTTGATCTCAAGGTTTCTTTGGTTGGTCTAATAAGTGGTTAGAGGGCTCAATTTAAGGTGGAATTGATTGAGGAATAGGTTTTAAGGCATGAGAAAGCTTTTGGGATGTTTGTTGAAGGACGGTTTATGGTAATTGAAGTTGTCCTGTTCGTGGGTTAGGGGATTAGTTACATATTTGAGGGGGATTGGCATGAGATAGAGTGGAAATATTAAATGGACTCATAAATGTTTCTTGGATCAGTTTGAGGGAGTTTAAGGGAACTTGGATGGACTTTTAACAACTTATTCTCGAGGAACCTGAGATATGTTTCTAGATAATTGGGGTGGCTTGAGAGTTCAATTAGAGGTGAAGAAAGCTTCTAAACACCAATTATTTGTGTCATGATGACTTGACATGGTAAAATCTTGAAACCAATGAGAGCTGGACATGTGAATAGTCAAATTTGGCATGCGGCCAATGAAGGAGCACCATATACATCAAGGCTTGTGTAGCTTTCTTGGGAAGGGGAAGTTTGGGTTTGGCTAGATTGGGTGATCTTGGTAAGGTGGTTAGGTCAGTTAAGGTGGTTGGAAAGTAAGCCAATGGTAGAATGCTATATAGAGGGCTCAGGTTAGCTCAATTGGCCATAAAGAAGGTTGGCTTGGGATGGCTTGGAATGGGCTTGCAATAGCCTGAAATTGGCTATGTTGGGTTCACATGGAAGGAGCTAAAGATGAACTAGAAGGATGAGTCAAATGAAGCTTGAATTGGCTTGAGGTTGGACTTGGTTTAAAGGCTTGGATTAAGCATTGAAGTGGCTTTAAAGCTTAGCTCATTGGTTTGTTTTTGAAGTGATTAGGCTTAGCTTGAAGTGGATTGAAATTGGTCTTGGAATGGGTGGATGTGAGTTTAGGATTTAAGCTAATTAGGTTATGAAAATTTTGAGATGGTGGTAAAGAAAGGAAGGGGCTTATGAGGTGGGCTGTGTTGTATGTATTTGGAGGCTTGGTGTGAAGTGGTTTAAGTATTAGATTTGGGAATGAATGGTGAGTATGTGGAGTGATTTTTTGAAGGAAGAAAAGGAATAGGTTTGATTTTGGGTTTGGATTTGGGAAATGTTTGGAAGGTTTGGTGGGTCAGGTTTTGGATATGACTTTAGGTGGAATTGAGAATGAATTGATTTTAATTTAATTTAATTATTATCAGAAATATTTTATAAAAAAAAATATTAGGATTTTAACAATGAAGTTGTGTGGAATTGATTGTTATTGTTTTTTTGTGAATTTGTGTAATTTGATTTTGTTTGTAATTTTTTCACTTTATTTTAATATATTTTGTAATTTTTTAAAAATTTTTATTTGAATTGATGTTTATTGGGTTCATTTTCTTTTAATTAATTTTGATTTAAATTATTTTACATGTTTTATATTTTCTTTGAAAATGAATTTTTATCTTATTTTAGAAATAGATTTAATTTTTTATAAATTTGGTTTGCTTTTATTTAAATTTCATTAAATTTGCAATTTTATGTTTAAATTTTGAGTTTTGAATGCAGGTCTACTATGGAAGCTATACATTTATTGAGAGGTTTGATGGAGAAGTTCAAAGATAATAAGGAGGATCAAAATTTTATTTTTATTGATTTAGAAAAAGCTTACGAAAAGGTTCCAAGAGATATCCTTTGGAGAGTTCTCGAGAAGAAAGGTGCTGATATGACTTATATTCAAGTCATTAAAGATATGTATACTAGAGTTGTTACTTGTGTTCGAACTGAAGGAGGATTGACCAGATATTTTCCTAATTATGTTGGATTACATCAGGGATCAACTTTAAGCCCATATCTTTTTTGCTTTAGTTATGGATAGTCTTAGTGGACATTTACAGGAAGATGTACCTTAGTGTATGCTTTTGCTAATGATATCCTTCTCATGGATAAGATTAGAGAAAAAGCCTAGGAAAAACTTGATTATGGAGGTCTACACTAGGTCTAAAGGCCTTCATTAAGTAGAACTAAAACTGAATATATGGAATATAATTTTAATGGTTGTAGCACAAGTGACAGAAGTGTAACTTTGGGTGATCAAATTATTAAAAAGTGTGAATGATTTAGATATCTCGGATCTATTGTTCAAAGAGATGGTGATATAGATGGGGATGTTAATAGTAGAATTCAAGCTGGATGGTTCAAGTGGAAGAATTCCCTGAGCTTTTAATGTGATAGAAAAGTACCGCTTAAACTGAAAGGAAAGTTTTATAAGATGGTGGTGAGATATGCAATGCTCTATGGTGCTGAATGTTGGCCTTTAAAAGAGAAGCATAATACTAAGTTAAGTGTTGTTTAATGAGAATAATTAGATGGATGAGTGGCTTTACACTTAGAGACAAGATGCGAAATGAGTATATCTGTGATAGGGTTGGTGTTGCTCCTGTGATGGACAAAATTAGAGAGAATCGTCTTAGATGGTTTGGTCACATTAAACGTCGACCATTTGATGATCCAATTAGGAGAGTAGATGTTTTAGATTCGGCTTATGTTAATAAAGGTAGAGGTAGACCTAGGAAGACTTGGGCTTATTGTATAAAAAATGATCTTAATTTATTAGAACTAAATGAAAACGTGACACTAAATGGGACGCAATGGAGAAAAAGGATACATGTGGCCGACCCCATGTAGTGGGACAAAGGCTTTGTTGTTGTTGTTTTTGTTGAATTTTAATGTGTTTGATTTCATTTCAATTTAATTTTAGTTTTGTTTACTATTATTATTTTTATTTCTCTTTTTAAAAGATAGATTCAATCATGCTTCATACCAAATGTGCTCCCCTTAAACCAAAAAAAGATTTATCAAGGGAGTTTAGGAAAGAGATTGCAAATAGACCAAAGAAGACCAAGACAAGGACCTAATTCTCTAGGGTCAAAACATAAAGGAATTTCCAAGCTAGTGAGAACTCAACTTAAGCTTCAATGACTTAACTTCTGCCAACTCAATAAAGTGTCAAGGATTTAAAATTACGTACATGAAATTAAGAAGGGTGAAGATTTCGTTTGAATTTGTAATTTAGGATTTTGATCAATCACTAATCCTCTAGAAAAATCCTCTAAGGAAAATCTAAGGGTAAGTTCTAAGTTGTTGAGAGTGAAGGAGAGCAAGATAAACCTCATGTAAAAATGAGGTCAACAAACCCTAAAGAGAGCATTTCTCCCAAAAATCCAAGAAGATAATTGCCAAATTTTGCATTTGGACTCTCCAAATGTCCCTTAATTCATCATTAAATTTTTTATAAATATTGATGCATCAACTATTCCAATTATGGTACTGCTAGTGTTGAACTTAGTTTAAAATCAGGGTTGGCACTCCATTGAGGCTTAGGTGAACAGTCTAATGCTTATGCCCCGAACCTTCTTTCCTAAGCATTATCTTGCTATAGTCAAGTGTCTAGGCGTTGATTTCACAAAGTTCATTTGCCATTGTATGATTACACAATTAAATTTGGTGCATAGAAACCAAATTTTCTATTTGCGAAGTTGAGTTTGGCACCTTGGGTACTTGAACTAGGCACATGGGTGCTAGATTATCTATCATATATTCCAAGCTAACACCCCCTACTTCATTATGCTCCAAATCACACGATTTATGGCCCAATTTGCTTTGTTGACTTGAGGACTTGAATGTGCACATTTTGATTGACTTTTTGCTTTTGCTTCTACTTATCACTGACCTTGTTCAAATTTAAATTCATGAGTGCAATGGTTCATTAAATAATATCCATATGGGCATAAAATACTAGATGGGTTAAATAAAAAAAAATTTTAAATGTATCACTTATCAAGAATAACTAGGTGGTCATGAAAAGTTCAATAAATTGATATAAATTTAATGATGGTTTGATACTCTCTTGGCAAGTGCTTAAATTGTTGCTTTACTTGTTTGATGCGTCCTTTGATGAGTTTGGTGTAGATGTTGCCTAATATTTTCTAGGTTTTATTTACATTATTTTTTGGCTCTCATAAAATGCTTCACTCCCAAATTAATTCTAAACTCATGTAAAATTTTATTGGGCCTAAATTAAGTATTAATAGAAGGCATAAGTCGATGATTAATCCATATATATAAGAGCATGAGAAAAAAATTATATTAATTTGCTTGGAGAGTGCGACATTTTTCTTTTATTATAAGGAAAATGAGGACATCGAATCGATCTCTTACATGGCGGAATAAGAAGATTATAAAAGTGGAGCAAATTTTGTGTGTGCACGCACATGCGTGTGTACGTGAGAGAGAGAGAGACAAGGAGAGAGTGAGAGAAAGAGAGAGAAAGGGAGATGGAGGGAGGAAACGAAAAAAGCTTAAAAATACTTGTTTTAAATAAAATCAAAATTAACTCTGATAGATTATTTTTTAAATAAGAAAAATGATTTTTGTACAAATTTAATTAAAATGCCTTAATCAAACTTGCAAACGGTTAAATTTGATCGACATAATATTTCTCACTAAAGAATGGAACTGCAAGCCTTTTGCAACTTCAACTGAACAATAAGTTTGGTTTTAATTGAAGGAAAGTGATGGAAAAAAAATGAAATTTTAGTAATTTATTAACTAGCATAATTTCATAATAAATAATTAAAAAACTATTTACCTTCTATTCATTTCATTCCTTTCACTCAAATTTCTAGTATTCAACACATCATAAAGGTCATTTGATTTAAAATTTACATTGTTTATTGTTGTTGTTGTTGTATTACTTTTTATATCATTTTTTAAATTGCTTGATAAAACTCATATTTATTTAAATTTTAAATCTGAATCAAACGATTCAAGGAGACATTAGATTTAACAACTAACATATCAAATAATTTGATAGATTGATCACGCCCAAAGTTCACTAGAACTGACTTCACAGTATTTATTAAATCTCCAAACATCCCTAAATGCTATTCTTTTGGAATTGAACTGAAGTGAAACCTCAAACGATTTGAGATCAATTCATTAAATAAGAGACAATAATAATGAAGTATTGGTAATTTCATAGATGTGTGCTGCAAGTTACTTGGTAGAATTGCAATTAGGGTTTGTGATGCTATTAAACCATTAAAACATAATATTGTCTTACCGAGACGATAAAATTATACGAGCAATATTGTATGGTTGATTTATGTATTATTAATGATGAAAATTATATTTATTGAATTACAATATAATTTTCTATTTTCTATTCAAGTATAGCAGAATTCATTTGGAGATTCAACATTAAGTGCAAAAAGAGCTTTAGCAATAAAGTTTTCTTTTTAAAATTATGACCAAGAGGACCGATGATTTCAAGTGGATAAGAAAAGATTATGTTTTAACGTTTAATTTTGAGCCATTAAAAAAAACAACTAAATATACAAATATATTTTATTTTTAAGTAAAAACATCTACCAAAAATAAAAAAATCTAAATCAAAAGTAGTCCCAAATGGCCTCTAAAATTTTGATTGAATGAGATTGATTCTGAGACTGACTTGCTCCTCAAGTGTCACTTAAACTTGGTGGGTTACACCCTGATAGAACCACAAGCTCAACTAGTAGAGAATCTAATGTAATCTGATGATCTAAATGTTGAAGAGGATTCAGTTGTTTGGTTCTGAATCTCGAGACTGGAGCATTAGTCTGAGGTGCACATTTATTTGTATACGCCGTTGATTTTTCTATTTTGTACCATCAGTTGTTTGTCCCTCAACATACGTTGGTTGACTCCAACTTTTTAGTCAATACATCAAAAGAATTGTTTTTTTTTTCTTTCATTTTTTCTTGCCGCTGCTACCAAGTTAAATTTCATTTCTATCATTCATATTTCCATGTCTATTGCTCTTTGTCCATATACCATGCGGTGCAGAGTCAAGATACAAACCTTGTCTAAGAAATAGTTCATTTTGCAGCTTCGAGACATCCTTTTCAGTCCCACCTCTTTCAGTACAAATAATTAGCATCATTAATATTTCAAACTCAACTCTTTCAGTAAAGACTCCACACCAAGAAGCCTTTATCCCATTGTGTCCTATTGAGTGTCATATTTTCATTTAATTCTAAAAGATTATGATCTTTTTTAATACAATATGACCAAGCCTTTTTAGATCTATCTCAAACTTTCTTAACATAACAAGTCGAATCTAAAACATCTACTCTCCTAACCGGATCATCAGATGACTGACGTTTAATATGACCATACCATCTAAGATGACTCGAATCCTGCACGTCACTGGAGCTGCACCAATCTTATCACATATATATTCATTTCGCATTGTCTCTACGTGCAAGCCACTCATCCACCTTACTTAATTTTGTTTTATGCTTCTATTTTAAAGGTCAAATTCTGCGCCATGGAGCATTGCTAGTCTCACCACCATCTTATAAAATTTTCAGGAAAGACTGGAGAGAGTTATTAAAAGAGCATCAACAGTTCACTGATATGAACTGGTAAGAAGCATGAAGTCACCTTCAATTTCATGTTTTACTTTATGTAATAACACTCGAAGTGATCTCTCTCTCTCTCTCTCTCTCTCTCTCTCTCTCTCTCTCTCAATTTCATGTTAGACAACTAGTACTGATGTTATATGTTACTCGTCGGAATGAGGTTGAAAGACTGAATTCTGCACAGGTCTATATTTCATGGCGTACGCTGGCATTTTTTGCTGAGTCTAATTACAAAATGTTTAGTAATAAGCTTTTCGTAAAATAATTGTCAGCCATGAAATAAAAATATAAACTATAGACACATCAGAAATAGATTTTTAGGAGAAGCGATGACAGGGAGGAAATGAAAGTAAAATAGAATAATTTAATATAATAAAATCAATAGAAAGAGAACGGGAAAATCTTCAAACAAGAATGGGAACAAATGATGGATGACTTGGTTTGCAAAAGACATCATGCTTGCTTGCAAGCATACCAATATCATCATCACCAATCTCCAACTGCTAGAAGCCGGTGCAGGATAGGAAGTTTGCAACAGGACTAGTTCACATCAACCAAGTAAAGCAGAACTAAGCAATAAGCAAACTTCAAAAGTAGTACAAGATGGAGCAGCATTGCTTACAGATTCCATAAATGAATAGATTAACCAAAGGGCAAATGGACAAGCTATAGTTGTGAGTACATATATCATATCTAAACTCTTGACACATGAATTCTTTTTTAAGAGGCTCTTAAAAAAGATTGCTATAACAGTGCTAAAAATATCTTGTACAAAATGAGCAGTTATTCCTCATATTAAGAAGAAGAATGATAAAATTTCATGGCTAAAAAGATGCTTGCACCAACCATTTGAATAATTGATATGTGGAGATTGATAATAGTTGTTTAGTGTATGAGGCGAAACAAATAGCATCTCTTAAGCACTCTTTTCATTTGCATGCTTTATCATTAACGCAGCTCTAACAACATTTCCTCTTGTGATCATTCCAACCTTCAAGAAGAAAGCTAATGAGGACATAGTTATTAAGGAAAATTTAATGAACTGGGGAAGGGATGAAGACTCGCATACCAATTTGCCAGAACCATCAACTACCGGAAGCCGGCGGAACTTGGTGTCAAGCAATAATCTGCAAAAAAATAAATTTACAATGTTATGAAAATGTTTCAAAATTAATGCAAGACTAGACAACAAGCTGTAGGATTAGTAGTAGACCTTGCGGCATCTTCAAGGTTAGTTGTTTCATGAACCACAAGAGGTGCGGGTGTCATAACCTCACTAACTATCTTTCCATTTGTTTTACTCAACAATTTTTGAATTTCATTGAATGTCTGCAGCCATGAGAGCTTAGTTGACATAGTACAAAAGGTCTAAAGCACAATCATGGTGTAGATAGGGGAATCTATTAATGTCTTGGAGCCAGACTGAATCTGGCACAAAACAGGTAAAATCCGGACCCTTTCAATAAACAAAACAAACTGAAGCCCAGATCCATCAACTAAAATGAGAGTAATCTTAGAAAAAGTTCAATTTATGATGGCCATTATGGCCAATTCCAAATTTTCAATGCCCTGCTATAACGTGCAAGTTGGTTTTAATAGTAAGGCACCAAAGTTCATGAAATCCAAGTTTCACCTTTCAATATATATTCACCAGAACAACCTGGACAAACTACCAATAAAATCAACTTTTGGCTCAACTTAGATAAATGTTGGGCCAAGTTTGGTTTTGTAATGGGCTAGCTCATAATTTCTAATCAGATTTATATCCATTCCAAAGATAACAATGACCAAAAACCATTTAAATCTTGAAGAAAGCTCTGGGTCTACACAATTGGTTTTTATGTTTGCACGAGCACATATACTTCTACCTCATCACACTTAGGATTCGAAAATAAGGTAATCTACTTATTCCATTCTCGGATTTTCATTGGTTCTATAGACAGGTGAAGGTGTGCCAACTTTCTCTTTAACCTCATAAATGTGTACTAATACTTTCACAGAAAGCAAAATAATTTTTTTTAGCAAAGAACCGAGAGATCCCTTCATCACTTAAGAATCCAACCGTTATTGACAAGGAAGATGGTGGTAAGCATTTTTTTGAATTTGATGAAGATTGTGGTAGAGAGGGTGGCAACCCCAATATAATGGCTTACGAAAAAGTATGAAAAATAAAATCAATTATCTATGGTTCTTTTGAAATGATGATAAGAAATGATCAAAGAGAAACGTGAAAATGTAAGAATTATGTGTAATAGCAAGTTCAGTAATAAATAATTTCACTAAAAGCTTGAAAGTTAGTGAAAGAAATACATGTGCTAGAGGTAGAATATTCTTTAAACTAGTGCAAGCAATTCACTCTCAAGCTTCTAATTTCATCATGAGAAGTGTAGGGACCTAGTTAATAGCGGCAATAATCACGTGTGGTTTTCCATTTCAATGTGTTAAAAAGGGTAAAATTATAACTGTATTTATTTATTTGTTCAACGATTTAATTGAGTATAAATACTTAATTAAAAGCAATAACAAATGTCATCAAGCGAGAAACTTAAATTTCCAAATTTAGGCTTACGAAAAAGGGAAAAAAAATCAATCATCTATGGCTGTTTTGAAATGATTATACGAAATGATCAAAGAGAAGTGTGACAATGTAAAACTTATTTGTGTAATAGCAAGTTCAGTAATAAATAATTTCACTAAAAGTTTGAAGGTTAGTGAAAGAAATACATGTGCTAGAGGTAGAATCAATATTCTTTAAACTAGTGCACACAATTCACCCTCTAGCTTCCACTTCATCATGAGAAGCATAGGGACCTAGTTAATCGCTGCAATAATCATGCCTGGTTTGCCATTTCAATGTGTTAAAAAGGGTAAATTATAATTGTATTTATTTATTTGTTCAACGATTTAATTAAGTATAAATACTGAATTAAAAGCGATAATAAATGTCATCAAGCGAGAAACCTAAAATTCCAAATTTATTGATTGCATCCTAGCATGAATGGACTTAATAATATTAATGGTCTCATTCTGAAAAAGAGATTTTTTATTTTTGTTTGGAAAAGAGGTTGCCTCTATTGAGACCATAAGGGCACTAAATTGAGCCCCATAACCTCTGTAAATATTGGGGTTAAGATTGCGTACATTCACAGCTAAACATAGATCGCACTGGCAATAGCATCACGCAATAGGTAAAAAGGAAAGTCTAGAGGTTTTACTTTTGAATATAAATCAGGTTCATTTTAAGAAAATCTCAAAAAAACTCACTTGTTCCCAAGGGGTTTCATTATTTTCAAATGAAAATCATCCAAGCCAACCACAACCGCCAGCTGGCCACATAATTGACTATTGAAAAAATCAAAAAAATAAAATAAAACATATTTGAGCTACCAAAAATAATTTTATTTCATATTAAATATAAATAAAATAAAATAATAAAGATGGAAAGTGATCCGATATAGCCCATTAGTGTCTCCATTACATATGCAGGAACATTGAAATTTGAAGTTTGGAGTTGCCTTATCAATTTTGGCAAACATTAGAAACTATTAGTCTTATTTCAGCAAAGATGCTAACCATGGCTATCATTTTACATTTATAGTATAAATTAAGTTATATTGAGTGCTATCTTGAGGAATTTTATAGTGAAACCAATATATATCAAAGTATAATGGTGAAAGGCAATTTGTTCTCATTTTTAAAGAATTATTCTGAGTATACAGTTTCAAATAATTTCACTATCATTCACATCCAAACATGGCTAAGCATCTAAAAGATTTGAAAATTCTTGATGCTCACTGGATTTAATCAAGATTGACAGCATACTTCTACTTATATAATCTTTACTCAATCCGGTATCATCTTTATGGATGCTGAAATATTAGCTTTTAGGGGTTAATAATTTAATGATTTCAATGGATCAAACTTTCGAGAAGTTATTTCTATGACTCGTGTACTTTTCAACCAACTGTCAGTTGCCACAAAAATGCTTTGAAACTTGGTATTATAATAAAGTTATGCTCGGGTTTGGCTGCATTTACTTAAATTAAGATGCTAATAAGATTATCTACTTAGTTTTTCTGAATTGACTATATTTCTTCCTTCTGTTATGTTTTCTTACAGAGTGGAAGGAGTTGGAAATGGAGGAGCTCAGTAAAAACATCTTGGACATGAATGCTAATGAAAACAGTGGAGAATGATTGTTCTAGATTCAAAATTAGCAGTTGATATTATTAGGGTACCATATTAGACTTTTAGAATACAATTTGTTCTTTTCATGACTTTGTAAACTTGATATACTTTGGATCTTAAATGTTGAGAATTCAGATCATAATTTGTTTTTAAGTCGTGATCATTCAAGCATAATTACCTATCAATCTACTTGAATAATATTTATTTGCTTGTATTCATATAAAAAAATGTTAAAATAGTATGGGTCATCATGCCCGAACTGAGTTACATCCAACCTGAATCATGTTCAGATTTACATCCATCTGATAGAAAACTAACACTCCACAATTGTTTATAGGTCAGATCAAGTTCAACGAAAATGAGTCTATTTGGGTTTATGTCAAGTTCAATAAAAGGCATATTCAGGTTGATAAATATCAAGCCACTTTTCAATCCAAACCCAACTCACAAACAAGAATCAAATACCCAATTCCAAAGATCCAACTTTCATAGATCAAAGAGGTTATTCAGTTTTTCCTTGACGAAGAATCGATCAATCTCTACATGTTTGGTTCTATCGTGTTGCATTGGGTTGCTGATTGCTGACTTGTTATCACACTACATTCATTTGAGTTCCTTGGTCCACCTTGAGTTCGACGAACAAGGCTCTTAGCCACATCATCTCAGAAACCCCTAATGTCGTAGCTCTGTACTCCGCCTCTGCTGTTGACCTTGCTACCGCAGACTATTTCTTGCTCTTCGAAGTGACCAAGTTGCCCCATACAAACATGCAGTATCCTGATGTGAATTGCCAATCATTTGTACAATTTGTCTAGTCAGAGTCACAAAAGCCTTCAACGTCTACATGTCCATTCTTCTTGAAGATCAACCCCTTTACTGGTGAACTATTCAAGTATCTCAAGATCTGATGCACTACATCCATATGACCCTTCCTTGGATCATGCATATAGTGACTCACCATACTTGCTGCAAAATAGATGTCGGGTCGAGTGTGGCATAGATAGATTAGGCGGCCTGCACGTCTCTAGTACCTCTCCCGATCAACAAGTTCTGCCTCTGCATTCAGCTTGACCTTCTGATCAATTAGAGAGACTGCAGGTTTGCACCCTTGCATACCTGTTTCTGTGAGAAGATTCAACACATACTTTCTCTGGGATAAGACCATCACCTCAGGTCCACATGCCACTTCAATCCCAAGGAAGTATCGGAGCTATCCGAAATCCTTGACCTCGAATTGATTCAGCAGTCTTCCCTTCAAATGAGCAATCTCTACCTCATCATCACCAGTCACAATTATGTCATTTTCATACACAGCAAGTATGGTAGTGTGACCTTCATGTCGTCGAAAGAATATGGTGTAGTCTACAATAATCTGCTGATATCCCATGCCAAGCATCGTAATTCTAAATTTATCAAACTAGGCTTGAGGAGACTGCTTCGAGCCATATAGCGACTTCCCAAGCCTACAAATCTTGCCCACTATTTGGGATGTGCTGAATTCTGATATTATCTCCATATTACCTCCTCCAGTAGCTCCTCACGAAGAAAAACATTTTTCACATCAAGTTAGTGTAACCTCCATCCACCATTTACTGCCATAGAAACTAATGCTCTCATAATGCTCATCTTTGCTACTAGTGTAAAGGTTTCGTCGTAGTTAATGCCATACATCTAACTGTACCCTTTTGCACTAGTTATACTTTGCACATCTCCACCTTCCCTTCTAAAGTTTGCCTTACCATGAAGATACACCTCCCCGATAGTAGTGACACAATCTCCCATATTTGATTTTTATCAAGAGTCGTAAGCTCTTCATGCATCGCCGCTTTCCACTTGGGATCCTCCATAGCAACCTTTCAACACTTGGGTATAGAGATAGAGTCCAATAATGCAATAAATGATCCCTGCAAATGTGAGATGCTAGAATAAGAAACAAAGTTAGCATTGTTAAGTTCCCACCCCAAAATGATCGGGATGATGTCCTGCATTGGTGCGAGAGGTCCTCCTTAACGTTGGGGAGTTGGCATTAGATGAAGGAGAAGCAATAGCACCTGAGAGTTTTGAATCAAAGGTGGATGTTGTAGGTGTCTCAATAGTTGGGGAAGGCCGAGACAAGGGATTTGTTGGCATTGCAGACTCTATTCCCTCAATTTACTTCTTCCTATGTGTATACAACCATGGCTCACCTTCAATCTCCTTGATTTTCGTCTCCTCAGTTGATTCATCCCACATCACAGGATATGACATTGCTCCTACTTGCACCACACCACCACTAACACTCTCTCTTGCCTCATATTTCTAGTGTCTGGTGAGTAAACGAAGGGTGAGATCACCTCCACATTGTAGTATGATTCAAACTCTATGAATGACACATCCAAACTAACAAAGAGTCTCTTCTCAGTCGGCTCCAGCAGACATAACCATTCTGGGTAGCAGAATAATCCACGATCACACATTTTATAGCACTGAGATCCAACTTTCTTATGGATGCCCTGTTGTTTTTGACAAAACATACACATTCAAATACCTTCAAAGGTAGGATCCCATTATTATCTCCTTTCAACATCTGATAATGAGACTTCCATTCCAGCGGTCCTAAAGGCATCCTATTAATCAATTGAGCAGTTGTCAACGCTGCTACCACCACAAGTGCTCTAGGGGATTCATTGCTATCATCATGCTCCAGGCTATCTCTAGAAGATGTTGAATCTTCTTTTTTACTACTCCATCCTGTGCTGGTGTGCATGGGCATATGGTTTGGTGTTGTATCCCTTGGGATGACTGGTAGCCTCCAAATGTTTTGTTATATTTTATCTCATTATCAGATCTTTATACCTTCACTATTGCCCATATTAACTCTGAATTGCCTTATGAAAAATCTTTAAAGTAGGCAACTACCTCACTTTTCTGTTTCATCAAGTATATTCGAGTAACACGAGAAAAATAATCAACAAAAGTAACAAAATAACGATAAATATTCATAGAATTAGTAGGACAAGGTCCCCATACATCAGAATGCATCAAACCAAACACACCAGAACTCCTATTCCCATAACTGACATAAGAGCATCGAGTAAGATTGTCAAAATCACAAGCATCACAGGCCAGTTTCACCTTATTTGCCTTTTCATACATAAATGGATACAACCAACTCAATAAACTCAAACTATAATGACCCGTGCATCTGTGATGTAACATTAACACATCCTTCATGCTCCTCCCAAGTTCTCCAATGATAGAACTTTCTAACATGGATGTCAGAACAAAGTCCATCCCCACTTGGTCCAAGTACCAGAGTCCGATATGCCATGTTCCAGTCCCAAGTGTCCGACCCGTCCCATTCTCTAGGAAGATCTCCTGATGAATATAAAAGAAACAATACAATTTAATTGGATAATAATGACATAATAGATAAGAGGTTTACCGGAAAATAAATAACATGCAAAATATTAGACAAAGCCATATGATTGATACAACTCACTGTACCCTTACCAACTATAGGTTGCGTTGTATCATCAGTAGTCTTTATACTCTCTAATATTGTTAGATGAGTATATGAAGAGAACTCTCTAGCAATACCTGTCACGAGTCGAGAAACACCAAAATCTATGATCCATTCTGATGATCCTATGGTGGAAATAAAAACAAAAGCATGTGTGTCACCAGTACCTTTGTTGAGGTGAGCATAAGTCGCAATGTTACCTCTTGATGTCGATGTATTGGAAACATTATCAGCTTCATCTCCTGTTACTTTCTGCTTCCTCTTCCAACAGCTCTAGACACTCGAGATCCTCACTAGTAAAGATCACACCTGACATTCATTCGTCCTCTGGTACCATCAGATCTACTCGGTAGCCCGCTCTTCCACCTTTTCGACCCCCATGACCATGACTATGACCTTCACTTTGTCCACGTCCACCTGTCTCTCTCTCCTAGTGGCTTCGGGCAAGCCCTACTCAGATGACCAACTTCGCCACATTAGTAACACTTGCGAATCTCCCCTGGACATCTAGTATACCTGAGCTCGCGGTAGCTAATGTTGATCGTGCACCCGAGAATCCACTCAGCTCAGAGTGTAGCTTCATGCGACTTTCCTCCTATACCATTATCACAATAGCCTTAGTGTAGGAATAGTCATTTGAGCTAGGAGAACAAATTTTCTCTGATCAAAGGTTGGATTCAGATGTGCCAGAAACTGCAGTAAAAATATCCACTTTAATGCACTATGGATCGTTACAACTCGATATCAGTGAGAAGTAATCAAGATCTGCCCATAGCCTATGCAGATCTACGGAGTATTCCTGAATTGATTTCTCACCTTGTAACACAACTTCTATTTCACATTGAATCTAGAATACCCTCATGTGGTCCTTGGTTCCAACATAAATCTTCTTCAGCTTCGCCCAGATATCCCTCACCTTTTGAATGCCAACGACTTAGGATGCAATTGACGGAACTATTGAGTTGGGGATTCAGGTGTAAACAAGGGTGTGAGTGGTCCTCCATTTTTGTCTCTCAGCACTGTCAATCTTTGATTCTTCCTCGGTCAGATATCCATCTAGTTTCTTCCCAACTAGAGCTGTCTCAATTCGACGTGACCAGCTCCGATATGTGATCGATCCATCAAGCTTTAGATCCACAGGAGGTAGAGCTAGCTTCACTTGCATTGAAGCAAATCTCGAAGTCGCGGTTCCTATTACGGCAATAGCTCCTTATATGAGCCCTACCAAGACGTTCAGGACCTCAGGATCAATCCTTCCCAGAAGTTCAACTTCTTTGCTTCCCACACTATCTCCATATCCTGTTATCTTCAATCACACGGATCTAAACCAAGATGACACATAACAGATCAATCCTTCGCGTCTATGTGCCTGAACAAATTGTGACTGTATTGCCGCAATCCTGTCTTTTGCATTCCTAGTTGGTTTTAATCGCGTCTGCATTGTTGGAATCCTGTCGTTCACCTTCCCAGTCAGCTCCAATTGCGACAATATAGCGATGGTTGAAGTCTCGGGGGCGTCCTTGCCTTCCAGCGATCTCGTCTTCTCCTTGTCGCACTCCCATCGTTGCCTTCCTGATTCCTGTCACGGCCTCCACGTGTAGCTCCAAGAGACCCCGTCCAGAATCCTAGAGCCAGATCTGAGCTGCGTCTCAGAGGGGAGCGGCGGATCCGAGCGGCGGCTCTAATATCAAATAGAAAAGAACTGTACAAAAGACCTAATTATTTCATTCATAACATAAGCTTAAATAGGTTACAGTTGCTTACAAATAAACCCATAAATAATCCTTTTTAAACAACTTTAACAAAAATCTTCAAAGCATGGTTATACAATAACAAATAGATACTGACCTCCATGCATACAATGCTTAGAATAAACCATTGGCTGCACTATATCATACTTCAAAGCACTCCAATATTAACCAATTGTCCTTCCATAGTTAACATAAGCACATTAAAAATAGTAGCTTATATTAAGAAGCAATTTGCATCATGAGAAAATAGAAGCAACGACAAAATCACTCCCACTTCAATTATTTTGAATCCATTTTTCTATTTAAAAGTTTCTCATAAAAAAATTTCAAACTCTAATTTACATATCATCTAATAAAGTCAGGGAAATATTATTTTAACAATCCCTAAAGATGCCACCACATATATTCATAGAATGAGAAAATCTAAGAATGTTATACAATGTAAATTGAAGAAATGTGATACACCAGTTCCTCTTGGACCGGCCCAGCCCAGCCAGACCAGCCGACAGATAAAACATACTGGTCGGCCCTATTGAGAGGGATGGAACTAGGGGTTCCCACTTTGAAGAATTATAGCTCCCGGGTGAGGCCTGCTAAGTCACTAATCATATATTCGAGGAGAGAAAGATAAGAAGGGGTTTTAGAGGAAAGTTTGAATGTATTGTAGGGTTGTTTTATAAGGCCTAATCAACTAGAATTTGGGTTATGTTTTTGTTGCTTGCAGTTTTTTTTCTTTAGTAGTCTTTGTTCCTAATAGAATCTAGGATTTGTGGAGAGACGATCTGCCTCTCAAATGGTAAATTACCCTTGTATCTTGTTTGTTTACATTGGTAGTAAACAATCAGCCATAATTTGGGATTTTCCCACAGAATTCTAGCAATTTGTTCATTGTTTTTGGTGTTTTTGATTCGTATCAAATTGGTAAAAGCAAAATCTTGGAGAAATGATAGCACGGAAAGTCATTTGATTTGGAAGAGAGATTGAAGAAGTAAGGTAACTTAAATCCAGGATCGAGGAAAGGTTCTGAACCATAGAAGAAAAGTTGTCCTCTATAGAAAACCAATTCGAGAGCTTGAAGGAGATGAAGAGACTTATTGAGATGCAATCCAAGGCCCTCATTGGCGGTTCAAGATGTAAACCCTAAACAAAAGTTAACCAGAAAATCCTTGACTAAATCGAAAGAGTAAGACATGATCGAATTATAGAAAAATAAAAAAATTATCCACCATCAAGAACCCCCATGTAGGGCTTCAATTGGCAGTGTATTAGAGATTTCCGATGGAGGGAATTGGGCCGAAACCTAAGGAAGGGGTTATGCAATGGTATGGAGGAGCATGAAGAAGGAAAGAGAGAACCTAGGATGGGGCACGACTATGATCATCTAGGGAAGTTTTAACCAAGATACATGGGGAAAAATATCGGAGGAAGACGGAGAGAAAGTTGGGGTAAGGATGCTAGGGTTATGAAACTGATGATAGCGATCTTCGAGGGGAAATATGCACATGGGTGTGTGTATCAAGTGAAGGAAGATTTCATGGTGAATGGGCTAAATAGGGACAGAAGCTCATAGAAACGGGGTTATATTTGGAGGGGAAAAAGCCTAGCATGGTTTTAGTGGAGAGAGGCTGGATATTTGATCCGCTCGTGAGAGGAATTTAAGGATTGCTTGTTGGAACATTTTTGAGCCATTCGGGAAAGAGACTTAAACGAACAATTCATTGTCTCGACTTTCAAGGGGACTTCCATGGAGTATAGAGAGAGATTAAAACTATTATCAATACGACTGAGGGAGATTTCTAAAACAGTATGGAAGGGGAATATCATGGAAGGTCTAAATCTCACATATATTTAGCACTCTGACTATTGAGACCGGAGGGACCAGAGGATACGATGGAGCTAGCCCAGGTAGTAGAAGACAGTAACTGGATGGAGATGGCTAACAAAAGCGACACCATGAGAGGATTTCACAGGATACCTCGACGATCATGACACCAAGGACCAAGATGGTGACATTTTCGAAGGAAGCGTCAAAGGAGAGGAATATGGGGGCCCGTCCAAGGGCCAAAATTAAGCATCTCACAGAGACAGAAGTGCAGGACAAAAGAGCAAAAGTAATTTGTTGCTAAAGTGATGAGACCACAGATGACAGGATGACATTCTCCAAGTCCTTAAAGTTTGGATGGGGAAGATGTAGATAGTGAGAAGTTCGAGGAAGAAGTGGTAGAAGGAGAGGAGCGCTTACACTTAGATGTAGCTTAGATGTCGTTCAACCCAGTGGTGGAATTTACTCCAAATCACACTATGAAGGTGAGGAGACAGATCAGGGAGAAGCCTATAGTGGTATTGGTGGATAATGAGGCCATTCATAACTTCATCTGAAATCGGGTTGTGGAACTATTGTGGATCACTTGGGGTTGAAGTTGGTAGATAAGGGAAGCTCTCGAGTCATTATGAGGATAGGGAAGGTGGAGAAAAGCTGGAGAATTTGCAGGAAATTGGTGTTGACACTACAGGGCCTACAGGTGATAGAAGACTTCCTTCCTTTGACTTAGGAAAGTACTGATGTGATTTTGAGAATGAAGTGGCTATAAAATATCTGAGAGACAAACATGGAATGGAAATCTCAGAGTATGGAGCTTAGGGTGGAGGGTGGGAGGTGATGCTGAGAGGAGACGCTAGCTTGAGCAGAACTATGATCTCACTTAAAATAATGGTGAAGATGATATAGGAGTGGTCAAGATGATACAGGGAGCAGCGATAGGCTATTTGGTGGAGTTGCAGAGTATAGAGGAGATCCACGATAAGGAGTCTGTAGAGTTTCCCAAGTGTGTTCAGCAACTTCTACGGTAGTTTTCTGACATCTTTCAACAACCTAGCGGGTTAATGCCACCAAAGGAGCACGAGCATGCCATTACTCCAATTAGTGTCAGACCATACAGATATCCTCAGATGTAGAAGGATGAGATAGAGCGGTTGATATGGAAGATGTTCGAAGCAAGGATTATCAGGCACACTATGAGCCCCTTTTTCAGTTCAGTTTTATTGATGAAGAAAAAGAATGGTTGTTATAGATTTTGTGTGGACTACAAGGCTCTAAACAAGGAACCGCTACTGAAGTTTCCTATTCCGATGATTGATGAGCTGTTAGATAAACTTTAGGAACAATCGTCTTCTTGAAGATCAATATTAAGTCGGGATACTATCAGATCAAGATGAATCTAGTTGATGTGCACAAAATAATGTTTAGGGCTCATGAAGGACATTAAGAGTCGATCGGCACATGAAGGACATTAAGAGTCGTTCGGCCCATGAAGCACATTAAGTGTTGTTCGGCCTTACCAAAGCTCCGACCACATTTAAGTCTCTCATGAACAGGGTTTTTAAACCTTATCTTTAGAAGTTCATCCTGATATTTTTTATGACATCTTGATCTACAGTTGTATGGAGCAGAGCATATGAGAAACCTGAGAACAGTACTTGAGACATTGGGAGAACATTAGCTGTGTGCCAACCTGAAAAAATGCTCATTTACACATACAGAGGTGAAATACCTAGGATGTGTGGTGACCAAAGCAGGGGTAGCAGTGGACTAGTGCAAGATTGAGGCTATTTTGAACTAGCCTTTGCCTAAGAGCTTGAAGAAGATGAGACTACCAAAAATTCGAGAGACGGTATGGCATAATAGCATGGTTGCTGAAGTAATTGAAGAAAGACAGTTTCATTAGTTGTCCATTAGGTAAATGTAATTGGAACTTCGTATTCAACTTAGTTAAATATTGGGATTTTCTTTATTTTTTTTTTTTGAGTCTCGCTTTCTGGTTAGAGATTTGATATTCAATCTTACTCATTTTGACTCGTTGATCTTGGGATTTATTTATTGAGTCAACTTTTCGAGCTTGTTGAATCAACAAGTCAACTTAACCCTTATGCTTGCAAGCTAAGAGAAATTCTTGCTAATAGTAGTTTTGTTTTGTAATGAGCATTAGTTTGTCGCCAGCTTTCCAAATTTTAACCACAATGCAGCTAATTTCATTTGCATTTCTTCCTACTACGCATCATATTAGATGAACTAAGTTGTCTTGAATCAACAAATTTGATAAAGTAGATATAAAGTACATCAGCTGAACTATAGAAACTAAATCACACATTCATATACAAAGTTCAAGTTATTAAGTGTTTGTTGTAGCCTATGAAACCCCTTCGGTTAAACCTTCAGAAATTTCAAGTCAAATATTTGCTTCTGAAAACAACAATGGGGCGTGTATTTTTTTTTTTTTTGAATAATAAGATTATAGATTTATTAAGAGTGTGCAAATTATAGAGGAATTAAATTGATGTGTCATACTTTAAAGTTATGGGAGAGGGTAATTGAACATAGGTTAAGACGTATTACGAAGATTTCTCATAATCAATTTGGATTTATGCCGGGCAGGTCTACCATGGAAGCTATACATTTATTAAGAGGTTTGATGGAGAGGTACAGAGATAATAAGGAGGATCTACATTTGATTTTTATTGATTTAGAAAAAGCTTACGATAAGGTTCCTAGAGATGTTCTTTGGAGAGTCCTCGAGAAGAAAGGTGTTGATTTGACTTATATTCAAGTCATTAAGGATATGTATGCTAGAGTCGTTACATGTGTTCGAACTGAAGGAGGATTGACCAAGTATTTTACTATTTCGTTGGTTTACATCAAGGATCGGCTTTAAGCCCATATCTTTTTGCTTTATTTATGGATGGTCTTGCTGGCCATTTACAAGAGGATGTACCTTGGTGTATGCTTTTTGCTGATGATATCCTCCTGGTAGATAAGTTGGAGTCTAAAGGTCTTCGTTTAAGTAGAACTAAAACTGAATACATGGAATGTAATTTTAGTAATAGTAGGTCTAGTGACAGAAGTGTAACTTTGGGTGATCAAATTATTAAAAGGTGTGAACGATTTAGATATCTTGGGTCCATTGTTCAAAGCGATGGTGATATAGATGGGGATGTTAATAGTAGAATTCAGGTTGGTTGGTTGAAGTGGAGGAATGCGTCCGGCCTATTGTGTGATAGGAAAGTACCGCTTAGACTGAAAGGAAAATTTTATAAGATGGTGGTGAGACCTTCAATGCTCTATGGTGCTGAATGTTGGCCTTTAAAAGAGAAGCATAATGTTAAGTTAAGTGTTGCCGAGATGAGAATGATTAGATGGATGAGTGGCTTTACACTTAGAGACAAAATGCGAAATGAATATATCCGTAATAGGGTTGGAGTTGCACCGATGACGGATAAAATTAGAGAGAGTCGCCTTAGATGGTTTGGTCACATTAAACGTCGACCACCTGATGATCCGATTAGGAGAGTAGATGTTTTAAATACAACTTATGTTAAGAAAGGCGAGAGGCGAGACCTAGGAAAACTTGGGCTTATTGCATAAAAAATGATCTTAATCTATTAGAATTAAACGAAAATTTGACACTAAATAGGACGCAATGGAGAAAAAGGATTCATGTAGCCGACCCCACTTAGTGGGATTAAGGCTTTGTTGTTGTTGTTGTTGTTGTTGTTGAATAATAAGATTATAGGATTTGGGAATTGAGCGGGATAATATTATTGCCATTGAAATAGTATAAATACAAGATATAATGATTCTAAAACCGGAAAAAAATAATACCCAAATCTCTCTCTAATAACTACTCCATGATAAAAAGAATGTCATAAACTAGGAATACAAAGCGGGATCATTTTAGATTAAAATCATGAAGTGTTTTTGCTGTGATTTATTTCGGGACCGCCGTCGGCATCTCTTATTCCTCTAATGGTTATATCCTAGAGTTTTAAGTGGTGCTATGGTTGTATCTTGGTCTCCAAGTGGTGTTTATTATTCCTACAACTTTCCCCTAAACTTTCCCGCATGTTTCCACATCCCTTTCTCCATTTTCCGTGCTGCTGCCACACTGAACAGTACCTCTCACTGCTGTGCTTGATGCTCGTTGCTTTCCCCTGCCTGCTGTCGTCACCCTGATCACCACCTCGTACTGCTGTTCTTGTTGCTCGCCACTTTCACCTGTCTGCCACCGCCTTCCCCATCGCTGCCACCACCATCTAGCTTGCTAGCCGACCCCCTTCCCGGAGGTTCAAACCCCTAGCTGGTTCTTGTTGCTCGTCATTTTGTTGCAATTTCAGATTTCCTGATATTTTGTTCTGATTTCAGATTTTGAAGCCAGTAATAATATTCATTCCCATGGATGTTTTTTAAATTCCAGTATCAAATATTCAAGTTCAAATTTTTGAACTTGTTAAGCTTGAGATATGTAAGCTACCATGGCTTCTATAGCTCAAGTCAGCTAAATCTTTAGGCTTAGCCTTGCATACGGGAGAAGTCATAACTAAAGTATGCTAGTTCCTTCAGCTGGTTGAATTGAAACTTGATATCCAAGCTCAATCTTTTAGATATGAGTTGAGATTTTTATGCTAACTCGGTTTCTAAAACTAGTTGAATCAGCAAGGCAGCTTGCCTGTAGGGTTGTTATCTAGAAAGTTACATTAGATGTCCATTAGGTAGGTTTAATTGGAACTTCATAGTCAACTTGATAATTTAAACTTGTCAATGTCAGGATTTATTTATTTATTTTTTTTTGGGTCTCGATTTATGGATAGAGAGTTGATATCCAAGCTTACTCATTTTGACTCATTGAGCTTGGGATTTATATATTGAATCAATTTTTCGACCTTGTTGAATGAACAAGTCAACTCAACCCTTATGCTTGTAATCTAAGAGGAATTCTTGCTAATCTAGTTTTGTTTTGTTATGAGCATTAGTTTCCCGTTAGCTTTCCGAATTTTAACCAATTTCATTAGCATTACTTCCTACTACGAATCATATAAGATTTACTTAAAACTAAGTCGTCCTAAATAAGCAAATTTTATGAAGTAGATATGAAGTACTTCAGCTGAACAATAAAAACCAAATCACACCTTCACATATAAAGGTCAATTTATTAAGTGTTTGTTGTAGCCTATGAAACTCCTTGGGTTTAACCTTAAGAAGTTCAAGTCAAACTTGCTTCTGGAATGAATCAACAATGGCAGGTAGAAATTTTTGTTCTTCGATAAAAAAAAGCAGGTTTTGGGAGTTGAGCATTAATATTATTACTAATTAAAGGGTATAAATACATGATACAATGATTCTTAAATAAAAAAAATATAATACTCAAATCTCTCCCTAATAATTACTCCATGATAAAAGGAAAGTCATAAACTAGGAATACTAAGTGGAAACATTTTAGATTAAAAGAATAAAGTATTTTTGTTGTGATTTATTTCAGGACAGTCGTCAACGTTTCTTTTTCCTCTACTGGTTATATCCTAGGATTCCAAGTGGTGCTCTGGTTGTATCTTGGTCTCCAAGTAGTGTCTTTCATTCCTAAACCTTTCCCCCAACCTTCCCCACATATTCCCGCATCCTTTTCATCATTCTCCCAGCTGCGGCCACCCTGAACAGTATCTCCCACTGCTGATCTTGCTGCTCGCCACTTTCCCTTGATTATAACCGCCTTCCCCATCACTACCACCACCTTCCAGCTTGCTAGCCGATCGCCTTGCCACCTTCCCAGAAGTCCAAACCCCTAGTCGGTACCACCTCTACCCTAGATCCTATCCTAATTCCAGTGTGTATTATCATTTTGTTGCAATTTCGGATTTCCCTCTTATTTTGTTGTAATTTCATATTTTGAAGCCGGTAATAATATTTTCTTTCCCTTGGATGTTTGTTAAATTTAAGTATCAAATATTCAAGTTTGATCTTTAAACTTGTTTAGCTTGGGATTTGTAAAGCTATCATGGCTTCTAAAGCTTGTTGAATAAACAAGTCAGCCAAATCATTAGGCTTAGCCTTTCAAATGGGGGAAGTCATAACTCAAGCTTGTTTGTTCCTCAGCTAGTTGAATTGAAACAGGATATCCAAGCTGTATTTTTTAATGTGAGTTGAGATTTGTATGCGAATTCGGCTTCTATGACTAGTTGAATCGGCAAGGCAGTTTTGCTTCAGGGTTTTTTGCTAGAATGTTTCATTAGTTGTCCATTAGGTAGGTTTAATTGGAACTTATTATTCAAGTTGGTATTTTAAACTTGTCAATCTTGGGTTTTTTTTATTTTTATTTCTATTTTTTTATTTTTGGGGTCCGATTTCTGGATAGAGAGTTGATATTCAAGCTTATTCGTTTTGACTCATAGAGCTTGGGATTTATATATTGAATCAACTTTTCGAGCTTGTTGAATCAACAAGTCAACTCAACCCTCGTGCTTGTAAGCTGACAGGAATTCTTGCTAATAGTAGTTTTATTTTGTTACGAGCATTAGTTTAGCGTTAGCTTTTCGAATTTTAACCACAACGCAGCACAATTTCATTTGCATTTCTTCCTACCAGGCATCGCATTAAATGTAATTAAAACTAAGTAGTCCTGAATCATCAAATTTGATGAAGTAGACATGAAGTACTTCAGCTGAACTATAAAAACTAAGTCACACCTTCATATACAAAGTTCTAAATAAAGTGTTTGTTGTAACCTATTGAAGTCCTTGTGTTATAACATTTTCTTCTGGAATGAATCAACAATGGAGTGTATAATTTATTTTTCTTGGATATTCAGATTGGAGGTTTTGGGAATCGAGTAGGATAATATTATTTCTATTGAAAGGGTATAAATACAATATGCAATGATTTTAAAACAGGAAAAATATAATACCCAAAATTCTTCTTAATAACTACTCCATGATAAAAGGAAAGTCATAAACTAGGAAAACAACAAATAGGAAATAATCGGAAAGAAACTAAATAATTTCTAACACTACCTCTGAAGTTGAAGCACAGATGTCAATCATGTTCAACTTGTATTTGAAATAGTCAAACAAAGGTCGAAGAAAATTCTTTGTGAGAATATTTGCAAGTTAGTCTACGGATGAAATAAACGATGAATCAAGTTTCTCATTGAAAGTAACGATCAATCTCCACATCCTTGATACGATCAGAGGCGATGCTGATGGCTGCTTTATTATCACAAAATAACTGCAGAGGAATGAAGACCTGCAGACATAACACGCGGAGCATGATGCACAACCAAAGAGCTTCACATACCCCTAGAGACAGAGAACGAATAGAGAACGAAACTTGGCTTAAGCACTGCTACAAATAGTTACAAGACTATTTTTTACTTTTTTCATGTGACAGTTTTCCCATACGAAGAAACAATAACTCAAGGTAGATTGTCGATCATGTACAGACCTGACCCAATCGACATTCGTGTAAACTACAATAGATCACAAGAGAACAACAAACCTCAACCAGATGGAAAGCGGTGAGAAGGTACCATAGGGATCATGCATGGACTAACAAATAATACCAATGATGTGACAAATGTTTGAGCGCATGTGAGCTAGATAAATGAGTTTCTCCACTAGGAGTTGTAGTGTGTCTTGTTCACCGAGACGATATTGGGAACATCTGCAATTTCTCATTAGGATCCATCGGAACGCTACTGGTTTGTAAAGAAGTAGCTTTGTCTCAGATAGTAATCTACCACATATTTGTGTGCGGAAAGGCTAATGTCCCAAGAGGACTGTGCTACTTCTAGACCAAGAAAATACCAGAGAGAACCTAAGTCCATCTCAAAAGATGCAGCAAGGATTCCTTTGAGAGATTCCAAGGTCTGATCATTACATATGAGTATGATGTCATCGACATAGATGATGAGAATGGCAATATGGTCATCACAAGAGTGGTAGAAGAGCATCGTGTGATCACATTGGGCCTGAGAGAAATTATAACTCACAACACCTTATGTCGACTTACCGAACCAGGCCTGGAGGGATTGTTTCAATCCATAAATAGACATTCACAGTCGAAACACTTGTCCACAGGAAGAGGTTGATTCAAAGCCTAGTGGGAGAGACATATACACCTCTACAAAATCGCCGTTAAGAAAAACATTCTTGACATTCAATTGGAGTAAGAGTCAATCCAAATTCAAGATAAGGAATAACAGAACCCGAATGATATTTAATTTAGCTACCAAAGCAACTGTCTTTTCATAATCAACTCCATATGTTTGTGAATAGTTTTGGCGACCAACCGCGCCTTGTTGCATTCAAAGGATCCATCGGAGTTAAATTTGGTGTAGAAAATCCACCTGCAACTCACTGCTTTATTTTCTCGAGGAAGATTAACAACATCCCTAGTACGGTCGCATCGAAGGGCATACATCTCATCTATGAATGCAATCTTCCAGGATAGGCCAGCCAATGCTGCGTCAATAGTAGATAGGAGACAACGATCCGTCAAGAAAGAGAAATGCTCTGTAGGTTGCAGACAAGTTGTGAAATGGGTCGTATTTTGGCATGAGATAAAGAGTGCATGCCTGTTTGCATACCTCAATGGGGAATTCAACTCATTCAGAGCAGAAGTGATACCTGTAAGTTGAGAGAGCATCGTTCCGGGGATGTTGACCAGAGCGGATTCTTAGACCTGCAGCAGGGCAGTGGGCTCGAGTGTAGGGGCAATGGGATGAGACACAAATGAGGGTTCAATATTCTAAGTATAGATACAGAGAGTGGATGGAAGTGATGTTGGCCCGGTTGGTTGCAGAACAAGTGGTACTGAGAGTCAAAAAAAAAAAAAAAAGGATACAATGGTTGTAGGAGTAGGTAGAATATCTAATGGAATCGAAAAATGAACAATATCAAAAAAATCTAGCTCCCCCTCACTCGAGACAGTGTTAGGAAAGTAAGGGGACTTTTCAAAAAAAGGAGACATCGACACTCAAATAGATTTTATTAGTGGTAGGATTAAAACATCGATAGCCTTTTTTACTAGCTAAATAATAAAAAAAACACATTTAATTGAGCGGAGATCAAATTTATTTCAAGTTGGAGTTGTGCTTCAAACAAAAGTCGTGCACCCATATATTTTAGTATCTAATGCGGAGAAGAGCTGAGTGGTAAGAAAATACGAAATCAAAATGGATAACGGGGGACAGTTGTGGATTTTGTTTGGAACTTTGTTAATAAGATAGGTGTCGATAAGGATGCTGTCTATCTCAAAAACGTTTAGGGACATTGGTTTGAAACATAATGAAATGAGCCACTTTGAGAATATGTCGGTTTATTTGTTCGACTATCCCATTTTGTTGAGAGAAATACATACAGGAGCTATGAAGGTGGATGCTCTTACTCACCAAGGATTCTCCCAATATAGAATTAGAGTAGTCACGTCCATTGTAGTTCTGAGGACTTGAAAGAAGATTTTGAATTGGGTCAAAATGAAGGAGTGAAAATTATTGAAGGTGACTGCAGTTTTAGATTTGTCATTTAATATATAAACCCAGGTCATCCGAGTGTGGTCATCAATTGTCATCAATTAGAGTAAGGAACCACCATATATTGGTGTAGCTTGCAGTTCGAGATAGTTCCCATAAATCACTATGAATAGGTGAAAATGAAGAGGAAGGAGGGTAACGATAGGGTGGACATGCTACACGATAATGCTTAGCTAAATGACAAATTTCACCTTTAAACGTAAATGGATTTTTATCAAAAAAATATCAGAGTAAAATTATTTTGAATAGTGAAAACCGGGATGACTTAAGGACAATATAAAAGCATAATTAGACGAGCAGCAGAGAGAGAAAAATCATAACTATGAGATTGAGTGTCCGCGTCATCAATGTGATTTTCTTAGAAGTAGAGCTCAACAACTCGCTTAGCAGTTTCAATCATTATCTTCGAACGACGATCCTGAAAGACACAAACATCATGAAAAAAAAAAAACAATGCAATCAAGGTCATATGTAAACATACTGACCAATAAAAAGTTATATTTAAGAAAAGGCACATGTAACACGGATTCCAAATCAACTTGGCTCTAAGTACAACCGACCCTAATAGAATTACAGAAGCCGTTGGTAATCTTAATAGTGTCTCGCCTCAAACACGGAGAATATGTCGAGAAGAATTGAGAGCACCCAGTCATGTGATCTGTGGCACCTGAATCAATAATCTGTGGATTAGAAGCAAAACTAGTGAATGTCATAGAAAAGTTACTTTGACAACATAGGGGTTGACGAGCCAAAGAAGAACTAACTAGATCCAAGCAACTTAATTAAGTGTTTCATCTGACACTTGATGGAGTCTGATGATTCAGGGATGATGGTGGTTGAATTGTGGTTGATTCTGTGTTGTAGTGAGATGTTTAGCAATGGAAGATTTATTCGAACATTTATTTGTCAGCTTCCCGTGGAGCTTCCAATATTTATCACGAGTATGATAGGATTTATGACAAAGATCACATGTGGAGTGAGGAGCACCATGATTGGTGCGCAACAGAGTGGCAAAGTGTGGAGCACTGTTGGACACCAAGGTTGAAGATTCAGTTGAATTAATGGAGTTGTCGAGCATGACAAATTTCCAGCTTTATTCGTGGAGAACCTTAGTGAATGCTACTTGGGTTGAAGGAAGAGGAGCAGGGCCAAGTATACAGCCGCGGACTTCGTCTAAATCCCTGTTTAGACTGACCAAAAATTGGAACACACGATCCTTTTCTAGAACTTTTTGGAAGGAAAGATCCACAAGAGAGTCCCACCTGTAGTCATAGTAGATATCACATTCCATTCATAAGGCAATTAATAACCAGTTTGGAGCAGCTTATAAATGTGGCGACGATTTTGAAAACGCCGTCTAACCGTTTGGTTTGTGCTCTTTTTAAAAACGCCGCCTACTGCGGTTGGATTTTTTACACTACACGCAGGCCGCGCATCGAACCTCGCGGTCAACCCACGGGTTGCGTTTTAGGGTAAGTTGCTTATCCTGAAACGCACAAGCTGCCCCAAACGGACCCTAAGTTATTGTATTACTTTGTCACTGCTTTTGATCCATAATTTGCCTCATAAATCTTATCAGAAACTTCATAGAGTTGTCCAAAATTCCCTAAGTCCAAAGGGCACTGAAAGACGGATGAAACATGTGCGAACGACCAATCGAGATCTCTATGAAATTAAACGACCATGACATAATCATGGAGTTCTCTACTTCCCATATTGCATATGCTGGGTAGTACTCGGAGGTTCACGAAACATAATGGTGAGGTGATCAAATTTATCTAGACTTTTAACAAACACCGAAACAGCTTGAGACCACTGGAGAAAATTCGAGCCATTGATTTTATGAGTAAAAATCAAGAAATTCATGGAGTTGTCATGTCCTCTGATCTACGGAGAGATTGAGGTAGGTGTCGATCCTCCGTGGACTCAAAAGACAACATCGCATGAAAGCTTGGTAGTGGAGGAATCTGCCATAACTCCAATGGAGCCAAAGGTGAGGTTTGGGTGTCGAGACACAGATGTAGACAGTCTCTTATGCAACTGACAACAAAATAGGCATGTAGGGGAAGATTCCAGCTGACAGGAGCAGGTTCCGTCGGCGGGAGGGCCTGTAGGGGAGAGATATGGTTGCAGAAGGGAGTTTTGATGGTCCTGGAAGGGGATCTGGTCTGTGGAAGGGAGGTCCGGCAGCGCGACAACCAGCAAGGGAGCGATCAGTGGCTGGAGAGCCTACTGGAAAGGATACCGACAACTAAAACCTGCGGGGGAAAGACCGCAAGGACGAAATCCGACAACTGAAAAACCTACAGGGGAAGGCTTGCAGGTAAGTTTCAGTGGTCAGGGTAATTTCCCTACGGCTAGAGTAAGATCCATGAATTTGATAACATGTAGGTTTTAGGAATTGAGCAATATAATATTTTTGCAATTGAATTGTATAAATACGTGACACAATGATTCTAAAATAGGAAAAAGATATAATACCCAAATCTCTCCCTAATAAGTACTCCATGATAAAAGAAAAGTTAAAAACTAGAAAATACAATAAATAAGAAATAAACGGAAAGAAAACTAAATAATTCCTGACAAAAATAACAATCATTTTTCCCTTCAAGTCTATAATAGACTACAAAAAAACAGCTTAATTGCAAACTTGCAGACATATCATGCATGACAGTAAAAAAATGTAGAACAAATAAAATTTGCATGGTTCCATTGTTAACGGCGCGCAAGGCTGTTCCTTACCATCTAAAACTCCTCTGACTAAAGTTAACATAAAGTACAAGCACGTGAAAATTATCAATCAAAATGTTGCACGATCATTCTAATATTTCCAGGCATTAAAATTAAATCAGGCTGTCTTTGAGGAGGTAATCTGTAAGAATGATAACTCTGAAAAGAATGATGAACAGGAATACAACATCAACTAAGAAAAATGAATATCACTTCTAACAATATAGAACACTTGTGCATACCTTCCATGTACTATTTACCTCAGGGAACATGCTTGTATCAGTTCGTCCAGGTCCTATCCATAGAACAAAATATGATCAAGAGAAGCATCAGCATTGTTTCTCTAGCAAATACCAATTTGTCATTTGCAAGTTGTAAAAAAACAAAAACATTCGGTCAAAAACTTCATCCTTCAAGCATAAACAAATAACGTTAAAGAAACAATTATCCAAAGAAAAAAAAAAATAAAATGAATCAAAAAATTACAAGATTTTCAAACTTGTAAAAGATGTTGCCCACCAAATCAAGCATACAGAACAGCTCAGGACTTCACTTCTAGACATAGGAGGATAAAAGTAATAGCAAGAGAGCTAATCAGGTCTTTAGAAGCTTTAATCATAAACTTAATGCAAGATGTAGAAATTATTTCATAAAGGATGATTTAGGGTCTAGGATTTTGATAAAATTTAAAATAAAATACACAAAAACACTAGAAAAAAACACTAACTGCAGATTTCCAACTCTTAACTACAGTAAAAATCAGTTATTTATGTAAAAATAGCAAAGCACCTTTTTTTCATCCCAAAGAATAATTTAACAATCAATAAATCGATAATTCCACAGGAAACACAATGAATAAATGAAAAATTTAGAAAACAATCATGGTTCACAGTATGAAAAGGAATTCATCATTTACACACTTTAAAACACTTTAAACAAGCATACATAATAGTCTGTAAGCAAACTAATAGCAAGAACAAGGATAGAAATTACAAAATAAAAAAAGATTCACGCCTCACATTGATACAAACAGACTTGCCTTTGAATGTAGTCATCGAGCCAAAGAAAGCCTAAATAAAACACATTCAATCAGCGCATAAAAGAATTAAGAAAATCTGAAATATGATTTTAATATCCGATGCCCAATCACTTCTGCACGACCCATCCTCAAGATCCCTATAAAAAGAACACAAAAGACCCAACTAAAAAATTCCTTAGAATCCTCTTCGGTCCAATTAAAAACTCCATAAGTTTCTATTATCAAAATAATTAAACAATGAGAATCAACTTTTAAGTTGCATAATTTATATACACATTTATTGATAAAAGGTAGCAGCTTCAACAGGAGCAACTAATGACTCCTTCAAAAATCAGTTCTGAGAGAAGAAGAAGCTAAGGGAAAAATGTCCCTAATACCGTAGCAATCAGTGACCTTATAAGACTCATGGGACTATTGCATAAACAGTTGGGATTGTATCAAGATATCAGCATAGAATTAGTCACTGTAAGGAGGAATAAAAGGAAAACAATAGAAAATACTATATAGAAGAAATCCCTTAAAAGTTAAAACTAAGATTGTTCAAGAAGTTGGTTGAATTGGGATACTTGTACTAATTAACCGAACATGAAAAGAAAGTCAATACCGGAAAGCATATGTTCAAAATAGGATCAACATCATGTACATATTTTAACTTAGGGTTTCATTGTCCCTGATTATTAACAACAAATAGGGAAACTAAAAGGAAGAATTTTGAGAATTCACACAATCCGATCACGGAAGCATGATATTTTTATCATCTCTTGAGAAACTCCAAAAAAATAGTCAGATTTTCATTATTAGGAAGAGTAACTTTTCAAAATCTGCAACTTGAAACACCCCAGCCTAAACTTAGGGTTTAGTAAACCAAAACTTCATCAATTAGGAAATGTACTAGCTTCCACAAGGAATCGATGCACAAAATCAAATTCGTATATTACTTGAACGATACGTATATTTTTGTAATTGTTACCTGCTTCGCAACAGTTTCGGGCATCACCGTGCACTTGAATGGAAAAAAATATTTATATTAAAGTAACTTAAATGATATAGTTTTAGACGGTGCTCTTATAAAGGTTGTATATAAAATGATATAGATATGAAAAAAATATAATATAAAATAAAATTGAAATATCTTCATCGTTCATTATTATAAATATAAATTGTCAAATATTTTAAACTGATTTATTAAAAGTTTAACTGAAATGCATATCGTTTCATTTTTGTTATGTTATTGTACTCTAAAAGTATATTACTGACCCTTTTAGTTCACCGTTGTTTTAAACTAACATTACAGGTTTAATCATTTAACTCAAAGATGAGTAATATATGAGAAAATGTATATAGAAGACGTGGACAGACTGAGCTAAGGTAAAATTTTAATTATTACTTTAATTTATTTTTTAGTGGCTATTTCATTTTAGTTAAATTATTAACTGTTAATAATATAAAGTGAATAATATAAAAGAATGATTATCACCGTCCAACGATTGCTCCTACCTTGATTAATTCCAAGCTTCAGATTAGGCCATGACATGTAGAGCTTTCTTAAAACATCTCATGAATGCATGCATTTATCAAATACAATAGTTGTAGCTAAACCTTGCTTCATAACCATATAATTTCATTGTATGAGAAACATGAACATTTTAAAAGCACAAAATGAAATAAACTATTTTTGATAAGTGACCATCGATTACAAAGCCAAATGTTTATATGGAATAATCAACAATGTAAAAAGTCCCACATTATGCTTTTGTTTTAAACATTCAGCAATGTTCAATATCGTGAATATCTTACTTCATGCCAGCCTCTAATACCTATCCTCAGTCATGATTGTAGTTTTATATCAAATCAAAATGCCTCACAATATCATCTAAATATAATTTAGGACAAGAAAATCTCATAAAAGATGAATCAAGAATAAAAATAAGAATTTCTTTAGGAAGAAAATTACCCTTAATCATAAAATCCTTGTCATAGGTGTGGTACTGGTTAAAACAAAATATAACTAGTTCTTACTTTTCACATAATCATCTTTAATGAAATAAAACTTGGCCGCCTTAGCTTACATGGTGGGTAAGATGACAACATTTCTACTTGAGAGATCAGTACATTTATCTTCAACTCCAATTGTGTTTTACACATGCAAATTCTTATTATAAGAATTCAACCCACTTATCATGTTGATGCCATCCTTTCATTTAGGAGTTACATTCATGATCTAAGCATAGGAAAATGTCCTTAGACAACAATTAAAGCCACCAATATTGAATTGATTATACATAAATGAAGAATTCAATATCATAATTAGAGTATTTCAATTTTGCTTCATTTAATTTCTCATTAAATTAAGCAGTGATATATCCAGCTTAACTTAAAAATCCCTTAATTCCAACATTAAACAAATCATATGAGACCATAAAAATCTTACTGAAATCAAATAATCTGAGTACAAACATTTTAGTTTCTGCTTAACGTCATCGAAGGCACGCTTAGCAGATTGCATCCACTTAAATTCTCTTTTGTTATAGCACTTAGTTGCCAAATCTATTAATAAATTATCAGTAAAAAATAGCCAAATCATGAAAACTCTGAAAATCATGAATGATGGTTGCTGTTGGCCAATATCTAATTACTCTGACCTCATCAAGAACAATATATAGCCCAGTAATAGATACGACAAAAAAGAAAAATATAACAAATATGGTAACAAAACAGCACTTCTTTAGATTTAGATACAATTGTTTGGATTACTAATTTTCAAAAGCTTTTTTAAGCTGTAGTAATTTTTTTTCTCTATGTGGACTTGGAGAGGCAACAAAGAAACAACAGCTAGGGGCAGTTCTGGGCGGTGGGTACAACAGCTGGGGGATGTGGGGAGATGGTTCTCGTGGCTAAGACAACAGCAAGATGACACGGGGAATGGTTTGGGGATGCTGGATCAGCAATGGTAGCACATAAGAAATGTCGGAACAACAACTAGGTGGCAGGGATGTGGTTCAGGTGGCCGGAACAATAGTGGGCAGCAAGGCAGAAGGCTGGGTGAAGATGGAGGAAGGTGTTGGGATGGTAGAGCAAGGAGGCAACCAGGATGGCAGGCGACCGACTACTAATAGGAAAGGAAAGCTACGACAAGAACAACAAAGAGGGCTATTTCCAGGGACTGAAGCAGGGAAAGCAGCGGCTCAACGAAGGGGAGGTCGAGGATAATCACCAACTCGAACTAGATACAACTGGAGCACCACGTCGTCGGATTCAGCCCTATAAGGGAAAACCTGGTTGCTGATGTTTTTCATGTCAGAAAAAGCGAAAAAAAACTATCCTAAAACATGAAAACAATATATTTACAGCTCAGAGTAAATAGGAGTGGACCCCACTCCAAATATGAGGGAAAAATCTACAAAATGGAAGTGTCAACCGGCCCTCCTGAACTAGTCCGAGCCACAATCTCGCACGACACTGTAGTAGAGGTCATGAATGACACCCTTGTGGGGTGGCCCTGTATTAGTCTCCTGAAGTTAGAGAGCTTCAACGACATCTATCGAAACTTCTGTGTCCTCATAATATGAAATTAAGTCTGCTACGTTGAAAGTGACGGAGCTGTTCTTATCTCCCAAAGTTAAAGGCTCTTGGACTGCGGCACAAGAAGCACTTAGATCCCACTCGCGATTGCCCTATGTCCCAAAATATCTAAAGTGTTTCCTCCACTTGCGAGCATACATCGATACTAGTCGAACCCCATTTTGGTACATTAATGAACTGAACTGGAACTTTGTGTCATGTGTATTCCACTAAATCCTCCCAAAATAACCTAAGATTGGCTCAACCTTATATGAAGTGAGAGTAACCTAAACCTCCTCTAACAGTGATGGTCATGGTGGTGGTAAGATATTGATCATGATATCCTGAAATGTTTGTTATGTATCTAGAATTGGTACCTCAGTCTTATCATCTTCTGTTGTCACCAAAATGATCCCATTGGCGCTTCACTGTTGCCAAAAACACTTGTAATCTCAGACTCCATCTAACATAAGAAAACAATATGGCTTCCATCACTGGTGAATGAGTAAATGTTCATGTACCTATCATGTTGGATCCTACGATCATACTGCCATGGTCTCCCCAACAAATGGTGGCAGGCATCCATGGACACCACATCGTACAAAACCTGATTATATAATAGCTTTCCAACTGAAAACTCCATGAGACACCTTATGTCAATGCTGACCTTATTCAACTTCTTCAATCATATCAGGGTACAGAGTTGGAAATACCATAATCATGAGGCTCGATTTGTTTACCATCTGTGTGGATGTCACGTTCTTACTTAGCCCTCCATCAATGATGAGACTGCATATTCTTTCTTCACAATGCAACAGAAGTAGAATATGTTATGGCGAAGTCACTGCTGCTCCCTCATATCCTAAATTATAAGGACGTCTGAACCACCAGCATCCCGCCCTCATTTGGTGGGATCTGGGTTGCTCACTTCCTCCGCTGTCCTCTGCTTGGTAAAGGATACAGCTCGGTTCATCGGGCAGCTAGAAGCGATATGCCCAAAACCATGGCATCTAAAGTATTTCGTGGTTGGAACCGAGTGGGTGTGTTATTCTTCTCAAGCTTCTTCTTACGCGGAGTGGCTTTATCCTATTATTAACTAGTTTGCTCCACTCCTGAAGTGTGCTCCTCCTGAGGTCTTCCACTATGGGCGGTTGTCTAACTAACAGTGATTGTTTGCTTTACTTCTACTACCTTTTTACTTTCAGTGTTAAGTTTTGCACGTCCCTCAGTGTCCAATAGGTTTGCAGTTGGACCACATTATTGATGGCAGGCTTCATGCCTCTCAAGTATCTGACTATGGTATGATTCTCTTGCTCCATCAGCTCAAACTTCAATTTAAGCTGCATAAACTATGTCGTGTAATCCACTAATAGCTCCTTCTGCTGCAGGTAGTGGAGCTTCAAGAAAATAACCTAGCGATAGTGCTAGGATAGGTATTGTCACTGCATTGCCTACTTCATTTTCTTCCAAGTGATTATGTCATATCCTTCTCTCTATCTCTCTCTCTCTCTTCAAATTCTTTAATTGTAAAGAGGCATTCTTCTTCAGTTTGATAGTGGCAAGCTTCACTCATCTCTTATCTACTTAATAGTCTGCATCCACCCAATGAAATCAACTGGATCCATTCTCCCCTCAAAATCTGGTAGATCCTACATTATTTTTCAGATTTTTGTGTCCTCAAATAGGCATGCCATCTCTATATCTTCTAACACGCATTTCATCTCTAGATCCTCTAACAGAAATCTCATATCTGTATCTTTCAAGAGGCACCTCATCTCTAGGCCTCCTTTGATATTGTATCCGAATGAATTATGGGTATTGTGGCATGTTTCTCTACGAGAATCATTCTTACATAAGGGATTCAATTCTTCTTACTTTCCTTCATGGATTTCACTATTATGGTCGACAATGACCCTGCCCTAGGTTCTTCCCTCAATGACATCAAGCTAATGTAGCACTTGGCGTAGTAGCTGTTGTCTGCCATCCATAGTAGATTTGTGGTCAAATTCTCACAATTATCTCCTTGAGGCGTAGTTAGAATTTTCGGTATAGGTAGGTGGATTTGGGGGGTGATATGGAGATGCTAGACACCATAGGATACGCCTAGGAATAGGCCAGCTCTGATATCAAATAATGTTGGAGTTAACCTAAACCAAAATAGAATAAATAAAAATTATTACTGAAACGAATAGGAGGTTACAACCAAACAAACTTGAAAGGATAATACAATGATAAACACAATCAAACTCAACTATGGGTGGATCTTCGGTGGTGATGGTGGCCATGAGGGGGGCTTAGAGAAGCGACAGCAAGGGAGTAGGTGAACAATGCAGCGAAGAAACAACAGCTATGGGTCATTCTTAGTGGGAGGAACAATAGCTAGGCTGCAGGGAGGTGGTTCTCGCAGCTAGGACCGTAGTGAGACAACATGGGGAATGGTTTCGGGCGGTAGGTGCAGCATTGGCAGCACAGGGGAAGGGTCGGATAACATCTAAATAGCAGAGATGCAGTTCGGGTGGCTGAAACAATAGTGGACAGCAAGGCGAGGGGCTTATTAGGATGCATCAACGAGGCAGAAACATAGGAAAAGGTGGAGGAAGGTGCTGGGATGATAGAGCAGGGAGGCAACCAGGATAGCAGAGAGCTGGCTAATGAGGCGCAGGGAAAACATGTGGCTCAAGCAGTGAAGGTTGCGGGGACAATGAATGGAAGGTTGCAGAGGAAGTGGGGAGGTCGAGAACTACCTCGAATAAGAACAACCGGAGCACCTCCTGTCGTCGAATACAGTACTAGAAGGGAGAACCTGGACTCTGTAGGCTGTCCAGATAAAAAGACAAGAAGAGAAGTTGCCCTAAAACATGAAAACAACATTTTTATAGAATTAGGGTAAATAGGAGTGGACCTTGATTCTTTTGACAAGGAAAGAATCTTGGACTCCATATTTTTAGAACAATCCTCCCTCCATCAACCTTAAATGCATAACTATAGGGCATCCAAAAATATCACATCTAATTATTACAACCATGTTTGGCCCAAAAAAGAAAAGTGAACCATTCATTGATAAGAGTCACACCAGATCTTATCGCTACAAGAAGCAAGTTGAGTGGATACGAAGCAACTTTGATTTACAGAAATTACCAGTTAATCTTCCCAAGATGCAATATAAGCTTATGGTTGTGGTTCAATTATTCATGTGCAAACTTAAAAAAAATCACCATGCCACCAGCTACTGATGATGAATCTACAATTTACTTCACTACCCATGTTATGTACATGCATGTATGTTGTAAGCTTTATTGTAGCATGGTTTGAAATGTCTATTTGGAGGCTGCTATCTTAATTTGTCTCCTATCTATTTCGTTGTTTCGCCATTACATATGTGGGAAAATTGCATTGTTTGGAAAGTATGCAAAAAAGAGGGAGAGTTCATGCTAGTCTAGTATTCCATGTTATTTGGCTTTGCGAGTCTCTTGCCCAGAATTTGGGGCTTCTTTTAGCTTGGTCGTGATTGGTTTTGCCTTGTTGTGAAGACTCGGTTTTTGTTGTCTCACTCCCTTATGGCTGCAGCCTTTGCAACATTTATAGAGGCTTGATTTTTATTGTTTTGATGCCCTTGTACTGCCCCTCTTGAACCATTTGTGGGGGCTCGGTTTGTTGTTTTGATGTCCTTGTGGCTGCCCCCTTTGCACCACATATGGGGCTCGGTTTTATCCTCATGCTGGCCCATTTTCTTCGCCTTTCGACGGCTCGAGTCACGACTCTTAGTGTCTCAGTTCCAGTTCGTCGTGGTTCTACTTTAGTTTGATGTTCTGTTTGGTTTACTTGGATTGAGTCTTACCCTTAATGTAGTGCTTGGCTTGGTCGTAGGCTTAGTTTTAGCCTTTTTTGTGGCTTGGCTTTGGGTTGTGGGTTTTGGGAGTCGTTAGCTCACCGTTCTTTTAGGTGGGTTGTTTCCTCCCTTCTTGCTTCTTGGCCTGATTTCTGCACTTACGTATGAGGCATAAGTGTGCACGTATAGTCTTTTGTTATACATGGGCCATCAAGCAAGGCTGTAAGTAGAATGGTTCGGGGTAAGGGCACAAGTGATGAAAGAACCACCTAGGCATGTGTGAGAGGTCCTAGCATGATCCTGACTCAGTAACCTTACGAGGATGTGAGATCGGTAGTACACATCTCTAACACTTAGTAAAGGACTAACCATCGCTTCTACAGGTAGTTGGATGTTCCCGCGTGCTAACATGACTGATCCACTCTCTTTTAAAATATCAAAAATTTTCTTTAAATGAATGATAAATCAAAATTTCTTTCAAAAAAATGAGAAATCTTTCATGAACATTTTATTAAAAAAAAAATTCACGGGTCAGTCGTGTGAACAAAGTTATGAGTTTCCTCCTATAGCTGTTAGACTGAGAACCTTTTATTTAGTGTTGTATCACACAAGCATGGTGATTCGTCAGAGCCCTAAAGTCTTAATTTGACACAGGGTCCTGATTCTGAGTTATCCCTACCATCATGCTTACAGTCCATTCGGGCTTTTAACCCGTACTTCATGGCTTTCCTTAAGTTTTCCACGGACTACTTTTGATTTCTTTATTTTCGGGTTTTCTACGGCTTATTTTGATTTCTTTCAAGCTTTTCACAAATTTATTCCCAAATTTTCTTGCTTTTTCCTTTCACACGGTGTTTGGGTTTTACCTTTCACAGATAGATCGGGACACTATACCCCTTTCCCTTACTTGCTCTTACTTTGTTTATGCCACTAATCTTTTTACCTACAAGAATAATAATAAATAGCGGCGCATTACATGTAACCAAAATTTACAGTATTTTCATGTTCCTACTGTTTACTGTAACATGTACTCCTGTTTAATGTAGCATACACTCCTGTTTACTGTAAAGATTTACTTCTATTTACTGTAGCATACACTCTTTTTTACTGTAACATGTACTCATGTTTACTGTAATATACTCATGTTTACTGTAGCATACACTCCTGTTTACTACAGAATACCCCTGTTTACTATAAAACACACATCTAAAAATAAAATACTGACTTGACAATTACTTCTGTTTACTTGAGAATACCCCTGTTTACTGTAGCATGTACTCATGTTCATTGTAGCATACACTCCTGTTTACTGTAGTATTTACTCCTGTTTACTGTAGCATACACTCATGTTTACTGTAGCATGTACTTACGTATACTGTAGCATGTACTCATGTTTAATGTAGCATATACTCTTATTTACTGTAGAATACCCCTGTTTACTATAAAACACACATCTAAAAAAAACATTGATTTGACAATTGCATGTCCACTTTAAACTTTAAACCTAAAATTTAACATCTTCTACAACATAAGCTCTGAGCAAATTTTGAGGCAATGACAACGAGGATGCAGCTGAATCGAGAGGACTAATCTACAACAAAGAAACCGACTACATCAGCAAAATCATTTCTTAATCTAAATAACAAGTCATTGGACTTCAAGGAAATCCGCCTAGTGCAACATAAATCTTCACCTTGTCATTTAGGCCTTTACATAGCCGTGTTATGCAATCTAAGCCCTAACTCGCCTTAAGATTCCGAGGTCATCGTCCTTCACGACATAAATCCTCCTATCTTCTAGGTTATTTGCATAATCAGATATCATGCAAATGTAATTCCTATAATTAATAATTGGCAATATTAAAATTTAAATAAATTCATTTTTAAAATGTAAAGTCCAACAATATGATAGTTTGGGAAGTCATTGAGGTTCACCTCTATTTTGTGACATCTCCTACTTTTCTTTCCCTTGATTCCAGAAATAGGTGTTTCTATTTGATCTTTTCCCACTTGACTTTTCTACATGCTCCCTTGAAAACCCTAACCTTTAAATTTATGAAGATAGATATCTGTGATCTAAATCGAGAGTTCTCTTAAATGATTTTGGTCGATCGGAGTAATTGATTATAGAGCTGCATCTATAGGGAGAGCTTTTAAAGACACTAGTATTAATATAAACCCTATTTAATTTTTTTTGTATTAAACAGGGGAACTTGTAGGTTAACATAAAAGATTCGCAAACCAGAACGGATGTTACAAATTTATTAGTTTATTTAATCAAGTCGTATTATCAAGTAATGTGTCTATTTCTCGAAATAGATGCATTGTTTGTGGTGTAATGCTCGTTTATTTAAATTAGTGAGGATGTGAGATTGGTTTGATTTCATATTTTCAAATAAAAACTGATATTTTTACAGATTACATATATACATTAAATTAAATTAAATATTTTCAAAGCGGGCATTAGGATACCCATCTTGGCGGCCGACAATTTCTAATTCAATGACCGACAGACGCGTTTATGGGAGGCAGAGGTGAGATCGACTTACCTAGGAATCAAACGTGCGAAGGAAAGGAGGATGATGTAAGGGTTAGGCAGCAGCGAAGTCAAGGGTCTGCGGCGTTGTCGAGCTGCAACATCGACCGAGAGGGAGTCGAAGATGCGTGCAATTGAAGGACTTCTCGTGCGAGGAGGTAGCGTCGAGCTTCGTAAAGTTTCAATCGAAGGAGAAGCTCTCGGGGGAAGAAAGGAGACCAATGCAAATGGAGTCGCGTGTAGTCAAAGCCTTCGCGTGGTATAGGGTTTGACCAAGGCATAAGTTTAATAAAACTTATTTAATTGATTTAATACGAAGAATAATAATAAGATATATATATATATATATAATAATTGAAAATAAATAAATAAATATTAAATAATAATGATAATGATAAATCGAATAGACACTGAGATAAACATCTTTTCAGTTACAGCATAAGAGTCGTATCCCTCATTCACACCAATCATACCCATGAAATCAGAATAGTGAGCGAGTCAAGTAGAGGGAGCTTGAGAAACTAAGGAAGAAGAAGAAAATAAGCAAAAGAAGAAGGAGAAGAAGGAGAAGGGGGAGAGAAGAATACAACTTGTTGAGTGGAGCCAGCGGCGTTGTGAACGGTATGCAGTCAGGAGGAATTTGTGCCCAAGTTGTTCGACTGAGAGAGAGGTTGCGGTTTAGTGTGTGATTACTTACAAATCAGTGGAGAAAGAAGAAGGCAAAGACGAAAAAGGTGTGTAGTACTGTGCCCTAGCCGTGTCAAAGAGAAGGAAGAAGGAGGTTGTAGCGACGAATGCTTGCGGATTGAGTGACAACCGAAACTAGTGGAGGAAGAGTGACGTCATGCTCACGTGCGGTGAAAGAAGCCATTGTGTGGAAGAAAAAGTAGAGAAAGGAGAAGGCACTCGTGCGGCGTTGGTTTGGAGGAAGGACCGAAGGAATTAAAAATATATCAAGGTTTTATGAAGTTATTTAATTATATATATCATATTATAAATGTGTGTGTATGACTATGAGTTTAATTAAATAATGTGAATAAAAAGTTACTTGAATAGGATAGAAGCTATTGAGTCCCAATTGGAAGGTGTGAGGTGATGCGAACTTCCATTACGAGGGAAGAGGAAGGGTCGTGTGAAGTGGAGAACCAAAGCCTAATGATACCCTAATTTGCGACTTAAGGAATTTGATGAGGAAGCTAATACAAAGTAATGAAAGGAAATTCAGGTATAAAGTTTGATTTGTAATAATTAATTGTTATTTTCCTAATTACTCAATGTTAAAATGAAATAAAGAGCTATAAATTTAAAATTAATTTAGAATATATATAGTTAATTAAATAGGTAACACTGCCGTTGCCGGTCCCAAGCCCGGATGTGAAAAGTGGAGGGTTGCGTTAGGTAGTCGAAAGCCAGCGTAAAACTTGTCGAAAAAAATTCATGACATGAATCCTTTTGATCATTGTGTAAGTGCTTAGGGCGTCCCGCAGAGCGACGCGTTGTATGGCTTCGAATACGATGGAAAGTGTGCTGAGGCCACTACTGGCAGCGCCGGGTGTAGTGTCGAAGTAGCAAGGGTTCACGCATTACGGACGGATGCGGGTAAAGAAGTTAGTCCATGATACTCAGTATTAGGATAGGATCCCTGGAATATAGGTACTCTCGATGGTAAACTAATGGAATTGGTTGATATTATGATCCATAGAAAGATAAATATCCTATGTATTCAAGAAACTAAATGGGTTGGAGAAAAAGCTAAGGAGATTGATAACTTAGGTTTTAAACTATGGTATTCCAGTAAGAGTCGTACTTAGAAATGGTGTAGGTGTAATTATAGATAAGAGTTTGAAAGATAATGTTGTCGAAATTAATAGAGTTGGAGATAGAATTATAAAGACTTAAGATTATTATCGATACTTAAGATTTTTAATATTATAAGTCTTTATGCTTCCTCGGGTTGGTTTAGATATAGGTCTAAAGATAAATTCTGAACGATTTAGAAGACTTAATACACTCGATACCCTCGAAGAAAAAATTTTATTGGAGGAGATTTAAATGTGCGTGTCGGTAGAGTGGTTGAAGATTTCGAAATATTCATGATGGCTTACTGAGCTATGGAGCGATTAATGAAGAACGTAGAACCATTTTAGATTTTCTTTAACAGTACGATATGATTATTACTAATACTTTATTCAAGAAAGAGATGAAGCATCTTATTACTTATAAGAATAGATCTAATAAAACACAAATTGATTATTTTCATTATGAAGAAGAGATCGTCGAGATTGTAAGGATTGTAAGGTTATTCCAAGTGAGCGATTAAGATCCAACATCGTTTATTAGTTCAGATTTTAAGATGAAGAGTTGTAAAATAAAGAATACTGTAGATTCAACATCGTAGAATAAGATGGGAGCATCTAAAAGACACAAATAAAATTATTTTTATGAGTAAAATTCAAGATTTAAATATTTGGGATGTTCATGAAGACGCGAATATTATGTGGGAAAAATTAACTAATACTATTAAACAAGTGGCTAAAGATGTACTTGGAGAATCAAAAGAAAAGTTTCATAAATAAAAATAGTTGGTGGTGGAATAATAATGTGCAAGAAAAGATAAAATATAAGAAGTTATGTTATAAAAATTGGTTTAAATGTAAAAGCGTAGAGAATTGGGAAAATTATAAAACGGCCGCGAGGAAGTGTAAAGAATAATCCGTGACGCTAAAAATTCGCTTTTAGTGATCTTTATAACATGTTAGATACTTAAGGAAGGTGAAAAATATATGTATAAACTAGCCAAACAAAGAGAAAAGAAAAGTAAAGATTTAACTCGAGTAAAATGTATTAAAGATGAAAATCGAAAAGTCTTTTCTTAGAAAAAGATATTCAACATAGGTGGGTGAGTTATTTTGATAAACTTTTTAATGATGATGCTGAAAGTACGATTGACCTTACGATTGACCTAAGTGATCTTAATATCGTTAATAATAATAAAACTTTTCATTTTTACCGTCGCATTAGTAAAAAAGAAGTTGATGAGGCTTTAAAGAAAACCAAGGGGAAAGTCCAGTAGGACTCGATGATATCCCAATTGAAGTGTGGAAATGTTTAGGTGATTTGGGAGTTTCCGGCTTACTAAACTTTTTAATATTATTTTAAAAACTAGAAGGATGCACGAGGAGTGGAGAAAGAGCATTTTGGTCCCCATTTTTAAGAATAAAGGAGATGCACAAGAGTGTGCAAATTATAGAGGAATTAAATTGTTGTGTCATACTTTAAAATTATGGGAGAGGGTAATTGAACATAGGTTAAGACGTATTACGAAGATTTCTCATAATCAATTTGGATTTATGCCTGGGCGAGTCTACCATGGAAGCTATACATTTATTGAGAGGTTTGATGGAGAAGTACGAGAGATAATAAGGAGGATCTACATTTGATTTGTATTGATTTAGAAAAAGCTTACGATAAGGTTCCTAGAGATGTTCTTTGGAGAGTCCTCGAGAAGAAAGGTGTTGATATGACTTATATTCAAGTCATTAAAGATATGTATACTTAGTACGTTACATGTGTTCGAACTGAAGGAGGATTGACCAAGTATTTTACTATTTCGTTGGTTTACATCGAGGATCGGCTTTAAGCCCATATCTTTTTGCTTTATTTATGGATGGTCTTACTTGGGCATTTACAAGAGAATGTACCTTGGTGTATGCTTTTTGCGACGATATCCTCCTTGTGGATAAGACGAGAGAAAAAGTCTAGGAAAAACTTGAATTATGGAGGTCTACATTGGAGTCTAAAGGTCTTCGTTTGAGTAGAACTAAAGCCGAATACATGGAATGTAATTTTAGTAATAGTAGGTCGTAGTGACGGCAGTGTAACTTTGGGTGATCAAATTATTAAAAGGTGTGAACGATTTAGATATCTCGGGTCCATTGTTGAAAGCGATGGTGATATAGATGGGGATGTTAATAGTAGAATTCGAGTTGGTTGGTTGAAGTGGAGGAATGCGTCCGGCTCTATTGTGTGATAGAAAAGTTCCACTTAGATCGAAAGGAAAATTTTATAAGATGGTGGTGAGACCTTCGATGCTCTATGGTCTTGAATGTTGGCCTTTAAAAGAGGAGCATAATGTTAAGTTAAGTGTTGCGAGATGAGAATGATTAGGTGGATGAGTGGCTTTACACTTAGAGACAAAATGCGAAATGAATATATCCGTAAAAGGGTTGGAGTTGCACCAGGTGACGGATAAAATTAGAGAGAGTCGCCTTAGATGGTTTGGTCACATTAAACGTCGACCACTCGATGATCCGATTAGGAGAGTAGATGTTTTAAATACAACTTATGTTAAGAAAGGCGAGAGGCGTACCTAAGAAAACTTGGGCTTATTGCATAAATAATGATCTTAATTTATTAGAATTAAACGAAAATTTGACACTTAATAGGACGCAATGGAGAAAAAGGATTCATGTAGCCGACCCCACTTAGTGGGATTAAGGCTTTGTTGTTGTTGTTGTTGTTGTTGTATAGTTAATTAAATAGGTAAATGATGAAAATAATAATAGAAAGCCAAGAATTAACATTGAAAGAAGATTAGCCCTCAATAGAGCTAACTATATTTTGATGATTATTATTATAGGCCTACAAAAGGATTAAATTGAATTGAGGAAAAATACAATTAGATTACACTGTTGAGGTGGGTAAACGTGATATATTTTACAATAGTTTTGTTTATTTATTGTTCTCAACTTTTATTTAAAATGCAAAAGTACATGTCTTCTTTTAAATGTTAAATACAAGAAAAATGAATAAAATTTGATACATGCACGCATATGAGGGTCACCCCTAGATAGTACTTGCAAGGAAATATAATGTAACGTTACATGAAATTAAAAATGAAAATAAAAACAAAAATTGTTAAACGTATATATATTTTTTTAAGTATAAATTTAGATGATGACTCTAAATAATGAAAAGCGTAATATAAATGAATGAAAAAATATATATATTTTTTCTTTACTGTATTCTTTTACTGCGGTCATTTTTTTTATTTTCTATTATAAATTTACAGAATATTCAAAAATAAGAATTATTGTAATGTAGAATCATTTGTCCACTGAGAATATTAACTCAACCCGTAAATTGTTAACATCTTTATAGGAAAACCAGTTATAAGTAGATGAACCTTAAAGATTGTGTACACGCGATGTGGAGTGCAAGATGATAGGTACTATAATTTAGCTTTATTATTATATTACACATAAAGGTTTAAATATGAATCAATTATTGTAAAGAAAATAAATTTTATGAATTAAATATCTTTTTGTGCTTTAGTGGATTTTATGTAATATTAAAATAAAACTGTCAGATAGGTTTCCTCAGTTCGACCGTCAATTCCTGTATTGATAATTCCAATCCCCCTGGTCGGATCGTTATATATATATATACACACACACACTTAAATAATATTTATTTTAGAGTGTCAACTTTCTTCGAATACTCGACGTCAAGACAAATTAATCGACATTAAGGTGAGCACTCCTATTCTTAAATTATAATATCATTTTGTTATCTCTTTTAAATCAGTTTTATGGGTTGTTATTTAAGCTTGATTAATGAAATTGAATTTTTATTATTAAATTTTATTGTCATTTCGATGCGAATACTTATAAATTTATATTATGAAATATTTAATGCATTTTAAATATGAATCAATTATTATAAAGAAAATAAATTTTATGAATTAAATATCTCTTTGTGCTTTGGTAGATTTTATGTAATATTAAAATAAAACTGACAAATGGGTTTCCTCAGTTCGACCGTCAGTTCCCATATTGATAATTCCAATCCTCTGGGTCGGATCGTTATATATAAATATATATATATATATATATATATATTAAGTAAATTTATTAAGCGGGATTACATAAAGTAAATTTAATACTTAAATAATAAAAATTTAATCATTTATTAGAATAATAAATTAATGAAATTTTATGACATGTTTATTTTAGAGTGTCAATTTTTTTAGAATGCTCGAACTCAAGACAAATTAATCGACATTAAGGTGAGCACTCCTATTCTTAAATTATAATATCAGTTTTTTATCTCTTCTAAATCAGTTTTATGGGTTGTTATTTATGCTTGATTAATACAATTGAATTTTTATTATAAAATTTTATTGTCATTTCGATGCGTATACTTATAAATTTAAATTATGAAATATTTAATGCATTATAGTATTAAAAGTTGAGTGATAAAAAATTATGAATGATATGATTTGTATAGATTGATTTTATGTGCATGACTGACTATGATAGTCACCCCTTGATGATACTAGTGAGGGAACATTAAGATACACGTGCACGTAACTATAAAAGAATATTGATATTAGAGTATTTTAATTGGTATAAAATTTTAGACGATTCTCCTGCAACGGTTATACAAATATAGATGATATTGATATAGTAAAATTCATTGAATAGCATATCAAATATTTATATTAATTTATTAAAGAGTTTAACCAACATGCATGTTATTTTTTTTTATTGTATTACTAAAGCTTAGGAGATATGAGTGTTCACTGGCTTATTTTGCTCACAGTTATTTTAATCTACCTTTTAAGATTAATTTCATTAAAAAAAGGATGAACGATAGAAGAGAAAACGTCTATAAAAGACGTGGACAATCAGTTTTAATTTAAATTGATTAGTAGCTTTCTCATCTTTTAAATTATATATGAATATAAAAAATTTTAATTCATAACGTCCGACTGTTTGTTCCCATATTGATTAATTCCAAGTCCAGGGCCGGATCGTGACAGTTCAGGTCTTAAGTTGTTTCATAGCATCATTTTAGCCCGTGTAAATATCAGTACTAGCCACAATCTTTTTCTTTTATATCTCTACACCTATTCATTACATTTTGTTTGGTTTGTAAGTTTAGGTTTTGCAAATATTACTTGTTGCACACAAGTTTCATTATCAAAATAATAATAATAAAAAAAATATTAAATAAAAAATACATATCAATTATTAAGTAAGAGAAGGCTTCAAGATATATTCTCTAATTGAAGAAAAACATCCAATTTAACTTTCCAAGTTGTCTTCATTAATTTCATAAGTTGTCATCTATGGTTGCTTCCTATAACATCTATCTAGGTTCTTTCATAGTGAGTTTCGGGTCAGTGCAGTGAATGGATTCTTTATTAGGCTAGATTCATTAACCAATGTGAGGATGTAGTTCATCAATTTCCAATATGCCAAGTCATTGTTTAATTTGGCATATTGTTCTGCAAGTAACGTTTTTAGTTGATTTTGCAGAATAGTTAAAAAAACATCCTTATGGCAACCCATAAACTAAACCTAATAATTCAACCCCACTTGTGAGTTAAATGTTGACAAAGCATAGCCACTACTACCGATTTGATGTAAAACAAATTGGAGTTCACTGATACAACCTAGAATGAAATACACAAGGACCCAGAAAACCATTTAGTTGGTCAGGTGACATTATTAAGAAGATTAATGGCTATTTTAAAATAATTTTTAACAAAAGGCCTAGGATTTTTCAGCGAGCCATATGTATCGAATTGGTTTCAAAAGAAAAAAAATTGCCTGAAAGAAATATATAAATAAATAAATTATTATTAAATATCGATTGTGAGTGAATGAATAATGCGGCTAGATAGGTTCATGTTTCAGTAAGATATTATTATAAAAAATTCCCACAGAACGCATGCTACATAATACTTCTGCATATTATAAACTATAATACTTAAATAAACACTAAGACTAATTTGTTCATCTATAGCACTAAAAAAACTTGCTTAATAGGATGGGATGAGCACTTCTTGGAACATCATTTCTTTCTTTAACTAATATCTTCATATAATATGGTTTATATAGCAACTCAATTAACTATTTTTACAATTTTTTTACGAAGCTAACTAACCTTGATATTAAGCCTACTATTAGTTGACATTATGATGCACCCTACGCTATCATATCAGAACTTATGAAATAATATCAAATCTAATGCATAACATCTTAGGTTTTTAATCAAGATCAACATACTTCTAACTAGAAAGATCTAGAAATCTACTCAAATGAAATATCAATGATCTTCTAGAAGAAATATACAGAAATTCAGTATCAAAATAGCTAAACAATGCTTTAAAAATATGGCACTTTTTTGGAAATCAAATTCATCAAATTACTACACCATCAAACCATTGACAAAATATAGAGTAGGAAAATTAATAGTAAGAAAAATATTCACTAAAATCAAGCATCATGAACAAGGAAATAGTTGCTCCAAAAGATCTTCAAGTCCCATACCTTATCAAAGAAATAACTACCAAAACTAGTGTAAGTAGCGCATGCAACAATAATTTTATTCATGGCTAAATTGATTAAGCTTTATCATGCTCCATACACCCATTCATAATAACAAAGGTTCTCTAGAAATCCTATACAATCAAAACAAAAAAGAAAAAGAAAAAGAACCTTTTGGGTTTAGAACAAAACAAAACAAAAGATCCCTCCACAACGATCACATAGGCTTAATAGAGAAACCATAACACAATAGAAAAATGAAGAACGCCAATTATCATGAACGAGGAAATAATTGCTCGCCAAAAATCTTCAAGTCTGTAACTTTGTCAAAGAATTAATTGCCAATACTAGAAGAAGTAGCAAATCATACAAGAAATTTAATCATGAGCTAAACTGATTAAGCTTCATCATGCTTCAAACACCTACTCATAATCACAAGGTTCCCTTTGGAATCTTATACAATCAAAACTAAAAAAAAAAAAAAAAAAAAGAAACAAGAACATTTATTCTCCATTGCATCCAATTGAGAGTCATATTTTTGGGTTACATCAAAACCAAAGATCCCTCCAGAACGATCACAAACTTAATAGGGAAGGCACAACACAACAGGGAAATGAAGAGCACCAAGCACACAGAAAGATTATATAAAAAGATTGTAGACCCCAATCGTACCATAAGTAAAGATGCAAATATCACAATAAAAAGTAATATAAGCTTACTGAAAAACAACTAACGTCAAATAATCAAAATTATAGTAGACCAACTTTAACAAAAAACAAATAAGTTGTGGCATAAGTTTAGCACCAGAAAGTAAAGAAGTCATCGACATAACCAAAAATTGTAAAAGTCACAAACTCAAGAAGACATGAAATCGAAGGAACATCAAAAGGTTGCATGGAATAAAGGACAATCGTGCAAAACAAAGGCGATATCCTAGGCATGTCCATACAAACTCGTAATGCAATTAAAACAATTAATTCAAAAAAGAAAATAACAAAGAAAAAGATGAAATAAAAAACTAAACTTTCAAGCTATTAATCATAATGAACATAGATTGCATTTTCAAAGATAAAATTTGAGATTTACAAGAATAATCAAACAAGGAATGATACAAGAGTAGGCACTTATGATAATAAACCAGATTCAAACAGAGTTTTCCTTTAGATGATGATGAATAACAAGGATAACTTATACCATATATGTTCTAATAGGTTCACTAGAATTTTACTAATTAGAAAATTTATATAACTTAAAAGAGGAAATGGCAAAAATAAGCAGCCAGAATAATCATTATAAAATAAAGTTTAAAAAGAACCTGAAATGGAATCCAACGCCAACAAATCATAATCTGAAACGACTCCAACCTGCAGAAAGTAGAATGAAAATAAATTTTCCATCAATGATTCAGTTTTTGGTCAACTAAAAATGTAAAACAGAATCTAGAAAAGTTGATCAAGGAAAAGGCAGATAAGTTATAAAACTTGAACCAAATACAAATTTCATACATGTAGTCGCAAGACTTCAAACTTTATCTTAAGAAAAGTAAAACATAAAGAGAAATGCTAAATATAGTTACAATTGTGCTAATACTTGCAATCGCCATAATCCTACCAAAATTTGAAACTTAAATTTCATTGATGATGCAAAATAATATATTTAGCTGATGCATCAAAAAGTAGTAATAGGATTTCAAGGTCTCTAGGCCCACTTTTTATACAGTTTAGGGTCTTCTCCATGTTCATTGAAATAATTACATGTGAAATGCTAGGATATGCAAACACTTCATGTCATATATTGGCTCATATTTGGCATTTCCAATTAATAAATAAAAAAGAATAATTACCATGAATAATTGCTACTAAAAATTTTCAATGGTCACACATGTTCTGAAAAAACTGTTTATAGTGTATGAGTGCGTAATATGGTTTCTTTAGTACTTGAATACTTGCATTGGTGTACTAGCATTGTTAGATGGGTGGATCAGTATATGCGTAAACATAATATCCTCCATCAAAAAATCACATTCTAAAGTTAAAAAACTTGAATCACTGTACTGGATCAAATAAAGTACTGTTGGAGCATAACATGTCCAAGGTTCATAAGATGAATAGAATTGTTTAAGAAAATATGTTCTCTCAAATAAGTCATAAATTGAGTTGAACCCGCAAGTGCAAACAATACTAAATTTACACAAGTAAAAATACAAATGCCCATTCATTTCACAGACTGGAGGCTTAATAATGTTTCAAGTACCAATGAACAATTTAATTATATCAAGCACACAAGACAATTGGGCTGTTTGGCAACTTACAGAATTTAAATCAAGTAGGATTTAATAAATCATGTAAATCCATATTAGTAAATTTAGTAAACCATGGTGATTGTTAAATACCAAAAATAGATTGGCACGACAGATATTAAATTCGGGTAAATCCTGTGAAACTATTTGACAATGTATTAAAATATTTAAATAATTTATTTTAACTATAAGTTTAATATCAAGTTTTGATGATGCAATTATCAAGATTAATTTAACTAAATTTTATTTTTTATAATTTTAATTATATTAATCATTAGTTAATAATTTATTAAGCTCATAAATCATTAAATAAAATTTATTTAAACTAAATACTCATCAATAAAAAATTAACTTTTAATTAATAAGTAAGAAAATAATATCTCAATTCATAATTCAATAATAATTTATTAAGACAATTAAATAAAAAATTCTATTTAGTCAATTTAAATAAAAATAATATTAATTTATTTAAGTTAGATTTTTAAATTCATTAATATCAATTAGTGATTTAATTTTTTATCAATTATGATTAAATTAATCAAAATAGAATAAGCATATATAAAATTTAAATTAATCATTAATTAAGAATTCATAAATCTAATTAAACAGAAGAAAATTAAATTAAATCATAAACAATATTAATTTAATTAAATTAATAGTTTCTTAATATTAAAACTAATCGGTATTTATTCAGAAATTTAAAATTATAGTTTTAACTATGCAAGCCTAAAAATCCAACCCCTCTTCTTCTCCTTTCGTCAACCTCTTGATATCAAAAAAAACTTAAAAGGTGGGAAATCAAGAGTAAGGCTAGTTAATGAAGGCGTCATGGGATAGTGGCATCTGAGACCCTTGTTGTCCCCTTATAGTCTTTGCCTTTCACACCTAGTCAGATCTCTAGAAGAAAAAGAAGCAAAGAGATAATCTCAGGCTCTTCCAGGCAAAGTAGCAAAAGTAACCGATCTTTCTCTCCTTTTCATATGCTTTTGTTTCCTAAATCTCTAGAACTCATGGATTTAGTTTAGTCAGGATTTACAATGGAAAGAGTAAAAAAATGAGATTTAAAGTTAAGGTGGATTTATCATTTAAAGTGACTGGTTGGTAGGATTTAGGATAAATCCTACGACCAAACGGTCTACAAGTGATAGTATGCAAATGAACATCTGCGACCCTTCCAAGGGTAGTAAGATAACGGATCTACTGATTCAAAAATAGCCACAGAAATCAGATATTTCCAAGTTCAATGTTGAACACGTTTTAATATTAAAATGCGAACGAAAATGGATCTACTTTCATCACTTCCTATATAACAATAAATTAAAAACCCATACAAGAAAAGTCAAAATTATTATAATCATCAATGAGATATCTCTAAATCATGAGTCAAAATGCAATAATTATTTAAACATTCAACAACAAAAAATGCTTGCAAAATTGTACTAAGAAAAATATTCAAGATGGCATTTGAAAATGGTAATCACCTAAAAAGAATGAATATTTAAAGAGGATTGTTTCATCAGCTCAAATAATAAGTCACACAGTTGGCCATTACCAATCCAAGGCCTCTCATCTTTTTCAATATGAACCAAAAAAATGAAAATAAATCCCTCCATTTCCATACATCTTGGCACATCATAAACAAATAATGAATACATATTTCACAAACTATAAAACTCAAAATGAAACCAAAAATTTGCCATGCTTAATATAAAAGCTCAATAACCACCAGAAAATTGTAATTATTTGTCATATTTGACTATAGAAGTCTACCATAACTATGAACAAAAAATGATATATATAAATATACATATGCAAATGTTCAAATCATGCCAGCGTGATATGTTTTTCATGAATATCCATTTCCAACTACTTGTCATGTCATCTTGATGAGCTCAGGACACAGAAAATATTCAATAGGCTGCAAAATCTCCAGTTGAAACACCAATGAGATGTCAAGTGTGCAGGTTTTTATAGCAAACTAAACACATATGATGCTTCTCTTCCAAAATAAAAAATTAATGAAAAGATGCCTCTACTGTAGCTGGATAATTCATACTTGGCAATTGTTGGAAAGGATTACCACATAAGAGAAATACGATAATCCATTAAATGAAGGAAGAATATGCAGTCAAAGAGCTATATCTCAGAAAGGGGAAAAGGAAAAAAAATAGCAGGTTTGGATATGCAGTTATGCACAATTCAAACACAGGACAGTCTAGTGAGAATGGGAAGAACTAGAAAAAATCATTCCTCTGCCCATGCAGTTTAACCCACATCTCTAGTTCACTAGAAAGAATTGGGAAAAAAAATGTGAACAAGAATTCAAAAATAAAATAAAATAATATTATGCAAGATTAGCAGATGCCCATATTTATCATACTTGTTCAAACAATATAGAATTAGTCACAAAAAGCACGCTAACTCACAATGATAAACAAGAAAATTAACAAGACAAATGGGAATTCGCATCAGCCATAACTAAGATGGTGAAGCAATGAATATGCATAAACAATGATTACAAGAGTCTGCAAATAAAGGAAAAGGAACAAAAGATATGATTAGTAACTCCATGTTTAAGAATTTTAGGTTAAACATACCAATTTCCAATCATCATCAATCACAGGGAAGCCGGTGATCCTATTCCTCACTAGTTTTTCAAGTGCTGTTAAGATCAAATTTTGATTAAAACAGTAAGAAAATAGCACAACTAGCTAAAATCGAAAGGATAAAAATTATACAAAATTAACAAACCTTCATCAACTGATGTAGAAGGCTTGACAAAAACTAGATCTTCTTTCTTGGTCATAAAGTCACCAACAGAATAGACACTATTATTTGACTGTAGAACATCAGATTAGTCACTTTAAAATAAAATAGAAAAAAAATTCAATGTAACAACAAAGATAATCAATAAGAATATAGATTATGTCCCGCAATAAGAAAAAAGGGTAACAATTGTTAGTGAAGCTACTGTGTATATTAATGATGCTAATGTTTGGTTACGCCGCATGTTATTTCACCATGTCGAGGAACTTTCTCTCAAGTTAACTGGACTCTTACTTGAGATTAGCTTGAGTATGTAAAATAATCATCAGCAGACTCATTACAATTTCTTTTAAGAACCCTACTATCCATGCTTGTCAAGTCATGATTAGCTGTGTTTACAATATAAAGGCAGAAAACATTTACTATTACATTTTGAAGTTCATAAATGATTACTTGAATCAGAAATGGCATCATACTGAGGCAGCCATGCTACATAGGTCTGAAAATAAGTTCTAATAAAACCATGAAAGAAATTCAACAAATGAATAACATTAAGTTTGTAAGTAGATCACTTGTGCATATATATATATATATATATAACCAAACAATTAAGAATTTTTTTTTATTAGTAAACCTAAAAACTAAAGAAATTAGCAATAAACCAGTTACAACCACCAGACAAACTAACTTACTGAAATTTCATCAAGAGTTCAACTCACAGAGACTAGTTAAATTATTACATAATTCACCACCATTCCAATTTCTCATGAGACAGAGAGATGCAAATAAAGCAGGTATTCCCCGTCTTTATATTTACGATAAAGGTTAAACTCTTATTCATGGAGACCTACTCGATTCCTAAACTAATTTATGTAAATGAAATATTTGATGTGTACGCTCTACCATAAACTTTTAAAATTCTATTCCCAACATTGTCATGAATCAAAATAAGAAAAAAAAATGGCAGTAACATGGAGCCTCAATCTCAATGAATTTTGATCCCATTCATCTCTTCCTCCTCCATTTTGAATATTAATAATATCTATTCCCAACCTAGTTGTGCTCCATCACAAAACAGGCACATCCCAACACGGCTACACCAATATTGAAAATTGTACTTCTCAATATCTCTTACCCAGTTAAAAAAAGTAGGATTTATTACTTTGCGTCCGAGGTTCAAGTCTTAGCTCCTGGGGAATACAAGAGACTTCGTACCTGCACTGAATTCAAAATCAAAGCTCCGTTTCTCGACGAGGCGGATATTCCCCCAGTACTCGCCGGAGTTATGCCCATGAACCGCCGACGGAGCAAGGGTAGTGAAAGTGGCCTGACAGAGCGCATGAAAAAAACGAGGCTCGTCGCCCGATGAAGGGATGGAGATACAGGGCCGAGTTGATGGACGACAAGAGCTTCCGATAACAATGAATCCATTGCCCCGTATCTCGGCTCCTCTCTCTTAGAGTTCCGGAATGGAGAGTAAAAGTTGGATAAGCAGTGGTTTCAGACGATTAACAGGAATTTGTAGTTGAGTTGGGTTTAATTTAAGAAGGCGATACTTCGTAGCACCATTTAATAAAATTTAGTTATAAATTTAATTTAAATTCAATCGAACATAAACCCAAAAAAAAAAAAAAAAAAAAAAGAAATCCAGATTTTTGCTGCTACTCAACTTTTCTTTCTCACAACGAGTTCCGTCTACTCCAACCTCCCTTCCGTCTTTAAATCCAAAATGTTTGCTTCTCTCGTCACGATCCTGAAAAGAAATCCGAACTTGATATATCCTATTAATAAGCTCTCGTCAGGAGCCTCAAATGAAATCCAAAATTGATTAGTCCTATTAATATAAATCGAATACCGCAGCCAAACACCCCAAGGGTGTAAACCAGCCAAACACGACCGATCATAGGCTTAGCTCATGTTGGGCTCGTTTATATTTCGAACTAAAAAATTGTGTTTTTGTGTTCGACGCAGTTGTTTAGCGAGTTGAATACGAGCTGTTCACAATAAAGAGTTGTTTTGACAACCATAATCAGGTAACCATAAAATATTAAGAATTGGGATAAGATTTAAAATTTATTGTTTATATTAAAACATCATTTGAATCTAATTTAATAATTTTTATTCTATTTTCTTAATTAATACTTTTAATTGATTATAAATCTTTGTACCTTATAGTCAATCAAATTTTTTAAAATACTAATCATCAAATATATATATATATATATATATATATATATATATATATATATATATCATTAATTGATTAACAGTATTTCAAGCCAAAATGAGCCGAACATGAAAGAACAAATCTTTGTTCGTGTTCGGCTCGTTAACTTAGCGAATGAGCAGAACACGAGCTTCTTAACTAGCTGAACACGAGCTGTTCGCAAACAAAGAGCCATTTTGACAGCCCTACCGCAAGAGATTCACGTGCTTGTTGGCTACTAAAATAATAAAAAGAGGGATTTATGTTTCGCTCAAAATTTTATAATTCTGATGTCTAACAACCCAATTTTATATATTATTCATAAATCATCTTAATTTTTGCAATTGTTTATTTTGACCGCTGTATAACCCCACTATTAATTACATCATTCTCACATTAAGCCTCCACTTTCTCCTCTTTGAAGACACCAACGGCCTCCTTTAACACCTTCTTGGACCAACCCTCCATCTTAGAAGAAATATTACATCAGCACTCCGCATGTAGCTCTACGTGCAGAGTCCAATTAGGAGTCGCCATGTGGCGGCGGAAAAAAAAAAAAAGCTTCTTTCGCACGGTAAAAAGGAGGGTGACCCTGCCTGAATTGGCCCAGGTCATCATTCAAAAAAAAAGTTTCGAGTGCTCTATAACGCCATTTACTGTTCAATAAACGCAAGTTGTCGTCGTTTCGGCCCATCATCGGCGGTTTTTCTTTCTCCTTCTCGGCGAACCATACTGCGATGCCCTACTACCTTCTCCGGCGAAACCCTAGGCATTTTTCGTCACTCAAGAGAGACGATAATGGCGTCCGGCCACTCGGTTAAAGAAAGGTATAATGGTACATTTCAATTTATAATGAAATTAGGTTTTTCTCCTTGCAAGTAATCTCCATTTTGATTGTATAAAAACATAAGTAACCTTAAAACCTATAACCTAAGAGATAAACATCAGTAAAACATGAATACCACAACAATACAACAAAAGTAAGACAACAATATTACAATACCACACAATTTTTTTACTAGAAAAAACACTGAAGTATCACAAATTGAACAGGTGATTTATTCGGCGAAATACGCGAGTAACACAAGAGTAACACATCAATAACATAGCAATAACACACCAATAATTCATCAATATCGTGTTATTGATTTGTTATTGTTGTGTTATTGATGTTTTACTCCTGTGTTACTCTTGTATTATTTTTTTATTATTGATGTGTTACATTCGTTTATGGGATTATTGTGTTATTCCTGTGTTGTTGGTATGTTATTACTGTATTATGCTTGTATTATTGGTGTGTTATTACTGTGTTATTCCTGTGTTATTCCTGTGTTATTCTCTTGGTAGTGATGTTGATGGGTTTGTCTGTTATTTTTGTGTTACTTCTGTGTTATTGTTGTGGTATTCCTTTAGTATTACTGTGTTATTCCTGTGTTTTTGTATCCTGTTGTTGGTGTGGTATTATTGTGTTTAGGGTGTGTTATTGTTGTGTTTAGGGTGTGTTATTGCTGTGTTATTACTGTGTTATTGGTGTGTAACACATCAATAGTACAATAATAACACACCAATAACACATCAAACACAGTTTTGATGTGTTATTGGGTTGTTATTGTTGTGTCATTGATGTATTGTTGTTGTGTTATTGCTGTGTTATTGCTGTGTTATTCCTGTTTTATTGCTGTGTTATTGTTATGTTATTGCTGTATTATTGGTGTGTTATTGTTGTATTATTGCTGTGTTAATTCTTTGATATTGATTATAGGTCCACATGTGTATTGATAAGGTGCTATTGTTTCTTCAATTTACAGGATTATGAGTGCAAGGACATTCAACTGTAGATGTCGTCCATCTGCAGTGAGGGTGTCTTGGATGAAGTTAGAGATCACATTTCAGAGGAGACGATAAATAATCTGAAGGAGATTGGGGTCTTTACTATCTTTGACATGTCACCATATCCCCAGGACAATGTCCTTACTTTGCATATTCTAAGATGCTGGGATAACAGGAGGAGGGACTTCCGAATGGGTGGTAAAGAGTTGAGATTCAATGCTAACCATGTGGCATTATTGATTAGCATGCCAAATAGAGGAGAAAATGTTGCATGGAGGAGAGGGCCTCTAGCCAGTTCCAATGCAAGACAAATAAATGATCAAATGACAATTTTTTTTGCAGGAGCTTCCACCCCTCCATTTGAGCAGTTGTACTTGAAATTCATACTGACTAACCTATTTTTTCCCTCCAATAATTTCAATGTCCCCGCAGACCTTGTTGTGTTTGGTGATGATGTACAGGCTTTTCACTCATATACCTGGCCTGCTGCCATTTGTGACATGATAATCGAGCAAGTCAGCATGGCGTACATGAAATTGAGGGACAGCAAGTCATTGGGCTACATTCAGGGCTTTGTATTTCTTTTAACGGTATGTACTTGTTCTATACATTACAACATTTTATTTTGAAGTTCTAGTTTGATTGTCTTTCTAATTTTGCATGATTTGTTTTGTTATTTTACGTCTCTAGTTATGGTTTTAAGAGCACACTTCCCTAGTCACTCCTGCCGCCCCTGACGCTAGATCTCGCATTTTGAGGTGGCCAATAAATCATGGTAAGACTGGGCAGGAGATTCACGATGCCTTCAGGAGGCTTGATCATGCACAGGTATATAAAATAATAATATTTGAATGCTTCATGAATTTCGTACAAGTCAATCCCATTTATTATGACATGTTCATATTCATTGTAGGTTAATGACAGCTTCTTGGATTTAAGCGACGATGAAGTCCAGCAACTCACAAATCCAGAACAGGGACCACCAAGTTCTGCAAGGCCTCAACCATCACAGCAGGATACGGCGGCAGGACCTTCCTCACCTAGATCGTATGGTAAGGGTACAGTTGTTTCAAGTGAGATCACCCAGTACCTGGACATATTACAGGGAGTGTAGATTATGAAGTGTTGTATGAGATGCTGAAAGCTCAGCAACAAGTTAGAATGAATATTCACTAAATGGTGGTTGGGGTGGATGAAAAGGTAAATTTGTTGACCACATTACCAAGGAGATAATGAGCCAGACAAAGACCATTTTTTTCCAATCATTCATAGTCAGCACTGGATATTTTTGGTAGGAGATTTCAGCTTCAAAAAATGGAGAATATACGACTCCCTACCCAATCTGATTCATAAGGGCTATGCTGAAGCCGTTGTAAGTAGATGGCACTTTCATATTATTATATTCAGTAAATGTAAATTAAAACCACTCCAGTGACAATCAAGTTTTTTCTTCTTTTCAGGTCGAAATGTTTGCTATAGATTGTGGTCATTTATTCAAAGCCAAAATCAAAATGTGAGGCTTAAGCATTGTTAGAAATGTACCATCTCAAAGGAACAGTGTTGATTGCGGCATGTTCGTTTGTAAGTACATGGAGACACTTGTGCAGGTCGTAGAAGTCGATTGGCACCAGCACATGAATTGGCAAGATGAAATGGAACGTTTCCACACTTAATTGGCCTATGACATCTGCGTCCTGGCAAGGAATTGACTGTTTGCAGACTGTTGTAATTTTTTTTATCTGTGAATATTTTCTTGTGTTATTTATTGTTGTTGTAATTACATTTAGCTGTGAATGCTTTTTATGTGATTTTATTTATTTCGTATTGCTGCTCTAAGTTATTTATTGTTGTTGTAATTACTTTAAGATGTTATATGCCTAAGTTCTTAAATTTTAAATTTACGAAGTTATTTAAATTCCAAAACTACTCTACAAAGAAATTTTTATTTAAACTCACTTGAGAAAGATATTTAAATTTTAAACCTACTCTACAAATAAATTTTTTCTAAATTAAGGAAATAATGAAATCGACGAAAATTGCGGAAAAAGAACAGAATAACATGATTTTTTATCGAAATAACATGGGAGTAACACCGAATAACACGACCTATAACAGTGGTAACATGGGAATATTCCCGCGATAACGACAATTAAATCGGCAGTAACACGAGAATATTCCCGCAGTAACACCGATTTAATCGGCAGTAACACGAGAATATTCCCGTGTTTCTGCCAATTAAATCGGCAATAACATGGGAATATTTCCGCAGTAACGCCGATTTTATCGGCAGTAACACGGGATAACATCGACTGTTTTTGTGTTATTCTCTTTTATTCTCGTATTATTTCGGTGTTTTTCTCGTGTTATTCTTCTATTATCTGTGTGTTATTTGTGTTTTTCATGTATTATTTGCGTATTATGCGTTATTCACGTATTATTTTCGTGTTATTATCATGTTGTTTGCAGTAACACAGGAATTTACATTTTATTTGTGTTGTTCACTGTAATATTTTCGTGTTATTATAGTGTTATTCCTGTGTTATTTCCGTATTATTTACGTATTATTTCTGTTATTCACCAACAAATATACCATGTGTAATTATGGTGTTAGCTGCGTGTAGTTCACTGGAATTATTTTCGTGTTATTCACGAGTTCTTTTCGTGTTATTCTCGTGTTATCTGCATGTTACTCACAGGAATACTTGTGTATTGTTTTAGTGTTACTCGTGTGTTATTTTCGTGTTAATCACTAGAATAATTTCATGTTATTTTAGTATAACCATATATGTATGAACAATGAAAACAGTACATTTACAATAACATGTGACTTTACATTGATAAAAAGATTCAAATAATGATAAAGTTTAAACACCACATGTGTATGAACGACGGACTAACAATGCATCTATCACTCATTAATAGAATCGAGCAACAGTTCAGTATAAGTCCCGGTTAGCTGTGTTGTATAGTATTCCTGCAGTTGGGAAGATATGCAGAGTATCATTTTACGGAATCATTTTAAATAAAATACAGTGAAGTGAGAGTAAATTTTATTAACATACTTGGGTCAAACAGTCCGTCAAACTGTTATCATCTGGATTAATAACATCATGGCTACTTGATGCTTGTCTATTTCCTGAATGCAATGTTCACATTAAGGAGTATACAAAGTACATATAATGAAATAATGAACAATACATAGAGGAACTTACTTTTAGCTTTCACATTTCTCTCCCAGTAGCCTTTCAATCTGGATGTAGATATTCCTTTCGGTCTCATCTTTTTGTAGTTTTTTTTTCTTCTTTGCTGTTTTCTTAACTTGGGGCATTCTCCCTGCTATAACATCATCAATATCTTCAGATAGTTTTTTAAATGTGTCCCACAAGCATTCCTAGGCTTTATCATTTCCTTTCACTTTATTAATGAGTTGATATGCAAATTTCTGAGAGCATGAAAGAAATAGAAGTCCACTTGATGAAACATTATTCAACTTGGTGTCCTTTAGATCTCCACATTGAAATCTGTTATAAATGTCCCTTTTAGCATGTTTGGACCACAACATTAAGAAATACTTCTCCGGAATCAACTTCATTTTATCTACATTGAGAACGAATAGTGAATGGGAGCACAACAGCCCCATCATTTCAAATTTTTTTCAAGAAAAGGTCACCTTAGAGTTGACTTTGTCAACTAACACAATCTAGGGTTGCCTTGTTCCCTCATCATCCAAGCTCGTTACATAATATTTATTCTCATCCCCCACGGCTAATTCAACTGTAAGCCCACATAAGTCTTTCATTAGCTCTCGCTCAAACATTGCGTAAAGCTTACGTGTATAGAATGATGCAGCTTTCCTCAACATTGGGTTGACTTTAACCATGGGCGTTGTGACGGACTGACCACATTTGAAATCTTCATCCTTCTCTTTCTGACGCCACGATTTCATTATGTTTTCAATTCCAACAAAACAATCCGTCAGAGAGCTTGTAGGCATTGCAACACTATGAAAGATGTTATTTGTTGACTCGCTCTTCTGAGTTGATAAGATTCTCATTCCAAATATATCTTTATTATATGTTGTTGACCATTTGTGTCTTATATAGTATATTTCATCTAACCCTGCATTGCTTTATAGTTCTCCCACCCTATCATTAAAGACCAAGTTTCTTCAAACTCCTCTTCGGAATCACACTTGCTCATGCATTTATAAAAAAGATCACTTACGCTTTTCGTATTGAATCTACAATGTACTTTTGAAGCCAGCTTCTTGTAGATGTGCCACTGATATAATCTGTGACGCGTTCGTGGGAGGCATTCTACAATGGCTTTTGTCATTGCTTAATCCTGGTCGGTGAAAATTGTTATTGGATGTTTGTCTCCCATTATTCGAATGAATGATTTGAATAACCAACTAAATGATTCTACAGTCTCATTAGAGAGAAATCCAACTCCAAATAGGACGTTCTGCCAGTGGTGGTTAATCCCCACAAAAGGTGCATAGCATAAATTATATTTATTTAATCCGTAACTTGTATAAAAAACTATAACATCACCAAAACAGTCATAATCTAACCTGGATAACCTATCACTCCAAAAAATGTTTGTTAACCGACCAAACTCATCTGTGTTGAAGATCCCATGCAAACATGGTATCCCCGGCTTGCCTCTCCATGAACAGTTGTATCAATGCATTGACATCTCCTTATTCAATTCATTCTCTTTGAATGAAATTTAATGCATCTCTCTTAGTGTATTCCAAATTCTCCACACTACCAACCTCCGTGCCAATGAACTGGTATGCATCTTTTATTCTGATCCCTGATCCTGTCATTGATCTTAACACGTCTGCATTCAGCTCACTTATCCTTCTGTTGGACAGAAGAAGATGCTTATCATGATTTTCGGCCAAAGGATGATTGTGATTTCAATCAATTTTATCACAGTCCAATTGTCTTCGAGATCAACAGCATATCGAACCATAGCCTTACAGGCAGTCCCCGTGTCTGCATATTTGAACTTTAATGTATTCATGTTGTTAGTTTCTTTCTTGTACCCAACTTTTCCACAAATATAATCTTTGCTCTTCAGTTTTCTGGAGTTCGGCCAGTAGCTAATGTGGTACTTCCGACCAGTGAATCCGACATGATGTGCGACCCACTTTTCGATATTTATACTTACAAAAATATGTTATTGATATTGGCAATGGCACCAAAAACTTGATCCTGCACCAAATATATGTATTTACACTGATGATTCTTTTATGAAAATTATGTTTTATAATGTGGATACTACGCAAGTATACGTATCGTTATCAAGTAATAAATGACTCTAATGGAGTCCAAGATATCGATCCCACAGGGAAGTTAGAGAATTTCAAAGATAAATTAAGTAGACTTACTTACTAAATTAGTATACGGAAATTAAGAACACTTATACTAAAACTATTGCTAAAAAAGGTTTAAATGTAAGATTCTAATTTAGAAAAACATCTTTCTTCTTGTTGAGAGAATTAAGTGAATGATGAATTTAAGTAGTTTAGAGTTTGTATTGTGCCAAATAGGAGCATTCCTATTCTTTACCCCTTGGTCCAGGTGTAAAGAACATTGACTAGTCCTATGTTTGATTACCGAATCCGTGGCTAGGTCGGGAGGATACCAGTTGCCACTTCGTAGCTCCCACGTTCCCCTCACTCGAGGGCTAACATCTACACTTCGACTCTCGAACAATAGGACCGAATTGAATATTTTAGTCCGTCACACTAAAATGTCCAATTCTACGCCCGATAGTTAATATTTCCCTATTTATTTGCACCCTCCTTCCAAGGCTTTTGACTTCCTTGAATCTCGGATATAATCTTTACTATAGTTGATAATTCAACATTTTTTAACAAATCAATTGGCCAGATTGAAAGTAAATTAAGTTTTAAGTAAAAGATTGTCACATATTTAATAATTTTAGGCACAGTTACTTTGATTCAGCACTTCACATAATCTCAACAACAAGGAAAAGGACCAAGGAAACTACTCAGAAAGCATGAGAAAAATAACACAAAGCATGGATTTCATTAAAGTTAACAAACAATAACAAATATACTTATCTCAATTCTTCTCCCCAAGCAGACTCCTTGAAGTTCCTTTGACTCTTCCTTCCAGTACAGCACACTTAATTAAACTCACCAAGACGCTAAACACACTTAAACACACTAGAAAGACTCTATTTAGAAACTAAAAGACTCTAGAATGACACACAACTGACTAAAATTCGTCTCTATTTATAGAAGGAGTCAAATCTCTAAAGGTTCCTTAAGCACCTCTTCAAAAAGCATCCAGGTTCAATGTATCTGGCTCAATTCAACTGTCTCGCCGTCGGCGGGCTCGATCTCGCCGTCGGCGGGCTTCTAGAAGATGGGCTAACCGCGCCGATCTCGCTGTCGGCGGCCTCGATCTCGCCGTCGGTGAGTTCCTTATAATATATTCAAAACTTTCGGGAAAAACTCGCAGTCAGCGGCCTTTTCCTCGCCGTCGGCGGCACAGTTCAATTTTTTATCAAATTTAGTCCTTTTTGCTCCAAAACCACTTCTTTTGTGCTTTTTGTTTTCAGTACTTATAATTCTTTATTCCTGCAATAAAACACAGAAAATACCTTTCTTTAAAGTGCAATTTCATATAAAATTGGTATGAAATTCTTAATACATTTTCTAGTGATCAATGTGCATACGCACGATAGCTCTCATATGCATCTTGCTCATTCTGGACAGTGCTGCTCAGAAACTTCTCTTTAATTGGTTCATTGTCATCATGTCTCGGCTCACATGACTGCAAATTTGAACATAATTAGAACATATTTATTCAAAATCACAATCTACCTAGAATAACACAAGAGTACCACCACAATAACATTAGAAAACCATCATCACTCATGTAATAACACTGGAGTAACACCAAAATAATGCAAGCTTGACACAGTTCTAACACCAAACAACAACAATTATACCAAGAACTACACCAGCAAAACACCATGATAACACCTCAGTAACACAATAATAACACCTGAATAACACCAGACTACAAGCATATAGCTCGAATAACACTAGAGTAACACAATAATAACACAAGGTTGAAAACATTGTAACCAGTAAAATAACAAATATTATTACCTAATATCAACAAGAACTTTGCCTACAAAGAAAATAGTAAAAATAATGATAATACAAGGGAAACATCATGATAACACCTCAGTAACACAATAATAACTCCTGAATAACACTAGCCTACACGCATATAGTTGGAATAACACTGGAGTAACACAATAATAACACAAGGTTGAAACTATTGTAACCAGTAAAACAACAAATATTATAACATAATGTCAATAAGAACTGTGCCTACAAACTCCAACTGTAAAAATAATGATAATACAAGTAAAAAATCATGATAAAGCCTCAATAACACAATAATAACACCTAAATAACACAACTGTACAACACTCAGTATCACTACATTAACACCAACCATTTACATTACTACTATATGAAACGCAAAAACCCACATACCATCAGAGTAACACCATAAAAAACACTGGAGAAATCATTTTCTTACAACAATAACACCAAAGTAACACTAAAATATTACAAGATATTATACCATAAAAACTAAACAAAAAAGCTCCCTTGATAGTAATCTACATTGTAAACAACCAAAACATAATCATGACACCAAAAGCATAACCTAAACCCTAACCTAACATCAAAAAAAGACTTACTTCTTCCTCAAAGTTCAAGGAGAAGGAAGGGTTAAAGTCCTCCAGCAGTTGATCTTCATTCAAGGAGAAGTCCATGGTAGCTTTCTTGCTGGAAGGGAAACCCTAGCTGCTTGTCGTGGATGACAAAAGTTTCTTCAGCTGCAAGCAATAGAACAGTACCGAGCGAAGTACATGCCAAATCCATTTACGCTAAAAAATAGCGGGAAACTATTGGGCTGCTCTCAGACCGGGTCCCCCTGTAAATTTTTTTTCTTTCCGTCGCCGTCATGCGCCTTTTTACCGTTTGAAAGAAGCTTTTTTTTTCCCGTCGCCGCGTGGCAGCTGATGTACTGAAAAAATATACGGTTTTTGCTATCTAATTTTACCTATTTTTGGTTATATTGCACTTTAAAGAAATGTATTTTTCATTATTTGCTGCAGGTATGATGATTTTAGGTGATTGGAGTGAAAAGAAGCAAAAAGGAACGAATCCGGAGCAAAAATGAGCAAAATAGTGAAAAAGTGTCTGGCGTCGCCGGTGCCCAAATCTAGAGAGCACAACAATTAAATGGCACGATCGAGCGCCGCCGGCACTCGAAGTCGGTGGATTTCAAATTTGAAGAGTTTTGGCGACTTTTTGAAGGGATGCTTATGGAAACTCTTGGGATTTCGTCCCTATCTTATACATAACTGATTTTGGATGAAAGTGTGTGTCTCTTGAGTGTGCCTTGTGTCTTCTAGTGTAGTTTTAGTGAGTGTTAAGAGTTAGGGTTTAGGATTAGAGAGTGTAGAGTGAAGATTTGAGAGGGATTCTTCTCTAAGGAGGGGAGGAGAAGAGGTAAAGCGAGAGATTGCTTCTTCCTTTCCATTCTAAAGAGAGAATCAAGTATTGTAAAGAAGAGAGAAGAGGATTCAAAGGAACTTCAAAGGAATTTCATTGGGGAAGAGAAAGAGATAAGTTGTATTTTCTTTTGTGGTTTGTATAACTTTTCTTTTATATATAAAATCCATGTTTTATTGTATCTTCTCCATGAATTTTGAGTAGTCTCCCTTTTCTTTCATCTTGCATAGAGATGTGATGATGGATTGATGTGGATTTGATGTGCTTTTAATGTAATGAAGAAATTGTGACTGTTTTTCATTTAGAACTTAATTTACTTTAAATTTGGTCAATTGAAATGTTAAAATGTGTTGTTGAACATTAAGTTTGAAAAGATTTAATGTCCTACAATAATAATGAAAGATCCATTCAATTTCTTTGGATGAATTGCGTAGTTCATGGGAATTGAGTGCAAATAAATAGTGAAATATGTTTTGATGGACTTCAATGTGGAGATTTCGGGATAACGAGTCGAAATCCCAAATTGGTTCTAAGATTAGTAACTAATATCAAAGGTTAGCCTTCGGGTGAAGGGTGAGTGGGAGCTCTGAAGTGAGAGCCAGTATCCTCCCAGCCTAGCCTTAGAATTAGTGACTATACTTAGAATATGTCATTGTTCTTTTCTTGCTTAGAAGACTCTTTTAAGAGTAAAGAATCATCTATGCTCCTATTTGGCACAATAATATAAAAAATTATTCCATATCAATCCACGCATCATATTCTCATTTGTAAGAGGAAAGATACTTTTCTCATATATCAAAAAACCTTTCAAATACTTAGTTTTGTGTGTCTGTTAGTTAATTCTATTTTTAAAGTTATTAGAAGTAGTTGTAGTTAGTTAATTGTTACTGTTTTGTTGTTCTTACTGTTTCCTGTATAGTAGTAGTAAGTAGTAAACCCTTACTTTAGTGCTTAATACACATTGTGTAACGTTTTCTTAAAAATTTAATATTTCCCTGTGGGATCAATATCCAGGACTCCATTAGAGTCCTGTATTACTTGATACAATACGTATACTTGCATTGAATGCTTGGACTTAACAAAATTATTATAAATCTATAAATTTGAGTTCATAAATTCTTGCAAAATATAAAGTCGAGCATTAAGTTTTTGGCGTCGTTGCCAGGGAAATATAATTAACGAAGTTAAGAAATATAATTAACGAAGTTAAATAAGTAACAGACTTAAGAAAGCAAAAGTTAAGTAACGAAGTAAGTTTATTTTGTAGTGTGAAATTGTGTTTGCTTACCTTTATTTATAGTATTTGTGTTTGTATATGCGTAGTAGCAGATCTATAAGATTAGTGCCTTATGATTAGGAGTTAGAGTGTACTGTCAAAAAAATTAGAAAACAATAAAAACAACAAAAACAAATTAAAAATCCTTGCAAAATGGCTAATATTCAAGATAATCAAAGAAATGGAATTGGAAATTTGTCAAGACCTTTAAGAGATTATGCTAACCCAACAGCAGATGAAATTCATATAACTATTCAAAATCCTGATATTGCTGCAAATTCATTTGAACTTAAACCTGCTATTATCCAAACGGTACAAAACAATCAATTTGATGGAACAACTAATGAGGATTCAAATTTACATCTCGCTAGTTTTTAGAACTGTGTGCTACTTTTAAATATGATGGAGTGTCTAATGACGCTGTCAGACTTAGACGTTTTCCTTTTTCATTAAGGGATAAGGCTAAGGCGTGGTTAAATTTGTTAGCACCTGGATCTATTAGAACTTGGGTAGAATTATCTCAAAAGTTTCTATCAAAATATTTTCCTCCATCTAAGATTGCTAAACTAAAGAATGATATTACATCTTTTTGTCAGTTTGAAGGAGAGTCAATATATGAAGCTTGAGAGAGACTTAAAGATCTTCTTAGGAAGTGCCCACATCATGCTTTATCAGATTGGTTAATAATTCAAACATTTTATAATGGATTAGTGGGATCATTAAGATCTATTATAGATACTGCTGCTGGTGGATCGTTAATATCAAAATCTTTTGATAAAGCATACGCATTAATAGAAGAAATGGATACTAATAATTTTCAATGGCCCTCTGAACGGGTAAATCCTAAGAGAGTAGCTAGTGTTCATGATTCAGATATGATGACTATGGTAGTTTCACAAAATGCAGCCATTTCAAAGAAAATAGATTAATATGGAATGAATTATTCTCAACCACCTCCAGTGTTAGAGAAAAATTCATTTGGACAGATAACAGAATCTCAAACACCTTACGAGACCTTAAATGTTATTAATAGACCTAATAATCCTTATTCGAATTATTATAATTCTGGTTGGAAGAATCACCCAAACTTCAATTGGAATAATAATATGCTAATGTTAACCCGTATAGGGCTAACAATTCTATGAATCTAATTGGAAATTCGAACAATCAAGGAAATTCTAATTTTAGACCATCTTATCCCCCTGAATTTAATAGTAACTCACAATTTAAGGATAAGAAGTTGTCTACTGAAGAAATGATTCTGAATATGGGAAATCAATTACAAGCTCAAGGTGTGCTATGAAGAATATTGAAAATCAATTAGGACATATTTTCACTGCACTTAATAATAGACCTTCGGAAACACTTCCAAGTAATGTGGAGATCAATCCAAAAGATCAAAACAAGGAACAACTTAAGGCTAATCAATTAAGGAGTGGAAAAGAATTGGAAACTAGATTGCAAAAATAAGTTGAAATAGAAAAGGAGAAGGTGGAAATTGAAAAAAGTTCAAATAAGATTTATCCAGACTTGGATTATCCTCTTGAACCAATGAAGTTAACTGTTGAAAAACCACCACCTCCATTTCCTCAAAGATTAAAGAAACAAAACAGGGATAACAAATTTGGAAACTTTTTGGAGATCATTAAGAAATTAATGATTAACATTCCTTTTGTTGAAGCATTAGAACAGATGCCTGAATATGCTAAGTTTATGAAGGATATTGTGAGAAAAAAAGAAAGTTTACAGATCATTAAACTGTTGCACTTAGAGGAGAGTGTAGTGCAATTATTCATAAGAAGCTTTCAGAAAAACTTAAAGATCCTGGTAGTTTCACTATTCCGTGTGCTATAGGTGAAAATTTTTTCGGAAAAGCTTTATGTGATATGGGAGCTAGTATTAATCTTATGCCTTTATCAAATTTCAAAAGGTTGGGAATAGGAGAAATTTCTCCTACATCTATGACTCTTCAGTTGGCCGATCTTTCCATTACTTATCCTAAAGGAGTGGTGGAAGATGTGTTAGTGAAAGTGGATAAATTTGTCTTTCCTGTGGATTTTATTGTACTTGATATGGAGGAAAATAATGAAATTCCAATCATTTTGGGAAGACCATTCCTTGCTACTGGAAGAGTGGTAATTGATGTTCAAAAAGGAGAATTAACTATGAGAGTTAATGATCAAGAGGTGACCTTTAATATTTTAAAATCTATGAAGTATCCCTCAATGGAAAAAGATAATGAATGTTTTAGAATGGAGGTCTGTGATTACTTGAGAAACAATCATTTTGAAATTATATTTGAAAAAGAAGAAAAATATAAAAATATGTTTGAAGAAGAAAGTCAAAATGAAGAAAATTCAGATAGGGAGAAGAATGAAGATTTGGAGTATGTTCAAGAGAGATTCAAAATATTAGACACTATGGAAGGTGGAGATAAAAGCTTAATTTCATCTATCATGAAACCTCCTGAACTTGAAATGAAAATTCTCCCTAATCATTTAAAGTATATGTTTTTAGGAGAATCAACTACTTTGCCTGTTATTTTATCTTTAGAGTTAAACGAATACCAAGAATAGAAGTTGTTGGATACTTTAAAAAGATACAAGAAAGCTTTTTGATGGACTTTGGCAGATATTGAAGGAATTAGTCCTTCGATTTGTATGCCTAGAATTTTATTAGATGAAGACATAAACCAAGAGTTGATCCGCAAAGGAGACTGAATCCTATAATGAAAGAAGTAGTTAAGAAAGAGATTTTAAAATGGCTGGATGCTGGAATTATTTATCCTATTTCGGATAGTGCTTGGGTAAGTCCAATACATTGTGTACCGAAAAAGGGAGGAGTGACTATTGAAGTGAATGAATCTAATGAAATTATACCCACGAGACAAATTAATAGATGGCGAATTTGTATTGACTATAAAAAATTAAATGCCACCACTAGAAAAGATCACTTTCCTCTTCCTTTTCTCGATCAAATGCTAGATAGACTTGCTGGACACAAGTACTACTATTTTCTGGATGAATATACTGGTTACCATCAAATACATATTGCTCATGAGGATCAAGAAAAGATAACATTTACTAGCCCTTATGGAACCTTTGCTTTTCGAAGAATGCCTTTTGGACTGTGTAATGCACCTACAACATTTCAGAGATGTATGATGTCTATCTTCAGTAGTATGATAGATAATGTAATAGAAGTTTTTATGGATGATTTCTCTATATTCGGGACTTCATTTGAAATTTGCCTAGAAAACTTAGCAAAAGTTTTGGAGCTTTGTGAGAATACAAATCTAGTTCTGAATTACGATAAATGTCAATTTATGGTTGCAGGAGGAATTGTGCTTGGGCATAAAATTTCTGAACATGGTATGGAGGTCGACCCTGCTAAAATTAGAGTAACTGAGAGATTACCGCCACCCACTACTGTGAGAGAGGTGAGGAGTTTCTTAGTACACGCTGGATTTTACAGGCAATATATTAAAGATTTTTGTAAAATTACCAAACCTTTGTACCAACTTTTAGAAAATGATAGAAAGTTTGATTTTAATGATGAATGTTTAAGAGCTTTCAAATTATTAAAAAAAAAATAATCACTGCACCTATAATTGTTTCACCTGATTAAGAGAAACCATTTGAACTCATGTGTGATGCTAGTGATTATGGAATCAGAGTAGCATTAGGGCAAATGCATGATAAAGTATTCAAAGTCATTTACTGTGCCAGTAAAACTCTTAATGAGGCTCAAACTAATTATACTACAACTGAAAGAGAATTATTAGCTATAGTGTTTGCTTTTGAAAAATTTAGACCTTATTTAATTGGAGCTAAAAGTATTGTGCATATAGACTATTAGGCTATCAAATATCTAATGCAAAAGAAGGATTGGAAACCTAGACTCATTAGATGGATATTTCTTCTGCAAGAATTTGATTTTATGATAGTTGATGGGAAGGGAGCTGATAATCAAATAGCTGATCATCTATCCAGAATAGACTATGATAAATTATCTGAATTTGAAAAAGAAATTGCTGAAATTTTCCCTAATAAACAACTCTATACTATTATGAGAAATAATTTGCCTTGGTATGCTGATATTGTGAATTATATTGTAAGTGATATTATACCACCTGATTTAACAAGGAAACAACAAAAGAAGTTTAAATATGATGCAAAATTCTATTTTTGGGATGAGCCCTATCTATATAAATAGTGTAAGGATCTAATTATTAGGAAATGTGTTCCATAAGAAGAAAATTATTTGATTATTCAACAATGTCATGATTCTGAATTTGGAGGTCATTTTGGTGTTGATAAAACTGCTTTTAAGAATTTACAATTTGGATTTTATTGGCCTACTTTTTTTAGAGATGTTTATAGATATATTAAATCATGTGATCGGTGTCAGAGAGTAGGTAATATCTCTAGAAGAAATGAAATGCCTCTAAATTATAATTTTGAAGTTCAAAATTTTGATGTATGGGGATTAGATTTTATGGGACCATTTACTCCTTCATTTGGAAATCTATATATTTTGGTTGCTGTTGATTATGTCTCGATATGGATTGAAGCTGTAGCTTTACCTAGATGTGATGCTCGGAGTGTTTCAAAATTTTTAAAGAAAAACATATTTACAAGATATGAAATGTCGAGAGTGATCATAACTAATGGTGGATCCCATTTCAGGAATAATCAAATTAAGAGACTAATTGAGAAATATAATATCATTCATAGAATCTCTACTGCTTATCATCCCCAGACTAGTGGTTTAGCAGAAGTGTCTAATCGTGAAATTAAAAGAATTTTGGAGAAATTTGTGGATAATCATAAATTAGATTGGTCTCCTCGATTAGATACTGCTTTATAGGCTTATAAAACTGCTTTTAAAACCCCTATTGGAATGTCTCCTTATAGACTAGTGTTTGGTAAGACTTGCCATTTACCAGTTGAATTGGAGCATAAAGCATATTGGGCGATAAAAGAGTTAAATTTTAATTTGAAAAATGCTGGAGAGAAAAGATTTATGCAATTGAATGAATTGGAAGAGATTAGAAATGCATCTTATCACAATGATAGGATCTATAAAGAGAAAAGTAAATTATGGCATGATCGGAAGATATTGAAAAAGAACTTGGAAAATGGACAAAAAGTTTTATTATACAACGCAGGATTGAAGTTATTTCCTGGAAAGCTCAAGTCTAAATGGTTAGGACCTTTTACAGTTGTAAAAGTTTATTCTTTTAGAGCTGTTGATATTAAAGATCCTGATACTGGAAACATTTTCAAAGTTAATGAGCATCAATTAAAGCTTTACTTTGACGAGTTTCAACCTGAATTCAAAGAGGTTTTAATGTTGAGTCATCTCGATTAACTGAATGGTTTGTCGGGCTGACGACGTTAAACCAAGCGCTTTATAGGAGGCAACCCATATGTATCTTTGTGTTGTGTTTGCTTGTTTGTTGTAGTTGTGCTTTTTAGATAGTTGTTTTTGAATCCTAATTACTCCTAAATACTTTAAAAATTGATAAATGATGTATCAAATCGAGATATTGGAATATTTTGGACCAAACGAAGTTCAGTGAAAATTTTTGACCACTAACACCGCCGGTGCCAGAATGGGCGCCGCCGGTGCCCTATTGTATTTCCTGCACTGAACTTAACTGTTTGAGCTCTGCTGGCGCCCAAAATCTGCTTGACGGTTTTTAAGTTTCAAAATGCGAGTTTTGGTGGGATCTTCATCCTTATATCTCCCTAAACTCCATTTTTGACTTCTTAACTCCAGAAAAATGAAAACCACCTATCCCAGTTCGTATCCTATGGATTCCTTTCCCATTGAAACCCCTCGATTTCGTGTTTTCAACTGAAGGAAGTTCATAAGTTTTGAAGCGCAGCGTTTGTTCAACAAAGTGATGATGAAAAGAAGGATTATCAAGGAAAGTGGCTTCATAAATCGAGGTATGGATAATCCTACTGCTAGAATTAAAGAAATTATTAAAGACAGACATTGGGAAGTGCTTTGCTACACTACTGCTACCGTTGTTGTTCCCGTCATGAAAAAGTTTTATGCAAATCTTCACGGGATCAACCAAGGGTTCGTATTTGTGCGTGGTAGATTTGTGTAATTCACTCGTGCACGAATCAACGATCTTTTTATGATAAAAAACGTACGTATTTTCTATTATTCTAATTTTAATGCCACGAGGGATAATATGAATGATGTGTATCGATATCTGACGGATGAGAATGAAGAATGAGAAGTTAGAGAAAATGGATACGCAAGTTTCCCATCTGCATCTCTCAATCGAGTATCGAAGCAGTGGCATTACTTTATTTCAGCAAAGTTATTTCCGACATTGAAGATTAGCAAGGTAACCAAGGAAAGTGCCATTTTGAATATCTGTATTCAAACTGGGAGGCCGGTTGACATTGGCAATATTATTTTGAAATCAGTACTTGGATTAATTATGCATTGCTTTAAATATGGGCTTGAACTCCCGTCCACCATATTTCTGTTTTGTAGTCAGTCACAGGTTCCTTATGAAAGTTGGGAAAATGTTCTTCTTCCATGGAGGCCTATTGATCCAACTAATCCCTACGACTACCAGACAGTTGCAGATGAAGATGACATGAATTTGCTTGTTGATCAACCAACACAGACTTCACAGCCGATTCAACCCTATTTTCCTGAAGGTTCGAGAATGATATTGAAGAGGATCAAACAGTTAGAGAAAGAGGTACGGAACATTATGAATGCGATCAATAACATTTCTGATTTATTCGATCATATAGATTGGAGAATGAAAGAGCAATTCGATCACACTAGTCGAATTGAGATGGGCTTGATCAATCTTATAAAGAAGAACACGATGATTTCTTAAGAATCATCTGACGAATTTTCATTTCGTCCATTTTATAACTTATTTGTGCATCAACAATCAATTGGATACATTAGAGGAGAGGATAGTTCTGAAACTGATGTGGAGTAATTGATGGATTCTACATATGTTTGTTGTGTGTTTAGTTTGCTTTGCTTAGTTATGTTTGGTTTGTGTAGTATTTACTTTGAGATTTGAACTTGGATTTGGATGTGTTTACTTTCATTGTGTGCTTAGATCTTAGTGCTTGCATATCGTAGAGTACTTGCTGCACTAAACATCTAGGAATAGTTGGTTTGAATGAACATATTTAGTGTCAATGATGAAACTTGGATTATATATATATATATGATTGTTGTGTATTGTTTGTGTGAAAAATTGTGTTAATTATTGCTTATGGGATGATGTAAATGCCTATTGAAGTGTTAAACATCATTGTGGACGTCGAAACGATCAAAATTACAAAAAATTTTTCGGACCCAGAAAATATTTTGGACTGGCGCCATCGGCGCCCAAATCCAAAGAGTTGGCCAATTTATTTAAATAGAGCGCCGCCGGCGCCCGAACCCAGAAAAAGGGCTAAAACCCTCGATTTCGCGATTTTTTCCCTGGGACCCTCAAAATTTTCCAATTCCTTCGTCTTCCTCCTCCATTTTTACGATTTTGAAGATCTAGGGCTTGCTAGATCTCGGATTTAAGGAGATTTCAAGGTTTTTCGACACCGGATTTGCACTTCTCTTGGTAAGAGCTTCACTTTAAGTTAAAATTTTTGGATTTTCACCATGGAAATCTCTCACATTACTTATGGTGGAATTTTTAGAGTTTTAAAGAGATTTTGAGATTTCCATGATGAAATTTTCTCTTACTTGTTTAGAATAGTGTTTGGAGTTTGTTACATTGTGAATTTGGGATTTATTGGAATTTTCTTGCAAATTTTAGAAATTCACATGGCTCCAAGAGGGAAGAGGAAATTGGATTTTGATGAGGAGAGGTTCGTTAACATCAAAGCCCAATTTCGCTATAACTCTATCCTTCCCAACAAGAGGTGTATCCAGGATCGAGCTTTTGATAGTCTTGGCGGATCTGTAGAACAATTAATTGCATAGCAAAACTGGGAGAGATTTTGTTATTTCACTGCGAATGCCGTTATGGGAGTTGTTAGAGAATTCTATTCTAACATACCCTGGACTGAGACTGAGTATGTGCTTGTTAGAGGGAAGATGGTTGAGTTTACTCCTCAGCGTATCAATGCTTTCTATCAGACTCGGGAACCATTCATTTGTGAATACGAAAACTTTGACAATGGGAGGGAGAATATGAGAGAAGTTATTGCTTTTCTGACAGACGGGCGAGGAGAATGGAAAGTAAGTAAAAAATAGTTGATAAATTTCCCCGCCTCCACTTTGAATGTTGCTTCAAAAGTTTGACATTATTTCATTTCTGCAAGACTATTATGATCTTATCACCATAGCGAAGTTACTAGAGATAGAGCGATTCTAAACTACTGTATTCAGAAGATGGAAAAGATTGATATTGGAGCTATTATTTACAAGAATATTCAGATGATTGCTAGAGGCAAGATCACTGGAGGAGTAGGACATCCTGCTTTAGTTCATGTCCTCTGTGTTCAGTCTAGAGCGGAGTTCAGTAGTTCTGAGGAAGTGGCTATACCATTGAGACCTATCACAAAGAATATTATCCGTACTTATGAGTCTCATGTGGGAGCCAGAGTTGAGCGTATGAGTACTGATATTCCTACTATTAGTTATGATGTTCCATCTACTTCTGAGCCACCTACATTATCTGATATTATGGAGCAGCTGAGACTACAAAATGCTAGTATGGGTAGACTCCATGGTCAGATGGATGTATTTGAGGTGACGAGTGATGTGAATGAAGATTATTTGCAGAGGAGAGTTGAGTTTGATATGGTTTATTATGATGCTCAGGTCAGATTTATGAGGGGGGACTCTGATGTGATATTTCCTACTTGCCCCAACTATACACCATATAGACCTGACCCTGCTGATAACCCTAGTACTGATCCTAGTGATGAAGACTGGTAGATTGTTTGTTTTATTTCTGTTGTTCTTAGTCTGTTGTGTTACTGATGTGATGTAGTGGTATTTACTTTTCATGTGATGTGTAACCCTGTGTTGTACTGTTGTGATGTAGTGTTATTTACTTTGCATGTTGTACTGTTATGTTGTACTAAAACATTAAAACTGTTAGTTGTACTGTTAGTAGTGTGATAGTTTGTTTCATGTTATAGTGTTCTGTTGGATGTTTCGATGTTTAATGTTAATTTCTCTTTACCCATGCAAATTTTTAAAATTGCTGTATCACTTCTACTAATTGTTTCATGCCTGCTAGTTGTAAATTTTGATTAATACCAGATAGCTGTTGAAGATTTCAAGATCCCAACACAGAGAGGTTAGTTTTCTTCTACTCTGAACTCTTTCAAATTTACTGCAAAATTTAAGTTTGGGGGAGGGTAGAGAAATACTAACTTTTATTTGTTCTCAATTATTATATTTTAAAAAATTATTAGCATAACTTCTGGCAGTTGAACCTCATTATAAGATAACTAAAACTTTTCATTTCAATTGAATATTAAGGAAGGATATGATGAAAATTATTAGTGATAAAGATTGATTTTATAGAAGTAAGATTTTTGGTATGAAAGGATTTGATTATAGTCAACTATTTAAAGTAAAGAAAACTGTGTTTTTGAAATGTTAAAGGACTTAAAGTATTGTGTGTTAAGAAGAGATTGTAACTTTATGATTAATAATGAAGCTTATACTGAACTATAAAGTAAAAAAATATTTTAAGTTTGAACTTTAGAAAGAGGAGAGTGAAGTTCAAAATCATTAAAGGCTATCCAGATATAGTATCCTCAATAAAAAAATGGAAAGAAAAGAAGGATTGAAAAACAATCCCTAAAGGAAAAGAGGAAAAAAAGAAAAGAAAAGAAAAAGAAAGAAAAATGTTTATGAGGAGAAGTTTGAGGAGATGCCTAATCAAAAATTGGCTTCACTTGAATCATCTTGAAGGGAGAAATTTCATTTCTGAATTTATTTTTTAAGTACTGGCCTACATTCTAATGACGTTTACATGAACTCCTTTCTCACATAATCTTTTGAGGCACTCTTAATGTGACAAATTATAGTTCATCTTGAAGTAAATAAAATACTAGAACTCTTAGACTTGATTGCTGAATATTCTTATACCTGTAGTGTTGACCTGAGTTACTAAAGTTCTTTTTGAAAATCTAACCAATATATTCTTTTGAATGAAAAAATTTTAGTGTCTTACAGTTGAAATGTACATTGCCTAGAGTTATATTTTATGTAGTGAAAAGATTACTTGAGGACAAGTAATAGTTAAAGTTTGAGAGATTCTGATGCAATGAAAGTATATACGGTTTTTACTATCTAATTTTACCCATTTTTGGTGATATTGCACTTTAAAGAAAGTTATTTTTCATGATTTGCTGCAGGTATGATGATTTTAGGTGATTGGAGTAAAAAAAGCAAAAATTAACGAATCTGGAGCAAAAAGGAGCAAAATGGTGAAAAAGTGTTCTGGCGCCGCCGGCGCCCAAATCCAGAGAGCACAGCAATTAAATGGTATGATAGAGTGCCGCCGGTACCCTATCGGGCGCTGCCGGCGCTCGAAGTCGGTGGATTTCAAATTTGAGGAGTTTTGGCGACTTTTTGAAGGGGTGCTTATGGAAACTCTTGGGATTTCATCCCTATCTTATAAATAACTGATTTTGGACGAACGTGTGTGCCTCTTGAGTGTGTCTTGTGTCTTCTAGTGTAGTTTTAGTGAGTTTTAAGTGTTAGGGTTTAGGAGTAGAGAGTGTAGAGTGAAGATTTGAGAGGGATTCTTCTCTAAGGAGGGGAGGAGAAGAGGTGAAGCGAGAGATTGCTTCTTCCTTTCCATTCTAAAGAGAGAATCAAGTGTTGTAAAGAAGAGAGAAGAGGATTCAAAGGAACTTCAAAGAAATTTCATTGGGGAAGAGAAAGAGATAAGTTGTATTTTCTTTTGTGGTTTGTATGACTTTTCTTTTATATATAAAATCCATGTTTTATTGTATCTTCTCCATAAATTCTGAGTAGTCTCCCTTGTCTTTCTTCTTGCATAGAGATTTGATGATGGATTGATGTGGATTTGATGTGCTTTTAATGTAATGAAGAAATTGTGACGGTTTTTCATTTAGAACTTAATTTACTTTAAATTTGGTTAATTGAAATGTTAAAATGTGTTGTTGAACATTAAGTTTGAAAAGATTTAATGTCCTACAACAATAATGAAAGATCCATTCAATTTCTATGGATGAATTGCAAAGTTCATGGGAATTGAGTGCAAATAAATAGAGAAATATGTTTTGATGGACTTCGATGTGGAGATTTCAGGGTGACAGGCTGAAATCCCCAAATTGGTTCTAAGATTAGTAACTAATATCAAAGGTTAGCCTTCAGGTGAAGGGTGAGTGGGAACTCCGAAGTGAGAGCCGGTATCCTCCTAGCCTAGCCTTAGAGTTAATGACTATACTTAGAATATGTTAATGTTCTTTATTTGCTTAGAAGAGGGGGCACTCTTTTAAGAGTAAAGAATCATCTATGCTCCTATTTGGCACAATAATATAGATAATTATGCCATATCAATCCACACATCATATTCTCATTTGCAAGAGGAAAGATACTTTTCTCATATATCAAAAAACTTTTCAAATACTTAGTTTAGTGTGTCTGCTAGTTAATTCTATTTTTAAAGTTATTAGAAGTAGTTGTAGTTATTTAATTGTTACTGTTTCGTTGTTATTACTGTTTCCTGCATAGTAGTAGTAAGTAGTAAGCCCTTACTTTAGTGCTTAATACACATTGTGTAACGTTTTCTTAAAACTTCAATATTTCCCTGTGGGATCGATATCCAAGACTCCATTAGAGCTCTGTATTACTTGATACGATACGTATACTTGCATTGAATGCTTGGACTTAACAAAATTATTATAAATCTATAAATCTGAGTTCATAAATTCTTGCAAAATATAAAGTCGAGCATCAGCAGCGCGCCACGTGGCAATTTCTGATTGGACTCCTCACGTAGAGCTACATGCGGAGTCCTGATGTAATATTTATTTCCTCCATCTTATGTTATAGATGACTCACTCCAATCACTGCAAGTTCTTTCCTGCTTCCTTTGTTATACTTATTGTACATTCCTGCTTTCTCCTTGTGTTCCCAGCGAGGTCTCAATTGCGATAGTATTTTCTTAATCGACAACCCTAACTGCCTCCAGCAAGTTCCCCATCTAAATGAATTTCTCCTTCAATCCTACACTAACTTGCATCTTCTTCAACAGATAACTTTTTGCTTCTCTCCTCAATTCATAAGCATTTTTATTGTAGCTAGCGAAGTATATAATTGTCAACAACGAACAATCCATATATGTTGTGCATCTTGAATGGCCCTAGTCCGAAAGGTGCTCCTTTCTTATGAGTAATTATTGGATCAAAATTGTAGGGTAAAATATTAATGTTAAGTAAAGTATCCCTAATCCCTAAGCAAAAATCCAATATTGGAGGATTAAGCTTTGTAGTGGTAACTGCTATTTATGTGATATGTTATATGGAAAATTGATACATGTTTGACTAAAGTTATTAAGTTTTTTCTTAGGGTTAATATTTCATGGAATGCCCCAGCATATTTTAGAAAAAATTGACATACATTCGATGTAGTTCTTAAATATTTATATATCTAACACCGAAACTTCAAGTTTGACATACATTCACTTTAACAACGCATGTAAAGGTTTTTTTACTTTTAAAAGTTAAAATGTTTATATTTTAGATTTGATACAAAAGATATGGATTGTATCAATTTAAGAAATCAAAGATGAGGTACTAGATATTTAAATAAATAAAAATTCATTGGTACGGATGTAAATGCCCAATTTAAATTTTTATAAGTCCTTTATCTGTTATGAAACTAACAAGTCCCCCTTAAGATCAGAGGCACTCTATGTTTTCATTGAGCTCTCATTACTGGCCCTAAAGTGTTTAGCAAGAAAATAAAAGTATACTAAACAAAAAGTGAGTGAATAGTATTGCATATTATCTAAACAGCTGAGTGTTACCTTATGTATTGCATCTTTTTAACCAAAGCAAGAAAGCTAAAAACTCGAATAATTCTGTATGGTTTCACTTTTTTTTTTTTGAATTTTTGTTGGAAGTTAAATAACTGTTAGCACAACATTTTATTATTATGTTTTCTACAATTGCCCCATTTTCTTGGTTTAAGATGTTACTTTAAACATCAAGTTACTGCTCTCCAATTAGAATGAATAGTTGTTACAGAGAATTTTCCATGGGAAATTTTCAACAGGATTTACTATAATATCAAGTTATTGTTCCCTGGTATTTCATTCTTTATTTATTTTATTTTTTTTAAATTAATTGATTTTTTTTTTCTTTGCTTATGCAATCAATTTGTAAACATCAAGAAGCAAATATTTTGTGAGAGATTAAAGCACATTTAATGGTAACTTTTAAATTTGGGGAATTTGTCTTGGAGTAATATATCAACAAATAAATAAAATGTTAGTGGACAAAAAATCATTAAAGTGGAGAATAAACCAATAAATTATTTATTTTTAGAGGGGAGGCTAAAATAATTCATTTATGGATAAGAGAGCGTGACTTTAAATTGAACTATTCTATATAAAGTAGTTCACGTAAACTGTACAAGTGGATTGTTGGTGATGTTTATGCAAGGGAAATGAGGGCACAATCTAACCGTATTGGTTTTGTTGAGATTATATTTGTAACATGATATGCGAACAAGGTATGTTTTCTCAAGTACGAGAAGCCATGAGTAGTGATTGTATGATAGAGTGCACTAATAATTGCAATGATTGGCTTTTGATAACCCAATGTGGAGATGATATTAAAACTTTATCCCTTGGAGCACATTTTATAAGTGCAGTTTTTCAAAAAGACACTTCAATCATATGCTATTATAAAAAATTCTGGACTTAAGATACAACTAGTGACAAAAAAAAGTGTGATGGTTACATTCTTTTATCAAGACTGTCCATGAAGAATCTGAGTATCAATATGTAGATGATGGAACATTTGAAGTGTAAAACGTGGATGGATCACACTTATGTCTATGCATCAATAACGCTAGAAATAGGCAACCCACACCTACTTGGGCTATTAATGAAATATAATATATAATAAAGAAGCTTTTGAGTATCCCTCCAAAATAGATCAATAATAATTTAAAGATAACATATAGATTATCTTTATCTTATAAAGTTGTAGCACTCAAGAGAACTACAATAGGACATCATATTTGAATTTATAGATAAAAACTATAAATGGGTTCCCATAATGAGAACTAAATATAAGTTTACAAATTAGATACATGTGTGATAGTGTTGATAGTTATTTTAAAACAATATACATAAGCTTCAAGGTATTTTTCTTGACTGGATTTAAACATCTTGTAGGTATTGATGCTAGCCACTTGAAATCTAAGTGCTTCAAAGTGTTATTATCTACAAATTCACTTGATGGAAATAATAGGCTATTTACATTAGCCATTATTATGAATCAAAGAAAGACTAGCTATGGTTTCTAAGAAAATGGGTTGCAACATTTTACTCATATTAAGAAATGCCTGGACCAGCTCCAAAGGTTGTAGTGCATAAATTGGGAATAGATCAGAATAAATAGTCATTAAAGTAAGCTTCGAGAATTGATAGAAGACAGTTTTTTTCCGCAAAGAGTAGTATCTGACCAGGCTAGCTAATGTGGCATTGTTGTAGAAGAAAAGTGGTCAGATCATAGTCTGCATTGACTTTAGAGATCTTAATAAAGCTTGTTCAAATGATGACTTCCAACTGTCAATTTCAGATCTAATGTTGGATATTGCATCATCAGATGCAATCATTTCTTTTATGGATGGATCGTTAAGTTATAATCATATCAAAATAGCTCCTGAATATGAAATATTTACAGCTTTTGGAACACCCATTGAGATTTACTGGTGTGACCTACCAGCGTACAATAACAAAGATATTCGATGAACTCATCCACAATCAAGTCTAGTGTTATGTGGATAACACAGCCATTTAGAGCAGAGAAAAGAACAACCTTTGTTTGATTTGAGAATTTTTTTTGAGTGATTATGATAAAAAAATCTTAATATGATTTCTTTAAAGTGTGTCTTTGTTGTTACCTCTAAAAAGTTTTTAGGGTTTGTTGTTAGACACCGAATGGTTAAAATTGATCCGAATAATATTAAAGTTATCTTAGAGATGCCGCCCTTAATAGCTCAATTTCAATCCTTCCATGAAAAGTGGATATATCTAAGGCCTTTTATATCTAGTTTGTTAGGTAGGTTTCAACTTTTATTGCATTGATCAAGAAGGATGTGAAATTTATATGGGACAATAAATGTCAACATGTATTCGAAAATAGTATTTGATGACATTGTCGGCATATTTTTAGGTTATGTGTTTTATTTTGAAAAGGGAGTCGCCTACAGAAATTGTCGGCGAATTTTTAATTTAATTTAAATAAATAATTTAAAAAGTAGTATTTTATTTTGAAAATAATTTTAAATTTGAAAATTTTAAGATATGAAATCAAACTGAGCTCACATCCCGAATAGTTTATATAAACGAGCACCGCATCATGAACCGTGTATCTATCCCGAAGAATAGACACACTGCTTGATGATGGGGCTCGATTAAATAAACTAGAAAGGTTTGTGACATCCGTTTGGTCTGCGAACCAATTTTATAAGCCGACAAATTCCCCTGCCTAATATAAAAACATTAAACAGGGTTTATATTACCTGGGTTCTTTAAAATTCCCTATAAGGGCAAGCCCCTATAGTTAATTACATCTTAAGTGACGGGAATCACCTAAGAAAACTCTCGATAATAATCAATAATTCTGCTCTCAAGAATTTCAAAGTTTAAGTTTTCAAAGGATTGAATTTTTGAATCTCAATAGGGAATGGATCAAGTTGGGAACATTTTATTTTGGGAATTCAAAGGAAGAAAAGTAGGAGAAATTACGGATTCGAAGTGAACTTCGATAATCTCCCGACTATCCTATTGTTTGGCTTGGATTCAGGAAAGTCCTAATGTTTATTTAATGTTTTAATCTTGCCAATTTTAATTAATTAGGGCTTATATTTATATGATAGAATCATACAAATAGCCTGGAAGATATGAGGGTTTATGTCGGATCGGACGACTACCTCGGAATCCTAAGACCGGTTAGGGCTTAATTTGCAATGCAAATGCCTAACGAAGAGTTGAGGATTTATGTTGCACTTGGCAAACTACCTCAAAGTCCTATGGCTTTGTTGTTTAATTCTAGGAAAGTTTCTTTGAAGTAGATTCAAGTTTTGCTGACGACGATGGCCGTGCTGCCCACCATGCTCCGAGCTCCTTGTTGTTGCAGAGGTTTAGTTTTAGAAATCATAAATCAGGGGATGAGAAAAGTGTTCCGGTTTAGAGAAGTCTTAATTTCCAAGTGTTTTTGTGTTTTAATTAAAACAAATCTTAAAGTTGATTATAACAACACCGGTTAAGATCCCACGGTTCCATCCTTCCGACATCATTATTTTTATCGGATTCACTTAGTCCAGATGAATTTGCTAAACTCAATTGAATGAGTTCCACACTTTCATTTAGACCGTGGGAAATCCCGTTAGCAACACGTAGGTTACATCATCCGAGGTATTCCCGATCATCCAACAAGACGTTTTAATTTAGTTATAGTTGTAGTTTGGTTGTTCGTTTGTGATTAAATTTTGAGTTGCTTTATATTTTGAAATGTTGTGGAGGTGAATTTTATCTTGTAGTGTCTTTTAATTTAGTTATGGGTTTCAGTTTTGGTTTCTGTCCTAAAGGTGTAGGTTTTCATGCAACTGTTGTTTATCATGCAAGAAAAGTAAGTGCGATGCGATTAAATAAGTTGCAATAGAATAAAAGCGTACCTGGAGGGTCTTCCCGTCATCCCAAGCTGCACTTAAAACACAGTTAGAATATTTAAGCATTTAAAGTAAGCTCCTAGGTAAAGCTAAGGGAAAGGTTATGGTTTTCTACCAAGTTCCTAATCCTATAGCTTAGTCATCTCCTATGACGTCTAGGTCTTCGATTTTGGTTTTAAGGATGGTTTTCTTCACCAAAGAACAACTAAGCTCGATTTGTTCTTAAGGACATTCCATCATATTGAGGAAGTGTTTAAGACGAATCTTAAACATCTTTTCAATATTTCGGGAATTGTCCTAAGTCCAAATGAACTCTATTGTTCAAGTGAATTAATTATCCAGGGTGTTTGAGTTAAGTTTTATTTCTTGCTAAGTGAATTAGGATATTTGAATATCCTTATGAGTGAAGTGTCATTTCACTTGATACTCCATTAAGGAGTTATAATAGTAAAAGCTCCTAAGGGCAAAATGATATTTAATGATTTGTGATTCAAATTTAAGTTCAAATTAATGATTTAAGTTTGGAATAGTGTTCAAGTTATTTTAGATTTATTTTTGAATTCTTCATATCTTTATATTTAATTTAATTTAATTTAACTTAATTTAATTTAATGTGGTTTAATTTAAATTAATTCATCTTAAGTTCATTTAATGTAATATGATTTAATTTAATTTAATTTAATTTAATTTAATTTAATTCTTAATTTAATTTAATTTAATTTAATTTAATTTAATTTAATTTAATTTAATATAATATAATATAATATAATTTAATTTAATTTAATTTAATTTAATTTTATTTAATATAATATAATATAATATAATTTAATTTAATTTAATTTAATTTAATGTAATTTAATTTGATTTAATTTAATTTAATTTAATATAATATAATATAATATAATTTAATTTAATATAATTTTTAATTTTTAATTTAATTTAATTTAATTTAATTTAATTTAGTTTAGTTTAATTTTTAATTTAATTTTTAATTTTAAGGGAATTTGTTTTAAATAATTTAACTTTAATTTAATTTAATGATTAAGTCTTTTAGCATTTTAAATCTTAAACTTGGATTATCATTTTAATTAGGAATTAAATATTATTGGGATGATTAATTTAGGGATTTTTAAATTAAAGAATAAATCTCCTCCTAAAAATATCCCTATTTTAATAATTCCGATTTCATTATTCTTCCAAATTTAATTAATTATTTAATTAAAGTTTATTTCAATTATTTTAAATTGTTTAGTAGGTTTCTACCCTTTAATTATTAAATTTCAATCATCCAAATCAGATTAGGATCAAATTTTTTACCTATTAATTTTATTAAGCCTAAAGTTTTAATTAAAGGGTTAAGATTTTAATTACCATTTTGCCCTTCAAGCCTAATAATTTCATAACTCACTAAATTGAGCTCAAATGAACTTGAAATTTTTATGTGACTTCACTCATATGTCAATAAAGACATTAGAGGAGAAAATGTGATTTTTCTGTATTTAATTTATTTATATAATTATTTTTGGTGGAAAATAAGGATTTCCAAGAAAAATTTAATAATATGACCAAGGTAAAGTTTCTATCCTTAAGAAAATTATGGGACATTCCTAATGACCAGAGGACCACATGGACCAAATTTTGTGATTTTTTGAATTATATTTTATTTATTAGAATTATTTTAAGTTCTGGAGTATTAATTAATTTAAAAAATAGAATATAAGTTGAAAAATGAATTTCATAATTTTTAAAATTCTCTCTGATATCAAGGATTCCAGAGAACCAAATTTTACAATTTTCTGATTTTTCTTTGATTTATTATAATTATTTTAGTGAAAATGCTAGAAAATACATTTTTTAATTTTAAAATTACCCTAGAGCTTTAAAAATTAATATCTCACCAAATAGGCCTGAGAAAAATATGGGGTTTGTTCCTAAGTGATTAAAATTCAAAATGTGACATTTTGGTGAATTTTATTATTTTTGTGATTTTTATTATTTTTTAATTATTAAAAATACTAAAATAATATTAAAAATCAACTTTTTTAGAAAATTGAAATTTTAATTTTCTTAAATTCCCCTGATATCAGAGAGGCTCCAAAACCAATTTGGTGAATTTTTGAAAGATATTTTGAAAGTTATGAATTTTTAAAGTTTAAAATGACTAAGTGGCTTAATCAACCCAATTAATAGGGCTAACCAAGTCCAATTGACTTCAAACTTTTATGGTGGGTTCCTCTGATCCTAAAGGTCAGTGGAGAATTGATTTCAAGTCAATTTGATGTATGGTTAGCTCTAATTAATTAGGGGTCTATTTTGAGTGTTTGAGCTAATTAGGGTTAATCTGAGTGAATTAACTCAAGTCCTATTTTTCCTAAGGTTCTCTGGTCATAAGGAACATCACCAAATTTTCCTAGAATTTATCTCACAACATACTATTTATTGGAATTAAAATACTCAAAACACCAATATGCATTTGAAAAATCAATAACTTTTCACAGAGATGGCCTCTGACCTTGGAAAATTCAGGGAATGTTCCCAAGTTCAGAGGCTTCAAAAGCCCTATGGTCTCATGCCATGGTGAATTGTATACATGCATGGAGAATTAAATGTATGCAGAGAGTAAATAAATTATAAAAAATAAAATACTTGATGAAATTAAATGATTTCTTTTCCACATTATTCTCCTCTCGTTCACCGAGCAAGAGGGTATTTTTATTTTATTTTTGTGATTTTCCTACACAAAGTTATGGATTTTCAAAGTTACGGTAATTAAATAAATAGAAAATAACCCTAATTTTCTACTTATCCACGCGGCGCCACGCCATCCTCGGCAGCTCCGAAAGGCCACGCGTCGTCTCCTGATTCGGCGCCGCCATCCGACTCAGCGCTCCAGGGGCCCGCGGTTCATGCACCATTGCGCGGTCCGGCTCGATCTAGACCGTCCGCTCGATACACGCTCGATCCGACGGCTCCCAGTCATCGTCTACGACTGGTGTGCACCCGTGACCGTCAACCTTCTAACCCTAATTTCTCACTCGATTCTCATTGGATTTTCGTGTTCTTATGCTCTATGGATTCGTCTTGAAGAGACGAACACATCCATACTGGTAAACATGCTTTGAAATTTATTCAAATGAAATGGAGAATCTCCGTAAGCTCGGGAAGAAGAATGAGTTCATAACTTTGCTCGGAGAAGTGAAGCTTCGATCCGAGAGTTGTTGCACCTTCGATTGGATCCTAAGCAAGCTCCGGATGAAGTCTCCCGGTCCAGTGAATTGTCCAGGTTGGACTTCGACCACAGCTCGATCACAAAGCTTGGAGGCTGGAGCAACCGGGTGGCCTAGAGATGGGGCTTTTGCTTGGTGGACACCTTCCTCGGTCCGGTGAAGGTGTAGAACCAATCAATTTGGGAATTGGCTCACTGCGAGGAGGTGTCCCGGTTTTGGGCTTGGATTTCAACTACGAAATCGAGCTCGCGAGAGAAGAAATGGCAGGGGGATTTCGGTGGGGATCAAGTGCTCGTGTATGGGGAGTAGTCCGGAACAATTTTGGCGAGTTTCCTTAAGGTTTGTTTCAGCACCTCTCATGGCCGAGAGAGTGAGGGGTTTAAATAGGCATGGTCGGAGGCTCTCCTGAGGGGTGTTGAGGGTCGGGATCAGCTGCTCCGGCATGTGAAGAACAGCCATAATGGCCACTGGGGATGGGGCAGCTCAGCAGGTGAGAATTCCAAAGTTGGCTCACATGTAAGCTCTCGGCCATGGTGTTTTCCGGCGACTGGGGTGGCTGGCCGGCAGGCAAGGGTCACCCTCAGGGTCAGGTGGGTCAGGGCTGGAGGCTTGTGCCAGCAATTGGCAATGGCCAAGTGTAAAGGCTTTGATCCAAAGTAGAATGGGGCATGGCTAGTTTTGGGTCTAAATGGGTCAACCCACCCATTTGGGCTTGGTGCACCCTTCAAGGTGGCTTTGGGTGCTGTGGGGATCAAAGGGATCAGCTGGTTTGGCATGGAGAAGTCTCCATCCAAATATATTTGGATTAAATTTAGGTTTAGGTGAATCATGATTAAGGCTAATGAGCTTTAGGGATTAAGGAAAGGGTCCCTCCTTCCTACCCAATATGGTATGGTGGAGTGTTCAAGGCTCTCATGGCTCACATGTGGCTCATGTATGGCTTCATGGCTCACCTTTGGCTTGGGGAAAGCTTGGTCAATTTCATGAAAATGGATTATAGGAATTTTTTGGTAATTTGATAGAAATTTGTATGGAACTTGATTTGGAATGATTTGATGATGAATTTAGGACTTAGGTATTGAGTTTAATTGAAAGTATGATGGGGGAAATGTCATATGGGCTTTGGGACCAATTTTGGGCCTTTGGATGTGGTAAAGGATGAGCTTTTAAAATGGTTTAGGAAAGTGGGCTTTTGAATTTTAAAATGGATTTTGGGATGAAATTTTGGTAAAGGCTTGGGCCAAATAATTGTTGAATTTGGTTTAGGGATGTGTCATGAGAGGTTTGAAACAAATTTGAGGTGATTTGAGTTTGAATTGGGTTGGATATGGGCCTTTTCGGTAAAGAGGCTAAGGTGGGCCAAAATGGGCTACCATGGGCCAAAGTTGGGCTAGAGTTGAAATTGATGTAAAATAAATGTTGAGAAATGTTTATGGGAGTGTTTCAAAGAGGTTTTGGCTTTGTTTGGGTTTTGATTTTGAGGTTTGGGTCTATTTGGGCTAGGTTTAGGTTTAGGTCAAAATTGGGCTTTTTGATTTTGGGTTGAATTTGAGTGGGGTTTGGGTCTAAATTTTGGGCAAATCATGTTAGTGTTTTGTTTATGGGGATGTCAAGGAGGGTTTAGAAAAGATTTGGGGTTAATTGGAGTTGAATTGGGTGAGTTTGGGCTAAATTTGGGTCATGGGTCCAAATTGGGCTTTAAGGCCAAAAGTGAAATTGGATCCCAATGCCAATCAACTTGGGCTTGGATTGGGTCTAGATTGGTGTTGGGGATGTTAAATTGAAGTTTAGAATTGAATTGGACCAGAATTTGGGTCAATTGGGTAGGTTAGGTTTGACATTGGGTTTACTTTGGGTTAAAATGGGTCAAATTGGGGGTTTTGATAAAAGTGGGGTAAATTGGCAAAATTGGCCCATGGTGTAGTTGAACAAAATGAAATTGGGAATATTTGGGATTTTCTGGAATTTTCTGGGAATTTTCTGAATTTTTGGATTTTTTGGCTAAGAGGGGTATTTTGGGTATTGGGGGGTATTTTTGGAATTTTTGGTATTTTGGTTATGGATGATCAATTTGAGTGATGTGGAAATTTTTAGGATTTATTTTGAGGAATTTTGGGTAATTTAGGTGATTTTGGAGATTTTGGGTAGTTTCAAGGGCATTTGGTAGGTTGGCGGGTGTAGGGTCCCGGGGGTCAAAAATTGAAAATTTGGAAAATTGAAGATTGGGTGAATATAAGTGGAATAAAATCATTTTGGTTGAGCCATGAAGCCATATCAGGCCCACATGAGCCATGAAGGGACTCATTTGAGGCATTCACTATGTTGTTCCTAACCCTCTTAGCAAAGGGCTTAGGGGTTAAGGACCATCCATGTGAATCACTTACATGAGTCAGGAGGTCGAGTTAGGTATAGGTGTGGTTTTAGGAGGTGTATGGAAGTGTAGTGTATGAGTGTAGTGTGTGTGTGAGTGTAGTGTGTGTGTAAGTCGGCCCCTCACTGCACTGGGCCACCTGAGGCGATCCTAAGGCCAAAGAGTCCTATAGGAACTCATCCTTTAAACTTCCACACTTGATTTCAACCCTCTAGGTGATTAGGGGTCTACAGTCAAGTTTATGGAGTTTGCAGGGAGTTAAGAAGTGGTTTGAAATTCTAGGTGGTGGGTCCCAATTCTAGTCCTCTAAGATAGTCAAAAGAAAAGCCTAAGGATAAATCCTAAGTACTAAAGAGAAGAAGAGAAGACCTCATCAAAAATGAGGTCAACAGACATCTCCTATCTTAACAACCCTTGTCTCACGTTGACCTTTGGTACTTTATACCATAACTTTAAAAGACTTCCTCAGGGCTCTGTCAGGGAAGGTGAATGACGAGAGTAAAAAAAATTCTATTTATTAGTTATGTTGTTGCCTAGTTCAATAAAAAATAAAGTAACTTCCAATTGAAATATCTTTAATCTATGCTGCACAAATCTTAGATATTACATGCTTTCTTATAAGGTCAGCCTTATCTCAAAGTTTAATAATTAAAATTTTTCATGACCAAACTGACACTTTTTTGAAGGTTAGCAAGGCGGTCAATGACATTTTTGTAATTTGATATAACTTTTATTCCTTTACGCACAATTAAAGAATAAATTCTAGCATACCTCTTGGCAATGCACCCATTACCAGTTGAGTCTCTTCTCAACGATGACTTGTCATTTGAACAAATAATGAATTTAGAAAACTCTAATGCTCAACATTGGGAGATGTACCTGGTGGGTTTTTTTATTGTGCCTCCATCATAAATCTCAGAAGATTTATATCTAAAAAAGCATACATGACATTTAAGTAATAATATAATACCTTGAGGGATAAAATATTACCTTAGACTGGATCTAATCACCCAAATGATGAAAATTTCTATAATTTATGAGTCTACTAACCTGAATTTTTCCCTTGCTTTACAAGAATAAGATAAGATTTATTTAATTATGGGGTTGGTAGTCCTACGAGGGAAGCCCGCAATTAATTACATCTCAGTAGTTAAGCCTCCCAAGAATACTCTCGATTAAAGTTTTGACTTATAATGTGCACAATCACATGATAAGTGTCCATGAGATGATTGATATTGAAGACTCGGAATGATAGAATTGAGGATTTTGAAATGTTTTGGGTTGAAAAGGAATATTTGGATGAGCTTGATTACAGTTGATTTACTTGAGTTGAAAACATGGATTGGTTGAGTTTTATTTCATTTGAAAGTTTGTGGTGGATTGTTTGTTTGATTGATGTATGTTTGTTTCTGAATTATTTGTTGGAAAAATGTTTAAATTTATTATTTTTTTTGTTTGATTAAAATCATTTATTAAAGCTTTTGAAATTGATTATTATACTGATGTTGGTTAAAACTATTAGGCTTGTTTTAAGTTTATTTCAAAGTTTATTTTTAGATTTTTAAATCTTATTTGAAGATTTATAAGATTCATTGAAGGATTCTTAAGTTCATTATTGAAATATTCTTGAGTTTTTTTAAGGATTTAAGTTTTTTTAATGTTTGTGAAGATTCGTTAAAATTTATTAAAGTTTGTTAAATTTAAGTTTTTAATTTTTTTTTTAAAAATTTGTTAAAATTTATTAAGGTTCGTTAAAGTCTATTAAAATTTATTCAAGTTTGTTTATATTTGTTAAATTTTTTTAAAACATACTTAACACTTATATAATGTCTATTAAGATTAATATAAGATTATTAAAGTTTTTTAACATTTATTGAAGTTCATTTAATTTTATTAAAATTTGTTAAAATTTGGTAGAGTTGATTTAAGTTAAAGTTAATTGAAGTTTATTAGGATTAATTAAATTTTACTAAATTACAATTAATTATATTCTATAATGTTGGTTAAAGTTGATTAAGGTTTATTTAAATTTGGGTTTTTAATTTAAATTTGGTTTGAGTTTTAAGATCTTGAAATTATAGGATTTGGGTCTGATAGTTTGAGATTGAAAATAAGAATTTGTTACTAAATTTTGGGTTTAAATTTGAGTAAGAGGTTTGAGTTTGAGTTTGAGTTTGAGTTGGAGTCCTGAGTTTGGATTTAAATAAATTGGATTTAGGTTTGTGTTTGGAATTAGACTTGAGTTTGGATTTGGGTTTAGAATTAACCCTAGTCTTGGGGGTAGGAAATGTTAGGGGATTTCTAGATGAAGTTGAAGTTTTAATCTAAAATAACGTTAAAATTGGAGGCTAAATGGATGAAATAAAATATATTTTGGGATTAAAACCTTGATAAAGAGGCCTATAACTTTATTTTGTTTTGGGTGCATTAATATCCTTGGACTATTAACCAACTAGAACATATAGTCTCCCTTGTTGTCATTATGATGACTAAGGTAGGCCTTCATACCATCTAGAGATTTATGGTATATTCATCAGTAACCATATGTTACTTCATCCTATAGTACCCACATAATTCAAGAATGTATGATTGTTTTTTTTATAAGTCCTAGACATTATTATTAACTATGAGTATATAATAAATTATCCTAGGTTTCAAGACTGAACTACTTTAGGGTGTGTATGATCTTCAATTTTACTTCTAAATTGGATAAAATACAATTCACAATTTGGATTAAACTTCGTGGTGGTCGTGAAAATTATACTTGGTGAGTTTTAATTATTTTTAGGGTTTAAAACTTACCATATGATTTATTTGTTTCCTAATTTGTCTTTCATGATGAAAATCAAAGTCTCTTTTAAGTTCAAAGTTTCTTTTTCCTAGTTTTATGGTTAGTGTGATAAATCAAGATTTTCTATTTAAGTTTGGTTTTCTATACTATGTTGATGTTCTTTGTTTGGTTCTTTCTCTTAGGTTGACCTCTAGTGTTTAGCTTAATGTTTTGTGTTTGAGCCCTATATTTGAGATAATTTAACTCAAAATTTTCATATTTACACTTTTCATAGTTAAGATTTATCCACATGCTTATGAAATAGATTTTTATTTTGCACATTGAAAGAGGAATTTATAAAAGTTTGTATCATATAAACAATGTTAGAGATTACATATGACATGTGTATACTTGAAATGGCTCAAGATTTACATGTTCAAAGGCTAAGCTTTTGAATCACATGCTCTTGGGAAGCAAAATGCTCATTTTGAAAAAAAATGTATACCCTTGAATATATAAGCTTTGACTGGATTAAATTATTCCAAAGGCTCTGCAAAGCGTATGTAAGGTCTAATATTTTCATTGATAAGCTCACAATAAAGGCTATTTATAATTTGAAAAAAAAAACATTCTTTTGAAGGATCTGAAGTTGATTTGTTCTATTTGAATTTATTTCTTAAAGTTTAATGAAGGATTTTGGTTTATTTCTTTAAGAGGTTTGAATTATTTGGAAAAATTTTAATTTAGAAAAATTTTTAAGAGGTTTATGATTTAAGTTCTAATTTTAGTAATTTATAAAGTTTAGGGTTAAAGTCTTTAAATTCTCTCTAGAGTTTGGGCTTTATTAAAAGAGGTTTTGTTTTGTTAAATTTGTTAAAAAGATTAATTTACTTAGTTTTTTAGTTTTTCAAAAGGTTTTTTTGTTAATTTATTTGATTTTGGATTTGTTTTTTCAAAATGTTTTGTCTTGGGTTATGTTTTTTTTTTTAATTATTAAAAATGAGATTTTTTTTTTTAATTTATGAAGGATTGTTTAACTTCATTTTTAAAAGTGGTTTGTTTTAATTTTTAAAATATGTTATTTAATTATATTTTTTTAAGAAAAGGAGTTTTAATTTTAATTTAAAAAAAAGAGTTGTTAAATTTTATTTGCAGTTATTTTTAAATCCTTAAAAGAGGTTCTCTTGAGCTTGAACCTTCATGAAATTTAAATTTTAAGATTTTATTTTATCACACTTAATTGATGTAGAAAAATATATCTTTTAGATTCGCATATTTCTTTATTTTTAAAAGAGATATTATTTTGAACACATTTCATAAAAATATTCCTTTTCTCATCTCCTTTTTTTTAATAGAAATTTTGGCACATTGGCTTTGATTAAGCTTTTTCTCTCAATTAGCCTAAGGAATATAATTATCTTCATTATAAGTAACATCAACTACAATTTCTAGGTTATTCTAAGGTTATGACTAGCATGGAATAACAACTTGCATAGGCCATAAAAATATCTAACTTGCATGGGTCTCAAATCATGTAATGTCCTCCAACTTACACAATAAACTTTCCAACTTAATTTTGCACAAATATCATAAGATCTCAACTTTTGTTTGCATGAATATCATAAAATCCCAACTTATATTTGCATGAATATAATAAAATTTCAACTTACATTTGCATGAAAAGCATAGAATTATCAAAGGGTTTTGCGTGGATTTGTCTCTCCCTCTTTTTTTCATATAAATCATGAACTAACACATGGATTTGACTAACATGCAACAAAAGTGAACATGTATTTTTTCTTGTTATCTTCTAGCATGTAACATAGGTTTTAAAATTAGATTTAGCTAACATGAACATGAGGTAACAGGACATTGATTTCTGTATAGAGTAACCACATTAAACTTGCATGATATGATAAAATCACTATATTGACCACATAAACATGTATAAATGGAATATAAGGCATGGATTTTGTTTTGGTTTACTAACATGAGACATAGAATAACATCATACATGTTTGCAAAAAGTAAGCACATGGAACTTGCATGATATTGACACATAACACCTAGTTCATAGGTTTAACATAATAAACACATGGTGAGTAAGCACAACATTTCAAGATATGCACACATACATTCACATCAACACTTACATATTCACAAAAACATACTCAAATTCACATGCACAACAACACATTCATACTCGTTCACTTGCACGCTTATTAACACACGAAGACTCACAAGCATAATCACACTTACTAACACATGATTACACATATTTTTACACATGTATACACATTAACCTCATTAACACTTGCACATATTAACACATTAACATATTACACAATCTCCTTCTTTTTTCTCTTCTATTTTTTTTTTAATTTTTGATAAGAATGTGTTTGGGTTAAGTTTAGTTTTAGCTTAAGTGAATTTAGGCTAGATCTAGGTCATGGGTGGTAGAGTAAGTTTAGGCTAGTGTGGGGCTGGTTTTGGGTACTTTAGGCTAAGTGGTGTTCGGGTAGGGCAGAATTGGGTTAGATATAGGCTCAGGTAACCTAATGGATAAGGGTTTAGGTGAGTTTAGATTATATTAGGCTTGGTTAGGGTGCGTTTAGCATAATTGTGTTGGGTTAGGTATGTTTAAAGAGGCCTTGGGTTCATTTTAAGCAGTTTGGGTCGGCTAGATTGGGTGATGTAGGGTTAGGGTAAGATGGATTAGGTTATGAAAGGCTTTGGTTTGGGTGGATAGGGTGATGTATGGTTTGGGTTTGAGTGGATTGAGCTAATTTTGGCTTTTGGGTATGAGTGGAAATGGGTTTTAGTATGGTGGAATAAGGTTACATATAATTGAAGGGGTGTGTGGTGTGTTGGGTTAAATATGGGTAAGTTTAGGTATGTTTCACGTAGGCTAATCAGCTAGGGTTTAGTGTACTGTCTCAGCTAGGGTTAGGGTTAGATAGGATGGGAAGGCCATGGTGTGAAATTGAGTAGAGAGAAAAGGTTTATGTGGTGAGGTATTTCATATAGGATAGTCACTGTTGGAGAGGGAAGTGACATGATGAAGTTTTGGGTAAGTGAGTTTGAATTAAAATTTGGTTTAGTATGATGAAGTAATGAGAAACAAATGAAGAAGGAAAGAAAGAAGGTTTAGTCATGACAAAATAAAGGTTACATACCAGTAAATAAAATAAATAGAAGTCATACAATCTAAATCGGGCAAGAAATAATACAAAAAATAAATGTGTAAAAGGGGTTTACCTTTCTTGGAAGAGATCTTCCTTACTTGCCTCCTTAAATGAGGGGCCCTCTTTCTTTAAGTGGTGCTTCCTTAGAGAAATTATAGCCTAGGTTTGGTGGTGGAAAGAGGAGTGGAGAAGAGGAACGTGTCTTAGTTTTTAGTGGATAGAGGAGAAGAAGAGAGGAAGGAGTAGAGAAAATTGAAAGAGGGAGCAGAGAGAAGAGATAATTTTGGTGAGAGAATGAGTGGGGGAGAATATTGAGAATTGGATGGCTTGATTTGAGGGAGTGGGGAGTTAAGGGATTAATCGAGGAGGTTAGACACACACACATAGTGGGGAGTTAATGGGGGAATGTGTCTTAGTTTTAACACACACACACACACACACACACACACACACACACACACACACACACACACACACACACATATATATATATATAAATTTTGGAAAGTAATGTTTCAATTATGAAAATATGAGGCCGAACCGATCCCGTATATGTTTAAATCAATGAGCACTATATCACAGCCCATGCATCTACTCTGAAGGATAGACATATTGCTTGATAATGAGGCTCAATTAAATAAACTATATAATTTATGACATCCATTTTGGTCTGCGAAACCTTTGACTGACAAGTTCTTGTATCTAATATAAGAGATTAGATATGGTTTATATTAAGTTGGGTTCTTAATGTTTCCTATAAGGGCAAGCCCCTATAGTTAATTACATCTTAAGCAACCGAAGTCACCTAAGAAAACTCTTGATTTAGATCAGATGTATTGTCTTCATGAGTTTCAAAGTTTAGGGCCTTCAAGGTCGGACATAGGAAATATGAAATGGAAAGGGCTTAAGCATGGAACATATATTGTGGAATCCAAAAGAGGAAAAGCTATGGGATGTCATGGATCCTTAGGAGAACCATGGTGACTTCCTAAAATATCCTATGGTTTGGATTCAATTTCGAAAAGAAGTTATTTAATGTTTCATCTTGCCAATTTTATTCATTAGAGCTTACATTCAATTGATACTGATCATAAAAATAGCCTAGAAGATAGGAGGATTTACATCGTACCAAATGACGACCATAAAATCTTAAGACGGGTTAAGGCTTATATTGCACAACAGGGTTGTGCAAAGGCCTAAAAGATCAGTTGAGTATAGGAGACAACCTCAAAGTCCTATGGCTTGTTGTTTAAACTAAGAAAGGAATTTTTTGTTGTAGACTAGTTTTCTCTCTCGAAGACGTCTTTCTGCAGGTCCTCATCATGTTGCCCACGACACATGCTCCAAGTTCCTTGTTGCAGTAGCAATCCTAATGCTAGGGTTCAAATGGTTTTACCAGGTTTATTTCAATGTTTTCAGTTTTGTTTTTGTTGTTGTTATGGTTTTGTTTATTGTTTAAATGTTTTATTAGGAAGAGTTTTAATTTAGTTAGAGCCACACCAGTTAGAATCCCAAGGTTCCCTCATTCTGGCATCACTATTTTCTTTCGGATTGACTTGGTCTAATTAAGTTGTTACAATCATTTAAACCAAGGAAATCTTGTTAGCAACCGTAGGTTACCTCATCCGAGGGATTCCCGTAATCCAAAAGGAATGAGTTAAGGGCATTAACTAGGTTTGAAAGTGTATTTAATTTTTGAAAATGTGTTTTTGTTCCATATGTTTTGTTCTACAGGTATGCATGGTAAAGTAAATTGCAAGTAAATGAAATGTACTGAAAAGTAAAGTACAGTAAAGTAAAGTGTTGTAAATAAGATGTAAAAGCGTACCTAGGCTTCTGTTACCACCGCATAGTTAGTCCATAATATGATTTACAGGAAATTTGAATGAATTTTAGGGAAAGAAAGTAGGTAGAGCAAGAAAAATCTGGTACAAGAAAAGTAGAAAGAACACATCATAAAAAAGATAGAAACAAGTAAAAGAAAACACGTAGTTACACATGGAAAACCAAGACTAGGTATAAGACATCAGTAAAGGTGGGGGCTCAGAGCTGGACTGTGTGCTTCCCGCCCTTGGGTAAGAGTTACCAACTTGACAAACTACAGAAGGTAGTCCAAATCCTAATCCAAATGACTAACCATGGACATTTATAAAATTTCATAAAATATCTTTAATTTTTATTTGAAAGTTTTCACACATAGTTTATTTTAACAGGTAAAAGAGGCTTTGAATTTTTTTTTAATTTTCTAAGGTAGTCCAGTCCACAGGTTAGTCACTCTAATCAAGCTAGGATGACTAACAACCTAAGCATGTTGGGGTAACAATCCCACAAAGAGTCGGTGAATAGTATCATCTGTCCTTTCCTTTTTCTTATTGAAGGTCCTTGAGATAAGAGATACTATTCTAAAAATTCACGCATCATATCGTATCCCTCGTTTTAGCGCACATTAACATTATCGTTATTGTCCTAGCCACCTAGACCTCAGACTTATACCAGTTCGATGACCTATATGTGGAAAAAAGAAATGTCCCTAGTTGTTCGCAAGGACTTAAACACCTTAGGGAAAACCTTAGTCCTTAAGCATTGGGTTCTAAATCTAGGATAAGTAGTTTAGGGTACTTCTATGGATTTAGGTGAATTAATGGGTCTCGAGGCATAACTTGGTGGGTCCCTAACGAGTTCAAGGTTGATTTTCTTCATCAAAGCATAATTGGTTCAATTATCCTCTAAAACACCCAAAAGATCATAAGAGTGCTTGAGGAACAACCCTGAAAAACTTTTAAAAAATCCTTTGATTCGTTTCAAGTTCTTCTAAACTTATTATGTTGATAAATCATTCATCCACAACTAAAGTTTAGTGATATGTTTTAACCCGTGTTTAATGAACCTTGATATTTTGATTTTCTCCATGAGCAGGGTAACTAAGTGTCCACTTGAAGTTTTACTTGAGGATTATGTGGGTGGATAACCTTAAGGGCAAGCTCAAGTAATTAATGATTTTATATCCATAATTTAAAATTGGGCTCGTTGCGTTTGAAGGTGTTCACTAATTGGTCATGTTTCCGTTCTCTAATCCTCATTAGACAAGTTTAAATATCAAGCCTAACTCACTAGTAAGCCCTTATATCTTATCTTCAAGGTGGATTTGCAATAATAAAAATGTTAAATTAAATGAAATTCAATTCTCATTAAAGGATCACACTTATCATCTAATCACGATTTAGGGGCTTCAAATAAGTAAGTTATTATCTTCCTAGCTTAAGCCCACAACCTTAGTGTCATCCAATCAAGTTGACTTCCAAACTCTGATAATTTATAAAGTTACATTTTACCCCTACTGTGAGAAGAAGGATAAATTGGTTTCTACCTCTTAACCTATTATGATTCAAACATCCAAAAAAGTTTATTATAATCAAAATTACACATTTACCCTTTGGATTAACCTAAAATTTAATTAGGGTATTAAAATTCTAAAATTACGATTTTATCTCCCAGACTCTTGACCCACTGAAAATTTGATAGCTTTTTACTATCAATTTCATACCTGTTTTTGATGATATTGCACTTTAAAGAAAGATATTTTTCATGATTTCATACATGTACACTGATTTTAGGCCTTTGGAACAAAAAGAAGCGAGAAGGAGCAAATTTGGAGTAAAATGGGGGCAAAAGTGCATTTTATTGAAGTAGCACCGAACAGCACTGTCACTAGCGCCAGACCACATTATTTTTTAGAGAGTTGCAACCGATTTGCAGAATAATGCGTCGAACGATGCCCTACCCTACGCCAAATCGCACCCTATCCCGATTTCAAACTAGATTCAATGTATTTGGCTGGATTTTAGAGGGCTGCTTGAGGAAAATCTTGGGAAATCAGTTATGACCGAATTTAAACTTATTTGGACCCAAATTTAAGGATGGTGAGAGAGTTTACAGAGTAGAGAGAGTGAGGAGTGAGTGTCTTTTCATTTTATTTAGAAAATCTAGGTTTTGTGTTTTCTCTTCTAAGGAGTGTAAGAGGAGAGGGTAAGTGAGAGATTTGTTCTTCCTTACTTATCTAAAGAGAGAATTGTGTATTGTTGTAAAGAAAGAAGAGGAGTCAAAGAAATTCATTGAGATTCGCTTGGGGAAGAGTTTGAGATAAGTTGTATTTTCTTTATTCTGTTTGTATGACGTTGTTTTTATATATAAAATCCATGTTTTGTCATCTTTTCCTCATGAGTCTTGAGTAGTATTCTTTGTCTTCATCCTTTCAATGCGAAGTTTTGATATTGTGATATGGAAATGATGTGCTGATTTATTATGGAGAATTTGTGAAGACCATTTCACTTTGAACTACATTTACTTTTTGATCTGGCCAATTGAATTGTTAAAACATGTTGGGAATCATATGTTCCGAAAGGATTATGAGTTCAACAATAAAAGTGAAGGTCACATTCAATGCCCATGAATGAGAGATGTAGTTCATGGGGATTGAGTGCAAATAAATAGGGAAATATACTTTGATGGGCGTAGAATTGGAGATTTCAGAGTGACAAACTGAAATCCTCAATTTGGTCCTAATGTTTGAAAACTAAAGCGAGAGTTAGCCTTCAGGTGAAGGGAAGTGAGAGCTCTGGAGTGATAGCCAGTATTCTTCCAGCCTAAGCATGGATTTAGGGACTGAATTTTTTATTAGCCAATGTTCTTTATACACTGAGATATGGGTAAAGAATAAAAATGCTCCTATTTGGCACAATACATTTGCATCACTAATTTATGTCACAATAATCATCATATTATAATTGGAGAGGAGGAAGACTCTTTCTTGCAACTGAACTTTGTTATAAATTTATTCTTGTGTTAGTTTAACTTGCTATAAGTTTAGAACATACTTTTGGTAGATATAATAACTACAACTGTTTATCTTTATTTTAAGGATTGACCTTACTTGCAATTGTGTTGTGATTTGATAAGTGATTTCTGTACTACGCTATAAAATAAAAACCTCCCTGTGGGATCGATATCCAGAACTCCACTAGAACCTTGTATTACTTGAGCGATACGTATACTTGTGTTTAATTGTGTGACTCATTATAAAACTAAATAAATATATATCTATAAATCTGAGTTCATAAATTTTAACAAATTAAAAAAGTCGCACCAGCTCTCCACTCCATAATTCATTAAATATAACTCAAATGACTTTGAAATTTCATAGTTAAATTATGTTTTTCTTATTTTTATTTAATTTTTAATAATTATTTTATTCGTAAATAATAATTTTCAATATTAGTTCATTTATTTATTCAAAGAAAAATTTCTTTTTATGTGAGCATTATTAGAGATTCACCTACGTCAGAGGACCCATTGGACCAAATTTCATGATTATTTGAAAATAATTTTAATTGTTATAATTATTTATTGTTTTTAGTGATTAATTAAATAGAAAATATAAATTAATTTCAAAAAATAGTTTTTATATTTTTATTAAACCTCTCTAGCTCCAGAGAACTCAGAGAAACAAACTTTTTATTTTTTATGAATTTTATTTTATTTATTGTAATTATTTTAATAAAAAATTAAGAAAAATATATTTTTAGCATTTAAAAAAAATACATAACTAAATTAGAAAAATTAGAAGAAAAATATTAAAGGGCCCCAAATGATAAGGAACAATTAGGAACACCTTGGCACACTTTTATATATTTGCAATTTTTAATTATTTTAAATTATTTTTGATTTAAAATGTTGCTAAAAAAAGAACTATTTATTGAAATTTGAATTTTAAATTTCTCAAGTTACCCCAATTACAAGGAGCACTTAAAATTTTTTTTATAATTTTCCTAATTATATTTTCTTTATTATAATTATTTTAATACAAAAGTCCCATTTTACTTTAAAAATAAACTTTTGTGGTGAAATCAATTCAAATAGGTTTTAAATTTTTATAGTGGGTCAAAATAATCATTATTTACAGTGTGGACCCATTTCTTACAATTTTTGAATTATTTAATATTTATTTAATTTTCTGTGAATTTTAATGACTTAATTAGCTAATTTAATGTACATAATTATTCAAATTCATTTGAAATTTTTCTTAGAGTCCTTTGACCACAACGAACCTATCAAAACAAGTCCCATATTTTTCTGATTTCTATTAAAATTTTTTTAGTAAAAATAGGCAATTAGACTTGAAAGTTAGGGCTTTTCAGGTTAGAGGTGTTCTCTGACTTTAGAAAAATCAGAGAACATCTCTAACCTTATACAAAATAAGCTCTCTAAATTTCAAGCCAAGATGATTAATTAAATATAATTAAAATATAGTATCAAGTCTTTAATTAATTAAAAAACAAAATGCATGAAGGATTATTTTTATTTTTCATTCATAAATTTCTCTTATATTCACTGAACAACATGGTATTTTATTTTATTTTTATGATTATTCTACACCAAGTTTTGAATTTTTAAAGTTTCAACATTTAAATAAGTAAAAAAAAATACCCTACTTTCTTACTTTTCCACGTGGCGCTGACTCGATCCTTGGCAGCTCCGAAAGCCCATGCAGTGCACTCTCATTCAAAGTCGTTCTTCCATACTAAAACCCTAAGATCTCGGTGTAGACTCAATGTAATCACATGGGGTTTGTTCCTACACCTTCATCTGTTCAAGAAGAACACATCTATATGACTAATGAAATTAAACTTCTCTTCATAAAGGCCCAAATCGAGCTCGATTTGGGGAGAAATGGAATGTACCTGAGCCCAATAGGTGAGGCCTCGATTAGGTACTTGTAGAAGATTCAGTGGAGTCTGATAAACCTTTAGGAAGTGTCACCTTGCTCTAGGAACGGGTCTGAGTAAGAGTTCCTCCAACAGGTGGAGTGCCCTTGATCAAAGTCAGGTGTAGAGAGCTTGAGGAATGAGGCTTTCAGTGGGGATCTTCTTTTTTGGTATGAGAAAGCTCAAGGACAAAGTGATATAGAAAGTCCTATTGCTGGCCTATCTTGGGCGCAAAAAATTGGCCTCAGGCAGTGGTGGAGATGGCTGGAGGATGGTGAGCCTGGATTAGGAAGGTCTGGAGAAGCTTTGGAAGCAATTTGGCAGAGTTTGCCCAAGGTTTTGTGCACTCTCCTCATTTTTCCATGAAGGGGTGGTGTTTAAATAGCCATGGAATTAGGGCTTCATTGGCCATACCAGAGGGTGGGGGAAGATTTCTTAGGTGGATGCCTGAGCAGTGCAAGCAATTAATGGGGGTGAGTGATACACCTATATTATATAGCATTTATGTACACATTTTTATACCTCCTTTTGAGAATGTTGCACTTTAATGGAAGATATTTGTATGTTTTTCTTACATCTATAAATAAATGGATAAAATATGGCAAATGAAACGAACAAGGATCAAATTTGAAGCAAAAATGAAGAAGGTGTGAAAATGAACTTGGGCGTCTAAGCGCCCAGATCTGGCACTTAAGCGCCAGCAGACAGAGAAGGCTGCACCTAAGTGCCAAAGGTCCCGCGCTTAAGCGCGGGGTAGTTATTAAGGAAGTGTAAAAGAAAATTGATGAATTTTGAAGGGGTGTTTGAGGCAACCCTTGGTAGATATGTGAATAACTGATAATGGGCACAAAAATGCATTTAAATGGCTCTTGAAAGGAGACAACTCTTGGAAGATTCATTGAATGTTGACACATTTTAAAGAGACACCAAGACAAGTTTTTGAAAACTTTAAAAAGAAGGACTTGAAAGAGAAGAAAGAGGAGAATAGAAGAGGATATTTAGTGTTTTTTTAATGTAAGAAGTTGTTTGATTTTTACTTAGAGTTTCTTCTCACTTATCTCATTCCTAGTATAGGAAAAGTTGGGTAGATAGTTCTAAGTAAGAATTCATTGTTTATTAGTGATTTAAAGAGATTTTAACCTGGGCGACCAGCCCTTGGAAGTATTGTAAGAGAAATGAAGAGATTTAAAGGAACTTTAAGAGTTTAGTGGAGAGGAATTTGAGATAAGTTTTTATCTTTGTACTACATTTGGTTTTTAATTTAGAATTCTTGTGTTTCTACATGATTTCTAATTTTAAAATTAATTGTTGTTGTGTTTTCTCCATGAATTCTGAGTAGTTTCCTTTATCTTTTCCTTAAAATGAAAATTAATTAAGTGTTGAATGGAAGTTGTGAAAGTATTAATCCTTAATGCTGGAATAAGTTGTGATGATTTAATCGTTGTAATTCATTTACTTCTTGATTTAGCCAATTAAAATGTTAACATTTGTTGAGAGAATATGTAAGATCTGTGATGGTACTGCCTCAGTCAACTAATGGTAAAATCACATGAGATTGTATGGATGAGAAAGTAATTCATATAATTGAGTGTAATCCAACAAGAAAATATACTTTGAAGGGTGTACAATTAGAGAACTTTAGGGTGACAGAATAAAACCTCCAATTTGGTTTATTGTTTTAGGTTTTAATATGAGAAGTTAGATACTAGGTGAAGGGAAAGGAGGGAACTATAGAGTGAGATCTAGTATCTTCCCTACCTAACTCGTCTTCAAGCCTATTTAAACTTTAAAATAGCCAATGTTCTTTATAGCATCTCTAGTAAGGGTAAAGAATAATATTACTCCTATTTGGTATAACACATTTTGAATACTTTTACAACAGAACTCATATACTTATTACTTATTCATGATAAGGAAAAACATATATTTCTTTATACCTCTTTTATCTTACAAAAATATTGTTAAAATTAGTTAATTGTTTACTTTATTTCAAAACATCAAAATTTACCAAAAAGAATTGAAGTTTCATTTTCATGATAATATCTCTAGTTTAAGTTAGTCTCTTTTTCTAAATAGATTTTGTGTTTTAATTCCTTATTACAAGTTTATAAGTTTCCCTGTGGGTTTGATATTTTAGGGCTTAATCAAAAAGTCCTATATTACTTGATAATAATACATATACTTGTGTAGAATCCCAAAATTTAAATATAATAGTTGAATTCTTATTTGCATCAAAGTTAAGTTTTTGGTGCCACTGTAAAGAAATAAATATTATTAAAGGAAAATAGAAAATTAAAGCATATATATATAGATATTCACGTAGTATAAATACACGAAGGATCAAGTTTTTGGCGCCGTTGTCGAAGAAGCAAAAAGAAAATTTTATTAATTTTTTTACAAAATTTTTAGAAAAACAAATTTCTATTTTTAAAAAGTCTTATTTAAAATTTTAGATTTTTTTTATAAATATTTTAGTGTTGTTTTTATATAAGTTTATGTGTGGTTTTATTTTATTCTCATTTTTATTTTATAACTGTTTATGCGTAGTTCAGCTTCTATAGGACTAGTACCCTATGATTCTGAATTAGAAAGAACTATTAGAAAAATTAAAAAAATTTAAAAATACAAAAAATTCAAAAATTTCAAGAATTGGCAAACTAAAATACTGAAATTCATCACGAATTTAGATCTTTAAGAGATTATGCAAACCCTCTAGTGGATGAAATTCATGGTATTAATCAAAATCCTGTTGTAGCTGTTAATTCATTTAAACTTAAACTTGCTATTATTCAAATGATGTCACATAATCAGTTTAGGGAAGCACCAACTGACAATCCAATTTTACAACTTGTCAATTTTCAAAAATTAGGCGCTATATTTAAATATGATGGTGTTTTGGATGATGCTATTAGACTTAGGTTTTTTTCCATTCTCTTTGAGGGATAAGGCTAAGATATGGTTGAGTTTGTTAGCACCTGGATCTATCAAAACTTGGGGTGCTTTAGCACAGAAATTCCTTGCTAAATATTTTCGACCATCAAAAACTGCAAAGCTTAGAAATAATATTATATCTTTTTGTCAGTTTGAAGGGGAATCTATTTATGAATCTTGGGAATGATTTAAAGGACTCCTAAGAAAGTGTTCACACCATGTTGTGCAAGATTGGTTAATTATTCGAACTTTTTTATAATGGATTAGTTGGATCTCTTAGATATATTATCGATGCCGCTGTTGCTGGTTCATTGATGTCAAAAAAATTTCATGATGCTTATGCTCTAATTGAAGAAATAGCTACTAATAATTTTCAATTGCCTGCTGAGAGGGTACATCCAAGGAATGTAGCCAATATTGATGAATCTGATGCTTTTGTAATGTTAGCAAATCAAGTTGCTACAATTTCAAGGCAGATAAATCAATTTGGAATGAATTTTTCTCAACTAATTTCAATGATTGAAGAGAATTCATCAGGACAAATGATAGATTCTCAAACATCAATACAACATTCAATGCTATAAATAATAAGTTAAATAACCCATCTTCAAACTATTATAACCAAGTTTGAAAAAATCATCCTAACTTTAAATGGAATAATACTATATCAAGTGGTATTATTCAACAATGGGGGAACAACCGAATAAACCTATTGAGGAACTAAAAAAACTAAGACAACAATAATTATAAACCTACTCATCCTCCAGGTTTTAACAATAATCCACCATTTAAGGAGAAGAAGTATTCTAAAAAAAAAGTGGTGTTACAAATGGGAAATCTATTACAAAGTCAAGGAGCTGTAATTAGAAATTTTGAGAATAAATTGGGACAAATAACAAAATCATTAAGTAATAGAACCCAAGGAACACTTCCTAATAATACAGAAGTGAATCCAAAAGACTAAAATAAAGAGCAAGTAAAAGCTGTTCAATTTAGAAGTGGAAGAGAGTTGGATGGTAGTGTTCAAAGAGAGATTGAAGTAGAGAGAGAAGAAATTGAAGAATCGATGCCCTAAAATGGTTTAGAGAGACATATTTCTCCACTAAAAATTGACTTAGAAAAACTACCACCACCTCTGTTTCCTTAGAGACTTCATCAACAAAAGTTGGATAAACAATTTTCAAAATTTCTAGAAATCTTTAAAAGCATACAATTAATATTTCATTTGCTGAAGCCTTAAAACAAATGCTAAGCTATGTGAAATTTATGAAAGATATTCTTAACAGAAAAATGAAGTTTGAAGACAATGAGACTGTTGCACTTAGTGAGGAGTGCAGTGCTATAATTCAGAAAAATCTTCCTAAAAAGGTTAAAGATCCTAGTAGCTTCACAATTCCCTGAGCAAAAAGAGATAAATTTTATGTGAAAGCTTTATGTGATTTAGGTGCAAGGATTAACCTTATGCCATTACGTATATTTAGAAGACTAGGATTAGGAAAAATATCCCCTACTACTGTAACTTTGCAATTAGCAGATCGATCGATAACATATCATGAGGGAGTTATAGAAGATGTTTTGGTAAAAGTGGATCAATTTAACTTTCCTGTTGATTTTATTGTGTTAGATATGAAGGAAGATAAAGAGATACCTATCATTTTGGGGAGACATTTCCTAGCTACGGGAAGAACAATGATAAATGTGTAAAAAGGTGAATTAATTATGCGTGATGGATGTACTATGATATCTGAGTGAATGCCATTTGAAAAAAAAAACTTATGAAGAGAAACCTGAAATGAAAGAATTGGTGCACCAACAACACGAGGAATTATAACAAATTGATGATTTTCATGAGGAAGATTCAAATTATGTTCAAGAAAGTTTTAAAGTTTTGGACATGACATAAAAAGAAAAATCCCTTTCTCCATTAATTCAAAAATCTTCTGAACTTAAACTGTAGGTTCTTCTTAGACATTTAAAATATGCCATTTTAGGTGATTCCTCAACTTTACTGATTATAATTTTCTCAAATTTAAATTTAGAAGAAAAAGAGAGTTTAATGAAATCTTTCAAGAAATATAAGAGAGCCTTTGAATGGATAATTATTGATATTAAAGGAATCAACACTTATATTTGTATGTATAGAATTCTTATGGAAGAAAACTGCAAATCAAGGACTGACCCTCAAAGGAGATTAAATCCCATTATGAAAGAAATTGTTAAGAAAGAAATTTTAAAGTTGTTAGATGCAGGAATTATTTATCCTATTTCAGATAGTGCATGTGTTAGTCTAATTCATTGTATTCCAAAGAAAGGAGGAGTAACTATAATTATTAATAAACAAAATGAATTAATACCAACAAGGCAAGTCACATGATAGAGAATATGCATAGAAATATAAATCTCACCACTAGGAAAGATTATTTCCATTACCCTTTATAGATTAAATGCTAGATAGACTTGTTAGGCCTAAATACTTTAGTTTTCTGGATGAATATACTGGTTATCACCAAATACAAATCACTCCTGAGGGTTAAAAAAAATAAGGTTTACCAGTCCTTAAGGTATATTTGCTTTTAAAAGAATTTTCTTTGGTTTATGTAATGCCCCTGCAATATTTCAAAGATGTATGATGGCTATTTTCTGTGATTAATTGAAAAAGGAATTGAAGTTTTTATTGGTAATTTTTTGGAGTTTGGAACTTAATTTGAATCATGTTTAAAACATTTATCGCGAGTTCTTAAATGCTGTGAAGAAACTAATTTAATCCTTAATTTGGAAAAATGGCAGTTTCTGGTAACATGAGGAATTGTTTTAGGACATCAATATCAGAAAAAGTTTTGGAAGTAGATCCTGCAAAAATACAAGTGATTGCTAATTTATCCCACCGATCAAATGTGAGAGAAATTAGGAGTTTTTTAGGACATGTTGGATTCTACAGGTGATATATTAAAGAATTCTTAAAAATTGCTAAGCTTCTATGCCATTTACTCAAAAAAGATGTAATTTTTAATTTTGTTAAGGAGTGCCAAAAAGCTTTTGAGCTATTAAAAGAAAAATTAGTCACCGGACTAGTTATTGTTTCACCAGATTAGAAAAAATCATTTGAATTAATGTGTGATGCAAGTGATTATGCTATTGGAGCTATTTTAGGACAAAAACATGATAAGATTTCCAAAGTAATTTACTATGCTAGTAAAAATCTTAATGAAACTCGAATTAATTATACTACAACTGAGAAAGAGTTATTAGTAATAGTATTTGCTTTTGATAAATTCATATCATATTTAATTGGAACCAAATGTGCAGTGCATACAAATCATTCTACTATTAAAAATTTAATGAAAAATAAGGATGCAAAACCAAAATTGATAAAATGGATTCTTCTTTTGCAAGGATATGATTTTGAAATAGTAGATAGAAAGGAGCTGATAATTAAATTATTGATCTTCTGTCCAGGCTTGAATTTGAAAAATCACTTTGTCTTGAATACAAAATTAATGAACATTTTCTAGATGAAAAATGTTTCAATATTAATGAGTGGCGTGTTCCATAGTATGTAGACATTTGAACTTTATTGTTAGTAATATTATACAATATAGTCTGACACACTGACAAAAGAGGAAATTTTTATCTGAAGCCAAAACTTATTTTTGGATGACCCATTTTTATATAAATAAGGGAAAGATATTATTATTAGAAGATTTTTGCCTTTCAATGAAACTTATGAAATGATCCAACAATGTCACGATTCTAATTTTGGGGGACATTTTAGTATTGATAAAACAACATAAAATTTTTTCAATATGGATTTTATTGGTCTACTATCTCTAGAGATGTTAATGCTTATATCAAACATCGTGATCATTATCAACATGTAGGAAATATTTTTTAGAAGAAATAAGATGCCCCTCAATTACATTTTGAAAGTTGAAAAAATTGATGTTTGGGGATTAGATTTCATGGAACCATTTAAACTATCTTTCAAAATTTTATATTATTGTTAGCAGTAGATTATGTATCAAAATGGATAAAACTATTCATTTACCTCAGTGTGATGCTCAAAGTATTGCAAATTTTTTTAAGAAGGAACATATTTTATAGATTTGGAATGCAGAGAGTGATCGTATTTGATGGGGGAAGTCATTTCAAAGTTTCAATTATAGAGAAATTAGTAAAGAAACATCATATCAACCATCAAATTTCTACTACTTATCATCCTCAAACAAGTGATTTGGCCAAATTATCCAATTATGAAATTAAAAGAATTTTAGAAAATTCTATAAATCCAACAAAAATGGATTGGTTAGTCAAACTTGATTATGCTTTGTAGGCTTATAAGACTGCATATAGAACTCCTATAAAAATGTTCTCATACAGGTTAATATATAGGAAAACTTATCATTTACCAGTTGAACATGAGCATAAAGCATACTAGGCTATTTAAGGAATTAAATTATAATTTGAGGGATGCTGGTGAAAAGAGTTTATTGTAATTAAATGAGCTGGAAGAGATAAGGAATGAATCTTATGAGAGCGAAAAGATTTATAAGGAAAAGATAAAAAAGTGGCATGATGGGAGGATCCTTACTAAAAATTTTGAGCCAAGACAACAAGATATATAATGTAAGGTTAAGAATATTTTATGGAAAAGTTAAGTTTAGGTAGATAGGCCCATTTATTGTGATAAAATTTTATCTTTATGGAGATGTGGATATCAAAGATCCTAAAAATAAGAAAATATTCAAAGTGAATGGCCATAGACTGAAACCCTATTTCTTAGGCGATCAAACTAAGTTGAATAATCTTATAATGTTTGGTCTCCTAGAATAAGCACTGGGTACGTCGGGTGACGACGTAAAACCAAGTGCTTTGTGGGAGGCAACCCATAGTTATCGGTGTGTTTTTGTTTTAAATTTTATGTTGATGTGTTGTTTTAGAAAATGTGGAAGTATTTTGAATATATTATGATAATTTTTAGACCTTAAATGATACCTTAGATGTGTTAGAAAGCATATTTGGACATTAAGCTGACTTGTGCTTAAATGAGAATCGACGCTTAATCGCCAAAATTTGGTGCTTAAGCGCCAACATTCGGCGCTTAAGCGTATTAGTTAAAAAACATGCATAAATAATGTCCTAGAGAAATTTGTTGACCTCATTTTTTGTGAGGTCTAAACTTTCTCTTAGTGCTTAGGATCTAGCCATAAGTTTTCTCCTTTGACTATCCTAGAAGACTAGAGTTGAAGCCCACAACTTAGAAACTTTCAACCACTTCTTAACTTCTCTTGGGACCCTATATGGATGGTCACAAACCTCTAAATCACCTTGGAAGGTTAAAACCACCATATGGAGAGCCAATAATGAGTTCCTATAGGAATGTTTGGACTTAAGGTAACCCTGAGTGACTTAAGCTTCTCATGCACACACACACACCACTTGGCCATTTGACCCAAATCTTAAACTCTTTCCCTTTTACCCCTTTAAGAAACTTACATGATTGAACCAAAGCCACTAGTCTTTGATTATGATGGCTAGGATCAATATGTGAAGGATCATAAAGTGGTTACCAAATGGCTAGGCTTGGTCCCAAAGTGGTTAGACTTGGTTAAGACTCATAGTCATGCTCCTAAACCTTAATTCCATCCTAAACCACTTCTACTCAATCTTGACTCCACCAAAATGGTCCCATTCTTCTCCATTTAAAGCTCCCTTCATTTTTCCAAAATTTCAATTTCTGACCCCGTACCCCTAAGCTTACCCAAAATTACCCAAGTTGCTCCTATAACCAACAAATCACCCAAAATTCCCCAAATTACCCAAATTCCTCAAAAAACCATTCCAAATTGTTCCCCATAACCAAAATTGACCAATTAATCCCAAATTTACCAAATTTCTGAAAAATTCCACCAAAACCCTAAAATGACCAAAATGCCCATCTTGGCTCAAAATTCTAAAGATTTTAAAAATTCTCAAAAAGTTCCAAAATGTCCCAAATGTTCCCAATATCATATTCTTCAACTACCACATGCACTAATTTTGTCAATTTAACCCAATTTGACCAAAAACAAATCCCAATTGGCCTCAAATGACCCGATTCACCCCAAATTGAACCCAAAACCACTCAAATTTCCCCAAACCAAATTCTAAACTCTTCCTAACATCCCCACAAACAAAATGCAACATTAATTTGCCCCCAATTTGAACTCAAATTTCACCCAAGTCCTATTTAAACCAAAATACCGAAATTTGCCCAAAATTACCCATGAACCCAAATATGCCCAAATCCTTAAATTGGCACCCAACCAATGTTAAAAACTCTTTTTCACATTCCCATAAACATTTCACAATATTTATTTTGCACCTAACCCAACCTTAGCCCAACTCTAACCCAAATTAGCCCAATTTGCCCTAATTTGACCTTATGCCTTAATTACACCCAATTGACCCCCAAATCAAATCCAAATCACCCCAAATTTGTTCCAAACTCTTCATAACATATCCCGACAAAAAAAAAACATTTATTTGACCAACATTTTGACTAAAACGTCACCCAAAACTCTTTGAACCAAATGCCCATATCTTCCCCAAATTGAACCTCATGATCAATCAATTTTCCCAAATTTCATTTCCTAATCAAATTTCAACATGTCTAAATCCAATTTCAATCAATCCCAATTCAATTTGGTCATCCCATAATTAATTCCAAAATTTCAAATCAACATGTTCATGTTAAAGGCCCATCCCCTTTATGCATTTTAAAAGCCCATAAAATCAAATTTTAAAGGTCCAACTTGAGCCCATATGTCATATTTCCATCATCCTAACATTTCATGAAATTTTGATCATCATCCCATGGCATCATGTCCAATCTAATGCATGCATGCATACATGGCATCATACCGAATTGGGTATTTTGGCATAAAAAATTCCAAAACCATGAAAATCCAAAATTTCCTTCTACATGAAACTTTCTCATTACTCATGAGCATCATGGCATGGCAAGTGCATCATTCCATAGCCATCCAAAGTCAAATTTGCCAAAAATGGCAAAGGAGAAGTGGCCCTTCCTCACTCTCCCCTCAGATTTACCCTTTTTAAAATAATTAAAACTCCTCCCCAAACTCCCATGGCAGCCATTATACTCCATCCAAACCTCCTAAAGGGTCTTAAAATCAGCTCAACCCACTTTGGGCAAAGGTTTAGCCAAAGAACCAAGGGGCTAACCTAAGTTAGCCACTTTTAACCCAAAATCCAAGTTCCCATTGAATTTTAACAATGGGGCCAGCAAATACTCAAATTGACTCCACCACTCAACCTCCCTGACTCACCTGAACTCAGACTTGACCTGACCCTGGCCAGACCACCACCTCAGCTGCCTGAAAATACCAGACCGAGAGGTCTAATCTGGCTTAAAATTGGATTTGAACTTGCTGAGTTGTCCCAACCCAATTGGACTTCACTGCTAATCTTCTCCTCCACTAGGCAGTTGAACCCAACCATCAATTGGCCTTGGGAAGCCCTCTAGCCATGGCTATTTAAACAGCTCTCCCCCATGACCAAAAGGTTGGATGCACTGAACCCTCCAAAAATCTCCTTCCAAGTGACTTAAATTGCTCTCAGAACCCTGAGAACTTTATACCCACTGTTCTCCTGCCTTGAACTCCACCACCTGAGCTCAATTTCTCAGTGAAAATTTAGGCCAGAAAAAGGGCATCCACCAAACCTCCAACAAACCAAAATTAACTCTTCCCACACCTTCACCAGAGGTAAATCTAAATTAATTTGGAATAACCACACATTAAAATGACATGAAATCAATTCTCCACTGTACTCTAGGATTAGGGGGACCCTACATAAAAATTTTAAAGCAATTGGAGTTGATCTAACCCACTAAATGAATTACTTAAGTAACATGGCCATATTTGAAATTAAAAAAATTCATAAAACCTAAAATATAATTAAAAAATTCACCAGATTAATTTTGGGAGTTCTCTGTGATCAGAGGAGTCTAGAAAAAATAAAATTAGATTTTTCATAAAAACTTCATTTTGAATTAATTTTTAAAGATTTAATAATTAAAAAATCATAAAAATCATAAAATCATAAAAATATTAAAATTCACCAAAATGTAACATTTGGCCTCCTAATCAGTTTGGAACCAACAAAACATTTTTCCTAAGCCTCTAAGTAAAGATATTAAATTTTAAAGGCTTAAGGTAATTTTTAATATTTTAAAAAATGGATTATTCAAGCCTTTTACTAAAATAATTGTAATAATTCAAAGAAAAATAAAAAAATACAAAGTTTGTTTCTCTAAGTTCCCTGACCTTAGAGAGATTTAAGAAAAATATAAAAACTAAATTTCCCTTCAATTTTATTTTATAATTAATTAATACTCCAAAATTTAAAAAAATTATAATAAATAAATTAAAATTAAAAAAATCACCAAAATTGATCCAAGTGGTCCTCTAGTCACTAAGAAGCTCCAATAATTTTCCTAGAGACTGAAATTTCACCTTGGTCATGTTCTTGAATTTTCATTAAAAATCCTTATTTTCCATTAAAATAATTATATAAATTAAATTAAAAATAGAAAAATCACATTTTCTCCTATGATGTCTTAATTAACATATGAGTGGGGTGACATAAAAATTTTAAATTTATTTGAGTTTAAATTAGTGAATTATGAACTGAACAAGCTTAAGAGGACATGAGGGTAATTAAAGAACCTTAGCCTTAAATAATATTTAAGTTTAACCAAAGAAGGGGAAATGGTTGATTGTAATCATCCTCTTAGATGATTGAAACATAGGGAATTAAGGGATAGAAACCCATTAATCACCTTTAAAATTAAAGAAGAAATCTCAATTAATTAAATCATTAAGCTTTGGAAGTTAATTAAAACACAAGTTGTCAAGGTTAAGCGGTTTGATATGGGAAAACTCCAATTCTCTAAATTGAATCCCTAACCAATAAATTGATCAAATACCATCTAACTTTTACTAATGAAATAGTAAAATGATGATTGAAATTAATAATTAAAAAGAATAATTTTAAAATCTTATGGTTAAATTTAAACAATTTAAAATATAAAAATTAATTTGAAATAATTTAAAATTAAATTAAAACAAATTTAAAATATTAAGATTAATTTGAAATAATTTATAAATAAAACATCATAATTAAATTAAAAAAATTTAAAATATTAAAATTAATCTAAGATCTGATGATTAAATTAAAACATTTTAAAACATTAAAATTAATTTAATTGAACTAAAATAATTTAAATACTTTTTTTAATTTAAAAATAATTTAAAATGTTCAAAAATCAACTAAATCTTTAAAACTAGATTGAGTCATTTTAAATTACTAATTCAACTTCAATTAAGAATGGTTGAGTTCTTTAATTTGCTCCTAAAGGCTTTCATCTTTATAACTCTTAAATGAGGTATCAAATAAAATATCACCTTACTCATAGGATAATCAAACATCCAAGTTCGCTGAGCAAGAACCAAAACTCAACTAAACCCCGGATGATCAATTCATCCACATAATGAAATTCATTTGGACTCAAAATGATCCCAGAAGCGTTGAAATGATGTTCAGGACCCGTCCTAAGCACTTTCTCAATCTAATGGGATGTTTTAGAAGAACAATTGAATTTCATAATTCTTTGCTGAAGAAAATCATCCCCAACACACCTTAGGAATTCACTAGTGATAGGATTAGGATTTGGTAGACAACCAGAACCTTTCCTTAGCTTTACCTAGGTGTTTCTTCCAAATATTTAAATGCTCTAACATGTGTTTTAAGTGTAGTTGGAAATGACGGGAAGACCCTTCAGGTACACATTTAAGTTTTTTGTGAGTTACATTCTACAATTTATTAAATGCTTTACTTTCTTGTAATTTATAAACTTGTGAAAATGATTGAACCCAACATGTTTTAAACAACTCAAAATTTAATCACCAACTAAATAAAACTTGCAACTTTAACTAAATTAAGACGTCTCATTGGATGACCGGGAATCCATCGAATGAGGTAACCTACGTGTTGCTAACGAGATTTCCTACGGTCTAGATGAAAGTATGGAATCAATTAATTTGGATTTAGTAAATTCATTTGGACTAAGAAAATCCGATAAAAATGGTGATACCAAAATGAGGGAACTGTGGGATCCTAACCGGTGTCACCATAATCAACTTAAACATTTTATTTTAAATAAGACACTAAGTCATCTCAATTTTCAAGTTTTTATAACATGATACTTCTCTCATCCCCCTATTTGGCACATCTTTAAACTAAACCTGCTACAACGAGGAGCTCGAAGCAAGTGCGATGGGCAACACGACCATCTTCAACAGCAGAACAAATCTTCATCAGCTTAACCTTTCCTTAGAAATAAACAACGCCGTAGGATTTCGAGGTAGTTTACCTAGCGCAACATAAATCCTCACTTCATCCTTTAGGCATTTGCATAATCATATTATGCAATTTAAGTGCTAACTCATTTTAGGACTCCGAGGTCGTCGTTTATTACGATACAAACCCTCCTATATTCCAGGCCATTTTTATGATTGTGTCATACAAGTATAAGTCCTAATTAATTAAAATGGGAAAAATTAAAACATCAAATAATATTTCCCTAAATCGAAGCCAAATCATAGGATAGTTTGGGAAGTCACCAAGATTCTTCTTGGATCCTCGGCTTCCCCTACTTCTATTCTTTTGGATTCCCGAAAGAACTGTTCCAAATTTGATCCATTCCCTTTTGAACTTCCAAAATCCAATCGTTTGAATACTAAAATTGGCAATTCTTGAAAGCGAAATCACTAATCTTTATCGAGAGTTTTCTTAAGTGAATTCGGTCATTTAGGATGTAATTAACTATAGGGGCTTGCCCTTATAGGGAATTTTAGGACCCAGCTAATATAAACCCTATTTAATTCTTTTGTATTAAATAGGGGAATTTGTCAATCAACATAAAAAATGGTTCGCAGACCAAACGAAAGTCATAAATCTACTAGTTTATTTAATCGATCGCCATTATTAAGCAATGCGTCTATTCCTCGGGATAGATGCATAATATAAGGTGCGGCGCTCGATTATTTAAACTATTAAAGATATGGGATTGATTTGGTTTCGTATTTTAAAAAATCAAAACACTACTTTCCAAATTATTTAAAACTATATATATATATATACACACTTAAATTAAATTGGAATTGAAAAAAAAATCAATCGACATAATTAAATGTGGGTAATTTATTCTGAAAGTTATTTGGTGGTTTGTGAACGTGGGTGGCAGGTCTAGGCTCCTTTAAAGTCTATAAAAAACATGAAAATGAAGAGATTCTTACCCTCCTCCTAATTTTCATCCTAAAGTCTAAATGAAGAGATTTCTGAGTTGAAAAAGAAGTTATTGAATTATCAAAAATGTCTTCTTTGGTGAATGAATTTAACAAAAAATAAGAATCCATCAAGAAGAAGTTTGTAAGAAATTGTGTATGTTGACCTCACATTTGGTTGAGGTCTAGTCTTTCTTTAGAATAGCCTAGGTTCTAGCCATAGGACTTTCCTGATGACTATCTTAAAGGACTAGCAATGGAACCCACACCCCATAGAAATTCAAAACACTACTTTGCTTCACTTAAACTTTTCAAATGCTTAAAGTCTAAGCTCTAAATGCTTAGGAGGATGAGACCAAGCATTAGGAAGCTCAAGAGAAGTCCCCTATATGATGGTCAAGCCTTAGAACCTACCCTGGATGGTCTGGGAGAGGCTCACACACACACTTACACATTACACTCTCACACACTACCTAAAAACCCTAAACCAAACTTCTTCACACTTGATCCCCTACTCCTTTGGAAACACATGTGGGTGGTTTCCTCAAGCTTTTAACCCAGGCTAGGGCATGATTAGTACCACCACATGGAGGGTCCAGATGGGGGATTCCCATGGTCCATGGCTCAAATAGGTTATCAAACCCTCTTAACCTCAAATTTACCAAAATTTCTAAAATACCCTAAATTACTAAAACGCCCCTCCTAGCCCAAAAATTCAAAAAATTCCAAAAATTCCCAAAAATTCTCAAAACCCTTCAAATATTCCCAATTTTAATTTAAATCACTTTATATGATCCAATTTGACCAAAAGCCCCAAATTGCCCCTTAGGGCCCAAAATGCCCAAATCACCCCTAATATCCATCCAATTGACCTCAACCTTACTCAATTTCAATTCTAAACCAAAATTCAACATCCCAAATCCCGACTGAAACCAAATCCAAGTCAAATTTGACCCAATTGCATTCTTAATTTCAAAGCGAACAAAAAAAACCCCAATTTTGACCATATGGCCCAATTTCCCCAAATTAAACCTCATGAACCAATAATTCCCCAAATTAATATCCAAAACCTTTCATGACATTCCCCTAAGCCAAATTAAACCATCAATTACCACCAATGTGAGCCCAAACCTCACTCAAGTCCAACCAAACCTAAAATCCCTAAATTTGCCCCAATTGTGTCACATAACCAAAATCCATCAAATTGAATGCCCTCAACCCAAAATTGACACCAAATTAATGTTGGTAGCTCTTCAAGACATTCTCCTAGACCATTTGAAATCATCAATTGGCCTTTGAACCCACTCTAGCCTAAACTAAACCCAAGCTAACCGAACATACACAAAATAAACCAAATACCCAATTTAAACCAAATTAACTCCCCAAACCAATTCAAAACAACTCCAATCCTCTCCCAAACTCTTTATAGCAATCAAACACACCATATTGAACAATCAATTGGACCTATCCCTAGTTTGAACCCAACCTATCCTAATTTGAACCCAAGTGATCCAAATTGAACCCATGAGCAAAATGAACCAATTCAAGCCAAATATGACAAAACCAAGCTCACCATAGCCAACCATTGGACACCTAGGATTGAGCTAGATCCACCTAGCCCACGCTAGTGGAGCATGGACCAAAGGTTCCATGATTTAGGGGATTCCCTTCCTTAAATGGGTAAACATAAAGAGATTTGTAATGAGCATTTAACCAATTATGCTCACCCCACTTATGATCTGTCCTCTAGCCACCTGATTGCTGGCCACCTCCCCTAGCCTGGCCGGCCGGTTTAGTCGCTGGGGGAGCCAAAACCGAGAGCCACCCCAGTTGATTCTTCACCCAATTGAACCATCCAATGTGTCAAGCCCTAAATATCCACTAGAGCTCTTCTGCCTTCCACCTATGCAGTTGATTCCACCCATCAGCAAGCCCCAAGTTCAGCTTAATGGCCATGGCCATGAGTAGAGCTCTCAACGGCCAAGAGATGGTGCTGAAATTTGCTCAAGGAAACACTGCCAAAACTTTACCCAAGCTTCCCTGAGACCTCCTAAGTGTAATCCCACTGTCTTCAGGCATTGACTCTCTCTGTCCTCAGCCAATTTTTCCATTGAAATTCCAGCCGAAACTAGGACACTTTTCACCACAGCTCCACACTACACAAAAGTTCAATTAACTGTGCCCACATCTTCATAGCACTGAGGGAAGAAGTTCCCCCATCAAAGCCCCATCGTAGAGAGCCTCTGTACCAGACTTTAATCAACACCTGAAATCGGCCTTGGTCGAATTGAAGTCGAGACATTTCACTAGTGCAAAAGACTTCATCTGGAGGTTCGTTGAGACCAATTGAAGCTGCTACAACCATCTAATTGAAGCCTCCCCTTTCATACAAAGGTATTAAGCTCACTCTTCCTCTCGAGCCTATTTTGATCCTCAATGTATTTATACTGTATTTCATGATCTTTTAACCATATAGATAGGTTCATCTCCCCTATATGAGTCCATAGAAACAAACACATGTGATTTGGTTGAGTCTAGGCCAAGATTTTAGGGTTAGAAGGTGGACGCTTATGGGATAGACTAGTTGGGGAAGAAGACACAAGGCCGTTGGATGAAGCATGTATCAAATAGACATATCAGATAGCACCAGACAAAGTTATATTTCATAAAGTGCAGCCGCGTGGCAGCTGAGTCAGAAGCGGGGTCAAATGGCGGTGTCCCGTTGTCTTTCGGAGCTGCCAATGATACAGTTAGCTCCGCGTGTTTAAGTGAGAAAATAAAATTTATTTGAATTATTAAATTATATAAACTTTGAAAATTCGTAACTTGGTGTAGAAAAATCATAAAAATAAAAGAAAAAAACCATCTTGCTTAGTGAATAGAGGAGAACAATGAGGAATTAGTTTGATGTTTATTTAATGTATATTTTATTTTTATTTAATTAAATACTATTCTGAGTATTTTGACTCTTCTTTTGCATAGATACTTCACCATGGCTTAATCTTTGGGGGTCTTATTCCCTCTGTCACGGGGGATCTTCCCTAATTTTTCCTAGGTCAGGGGAGATCTCTTGAAGAGATCCTTATTTTTCAAGTTGTATGTGTCTGTTTTGGTATAAAAATTACAATAATCAAAATATTTATTAGATAATCTAAAATAAATTTTGGTAGGTGACCGGGATGTTTACAGACTTTGTACTGCAAGAATTTATGAACTCGAATTTATATATGTTTATAATGATTTTGTAAAGTCCAAGCAATCAACGCAAGTATACGTATCGTATCAAGTAATACAAAGCTCTAATGGAGTCTGGGTTATCAATCCCACAGGGAAGTTACGAAGTAAAAGAAAGTGTTCAAAATAGATAATGTAGCACTAAAATCCCATACTCAAATTACACTTAAAGTTTAATACTTACTTCTACTACCACTATGTAGAAAACAGTAACAATTAATCAAACTACAATTACTTCTAATAACTTTTAAAATAGATTTAACTAACAGATACACACTAAGCGATATATTTGAAAGGTTTTTGATATATGATCAAAATATCTTTTCTCTTGCAAGGAGAATATGATGTGTGGATGATATGGAACATATATCTATGTTATTGTGCCAAATAGGAGCCTAAATGTTTCTTTACCCTTAAAAGAGTACCCCCTCTTCCAAGCATAAAAAGAACATTGACATATCCTAAGTTTAGTCACTAAATCTTAGGCTAGGCTGAGAGGATACCGGCTCTCACTACAGAGCTCCCACTCACCCTTCACCTGAAGGCTAACTTTCGAGTTTAGTTACTAATCTTAAGACCAATTTGGGGATCTCAGCCTGTCACGCTAAAACCACCAAATTGAAGTAAATGAAAAACACATTTCCCTATTTATTTGCACTCAATTCCCATAAACTACACAATTCATCCATGAAAATTGAATGGATTCTTCATTATTGTTGTAGGACACTAAATCCTTTCAGAATTAATGTTCAACAACATATGGCCAGATCGAAAAGTAAATTAAGTTTGAAATGAAAAACCATCACAATTTCTTCAATACATTAAAAGCACTTCAAATCCACATCAATCCATCATCACATCTCTATGCAAGAAGAAAGACAAGAGAGACTACTCAGAATTCATGAAGAAGATACAATAAAACATGGATTTTATATATAAAAGAAAAGTCATACAAAAAAAAAAATACAACTTATCTCTTTCTTTTCCCCAATGCAATTCCCTTGAAGTTCTTTTGTATCCTTTTCTCTTTTCTTTACAACACTTAATTCCCTCTTTAGAATGGAAAGGAAGAAATAATCTCTCACTTTACTCCTTCTCCTTCACTCCTTAGAGAATAATTCCTCTCAAATTTTCACTTCTACAAACTCTTTTCCTAAGCCCTAACACTTAACACACACCAAGACCACTCAAAAACACTTCAAACCCTCCAAGACCACTCCATTTTCGTCCAAAAACAGCTACTTATAAGTTAGAAACGAAATCCTAAGAGTTTCTATAGGCATACCTTCAAAAAGTCGCCAAAACTCCTCAAATTTGAATTCCACCGACATTGGGCACCGGCGGCACTCTATCGTCCCAATAATTGTTGAAGTCTCTGGAAAATGGCACCGACGGCACCAGAACCTGTTTTCCTCCTTTTTGCTCCTTTTGCTCCTTTTTGCTCCGAATTCGTTCCTTTTCACTTCTTTTCGCTCCAATCACCTAAAATCATCATACCTGCAACAAATCATGTAAAATACATTTCTTTCAAGTGCAATATCACCAAAAATGGGTAAAATTATATAGCAAAAGTAGTATATATTTTTGGTACATGAAAATCCCTCAAACTTTAACTATTACTTGTCCTCAAGTAATCCTTTTACTACATAAAATATAACTCTAGGAAATGTACTTTTCACCTGTAAGATACTAAAATTTTTCATTCAAAAGAATATATTGGTTAAATCTTAAGAAAGAAATTTAGTAACTCAGGTCAATACTACAGGTGTAAGAATATTCAACAATCAAGTCTAAGAGTTCTAGCCTTCTATTTATTTCAAAATAAACCATAATTTGTTACATTAAGAGTGCCTTGAAAGATTATGTGAAAAAGGAGTTCATGCAAACTTTATCAGAATGTAGGCCAATACTTTAAATATAAATTCAAAAATGAAATCAAGTTCTCCTTTTAGAGTGATTCAAGTGAAGCCAATTTTTTATTATGCATCACCTCAAGCTTCTCCTCATAAACATTTTTCTTTTCTTTTTCTTTTTTCTCATTTTCTTTTCGGGGATGTTTTTCAATCCATCTTTTCTTTTATTTTTCTCACTGTTGACATCATTTTTATGATAAGTCAACCCTTGAACCAAAAAGTTAACTTTGGTCAAAATGGTCAATTCTGACCCAATGACCAACCTTACTGACCCAACAGGTCAACCCTTCACCAAAAAAGTTAACTTTGGTCAAAATGATCAATTCTGACTCAATGACCAACCCTACTGACCCAACAGGTCAACCCTTTGACCCAAAAAGTCAACTTTGGTCAAAATGGTCAATCCTGACCCAATGACCAACCCTACTGACACAATAGGTCAACCCTTGACCTAAAAAGTCAACTTTAGTCAAAATGATCAATCTTGACCCAATGACCAACCCTACTGACCAACAGGTCAACCCTTGACCCAAAAAGTCAACTTTGGTTAAAATGGTCAATTCTGTCCCAATGACCAACCCTACTGACCCAACAGGTCAATCCTTTGACCCTAAAAGTAAACTTAGGTTAAAATGGTCAATCCTGACCTAATGACCAACCCTACTGACCCAACAAGTCAACCCATGACTTAAAAAAGTCAACTTTTATCAAAATGGTCAATCCTGACCCAATGACCAGCTCTATTGACCCAATAGAGATCCATGAACCTAAAAATTTAACTTTGGTCAAACTTGTTAATTTTTGACCAAATGACCAATTATTGTCCCAATAACCTGTTTAAGAACCCAAGATGACATAATTAATTTCAAAATTATTTTAATTAATTAAACTGACTAATAATTTAATTTTCAATATTTTAATTAATGACATAATTAATTAAAATGAAAATTAAATTAAAAATCATAAAATGACAAAGTGCACCAAAATGAAATAAAAATGACAAAATTAATCAAATAATTAATTTCAAAATTATTTTGATTAATTAAATGACTAATGATTTAATTTTTAAAATTTTAATTAATGACATAATTAATTAAAATTCATAAAAATGATAAAATGCACAAATTAATTAAAAATAATGGAATTAATCAAACAATTAATTCCAAAATTATTTTGATTAATTAATGGACCACTATTTTAATTTCCATTTTTTAATTAATGACATAATTAATTAAAATGAAATCTAAATTAAAAAGACATGAAATGAGACAAAATCTAATTTTAAATAAAAATGACATAAAAATTAATCAAATAATTGAATTGGAATTATTTCCAATTAATAATTGATTAATAAAATAATTTCCAATATTTTAATTAATGACATAATTAATTAAAATGGATATTAAATTAAGAAAGGAGTATTAAATGGAATTTTAACCCATAACACTATGGTTTTCCAAAAATTCCAAAACTCCTTTATGACATCACACATGACCTCATATGGGTTAGACACAACCCATATAACCCATTAAAAATGAAATAACCCATGGATAACCCATCATGTATCATAGTTAACCATGGTTAAAAATTCATCATAAAGAGAAATGAGGTGTCATCCTCTCCTAAACTCAAACCATGAATCACTCTTTTGCATGAGATGAAGTGGCTTGTCATTTTAAGCATGTCATGAACAAGCCAATAAGGATGGAACACCCTTTAACTTCACTCTTATACCATGGTTAAATCACATTATGCTTCATCATGACAAAAATTATAAAAATAGAAAATGAAAGAATTACATTGTATCCTCTCATCAAAACTTAATTGACATGGAAGATGGATGATAGCCTACTCTTATTGACTCACCATGCACCTCTCTCTCATCCAGTGGAGGGAAGACATAAATTTGAGTTATCCATTTATCATAGTTAAATTAAATCATGAAAGAAGATGAGTAAGAGGCTAATGTGGCATTCTCTTCTCAAAGCCATTAAATGAGCTGATGAACTTATGTGAGGGAGGTTGATTTAGACCATAAGAGCATATTCTATCCACCTCTTGAATGAACAAATGAGGGGAAGCCAAAGCATGAACTCATGTTAAACCATGAGTAAACTTCACATGGATTACTCTTGGGAAAATCAATTCCCTTATCCACAGCCCACAATTCTATCCCTAAGTCATCATGGTGAAGATAACAACCTCCCCAGATGAACCCAAGCAAATTTGAGCTCACCCATAGCCTCCCATGGCTATAAATAATTCCTACCCAAAACTATGTAGAGGAGAGAAAAAAAATGCATAGAAACCTATAGGCTGCCCAAATCCCTTAGCTCCTAACACAAAAAGTCTTGCTAAGGACCTCCGCAACTTATTCCAACCAAGATCAAGCGATAGGATCAATTCAATCAAGTCAATTTGGCCAAAACTCAAGTTCAGCCCAAACCTAGCCACTTTGCCAAAATTGCTCACCAAGGTTAGCTACAAATCCAAATTGAAGTGAGAAAGATTTTCATTGGGAGTACTAGAGGCTGACCATCAAGTCTGATCAAGTTCAAGATTATTGTGGCCAAGGTATAGATTTATTTTGTCCAAAATAATTCATATAATCAAAAAATTATGGACTAAACTAGCCCAGAAAATTATCATCACCGTATAGATATAATCTATATGTCCAGATGATTCCATAGGTTCAAAAATCACTCAATTTCATTGAGAAATGAGTGAGATATTGACCCTAGAAGTTGGACGGTTCTTGAATTTCCTGAATTATCTGGATTAAATCTCAGCCGCCCGATCCCGTGTTTTGGAACAGGTGGCCCAGATCGAACGGCGCAGTGTTTGGTGTCCGGATCCGCGCAGCGGATCCTCCCGTGTATTCGACGCGTAAGAGGACACGTGGCACACCAGGGAATTTCTGGGTTAAGTTAATTCATTTTAACCTTAAAAACTTCAAAAAATCATAACTTTTTGCACTGACCTCCTAAAAATAAAATAAAAATACCTCTAGAAAGCTCTTAAAGAGAAGAAAATTATGAAATTAAAATCAGAATTTTATTCTCTTTATTTAATTTTTAAATAATTAAATACTCTGTGGAGAATTTTAATTATTAAAAATTATTTACAAATCAGAAAATTGTGAAAATTTTAGGGAAGAACCTTTAAGTCCTTAGACACATCTCCTGATTTTTCTATTGCTAGGATAGCTCTCTAGGGTATGATTTTCTAATTTCCATGATATTTTATAATTATTTCCAAAAATAATTATAAAATTTGAAAAATTGGACAATTAAAATTCAAAATGGTTAAGAATTTTAGGGTGACAGACAACAATTCTAAAACAATAATTCTCAAGCCATTAAATCAATTTAAAAAGGCATTTTAAAATAGGGTTAAGATTTTTTAATTATAAATTAATATTTCAAAACCTTTTCTTCTTTTTCTTAATCCATTTCATAATGGACTAAGGCCCCGTTTGGTTCCGAATTTTTGCTACGGCGCGGGCAGTGAAAGCTGCTTTGTCATTTTTTTTCCTTTGCTTTACGACTTCGCGGCACAGCTATCGCGAAGTTACTTCAAAGCCGACCGCGGGATAACCCTCGCGGCACGAACTTTCATCCCGTGATTTTTTACCCTTTAGCCCGTTCCTCCTCTCTGCTTCCGCTGTCTCTCTCACGACCCTATTCCGAACGATCTTCTGCTGGCTCTTTCAATGGGTCGCAGGTTATTTCAATTATTCACCACGGGTGAGAAGAAACAAGCACTGGCCATCGTCAGGTCACCATCTTCCTGTACCACTACTGTTCCACCAACAAGCCGAACAAGTACTCTACCTCTCTCTTTTCTCTCTCAGACATCTACAATCCAAAGCCAATCTGTGAAATTAGGGTAAGAATGGTGAACTATTATGCGATTGCCACTTCGGTGGCCATCATACTAGTAAGCTGGTTCTATACAGCGATAAAGCCATCGAAGCCCAGGATATGCAGATTGAAGGGAGGGCCGCCGGTAACGGCAACGAGGATTAGATTGAGGGATGGACGTTACCTGGCCTACAATGAGTGGGGAGTGCCCAAGAGCAAGGCCCTTTTCAAGATCATTTTCTGCCATGGCATCTCAGGCTGCAGTCTTGACGGGATCCAAGCCTCCCCTATAAGCATACTGATCCCAATTCCGACTATGTTTTGCATTGAGGGGTGTAGCTGTTGATTTATTTCTTTATCTTCCTCCATTGTTTCAATGACCTTTTGAAAATTTGGTGTTTGTCCTGTCTTCTAGCTTATGTGATGCGAAGAACGATTTTGATGCATTGTTCATCTGTTATGTTTGTCAATCTATAGATTGATGGTTTTTGCTTGAAGCAGTTTTTGCAGATCTTTTAGGGTTGTGGATCTGTACAACGATTTTGAATGTGGGCTTTAATAACGATTTTGTCGATCTGCACATTTGTAGATCTATACATTAGCGATAGCATTTAACTCGTTAGGCTTGCTTCACTGCAGGTTTGTCGATTCTCGGTTGGGGTCTAGCAGGCAAGTTGGGATATGTACATTAGTGATCCAAAAACTGAAAAATTATGCCTCATTAGGCTTTGCTTGTGGATCTGTACATTTCCTTCTCTTTAATTATTTATTCCGCATTTGTACATATATTATACATTTTAATATTACTACGCATTAATTTTTTTAACAGTTTTACCAAACAGGGGCAGCTTGGTCATTTCTCCTGAAACAGCTGCCCCACAGCTGTTCTCAGACAGCTGCAACCAAACAGACAACCAGCTTCCCCGCAGCAGCTTCCTGGGCAGCACAGCTGCAGCTGCAAAGCTGAGAAGCTGCAGCTGCGCCAAACAGACCCTAAGGCCCCGTTTGTTTCATCATTTTTGAGCCGCGGCGCGTTTAAGCGACGCGAATTTCATCGCACCCGGTCTTCCATCGATTCAACTTCGCGGCATGCGACCGCGAAGCTGCTTGAAAGAGGGCCACGTGATAAACCCCGCGGCCCCAAATTTTGGTCCGCGTTAACAAGAAATATTCCTGTGCTTACCCTCGCTCTTTTGCAAGCCCTCATCTTTCTCCTTCCCAGCCCTAGAACTTCTTGCGAGTTACTGCGGCTCTTCTTCCTCGACTGTGAGAAACTATCAAATCCAGGTAAGTGCTACCTTCGATCGAACCCCTTCTCTTCCGTGCCCCCTGCTCCTCTCCTTCTTCCTTCCATCTCTTATCTGTCGATATTTCTTCGATCTGTCGTTGGTAGCATGGGTTGACGGAGAAAATGCTAAATTTTTTGAATGAAATAAGTTAATGGCTTTGATTATGGGTTGACGGTTGCTTGGTAGTTGTTGGCTTTGATTTCTCTTCTTGAAATAGCGATATCACCAAGTTTAGATGGGAACCTGTGTTTGGAAATGAGGGACTTCTCAATTGTAAGCGGGCTTTGCTTGCTGAGAGGTGAATATTTGAAGGGGAAACTCATAAGTTTAATTTGTGTGTGTGAGATTAAAGATTTGAGTGTTCTGTATGTAGAAAATTGAAGTTCATCTGCTAGATATGTATACTCATAAGCTTTGTTTGGTATGTGTGTAAATGCCATACATAGCCCTTATGGTATGTGTGTAAATGCCATGAATAACACTTAATACTTATGCATTTGCATATATCCAATATATGCATACCATACAATCTTTGTGTACTTATACATCGAACACACAAAGTTGAAAAGCTGCACTTATGATAATTGGTTTTAGAAACACACATATGAAACTCTGCATTCGGTTAGCAATGTTAATATTTTTGTTAGAATGAATTAGAACGAATATTCATCACATTATGCTTTGCCTGAGTTTATGGATGATTTGCTCGGTTTGCCTATTCTTGGCTCAGTATTCCTCGATGAATGCTTGGCTCTCTTTTTTTATTATTTATTCAAGACTCTGGATGGCTTACTTCACTTCTTGTGCAGTAGGATTTCTTGAATTCATACATGTCATCTTACTTAATAAAATGCATGCTTCACCTTGTTAAAAAGCTAAAAGGGTAGCACCCTGGTCTTGTCATGAAATGATTAATGTTGTTTTGAGCTTTATAAATTTACTGTTTTGGGATTTGAAACACATGTTATTCTGAGTGCTTCTAATGTTGCTTTTGGACTGCATGCATCACAGTTGTGGGGATGTTTTAAGTGCATCCTTTGGGCTTGAATATTATGTTATTTTAAAAATTTTTTAAGACAATTTTGGGCTGAATTCAGTTATTATTTTGGAGAAGTGTAAATGCATCTTTGCTGAATTCAGTAATTGTTTTGAATGCTTAAATGCTGAATTCAAGAATTTTAAAGATATCTTGGGGCTTAAATGCTTAAATGCTTTGCTGAATTCTTAAATGCTTGAATGTTTTAAATGCTGAATTCAACAATTTTACGAGACGTCCTTTGAGCTTAAATTCTTGTTGTTTCAAACAATATATTAAAGATATCTTGGGGCTGGAAAGTTATTATGTTGGAAAAGTTTTTAAATGCACTTTCTGAGTTATACACCTGTTGTTTTGAAAGTATTTTCATTGCATTTTTTTGGGTTGATTACTTGATTTCTTGGAAGAGTTCAAATGTTTTTTTAGCTAATTAAGGGTCTATTTTTGTTCTCTTGAAAAAAATCAGAAACTTTCTATATTTCAAAGTGGTCAAAATCTGAAGTTTTCTTTCATACTTTAATGTTGGGAAATCTGAAGCTTTTGTGCTTTGAGGTGGTCAAAAATTGAAAATTTTTGTGGATCATTTGTGAAAAAAGAAACCTGAAGCTTTAACAATTTCACTTACGACAAATTTGAAGTTTTGAATGCTTCAATTACGGGGGGCCTGAGTGTTTTGTAAGCATACAAACCTCTAGAAATGATTGGGATTGAAAGTGTTTCAAATGTTTCATGTGTTCAATAGCCTCATATTGGCAAGGTTTAGAGTATTGGAAAGAATAATCTTGAGTTTATGAATGGTCTGCTCGGTTTGAAAGGCTCGGTTTTGCTTCTTATGGTCTTAATTATTATCACAGGACAATGTGGGATATGTCAAATTGCATGTAGAATTGTTTAGTATGTTTTTTAAAAGGATTATGTGTTTAGTGTGTAATTGTGGCTATTTTCCAGTAAATATACAGTTGCAGATTTGCAGTGCAGTTCTAGGTGTTGTTGCGGCTGGAAGAGGAATTAATGGAAATTCTTGCTGTTTTTGAGTTATTATGGGTGGATTGAGCAGTGTGTGTTTTTTTCTGTTAAAACGAGGTTGGGTTGTTTAGAATCCATTTGTCAAAGTTACGTAGATGTTCAAAAGTTTCATAAATGAAGATCTAATACTCCTTTCCTGTGGACGTAGGTCAATCTGACCGAACCACGTAAATTGATGTGTTCCACTGTCTTTATAGCATATTTACTTTATTATTTCGCAATTTAAATCATATTACAAATTATTCCTTCATGCTGGTAGTTCAATTATGCATCTGTTAGTTGAATTATTTTAGTTATTGCCGTGTGTCTCGATGATGCAGAACCTCTACATGTTTCACAATTAGTTGTTTTGATCAGTGTATCATTTTGCACATGAATGAAACTGTGCTTACCTGTACTATTTAGTTAATTGCAAATTATATCTCTCCATGCTAGTATAAGTAAATAAATCGCTAATATTTCTCATATTCATAGTATTTTTTTCACTGTACTGTTACTAGCACGTGCTTGAGAGGACTCAATGTACATCTGCAGGACTTTATGACTTTTTGGGATATGCAATCGTTATCTTCATGTTTTTTGTTTCAAATCTTGTGCAATTAGATGATTTAAAACTAAAAATTTTAATACTTTTAAAATACAAGATATATAAAAATTTGTACATAATATATAGATATGAAATATTCAATTAATAGCTTTAAATATATCAAGCTTTAAACATACATTTTTATGCAATCATTAATAGCTTTAAATATATTAGTAGCTTTAAATATATGATTTCAATTATGAAAAAATTTTACATACATGCTGCACAATCTCTATGTTTTTATGTATCTATCACTCAAATTTTAATAATTTTATTAATACTGTTTTACTTATGCATAAAAATGTATTTTTAATTTTTAAAAAGTTATTGATAATGGAATTTTTTATGTGATAAGTAAGATTTGAGTGTTAAAAATATAAAAAATGTAAATTTTGGCGTTAAACTTTTATAAATAAAATTTATATTTATTAGTTTTAATATTTAAAACATAAAATTTAGGTTTAAAGCTGCAGCCGAAGCAAACAGACCCTAAGTCAATGATGAGTCTAAATCCAAATGAAGTTAAATCAAATATTAATTAGGTTTAAAGACAACTTAAGCCTAATTAAACTCATTAAACCTTAATCACATTAGTTTTAATAAAATTAAACATTAATTAGGTTTAAAGATAAGTTCAACCTAATTAAATTCATTAAACCTTAATCACATTAGGTTTAATACAAAAATCAAACATTAATAGGTTTAAAGACAACTTAAGCCAAATTAACTCGTTAAACCTTAATCACATTAAGTTTAATAAAATTAAACATTAATTAGGTTTAAAGATAACTTAAACCTAATTAAATTCATTAAACCTTAATCACATTAGGTTTAATACAAAAATCAAACATTAATTAGGTTTAAAGACAACTTAAGCCTAATTAAACTCATTAATCCTTAATCACTTTAGGTTTAATAAAATTAAACATTAATTAGGTTTAAAGATAACTTAAACCTTTATCACATTAGGTTTAATACAAAAATCAAACATTAATTAAGTTTAAAGACAAGTTAAACTTAATTAACTCATTAAACCTTAATCACATTAGGTTTAATACAAAAATCAAACATTAATAAAGTTTAAAGATAAGTTAAACTTAATTAACTCATTAAACCTTAATCACATTAGGTTTAATAAAATTAAACATTAATTAGGTTTAAAGACAACCTAAGCCTAATTAAACTCATTTTACCTTAATCACATTATGTTTAATAAAATTAAACTTTAATTAGGTTTAAAGATAACTTAAACCTAATTAAATTCATTAAACCTTAATCACATTAGGTTTAATACAAAAATTAAACATTAATTAAGTTTAAAGACAAGTTAAACTTAATTAACTCATTAAACCTTAATCACATTAAGTTTAACTAAATAAACCATAAATAAGTCTAAAATGACGATTTAGACTTAATAAAACCCTAATTAGGTCTAACCCATTAGGCCTAATTAAACCATTAAGTCTTAACTAAATTAGACTTAATCAAACCTAAAACCAAATTAGTTCTAACCCATTAGACCTAATTAAACCATTAAGACTTAACTAAATTAGACTTAATCAAACCTAAAACCTAATTAGGTCTAACCCATTAGACCTAATTAAACCATTAAGTTTTAACTAAATTAGACTTAATCAAACATAAAACCTAACTAAGTCTACCACATTAGACTTAATTAAACAATTAAACCTTACCCAAATTAGGCTTAGTTAACCTTAAACAATTAGACTTAACCCATATTAAGTCTAATTAAATAATTAAACCTTACCCAAATTAGGTTTAATTAAACTTAAACAATTAGACTTAACCTATATTAAGTCTAATTAATCAATTAAACCTTATCCAAATTAGGTTTAATTAACCTTAAATAATTAGACTTAACCCATATTAATTCTAATTAACCAATTAAACATTATCTAAATTAGGTTTAATTAATCTTAAACAATTAGAATTAACCCATATTAGGTCTAATTAATCAATTAAACCTCACCCAAATTAGGTTTAATTAACCTTAAACAATTAGACTTAACCTATATTAAGTCTAATTAATCAATTAAACCTTATCCAAATTAGGTTTAATTAACCTTAAACAATTAGACTTAACCCATATTAAGTCTAATTAACCAATTAAACCTTATCTAAATTAGGTTTAATTAACCTTAAACAATTAGACTTAACCCATATTAAGTCTAATTAATCAATTAAACCTTACCAAAATTAGGTTTAATTAACCTTAAACAATTAGACTTAATCCATATTAAGTTTAATCAATTAAACATTAACCAAATTAGGTTTAATTAATCCTAAACCAACACTAATTAAGTCTACCACATTAGACTTAAATTAAACTATTAAACCTTATCCAAATTAGGTTTAATTAACCTTAAACAATTAGACTTAACCCTTATTAAGTTTAATTAATCAATTAAACCTTATCCAAATTAGGTTTAATTAACCTTAAAAAAGACTTAACCCATATTAAGTCTAATTAAACAATTAAACCTTTTCTAAATTAGGTTCAATTAATCTTAAACAATTAGACTTAACCCATATTAAGTCTAATTAATCAATTAAACCTTACCCAAATTAGGTTTAATTAACCTTAAACAATTAGACTTAATCTATATTAAGTCTAATTAATCAATTAAACCTTATCCAAATTAGGTTTAATTAACCTTAAAAATTAGAATTAACCCATATTAAGTCTAATTAACCAATTAAACCTTATCTAAATTAGGTTTAATTAACCTTAAACAATTAGACTTAACCCATATTAAGTCTAATTAATCAATTAAACCTTACTCAAATTAGGATTAATTAACCTTAATCAATTAGACTTAAACCATATTAAGTGTAATTAATCAATTAAACCATAGCCAAATTAGGTTTAATTAATCCTAAACCAACCCTAATTAAGTCTACCACATTAGACTTAATTAAACTATTAAACCTTATCAAAATTAGGTTTAATTATACTTAAACAATTAGACTTAACCCTTATTAAGACTAATTAATCAATTAAAACTTACTCAAATTAGGTTTAATTAACCTTAAACAATTATACTTAACCTTTATTAAGTCTAATCAATCAATTAAACCTTATTCAAATTAAGTTTAATTAACCTTAAACAATTAGACTTGACCCATATTAAGTCTAATTAATTAATTAAACCTTACCCAAATTAGTTTTTAAACAATTAGACTTAATCCATATTAAGTTTAATTAATTAATTAAACCTTAACCAAATTATATTTAATTAATCCTAAACTAACCCTAATTAAGAACAATCACTCTTAAAATAACTCAAAGTTAACTCAAACCTAAATTAAACTTGAGTTCAACCCACATTGAATTTAAGTCAACCTTAAGTCTAGGTTCAACCTAACTTGAATCTAATTTAACTCAAACTTAAATCAAACTTGAGCTCAACCCATATTAAACTTAAGTTAACCTTAAGTCTAGGTTCAACATGACATAAACCAATTGAACCTAAGTCTAACCCATCTTAGACTTAAGTCAAACCACACTTAGGTTCAATCCGACATGAACCTAAGTTTAATATAAACCTAACTTAAGTCTAACCCATATTAAACTTAAGTCAAACCATACTTAGGTTCAATTCGATATGAACCTAAGTCTAAACTAAACCTAACTTAAGTCTAACCTATATTAGACTTAAGTCAAACCATACCCATGTTCAACCTAACATGAACCTATGTCTAACCTAAACCTAACTTAAGTATAATCCATATTAGACTTAAGTCAAAACGTACTTAGGTTCAACCCGACATGAACCTAAGGCTAACCCAAACCTAACTTAAGTCTAACCCACATTAGACTTAAGTCAAATCATACTTAGGTTCAACCTGACATGAACCTATGTCTAACCTAAACCAAGACATAAACCTTAGGTTCAACCCAAACTGAACCTAAATCAACATAAATCTTAGGTTCAACCCAAATTGAACCTAAATTGAACTCAAATCGACATAAGCAACATAAATTTGACATTTCAAATAAAAATCGACATAAATTTGACATTGCAAACATAAATCGACATAAATTTGACATTTCAAACATAAATCGACATAACCAGCATAAATCTGACATTTCAAACAAAAATTGACATAACCGACATAAATCTGACATTCCAAGCGAAACTCAACAAATTCGACATTTCAAACGAAACTCAATAAAATTCGACTTTAATTCGACATTAATCAACATTTCAAACATAATTTGACATTAGTCGACATTTCAAACCAAATTCAACAAACACCGATATTAAATAACATTAATCGACATTTTATACCAAACTCAACATAAATCAATATGATTTGACATAAACCGACCCTTTTTGACATAATGTGACATAAATCGACACTTTTGACATAAGTCAACATTAACTAACATTTTCGACCTAATTAGACATTTTCAAATCGACATAAAACCTAAAATCAAATATAAATCGACATAAAATCCAAAATCTAACTTAAATCGACATAAATCTAAATCGACATCTCAACCACATTTGGGCATCCGACAACTCTAGATCAACAGACACTTTGACCAGATAATCTAAATATCTTAATATGATATTGTTTCTAACTTTATTTTCCTTGCAGGATGAAGACATGAAGTTTTGTTTAGATTTTCTTTGCATGTTATAGGGTGTGCTAACTCTGTTTTGCAGGACGTCGACGAAGGAACATTGATGACAAAATCAAAACTTTTAGGATAGCCACAAAACCTAAACTTTCTACAAACAACAAAACAATGACATGACAACAAAGACAACTAGACTTTAGGTTAGCCACAAAATCTGAAATAAAATGACAAAATCATTAACATTGACCTCGATATAACATTAACATTAACAAAAACATACAACGACATTTCTATACCACAATAAAATGATGACATGACACTAAACCAAAACAAATACATGACAAAATGACATGACAAAATAAAATTGAGAAGACCACAAAACCAAAACTTAAAACAAAAGCAAATCATGAACAAAATAACAAAAATAAATAAATAATGATATCTTCTTGACATCATAGAAGGTATCTCATGACATAATAACGACATTTTCTTATAGAAGATAAGATATCTCATGACAAATCGAGATATTAATCACGACATCTTATGACATTACGATATCACATTATGACATGACACAACATACAAATTATGACATCCTGACATAACACATGACATGATATGATATTAAACCAAAATAAATAAAAACTGACACTTGACATGACACGATAAAATCATTGACATTCATATCGACATGATATCTAACATAAAACCGACACTTCCAAAACAAATGAAAAATCAAAATAATAACAACATGAAAAAATAATGATAAATCAAACGGAATGACAATAAAATATAATGACAACAAAATGACCTTAAAAAACACAAAACAATGATGAAATTAAAATAAAGAAAACAAACATAAAAGCAAGACAATATCATCATGACAATATAACAGCTTGACAAAATGACACAACAACATCATGACATAACAAAACACAATATGAAAAAACAACATCACAAAATGACAAAATGACAAACATCCAACATAAACAAAACTTTCTAGTAGCGTCAATTCTTCAGAAACGCACTGCCACCACAACACTTACACTTTTTCGAGGATAAATGTTAACCTTAATCGAGAGTTTTCCTAGGCAGTATTAATTGCTCATGATGTAATTAACTATAGGAGCTTGCTCCTATAGGAGATTAAAGAACTCAGGATAGGTATTTTACCTATAAAACCTCTCTGGTTACCTAAAATCTTCATATGATTTTCTCATATGAAAAACTTTAGTAATTACACAATCTGAAGACTTTTTCTATGAGATTATCATTTGATCTTATTTTCTCTAAATCTCTATCATGATTAATCCTTCTCAAAATTCTCCAAAGACTTATAAAAATAAGTCTAGGTAGGATAAGAATTAGGGTGACAAATAGAGAAAGAGAGTGGCGACTCCTTGACATTAACATGATACGAGAATTGATAGCGATGCAAGTCGACAAAACGATTTTCACCGCTATCACTCACTTTTTTTTAATGAGGATTACTATATCTGGATAGCTTTTAATGATTTTGAACTTCACTCTCCTCTTTCTAAAGTTCAAACTTGAGACACCTCATTTCTTTATAATTAGGTACAAGCTTTTTTATTCATCATAAAGTCACAATCTTTTCTTAACAGACAATACTTCAAGTCCCTTAATATTTCAAAAATACAGTTTTCTTTACTTTAAATAGTTAACTATAATCAAATCCTTTCATACCAAATATCTTACTTCTATAAAATTAACCTTTATTAATAAAAACTTTTAATCAATCCTTCCATAATATTCAACTGAAATAAAAAGTTTTAGTTACCTACAATAAGGTTCAACTGCCAGATGTTATGCTAATAATTTTTGAAAATAGAATAATTGAGAACAAATAAGAGTTAATATTTCTTTACCCTCTCACAAACTTAAATTTTTCAATAAATTTAAAACAGTAGAGAGTAAAAGAAAACTAACTTTTCTTTGTTGGGATCTTGAAATCTTCATCAGCTATCTGGTATTAGTCAAAATTCACAACTAGCAAGCATAAAACATTTTGCATGGGTAAAGAGAAATTGATTTTAAACATCTAAACATCCAAAAAAACACTACAATACTAAAAAAACTATCACAGTACTACACAGTCCATTTAACAATTTCAACGTTTCAATACAACATAACAGTACACCAACAGGGTTACACATCACATGAAAAGCAAATAACTACTACATCACAACAGTACAACACAACACAATAAAAACAACAGAAATAAAAACAAACAATCTACCAATCTCCATCACCGGGATGATCAGCAGGGTCATCAGCAGGGTCAGGTCTATATGGGGCAAGTAGGAAATATCACATCAGACTCCCCCCTCATAAATTTGACCTGAGCATCATAGTAGGCAATATTGAACTCAACTCTTCTCTCCAGATAATCTTCATTCACATCACTCCTGGCCTCATACACATCCATCCTACCATGAAGTCTATCCACACTAGCACTCTGTAATCTTAGTTGCTCCATAATATCAAATAAGGTAGGCGGCTCAGATGTAGATGGAACATCATAACTTGTAGTAGAAATATCAGTACTCTTATTCTCAACTCCGACTCCCACATGAGACTCATAAGTACTGATAATAGTCTTTGTAATTGGTCTCAGCGGTATAGCCACCTCTTCAGAACTATTGAACTCCACTCCAGATTGAACACATAGGGCATGAACTACGACAGGATGTCCTAATCCACCAGTGGTTTCGCCTCTAGCAATAGTCTAAATGTTCTTGTAGAAAATAGCTCCAATATCAATCTTTTTCATCTTCTGAATACAATAGTTCAGAAATGCTCTATCCCTTGTAACTTCGCTGTGGTGATAAGAAGGTAATAGACTTGCAGAGATGAAATAATGCCAAAGTTTTGATGCAACATTCAATGAGGAAGAGAGGAAGTTAATCATCTGCTTTTAACTTATCTTTCATTCCCCTCTTCCATCCGTCAGAAAAGCAATCACTTCTCTCACATTTTCCCCTCGAGTATCAAAGTTTTCATATTCACAAACAAATGGTTCTCGAGTCTGATAGAAAGCATTGATACGCTGAGGAGTAAACTCAACCATTTTTCCTCTAACTAACACATACTTAGTCTCAGTCCAGGGTACATTTGAATAGAACTCTCTAGCAACTCCCCTAACCGCATTCGCAGTAAAATAAAAAAATCATTCCCAGTTCGGCTCTGCAATTAACTGTTCTACAAATCCACCAAGACTATCAAAAGCTCGATCCTGGATACACTTCTTATTGTAAAGGTAAGAGTTAAAGAGAAATTACGCTTTAATATTAATGAATTTTTCTTCATCAAAATCCAATTTCCTCTTTCCTTTACTCATCTTTGGAGCCATGTGAATTTATAAAAATTTTCAAGAAAATTCTAATAAATCCCAAATTCACAATGTGACAAACTCCAAATACTATACTAAACAAGTAAGAGCAAATTTCATCATGGAAATCTCAAAATCTCTTTAAAAATCCAAAGATTCCAACCTAAGCAATGTGAAAGATATCCATGGCGAAATAAAAAATTTTTAACTTAAAGTGAAGCTCTTACCAAGAGAAGTGTAGATCCAGTCTTGAAAAGCTTTGAAATCACCCTAATATGAGATCAAGCAAACCCTAGGTCTTCAAATTCGTGAAAATGGAGGAGGAAGACGAAAGCAATGGAAAAATTTGTGAGTCCTAGGGTAAAAATCGCGAAATCAAGGGTTTTGGCCTTTTACTGTGTTCAGGCGCCGGCTGCGCTCTATTTTAAAAAATTGCCAAACTCTCTATATTTGGGCGCCGGTGGAGCTAGTCCAAAATTTTTTCTAGGTCTGAAAATGTTTTTGTAATTTCGATCGTTTCGACTGCCACAACCATGTTTAACACTTCAATAAGCATTTACTTCATCTCATAAGCAATAATTAACACAATTATTTACAAAAATAATACACAAAAAATATATATATATATATATATATATATATATATATATATATATATATATATATATATATATAAAATCCAAGTTAAAATATAAACATTAAATATGATCATTCAAACCAAACCAACAACTCTTAGATGTTTAATGTTGCAAGTATGATACGATAAGAAAACACTAAAATCTAAGCACACAATGAAAGTAAGATTATCCAAATCCAAATTCAAATTACAAAGCAAAGCAAAGTAAATACTACACATACCAAACAAAATTAAGCAAAGCAAACTAAACACACAATAAACATAAGTAGAATCCAATAATTACTCCACATCGGTTTCAGAACTATCCTCTCCTCTAATGTCTCCAATTGATTGCTGATGCACGAAAAAATTGTAAAATGGATGAAATGGAAATTCGTCAGATGATTCCTCAGTAATCACCGCGTTCGTCTTCATCAGATTAATCAAGCCCATCTCAATTCGACTAGTGTGATCGAATTGTTCCTTAATTCTCCAATCTATATGATCGAATAAATCAGAAACGTTATTGCTTGCATTCATATCGTTTTGTACATCTTTCTCCAACTGTTTGATCCTCTTTAATATCATTCTGGAACCTTCAGGAAAATAGGGTTGAATCGGTTGTAAAATCTGTGTTGGTTGATCAGCAAGCAAATTCATATCATCTTCATCTCCCACTGCTTGGTAGTCATAAGGATTAGTTGGACCAATAGGCCTCCATGGAAGAATAACCTTTTCCCAACTCTCATATGGAACTTGTGATTGACTACATAACAGAAATATGGTGGACGGGTGTCCAATCCTATATTTAGATCCATGAACAATTAATCCCAAAACTGATTTCACAATTATATTACTAATGCCAATCGGCGTCTCAGTTTGAATACAGAAATTCAAAATGTCACTTTCCTTGGTTACCTTGCTAATCTTCAATGTTGAAATAACTTTGTCGAAATAAAGTAGTGCCACTGCTTTGACACTGGATTTAAAGATGCAGAAGGGAAACTAACATATCCATTTTCTCTAATTTCCCAATCCTCATTCTCATCTGTCAAATAACGATACAAATCATTCATATTATCACTCGTGGCATTGAAATTAGAATAATGGCAAATAGGTACATTCTCAATCATGAAAATATTGTTAATTCTTGTAGGAGCGAATTGCACAAACCTACCTCACAAAAATACGAACCCTTGGTTGATCCCGTGAAGATTTGCATAGAATTCTTTCACGATAGGAATGACTACGGCAGCGGTAGTGTAGCAAATCACTTCCCAACGCCTCTCCTTAATTATCTCTTCAATTCTAGTAGTAGGATTATCCATACCTTGATTTATGAAGCCTCTTTCCTTGATAATCCTCCTCTTCATCATCACTTTGTTGAACAATCACTGCGCCTCAAAACTTACAAACTTCCTTCGGTTAAAAATTTGAGATCAAGGGGTTTCTATAGAGTAGGAATCCATTGGATGTGAATTGGGAATGATAGTTTTCATTTTTCTGGAGTTATGAAGTTTAAAATGGAGTTTAGGGAGTTATAAGGATGAAGATCCCGCTCAAAACTGCCAAAACATGGATTTTGAAACTTCAAAAACTGTCAACAGGTTTTGGGTACCAGTGGCACTCGATAGGGTGCAGGAGCTCAAACCTGTAAGTTCAGCAGTTCTCTGGGATAGGGCACCGACGGCGCCCATTCTGGCGGTAGCGGCGCCAGTGGTAAAAAATTCTCACCGAACTTTGTTTGGCCCAAACTATTCCAATATCTCAATTTGATCCACCTTTTATCAATTTTAAAAGTATTTAGGAGTAATTAGGATTCAAAAATAACTATCTAAAAAGTACAACTACATCAAATAAGCAAACACACCACAAAGACACATATGGGTTGCCTCCCATAAAGCGCTTGGTTTAACGTTGTCAGCCCAACAAACCATTCAGTTAATCGAGATGACTCAACATTAAAACCTCTTTGAAGTCAGGTTGAAACCCGTTAAAGTAAAACTTTAATCGATGCCCATTAACCTTGAAAATCTTTCTAGTATCAGGATCTTTAATATCAACAGCTCCAAAAGAATGAACTTTTAAAACTGTAAAAGGTCCTAACCACTTGACTTGAGGTTTCCAGGAAATAACTTCAAACTTGTGTTATATAAGAAAACTTTTTGTCCAAATTCTAATTTCTTTTTCAATATCTTCCGATCATGCCATAATTTCAGTTTCTCTTTATAGATCTTATCATTGTGATAAGATGCATTTCTAATCTTTTCTAATTCATTCAATTGCTTAAATCTTTTTTCTCCAGCATTTTCAAATTAAAATTCAACTCTTTTATCGCCCAATATGCTTTATGCTCCAATTCAACCGGTAAATGGCAAGTCCTACCAAACACTAGACTATATGGAGACATTCCAATAGGGATTTTAAAAGCAGTCCTATAAGCTTATAGAGTAGTATCTAATAGAGCAGACCATTCTAATTTATGATTATCCACAATTTTCTCTAAAATTCTTTTAATTTCACGATTAAACACTTCTGCTAAACCACTAGTCTGGAGATGATAAGCAGTAGAGATTCTATGAATAATATTATATTTCTCAATCAATCTGTTAATTTGATTATTCCTAAAATGGGATCTACCATCAGTTATGATCACTCTCGGCATTCCATATATTGTAAATATATTTTTCTTTAAAAGTTTTGAAACACTCGGAGCATAACATCTAGGTAAAGTAATAGCTTCAATCCATTTCGATACATAATCAACGACAACCAATATATATATAAATTTCCAAATGAAGGAGTAAATGGTCCCATAAATTTTAATCCCCATACATAAAAAATGTCAACTTCCAAATTATAATTTAGAGGCATTTCATTTCTTCTAGAGATATTACCTACTCTTTGACATCGATCACATGATCTAATATATCTATAAACATCTCTAAAAATAGTAGGCCAATAAAATTCAGATTGTAAAATCTGAAAAGCAATTTTATCAGCATCAAAATGACCTCTAAATTCAGAATCGTGACATCATTGAATAATCAAATTCGTTTCCTAATAACCAGATCCTTACACTGTTTATATAGATAGGGCTCATCCCAAAAATAAAATCTTGCATCATATTTAAACTTATTTTGTTGTTGCCTTGTTAAATCAGGTGATACAATATCACTTACAATATAATTCACAATATCAGCATACCAAGGCAAATTGCTTCCCATAATAGTATAAAGTTGCTCATCAGGGAAAGTTTATGTAACTTCATTTTCAAATTCAGATAATTTATCATATTCTAATCTTGACAGATGATCATCGATTTGGTTATCAGCTCCCTTCCTATCAACTATCATAAAATCAAATTCTTGCAGAAGAAGTATCCGTCTAATTAGTCTAGGTTTCACATCCTTCTTTTGCATTAAATATTTGATAGCCGAATGGTCTACATGCACAATACTTTTAGCTCCAATTAAATAAGGTCTAAACTTTTCAAAAGCAAATACTATAGCTAATAACTCTCTTTCAGTAGTGATATAATTAATTTGAGCCTCATTAAGAGTTTTACTAGCATAGTAAATGACTTTGAAAACTTTATCATGCATTTTCCCCAATGCTACTTCGATCGCATAATCACTGGCATCACACATAAGTTCAAATGGTTTCTCCCAATCTGGTGAAAAAATTATAGGTGCGGTGATTAATTTCTCGTTCAATATTTCGAAAGCACTCAAGCATTCATCATTAAAATCAAATTTTTTATCATTTTCTAAAAATCAACACAAAGGTTTGGTAATTTTAGAAAAATCTTTAATATATCACCTGTAAAATCCAGCGTGTCCTAAGAAACTCCTCACCTCTCTCACAGTAGTGGTGGCGACAATCTCTCAATCACTCTAATTTAGCAGGATCAACCTACATACCATGTTCAGAAATTTTATGCCCAAACACAATTCCTCCTGCAATCATAAATTGACATTTCTCCCAATTCAGAACTAGATTTGTTTTCTCACAAAGTTCCAAAACTTTTGCCAAGTTTTCCAGTCAAATTTCAAATGAACTCCAGAATACAGAGAAATCAAACATAAAAAACTTCTATTCCATTATCTATCATACTACTGAAGATAGACATCATACATCTCTGAAATGTTGCAGGTGCATTACACAGTCCAAAAGGTATTCTTCGAAAAGCAAAAGTTCCATAAGGGCTAGTAAATGCTGTCTTTTCTTGATCCTCAGGAGCAATAGATATTTGATGGTAAGCAGTATATCCATCCAGAAATCAGTAGGTAAAGAGTCACAAATGTAAGTAATGGAACGATCAACCAACTAAAGAGTCAGAGATGTAGGAGAAATTTCTCCTATTCCCATCCTTTTGAAAGTTGATAAAGACATAAGATTAATACTAGCTCCCATATCACATACGGCTTTTCCAAAAAAATTTTCACCTATAGCACACAGAATAGTGAAACTACTAGGATCTTAAAGTTTTTCTGGAAGCTTCTTCTGAATAATTGGACTAGACTCTCCGCTAAATGCAACAATTTCATGATTTGTAAACTTTCTTTTTTTTCACAAGATATCCTTCATAAACTTAGCATAGTCAGGCATCTGTTCTAATGCTTCAACAAAAGGAATATTTATCGTTAATTTCTTAAGGATCTCCAAAAATTTTCCAAATATATTATCCATGTTTTGTTTCTTCAATCTTTGAGAAAATGGAGGTGGTGTTTTTCAAAAGTTATCTTCATTGGCTCAAGAGGATAATCCAAGTATGGATAAATCTTGTTTGAACCTTTTTCGATTTCCACCTTCTCCTTTTCTCTTTCAACTTCTTTTTGTACTGTTGTTTCCAATTCTTTTCCACTCTTAATCGAATAACCTTAAGATGTTCCTTGTTTTGATCTTCTGGATTGATCTCAACATTACTTGGAAGTGTTCCATAAGGTCTATAATTCCGTGCAGTGAAAATATGCTCCAATTATTTTTCAATATTTTCATAGCAACACCTTAAGCTTGTAATTGATTCCCATATTCAGAATTATTTCTTCAGTAGACAACTTCTTATCCTTAAATTACGGGTTACTATTGAATCCAGGCAGATAAGATGGTCTAAAATTGGTATTTCCTTGATTGTTCGAATTTCCAATTGGATTTATAGAACTGTTACCCCAATGTGGGTTAACATTGGCATTGCTATTATTTTAATTAAAATTTGGGTGATTCTTCCAACCAGGATTATAATAATTTGAATAAAGAATGTTAGGTCTATTAATAGCATTTAAAGTCTCATAAGGTGTTTGAGATTCTGTTATCTGTCCAAATGAATTTTCCTCCAACACTTGAGGTGGTTGAGAATAATTCATTCCATATTGATCTATTTTCTTAGAGAGGGCTACAATTTGAGAAACTACCATAGTCATCATATCTAAATCATGAACACTAGCTACTCTCTTAGGATTTACCCGTTCAGAGGGCCATTAAAAATTATTAGTAGTCCTTTCTTCAATTAATGTGTATGCTTCATCAAAAAAGTTTTGACATTAACGATCCACCCACAACAGCATCTATAATAGATCTTAATGATCCCACTAATCCATTATAAAATGTTTGAATTATTAACCAATCTGGAAAAGCATGATGTGGGCACTTCCTAAGAAGATCTTTAAATCTCTCCCAAGCTTCAAATATTGACTCTCCTTCAAACTGACAAAAAGATGAATTCTTAGTTTAACATTCTTTGATGGAGGGAAATATTTTGATAGAAACTTCTGAGATAATTCTCCCTAAGTTCTCATAGATCCAGGCGCTAACCAATTTAACCACGCCTTAGCTTTATCCCTTAATGAAAAGAGAAAAAGTCTAAGTCTGACAGCGTCACTAGACACTCCATCATATTTAAAAGTAGCACACAGTTCTAAAAATCTAGCGAGATGTAAATTTGGATCCTCATTAGGTGTTCATCTGAATTGATTATTTTGTACCATTTGGATAATAGCAGGTTTAAGTTCAAATGAATTGGCAGCAACATCAAGATTTTAAATAGTTATGTGAATTTCATCTGTTGTTGGGTTAGCATAATCTCTTAGGTCTTGTTAAATTTTCAATATCATTTCTCTAATTATCTTGATTATTTGCCATTTCACAAAGATTTTCAATTTATTTTTGATGTTTTTTAATTTTTCTGACAGTACACTCTAACTCCGAATCGTAAGGCACTAAACCTATAGATCCACTACGACGCATATACAATCACAAAAATACTTTTAAAAAGTAAACAAACACACAATTACACACTACAAAGTAAAGGTTTTCTATTGCTATATTATCAATAATTACCGTTTGTACTTCCTTCCTTACTTACTTAGGTACTTCGTTACCGTCCCTGACAACGGCACAAAAAACTTGACCGAGACGTTTATAGACTTTATATTGCAAGAATTTATGAACTCAAATTTATATATGTTTATGATGATTTTGTAAAGTCCAAGGAATCAACGTAAGTATACATATCATATCAAGTAATACAGGGCTCTAATGGAGTCCTGGTTATCGATCGCACATGGAAGTTACGAAGCAGAAGAAAGTGTTCACAATAGATTTTGTAGCACTGAAATCCGATACTCAAATTGCACTTAAAGTTTAATACATACTTCTATTACCAATATGCAGAAAATAGTAACATTTAACCAAACTACAATTACTTCTAATAACTTTTAAAACAGAATTAACTAACAGACACACACTAAGCTATATATTTGAAAGGTTTTTGATATATGAGAAAAGTATCTTTCCCCTTGCAATGAGAATATGATGTGTGGATGATATGGAACAAATATCTTTGTTATTGCGCTAAATAGGAGCATAAATGTTTCTTTACCCTTAAAAGAGTACCCCCTCTTCCAAGCATGAAAAGAACATTGACATATCCTAAGTTTAATCACTAAATCTAAAGCTAGGCTGGGAGGATATCGGCTCTCATTACAGAGCTCCCACCCAGCCTTCACCTGAAGGCTCACCTTCGAGTTTAGTTACTAATCTTAGGACCAATATGGGGATCTCAGCCTATCACCCTAAAACCTCCAAATTGAAGTCCATCAAAACACATTTCCCTATTTATTTACACTCAAATCCCATGAACTACGCAAATCAACCTTGGAAATTGAATGGATTCTTCATTTTTTTAGGACACTAAATCCTTTCAGAATTAATGTTCAACAACACATTTTAATAATTCAATTGACCAGATCGAAAAGTAAATTAAGTTCGAAATGAAAAACCATCAAAATTTCTTCAATACATTAAAAGCACTTCAAATCCACATCAATCCGTCATCACATCTCTATGCAAGAAGAAAGATAAATGAGACTACTCAGAATTCACGAAGAAGATACAATAAAACATGGATTTTATATATAAAAGAAAAGTCATACAAACCACAAAAGAAAATATAACTTATCTCTTTCTCTTCCCCATTGCAATTCCCTTAAAGTTCTTTTGAATCCTTTTCTCTCTTCTTTGCAACACTTAATTCCCAATTTAGAATGGAAATGATGAAGCAATCTCTTACTTTACTCCTTCTCCTTCACTCCTTAGAGAAGAATTCCTCTCAAATTCTCACTTCTACAGACTCTTCTCCTAAGCCCTAACCCTAACACACACTAAGTCCACTTTAAAACACTCCAAATTCTTCAAGAACACTCCATTTTTGTCTAAAAAAAAGTTACTTATAAGTTAGAAATAAAATCCCAAGAGTTTCCATAGGAATCCCTTCAAAAAGTCGCTAAAACTCCTCAAATTTAAATTCCACCGCTCTATCATCCCAATAATTGCAGAAGTCTCTGTTTTGCTCCTTTTTTCTCTGAATTCGTTCTTTTTTACTTCTTTTCGCTCCAATCACCTAAAATCATCATACCTACAACAAGTCATGAAAAATATTTTTCTTTAAAGTATAATATCACAAAAAATGAGTAGAATTATATAACAAAAATAGTATATATTTATGGTGCATCAGTAGGTTTATTGTGACCAGAGGAACATAGGAAAAATATAAACTTGGTTTAACTCATTAAGTATAATTCTAATGGTAACTAAATCATAAAACTTAAATAAAAATAAATTGAATTAAATATAAATGAAACTAACCTAAAATAACTCTCCATTGTAATTTAATGTCAGATGGCCTCCTTATAAAATTTCAATTCTATTGGAGTTAATTTAAATACTTAAATGAATTTTCCAAGTTAAATCACATTTTTGGACACTTATATAATTATAATAATTAAAATAAACTTCAAAATAAATTACCAAATTAATTTTGGGAGTCCTCTGAGATCAGAGGAGTGTCTAAAAAATAAAATTGTAATTAAAATAAAATTTTCATTTTTAAGCATTATTTTATTATTTAAATAATAAAAAATTAATAAAATTCACAAAACTAATAAATATGAGGGAAATGTTTTAAATTGAATTCTAATCACACACGGACAATTGGAATAACTTTTCTAACTCTCTAAATAGAGATAATACATTTTAAAGGGTGAAAATTACTTTTAAAGGCTAAAAATGGAATTTCCTTAATTTCTCAAAAAAATAATTCTAATAATTAAAATATAAATAAAAAAATATAAAATTTGGTCCTCTGGGTTCCCTGACCTCAGAGAGATTTTTAAAAATATAAAACATAGTTTCCAATTAAATAATATTTTATATTTAATTAATACTCCAAAAGTTGAAATAATTATAATAATTAAATTAAAATTTAAAAAATTATGAAATTTAGTCCTAGTGATTCTCTGGTCTTTGTAAATCTCCAACAATTTTCTCTTGAACATATGTTTCATTTTTACTAAGTTAGTGAATTTTATTTGAAAATCTTTATTTTGCATAAAAAATAATTATATAAATTAAATTAAATTAAGAAAAATCACATTATCTCCTGTAATGCTTTAATTGATCCATAAGTAAGGTAATACAAAATTTGAAGTTATTTGAATTAAATTTGATTAATTATGGAGTGTTTAGGCCTTAGGGGTAAAGTTGTAATTTTGAAGAATTTGGTCTTACTCAAATATTTAGGATTAAATAAAAATGGGAAATGGGTAATGAATGATCTTAAATGATAACTGAAATAGAAAGGGATAAATGGTATAAACAAATCTCATGTTTGTCATATTAAAGGGTAAACTTGTAATTTCTTTAATTATATCAATTTGGAAGATAATTAAAATCAAAAAATCCTTGAAGTTAGGGTTGGACTTTAGAACTCAATAATGTGTTGATCTAATACCCCTAATTGGTGTCTAATGATAATTTCAATTATTTGATAAGGATTAAAGAGAGTCATAAGCACGTCACATAAGTCAATATTTCCTAAAATTTTGAACATACCCACTAAACCCATAAGGGCTTAGTAGTGATCTAGGCTTAATTGAAAAATTGAATAATGAGGTATAGAGAAGCAAAATGCCATTAATTTAAAATACATTTGAAACACTACAAGTCCATCAAAATTAGTTGAACTCTTTCATAGATTAAGTTGCCCCTAAGGGCCCCACTTACATAATTCTGAAATTAAATATCAAGTGATATTTATCCCACCTTTTGGGACAACTAAAACATTAATTCACTTAACATAAGGGTATGAAATGGATGAATCATTTAATAAATATGATAAGCTCAAAATGAACTCAGGAAAGTTTAAAAGGGTTGTGAAATATCTAGTTATCCCGTAGACATTTTCTCAAGTCTTCTTGACATATTATAGGATGACTGAGTCTATCATACTTGTTAAAGGAAAAAATATTTCTCAAAATGAATAAATAGGACCCACCAAGTTATGACATAGGGTTTTGTAGGTTTGTGGCGAACCTATCTATCGGCTTTTACTTTCCTGAAAAATTATAAATGTTTATTGCAAGATAATAAAGTTTCAGGTGGAGGAATGAGAAGACTCGACAGGTACGCTTTTACAAATTTATAGTACCTTCTTTTCTGTACTACTTTCACATTATTGTTCTTTATTACACGTTTGCATGTTAAACAACAATGTCACCCTGCATGAAAATCAGAACTTTTAGGATAGCCACAAAACCAAAACAAAAATTAAAATTAAAATCAAAACAAGATAAAATTAACCGCCACAACAATCAAAATATATGAAAACTCAAAATTTAATCACAAACAAAACAAAAATCACAATTGCAACTAAATTAAAATGACTCTATCGGATGATCGGGAATACCTCGGAAGATGCAACCAACAACTGGTAACAAGATTTCCCACGGTCTAAATGAAAGTATGGAACTCATTAAGTTGAGTTTAGTAAATTCATCTCGGCTAAGTGAATATGAAGAAAATTGTGGTGCCAGAATGAGGGAACCGTGGGGTCCTAACCGGTGTCGCTATAATCAACTTTAATATTCCCCTAAATAAGACATTAAGACAGCTAAATTTAAATATTTCCAAAACACGATACTTCTCTTTTCTCTTCAATTGACTCTTCTTTAAATTGAACCTGCTAAGACAAGGAGCTTGGAGCATGCATAGTGGGCAGCATGGCCATCTTTCACAGTAATACTCCTTAAAACTAAAACAACAAGCCATATAACTTCGATGTAGCTTGTCTACTGCAGCATAAACCCTCACTTATCTCTTTAGGCCTTTGCACCTTGTGCAATATAAGCCCTAAATCATCTTAGGTTCCGAGGTTGTCATCTGGTATGCAAAAATCCTCCTATCTTCCAGGCTATTCACAAGATTTATATCAAGTGAATATAAGCCCTAAGTAATAAAATTGGCAGGATGAAACATGAAATAAATATCTCAAATTGAAGCTAAACCATATGATAGTTTGGGAAAGAACACCAAGATTCCTCTTGGATCTATGTCCTTCTTCTAGCTTTTTCTTCCTTTGGATTTGCATGATAAATGTTCCAAAAATTGAGCTACTCACCTATTAAATTTTCACTTATCACATTTTCTTGAAGATCTTACCCTTTGGAAGTCATGAATACAATATTTCCTGATCTTTATCAAGAGTTTACTTAGGTTACTTCAGTTTTCTAAGATGTATTTAACTATAGGGGCTTGATCTTATAGGAAACTTAAAGATCTCAGATTAATATAAACCCTATCAAATTCCTTCATATTAGATAAGAGAAATTGTCGGTCAACATAAATGGTTCGCAGACCAAACGTATGTCATGAATTCTTTAGTTTGTTTGAGCAAGCCTCACCACCAAGCAGTGTATTTATTCTTCGGAATAGATACACGCATTGTGGGGTGAAGTGCTCGATTATTTAAACTACTGCAAATATGAGATCATTTTGATTTCATATTTACAAATTAAAATGATATATTTTAAAATTATATATGTATATATATATATATATATATATATATATATATATATATATATATATATATATATATCTTCATTCCCAAAACCTTTTCACTGCCGACAGTGCATAAGAGGTATACAATAGATTCTTAGCCATTAGTAAAGAAGGAATAATAGAGAAGATTACAAAAATTGAGGCTGATGTGGCTTCAATTGAAGCAAAAATAAATGAAACATACACACACTTGGCTCTTATTGGATGGCAACTCAAAATGCAATTCATTCGTACAAGTTCTATTGAAGAAGCTAACAAGATATTTTACCTAAAAATAAGTGGATTGAGGAAGACGCAATAAGAGTTCTTCATCATTGTCAGTTCTATAAAATCAATATGCCAAATGGTTTGGTAAAAGCAAATGAAGGACAGGGATATGTTCCACCTTATAGAGAATGGAAGTAAGTTTGAGAGTCTAGTTAGTTTGTTTGTTGTTAGTATTTGTTTATTTTAAGTGTGTTTGATGTTAAGTTTGTATTATGTTGTGATGTATTTCATAGTTAACTCATCCAAAAATTTTTTGGAGTGGAAATAAGTTGTGTGAATTGTGTTTGTATTTGTTTAACATGTCAATGAAAGTGTTTGTTTAGTGAAAATTATGTGTAAATCAAATCAAATTTATGGAATGTAGTGAATTTTGAGAAAGTGGAAAATAGATAGGGAAGAAAATAATTATTAAGATTTATAAAGACCATTTCGGGGTGGATGACGTAAGTAAGCTGTGCATTTATCTCAAACAAAAATCCAAATTTGTGCACGGACACATAAGAGCCATAATCCCGTGCTTAAGCAAAAAGTTACCTAAGAGATAGGCGCCTAAGCTCTAAACATGTCACGCTTAAGCGCCGATTCACAAAATTGGTTTGTGAACAGTTAGAAGTGAACATTTGAGCTGAAAAACTCCATTTTCCGTCAATAGTCTTCTTCTTCCTCAGTTATTCATGATTTTACCTTAGGGCTTTTCCAAATTTGAAGATTACTTGGTGGAATTGAGCCAAAATTTCTAGATTTCATCTTCTTAAGGTGAGAGTTTCACTCTTATGTAAATTTTTTGATTTTTATCACAGATTTGGGGTACATTATGGTAAATCCAAAAATTACTATTTATGGAAAAATTTAAGAAAAAATGTTAAATATTACATGTAAATATTAGTTTAAGCTTTTGGATGTTGGGTTTAGTGATTTAGATTTGAGTTTAGAATTTTTTTTTGAATTTTATGTGATTTTTAGAAATAACACTAAGAATGAAGAGGAGCAAGGGAAATGAGACTTTTGATTCGAGCAAGTTTGTGAGTGTAAAAGCTCATGATAGATATACAGATGCAATATAGTGCAGAAAATTGATTCCTAGGCAGTGTTTTAAGAATTCGGGCAGAGCAGTGGAAGATTTGATTGTCTGCCGACAGCGGGAGCGTTTCTGTTGTTTTTCTAGTGTTGCTGTGATTTCTGTAGTCTGGGAGTTCTATGCTAATCTCCTTGAAGCTGAGGAGGATCAAGTGATGGTGAGAGAAAAATAAGTAGCATTTTACCCCAAGGTAATTAATTTAATTTCCCATCTGTCTTTGGATACGATGTGTTTTTAGGCAAATTATAATCCTGTCGAGGAAGAGTTAGACGAGATTATATCTTCATTGACTGCAAGAAGAGGATTATGGAAAATTAAAAATGGAAGAAGTGTAAATTTTCCTGCATCATTGTTTGATGCTACGGGACTATTTCATTTTTCCTCGTCTACTCCCTATGGATTATATTAGTGAAGTAACCAGAGAAAGAGCCAATTTCAACTTACTTATTCAGCAATTTAAGCTTATAGATATCATATCTCTTATTTATCAGGCCATCACAAGTTCTGTTAGATCTGTCACTACTGCAGGTTTGGGATTTACATCCTTAATCTTTTCTTTATGTTTGGGAGGAGATTTTACAATCTCTACAGCTTATCACAAGTATGAATTTGAAGGCTTATTCTGAGAATTCTATTTTTGGTTGGAGAGGATGATTTTCTAGAAGTTATGGTGCTTCAACATCTCATGCTTCTACATCTCTGCATCCACATCCCATAGTGAATCTACTAGTCCTGATTCGCAAACCCAGTTAATACAAAGGATGTTGGACAACATCAACTATACTGCGAACAATGTACTAATTTAGAAAATTATTTAGGTCATATTGACTTATATAGAAGGCATAATGAATATGAAGAAAAATATCACATATCTTTGGAGAGACTTATCAAAGGTGATCAGAGAGTGGTATTTCCTTCATATCCTCAATACCCTCACTATAATCATACAAAGTTCTAGGATGATGATGATGATGATGATGAGGAAGATGATTGATTTGAGTATGTTATGGTTATGTTTGAAATTGTATTTGTTGTTTTCCTTTAGACCATTATTGTTTTATTTTATGTTATGTTAGACAGCGTTGTATGCGCTTAGGTTGTGATGAGTAGTTATGATTTGGTTATGTGGTAATAAATGTGTTAACATTGTTATTTAAGTGCATTTTGTTGGGATGTGATGAACTTATTCCTGATATATTAGGGAAGTTTAGAATAAAGCTGACTTTTCACTTGTTTTAATTTTCGATCTACCACCATATATTTTCTTTCTGTTGTGGTTGTGAAGTTATGTTAGTTTGTGTTAATTTGCTTTTATATTATCCTCCACTGCATAGAAGTCTTTCTGAATCTTATATATGTTAAAATTAAAATAAAATTTAATCAATTTATTTTTACTACTATTTTGTTTATTCAGGATATGAAAATCTCTGTAAGCATGTATTATTATTTATTATTCCCGCCTATATATGATATACTATATTATTTTATTTTATTAAAAAATTTAATTTGGGGGGGAGGGGATGAAAAATAATTTTCAAAACTTGAAAATTATTTGTTCTCAGATATGCTACAAATTTATTTGATTTTGACTGAAAAATGATTTTGTGTATGAGGTTATATTAAGGAAGTAAAATTTTGAAGATAAAAATAAGTAAGAGAATTTAGTTAAAACCTATAGTGATGATGAAAAATTTAATGTTAAAAATTTCTTAATGAAGAGATGTTAAATATAGTGTAACTATCTTTAGTAGAAGATCTATTTTTGAAAAATATAAAAGGATTAGACTTTTATTTTCAATACATAATTTTTTTTTAAAAAAATAATTTTCAAAAACTATTATTATTATTTGAAGTAAAGGATATATATTAAACCTTTACTTTAGAAAAAGAAAAGTGGAATTCAAAATCTTTAAAGGTCTATCCAGATATAGTAATCCTCACTAGAAAAAAAAGAAAAAAAGGAAAATGAAAAAAAATGAAAATGAAATAGAAAAAGATAATGACAGTAAAGTATAGTATGTGAAAAAGGGAGAAGAAGCTTGAGGATTAGTGCCTAATAAAAAATTAGTTCCACACCTGATCTTTTTAAAGCATAAGACTTGAGAAAATCTTAAACTTAAGGATATAATATTGTAAGTATAATTATGCTTAATAAAAAAAATTAAGAAAAGAAGATAGAATGCCTAAACTCTATATTAGGAAAATCTACAAGTATTTCTGAATTAGATATGAGCTCATATTTTCATACTTTTTCACCTTAGAGTTTTCTAAACTTTGAGTTGGTCTCATTTACTAAAGTTTTTTGTAAATTGGACTACTACATTTCTATAACAAAAATTTAGAATCTCCTGAAGATACTAATTCACATAATTTGCTCACTTTGGTTTTGAAAGATTGTAGTGTCACATGAAGACAAGTAACATTTTATGTTTGGGGGAATTTGATACATCTATAATATATAGCATTTATGTACACATTGCTATACCTGTTTTTGAAGATATTGCACTTTAATGGAAGGTATTTGTGTTTTTTTCTTACAGGTACAACTAAATGGATAAAATATGGCAAAAGAAATGAAAAATTATCAATTTTAGAGCAAAAATGAATAAAGTGCGAAATGAACTAGGGCCCTTAAGTGCCTAGATCTGGCGCTTAAGCGCCAGCAGACAGAGAAGACCAAGCCTAAGCGCCGAAGGCCTTGCGCTTAAGCGCAACGTAGTTATTATGGAAGTTTAAAGAATTTTTGGCAAATTTCAAAAGGGTTTTTGAGGCAATCCTTGGTAAAAACATGAATAACTAAAAATTGGCGTGAAAATGTATTCAAATGGCTCTTAAAAGGAGGCAAATCTTGGAAGATTCATTGAATGTGGATACATTTTGAAGAGACACAAATACACCTTTTGGAAAAATTTAAAAAGGACTTAAAGGAGAAGAAAGAGCAGATTACAAGAGTAGAATTACTGTTGTTTTAAAGTAGGGAGTTGTAGGATTTTTACTTAGGGTTTCTTCTCGCTTATCTCATTCCTAGTGAAGGGAAAGGTGGGTAGATAGTTCTAATTAAGAATCCATTGTTTGTTAGTGATTTAGAGAGATTTTAACCCTCTAGGGTTGGGCAATCAGTTCTAGGGAGTATTGTAAGAGAAAGGTAGAAATTCAAAGGAACTTAAATAGTTTGGTGGAGAGGAATTTGAGATAAGTTTTTATCTTTATATTACATTTGGTTTTTAAATTAAACTTCATGTGTTTTTACATGATTTCTACTTTTAAAATTAATTGTTTTTGGGTTTTCTCCATGAATTCTGAGCAATTTCCTTTATCTTTTTCTTAAAATGAAAAGTAATTAAGTGTTGGATGGAAGTTGTGGAAGTATTAATCTTTAATGCTGGAATAAGTTGCGATGATTTAATCCTTGTACTTCATTTTCTTCTTCATTTGGCCAATTAAAATGTTAACATTTGTTGAGAGAACATGTAAGATCTGTGATTGTATTGCCTCAATCAACTAATGGTAAAAATCACATGAGATTGTATGGATGAGAAAGTAATTCATATAATTAAGTATAAATTAATAAGGAAATATACTTTGAAAGGTGTACAATTAAAGGACTTTAGGGTGAGAGACTAAAGCCCCCAATTTGGTTTATTGTTTTACATTTTAATATGAGAAGTTAGCCCCTAGGTGGAGAGAACTATAGAGTGAGAGCTAGTATCTTCCCTACCTAAATCGTCTTTAAGCCTATTCAAACTTTAAACTAGGCAATGTTCTTTATAGCATCTCTAGTTAGGGTAAAGAATAATATTTCTCCTGGTTGGTACAACACATTTTGAATACATCCACAATAGAACTCTTATACTTATTACTTATTCATGATAAGGAAAAAGTTATTTCATTTATACCTCTTTTATCTTACAAAAATCTCATTAAAATTAGTTAGTTGTTTACTTTATTTCAAAATATCAAAATTTAAGAATCGAACTTTCATTTCTACGATAATATTTATAGTTTAAGTAAGTATCTTTTTCTAAATAGATTTTGTGTTGTAATTCCTTATTACAAGTTTACAAGTTTCCCTGCGGGTTAGATATTTCAGAGCTTAATCATAATGTCCTATATTACTTTATAGTGATACTTATACTTGTGTAGAATCCCAAAATTTAAATATAACATTTGAATTCTTATATGCATCGGAGTTATTTTTTTGGTGTCGTTGTAAGGAAAGAAATATTATTAAAGCAAATAGAAAATTAAAGCATATATATGGATATTCACGTAGTATAAATACACGAGGGATCAGTGAGCCACATTGGATGGGTGAAATTGGGTTTGATTTATAAAGATGGCCTTCTCAATTTAGAATTTTCTGGCGACTGGGTTGACCGGCCAGGCCAAGTCTGGTAGTTAACTGGTTCAGTTGAGCCAGTGGAGAGTTTAAAGGTGATTAGCTGGGAGGTTTGATGGCTGATGGCAAAGATTTAAGCCATTTGGACAAATATGAAAAGAGATCCCCTAAATCAAGTGTCTCTTGGTCCATGGCTCAACTTAGGCTGGCTAGGAGGATCTACGTTGGGTCTTAGGGTTCAGATGGTTACTGTGGTGGTCCAAGTTGGGTTAGACCAAGTTGTTCCAAGTGAGTTTAGGGTTTAAATTCAAAATTTGGGATTTAGCTTAGACTTGGGTTTGGGCATGGCTAGTTTTTGGATTTTACCCAATTTATTTTTCAATCTGATTTGGAATATGTTATGGAGCATAGCTAAGTTAATTTGGTAGAATTTGGAGAGGATTTTAAGTTCAATTTGGGAGGTTTTGGATTTTGGATTAAAATTGGGAGTTTTGATTTGGGTTGGATTTGGGTTAGGTTTGAGCTTTTTTCTAGATAAATCGAGGGTTCAAAATGATCTTGGGGAGTGTTGTAAAGAGTTTAGAAAGTGAATTTGTTGAAATTGAATGGGTTAAGGAGTTTAATTTGATGGAGTTTTGGCTTAGGGTCAATCTGGGGCATTTAAATTAGGTTTTAGATTTGGTCTTGAAATTGAGTTCAATTGGATTAAAATTTGGTTTCAATTGGGATTATACATGATGAGTTTTGATTTAGAATTGAATTTGGGGAAATTTAGATTCAATTTGGTGGAAATTGGGGTTTTTTTGGGGTTTTTTGGCTTTTAGGGGAAATTTGGGGATTTTGGCTCCAAATTGGTCAATTTGGGTGCAATTAGCATCAAGAAGTAGTTCAAGTTGATTTTGGGGACATTTAGAGTGATTTTGGAGATTTTAGGAATTTTTGGGTCATGAGGGTATTTTGGTAATTTTGACAATTTTGAGGGTATTTATGGAATTTTTGGTATTTTTAAGTGTTTTGGTCAATTTGAGTGGTTTGAAATGGTCTGAGATGATTTTGATGAGAATTGAGAATTTGGGCAATTTTGAGAAATTTTGGAAAATTAGGGTTTCAGGGGCATTTTGGTAATTTTGGGAAAGTCTGGGGTAAAAGGTAAAAAATAGGAATCTTGGTGAAATTTGGATCAATTTAGAATGTTGATCATAGAATTTCCCTTATTGAGCCACGAGACCAAGGGAAATCCCATTTTGGATCCTCCATGTGTTGGTCTTAGCCAAACCCTAGCCTAGGGCTAAGGGCTTGGGGGACAACCCACATGACTTTTCCAAAAGTGTGGGGAACCAGGTTAAGGGTGATTGGTTTAGGGTTTTGGTTTGTGAGTGAAAGTATGGGGATGTGTGTGTGTGCAAGACTGACAAAAGCCACACCATTCAGGGCTAACCCTAAGGCCAGAATATCTTATGGGCACCTTCCTTGAGTTCCCTCATGTTTGGCCCCCATCCTACTAAGTGCTAGAGGTTAGAACCAAACATATGGAAATCTAAGAAAAGTAAAGAATTGTTTAGAATTTCTAATGAGTAGGATTCCATCACTAGTTCTCTAGAATAGTCAACAGGAAAATCTTAAGGCTAGATCCTAGGCTTTTAAAAAAGAAAGGCTATACCTCAACAAACGTGAGGCCAACAAATGAACCCCCAATAGGTGTGGTGTGCCAGACAAGCACACAACATGTGTTGGAGTTGACCAAAAAGATTAACCAATCCAACAAAAAATTCTAAGCCAACATGTTTAAAACAAAGCGTAGAACAAGCAAGAATCGTTTCCGCTGGGGGATGAATATCTTCAAATTATAGCCATGAATTCAAATTTCCAAATTTTAGCATGATTTTTGTATTTTATATCGTAATTTTCCGTTTCATCTATCTTTGTGAAGGGTTGCTTTACGAATCTACAGAGATAACCATCAGGATTTCTTATCCAAAACCTGACAATCAAGACATGCTTAATTTGTGAGGATTAGTTTCAAATCGGATTTAGATTTGAATTTTGACTTAGATACTTATGATTTTGCAAAGCTTAAGATTTGAAATGGTGCAGAGAAGTAGTGATACATTGGGAAGGAAAGCACATGGACTCACATCCTATCCATGAGGTAACAAAAGTGCTGAGAATGACTCATTAGAATGGAAAGCATAGGGACTCACATCCAACCTAAGAAGTTACGAACTACAATGGGAAGGAAAGTGTAGGGAATTACATACAACCCAAGAGGTAGTGAAAGTGCTGAGAATGTCACACTAGGAAGGAAAGCATAGGGAGTCACATCCAACCTAAGAGATGACAAACTACATTGGAAAGGAAAGCACAGAGACTCATTTCCAACCCAAGCGGTAGTGAAAGTGCTGAGAATGTCACATAGTAATGAAAGCACAGGAACTCACATATAACCTAAGAGGTGACGAACTACATTGGGATGGAAAGAGCAGGGACTCACATCCAACCCAAGAGGTAGCGAACTACATTGGAAAGGAAAGCGTAGGGACTCACATCCAACCCAAAAGGTATTGAAACTGCTGAGAATATCACATTAGGAAAGAAAACACAGGGACTCACATCCAACCTAAGAGGTAATGAATTACATTGGGAAGCGAAGCGCAGGAACTCGCATCCAAAGCAAGAGGTAGCGAACTATATTAGGAAGAAAAGTGCAGGGACTTGCATCCAACCCAAGAGGTAGTGAAAGTGCGGAGAATGTCACATTAGAAAGGAAAGCGCAGGGACTTGTTGACCTCATTTCTGGTGAGGTCTTTTCTTCTCTCCTTAGTACTTAGGATCTAGCCATAGGTTTTCCCTTTGAATATCCTAGAGGACTAGAAATGGCACCCACCACTTAGAAATTCAAACCACTTCTTAACTCCCTTTAAACCCCACATGTTTTATTGTAAACCCCTAAACCACTTGGAGGGTTAAAATTAATATGTGGAGGTTTAAAGGATGAGTTTCCTACAGGACTCTATGGCCTTAGGACTACCCAGGGTGGTCTGGTCTTGATGAGGGTAAGATTGCACACACCACTCTCTCACACACATTCCAAAACGCTAAAAAAACCACACCTATACCCTATTTGACTTCCTGACTCATGTAGCTAATTCATATGGATGGACCTTAATCCCTTAGCCCTTGGTTAAGAGGGTTAGGAACAACATAGTGAATGTCTAAAATGAGTCCTATCATGGCTCTTATGAGCTTAACATGGCTTCATGGCTCAACCAAAATGATTTAATTTCACTCACACTTGATCAACTTTCATTTTTTCCAAAATTTCAATTTTTGACCCCCGGGACCCTAAACCCACCAAGCCTACCAAATGCCTTTAAAATTTCCCAAAATTTGCAAAATTGCCTAACTTACCCAAAGTTCCTCAAAATCAGTCCTAAACATTTCCCACCACTCAAATTGATCATCCTTGGTCAAATATACCAAAAATTTTCAAAAAACCCCCCAATATCCTCCAAATACCCAAAGTACCCTTTTAACCCAAAAATTCCAAAAATTCAGAAAATTCCCAAAAAATTCCAGAAAATTCCAAATATTCTTAATTTCATTTTGTTTTACTACACCATAAACCAATTTTGTCAATTTAGTCCACTTTTACCAAAATCCCCAATCTGACCTTTTTTTTAACCTAAGAAAGCCCAATGTCCAACCAAACCACTCCAATTGACCTCAATTTTGATCCAATTCAATCCTAAGCTTCAATTTAATATCCCCAATATCAATTTAGTCCAAATCCAAGCCCAATTTGACCAACATGTGGATCCAATTTCAATTCGAAGCTTAAAGCCCAATTTTGGCCCATGACCTAAACTTAGCCCAAACCAAACCAACGCAACTCCAATTAGCCCCAAATATTTTCTAAAACCTTCCTAATATCCCCACAAACAAAAACTAACATGATTTGCCCCAAATTTGAAACCAAACTCCACCCAAGCCTAACCCAAACCAAAAATCCCCAATTTGGCCTAAACCAATCATGAGCCCAAATAGGCCAAAATCCCAAAATCAAAGCACAACCAAAATTGAAAACTCTTTGATATACTCCCATAAACATTTTTCAACATTAATTTTACATCAAACCCAACATTGGCCCAACCTTAACCCAAGTTAGCCCAATTTGATCCACTTTGGCCCCATTACCAAAAGGACCCAAATTAAATCCAATTCAACCCTAAATTACCCCAAATTTGCTCCAAACCATTCATGAAACATTTCCAAATTAAATCCAATAATTATTGGGCCCAATCTTTTACTAAACTTTCATCCACTAACTTGTTTTAAAACGTAAAAGCCCACCTTTTTTTTAAGACACTTTAAAAGCCCATCCAAAATAATTTCAAAGGCCCAAAACCTATTTCAAAACCCATATGATATCTTCATTGGTCATCCATTTAATCAAAATCATTCCCCAAGTCCTAAGCCAATCATCAAATAAATCCAATTCAAGCTTCATGCCAATTTTCCTTAAATTCATAAAAAATGCCAAAATCCCAAAAAGACTGTTTACATGAAATTGAGCCAAGCCACTCCTAAGCCTTGAGCAAGCCTTGGAACCATGCACAAGCCACATGAAAGCCATGGGAATCTTAGACTTGTCATCAACCCATTTATGGCAAGAGGAGGAGAGCCTTTAAGCACCCCTTAAAAGTCATTAACCCTTCACATGAAAGTCATGAGAGTGACCTATGCCTGGCCGGCCAGCCACCACAGTCGCTGGAAAACACCATGGCCGAGAGCACCCATTTGATTCAAAAATTTAAATTGAACCTACTGAGCTGTCCCAAGGCCAATGGCCATTGCAGCTGTTCTTCCCTTGCTCTGAGCAGTTGATCCAAGCCTTCAAACCCCCCGGGAAGCCCTCTAGCCAGCCCTATTTAAACACCACTCCCTCTCGCCCAAATGAGGTGCTGAACCAAACCTTACCAAAACTCTGCCAAAATCACTTCACACCCTTCTCCTAACATAGAGCACTTGATCCCCACTGAAATCCAGCCCTAAAACCCCCTCTGTGAGCTCAATTTCTGAGTTCAATTTTGAGCCCAAAACTAGGACACTTCTCCATAGTGAACCAAAATCCAAAATGAGCAGCCCTAAACCTTCACCAAACCAAGAGAAGAAGTTCCCCAACAAAAGCCCACTCACCAGGCCAGCCATTCTCCATATCGGCCAAGCTTTGAAATCGGCCCTGGTCACTTTCATACCTGGACAATTCCTCAGAGCCAGAGACTTCATCTGGAGCTTCCTTGGGATCAATCGAAGGTGCCACAACTCTCTGATTGAAGCTTCACTTCTCAGAGCAAAGGTATTGACCTCTTCTTCCTCCCGAGCTTCTATGGATTCTCCATTTTGTTTGAGTCAATTTCAATGTATGTTAGCCATATGGATGTGTTCGTCTCGTTGAGACGAGTTCATAGAGCATAAGAACGTGTAATTTGGTTAAGTATCGAGTGAGATATCAAACCTAGAAGGTGGACGGCTCTCGGGACACACCAGTCGGAGACGATGACCAGCAGCCATTGGATCGCGCGTGTATCAGATGGATGGCCAGGATCACGCCGGATCAAGATATGAGACGGAACTACAGGCCGCGTGGCATCCCAGTCAGATGGCGGCCTCAAATGGGAGCGCGCCGCGTGGGCTTTCGATCCGCCGTAGGATGACGGGGCACTGACTGATTTAAGTAGATAAATAGGGTATTTTTGATTTATTTAAATACCAAAAACTTCAAAAATTCATATCTTTGTGAAGAAAAATCACAAAAATAAAATAAAATTACCCTCTTGCTCAGTGAACAGAGGAGAACAATGTGGAAAAAGAATTAAGTTATTTTGATGAGTACTTTATTTTTAATTAATTATTTACAGATTTTAGTATTTTAATTCTCCATGCATGCACACAATTCACCATGACATGAGACCATAGGGTGTGACAAGATATTGATTTTTCAAATTTATGTGTCTGTTTTGATGTTTTAATTCCAGTAATTAGTATGTTGCTTAGAAAATTCTAGGAAAATTTGGGGAGGTATATATTGACTAGAGGACCCTAGAAAAATTATGGTTTGGTTTAATTCCTTAAGAATAACCCTAATTGGCCTAAACACCCAAAATTGAGTTTTAATTAATTAGGATTAAGCACACATCAAAATTACTTGAAAATAATTCTCCACTGTCACTTAGGATGCAAAGGACCTTACATAAAAATTTGAAGTTAATTGAAAATAATTTAACCCATTAAATGAATTATTTAAGTTGTATGACCACTTTTAAAATTAAAAAATTCATCAAACCTAAATACACTTCAAAAATTCACCAAAATGATTTTGAGGGCCCTCTGATATCAAAGGAGTCTAGGAAAATTAAAATTGGAATTTTCTAAAAATTTTCATTTTTAATCATATTTCTAATATTTTAATAATTAAAAAATTAATAAAAATCACAAGAATATAAAAAAACCATTAAAATGTCACATTTTGCCTCCTAATAACTTAGGAATAAACCAAATATTTTTATCAAGTCTATAGGTTAAGAAATTGAATTTTAAAGGCTTAGGAAAATTTTTAATATTAAAAATGAATTTCCCCACATTTTCACTAAATTAATTCTAGTAAATCAAAGAGAACTCAGAAAAATATAAAATTTGCTTCTCTGGACTCCTTGAGGTCAGAGGGATTTAAGAAAATTATAAAACTTAATTTTCAACTTTAATTTTATTTTATAATTAATTAATACCATAAAACTAAAAATAATTATAATAAATAAAATATAATTAAAAAAAAATCACCAAAATTGGTCTAGGTGGTCCTCTAGTCAATAGAAATATCCCACAATTTTCCTAAGGATAGAAACCTCACCTTGGTCATGTTGTTTAATTTTCATTGAAATCCCTCATTTTCTCACAAAAATAAATATATAAATTAAATTAAATTCAGAAAAATCACATTTTCTCCTTTAGTGTCTTAATTGAAATATGAGTGAAGTGACATAAAAATTTTAAATTTATTTGAGCTTAATTTGATGAGTTATGAAATAAATAAGCCTAAAGGGGCAAAAAGGTAATTGAAGGATTTTAACACTAATTAATACTTTAGGTTTAATCAAAAGGGAGGGTAAAATATCTAAACTTAACTTTCTCTTGGATGATTGAAACTTATGGAATAAAGGGGTAGAAACCCATTGATCACTTTGAAAACATCAAAATGGAACCTTAATTAATTAAGACATTTAAATTTTGGGAGAATAATTAAAATTTTGGATTATTAAGGATGTGACTTAAGAAGATACCAATTCTTTAATTTGAAATCCCTAAATAAATTACTTTAATAACATTGCAATTCTTAATTAAACTTAAAATGATAATTAAAATTAATGATTAAAAAGAAAATAACCCTTAATTAAATTAAATTTTAAAACACTAAGTGATTTAATAACTTAATTAAATTAAATTGAGAATAGTAAAATTAATTTATCATTTGAAAACAAACCTAAAACAAATTTGAAACATTAAAAATCAATATCAAAACAATTTATAATAAAAATGTATAAAAAAATTAAACTAATTAAAATCAACCTAAAATATTATAATCAATCCAAATAAAGTCATTAAAATTTAATAAAAATAAATAACTTAAACATCTCTTCCAACCTAAGCAAATTTAAAATGGTAAAATTAATCTAAAATATTAATATCATTAAAATATAAAGATTTAATAAAATTGAAACAACTTGAACACTATTCCAAACTTAAAATTATTAACTAAAATTTTATAACTAAACCAAATCATTTCAAAATCATCAATTCCAATTTTCTAATTAAGAATTGTTAAAATCTTCAACAAATTAATTTGCCCCTAAAGGCTTTCATTATCATAACTCTTAAATAAAGCATTAAGTGAAATGTCACTTCACTCATAGGATAATCAAACATCCTAGTTCTTTGAGTAAGAAGAAAAACTTAACTAAATCTCTTGAATGATTAATTCACTTGTACAATGAAATTCATTTAGACTCAAAATAATCTCAGAAGCATTGAAAAGATGTTTAAGACTCGTCCTAAGTACTTTCTCAATATGATGAGATGTTTTAGAAGAACAACTGAACTTAATTGTTCTTTGATGAAGAAAATCATCATTAACAAAACATAAGAACGTAGACGTCATAGGAATTGACTAGCTATAGGACTAGGATTTTGGTAGACAACCAAAACTTTACCTTAGCTTTACCTAGGTGTTTTCTTGCAATTATATAAATGCTTTAACCTGTGTTTTAAGTGCAGGAGAAAATAAATAGGAATGCTTATCAGGTATGCTTTTATTTCACTGCAATTTATTTACCTGCACTGTATTTTACTTCTCATGCATGTTAAACAAGAATGTCACCCTGCATGAAAACTGAAACCTTTAGGATAACCATAAAACTGAAACCCAAAACTAAATCAAAAGTCACAACAAGTTAAAATTCACCGCCACAACATTCAAAATATAAAACAACTCAAAATTTAATCACAAACAGAACAACAAAACTACAACTACAACTAAATTAAAACCTCTCGTTGGATGATCGGGAATACCTCGGATGATGTAACCCACGTGTTGCTAACGGGATTTCCCACGGTCTAAATGAAAGTGTGGAACTCATTCAGTTGAGTTTAGCAAATTCATCTGGACTAAGTGAATCCGATGAAAATAACGGTGCCGGGATGACGGAACCGTGGGATCTTAATTGGTTCTTTTTAACCAACTTTAAGATTTGTTTTAATTAAATCATTAAAAAGTATTTGGACTTTAAGATTTCTCTAAACCAAATCACTTCTCTCATCTCCTGATTTTCACTTTCTAAAACTAAACTTCTCCAACAATACGGAGCTTGGAGCATAGTGGGCAGCACGGCCATCGTCGTCAGCAAAACTGGAATCTACATCAACAAAACCTTTCTTAGAATTAAAATACAAAGCCATAGGATTTCGAGGTAGTTTGCCTAGTGCAACATAAATCCTCAACTTTTTGTTAGGCATTTGCATAATTATGTTATGTAGATTGAGTCGTAACCGGTCTTAGGACTTCGAGGTAGTCGTTTGGTACGACATAAACCCTCACATCTTCAAGGCTATTTGTGTGATTATGTCATACAAATATAAGTCCTAATTAATTAAAATTGGCAGGATTGAAACATTAAATATACTCTTAAATTGAAGCCAAACAATAGGATAGTTTGGGAAGTTGCCAAGATTCTTCTTGGATCCTCAGCTTCTCCTACTTCTCTTCATTTGGACTCCTAAAATTAATTGTTCCAAATTTGAGCTATTCCCTATTAAAATTTCCAAAGTCCAATTGTTTGAAAACCTTAAACTTTGAAATTCTTGAGAACAAAACCACTGATCATTATCGAGAGTTTTCTTAAGTGTTTTTGGACATTTAAGATGTAATTAACTATAGGGGCTTGCCCTTATAGGAAACTTTAAGAACCCAGGTAATATATACCCTGTTTAATTCCTTTATATTAAACAGGGGAACTTGTCAGCTTATAAAATTGGTTCGTAGACCAAACGGATGTCACAAATCTTCTAGTTTATTTAATCAAGCCCCATCATCAAGTAGTGTGTCTATTCTTCGGGATAGATACACAGCTTGTGATGCGGTGCTCGTTTATATAAACTATTTGGGATGTGAGATCGGTTTGATTTCATATCTTAAAAATCTTTTGAACTTAAAAATTATTTTTTAAAAAAAATCAAATGCTACTTTCCAAATTATATATATATATATATATATATATATATATATATATATATATATATATATATATATATATATATATATATATATATATAAATTAAATTTAAAATCTAAAACTCGCCGACAACTTCTGTAGGCGACCCCTTTTTAAAATACCACATAACCTAAAAATATGCCGACAATTTCTGGCGACTATGTTGGGGACTAGTTCCTCTCTCCATTTTGATCAGATGGTTTTGCTTTCATAAATCGGTAGTGAGTCCATACCCCTTGTGGACCAAACTACCATTCTTTCTATTGTCATACCACATTCATTTCTGTCTTGAACGGGTATAGTCAACTCCTTTTGGATTCTGGAGCCATTATTTAGACACCCCTAAACAGAGAGGTTCCGGAATCCTTCCGCCTCCAAAAAATGGGGTGGACCCCCAATAGGTGTTAGCCTATGAGCGGTCTTTCGAGTTGAGAAGTCTTGCGAGACTTTCTCTTCCTTTTCAATTTTGACTCAGATCCTTTACGTTTTCTATAACCTTCCTCCTTTAATCGTTTTGTTCCTAACAAAAAAAATCCTCTAATAAACAACCTTCTAATAAACAAACTCTTTTAAAAATCACAAATATACCAAGATAAATGAAAATGTGTTTGGACTCTTTCTCTTTTTTGTCCTAAGTATTGCGACAAAAGGAAGTATAATTCGGGACTGACTACCCTGTAGGAAATGTCTGCACCAAAGTTAATTTTCTCCTTCACCAACGGGATAGACTTAGTTGTTTACAAGGACGAGTTGCCTAATGATGCTGTCATTCGCTTTGGACAAGGGTTCGATAATACAGACATCAAGTTCGCTGACATCACTCTCTTCGCACTAATGGACAAAGTACCAGAAGCTGAGGAACCCGTAATTGAGTTCAGCCTAAAATCGACTCAAGAGTTCCCTCCCCTGCAAAGAGTTACAGCTGAAAGAAGTACTGCTATTCGTAGGAGGACCGTTGTCTCTACCCCCACCGGTCTAGTCATCTCTGCACCTACCCCGGCTCCTGCCAAACTAAAGGGGAAGGAAATCCAAGTCTGTGATGAGCCTGTCACCATGGAGGGTACAGATTTTACTACAATACCTTCTGTCTTTGAGATAGGGTCCAGTTCAAGAGTTGCACCCTTAACTCAGACTCAAAGGAGAAATAGATGCAGAAAGATCGCCAGGATCGAGAAGGCCAAGGCTGCTGAAGTTGCCTTTCTGGAAAAGATTTCTGAGAAAGAGGAAGAACTGCCCGAGTGTTCACCTCTGTTGGAGGGAAGTAGGTTTCACCCTCTTTCTGCTGCATCAGATGATGAAGATGTCCGGAGGATCATCGCTGCATTACCCCGACCTACATAGTATAATGACTGCAAAAGAAAAAGGGTCAGGACTACGACATTTGCTCGGCTGCAAGTTGTGGTAGAGAAATTGGCTACAAAAGAGAGATGCCCCGTGTCAGAAATACTATGAAGAATGGGACGAATACGAGCTAAATCTTGTCTCGAACCACGAGTAGAGCCTGTCACTGCTGTAGAGAAACCAAGGAAGAAGATTGAGCTAGTTCGTCTGTTGTTGTATCGGGTCACCAGATTAGGGAGGACACCACCTGCGAGCATATAGCCGACAGACCGTCTGGTCCTAGGCCTTCTACTGCAAGAAGGATGGTGTGGCGACCTATTATCGCTGAGTTGATACCGACACAACATCGCGAGAAGAAAAGCCTCGTCAGAGAGCCTGAATCAGAAGAAAGTGCCACTACATTAAAGAAACTCTTGATAAAGAAATTTAACAATCAGCACGTGATAACCGCGAGACCGTCTGGAAGAGGCCACTAGAGGACGCCATAAGGAAAGCTAAGGACGGACATCCGACGGTTGGTAAAAGAAAGAGGAGAAAAATTAGAAAATGAAGTAGATTCATCAGAATCCATGGATTACGGGTATGCCGAGATCAATATGGTTGAGATCCGAGCGTCGTCAGCTCTGCAAGGAGTTCCATCAGCCTCAGAAAGAGATGAAACAAAAGTAATGAGAGCACGTCTTCAAGAGAAAGATGATACGATTTCTCAGATGGTAAAGAGGATGGAAGAGATGGCTGCCGCTTTAGCCACTCTCCAGTGTCAGCTTCAACCACAGAAGGAAACACCCCCTGGAGATCATTCACATTGCAGATGGAGGGAAAGAGATTACGTCTGTCAATGGAGATGAACAGCCGAAGAAGGATTCTGTAAAAAGCATGATTCCCGAGAAGGATATCAAGAACATGGTGGAACAACAGGTGTGAGAAGCCTTAGCACAGTCTAAGAGCGGGACGTCTATTCAGACGGGCAGACCTTTCCCTGAAGAATTTGATGAGTTTAATACCCGAAAGGCTTCGTACCACCTCTATTCAAGACTTTTGATGGTACGGGAAACCCCCGACAGCATGTCGCACATTTTTGTGCTAGTTGCTACAATGCCAGTGGAAGTGATGCTTTACTCTTTCGTCAGTTCGTCAGCAGTTTGTCAGGGATTGCCTTCCATTCCTATGTAGAACTTCTGAATGGTTCAGTCAAAACCTTTTCAGAATTGGAAAACCTCTTCGTTAAGCGGTTTGCTGGGGCTCAGCACCACATTACTATCGGTGATCTAGTGGTGTAGCAACAGAAACTGAATGAAACTTTAGTGGACTACATACTTCGATGGAGGAATTTAAGCATGAAGTGTGAACCACAGCTTCAGGAACAACATGCAGTCAGTATTCTGCTTAAGAGTATTCACGGCCCGATAGCACTTCTCCTTAAAGGATTTATAAAAAAGACTTTCAAGAAGTTGCTTAGCAAGGCCGGGAGCTTGCAAGAGGAGGCAAAGAAGCTAAGTTTCATCGATAAGACAGATAAAAAGAAGCCCGTGAAAGCATTTGAAAAGAAATCCAGGATTGTCGCAACAGTCGATAAGGAAAAACAACTAATGCAAATACGGTCAGAGCAGCCACTGCCTAGATATCAACCACCGCAACGGACTTACCAACAACCACAACAGATTTATTAGCAACCTCAACAGGGCTATCAAAAGCCTCGATCGAGCTATCAGCCATGGCAGCATGATCAACCACTGCCTCGTCTATCACGTCCCCTGAAGGAACTTCTGAACAAGGAATATCCTTTCAAAACTGAAGCAGTGACTAAAATGTTTGGCAGTTTGATGAAGACACCCGATTTTCAGTTGCCAGAGCCCAGGAGGCCAGAAGAAGTCAACAAGAAGGATCATCCGAACTACTGTCCCTACCATAGGATGCTCGGACACAAGATCGAAGACTGCTTCACGTTTAAGAATTGGCTCGAAGATAATCTCCGAAGGGGGAACATAACGATCCCGAAAGAATACATGAAGGAACCCTAAAAAGGAGGTTTCGTCAATGTTATTTGAACAGATCCTATTGTTCCTACAGACCCGTACACGACTGATGATGGATGGAGTACTGTCTGGACAAAGTCTTCAAAGAAAATTTTGGGTCACATCCAGACCGCTTCGGTGCGTGCTTCAACTCAAAGTTCAAAACCTGCCGAGTCGGCACTATCACTTGCGATTGAAGAACCGCCCCAGAAGAAGGAGAATATCGTAGAAGAAAAGAAAATCGAGGCTCCGAAGGGTAGACTAGGGGCTGCTTATCCTAGGATGGTTGTTTCCGATTCAGGGGAGAAATCCCTCGGACCTCTGACTCTGTATGATTATTTGCTCGCCCGGGTAGGATCTTATAATGATAAGTGTTTTGGTGTTGGCTACGTTTTGACTGTTTCTAATGATTACGTAACTAACGACAACCAACCTAATCTAGATCTTGATTCCAATACGATAAACGATTCTCAAATCATTCTGAACCTCGATGACCACAATGAAGGAGAAGACGCTCACAAAGATGCTACGAAAGCTCAACAAGCAACGAGTCTATTTGTGAATTTTGAGGAGCTCCAATCACGATAGAATTAGAGTTATCAGATTCCGAAGCAACTCCAGAAGAGCCAATAGTTCCGATTCAAGAGGAGACATCGGTAGATTCACTGCCAAATTCAGAACAAGTAACTGAAGTCAACCTAAGAAGCGGAAAAGTTCTACCTCCGAGAATGGGTCCAAAGGATAAAGGAAAGCAGGTGGTTGCTCCGGAGGAGCCAACCCCAGCAGAAGAATTGCCCGTTCGGGAAGAAACCGAGGAACATGGTAATAAAGTGGATCATAACGTGCTAGCCCATCTTAGGAAGCTACCAACCAAAATAAGCATCTACGACACTCTGATCCTGTCAAAGGAGATGAGGGAAACTCTGATCAAGGCTTTACTTGATCTAGAAATTTGCTTAGCTCAAATGGCCGGTAATTCCTTCAACAAGGTTTGCTCGTTAAAAGATCAACTAGGTGTTACCTTCACGGATAATGATCTACTACTGGGAACAGCTGATCACAACCGGCCATTGTACATTTCAGTCACTATTAGAAAGTTTACGCTCTCCAGAGTGTTGGTTGATCCGGGAGCATCAATCAACATAATGAATCTTAGAATGTTGGAATATTTGGAAATTGATGCTCGCGAGCTTGAAGCAGACAAGATGTTATTAAGAGGCTTCAACCAGAAAGGAGAAAGAGCTATGGGATTGATAACACTATTAATGAAGACCAGTGACTTAGCAAAGACAACCGTAAAATTCCATATAATTGATTCTGAGACATCGTTCAACGCTCTACTGGGTCGGCCATGGATCCATGAAAACCGGATGGTACCGTTGTCTCTACACCAATGCATAAAGTATTACGAAGGAGGAGAACAGTGTATTAAAGGTGACTTGCAACCATTCTCCGTACACGAGATTAGAATTCATGAAGACGCAGTCTACTACGCGCCTCCGAAGAAAACAATCTTCTCCAAAAACACCGTACCAAATGAAGCAAAAGAAGTTCAAGACAACGAAGAGTCCGAATTCTAGTTCAACAGTTACTCACCACTCCCTTATGACGAGGTGGTGAAGGTTTCTCCAGAACTCGCACTCGAGGTTGAGGCCGGGGACGGGGTCGTGGAAGAAACGTTGGAACAGTTGGACAGAAGAAACTGATCATCGATGTTGATTAGGAGAAGAGTTCTGAAGAAGAAGAAATCAAGAAAGAAGCAGCGGCGATAAGTCAGAAGAAACCACAGTTCAACATCTCTCTCGAAGACAAAAAGAATGAAGAATAAAAATCAATGTACAAGAAGATTAACTATTATGTACATACTATGACCCTGACCTCGATCCATTCTAATAAGGTCGAGGGTATGGTGGTCAAGGAGGCACATGGCGGCGGTACTAAACAGATCAAATTCTACCGTAGTGCTTCTTCTTCCAAAACTGAAAATGATGTACAATTTGAATATGTTACTTCTTCCGAATTAATGAACTGCCTTTTGAGTGATATTCTCCCTGTGTTCAAAATTTAATTCAACGTGGTGTCTTACCTCGACGATGAACAAAAGGTCAATCACAACACTTTGAAAAATTATGGAATAATGCCAGTCAGCCTCCCAATTCAAAACATGGTCTCAGATTCAGCACAATAGGATCAGTTGATGATATGGGATTCTGCTTGGTTGTCTCTTGCGAGCATGATGAAGACTGCTTGGAAGCTTCAGAAGACCTCGAGGATCTACCAATCGGAGATGCTTCGCCAGAATTTGAAGAAGAAATTAAATCTACAATAGACGAGTTAATGGAAGTTAACTTAGGTACTAGCGAAGAGCCTAGGCCGACCTTTGTTAGCTCCTTACTAGATAAAGAAGACTCTGAAAACATGGTCAAGCTACTAATGGAATTCAAGGACCGTTTTGCTTGGAGTTACGATGAAATTCCAGGGTTAGCTCCAGAGGTGGCAGTTCACAGGCTAGGAGTGGATCCCACTTCCGTTCCGGTCAGGCAAGCTTCCAGAAGAATGCGTTTAGAACTTGAACAACAAGTTATAGCTGAAGTTAAGAAGCTAATAGACACTAAATTTGTCCGTGAAGAACAATATCCAACTTGGTTAGCCAATGTGGTACCAGTCAGAAAGAAGAATGGACAGATCAGAATCTGCGTGGATTTCAGAGATTTGAATAAAGCATGTCCAAAGGATGAATTCCCACTACCAATTCTAGAACTGATGATCGACATTGCTTCAACACATGAAATCTTCTCTTTCATGGATGGATCTTCAGGATACAATCAAATAAAAATGGCACCGGATGATGAGAAGCTCACAGCCTTCAGAACGCCGATCGGAATATACTGCTACATAGTAATGCCTTTTGGGTTGAAGAACACAGGAGCAACTTACCAAAGAGCAATGACGAGGATTTTTGATGATCTCATTCACAACCAAGTTGAATGCTACGTGGATGATGTGGTCATCAAAAGCAAGCTAAGAGAAGATCACTTGTATGATTTGAGAATTGTTTTCAAGCGATTAAGAAAATTTAACCTTAAGATGAATCCCTAGAAATGCGCCTTCGACATCGCCTCTGGGAAATTCTTAGGATTTGTTGTCCGACATCGTGGAATTGAAATCGATCCGGAGAAGATTAAAGCTATCTTAGAAATGCCTCCTCCCAAAACATTGAAACAACTATGATCCTTTCAAGGGAAGTTGCTTCGACGCTTTATCTCGAATTTTTCAGGTAGGTGTTAACCCTTCTCGGCATTGGTTAAAAAGGAAGCAAAATTCGTTTGGGAAGAGAAATGCCAGCGGGCCTTCGAGGACACTAAATGATATTTAATAACACCTCCTATCTTAGCAGCCCTAGTCTCAGGTCGACCGTTAATACTTTATACCGCGGCTTTAGACGACTCCCTCGGAGCCCTGCTAGCCCAGGTCAATGACGAGGGAAAAGAAAACGCTCTCTACTACCTGAGCCGTCGTCTAATTCCAACGGAGGTAAAGTACCCCCCGATTGAGAAGCATTGTTTAGCCCTGATCTTCGCCGCTCAAAAGCTCAGGCACTACATGCTTTCTCATAAGGTCAACCTTATCTCGAAGTTTAATCCGTTGCAATACTTAATGACCCGCCCGACGCTTTCCGGCAGACTTGCCAGGTGGTCAATGATACTATTGCAATTTGACATAACTTTCGTTCCTCTTCGTACCGTAAAGGGGCAAGTCCTAGCAGACTTCCTCGTAGCGCACCCTTTACGGCAGAATCGCCTCTCAACAATGACTTGCCAGACGAGCAGATAGAGAGCCTAGAAGACCCCGACGATCAGTGTTTGGAGCTGTACATCGACAGAGCATCTTCAGTACAGAGAAATAAAGAATTGCAAACGATAGTGCCCAGTAAGGTAGGAATCAGACTAATGTTTATAACACCAGAGCGAGGAATGTTAAGTTATGCCTACCATTTAATTGAACCATGTACGAATAATGAAGCAGAATATGAAGCCCTTATAACTGGACTGGAATTAACTATTTAGATGGGGATAACAGACATCAACATCTACGGGGATTCTCAGTTGATCATTCAACAGGTCGCCGGACAGTACAGAATTCTAATGCCAAGACTCGAGCAGTACTTTCAATATGTAATGAAATTACTAGAGCAGATTCCGAATGTAACGATCTACAAGATTCCCAGAAGAGAAAATACTCTCGCAGATGCGTTAGCCCACCTTGCAAAGGAATTTGTCTGCTTGCAGGATGAATTAGTTGAAGTGTCAGTTCAGGGATGTCAGGTTCTCTCGCAGCTCGACATGGACACGATACACAAGTCAGAAAAAGAAGAAGAATCAATTGCGGCAGTAACAGAAAATGCAGAAGACTGGCGTCAACCGCTCATAGACTACCTACAAACAGGAAACCTACCGGACGATAAGTCATTAGCTCATTAGATCAAGAAAAGAAATATGTCTTACACATTAATAAATAATACATTATACAGAAAGTCTTTCGATCAGATGTGGCTAAGGTGCCTGAGCGAGTCCGAGGCTCATGAAATTGTTAAAGAAGTGCACTCAGGACTTTGTGGTGCTCATCAGTCAGGTCCGAAAATGAAGATGAAGATTAAAAGACTAGATTACTACTGGCCCTCAATGATGACCGATTGCATGAAGGTTGCCAAAAGTTGTCACCAGTGCCAAGTGCATGGAGTGGTCCTACATCAACCTCCAAATGTGCTACATCCGACAATCGCGTCGTGGCCGTTTGAATGTTGGGGCACATATATTGTGGGCTCGATAGAACCGCCTTCTTTAAGAAGACATCGCTTCATTCTTGCAGCTACAAATTACTTTTCCAAGTGGACAGAAGTAGTACTGCTCAGAGAAGTGAAGGCACACCACGTGCTACAGTTCTTCAAGAGTCAAGTCGTTTACCTTTTCGAGGTACCGCGCAGGATTATCTCGGATAATGGGTCCGCGTTCAGAAGCACGAAGATTAATAATTTTGTCAGAAGACACAAGATTGACTGGCGCTATTTGATGATCTACTACCCAAGAGTGAATGGCCTGGCCGAAGCTTTTAATAAAACTCTCATCCAGATCCTAAAGAAAACTTTGGATGACAACAAGAGAAATTGGCACGAAAAGTTGTTAGAAGCCTTATGGGCCTACAGGACAACTTTCAGAACTCGTACTCAATCTACAACCTACGCTATAGTGTACGGGTCCGAGGCCGTCTTGCCCTTGGAGGTACAACTTCCCTCACTCAGAATTGCAGTTGCAAACAGGATCACTACAGAAGAAAATGCCAAATTACGATTATAAGAATTGGAAAGCTTAGAAGGAAAGCGACTTTCAGCGCAGCAGAATTTGGAACTGTATCAAGCCAAGATGATCCAGGCCCACGATAAACTGGTTCGCCTGAGGAAGTTCAAAGTCGGTGACTTGGTTCTAGTTCTCAAGAGGCCTACTCTTGCACACCGCAAGATAGGAGGTAAATTTGAACCGACTTGGGAGGGGCCATTCGTGGTCGAGATAGTTTACTCTGAAGGTTCCTACCAACTGGTGAATTGCCATGGAGAACGACCTATGCTTCCAATTAATGGACGATATTTGAAGAAATATTACGCAACCTGATGTTTCAAAGGATGGACTTTAAAAGTGGAGTCTCATTCCCAGAAACACGAGTAGAGTAATCATTTGTGACTGGGTCCGAACCCAAAATAAAATGGATGATAAAAAAAATCATTAACAAAAATGTGTTAAAAGAAAACATGTGAAATCGTAATAATAAAATGTTGATCTTTCCTTTTAAATCAGTTCATTCCTGATCTTTCCTCATCTCTTCCTACTTTCTTTAAAATTTAAAAGAAATAAAAAAGAATTTTTCATTAATAAATGTTTTTCTTATTGGTCTTGTTCTTAGTACAGCCCCTGATTCTTTCCTTATTTTTCGCAGGGAAATGTCGAACGGGCGGTTGGTTCTGAACTTTAAAAATGGCGTGAGTCTAGCACTTGATGAAAAGAGGGTGAGGGACAGAGCCGTGATTGAGATCGACTCCGATTTCACACCAGCCGGGGTACAATATGAAGAAACTGATTGGACTGAGATTGATCGGGAAGAGCTCCGCAGCCATACAGTGATGAAATTGAGTGACCCAAGTCAGCCGTCTACTAGCAAGAAAAGAAAAGCAAACGCCGCTCATGCAACAGGAGAAGACAAGAAAATAAAGTCCGTGGTTGTTACAGCAGAGGGCAGGCTTGTCAGCGCCATACTCACAGAAGTTCAAGAGGTAAGGAGAGCTACCCTCACTCCTACCCAACAAAGAAACAAGAATCGCCGCATACGCAAGATGCTGGCCAAGATGGCAGCGGATCAACAAAAAGAGACAATTGTTACCGTTAATGCAAATACTCCGAAGAAATCGGTTCTTCAGAAACCAGAAAGGAGAAAGTCAATTCCAAGAACAACAGAAAGGATGAAAGAAACTCTAAAAAGAGCAGAAATAGAATCAGCGCCTCGATGCCAAAAAGATGTACCAGTTTTGAAGAGTCTTGTTGCGAAAACAACCCCGAAGGATGTCCCGATAGAGACTATCCCCGAGGAGCCAAGACATGCAGGAGAGCGTGCTGGGGTTGAACCATACATTCCCCAGTACGTCACCAGGACACGCCGATTGCAAATAATTCCGGAATACGAGCTGGAAAAGATGCAGAATGTTGAAAAGAAGACTTTTGAATATTTTGAAAGGATTCGAGGCAGGAGGATCAACATCCTGAAGGCTCAGAATCGCATACAAATGTGTTTTCGGACTACAAGCGACGGCAGAATTGTGGACTGCGTTGCTGAGCTTCAGAAAATGGGTCGAGCTGGTCATTTAAGAGAAAAGACCTACTCAGAACCTCGAAAGTGGATGAGAAGAAAAGGAAGAGTTACGATTCAGTGTGGGTGTTGCTACAACTTCACCGAGGACAGAAAGGAAATCCACCAGGGATACTCCATTGTAGTGAGGTGGATCCGATGCCAAGAATTATCAAGAGAATGGTAAAAAGGATGGTAACATGGAGGGTATTGCCTGTAGATTGCATACCTAACAGCTGCATCATTAACATATACAGGGAGGGCGACTACATAACTCCACACATAGATCATCATGACTTCGTCAGACCTTTCTGCATAGTGTCTTTCGTCAACCAGTGTAACATCAAGTTCGGATCTGACCTCCGGATAGCAGGCCCCGGTGAATTCTGAGGGCCGGTGGAGATACCACTATCGGTAGGTTCCGTCCTGGTGTTAAAGGAAACGAAGCTGATGTAGCAAAACATTGCATCCCAAGAGTGCCCGTGGAGTGGATCTCCGTCACTTTCAGGAGGATGGACAACAGAGAAATGCCTTTCCACTTTCAACCAGATCTAGAGTTAGAGAGTCTCCGGCCCTACGAGCTGTAAGTTACATGTGAAATAGCACACCTTCGATGCACATCCGTACGACATTCCTGCCAAGGGTGGCTTGGAAGGTGATGTTTTTGTCCATGTATCATACTATTCAGATATGGATTTTGAAAGATGCTTTTGGAAGAATCAACAAGAATCTTACACAGTCCGTTTTGGATTTATGCGGATTGTTTGAGATACTAAATTTTCAAGGAAGATATAATCACGTTTTGGATCAGACTATGTGATGTATTTTCAACAAATAGAAATGGAAACGACTATGTCATGTTTTGCCTTCACCTCTTTTGTGCAAATTGACTGAGAAACACCATTAAGTTAAATGAACTTTGAACAAAAAATGGAAAGAAAAGAGAATATAAAAAAAATGAATGAGAATAAAAGGAAAATGGAAAAGAAAATAAAAAAGAAAATGAAGACAAAAAAAAGAGAGAAGGAAAATGAATAAGAACTCTTTTTAAGAATCTAAATGTCAAAACAAACTGCAAATAAACACGAACTCTAACTAAAAAAAATGAAATTGAGTCACTAAAGCAAAATGAATCTAAATCTCGAATTGAATTCCTATCTAAATCCTTCGATCTGAATCCTTCGATTACTCTTCAAATTGAAATCCATTTGAAACTCTTCTGTAATTCAAATATTTTCCTCGACTTATTGCTAGGTTGAGTCTTTTCAGCTTAGTACACTTACCAGCTCCTTTCAATTCTCTTTCTTCTGTGTCTTAGAGGATCAACTAGTTCTATTGACACGGAGCCACGAACTTTGTTCGATTTGGTTCTGATGGCATGGGACCGGGTCCCTCTTCATACAGATCAATTTCCGAGGCTAGAGCCTAATTTCCAGTTCTCTTCGAGGCTAGAGCCTAACTTCTAGCTCTCTTTCAAATTTTCGAGGCTAGAGCCTAACTTCCAGTTCTCTTCGAGGCTAGAGCCTAACTTCTAGCTCTCTTTCAAATCTTCTAGACTAGAACCTAACTTCTAGTTCTCTTCCAAATTTCCGAGGCTGGAGCCTAACTTCCAGTTCTCTTCGAAGCTAGAGCCTAACTTCTAGCTCTCTTTTAAATCTTCGAGACTAGAGCCTAACTTCTAGTTCTCTTCCAAATTTCTGAGACTGGAGCCTAACTTCCAGTTCTCTTCGAGACTAGAGCCTAACTTCTAGTTCTCTTTCAAATCTTTGAGGCTAGAGCCTGACTTCTAGCTCTCTTTCAAATTTCTGAGGCTGGAGCCTAACTTCCAGTTCTCTTCGAGGCTAGAGCCTAACTTTTAGCTCTCTTTCAAATCGTCGAGACTAGAGCCTAACTTTTAGCTCTCTTTCAAATCGTCGAGACTAGAGCCTAACTTCTAGTTCTCTTCCAACTTTTCGAGGCTGGAGCCTAACATCCAGTTCTCTTCGAGGCTAGAGCCTAACTTCTAGTTCTCATTCAAAATTTTCAAGGCTGGAGCCTAACATCCAGTTCTCTTCGAGGCTAGAGCCTAACTTCTAGTTCTCATTCAAACTATTCGAGGCTAGAGCTTAACTTCCAGTTCTCTTCGAGGCTAGAGCCTAACTTCTAGTTCTCTTCCAAATTTTTGAGGCTGGAGCCTAACTTCCAGTACTCTTTGAGGCTAGAGCCTAACTTCTAGCACTCTTTCAAATTTTCGAGGCTGGAGCCTAACTTCCAGTTCTCTTCAAGCCTAGAGTCTAACTTCTAGCTCTCTTTCAAATCTTCAAGACTAGAGCCTAACTTCTAGTTCTCTTCCAAATTTTTGAGGATGGAGCCTAACTTCCAGTTCTCTTCGAGGCTAGAGCCTAACTTCTAGCTCTCTTTCAAATTTTCGAGGCTGGAGCTTAACTTCCAGTTCTCTTCGGGCAAGAGCCTAACTTCTAGCTCTCTTTCAAATCTTTGAGACTAGAGCCTAGCTTCTAGCTCTCTTTCAAATCTTTGAGACTGGAGCCTAACTTCCAGTTCTCTTCGAGGCTAGAGCCTAACTTCTAGCTCTCTTTCAAATTTCCGAGGCTGGAGCCTAACTTCCAGTTCTCTTCGAGGCTAGAGCCTAACTTCTAGCTCTCTTTCAAATTTCTGAGACTGGAGCCTAACTTCCAGTTCTCTTCGAGACTAGAGCCTAACTTCTGGTTCTCTTTCTAATCTTCGAGGCTAGAGCCTAACTTCTAGCTCTCTTTCAAATTTCTGAGACTAGAGCCTAAATTCTAGTTCTCTTTCAAACATGCGAGGCTGGAGCCTAAATCTCCAATCTTCTTAACAATCCCGAAGTTGGAACCTAGGTTCCAATTCTCATTCCAAATTCTTAATCTTAACAAGATCCACCTTGAAATTAATCTTAAATCAAACTTCAATTGGAATCGGAACTCTGATTAAATCAAAACTCAAATTACAAAATTAAAAACATGAAATTGAAACTTGAAAAAATGAATTTAAAATCAAATCTCCCCAAATCTCGTGATTTGGAATTCACCTTCTTTTTCCCCAGCGAGAGTTCAAGGATCTCCAGTCTTGGAGATATACTCGATACTCCCCAGTGGAAATTTTCTACGCTTTGTTCTAAGTGTGCCACTTAGACATATGTGTTGGTTTTTGTTGATCTCTTCGGTCAACGCCAATATGCACGGTGTGCTTGGTTGGCACACCACACCTATTGGGGGTCCATTTGTTGACCTCATTTTTGGTGAGGTCTTTTCTTCTCTCCTTAGTACTTAGGATCTAGCCATAGGTTTTCCCTTTGACTATCCTAGAGGACTAGAAATGGGACCCACCACTTAGAAATTCAAAACACTTCTTAACTCCCTTTAAACCCCACATGTTTGATTGTAAACCGCTAAACCACTTGGAGGGTTAAAATCAATATGTGAAGGTTTAAAGGATGAGTTTCCTACAGGACTCTATGGCCTTAGGACTACCCTGGGTGGTCTGGTCTTGGTGAGGGTAAGATTGCACACACCACTCTCTCACGCACATTCCAAAACCATAAAAAAACCACACATATGCCCAATTTGCCTTCCTGACTCATGTAGGTAATTCATATGGATGGACCTTAACCCCTAAGCCCCTGGTTAAGAGGGTTAGGAACAACATAGTGAATGTCTAAAATGAGTCCTCTCATGGCTCTTGTGAGCTTAACATGGCTTCATGGCACAACCAAAATGATTTCATTTCACTCACACTTGATCAACCTTCATTTTTCCAAAATTTCAATTTTTGAGCCTAGGGACTCTAAACCTACCAAGCATACCAAATGCCTTTGAAATTGCCCAAAATTTGCAAAATTGCCTAAATTACACAAAATTCCTCAAAATCAGTTCTAAACATTTCCCACCACTCAAATTGATCATCCTTGGTCAAATATACCAAAATTTTCAAAATACCCCCCCAATAACCTCCAAATACCCAAAGTACCCTTTTAACCCAAAAATTCCAAAAATTAAAAAAATTCCCAAAAAATTTCAAAAAATCCCAAATATTCCTAATTACATTTTTTTTCAACTACATAATAAACTAATTTTGTCAATTTAGCCCACTTTTACCAAAACCCTCAATCTGACCTTTTTTTTAACCTAAGAAAGTCCAATGTCCAACCAAACCACTCCAATTGACCTCAATTATGATCCAATTCAATCCTAAGCTTCAATTTAATATCCCCAATATCAATTTAGACTAAATCCAAGCCCAATTTGACCAACATGTGGATTCAATTTCAGTTTGAAGCTTAAAGCCCAATTTTGGCCCATGACCTAAACTTAGCCCAAACCAACCCAACTCAACTCCAATTAGCCCCAAATATTTTCTAAAACCTTCTTAATATCACCACAAACAAAACACTAACATGATTTGTCCCAAATTTGAAACCAAAATCCACCCAAGCCTAACCCAAACCAAAAATCCCTAATTTGGCCTAAACCAATCATGAACCAAATAGGCCCAAATCTCAAAATCAAAGCCCGACCAAAGTTGAAAACTCTTTGTTATACTCCCATAAACATTTTTCAACATTAATTTTACATGAACTCAACATTGGCCCAACCTTAATCCAAGTTAGCCCAATTTGATCCACTTTGGTCCCATTACAAAAAAGACCCAAATTAAATCCAATTCAACCCCAATCTACCCCAAATTTGCTCCAAACCATTCATGAAACATTCCCAAATTAAATCCAATAATTATTGGGCCCAATCGTTTACAAAAATTTCATCCACTAACTTGTTTTAAAACCTAAAAGCTCTACTTTTTTTAAGACACTTTAAAACCGCATCCAAAACCATTTCAAAGGCCCAAAACCTATTTCAAAACCCATATGACATCTTCATTGGTCATCCATTTTATCAAAATCATTCCCTAAGTCCTAAGCCAATCATCAAATAAATCTAAATCAAGCTTCATGCCAATTTTCCTTAAATTCATAAAAAATGCCAAAATCCCAGAAAGACTATTTACATGAAATTGAGCCAAGCCACTCCTAAGCTATGAGCAAGCCTTGGAGCCATGCACAAGCCACATGAAAGCCATGGGAATCTTGGACTTGTCATCAACCCATTTATGGCAAGAGGAGGAGAGCCTTTAAGAACCCCTTAAAATTCATTAACCCTTCACATGACTCCCCTTAACCCAAAATTAATCCAAATATTCTTGGATGGGGACCTCACCACCCTTTCCTAGCTGACTCACCTGACCTCCCTTAGTCCAAATCAGAACTTGAAATGGTGCACTCAACCCAAACCCATGACTTGACCAAATTGAACCTAAATGACCACCTCAGCATACCACTTAAAGACAAGTTCTTTACATGTGCCCATGGCTGATTGATTGCATTAAACCCCAACCCTTTATCCCCTGACCATGAGAGTGACCCATGCCTGGCCGGCCAGCCACCACAGTCGCCGAAAAACAGCATGGCTGAGAGCACCTATTTGATTAAAAAAATTCAAATTGAACCTACTGAGCTGTCCCATGGCCAATGACCATTGCAGCTGTTCTTCCCTTGCCCTGAGCAGTTGATCCAAGCCTTCAAAACCCCCTGGGAAGCCCTCTAGCCAACCCTATTTAAACACCACCCCCTCTCGGCCAAACGAGGTGCTGAATCAAACCTTACCAAAACTCTGCCAAAATCACTTCACACCCTTCTCCTAACATAGAGCACTTGATCCTCACTGAAATCTAGCCCTAAAACCCCCTCTGTGAGCTCAATTTCTGAGTTCAATTTTGAGCCCAAAACCATGACACTTCTCCACAGTGAACCAAACTCCAAATTGAGCAGCCCTACACCTTCACTAGACCAAGAGAAGAAGTTCCCCAGCAAAAGCCCCCTCACCATGCCAGCCATTCTCCCTATCGGCCAAGCTTTGAAATCGGCTCTGGTCACTTTCATACCTGGACAATTCCTCAGAGCCAGAGACTTCATCTCTAGCTTCCTTGGGATCAATCGAAGGTGCCACAACTCTCTGATGAAAGCTTCACTTCTCAGAGCAAAGGTATTGATCTCTTCTTCCTCTCGAGCTTCTATGGATTCTCCAATTTGTTTGAGTCAATTTCAATGTATGTTAGCCGTATGGATGTGTTCGTCTCGTTGAGACAAGTTCATAGAGCATAAGAACGTATAATTTGGTTAAGTATCGAGTGAGATATCAAACCTAGAAGGTGGACGGCTCTCGGGACACACCAGACGGAGACGATGACCAGCAGCCGTCGGATCGCGCGTGTATCGGATGGACGGCCAGGATCGCACCGGATCAAGATATGAGACGGAACCGCAGGCCGCGTGGCATCCCAATTAGATGGCGGTGTCAAATGGGAGAGCGCCGCGTGGGCTTTCGATCCGCCGTAGGATGACGGGGCGTTGACTGGTTTAAGTAGATAAATAGGGTATTTTTGATTTATTTAAATACCATAAACTTCAAAAATTCATATCTTTGTGTAGAAAAATCACAAAAATAAAATAAAAATACTCTCTTGCTCAGTGAACAGAGGAGAACAATGTGTAAAAAGAATTAAGTTATTTTGATGAGTATTTTATTTTTAATTAATTATTTACAGATTTCAGTATTTTAATTTTCCATGCATGCACACAATTCACCATGACATGAGACCATAGGGCTTTTGTAGCCTCTGTTCTTGGAAACATTCCTTAATTTTTCCAAGGCCAGATGCCATCTCTGTGGCAAGGTATTGATTTTTCAAATTTATGTGTCTGTTTTGATATTTTAATTTCAGTAATTAGCATGTTGCTTAGAAAATTCTAGAAAATTTTGGGGAGATATCTTATGACCAGAGGACCCTAGGAAAATTATGGTTTGGTTTAATTCTTTAAGAAGAAGCCTAATTGGTCTAAACACCCAAAACTGAGTTTTAATTAATTAGGATTAACCACAAATAAAAATTACTTGAAAAGAATTCTCCACTATCACTTAGGATGCAAAGAATCTCACATAAAAATTTGAAGTCAATTGGAAATAATTTAACCCATTAAATGAATTATTTATTTTGTATGACCACTTTTAAAATTAAAAAATTCATAAAACCTAAAATACACTTTAAAAATTCACCAAAATGATTTTGAGGGCTCTTTGATATCAGATGAGTCTACGAAAATTAAAATTGGAATTTTTTTAAAATTTTCATTTTTAATCATATTTCTAATATTTTAATAATTTAAAAATAATAAAAATCACAAAAATATTAAAAATCACAAAAATATTAAAAATCTTAAAAATGTCAAATTTTGCCTCCTAATCACTTAGGAACAAACCAAATTTTTTTGTCAATTCTATAGGTTAAGAAATTGAATTTTAAAGGCTTAGGACAATTTTTAATATTAAAAAATGAATTTCCCGACATTTTCACTAAATTAATTCTAGTAAATCAAAGAAAACTCAGAAAAATATAAAATTTGCTTCTCTAAACTACTTGAGGTTATTTGGATTTAAGAAAAATATAAAACTTAATTATCAACTTTAATTTTATTTTATAATTAATTAATACCACAAAAATCAAAATAATTATAATAAATAAAATATAAATAAAAAAAATTACCAAAATTGGTCTAGATGGTCCTCTGATCAATAGGAATATCTCACAATTTTCCTAAGGATAGAAACCTCACTTTGGTCATGTTGTTCAATTTTCATTGAAAACCCTCATTTTCTCACAAAAATAAATATATAAATTAAATTAAATTCAGAAAAATCACATTTTCTCCTCTAGTGTCTTAATTGACGTTTGAGTGAAGTGACATAAAATTTTTAAATTCATTTGAGCTTAATTTGATGAGTTATGAAATAAATAAGCCTAAAGGGGCATAAAGGTAATTAAAGGATTTTAACCCTAATTAATACTTTTGGTTTAATCAAAAGGGAGGGTAAAATAGCTAATCTTAACTTTCTCTTGGATGATTGAAACTTAGGGAATAAAGGGGTAGAAACTCATTGATCACTTTGAAATTATCAAAATGGAACTTTAATTAATTAAGTCATTTAAATTTTGGGAGAATAATTAAAATTTTGGATTATTAGGGATGTGACTTAAGAAGATACCAATTCTTTAATTTGAAATCCCTAAATAAATTACTTTAATAACATTTCAATTCTTAATTAAACTTAAAATTATAATTGAAATTAATGATTAAAAAGAAAATAACCCTTAATTTAATTAAAGTTTAAAACACTAAGTGATTTAATAACCTAATTAAATTAAATTGAGAACGATAGAAATTAATTTATCATTTGAAAACAAACCTAAAACAAATTTGAAACATTAAAAATCAATATCAAAACAATTTATAATAAAAATGTATAAAAAAATTAAACTAATTAAAATCAACCTAAAATATTACAATCAATCCAAATAAAGTCATTAAAATTTAATAAAAATAAATAATTTGAACACCTCTTCCAACTTAAGCAAATTTAAAATGGTAAAATTAATCTAAAATATTAAGATCATTAAAATATAAAGATTTAATAGAATTGAAATAACATGAACACTATTCCAAACTTAAAATTATTAATTAAAATTTTATAACTAAACCAAATCATTTCAAAATCATCAATTCCAATTTTCTAATTAAGAATTGTTAAAATCTTCAACAAATTAATTTGCCCCTAAAGGCTTTCATTATCATAACTCTTAAATAAAGCATTAAGTGAAATATCACTTCACTCATAGGATAATCAAACATCCTAGTTCTTTGAGTAAGAAGCAAAACTTAACTGAATCTCTCGAATGATTAATTCACTTGTACAATGAAATTCATTTGGACTCAAAATAATCTCAGAAGCATTAAAAAGATGTTTAGGACTCGTTCTAAGCACTTTTTCAATACGATGGGATGTTTTAGAAGAACAACTGAACTTAATTGTTCTTTGGTGAAGAAAATTATCCTTAACAAAACATAAGAACCTAGACGTCATAGGAATTGACTAGCCATAGGATTAGGATTTTGGTAGACAACCAAAACTTTCCCTTAGCTTTACCTATGTGTTTTCTTGCAATTATATAAATGCTTTAACCTGTGTTTTAAGTGCAGGAGAAAATAAATAGGAATGCTTATCAGGTACGCTTTTATTTCACTGCAATTTATTTACCTGCTCTGTATTTTACTTCTCTTACATGTTAAACAAGAATGTCACCCTACATGAAAACTGAAACATCTAGGATAGCCACAAAACTGAAACCCAAAACTAAATTAAAAGTCACAACAAGATAAAATTCACCGCCATAACATTCAAAATATAAAACAACTCAAAATTTAATCACAAACAGAACAACAAAACTACAGCTACAACTAAATTAAAACATCTCGTTGGATGATCGGGAATACCTCGGATGATGTAAACCACGTATTGCTAATGGGATTTCCCACGGTCTAAATGAAAGTGTGGAACTCATTCAGTTGAGTTTAGCAAATTCATTTGAACTAAGTGAATCCGATGAAATAACAGTATCGAGATGACGGAACCGTGTGATCTTAATCGGTTCTGTTTAACTAACTTTAAGATTTGTTTTAATTAAATCATTAAAAAATATTTGGACTTTAAGATTTCTCTAAACCAAAGCACTTCTCTCATCTCCTGATTTTCACTTTCTAAAACTAAACCTCTGCAACAATACGGAGCTTGGAGCAAAGTGGGCAGCACGGCCATCGTCGTCTGCAAAACTGGAATCTACATCAATAAAACCTTTCTTAGAATTAAAATACAAAGCCATAGGATTTTGAGGTAGTTTTCCTAGTGCAACATAAATACTCAACTTTTCGTTAGGCATTTGCATAATCATGTTATGTAGATTAAGTCCTAACCGGTCTTAGGACTCCGAGGTAGTCGTTTGGTACGACATAAACCCTCACATCTTCGAGGCTATTTGTGTGATTATGTCATACAAATATAAGTCCTAATTAATTAAAATTGGAAGGATTGAAACATTAAATATACTCTTAAATTGAAGCCAAACAATAGGATAGTTTGGGAAGTTGCCAAGATTCTTCTTGGATCCTCAGCTTCTCCTACTTCTCTTCCTTTGGACTCCTAAAATTAATTGTTCCAAATTTGAGCTATTACCTATTGAAATTTCCAAAGTCCAATTGTTTGAAAACCTTAAACTTTGAAATTCTTGAGAGCAAAATCACTGATCATTATCGAGAGTTTTCTTAAGTGTTTTCGGACATTTAAGATGTAATTAACTATAGGGGCTTGCCCTTATAGGGAACTTTAAGAACCCGAGTAATATATACCCTGTTTAAATCCTTTATATTAAACGGGGGAACTTGTCGACTTATAAAATTGGTTCGTAGACCAAACGGATGTCACAAATCTTCTAGTTTATTTAATCGAAGCCCCATCATCAAGTAGTGTGTCTATTCTGCGGGATTGATACACAACTTGTGATGCGGCGCTCGTTTATATAAACTATTTGAGATGTGAGATTGGTTTGATTTCATATCTTAAAAATCTTTCGAACTTAAAAATTATTTTTTTAAAATCAAATGCTACATTCCAAATTAAATATATATATATATATACTTATTAATTAAATTTAAAACCTAAAACTCGCCGACAACTTCTCTAGGCGACCCCTTTTCAAAGTACCACATAACCTAAAAATATGCCGACAGGACTCACATCCAACTTAAGAGGTGATGAGGTACATTGGGAAGAAAAGTGCAGAGACTCACATCTCACCGAAGAGGTAGTGAAAGTAATTAGAATGTCACATTAGAAAGGAAAGCGCAGGGACTCACATATATGTTATGAGGAGATAAACTACATTGGGAAAAAAAATCACATGGACTCACATCCAACCTAAGAGGTAGTGAAAGTGATGAGAATGTCACATTAGGAAGGAAAGCACAGGGACTCACATCCATTCCAAGAGATGACGAACTACATTGGGTAGGAAAGCACAGGGACTCACATCCAACCCAAGTGGTAGTGAAAGTGCTGAGAATGTCACATTAGGAAGGAAGGCGCAGGGACTTACGTCCATCCTAAGAGGTGATGAACTACATTGGGAAGGAAAGCACAGGGACTTACATCCAACCTAAGTTGTAGTGAAAGTGATGATAATGCCACATTAGGAAGGAAAGCACAGGGACTCACATCTAACCCAAGAGGTAGTGAAAGTGTTGTAACACCGTGAAGTTTCATGGGAGGTTGTGAAAAATTTGCATTTGTGGGAAGTGACGTTGTGAAAAGCCAAAATGAGTGAAAGGTGCGGGACTCGTGAAAAGCACGAGGAACGTAAAGTCGCGGGACGCGTGGGATTCAGGCTCATGGAAGAGTTTGCTTATAATTTATTTTCTTGCCCTTTTTCTTTTCTTTATTATATCTTTCTTTATTAAAATATTTCTCGATTTTGATTTTTTCTATCCCTTTTTTATTTTGAATTTTTATATCATTTATTTTCAAATTTTCCTTGTATCGTTCCTTCTTCGTTATAAATCAGGACAAACGTATGGTCCTGCGGGTTTTTATCGATCGCACAAATCGTTGACAATTCTAAGAACACATGTTGAAGAAAAATAGAAATATCTTTGTTAATTCTGGCTGAAAATGCAATATAACTAGTCACATGCTAAAATCATCAAAAGAACATCATTGATACATCAAAATAGGACTGCAGTCTATCATGTCATGTCTCCCCTGCTCTAGCATAATGCAAAAGATAGTAAAATGTTTATCTGTCATCTGAGGTCATCTCGTGATCGAGCAAACCTTTAAGCTACGCTCTAGGATAGAAGTTCCCATGCACACTCTTAGAGGGAAAACTTTCTCACAACTCAAGCGGCTGAAGCCTCCAAGTCTGGGTCGACCTGGTATCCGTACGACACTTTACTGTCATCAATTCTTCAAAAAGAGATTGAGACATGCAGTAGGCCACTCCAGGAATGCAATGCTTTGCAATGTCTACTCCATTTCCTTTTAAAACTTGCATGGACATAACCGACAGTGAGATCTTTACAGACCCTCAGAATTTTCCGTGACCAATGATCTGTATCTCCTTCCCCAACAGAATGTTTCTCTTGCTTATCAATGAAACTGTGCAGAAGGGCTTGATAAAGTCATGGTGATCAATGTGAGGGGAAAAGCAGTTTCCTTCTCCATAGATATTAATGATGCAACTGTTGAGGATGCAATCCAGGGGATCCACCTCATCATTTCTCAAAATCCCTGTGAGGGGGGGAGCAGGGGGGAAGGTGGGGGTTTCCCTTGCCTGTCTTTTGCAAAGTTATAGAAAAAAAACACTTAATAGTGATCCTTCCCTTCCTCGTATTCCATTTGGGGTTCTGAATATGTCTTCTCTCTCAAAAGACCTACTCAGCCCAAGTCCCTAAGGCTGAATACACAATCCAAAATCTTGTCTTCATATTTTTTTAAGAAAACATTAGTGTACAACACAACACCTTCTAGTATGTTGACGTATTTTCATTGAATATGCTCGTAATGATCAAATTCTTGTTTTCAGGCCATGCGAATCTTTGCCATTTCATAGTTTGGAAAATTTTGCGGTCGTCGGGGGTTGACAAATTGCGGTATGTAAGGATCCACATCGGGATGTTCCTGGCTCCTAAACATCATTTAAGCTGTAGTATATTCTTCAAAAGTCTCATAATGCTCTAGGTGGAGAATATTACTTTTCGAGAATTCTATAAACAATCCGTTTAATGACGCCCTCCTTGGTATTTCTGCGTTACATGTTGGACATCCTGCGTAAAACTTCTCAAACGACCCCTGTACCGGCGTAAACTCTATAGTAACCTGTGGCTCATCCTTTGTTGTCGGGGATGTCTGGATCATAATCTCCCTTCTCAGAAATAGAGTAAGCTCTGTAGTTGTCTCTGTGGTATATCTCCTTTCGAGTCTATCGAATGCTCTGCGTTTGCGGTGATTTGCATTTCAATGCTGTGTATGACTCAATGACACATTCTGAGCTCTCTCTAAAGTAGCACTAACTAGCTCTCCTTCTGGCAGAGTTATCGTTGACGGTACCTACTTGCCTCTTTCTATTGAGCAGTTCATATCCGAAACTTCATCCATGTCCATCCTTTTTGATGATTCTCTCCACTGCTTTGTGGTGTTGACCTCATTTTTGATGAGGTCTTTTGCTTCTTTCTTTAGTACTTAGGATCTAGCCTTAGGCTTTTCCTTTGACTAATCTTAGAGAACTAGAAGTGGAACCCACCCTTTAGAAACTCAAACACCTCTTGACTCCCTGCAAACCCCACAAGCTTGATTGTAGACCCCTAATCACCTAGAGGGTTGAAATCAAATGTGGAGGTTTAAAGGATGAGTTCCATATAGGACTTTTTGGCCTTAGGAATACCCTGGGTGGCCTGGTCTGGTGAGGATTGACTTGCACATACACTACACTATCACACACATTCCAAGTCCTAAGACCACACTCTCACCCAACTTGACTTCCTGACTCATGTAGATAATTCATATGGATGGTCCTTAACCCCTAAGCCCCTAGCTAAGAGGGTTAGGAACAACATAGTGAATGCCTCAAATGAGTCCTCTCATGGCTTATATGGGCTTAATATGGCCTTCATGGCTCAACCAAAGTGATTCCATCCTACTCAAATTTGATCAATCTTTATTTTTCCAAAATTTCAATTTTTGACCCCCGAGGCCCCGGACCCACCAAACCTACCAAATGCCCTTGAAACTACCCAAAATTTGCAAAATCACCTAAATTACCTAAAATTCCTCAAAATCAGTCCTAAAAATTTCCCCCCACTCAAATTGATCATCCATAGCCAAAAAATACCAAAAATTCCAAAAGTACCCCCTAATACCCTCCAAATACCCAAAATGCCCTTCTTAGCCCAAAAATCCTAAAAATTCAGAAAATTCCCAAAAAATTCCAGAAAATCCCAAATATTCTCAATTTCATTTTGTTCAACTACACCATGGGCCAATTTACCCCACTTTTATCAAAACCCCCAATTTGACCCATTTTAAACCTAAGTGAACCCAATGTCAAACCAAACCACCCCAATTGACCTCAATTTTGGTTCAATTCAATTCTAAACTTCAAATCAACATTCCTAATATCAATTTAGACCAAATCCAAGTCCAATTTTATTAACATTTGAGCCCAATTTCAATTTGGAGCCTAATGCCCAATTTTGGTCCATGATCCAAACCTAGCTCAAACCCATCCAATTCAACTCCAATTGGCCCCAAATCTTTTCTAAAGCCTTCCTAACACCCCCATAAACAAAACACTAACTTGATTTGCCCAAATTTTGAACCTAAACTCCACTCAAACCTAACCCAAAATCAAAATCCCTTAAATTGACCTAAGCCCAAACCTAACCCAAATGGGCCCAAATCCCAAAATTAGAGCCCAACCAAAGTTGGAAACTCTTTGTGACACTCCCATGAACACTTCTCAACATTAATTTTACATCAAATCCAACTTTAGCCCAACCTTAACCCAAGTTAGCCCAATTTGGCCCACTTTGGCCCCTTTAACTAAAAAGCCCAAATTCAACCCAATTCTACTCCGAATCACACCAAATTGATTCCAAACCATTCATGAAACATCCCTAAACCAATTGCAACATTTATTTGACATGGTCCTTCACAAAATTTTCATCCAAAAGCCTATCCTAGAATCCAAAAGCCCACTTCCCTAAATCACTTTAAAAGCCCATCTAAAACCATTTCAAAAAGCCCAAAATCTATCCTAAAGGCCATATGACATTTTCATTTGCCATCCATTTCATCAAAATCATTCCCTAAGTTCCAATTCCATCATAAAATGATTCCAAATCAAGCCTCATGCCAAATCACCCCTAAATGCCAAAAATCCCAAAATCCCTTTCTCATGTAAGTAAGCAAAGCCATTCTTAAGCCATGAGCAAGCTTTGAAGCCATGCACAAGCCACATGAAGCCATGCACAAGCCACATGAAGCCATGGGAATCACTTTACACATCACCATACCATTAATTGAAAAAGGAGGAGCCTCTTTTAAACCCCCTTAAAAAATTTTTAACCCTTTTAATGCTTCACCTTAATCCATGATTAATCCAAATGTTCATGGATGGGGACTTCACTACCCTTTCCTAGCTGATCCAACTGACTTCTCTCAGCTCAAAGTCAATCCTTGGGGAGGTGCACCTAGCCTAAACCATGCCTTGGACCAAATCAACTCAAAATGAGCCCCTTCCCCATTCCATTTTGAATCAAGCTCTTTGCACATGTCCATGGCCAATTGACTGCACTAAACCCCAGCCCTGACCTCCATGACCTTGAGGGTGACTCGACCACTGGCGGCCGACCACCACGATGGCCGGAAACCACCGAGGCCGAGAGCACCCATGTGAGCCGATTTTGAATTCCGCCTTGTCGACTTTTCCCATGCCTAATGGCCACCATGGCTGTTCTTCTCCTCACCAGAGCAGATGATCCAAACCACTAAACCCCCCTGGGAAGCCCTTCAGCCATGCCTATTTAAACACCACCACCTCTCGGCCAAATGAGGAGAAAAACCAGACCTTAAGGAAACTCTACCAAAATTGCTCCAGGACCTTCTCCTAAGAGCAGTTGATCCCCAGTGTTCCTTTGCCCTAATCCCCATTAACATAGCTCAATTTCTGAGTTGAAAATCCACCTAAAAAATAGGACACTTCAGCACAGTGAGCCAATCTCCAAATTGATTGGTCCTACACCTTCACCGGACCGAGTGGAGAAGTTCCCAGCAAAAGCCCCCTCACCGGGCCAGCCATTGCTTCTAGCCTCCAAGCTTTGTGATCATGCTTGGTCACTTTCACACCTAGACAATTCCCCAGAGCCAGAGACTTCATCTTGAGCTTGCCTGGACTCAATCGAAGGTGACACAACTCTCAGATTGAAGCTTCACTTCTCTGAGCAAAGGTATGAACTCACTCTTCCTCCCGAGCGTCCAACGATTCTCCATTTTGTTTAAGTTAATTTTATAGCCTATAAACCGTATGGATGTGTTCATCTCTTCAAGACGAATCCATAGAGCATAAGAACACAAAAATCCATTGAGAATCGAGTGAGATCTTAGGGTTTTAGTGTGGACGGTCACGGGTGCACACCAGTCGTAGACGATGACCAGGAGCCGTTGGATTGCGCGTGTATGGAGTGGACGGTCGAGATCAAGTCGGACGACGCGATGGTACATGAACCGCGGGATGCGTGGCTGCTGACTCAAGTGGCGGCGTCGAATGGGAATGCGTCGCGTGGGCTTTCGGAGCTGCCAATTTTGCGCTGGCGCCGAGTCGGATAAGTAGATAAATAGGGTATTTTTGAATTATTTAAATGTCCTGAACTTTAAAAATTCATATCTTTGCATAGAATAATCAAAAAAATAAAATAAAAATATCCTCTTGCTAGTGAACAGAGGAGAATAATGTGGAAAAGAAATCAAATTAATTGGATGAGTATTTTATTTTTAATAATTTATTTACTGTTTTCAGTATTTTAATTCTTCATTTGCATAGATAATTCACCATGGCATGAGAACATAGGGCTTTTGAAGCCTCGATCTTAGGAACATTCTCTGAATTTTTCAAGGTCAGAGGTCATCTCTGTGAAAAGTTATTGAATTTTCAGTTTATGTCACTGTTTTAGGTATTTTAATTCCAATAATTAACATATTGTAAAATAAATTCTAGGAAAATTTGGTGATTTTCCTTAGCACCAGAGGACCCTATGAAAAATATATTTTGAGTTAATTCATTCATATTAACCTTAATTGGCCCAAACCCCTAAACTAGAACTTTAATTAATTAGGGTTAACCACACATCAAAAGAACTTGAAAATAATTCTCCACTGATCTTTATGATCAGAGGAACCTTATATAAAATTTTGAAATCAACTGGAAATGTTTAACCCCACTAAATGGATTAATTAAGTCACATAACTAAAATTAAACTTTAAAAATTCATAACTCTAAAAATAATTTTCAAAAATTCACAAAATTGGTTTTGAAGCTTCTCTGGTATCAGAGGAGTTCAGGAAAATTAAAATTAGAATTTTCTAAAAAAGTTGATTTTTCACAACATTTTAATATTTTAATAATTAAAAAATAATAAAAATCATAAAAATGTCACATTTTGACTCCTAATCACTTAGGAACAAACCAAATATTTTTCCTAAGTCCCTCGGATAAGATATTGAATTTTAAAGGCTTAATGTAATTTTTAATATTAAAAAATGAATTTTCAACCTTTTTCACTAAAATAATTCTAATAAATCAAAGGAAAATTAGAAAATTATAAAAGTTGTTTCTCAAGACTCCTTGAGGTCAGAGAAATTTATGAAAAATATAAAATCTATTTTTTAACTTTTATTTTATTTTATAATTTATTAATACTCCAAAACTCAAAATAATTATAATAAATAAAATATAATTAAAAAAATCACAAAAATTGGTCCAAGTGGTCCTCTGGTCATTAGGAACACCCCATAATTTTCTTAAGGACAGAAACCTTTCCTTGGTAATGTTGTTGAATTTTCCTTGAGAACTCTTATTTTATACTAAAAATAATTATATAAATAAATTAAATTCAGAAAAGTCACATTTTCTCCTCTAATGTCTTAATTGGCATGTGAGTGAGGTGATATAAAAATTTCAAATTCATTTGAGCTCAATTTAGTGAGTTATGAAATAAATAAGTTTAAAAGGGCATAAAGGTGATTAAAATTTTAACATTTAATTAAGACTTTAGGTTTAATCAAAATGGAGGGTAAAATATTTGATTTTAATTTTCTCTTGGATGATTGAAACTTAGGGAAATTAAGGGGTAGAAACCCATTAAACACTTTGAAAATATCAAAATGAAACTTTAATTAATAAAATAATTTAAATTTTAGAAAGAGTACATTTAAAATTTGGATTATTATAATAGGGATATTATTAAGATGATGTTATTCTTTAATTTAAAAAACCCTAAATAAGTCACTTTAATAATATTTAATTCTTAATTAAAATAATAATCCAAATTAACAATTAAAATTAACAATTAGAACTAAAATTAAAATTAAAATTAAATTAAAATTAAATTAAAAATTAAAATTAAATTAAAAATTAAAGTTAAATTAAAATTAAAATTAAAATCAAAATTAAAACTAAAATTAAATTAAATTAAAACTAAAATTAAATTAAAATTAAATTAAAATTAAATAAAATTAAATTAAAATTAAATTAAAATTAAATTAAATTAAAATCAAATTGAATTAAATTAAATTAAAATTATTTAACAACAAACCTAAATGAAATCATTAAGAATTAAATCTAAAATAATTTGAACACTATTCCAAACTTAAAATTATTAATTAAAACCTCATAATTAAATTAAAACACTTTAAACCATTAACTCGAACCTTAAATTAAGAATGATTAAAATTCTCGGTAAATCGAACTTGCCCTTAAAGGCTTTAATTATTATAACTCTTGAATAGAGTATTAAGTGAAATGTCACTTCATTCATCGAGTAATCAAATACCTAAGTTCATCGAGCAAGAAACAAAGTTTAACTAAACTCCCGAATGATTAATTCACCGTGCAACTAAATTTACTTGGACTCAAAACAATCCCAGAAATATTGAAAAGATGTTTAGGACTCGTCCTAAGCACTTCCTCAATATAACAGGATGTTTTAGAAGAACAACTGAATTTAATTGTTCTTTGATGAAGAAAATCATCCTTAAACCAAACCAAGAACCTAGACGTCATAGGAAATGACTAGTTATAAGATTAGGAATTTGGTAGACAACCAAGACCCTTTCCCTTAGCTTTACTCTAGGTATTTCTTGCAAAATATGTTTAAATGCTCTAACATGTATTTTAAGTGCGACTTGGGATGACGGGGAGACCCTCCGAGTACGCTTTTATTTTATTGCAATTTACTTTATTGCAATTTACTTACATGCACCGTACTTTACCTTTCTTGCATGTTAAACAAAACCGTTGCATGAAAACCAAAACCTTTAGGATAGTCTACGAGCCGAAACTAAAACTAAATTAAAAGTCATTGCAAGATAAAATTCACCGCCACAACATTCAAAATATAAAACAACTCAAAATTTAATCACAAACAGAACAACAAAACTACAATTATAACTAAATTAAAATGTCTCGTTGAATGATCGGGAATACCTCGGATGATGTAACCCACGTGTTGCTAATGGGATTTCCCACGGTCTAAATGAAAGTGTGGAACTCATTCAGTTGAGTTTAGCAAATTCATCTGGACTAAGTGAATTGAATGAAAATAACGGTGCTGGGATGACGGAACCGTGGGATCTTAATCGATTCTGTATAACCAACTTTAAGATTTGTTTAATTAAAATGTTAAAAACACTTGGATTTTAAGATTATCTCTAAACCAAAATACTTCTCTCATCTCCTGATTTAAAACTAAACCTCTGCAACAACAAGGAGCTTGGAGCACAGTGGGCAGCACGACCATCTTCGTCAGCAAAACAACTCTACATCAGCTAAACATTCCTAGAATTAAACAACCAAACAGTAGGATTTCGAGGTAGTTTTCCTAGTTCAACGTAAATCCTCAACCCTTTTGTTAGGTATTTGCATAATCATGTTATGTAAATTAAGCCCTAACCGGTCTTAGGACTCCGAGGTAGTCTTTTGGTACGACATAAACCCTCACATCTTCGAGGCTATTTGCGTGACTCCGTCATACAAATATAAGTCCTAATTAATTAAAATTGGCAGGATCGAAACATTAAATAAACTCCCAAATTAAAGCCAAACAATAGGATAGTTTGGGAAGTTGCTAAGATTTCTTCTTGGATCCTCAGCTTCTCCTACTTCTCTTCCTTTGGACTCCTGAAAACAACTGTTCCAAATTTGATCCACCCCCTTTTGAAATTCCAAAATTTAATCCTTTGAAAACCCTAAACTTTGAAATTCTTGAGAGCAAAACCACTGATCATTATCGAGAGTTTTCTTAAATGATTCCCGTCATTTAAGATGTAATTAACTATAGGGGCTTGCCCTTATAGGGAACTTTAAGAACCTAGGTAATATAAACCCTGCTTAATTCATTTATATTAAGTAGGGGAACTTGTCGGCTTATAAAATTGGTTCGCAGACCAAACGGATGTCACAAATCTCCTAGTTTATTTAATCGAGCTCCATCATCAAGCAGTGTGTATATTCTTCGGGATAGATACACGGTTTGTGGTGCGGTGCTCATTTATATAAACTATTTGGGATGTGAGATCGGTTTGATTTCATATCTTAAAACTTTCAAATTTAAAATTATTTTCAAAATCAAATACTACTTTCTAAATTATATGTATATTTAAATTAAATTTAAAATTTAAAATTCGCCGACAATTTCTGTAGGAGATCCCTTTTCAAAAATACAACACTCAATCTAAAAATATGCCGACATGTGGCTGATCCTCATTACAGACTTCAGTCTTGTAGTTGTTCCATGGCTGACCACACTCATCAGTAGGGCTTTGTAATTCACATTCACTTGCGCAAAATCCATGTCAAAGTTTATAAGTCCTTTCAGAACTTTCTCCTCATTAAGTGTGAGATTCAAGCCATCTTTGAAAGTGAAGATCAGCTTCTAACCTGACAATTTTCCTACGAAAGACAAGAAAAACGTTAGCGAGCTGAAATTAAAACGAACAAGAATAATAACAAATTTATTATTCGCGTGAATTTTAAATTATACATATGTCATTATCATTTTTAATAAAACATTATGAAATTCGAAATTTAAATTTAAATATGAGATTTTAATGTTCACATTTTATTATACAAAAATTCATCTTGTTTTCATCTAATTTTATTACAATTTTTCTTTTTAAGACCCAATCACAGACACTGGCCATATAGCTATTCTTGGAACGAACGTCGTCCTTCGAACTCATCAAGTTGCATAGTACTTCTTTAAATATGATTCATTGATCAGCAACATGGGTCTTTCACCTTGAGGATTGACAAAATAGTACGATCCTCCTGAGTAAACCTTCTCCACCACGAATGGTCCCTCCCAAGTCAATTCAAATTTTCCACCTATCTTACGATGTGCAAGAATAGGCTTTTTGAGAACTAGAACGAGGTCGTCAACTTTGAACTTCCTCGGGCGAACCAATTTATCATGGGCCTGAATCATCATTGCTTGATAGAGCTCCAAAGTATGTTGTGCTTGTAATTATTTTTCTTCAAGGCTTTCTAATTTTGCAAGTGAAAGTCTGGCATTTTCTTTTTTTGTAATCTGGTTGGCGACGACGATTCTGAGAGAAAGTAGCTAAACCTCTAGCAGAAGTACTGCTTCAGACCCGTATACGAGTGCATACAGTGTTGATTGTGTTGTTGTCCTGACCGTTGTTTGGTATGCCCATAAAATTCCAACAATTTCTTGTGCCATCCTCTTTGTTTACGTCCAATATTTCCTTTAAAATCTGAACGAGTGTCTTGTTGAAGACTTCAATCAAGTCATTTTCTTTAGGTTAGTAGATCGTAGAATACATCCAATCAATTTCGTGGCATTTAACGAAATTATTGGTCTTGGAATCTTGAAAGCAGACCCGTTGTCTGAAATAATTCTATGTGGAACACCAAAAAAGTAGACTATATGATTTCTAAAAAACTGAAGAATGTGTTGTGCTGTAAACTCTCATAATGACTCTGCCTCTACCCACTTGGAGAAGTAATTCGTAGCTGCCAAAATAAATATGTGTCCCTTGAAAGATGAAGGCTCTATCAGACCCACTATATCCGTACCCCTACAATCAAATGACCACAAGGCAATTGTGGGGTGTAGCAAAATCGGAGGTTGGTGTAAAATCACTTCATGCACTTGGCACTGATGACATTTCTTAGTTATTTCCATACAATCGGTCATCATTGCTGACTGACTGATAGTATCCAATTCATTTGATATTCATCTTCATTTTCAACACTGACTGGTGAGTACCACACAACCCGGCATGCACTTACTTGAGGATATTCTACACTTCTGTCCTGTTCAGACTTCTCAGGCACATCTGGTCATACCATCTTCTGTTGATCAAAGTGTATGAAAAAGCTCCTTCTGGATCTGATATGTTACTGACATATCTTCTAGTAGCTTTCCTGTTTTTAAATATTTAATGAATGGTCTACTCCAATCATCGATATCTTCTATCACTTTAGCTGCTATCTCTTATTTTTCGAGCTTGTGTAGATTGTCAAGGTCAACTTGAGACAGAACCTGACGTCCTTATGCTGTAATATCAATGGAGTCTTTTGGTGAACATGACAATTCCATAGCAAGCTTTGCTAAAGCATCTGCATGAGCATTGTTCGCTTAAGGAATCCTGTATAATTTCACACTAGGAATATTTTCCAGTAATTTCATCATATAATTGTGATATTATGTGCATCCTAGCTTCAGAATTTTGTATTATTTGGTTACTTGCTGAGTAACAAGTTCTGATTCATCATAAATGGCGTTGTTCGTTATTTCCATTAGTATTGTTAATTACAAATAAGTTATCAAAGCCTCATATTTTGCTTCGTTGTTGGTGAACAGCTCTTTTAAGTGGTATGAAAATATCAGCATTGTCTAATCTAGTGTAACAAAAATCTAAACAATCCTTGCTTTATTGGGTATGACTTTTTGTAAACTTTTATCTTTCTTGGATGACGAAGCTCCATCAATGTACATCTCCCAATGTCTGACGCTGGGCTTTTCCACTTGCATTATCTATTCATCTGGCAAGTCTTCATTGAGTGGGGACCCAGCTGGTAGTGGGTGAACTGTAAGAAAGTTTGCAATGTTCACTCTTTAATAGCGCGAAAAGCAAATTGCAATAAAATCATTGACCATCTCACTTAACGTCCAGAAAGTATTGTTTGGATCATTAAATACTGTAATGGAATAATTTTCGAGATAAGGTTGAACTTATGAGAAAGGATGAAGTGTCGAAGCTTCTGAGCTGCAAAAACCAAGGCTAGATAATGCTTCTCAATAAAATGATACTTTACCTCTGTCGGTGTTAAATGTTGACTTAAGTAGTAGAGTGCATTATCCTTACCCTCATCATTGACTGTGGCTATTAGAGCTCCAAGGGAGTCTTCTAAGGAGGTGATATAAAGTATTAATGGTCTACTCGAGATAGGGGCTGCCAAAACAAGTGGTGTCATTAGGTACTGCTTAATATCCTCGGAGACCCGCTGGCACAGCTCTCCCCAATAGAATTTGGCATTCTTTCAGAATAAATTTGAAAATGGTTGACACCTTCCTAATAGATTTGAAATAAAGTATCTTAGGTATGCCATTTTATCCTACAAAGATTTTAGTTGTTTCAAGGATAAGGGAGGCGGAATTTTTAAAATAGTTTTAGTATTCACTTGGTCTTTTTTGATTCCTTGAGGATAATGAATCTTAGAAATTTCCCAAAGGTAACGCTGAAAGTGCACTTTAAGGGATTCATCTTGATATTATATTGTTGTAATCATTCGAACTTGATCCTCAAATCATACAAATGGTTATCCATTTGCTTGCTCTTGATGACCAAATCATCCTCATAGCACTCTACTTGGTTATGGATAAGGTCATAGAAGATCCTTGTCATTGCTCACTGGTAAGTTTCTTTGACGTTCTTCAAGCCATACGACATCATTGTGTAGCATAGATTCCAATCAAAGTTTTGATTGCTATAAGTGTTGCATCTTCTAGAGCCATCTTGATCTGATTATAGCTAGATGACCGATCCATGAAAGAGAATACCTCTTGTGATGACACGATATCCACCATCAGCTCTGGTATCAATAACGAGAACTCATCTTTTGGACATGCTTTTGTTTAAATCCCTGAAGTCAACACACACTCGTATCTATCCATTTTTCTTCTTAACTAGTACAACGTTGGCTAACCATGTCGGGTACTGCTCCTATCGTGCGACGTTAGTGTCTATTAATTTCTTTATCTCGGCCGTAACTTGCTGTTTTATTTTCAAGCTGCATTCTTCTGGGAGCTCTTTTTACAGGGTTATACTTCAATCTACTCCAAGCCTGTGAATTGAAACTTCTGGAGACAATCATAGCATTTTTTGTATCTCCATGCGAAATAATCCTTGAATTATGACAATAACTTGATCAGATCCATTGATTCCTCTTTGATTAGTAAAAAACTTATAAAAGTGGGTTGGGGCTGCTCCTCAGTCACGAGGTAGATTTCCTTTAGTTCATTTACTGTATTTTTTATTTCCTCATCGAACTCTAGTGGAGCATCATCTATCGGCTGCTCTTCATAATCATCTTTGACTTCAAAACAACTCACTTCTAATCCATTAGGAACAATCATGCAAAATTCTGAGTCATCGACTAATCCTAGCATACCCAGTCCAAGACCTTCTTTAAATTTGAGAGTTCGTTCTTTAACATTCCATAATTTCTTAAAAAGTTGTAGCTTATTCTTCAACATCTGTTGCAGCACATAACCTTGATGAATTAACTTTTGTGCGCATGGAGAAAAGTAACCAAAAGGTAGTTCTATTAATTTATTAGAATCATTTTTTTCAATATTTATTCAAGTTTTTGAATTAGAAGAAGGAGGAAGTACAGTAAAATTTGATCGGTTTTAAACCAACACTATGGACTTTCTTGACCTCCTATTCTCAGCCTTTTGAGGGTGGATCAGAGTTAAGGTCATGACCTGCATGTAGTGGTTGATCTGATCGTACATCGACTCATATTCATTCATTTCGGTATCCTTTAATGAGATCTCAAAAATGAGGCTTCTTCTTGTTTATTGTCATTGTATCTCTTTCGGACTTATTCCCTTAGAGCTTCCTTCTATGTCGATATCTATAGTTTTCTTCATCCATTCAACAATCTTATTAGTTCTTTCTTGCCCGCATCCACAGTCTTAATGTCGAATGCATGGGCTAAAAGAACCTCCACTGACTCATTAGAAAGCAGTGGAGGGAGATTTTTGAAGTGAAATTGAATGCTTCCATTCTTCTGATCCTTTTAAATCTTCCATCTTATTTGACACACTTTCTCTTGAAAAGACAATATTCTTTCAGGGAGCGTAGTAGGTGGTGTCTTCGTGGATACTTACTTCATGTGTTGAGAAAGATTGTAAATCTCTCTTGATGCAGTGTTCTTATCCATCGAAGTAATATTTGATGCATTGGTGTAGCGACGACGGAACTATATTGTACTCGTGAAGCCATAGTAGACCGAGTAGAGTGTTGAACAATGTCTCCACATCAATGACATGGAATTTTGCATTGTTACTAAATCTCTAACTTTTATTAACAGTGTAATCTATCCAAGTGCTCTTTCTCTTTTTTCATTAAATCCTCTTAGCATCATCTTATCAATAGCGAGCACATGTGTGTCGATATCCAACTAGGCTAATGTTTGTTGACTCATCAAGTTGAGTGATGCTCCCGGATATACTAAAACTCTGGAAAGCATGAAGCTTCCGATGTTCACAGAATTGTAGAGCTATTGATTGTGGTCGGTAGTTGAGTAGCAAGTCCTCATCAATGAAGGTTACCCCGGGTTGTTCCTTTAAAGTACTAACTCCATCCAAGGAACTACTAGCCAATTGAGCTAAGAAAATATCTTGGTCAAGCAGAGCCTTGATCAGAGTTTCCCTCATCACCTTTGACAGGATCATAGTGTCGTAGATTATTAGATTGACTGACAACTTCCTAAGATAAACTAGCACATTGTAATCCACATTGTTTGAACCTTCAATTTCTTCTCAAGCGTGTGATTCTTCCATTCGGTGAAGTGGCTCCTTCTGAGTGACTACTTGCTTGCCCTTTTCTATTAGTTCTGTTCTTGAGGGTAATATCTTTCCACTTCTTAGATTAACTTATGTTATCTTCTCTTCTTTTACTGTAGAAGCTGACTTTTTTGGCGATGCTTCTAAATCTGAGAAATCCAAGTTGATTGTGATTGACGTTCCTTTACACTCGAGGACCAGCTCCTCGCTTCTTGAACTGTCTTATCCAGTATTGTCGAGATCTCCTTCTTTTTTGTTGACATATCTTCTTGGATCAAGTATTATTTGAGGATCATTCTAAGAGTCAAAATTGAGGTTAGATTGGTTGGGGTCAGTTACGTCATCAATAGAGACAGTTAAAATGTAGCCAAAATCATCACTCTTATAATCATAAGACCCTGGTGAGGTGTAGAGGAAATTATACAGAGTTAATGGTTTGATAGATTTCTCCCCCAAAATCTAAGAGAACCAATCTAACAAAGGTAGCCCCTATCCTACCCTTCGTGCTATCAATCCTTGTTTCATCCACAATCTTCTTATTCCTGATCTTCACCTGTGGCGGCTTCTCTAGGATGATCTCCATCTTTGGTTTGGCAAGTCACTGACTCTGTATGGCATCTTGTTCTGAAGCAGACTGAATCTGATCTAGTATATTTTGGAAGGATCTTGTCCAAAATGTAGTCCATCCATCCTCCTTGGCATACAGATCTATCAAATTAATAAGCTCGGTCACATTCATGTTTACAGAACCTCTTTCAAGTTTTTTCAAATATTTTTTTTGAAATCATTATATTCCCATATTTGAAATTTCTCTCGAGCCAACCCTTGAAGCTAAAGAAATTCTCTATGGTGTGCCCGAGTAGTCTGTGGTAGGGGCAGTAATTAGGCTGATCTTTTTTTCCACTTCTTTTGGTTTTTTAGGCTCTAGTATTTTAAACTCGGGCTTCTTCATAGTTACAGAACATCTTTGCAACAATCCATCCTTGAAGAAGTTGACTCTGTTCATCCAATCAAAGATCATTAGATCCTGTACGACCTCTGCTGAAAATGACTGACTAGGCTAACTGTACTGCTGGCTATACTGATTTGTCTGAGTGTACTGCTACTGAGGCTGATGATGTACCTAAAAAATACTCATTTTTATGCCTTATTTATGATTCAATTCTTAAGTATATTATACTTTAATGAAAGGTATTTTGATGTTTTTGGATGTAGATGATTAAAAAAAAGTTCAAGAAAGAAAAAAAAAAGGAAAAAGGACTAAAAAGGAGCAAAAATGAAGCTTATAGAGCAAAATTTTGAAATTATTGGCCTGGCGCATAGGCGCCAGAGTTCGGCGCCTAGGCGCCAGTTCGATACAGACGCTGTTAAGTTTTTTTGATGATTTTAGGCAGTTATTTTGACAGTGTTAAGCAATTTTTGGAGCTTCTAGAAGACTGGAAGTTACTCCTAATATATAGGACATGTGATACAATGTATTTGGACACAAGCAAATGGTATGGATCGCGAAGAGGTGCGTCCCAAAATGAAGAGGTACGAAAGACCTGGTCACGAAGTCCGGCGCCTAAGTGCCAGATCCCAGCGCGACGGTTATCTTCTAGAAGATACATTGAATTTGGACGAATTTTGAAGAGGTGCCTTAAGCAACCCCTGGTTAAATTCAGAGCTCTATAAATAGGAGCCCGTTCTACAGAGAAAATCTCACCAACCCCCTCCCGCTTTTAGTACACATACCCATTTTAGATCTCTCTCTCATCTCTAGTTTTATTTAGTCTGTTCCATACTTAGGGTGCCACTTTATTTTGTATCTAGTGAGTTTATTTTGAGTGTTTATTGTGTTTTATTGCTGTTGGAGTCTTTCATCATTGCTTTAGATTCATTAGAAGTCAGCGGATCTCTTGAAGGAACACTTCAGATAAGTATTTGTACTTTGGTTCAAAGTTTTATAAATATGTTTTGTTGTGTTATTTCAATGAGTTCTGAGTAGTTAGTTATCTTTCTCCTTTCAACTATGAAAATATTATAAATAAAATAAATTTTGTAGGAGAATTAAACATAAAATATTTTAAAATATTGTGATAATATTAATACATGATCTTAGTTTACTTTTTAAATTGGTCATTTAATTTGTTAAAACCTGTTGAAGAATTTTGAGACCTATCCGGAGAAAATTTCTTAACTAGTAGATATCACATGAATCCTTAGGTAATCGCAGGCTATACGCAGATTGTTTAAGATGAAGTGCAAATAAATAGGAAGATATTATTTATTGGGTGTAAAATTAATTAGTTTTTAGAGTGACAGACTAAATTGTAATAATTTTGTTTATAGAAAGCTAACGGGTCACTGGTAGGGCCGACCATAGCCACCCTTGGACATCTAGTAGTGTGAGCCTAGATTAACCAATTTTACTAATAAAATATCCTGAGCCTAACTATGGATTAGTCAATGTTCTTTACACTTGGACAAAAGGGTAAAGAATATGAATGCTTCTATTTGGCACAATATCATAATCTTAATTCCCTACAAAAGATAATTAATCTATAATTCTTAGATTAGTTGAAAAAGGAGAAAGTCGTTTTTATAATTGCATTGAATTTTAATTACTGCTTACTTTACTTTCCTGCTTATTGCTTACTTTCTTTTAGTAAAAATTATTAGGTAATTAAATTTGAATATATATATATATATATATATATAAAGAGTATATATAAATTGCTTTCGAAAATTTCAAAATATTACTTATATCTATTACTTTTTATTTCAGTATCCCTATGGGATCGATAACCAGAACTCCACTAGAGCCGGAATTACTTGAACGATACATATACTTACGTTTAAAATTGTGACTTTTACAATAATAAAATCTAAATATAAAATAACAAAAGTAAATCGCACACATCAAGTTTTTGAAGCCATTTGCTGGAAATTAAATATTCTAAAAAGTGGTATCAAATTCTTGTATTTTAAAGCATATTTAAAGTCGCATCGCATCAATTTTTTGGCACCGTTGCTGGGGATAGGATAAAATAAAAAGTAAAAGGATTGAATAAAATAAAAGGTAAAAGGATAGGATAAAATAAAAATAAAAAAAGTAAAAACAAAAAAAAATAAAACAAAAAAAAATATTTTCTTTAAATTTTTATGCGTTGTTCTGGATCTGAAGGATTACTACCTTTTGATTCTGAATTAGAAAGAACAATTAAAAGAATTAAAAAAGGAAAAAAAAATTCAAAACATCAAAAAATGGCTAACTTGCATAACAAGAATCAAAATCTAATCGAAATTAATGAACAAAATATTTATAAACCATTAAGGGAATATGCAAACCTTACAGCTGATGAACTTTATGTTAGTATTCAAATTCCAGCTGTAGATGCTAATTCTTTTGAGCTTAAACCTTATATTATTCAAATGGTTCAAAACAATCAATTTGGAGGAACACCTAATGAGGATCCAAATTTACACCTTGCTAGTTTTTTAGAACTTTGTGCTACCTTTAAATATAATAATATTTCTGATGATGCTATCAGGCTTAGACTCTTTCCTTTTTCCTTAAAAGATAAAGCAAAGATGTGGCTTAATTCATTAGCAACTTGTTCTATTAAAACATGGGCAGATATGACACAAAAATTCCTTGCTAAATATTTTCCTCCTAAAACTGCTAAATTGAGAAATGATTTTACTTCATTTAGGCAATTTGATGGAGAAACAATTTATAAAGCTTGGGAAAGATTTAAAGAACTATTAAGAAAATGTCCTCATCATGCTTTACCGATTGGTTAATTATTCAAACATTTTATAATGGACTTATTGGATCACTTAGATCTATTATTGATGCTGCTGCTGGTGGTTCTTTAATGGCTAAGACATTTGAAGAAGCCTACACCTTAATTGAAGAAATGACTAACAAAAATTTTCAATGGCCTTCTAAAAGGGTTAATCCTAAAACAAATGACCAGTATTCATGATAATGACGCCTTTTCTATTTTAGCTTCACAAGTGGCTGCGATATCTAAGAAATTAAATAATTTTGCCATTAATATATCACATGTAAGTAATGATAATTCTGTAAATTCTGATGATTCTCAAACAATGGAAACTTTGCAAGCTATTTCTAGTAAAACTAATAACCCTTATTCTAATTAATAAAATCCTGGTTGGAAAAATCATCCTAATTTTAATTGGAGTAATGAACATCAAGTTAATCCAAATTAGAACAATCAAGGAAATTCAAACTATAGACCAACTTATCCTCCTGGTTATAACAATCATCAGAAAAAGTTGTCTGTAGAAGAATTGATCTTGTAACTAAGCAATCAGCTACAAAGTCAAAACACTGCTATTCGTAATATTGAGAATCAGATGGGTCAAATTGCTAATTTCATTAATTACAGACCTCAAGGAACACTTTCTAGCAATTCCAAAATTAATCCTAAAGGATCTAGAAAAGAACATGAACAAACCAAAGTTGTACAACTCAGAAGTGGAAAGGAATTAATAGACAAAACACGGAATGATATTGAAAAAGAGAAAAAAGTTGAAGAGATTGAAAAACCTAAAGATACCCTTTCTCCAAGTAAAGATTAGACTATTGTACCTATTGAAGTGGGAGATGAAAGACTACCACCACCTTTTCCTCAAAGACTTAAACAGCAGAAGCTGGACCATCAATTTTCTAAGTTCTTTGAAATTTTTAAGAAACTTACCATCAACATTCCTTTTGCTGAAGCTTTGGAGCAAATGTCAAGCTATGCAAAATTTATGAAGGATATTTTAAGCAAGAAGAGAAAATTTGAAGCTTTTGAAACTATTGCATCAAGTGAAGAATGTAGTTCAATAATTCAGAAGAAATTACCATAGAAACTTAAAGATCCTAGAAGTTTTACTATACCATATGCTATTGGAGAAAATTTATGTGGAAAAGCCTTATGTGATTTAGGAGCTAGTATTAATCTCATGTCATTTTCAATCTTTTGAAGGTTAGATTTAGGAGAGATTTCTCCTACCACTGTAACTCTTCAGTTAGCTGTTCGATCGATCACTTATCCTAAAGAAGTTATAGTGGATGTTCTTGTTAAGGTAGATAAATTTATCTTCCCTGTGGATTTCATTGTTCTAGATATGAAAGAAGATAAAGAAATACCTATCATTTTAGGGAGACCTTTTCTAGCTATCGGTCGAGCTATGATTGATGTGCAAAAAGGAGAATTAACGATGAGAGTTAATGATCAAGAAATAACATTCAATGTTCTTAAATCAATGAGGTATCCTGAAAAAGAAAAATGCTATCAAATGGATATTTTTTATTATATGATTGAAAAGCATTACCAAGAAAAATGTAAGGTCATTTCTGATGATAAAGATAAAGAATCTATGTTATATGATGAGTCATTAAATTAAGAAAATTTATCTGAAGAAGCTCATTATATTCATGAAAATTGGGAAATTTTAGACACAAGTAAAAATGATATACTTTTACCCTCAATTGAAAAAGCCCCTGAACTGGAATTAAAAATTTTACCAGCACATTTAAAGTATGCATTTCTTGGAGATTCATTAACTTTACCTGTAATTATATCTTCAAAATTAAGCAAAGATCAAGAAGAAAAATTAATAGGAGTTCTGAAGAATTATAAGAAAGCTTTTGGTTGGACTATTGCAGATATAAAAGGAATAAGCCCTTCAATATGTATGCATAGGATTTTAATGGAAGAAAATTGTAAACCCACTATTGAACCCCAAAGAGGATTAAATCCAATTATGAAAGAGGTTGTTAAGAAAGAGATTTTGAAATGGTTAGATGCTGGAATTATTTATCCTATTTCGGATAGCCAATGGGTATGTCTTATTCATTGTGTTCCGAAGAAAGGAGGAGTAACTGTCATTGTTAATGAAAAGAATGAATTAATCCCAACAAAACAAGTTACTGGATGGCGAATTTGTATTGACTATCAAAAATTAAACAATACCACTAAAAATGATCATTTTTCTTTACCTTTCTTGGATCAAATGCTGGATAAACTAGCTGGACACTCATATTTCTGTTTTATGGATGGATATTCTGGTTATCATCAATTACTCGTTGCTCCTGAGGATCAAGAAAAGACAACCTTTACAAGTCCTTATGGAAAAATTGCATTTAGAAGAATGCCTTTTGGTTTATGCAATGCACCTGTAACTTTTCAAAGATGTATGATGTCAATATTCTGTGATTTGATTGATAAAGGAATTGAAGTATTTATGGACGATTTTTCAGTTTTTGGTACTTCTTTTGAAACTTGCTTGGAAAATATAACGAAAATTTTGAAGAGATGTGAAGAAACAAATTTAGTCCTAAACTGGGAAAAATGTCAATTTATGGTCACAGAAGGCATTGCACTTGGACATAAAGTTTCACAAATAGGGATGGAAGTTGATCAAGCAAAATTGAAAATTATTGCTGAATTGCAACCACCTACTACTGTTACTAATGTAAAAAAGTTTTCTGGGTCATGCTGGATTTTATAGGAGATATATAAAAGAATTTTCTAAAATTGCTAAACCTCTTTGCCATTTATTGGAAAAAGAAGCTAAATTTGAATTTAATGAAGATTGTCTGAATGTGTTCAATATTCTGAAAGAAAAGTTAATCACTGCACCTGTCATTGTTGCATTTGATTGGAATAAACCTTTTGAATTAATGTGTGATGCAAGTGATTATGCAATCGGAGCTATATTAAGAAAAAAGTATGAAAAGATTTTCAAAGTTATATACTATGCTAGTAAAACTCTTAATGAAACTCAAGTAAATTACACTACTACTGAAAAAGAGCTTTTAGCCATGGTATATGCCTTTGATAAATTTAGACCATATCTTCTTGGAACAAAATGTATCGTGTATACTGATCATTCTGCTATTAAGTATTTAATATCTAAAAAGGATGCTAAACCTAGATTGATTAGATGGGTTTTACATTTGCAAGAATTTGATTTTGAAATTGTGAACAGAAGAGGGACTGAAAACCAAATTGCTGATCATTTATCAAGAATCAAAATTAATAATGAGAAGATTTATGAAGAAAATATAAATGAGAAATTCCTGGATGAGCAATTATATGTCATTCAAGGATTACAAATGCCTTAGTTTGCAGATATAGTTAACTACTTGGTTAGCCATATTTTACCATATGAGATGAATAGTAAATAAATTAAGAAATTCAAGAATGATAGTAAATCATATATTTGGGAAGATCCTCATTTATTTAAATTAGGAAGATATTCTGTGATTGAAAGATGTGTACCTTATGAAGAAACTTTTGCAATTATTCAAAAATGTCACGATTCTGAATTTGGAGGACACTTTGGAGTGGATAAAACTGCATTTAAAATTTTAAATTCTAGATTTTATTGGCCTACTTTATTTAAAGATGTTGGACATTATGTGAAAACTTATGATCGATGTCAAAGAATGGGAAATATATCCAAAAAGATGAAATGCCTCTAAACTTTATATTAGAAATCAAAATTTTTGATGTATGGGGTTTAGACTTTATGGGACCTTTAGTACCATCATCTGAAAAGATTTATATTTTATTAACAGTTGATTATGTTTCAAAGTGGATCGAAGTTGTAGCTTTACCGAACTGTGATATCAAAAGTGTTTCGAAATTTTTAAAGAAAATGATTTTTACAAGATTTGGAATGCCTAGGATAATTATCAAAGATGGGGGAAGTCAGTTCAGAAATATAAGAATTCAATCATTCACTGGAGAAATTCGAATTAAGCATAGAATTACAACTGCTTATCATCCTCGAAACAAGTGGAATGGTCGAAGTGTCAAACAGAGAAATTAAAAGAATATTGGAAAAGACTGTTAATCCTAAAAGAACTAACTGGGTTGATAGACTTGATTCTGCATTATGTGCTTATAGAACAGCTTATAAGACACCTATCAGAATGTCACCTTATCGGTTAATTTATGGTAAACATTTTCACTTACCTGTTGAACTGAAGCATAAAGCTTATTGGGCGATAAAAGAGTTCAATTATAATTTGAATACTGCAGGAGAAAAACAATTATTACAAGTGAATGAAATTGAAGAGATTAGAGATGAGTCATATGAAAATGCAAGAATTTTTAAGGAAAGAATGAAGAAATTGAATGACAAAATGATTTCAAGGAAAATATTTGAGCTGCACAAGAAGTATTATTATTTAATGCTCGTTTAAAACTTTTCCCTGGAAAATTAAATTCTAAATAGATGGGACCATTTATAATTGAGAAAGTATACCCTTATGGAGCTGTGGATATTAAAGATCCCAAAACTGAAAAAGTATTTAAAGTTAACGACTTAAGACTGAAGCCTTATATGGGAGAAATTAAATTAACTTACAAAGAGGCTTATGAGCTGAGCCTATACCCAATTAATTCAATTAATTAGGTCGGGCTGACGACGTTAAACCAAGCACTTTGTGGGAGGCAACCCATATTTATTAGTTTGAGTTTAATTATTGTTGTAAGGTTATGCCTTGGACTTGACTGAATTTGTATATAACTTCTAGAAATAGAAGGCTAACGAGTCTGTATTGGCTTAAGCTTAAAATTTTCTTGAAGTATATTGAAATTGGACTTGGACCACTTCATGTCAAATGTGACTAAAAAGGATATCAAGTTAACCTTCGTTTGTGATTGTTTGTGATTTGAATTTTTCGTAATTGTGTTTGTGTATTGATCATACTTGTTTGTTAGACCTATTTTTACGACCGAAACTTTGCAAAATTTGACAATAGGCGAATCAAAGTCGATCGAGGTTCCAACGCCTTGGCGCCAAAAGTTGGCTCCTAAGCGCCAGAATAACTAGCGTATCGATGATCTGACGCCTAGTTGCCAGATTCTGGTGCCTAAGCGCCGCAGTTGCAGATCATGCAAAACCGAAATTCTTTAGTTTTTCACATGAAATCTCTTTATATATAGCCTATTTTTTGTCCCCAATCCCATATAAACACTAATTTCGACCAGAGCAATTCATTTTGGAGGAGTTAGGAAGGATTTGGAGGCAATGTATAGAGGAAATCATGGAAATGAGGTAAGCGACAAATCTCCTAAAGATCCTCAGCCTTATTTTAATGGTTTTATTGCTGTTAGTCCGGAGAAAATGTTTAGTCGAATGGATAAGAATGAAGCGGAACTTCAAAGTATTGGTAATCGTCTCCATGAGATGTACCACCAATATGAACACTTGGAATGACAAACCAAACTTCAATCTGATCATATGGTTGTTTATCATGACGCTCAAGTAGAAATGTACGCGAAGAACAAGTAGATTGATGAAAAGACGACTTTGGAATTTCCAAGGGCATTGGTGTTCTATCCCTTCGGTCCTAGCGAACTTCATTGCGAAAGAGATGGAAATTGAAGATCGGTGTTAAATAGATTCTATATGTGTTTTAGGTGTGATCGAGTCTTGTGTTAGTGTGTTGAATATCTCATTTGTGTATTTGCTTAAATTGTTCAATGTGTGTTGTTGGATTTGAATGTTTGCTTTGAATATGTTGTTGTTTGTGTTATTTATAAAACGATGAACCATGATACAATTCTTGTACTAAAAGTTATTAAATTTGGAATGGATATTAGGATTTAGAATTGAAGAATTTGAATACATTTATGTGGATCTATACTATCATTTTAAATTGATTGTGAAAATATTTGGAGGTTATAAAATGGATTAATACTCTCATAAGAGTAATTAGGAGTCAAATTTGATAAGATTTGGTGGAAAATATTTAATTTAAATTGAATTTTTGGAAAGGCGAGTCTGGCGCCTAGGCGCCAGAATTCGGCGCCTAGGCGCCGGTTCGGCCTGAACCCGAAAACTCATCTTCTTAAACCCACCCCCCACCCCACACACCATTTTTGACGCATAAGCTTCCTTCTCTAATGTTTTTCGTGAAAATACAACCTAGGGATCCCATTTAGAGCCGGATTTTCATGTTTTTTGGCTTCAAATCACCCGATTTCTTCATCTCGAGGTCAGATCTACATTCTAAACTCATTATTTTTTATTTTCACCATGGATTTTGTTTTCATTTAGAAAAACTGAAGTTTTGAGAAAAATTTTAATTTTTTATGGTTAAATCCAGGAATTTTTAAGCTTTTTCAAGTTTGAAAAGCTTAAATTAGTTTATCTTCCTAGATCCGTTGAATTTATTTCGTGTTTTTCTTTCACGTTTAGATAGAACCCAAATCTAAGCGAGGAAAGGAACGAGAAAATTTTAATCTTAGCAAGTTTGTCACTGCTGCTGCACACTTCTGATACAATGATTTTGCTATGACTTGGAAGTTTATCTCGGAGAGAAGTTTTTATAATTCTGGAGGAAGAATTGAGGAAACAATCGTTGCACTCAATTGACAACGATTCTGCTATTTCACTGCTGTTGTCGTTATCCCGGTGGTTAGAGAATTTTATGCTAATTTCGTGGATGCGAAAGAATACGAGATTTTCGTTCGAGGAGTTGGAGTAGGATTCACTCTTGAACGCATCAATATTTTATATGGCCTGCCGCCAAACATAAAGTATTATTACTCAGGTTTATCTCCATCTGAGGGAGATTTGGACATGATCATTGCCTACCTGACTGATAGTACTGGAGCATGGAAGATTTAGAATAGAAAAAGGGTAAATTTTTCATCTTACAAGCTTAATGGTATTTCTAAGGCATGGAACTACTTTATTTCTGCTTGTCTCCTTCCATCCAATCATCTGAGTGAAGTTACCAGATATAGAGCTATTCTAAACTACTACATTCAAGAGAGGAAGTCTATTGATGTAGGGAGCATTATTTATGATTCTGTAGAGGCTACTGCTTGTTCTAGCACATCTATTGGACTTGGTTTTCCATCTATGATCTATTCTCTATGTCAAAGTGATGGAGTAGTTACTGAGCTTTATGAGGAAAAGCTCAAGACTACGAAGCCTATAGGAAGAGAAAGCGTCAGCATTTATGATTGACTGCGAGGTAAGAGTTCTACTGCACCTGCTGGTTCATTACCTACTTCAGATAGAGCTTCTACTTCTAGACCATCTACTTCTGCTGAGCCATCATCTACTTTTTGGGAAACCATGCATGATCAGTTCATAGAGCAGCATCATGAGTTATTCTTAACTCACTGCATAGTAGATACTATAGACAAGAAGATTGATCAACTTTCTGAGTATACACAAAGCAAGAGTGATTTCGATGCTGAGTATTCATAGTCTTTAATGAGATTTCTGAAGGGTGAGCATGATGTTCAGTTCCCTACTTGTCCCAAATTTTCACCCTATGTTGATCCTAAGGATATGGAGTTCTCTTTTGGTGATGATGATGATGAAGCTACAGACAGTGATTAGTAGCTTGACTTATCTCTAGAGATTGTTGATTTTGTTTTTAGAGTATTTTCTTGTTTTTTGTGTTGTTTATTGTGATGTTATTTGTTAGTATTGTTGTGAACTTTTTATGTTAAAACTATTTTTAGATTATCTGATGTGTGTTTAAGACTGAGATGTGAATGAATTTCTATAAAATTTTATTTCTGTTTCAGCCTACTGTTTAGTGTTCATGAATAGTTAGTAAATTTTCAAGTTCAAAATAAAAAAATTAAAAAAAAAAGATTTATTTTTAGAAATTAACACCTATTCAGCAAAACTTTTCTATATATGCTTAATCATTTCTTTTATATTCATATTGAAGAATGTGTAGAAGTAGAAGTTTGTTTTTCCTACTACATCATTATTATATTTAGATGGATTCTTGTTTATTTTTTTCTCTCATGCTTTAGAAAATTTCATAATTCATATTTATACTAAAGCTGAAGTTTGGGGGAAGGAAAAATATCTATCAAATTTAAATATTATTTATCCTTAAAGAACTAATATTTTTAAAAAATATATATATTAACATAATATAAGGAATGAAAAATCTATTTAAGATTACTTAAATTTTTGAATTTACAAATAATTTAGTAAACTTAACTAAAATTTAAAAAATTTTGGTTGATTATAAGAATAGAAATATTTAGCTTAAAGAATAATAAGATGAAAATTTTTTTATTTATAGTAAAGAGAATTGTATTTTTGAAATACTAAGGAATCAAAATTATTGCTTGAAAAAGAAAAGATTGAAATAAATTTTGAAAAATAATAAATTATTAATGTCATATTTATTAGATAAGAATGTATAAGTTTTTGAAAATAAGTTAAGGATAGTGAAGTTCAAAATCATTAACAGGCTATCCAAAAATAGTAATCTTCACTTAAAAAAAAAAGAAGAAAAAAAAAGAAGCAAAAGAGAAAAAAAAAGTGAGGAGAAGCTTGAGGAAATGCCTAATAAAAAATTGGCTTCACTTGAATTATCTTATAGTAATAGAACTGATTACATTTTTAACTTAAATTCTATGTATATATATATTTTTACTATAAAAATATTTCATGAAAATCTTCTTTTTGTAAATATTCTATGTGACCTTGATATGATAAACTACAATTATTCTTGAAATAAATAAAAAAATTGGAAATCTTATGATTTGGTAGTTAAATGTTCTTAAATTCTTAAAATTAAACTTAATTAGTGTAAATTTGGTTAATGATTTGCTAAAGCATTTATAAAACAAAAAATTATAAGGAATCTTAAATATTTTAACTTCATTCCAAATGTTATCTATTTTATGTAATTAAAAGGGTTACTTGAGGACAAGTAAAGTTTAAGTTTGGAGGAATTTAATCTACCTAAAAAATACCCATTTTATACCTTATTTATGATTCAATTCTTAAGGATATTATGCTTTAATGAAAGGTATTTTCAAGTTTTTGGATGTAGATGATTAAAAAAGAGTCCAAGAAAAAAAAAGAAGGACAAAGGAGCAAAAAAGGAGCAAAAATGGAGCTTATGGAGCAAAAGTTTGGAATTATTGGCCTGGCGCCTAGGCGCCAGAGTCCGGCGCCTAAGCGCCAGTTTGATACAGATGCTGTTAAGTTTTTTTGATGACTTTGGGCAGTTATTTTGACGGTGTTAAGCGGTTATCGGAGCTTCTAGAAGACTGGAAGTTACTCCTAATATATAGGACATGTGATACAATGTATTTGGACACAAGGAAACGGTCTGGATCGCGAAGAGGTGCGACCCAAAGTGAAGAGGTGCGAAAGACCTGGTTACGGAGTCCGGCACCTAGGCGTGACGGTTACTTTCTAGAAGATACATTGAATTTGGACGAATTTTGAAGAGGTGCCTTAAGCAACCTCTGGTCAAATTCAGAGCTCTATAAATAGGAGCCCATTCTACAGAGAAAATCACATGAAACCCCCCCTCTTGGTACACATACCCATTTAGCATCTTCTCTCTCATCTCTAGTTTTATTTAGGGTCTGTTTGGGGCAGCTGAATGGTAGTCAGCTTATTCAGATAAGCTGCTTATTCATATAAGCTGCTGATAAGCAGCTGATTCGAATAATCGTCTGCATCCGTTTGGTTTGAGCGTTTTGAAAAAGGCTGATTAGCGATTGTTTATGGATAAATGACTCTTATGCCCTCGAAATGAATAAGTTGTTTAGTTGTTTGGTTTCACGGTTTGAAAACCGCTTATATGCGATTGTTTGTAGAAAAATAACAATTTTTGTAACCTTTTTCTTTAATAAAAACTTATTAACTATAAAATCTTAATTAAAGTCTAACAACAAATTTTTTTAAATAAAAAAATTTTCATTTAAATATTTAGTTATATACAATGCAATTCTTTGTAAAGCTTGTTTACCTCACATCATTAACCAATCACTGTGAAATGTACAATATGGTTCTAATCTACCATCAAATTTGATTCTATCTCTATGCCATTAGTTCTTAAGCTCGCTTTAAATTTCGATCACAATCATTAATTCTTATTCCTTGAAATATATATTATTATAAATACTTTATATTAATTTTTTTACTTTATTCAAAAAAATATTCAAATTTATAATTTTGTAAATCATTCAAATTAAATATAAGTCGAGCACAAGCTTTAAAATGAATAAAAATATTTGATTTGCGCCAAATATGAAGCTTTAATTCACATGACACATTGGACTATGAGCCATTTTCTTACTAATAAATATTCAAAAAAGTCGAAAATACAAGCATTGGTAACGCTTAAGAATTATTCACATATACACCACTCAAACATTTTTCATTATAAAACCAGATCAAACATATTAATAAAAGGTTTTCAAAAGACAGCAGTGCATTTACATAAGGACCACACCTAATAGTGAGTTTCACTAAACCTAAATAAAAAGAAGAAGTAGCAGGTTAAAATTACAATGAGAAAAATGACAACATTCATTTTATGATGTAAGAGCATGTCACGATGGTTGTTATTTGGTTCTGACACAACAGATCTGTGAGTAAACTTGTCTGTGTGGGAAGCAGTCGAACTAGAAGCAATGTCTTGAACTTGTGATAGCATGGATGCCCGAGCAACGGTGTTCGGCTGTTGACCTCATTTTTGATGAGGTCTTCTCTTCTTCTCTTTAGTACTTAGGATCTAGCCTTAGGCTTTTCCTTTGACTATCTTAGAGGACTAGAATTGGGACCCACCTTTTAGAAATTCAAACCACTTCTTAACTCCCTGCAAACTCCACAAACTTGACTATAGACCCCTAATCACCTGAGGGTTGAAATCGAATGTGGAAGTTTAAAGGATGAGTTCTTATAGGACTCTTTGGCCTTAGAATGCCCTACAGGTGGCACTGGTGCAGTGAAAGGGCTGACTTACACATACACTACACCTATGCACTACACTTTCACACACCTCCTAAAACACACCCTTACCTAACTTGACTTCACGACTCATGTAGGTGATTCACATGGATGGTCCTTAACCCTTCAAGCCTGCGGCTAAGAGGGTTAGGAACAACATGGTGAATGCCTCGAATGAGTCCCTTCATGGCTCATGTGGGCTTGATATGGCTTCATGGCTCAACAAAAATGATTTCATTCCACTTACATCCACCCGATCTTCAATTTTCCAAATTTTCGATTTTTGACCCGGGACCTACACGCATGAACTACTGCAAATGCCGCTGAAACTACCAAATTTCTCAAAAATTCCCAAATTACCCAAAATTCTCCAAAATCAATCCCAAACATTCCCACATCACTCAAACTGATCATCCATATCCAAAAATATCAAAAATCCCAAAATACCCCCAATACCTTCCAAATACCCAAAATACCCCTTTTGACCCAAAAATCCAAAAATTCAGAAAATTCCCAGAAAATTCCAGAAAATCCCAAATATTCCCAATTTCATTTTGTCCAACTACACCATGGGCCAATTTTGTCAATTTACCCCACTTTTGTCAAAACCCCCGATTTGACCCATTTTAACCCAAAGTAAACCCAATGTCAAACCAAATCTACCCAATTGATCCCAATTCTGGTCCAATTCAATTCTAAACTTCAATTCAACATCCCCAACACCAATCTAGACCAAAGACAAGCTTAATTTGATTGAAATTTGGGTCCAATTTCACTTTTGGCCTTAAAGCCCGATTTTGACCTAAACCCAAACCTAACCCAGAATTCACCCAATTCAACTCCAATTAACCCCAAATCTTTTCTAAACCTTTCTTAACATCCCCATAAACAAAACACTAACATGATTTGCCCAAAACTTTGATCCAAACCCCACTCGAAATTCAACCCAAAGCTAAGAGGCCCGATTTTGACCTAAACCCAAACCTAGCCCGAATGAGCCCGAATCCCAAAATCAAAACCCAACCAAAGCCAAAACCTCTTTGAAACACTCCCATAAACATTTCCCAACATTAATTTTACATCAATTTCAACCCTAGCCCAACATTGGCCCATGCTAGCCCATTTTGGCCCACCTTAGCCTCTTTACCGAAAAGCCGTATCCGATCAATTCAAACCCGAATCACCTCGAAATTTGTTTCAAACCACTCATGACACATCCCTAAACCAAACTCAACAATTATTTGGCCCAAGCCTTTACCAAAATTTCATCCCAAAATCCATTTTAAAATTCAAAAGCCCACTTTCTTAAACCATTTAAAAGCCATCTAAAACCATTTCAATGAGCCCAAAATCTACCCTAAAGCCCACATGACATTTCCATTTGCCATCCACTTAATCAAAGCCATTACCTAAGTCCTAAATCCATCATCAAATCATTCCAAATCAAGTTCCATACAAATTTCCATCAAATTACCAAAAAATTCCTAAAATCCATTTTCATGAAATTGACCGAAGCTTTCCCCAAGCAAAAAGTGAGCCATGAAGCCATGCATGAGCCACATGTGAGCCATGAGAGCCTTGGACACTCCACCATGCCATATTGAGTAGGAAGGAGGGCCCCTTTCCTTAATCCCTAAAGCTCGTTAGCCTTAATCATGATTCACCTAAGCTCTAAATTTAATCCGAATATATTTGGATGGAGACTTCTCCATGCCAGAACCAGTGATCCATTTGATCCCCCACGGCCCAAGGCCACCTTGAAGGGTGCACCAAGCCCAAATGGGTGAGTTGACCCATTTAGACCCAAAACTAGCCATGCCCCATTCTACTTTGGATCAAAGCCTTTACACTTGGCCATTGCCGATTGCTTGCACAAACACCCGACCACGGCCCGCTGACCTTGAGGGTGACCCATGCACAGCCGGCCGGCCACCCGATCAGCCGGAAAACGCCATGCCGAGACCTTGGGAGTGAGCCGACTTTGGAATTCCACCTTGCTTGAGCTGCCCCATGCCCGATGGCCACCATGGTCGTTCTTCCCATGACCAAGCAGTGATCCGACCCTTGGCCACCCACAGGAGAGCCTCCAGCCATGCTGTTTAAACACCACCCCCTCTCGGCCATGAGAAAAGAGTTGCACAAACCTTGCCAAAACTGCGCCAAAATTGTTCCGGACCCCTCCTCATACACGAGCACTTGATCCCCAGTGAGATCCCCCTGCCATTTCTTCTCACGTGAGCTTAATTTCAAAGTTGAAATCCGAGCCCAAAACCGGGACACTTCCCACGGTGAACCAATCCCCAAATTGATTGGTCCTACACCTTCACCGGACCAAGGGAAGGTGTCCACCGCAAAAGCCCATCTCCAGGGCCACCCGGTTGCTCCGGACTCCAAGCTTTGTGATCGAGTTGTGGTCGAAGTTCAACCTAGACAATTCACTGGACCGGGAGACTTCATGCGGAGCTTGCGCGGATCCGATCGAAGGTGCAACAACTCTCGGATCGAAGCTTCACTTCTGCGAGCAAAGGTATGAGCTAGTTCTTCATCCCGAAGCTACGGAGATTCTCCATTTCAAATGCCTTAATTGCGATGCATGTTTACCGTATGGATGTGTTCGTCTCTTGAAGACGAATCCGTAGAAGCATAAGAACATAAAAATCGTTGAGTATCGAGTGAGATCTTAAGGATTTAGTGTGGACGGCTCTCGGGTGAGGACACTTGGGGACGATGAACGGATGCGCGTCCATTTAATACACGCGCGGACGGACGGCTCGGAGGGCGTCGGACCGGGAGACGGTACGAGAAGCTGCGGGGCCCGGGCTGCCGACTCGGATGGCGGCGTCGAATGGGAGCGCGCCACGCGGCATTTCGGAGCTGCCGAGGTTGACGCGGCGCGCGTGGATAAATAGAAAAATAGGGTATTTTCCTATTTATTTAATTCCCAAACTTGGAAAATTCATATCTCTGTGTAGAAAAATCACAAAAATAAAATAAAAATACCCCTTGCTCGGTGAACGAGAGGAGAATAATGTGGAAAACAAATTAATTAATTTTGTCAAGTATTTTATTTTTAATTAATTATTTACTTCCTGCATTGTTTTAATTCTCCATGCATGTATACAATTCACCATGGCATGAGACCATAGGAGCTTTTGAAGCCTCTGAACTTAGGAACATTCCCTGAATTTTCCGAGGTCGGAAGGCCATCTCCGTGAAAAGTTATTGATTTTTCAAATGCATGTTGCTTGTTTTAAGTATTTTAATTTCAAAATTAGCATGTTGTGAAATAAATTCTAGGAAAATTTGGTGATGTTCCATATGACTAGAGGACCACTAGGAAAAATAGGATTTGAGTTAATTCACTGAGATTAACCCTAATTGGCTTAAACACCTAAAATAGGTTTCTAATTAATTAGAGTTAACCATAGATCAAATTGACTTGAAATCAATTCTCCACTGACCTTTAGGATCAGAGGAACCCACCATAAAAATTTGAGGTCAATTGGACTTGGTTAGCCCCACTAATTGGGTTGATTAAGCCGCTTAGCCATTTTAAACTTTAAAAATTCATAACTTTCAAAATATCTTTCAAAAATTCACCAAATTGGTTTTGGAGTCTCTCTGATATCAGGGGAGTTCAGGAAAATTAAAATTTCAATTTTCTAAAAAAGTTGATTTTTAATATTATTTTAATATTTTTAATAATTAAAAAATGATAAAAATCACAAAAATAATAAAATTCACCAAAATGTCATATTTTGAATTTTAATCACTTAGGAACAAGTCCCATATTTTTCCTAGGTCTATTTAGTGAGATATTAATTTTTAAAGCTCAAGGGTAATTTTAAAATTAAAAAAAAATGTATTTTCTAGCATTTTCACCAAAATAATTATAATAAATCAAGAAAAAAAATCAGAAAATTGTGAAGTTTGGTTCTCTGGAATCCTTGATATCAGAGAGAATTTTAAAAATTATAAAATTTATTTTTCAACATTTATTTTATTTTTAAATTAATTAATACTCCAGAACTTAAAATAATTCTAATAAATAAAATATAATTCAAAAAATTACAAAATTTGGTCCAAGTGGTCCTCTGAGTCATTAGGAATGTCCCCTAATTTTCTTAAGGACAGAAACTTTCCCTTGGTCATGTCATTGAATTTTCCTTGAAAATTTCTATTTTCTACTAAAAATAATTATATAAATAAATTAAATGCGAGAAAAATCACATTTTCTCCTCTCATGTCTTTATTGACATATGAGTGAAGTCTCATAAAAATTTCAAGTTCATTTGAGTCCAACTTAGTGAGTTATGAAATTATTAGGCTTAAAGGGCAAAATGGTAATTAAAATTTTAACCCTTAATTAAAATTTTAGGTCTCATAAAAATTAACAAGTAAAATATTTGATCCTAATCTGATTTGGATGATTGAAATTTAAATAATTAAAGGGTAGAAACCCATTAAGTAATTTAAAATAATTAAACTTTAATTAAATAATTAATTGAATTTGGAAGAATAATAAATTTGGGAATTATTAAAATAGGGATATTATTAGGAAGAGACTTATTCTTTAATTTAAAAATCCCTAAATTAATCATCTCATTAATACTCAACTCTTAATTAAAGTGATAACTCAAATTTAAAATATTAAAAGATTTAATCACTAAATTAAATTAAATCATTAAACTCTTTCAAAAAATCTCAATTAAATTAAATTAAATTAAGATTAAAAAGTTGCATTAAATTAAATTAAAATTAAGTTAAATCAAATAAACAAATTAAATTAAATTAAATGAATTAAATACATTAAATTAAATAAATAAATCAAATTAAATTAAATTAAATTAAATAATTAAATTAAATTAAATTAAATTAAAATTAAATTAAATTAAAATTAAATTAAATTAAATTAAATTAAATTAAATTAAATTAAATTAAATTAAATTAAATTAAATTAAATTAAATTAAATTAAAATTAAACTAAATTAAATTAAGAAACTAAATCAAATAAATTAAATTGAATTAAATTAAATTAAATCAAATTAAATTAAATAAATTAAATTAAAATAAATTAAATTAAATTAAATTAAGTTAAATTAAATAACCTCACTTAAGACATGAAGAAATAAATCTAAAATAACTTGAACAACTATTCCGAACTTAAATCATTAATTTGAACTTAAATTTGGATCACGAAATCATTAAATATCATTTTGCCTTAGGAGCCTTAGTTATCATAACTCCTAAGTAGAACATTAAAATGAAATGTTACTTCACTTATAGGACATTCGAATGTCACTAGTTCATCTGAACGAGTTAACAAAACTTGAAAACCTCGGACGATTGATTCATTTACACAATTAAATTCATTTGGACTTGAAACGATCCTAGAAATATTGAAAAGATGTTTAAGATTTTTCTTAAGCACTTACTCGATATGATAGGATATTCTACAAGAACAATTGAACTTAATTGTTCTTTGATGAAGAAAATCGTCTTCAAACTAAAAACACGAGAGAACACTAGACGTCATAGGAAATGACTAGTTATAGGATCGGGAACTTGGTAGAAAACCAAAACCTTTCCCTTAGCTTTACCTAGGAACTTGCTTAAATATTCTAACTGTGTTTTAAATGCGGCTTGGGATGACGGGAAGACCCTCCAGGTACGCTTTTATTTTATTGCGAGTTTATTTTATTGCAAATGCACTTTATTTTTCTTGCATGATAAACAACGGTTGCATGAAAACCGACACCTTTAGGACAGAAACCAAAGCTGAAACCCATAACTAAATTAAAAGACATTACAAGATAAAATTCACCTCCACAACATTCCAAAATATAAGACAACTCAAAATTTAATCACAAAACGAACAACAAAACTACAACTACAACTAAATTAAAACGTCTCGTTGAATGATCGGGAATACCTCGGATGATGTAACCCGCGTGTTGCTAACGGGATTTCCCGCGGTCTAAATGAAAGTGCGGAACTCATTTAGTTGAGTTTAGCAAATTCATACGGACTAAGTGAATTCGATGAAAATAACGGTGCGGGATGACGGAACCGTGGGATCTTAATCGGTTCGTTTAATCGACTTTAAGATCCGTTTTAATTAAAACACAAAAAACACGTGGAAATTAAGACTTCTCTAAACCAAGACACTTCTCTCATCTCTTGATTTATGATTTCTAAAACTAAACCTCTGCAACAACAAGGAGCTCGGAGCATGGTGGGCGGCACGGCCATCGTCGTCGACGAAAACTTGAACCTACATCAACAAAACTTTCTTAGAATTAAATAACGAAAGCCATAGGACTTCGAGGTAGTTTGCACTAGCGCAACATAAATCCTCGACTCTTCGTTAGGCATTTGCATTGCAAATTAAGCCCTAACCGGTCTTAGGATTCGAGGTAGTCGTCCGATACGACATAAACCCTCATATCTTCTAGGCGATTTGTATGATTACATCATATAAATATAAGCCACTAACTAATTAAAATTGGCGAGATTAAAACATTAAATAAACATTAGGACTTTCCTAAATCCAAGCCGAAACAATAGGATAGTCGGGAAATTACCGAAGTTCGCTTCGAATCCGTAATTACTCCTACTTTTCTCCCCTTGGATTCCCAAAATAAAATGTTCCAAATTTGATCCATTCCACTATTGAAATTCCAAAATCCGATCCTTTGAAAACCTTAAACTTTGAAATTCTTGAGAGCGAGAATTATTGATTATTATCGAGAGTTTTCTTAGGTGATTCCGTCACTTAAGATGTAATTAACTATAGGGGCTTGCCCTTATAGGGAACTTTAAGAACCCGGGTAATATAAACCCTGTTTAATAGTTTCATATTAAACGGGGAATTTGTCGGCTTATAAAATTGGTTCGCGGACCAAACGGATGTCACAAACCTTTCCAGTTTATTTAATCGAGCCCCATTATCGAAGCGGTGTGTCTATTCTTCGGGATAGATACACGGTTTGTGGTGCGGCGCTCGTTTATATAAACTATTCGGGATGTGAGATCGGTTTGATTTCATATCTTAAAATTTTCAAATTCAAAATTATTTTCAAAATCAAATACTACTTTTCAAATTATTTATTTAAATTAAATTATAATTCGCCGACAATTTTTGTAGGCGACTCCCTTTCAAAATACAACACTCTAACCTAAAAAATATGCCGACAATTTACGGCGACTCCGCTGAGGACAAGTTCCTCTCTCCATTCTAATCGAATAGTTACGCTTTCAAAAATCGGTAGTGTATCCATGTCCCTAATGGATCAAACTACCCTTCTTTCCGTTGGAATACTTGTGTTCATTTCTACCTTGAACAAGTATAACCAACATTCTCTCGGATTTAGGAGCCGCTTGTTTAGACACCCCTAGACGAGAGAGGTTCGAGATCCTTTTACCTCATTTACGAGGTGGGGTGGACCCCGATAGGTGTTAGTTTAGGAGTGATCCTTCGGGTCGAGAAGTCTTGCTTAAGACTCTCTTTTCCTTTCCTACTCCGATTCGGATTCCTTACCTTCTCTACACCTTTGAACACTCCGTTCTAAATAAACAAACCCTTTAATAAGTGATTCCTTTTTATAAATACATGAACATGAATGAGTTCGGACTCTTTTCATTTCCTTTCTTTTCGTCCTAAAGAAAAGAAGCATAGCTTGGGACCGACAACCGAGAATCTACCTGCAGAAATGGAAGCCCCGAAGCCGATTTTCTCCTTCACCAACGGACTGGACCTCGGCGTCCATAAGGATGAGTTGCCGATAATGGAATCATCCGATTTGGACGAGGATTTGAAAACACGAACGTCGAGGTCACCGACGTCTCCCTTTTCGCACTAATGAGCAAGGTACTGACAGGCGAAGAGCCAGCGCCGAGTTCGACCTTAGGTCGACCCGAGAATTCCCTCCTCTGCAAAGGATCCCGACTAAGAGGAACAACTGCCGCTCGCGGGAGGACCGTTCTTTCTACCCCCAGCTGGTCTAGTTGTTTCGCACCTACCCCGACTTTTGCCAAATTTAAGGGAAAGAAATCCAAGATTATGATGGACTCGTTACCGTGGAGGGTACGGATCTTCTGTAAGACCTTCGTTTTCGAGATCGGGTCCGAGTTCGAGAATTCCGTCACTAACGAAGACCCGGAGAAGAAACGAAATAGAAGGATCGCTAAAGAAGCCGAGGCTCGCTGAAATTGCTTTCCTAGAAGAAATTCCAGAGCGCCGGAATATACACCGCTGCTCGAATACATACCCTTTGTTGGGAGGAAGCGATTTCATCCCCTCTCCGCCGCGAGAAGATGAAGAAAACATTCGCAAGATTGCTTGCCAATTACCACGACCCGCATATTACAACGATAGCCGCAAGAAAAGAACTAGAACTACGCCGTTTGCTCGACTGCAAACTTTGGTAGAAAAGTTAGCGAAGAAGGAAAAGCTGCCCGTATCGAAATTCTACGGAGGATAGGGCGGGTGCCGGTCGAATCCCGTCTTGGGCCCCGAGTAGAACCCGCCGTCATGACGGAAAAGCCGAGTAAAAGAATGAAGGCTAGTCGCCTTGTTGTCGTCTCGGGATTACAGATTAGGGAGGATACCACCTTCCGGCATTTGGCCGACGGACCATGCGGTCCTAGACATCCTGTGCCGCGGAAGGATGGTATGGCGTCCCACTCTCGGGCGATTGAGATTGAAACGACGGCCGAGAAAGAAAGTCTCGCCGGGAGACTTGAATGCGAAGAAAGTGCTTACCGCGATGAAGGGGACTCGTGAGAAGGGGACCCGGCAACTATCGCACGACAACCACGAAGACACACGAAAGCCCCGCTAGAAGATGCCATGGAAAAGTTGAGAACCGATATCCGAGCGATTGGCAAAAGAAAGAGAAGAAAAGTTCGGAGATGAGATTGATTCATCGGAATTTATGGACGACGAATACGCGAGAAATCAACATGGTTGAGACACGAGCTTCATCGGCTTCGCAAGGTGCTCCTGCGGCCGCGAAAGAGAGGAGCCGGGCGATGAGAAGACGGCTTCGAGAAAGACGACACGATCGCTCGAATGGCGAAAAGGATGGAAGAGATGGCCGTAGCTCCGGCCACTCTCCGGAGTCGAAGTACAACCACAAAGGGAAACACACCCGGAGGTCATTCACATTGTAGACGGAGGAAAGGAGATTACGTCCGTCGATGGGGATGATCGGTCGAAGAAGGATACAACACAAAGTATGATTCTCCGAAAAGGATATCAAGAACTTGGTGGAACGGCGAAGTGCGAGAAGCCTTAGCACAATCGAAGAGCGGGACATCCATTCGGACGGGTAGACCTTACCGGAAGAGTTCGACGACGTCCAATACCCGAAAGGCTTCGTACCACCTGCGGTTCAAGACCTTCGATGGAACCGGGAACCCTCGACGGCATGTAGCACACTTTCGTGCCGAGTTGTTGCAATGCGGCGGGAGCGATGCATTACTCTTCCGACGAGTTCGTCGAGCGGTCCGTCGGGAATCGCCTTCGGCCGGTATGCGGAGTTACCAAACGGTTCGGTAAAGACATTCTCGGAGCTAGAGAACCTCTTCATCGAGCGATTCGCGGAGCTCGGCACCACATCACTATAGGTGATTTAGTGGTAGAGAAGCGAAGCCGAATGAAACTTTGGTGGATTACATACTCCGATGGAGGAACTTAAGTATGAAGTGTGAACCACAACTGCAAGAACGAGCATGCGATCGGCATTTTGCTAAAAAGCATCCATGGCCCGATAGCACTTCTCCTCGAGGGATTCACTATTAAGACTTTCGAGAAGTTGTTAAGCAAGGCCGGAAGCTTGCAAGAGGAGGCAAAGCAATTAAGTTTCACCGAACAAGACGGATAAACAAAAGCTCAGTAAAGACTTTTGAAAAGAAATCCGGGATCGTCGCGGCCGGTTGACAAAGGCAAGCAGCCGATGCGAAATACCACCGAACGGCCGCAACAACCACAACGAGTACCAGCAGCCCGGCCCGGCTATCGGTCATCTCCGCGAGTATGAACGACCGCCTCGTCGGCAACGTACATTAAGAGAGCTTTTGAGCGAGAGAATATCCGTTCAAGAATGAGGCGATGCCAAAAATGTTCCGTAGCTCGATGAAGACTCCGGATTTCCAGTACCGCGAGCCTAAAAGACCGAGAGGAAGTCAACAAGAAGGGTGATCCCAACTTTTGCCCTTACCACCAAATGCTTGGACACAAAATAGAAGATTGCATTACCTTAAAAGTTGGCTCGAATGACAACTGCGGAAAGGGAATATAACGATCCCGAAGGAGTACATGAAGGAACCCCGGAAAGGAGGTTCCGTCGATGTTATCTCAGTCGATCCCATCATTCCGATAGATCCCTATACAGCCGACGATGGATGGACTACCGCTTGGACGAGGTCTTCGAAAAGATTTTAGACGAGCATCCGGACCGCTTCGGCACAAGCTTCGATTCGGAGTTTGAAACACGTTAAGCCGGTACTTATCACTTGCGATAGAAGAACCACCTCGACGAGAGACGATTGAAGAGAAGAAGAAAATTGACGAAGAAGAGAAGGCGAGGCACCTAAGGCTAGACTAGGGGCTGCTTATCCTAGGATAGTTGTTTCCGATTCGGGGGAGAAATCCCTCGAACCCTTGACTACGTATGATTATCTCGCTCACTTCGGTGGGATCATATAATGATAAGGGTGATGGCGTTGGCTACGTTTTGACCGTGTCTAACGATTACGTAACTAACGATAATCCGGATATCGATTTCGATACCAACGACAATTCTCGAATCATACACCATCTCGACGAGCAAAATAACGAAGAAGACATCCATCGAGGAGGCTACGAGAGTTCAACGAAGCAACGAATCTATCCGCGAGTTTCGAGGAGCTCCGGTCGCGATAGAGTTAGAGCCTTCGGACTACTGAAGCTAATCCGGAAGAGCACTGTCATTCCGATTCGAGAAAAGACAAGCGAAGCTCAACAATAGATTCGGAGGAAATTACGGAAGTCGACTTAAGGAGTGGAAAAGTTCTACCTCCGAGAATGGGTCCAAAAGACGAAAGGGAAGCGGTGGTTGTTCGGGAAGAACCAACCCCGGCGGAAGGAATACCCATTCGAGAAGAAGCAGAGACACATGAAAACAAAGTGGACTACAGACGTGCTAGCCCATCTTAGGAAACTACCAGCCAAGCGAGCATCTACGACGCTCTCATCTTATCGAAAGGAGATGAGAGAAGCTCGATCGAGGCCTTACTTGATCCGGAGATTTGCTTAGCTCAAATGGCCGGAGAGTCCTTAGATGAGGTTTGCTCGTTAAAAGAACGAGCGAGGTGTTACCTTCACGAGACGACGACCTACTACTTGGAACGACGAGATCACTGACCGACCGTTGTACATTTCGATTACTAATCGGAAGATTTACACTCTCCGGAGTATTGGTGGATCCGGGAGCATCAATCGATATAATGAATCTTCGAACACTAGCATACTTGGAAATTGATGCCCGCGAGCTCGAAGCGAGACAAAATGTTATTAAGAGGATTCGACCGAGAAAGGAGAAAGAGCCCTCGGCTCGATAACGCTATCGATGAAGACCGGTGACTTAGCAAAGACAACCGCGAAATTTCACATAATTGATTCGAAACGTCGTTCAACGCTCTCTCGGGCCGACCATGGATACATGAAAACGAGGATGGTACCATCATCTCTACATCGATGCATCGAAGTACTACGATGGAGGGGAACGAGTGCATCAAAGGTGACTTACAACCATTCTCCGTACATGAAATTGGAATCCACGAGGATGCGGCTTATTATGCACCACCGAAGAAAACGATCTTCTCCGGAGATACTATAACAAATGAAGCAAAGAAAGTTCGGGACAACGAAGAACCTGAAGTTCTAGTCCAACAGTCACTCACCGCTCCCTTACGGCGAGATGGTGAAGGTTTCTCCACAACTCGCATCCGAGGTCGAGGCCGGGGACGAGGTCGTGGTAGAGACGTTAGGACGATTGGACGAGAGGAAACCAACCATCAATGTCGATTGGGAATATAGTTACGAAGAAGAAGAGAAATCAAACAAGAAGCGAGCGACAATAAGTCGAAAGAAGCCGCAATTCAAAATCCCTATTGAAGATGAAAGAAACGAAGAATATAAATCGATGTACGAGAAGATTAACCACTATGTACATACTATGACCCTGACCCCGATCCGTTCTAATAAGATCGAGGGTATGGAGGTCAAAGAGGTACATAGCGGTGGTGCTAAAACCAATCAAATTCTACCGTGGTGCTTCTTCCTCCAAAATTGAAAATAATGTACAATTTGAAGATGCTACTTCATCAGAATTAATGGAATTGCCTTTTGAGTGGTACTCTCCCTGTGTTCAAAATTTAATTCAACGTGGTTTCTTACCTCGACAGTGGACAAAAGGTCAATCACAAAGTTTTGAAAATTTATGGAATAACTCCGGTCGTTTACCCAACTCAAAACATGGTCTCGGATTCGGCACAGTAGGATCAGTTGACGATACTGAATTTTGCTTGGTTGTCACCTGCGGGTCTAATGAAAACTGCATGGAAACTACGGATGAACTCGAAGATTTACAAATTGGAGACGCTCCACCAGAATTCGAAGAAGAAATCAAATCTACGATAGATGAGTTAATAGAAGTTAACTTAGGTACTAGCGAAGAGCTCAGACCTACCTTTGTTAGCTCTTTACTCAATAAAGAAGACTCCGAAGAAATAATCAAGTTATTAATGGAATTCAAAGACTGTTTTGCTTGGAGCTACGATGAGATGCCAGGTTTAGCTCCAGAGGTCGCAGTCCATAAACTAGGAGTGGACCCTACTACTGTTCCAGTCAGACAAGGTCCCAGAAGAATGCGTCTAGAAATCGAACAACAAGTCATAGCTGAAGTTAAAAAGCTAATAGACGCTAAATTTGTCCGTGAAGAACAATACCCGACTTGGTTAGCCAACGTGGTACCGATCGGGAAGAAGAATGGTCGGATCGGAATTTGTGTGGATTTCGAGAGATTTAAACAAGGCATGCCCGAAAAGATGAATTCCCGCTACCGATCCCGGAATTAATGATCGACATCGCTTCGACACATGAAATATTCTCATTCATGGATGGATCTTCGGGATACAACCGGATAAAAATGGCTCCGGAAGACGAAAAACTTACGGCATTCGAACGCCGATCGGAGTATTTTGCTACACGAGTGATGCCATTCGGATTGAAGAACGCGGAGCAACCTACCGGAGAGCAATGACAAGAATTTTTGATGATCTCATCCACAATCAAGTCGAATGCTACGTGGACGATGTGGTCATCGAAAGCAAAGTAAAGGACAACCATTTGTATGATTTGAGAATTGTTTTCGAACGATTAAGGCAATTTAACCTTAAGATGAATCCCTTAAAATGCGCCTTCGGCGTCACCTCCGGAAATTCTTAGGATTCGTTGTCCGACATCGTGGAATTGAAATCGATCCGGAAAAGATTAAAGCCATCTTAGAAATGCCGCCTCCCAAAACCTTAAAACAACTACGATCTTTTCAAGGGAAGTCGGCATATCTTCGACGCTTTATCTCAAACCTGTCGGGTAGGTGTCGGCCTTTCTCGGCACTAGTTAAAAAGGACGCCAAATTTATTTGGGAAGAGAAATGCCGGAGGGCCTTCGAGGACATTAAACAATATTTAATGACACCTCCTGTCTTAGCAGCCCGGTCTCGGGTAGACCGCTAATACTTTATACCGCGGCTTTAGACGACTCTCTCGGAGCCCTGTTAGCCTGGGTCGATGATGAGGGTAAAGAAAATGCTCTTTATTACTTAAGCCGTCGTTTACTGCCGACGGAAATAAGGTATCCCGTAATTGAAAAGCATTGTTTGGCCCTGATCTTCGCCGCTCAAAAGCTCAGGCACTACATGCTTTCTCATAAGGTCAACCTAATCTCGAAGTTTAATCCATTGCAATACTTGATGACTCGTCCAACGCTTTCTGCGGACTTGCCGGATGGTCGATGATATTATTGCAATTTGATATAACTTTCGTGCCTCTTCGTGCCAGTAAAGGGACAAGCCTTAGCAGACTTCCTTGCAGCACACCCTTTGCCGGCGGAATCTCCTCTCGATGACGATCCGCGGATGAACAAATAATGAATCTAGAAGACCTTGATGATCGACGTTGGGAATTATATTTCGACGGAGCATCTTCGGCGCACAAAGACGAAGAATCGCAAGTGATAGTGCCGGTGAAGGCGGGAATCGGGCTAATCTTTATAACACCGGAGCGGGGGATGTTAAGATACTCCTACCACTTGACGGAGCCGTGTACAAACAACGAAGCGGAATACGAAGCCCTCATAACGGAGTCGGAATTAACCATTCGAATGGGGATAACGGACATCAACATCTACGGGGATTCACGGTTAATCATTCAACGGATCGTCGGACGGTACAGAATTTTAAAACCAAGACTCGAGCAATACTTCCGAGTATGCCATACAATTGTTGGAACGATTCCGAATGTGACGATTTACAAAATTCCCGAAAGAAAACGCTCACAGCGGATGCGCTAGCTCGTCTCGCAAAAGAATTTGCCTGTTTGCAAGATGAATCAGTGGAAGTGTCAGTTCACGGACGTCAGGTCCTATCACAGCTTGACATAGACACGATACACAAATCAGAAAAGGAAAAAGGATCAGTTGCAACAGTGACAGAAAACACGGAAGATTGGCGACAGCCATTGATGGATTACCTACAAACAGGGAAACTACCAGACGATAGGTCGTTAGCCCATCGGATCGAAAAGAACTCCGTCCTACGCATTAATAAACAACACATTATACGAAGGTCTTTTGATCGAATGTGGCTAAGGTGCCTAAGCGGGTCCGAAGCCCGTGAAATTGTTAAAGAGGTGCATTCGGGACTCTGTGGCGCTCACCGATCGGGTCCAAAGATGAAAATGAAAATTAAAAGACTAGGGTACTACGGCCCTCGATGATGACCGACTTGCATGAAAATCGCCAAGAGCGTCACCGGTGCCGAGTGCACGGAGTGGTTCTACACCAACCTCCAAATGTGCTACATCCGACAATTGCATCGTGGCCATTTGAATGTTGGGGCACGGATATAGTGGGTCCAATAGAACCGCCGTCGTCAAAAGGACATCGCTTCATTCTTGCGGCTACAGATTACTTTTCCAAGTGGGCAGAGGCAGTTCCACTTAGAGAAGTAAAAGCACATCACGTGCTACAATTTTTCAAGAACCAAGTTGTCTACCGTTTCGGGGTGCCGCGCAGGATCATCTCGGATAATGGGTCAGCATTCAGAAGCACACAAATCAACAATTTTGTCAGGAGACACGGAATCGGCGGCGATATTCAACAATTTACTACCCAAGAGCAAACGGCCTAGCCGAGGCTTTTAATAAAACTCTCGTTCAAATTTTAAAGAAGACTTTAGACGACGATAAGAGAAATTGGCACGAGAAGTTGTTAGAAGCCTTATGGGCCTACCGGACAACCTTCGAACTCCTACGCAAGCTACACCTTACGCTCGCGGTGTATGGGTCCGAGGCGAGTGTTACCTTTAGAGGTTCGGCTCCCTTCACTCGGAATTGCGAGTTGCAAATAAAATCACAACGAAGAGAACGCCAAATTACGACTCGAAGAATTAGAAAGCTCGGAAGGAAAAAGACTTGCAGCGCAACGGAATTTAGAATTATACCAAGCTAAGATGGTTCGAGCCCATGATAAATCGGTCCGCCCGAGAACCTTCAAAGTTGGTGATTTAGTTCTCGTTCTCAAAGACCTATCCTTGCACACCGCAAGATAGGAGGAAAGTTTGAACCCACTTGGGAAGGACCGTTTGTGGTTGAGACAGTCTACTCAGGAGGCTTCTACCAGCTAGTGAATTGCCTGGGAGAACGACATATGCTTCCGATCAATGGACGATACTTGAAAAAGTACTACGCTACCTGATGTTTCGAAGGAATGAACTTTCCATCCCTAGAAGCACGGGTGAAGTGATTACTTATGAATGGGTCCGAACCCAAAAATAACAAAAATGTGCTAAAAATAAATAAAATCCTGATAATAAAATTTTCCTTGTTTTCTTTTCCAAATCAAAATCTCTTACCCGATCTTATCCCACTTCATTCCGTTAAATTTGAAAATATAAAAATAATAATAAAACAAGATGTCTTTAATAAACATTTTCTTGATGTTCTTGTTCTTAAGTACAGCCCCCGATCCTTTTCCTTGTCTTTTCGCGAGGAAATGTCGAGCGGGCGGTTGGTCTTGAACTTTAAGAATGGCGTAAGCCTTGCACTCGATGAAAAGAGGGTGAAAGATGGAGCGATAATCGAGATTGACTCGGATTTCGCACCAGCGGAGCCTACGGTACGAGGAAAGTGACTCGGGTCCCGGTTGACCGAGAAGAACTGCCCGGACATACGGTGATGAAAGTGGGTGGCCCAAGCCACCAATCCGAGCAACAAGAAAAGAAAGACAAATATTGAAGAAGATAAGAAAATGAAGTACGTAGTCGCTACGGCGAGAGGGCGAGCTTGTCGGCGCCGCGCCCACGAAATTCAAGAAGTTCGGAGAGCTACTCTCACGACGACGCAACGAAGAAATAAGAATCGCCGTATCCGTAAGATGTTGACAAAACTAGGCTGCGGATCGGCACGACGAGGCGGTTGCTAATGTCGGTGCATACACTTCGAGGACACCGGTTCACCAAGAACCGGAAGAAAGGAGGCCAACTCCTAGGATGACGAAAGAACCGGGGAAATCTTCGAAAAACCGGAAGAAAGAAGGCTACCACGCCACCGGATAGAACCACCGGTGATGCATGACCTTGTTGCGAAGCAACCCGGGGGATGTCCCGACGGACATCATCCCCGAGGAGCCGAGGTATGCGGGAGAACGTGAAGGGATCGAACCATACATCCCACAATATGTCACAAGGCCTCGCCATCCGCAGATCATTCCGAATACGAGCTGGAGAGAATGCAAAATGTTGAAAAGAAAACCTTTGAATACTTTGAAAGGATTAGAGGCGAGAAGAATCAATATACTTGGAGGGCCTCGAATTACATACGGACGTATTCTCGGAGTATGAGCAACGGCAAATCGTGGATTGCATCCGGGATTTGAAAAGACTGAGCCGAGCGAGGCCGCCTAAGGGAAAACACATACTCGGAACCCCGGAGATGGATGCCGGGGAAAGGAAGAATCACAATACAATGTGGATGCTTGTTACAACTTTGCCGAGGACGAGGAAGGAAACCCGCCGGGAATACTCCGTCATGGGCGAGTGGACCCGATGCCATCAGTCATCAAGAGAATGGTAAAGAGATTGATAACATGGAGGGTACGCTGCCAGACCGCATACCACGATAGCTGCATCATCAACATCTACAAGCAGGGTGACTGTATACCCCCACACATTGATCACCATGATTTTGTCAGGCCTTTCTGCACAGTCTCTTTCCTGAGCGAGTGCAACATCATGTTCGGATCTGACCTCCGGATAGCGGGCCCAGGTGAGTTCCGAGGGCCAGTGAAGATACCACTACCGGTAGGTTCCGTCATGATGCCGAAGGGTAACGGAGCGGATATCGCCAAGCATTGCATACCGGAGTACCGGTAAAGAGGATCTCGGTTACATTCGGGAGGATGGACGACGGAAAGATACCTTACCATTTCCAGCCGGACCGGAGCTAGAGAGCCTCCGACCTTACGAGCTGTGAGTTACATGGAAAATATCACACCTCCGATGTACATCCATACGGCATCCTTGCCGAGGATGGCTTGGAAGGTGATGTTATTGACCATGTATCTCACTATTCGTACATGGACTTTTGACGGATGCTTCTTTAGATGGATCAACAAAGATCATACACGATCCGTTTTGAGTCTACATGGATTGTATGAAATATATTCCGGATCAAGATGTATGATGTATCTTCTACATGATTGGAATGAAAGTGACCATGTCACATTTTTGGCCTTCACCTCTTTTGTGCAAATTGATTGGGAAACGCCATTAAAGTTAAATGAACTTCGAACAAAGAACAGAAAAAAAAAAAAGATAAAAGAAAACTTTCTAAAAAAAATCTAAAAATGACAAACACCAAATTCACATGAACATTAAATAAACGATAAAATAAAATTTGAATCATTAAAAGAAAAATAAAATCAACAAGAATGTTAAATCAAATTCTCAATCAAATTTCGAATCCAATCTCGATCAAACTTCAAATTTCAAATGTGATCTTCCAAATTTCAAATCAAATCTTAAATCAAATTTCAACCGAGTTCAAACTCATCAAGTCGAATTTCAAAACTCAAATTCAATCTTTCCGGATTCCAAATCTCTATCAAAACTCAAATTCAATCTTTCCAAATTTCAAAAAAAAAAAAATCAAGTCAAATTTCAAATCTCAAATTCGATCTTTTCGGATCTCACATCAAACCTCAATCAAATTCAAACTCTTGGGTCGAGGATTTTACATCCGAGACTGCACTGCTTTAGGATTCTCTTCCTACTGCACTGAAATACATCAAATTCAAACTCTTGGGTCGAGGATTTTACATCCAAGACTGCATCGCTTTAGGATTTTCTTCCTATCGCACCGAAATACATCAATTCAAACTCTTGGGTCGAGGATTTTACATCCAAGACCGCACTCGCTTTAGGATTCTCTTCCTACCGCACCTGAAATACATCAAATTCAAACTCTTGGGTCGAGGATTTTACATCCGAGACCGCACTCGCTTTAGGATTCTCTTCCTATCGCATCGAAATACATCAATTCAAACTCTTGGGTCGAGGATTTTACATCCGAGACCGCACCGTTCTAGGATTCTCTTCCTACCGCACTGAAATACATCAAATTCAAACTCTTGGGTCGAGGATTTTACATCCGAGACCGCACTGCTTTAGGATTCTCTTCCTATCGCACCGAAATACATCAAATTCAAACTCTTGGGTCGAGGATTTTACATCCAAGACCGCATCGCTTTAGGATTTTCTTCCTACCGCACCGAAATACATCAATTCAAACTCTTGGGTCGAGGATTTTACATCCAAGACTGCACTGCTTTAGGATTCTCTTCCTACTGCACTGAAATACATCAAATTCAAACTCTTGGGTCGAGGATTTTACATCCAAGACTGCACTGCTTTAGGATTCTCTTCCTATTGCACTGAAATACATCAAATTCAAACCTTTGGGTCGAGGATTTTACATCCAAGATCGCACTCGCTTTAGGATTCTCTTCCTATTGCACTCGAAATACATCAAATTCAAACCTTTGGGTCGAGGATTTTACATCCAAGACTGCACTTCGCTTTAGGATTCTCTTCCTATCGCACTCGAAATACATCAATCCAAACTTTTGGGTCGAGGATTTTACATCCAAGACTGCCTACTGCTTTAGGATTCTTTTCCTATCGCACTTGAAATACATCAAATCAAACTCTTGAGGTTACGGATTTTACATCCAATACCGCATTATTCTGAGGTCTTTCCTCATTGCAATGACTCAATCTAATCGATTCGATCTTCTTTTGGGGTTGAAGATGTTACATCTAAAACTTCAAAATTCCAATTTTCATTCCAAATCAAATCCCTTCAAATTAATCTTGACAAACTTCAATCTAAATTAAAATTCTAAATTGAAATTTAAACTCACACATCATAACTTGAACATGAAACAAAATAAAATCTAAATTGAAATTTCTCCCATATCATGTGATTTGGGATTCACCTCCTTTTCCTTTCCCCAGCGAGAGTTCAGGAATCTCCAGTCTTAGAGATATACTTGACACTCCCCAGTGAAACTCTTCTACTTCGTCCTAAGTTTGTTACTTGGACATCCATGTTGGTTTTGTTGATCGCTTCGGTCAACACCAATACGTGCGGTGTGCTCCGTCAGCTCACCACACCTATTGGGAGTCCATTTGTTGACCTCATTTTTGATGAGGTCTTCTCTTCTTCTCTTTAGTACTTAGGATCTAGCCTTAGGCTTTTCCTTTGACTATCTTAGAGGACTAGAATTGGGACCCACCTTTTAGAAATTCAAACCACTTCTTAACTCCCTGCAAACTCCACAAACTTGACTATAGACCCCTAATCACCTAGAGGGTTGAAATCAAATGTGGAAGTTTAAAGGATGAGTTCCTATAGGACTCTTTGGCCTTAGGACCGCCTACAGGTGGCTCTGGTGCGGTGAAAGGGCTGACTTACACATACACTACACCTATGCACTACACTTTCACACACCTCCTAAAACACACCCTTACCTAACTTGACTTCCCGACTCATGTAGGTGATTCACATGGATGGTCCTTAACCCTAAGCCTCCGGCTAAGAGGGTTAGGAACAACATGGTGAATGCCTCAAATGAGTCCCTTCATGGCTCATGTGGGCTTGATATGGCTTCATGGCTCAACAAAAATGATTTCATTCCACTTACATCCACCCGATCTTCAATTTTCCAAATTTTCAATTTTTGACCCCGGGACCCTACACCCACCAACTCTACCAAATGCCTCGAAACTACCCAAATTTCTCAAAAATTCCCAAATTACCCAAAATTCTCCAAAATCAATCCCAAACATTCCCACATCACTCAAACTGATCATCCATATCCAAAAATATCAAAAATCCCAAAATACCCCCCAATACCTTCCAAATACCCAAAATACCCCTTTTGACCCAAAAATCCAAAAATTCAGAAAATTCCCAGAAAATTCCAGAAAATCCCAAATATTCCCAATTTCATTTTGTCCAACTACACCATGGGCCAATTTTGTCAATTTACCCCACTTTTGTCAAAACCCCCAATTTGACCCATTTTAACCCAAAGTAAACCCAATGTCAAACCAAATCTACCCAATTGATCCCAATTCTGGTCCAATTCAATTCTAAACTTCAATTCAACATCCCCAACACCAATCTAGACCAAAGACAAGCTTAATTTGATTGAAATTTGGGTCCAATTTCACTTTTGGCCTTAAAGCCCGATTTCGACCTAAACCCAAACCTAACCCAAATTCACCCAATTCAACTCCAATTAACCCCAAATCTTTTCTAAACCTTTCTTAACATCCCCATAAACAAAACACTAACATGATTTGCCCAAAACTTTGATCCAAACCCCACTCAAATTCAACCCAAAGCTAAGAGGCCCAATTTTGACCTAAACCCAAACCTAGCCCAAATGAGCCCAAATCCCAAAATCAAAACCCAACCAAAGCCAAAACCTCTTTGAAACACTCCCATAAACATTTCCCAACATTAATTTTACATCAATTTCAACCCTAGCCCAACATTGGCCCATGCTAGCCCATTTTGGCCCACCTTAACCTCTTTACCAAAAAGCCCATATCCAATCCAATTCAAACCCAAATCACCTCAAATTTGTTTCAAACCACTCATGACACATCCCTAAACCAAACTCAACAATTATTTGGCCCAAGCCTTTACCAAAATTTCATCCCAAAATCCATTTTAAAATTCAAAAGCCCACTTTCTTAAACCATTTAAAAGCCCATCTAAAACCATTTCAATGAGCCCAAAATCTACCCTAAAGCCCACATGACATTTCCATTTGCCATCCACTTAATCAAAGCCATTACCTAAGTCCTAAATCCATCATCAAATCATTCCAAATCAAGTTCCATACAAATTTCCATCAAATTACCAAAAAATTCCTAAAATCCATTTTCATGAAATTGACCAAGCTTTCCCCAAGCCAAAAAGTGAGCCATGAAGCCATGCATGAGCCACATGTGAGCCATGAGAGCCTTGGACACTCCACCATGCCATATTGAGTAGGAAGGAGGGCCCCTTTCCTTAATCCCTAAAGCTCATTAGCCTTAATCATGATTCACCTAAACCTAAATTTAATCCAAATATATTTGGATGGAGACTTCTCCATGCCAAACCAGACTGATCCATTTGATCCCCCACGGCACCCAAGGCCACCTTGAAGGGTGCACCAAGCCCAAATGGGTGAGTTGACCCATTTAGACCCAAAACTAGCCATGCCCCATTCTACTTTGGATCAAAGCCTTTACACTTGGCCATTGCCAATTGCTTGCACAAACACCCAACCCTGGCCCGCCTGACCTTGAGGGTGACCCATGCTCGGCCGGCCGGCCACCCGATCCGCCGGAAAACGCCATGCCCGAGACCTCGGGAGTGAGCCAACTTTGGAATTCCACCTTGCTCGAGCTGCCCCATGCCCGATGGCCACCATGGTCGTTCTTCCCATGACCAAAGCAGCTCGATCCCAACCCTCGGCCACCCCCGGGAGAGCCTCCAGCCATGCCTATTTAAACACCACCCCCTCTCGGCCATGAGAAAAGAGTTGCACAAACCTTGCCAAAACTGCGCCAAAATTGTTCCGGACCCCTCCTCATACACGAGCACTTGATCCCCGATGAGATCCCCCTGCCATTTCTTCTCTCGCGAGCTTAATTTCAAAGTTGAAATCCAAGCCCAAAACCGGGACACTTCCCCGCGTGAACCAATCCCCAAATTGATTGGTCCTACACCTTCACCGGACCGAGGGAAGGTGTCCACCAGCAAAAGCCCCATCTCCGGGCCACCCGGTTGCTCCGGACTCCAAGCTTTGTGATCGAGCTGTGGTCGAAGTTCAACCTAGACAATTCACTGGACCGGGAGACTTCATCCGGAGCTTGCCCAGGATCCAATCGAAGGTGCAACAACTCTCAGATCGAAGCTTCACTTCTCTGAGCAAAGGTATGAGCTAGTTCTTCATCCCAAGCTTCTGGAGATTCTCCATTTCAAATGCCTTAATTGCAATGCATGTTTACCGTATGGATGTGTTCGTCTCTTCAAGACGAATCCATAGAGCATAAGAACATAAAAATCTGTTGAGTATCGAGTGAGATCTTAAGGATTTAGTGTGGACGGCTCTCGGGTGAGGACACTTGGGGACGATGAACGGATGCCGTCCATTTAATACACGCGCGGACGGACGGCTCGAGGGCGTCGGACCGGAGAGACGGTACGAGAACCGCGGGGCCCGGCCGCTGACTCAGATGGCGGCGTCGAATGGGAGCGCGCCACGCGGCATTTCGGAGCTGCCGAGGTTGACGCGGCGCCGCGTGGATAAATAGAAAAATAGGGTATTTTCCTATTTATTTAATTCCCTAAACTTGGAAAATTCATATCTCTGTGTAGAAAAATCACAAAAATAAAATAAAAATACCCTTGCTCGATGAACGGAGGAGAATAATGTGGAAAACAAATTAATTAATTTTGTCCAGTATTTTATTTTTAATTAATTATTTACTTCCTGCATTGTTTTAATTCTCCATGCATGTATACAATTCACCATGGCATGAGACCATAGGGCTTTGAAGCCTCCGAACTTAGGAACATTCCCTGAATTTTCCAAGGTCGAGGCCATCTCTGTGAAAAGTTATTGATTTTTCAAATGCATGTTGCTGTTTTAAGTATTTTAATTTCAAAATTAGCATGTTGTGAAATAAATTCTAGGAAAATTTGGTGATGTTCCATATGACTAGAGGACCCTAGGAAAAATAGGATTTGAGTTAATTCATCGAGATTAACCCTAATTGGCTTAAACACCTAAAATAGGTTTCTAATTAATTAGAGTTAACCATAGATCAAATTGACTTGAAATCAATTCTCCACTGACCTTTAGGATCAGAGGAACCCACCATAAAAATTTGAGGTCAATTGGACTTGGTTAGCCCCACTAATTGGGTTGATTAAGCCACTTAGCCATTTTAAACTTTAAAAATTCATAACTTTCAAAATATCTTTCAAAAATTCACCAAATTGGTTTTGGAGTCTCTCTGATATCAGGGGAGTTCAGGAAAATTAAAATTTCAATTTTCTAAAAAAGTTGATTTTTAATATTATTTTAATATTTTTAATAATTAAAAAATGATAAAAATCACAAAAATAATAAAATTCACCAAAATGTCATATTTTGAATTTTAATCACTTAGGAACAAGTCCCATATTTTTCCTAGGTCTATTTAGTGAGATATTAATTTTTAAAGCTCAAGGGTAATTTTAAAATTAAAAAAAATGTATTTTCTAGCATTTTCACCAAAATAATTATAATAAATCAAGAAAAAAATCAAAAAATTGTAAAGTTTGGTTCTCTGGAATCCTTGATATCAGAGAGAATTTTAAAAATTATAAAATTTATTTTTCAACATTTATTTTATTTTTAAATTAATTAATACTCCAGAACTTAAAATAATTCTAATAAATAAAATATAATTCAAAAAATTACAAAATTTGGTCCAAGTGGTCCTCTGGTCATTAGGAATGTCCCCTAATTTTCTTAAGGACAGAAACTTTCCCTTGGTCATGTCATTGAATTTTCCTTGAAAATTTCTATTTTCTACTAAAAATAATTATATAAATAAATTAAATGCAGAAAAATCACATTTTCTCCTCTCATGTCTTTATTGACATATGAGTGAAGTCTCATAAAAATTTCAAGTTCATTTGAGTCCAACTTAGTGAGTTATGAAATTATTAGGCTTAAAGGGCAAAATGGTAATTAAAATTTTAACCCTTAATTAAAATTTTAGGTCTCATAAAAATTAACAAGTAAAATATTTGATCCTAATCTGATTTGGATGATTGAAATTTAAATAATTAAAGGGTAGAAACCCATTAAGTAATTTAAAATAATTAAACTTTAATTAAATAATTAATTGAATTTGGAAGAATAATAAATTTGGGAATTATTAAAATAGGGATATTATTAGGAAGAGACTTATTCTTTAATTTAAAAATCCCTAAATTAATCATCTCATTAATACTCAACTCTTAATTAAAGTGATAACTCAAATTTAAAATATTAAAAGATTTAATCACTAAATTAAATTAAATCATTAAACTCTTTCAAAAAATCTCAATTAAATTAAATTAAATTAAGATTAAAAAGTTGCATTAAATTAAATTAAAATTAAGTTAAATCAAATAAACAAATTAAATTAAATTAAATGAATTAAATACATTAAATTAAATAAATAAATCAAATTAAATTAAATTAAATTAAATAATTAAATTAAATTAAATTAAATTAAAATTAAATTAAATTAAAATTAAATTAAATTAAATTAAATTAAATTAAATTAAATTAAATTAAATTAAATTAAATTAAATTAAATTAAATTAAATTAAAATTAAACTAAATTAAATTAAGAAACTAAATCAAATAAATTAAATTGAATTAAATTAAATTAAATCAAATTAAATTAAATAAATTAAATTAAAATAAATTAAATTAAATTAAATTAAGTTAAATTAAATAACCTCACTTAAGACATGAAGAAATAAATCTAAAATAACTTGAACACTATTCCAAACTTAAATCATTAATTTGAACTTAAATTTGGATCACAAATCATTAAATATCATTTGCGCTTAGGAGCCTTAGTTATCATAACTCCTAAGTAGAACATTAAAATGAAATGTTACTTCACTTATAGGACATTCAAATGTCCTAGTTCACTCGAGCAAGTTAACAAAACTTGAAAACCTCGGACGATTGATTCATTTACACAATTAAATTCATTTGGACTTGAAACAATCCTAGAAATATTGAAAAGATGTTTAAGATTTTTCTTAAGCACTTACTCAATATGATAGGATATTTACAAGAACAATTGAACTTAATTGTTCTTTGATGAAGAAAATCGTCTTCAAACTAAAAACACAGAGAACCTAGACGTCATAGGAAATGACTAGCTATAGGATCAGGAACTTGGTAGAAAACCAAAACCTTTCCCTTAGCTTTACCTAGGAACTTGCTTAAATATTCTAACTGTGTTTTAAATGCAGCTTGGGATGACGGGAAGACCCTCCAGGTACGCTTTTATTTTATTGCGGTTTATTTTATTGCAAATGCACTTTATTTTTCTTGCATGATAAACAACAGATTGCATGAAAACCGACACCTTTAGGACGTAAACCAAAACCGAAACCCATAACTAAATTAAAAGACATTACAAGATAAAATTCACCTCCACGACATTCCAAAATATAAGACAACTCAAAATTTAATCACAAACAGAACAACAAAACTACAACTACAACTAAATTAAAACGTCTCATTGAATGATCGGGAATACCTCGGATGATGTAACCCACGTGTTGCTAACGGGATTTCCACGGTCTAAATGAAAGTGCGGAACTCATTTAGTTGAGTTTAGCAAATTCATCCGGACTAAGTGAATTCGATGAAAATAACGGTGTCGGGATGACGGAACCGTGGGATCTTAATCGGTTCGTTTAATCAACTTTAAGATCTCGTTTTAATTAAAACACAAAAAACACGTGGAAATTAAGACTTCTCTAAACCAAGACACTTCTCTCATCTCTTGATTTATGATTTCTAAAACTAAACCTCTGCAACAACAAGGAGCTCGGAGCATGGTGGCCAAGCACGGCCATCGTCGTCGACAAAACTTGAACCTACATCAACAAAACTTTCTTAGAATTAAATAACAAAGCCATAGGACTTCGAGGTAGTTTGCACTAGCGCAACATAAATCCTCAACTCTTCGTTAGGCATTTGCATTGCAAATTAAGCCCTAACCGGTCTTAGGATTCCGAGGTAGTCGTCCGATACGACATAAACCCTCATATCTTCTAGGCAATTTGTATGATTCTATCATATAAATATAAGCCCTAACTAATTAAAATTGGCAAGATTAAAACATTAAATAAACATTAGGACTTTCCTAAATCCAAGCCAAACAATAGGATAGTCGGGAAATTACCGAAGTTCGCTTCGAATCCGTAATTACTCCTACTTTTCTCCCCTTGGATTCCCAAAATAAAATGTTCCAAATTTGATCCATTCCCTATTGAAATTTCAAAATCCAATCCTTTGAAAACTTTAAACTTTGAAATTCTTGAGAGCAGAATTATTGATTATTATCGAGAGTTTTCTTAGGTGATTCCCGTCACTTAAGATGTAATTAACTATAGGGGCTTGCCCTTATAGGGAACTTTAAGAACCCGAGTAATATAAACCCTGTTTAATAGTTTCATATTAAACGAGGAATTTGTCGGCTTATAAAATTGGTTCGCAGACCAAACGGATGTCACAAACCTTTCCAGTTTATTTAATCGAGCCCCATTATCAAGCGAGTGTGTCTATTCTTCGGGATAGATACACGGTTTGTGGTGCGGCGCTCGTTTATATAAACTATTCGGGATGTGAGATCAGTTTGATTTCATATCTTAAAATTTTCAAATTCAAAATTATTTTCAAAATCAAATACTACTTTTCAAATTATTTATTTAAATTAAATTATAATTCGCCGACAATTTTTGTAGGCGACTCCCTTTTCAAAATACAACACTCTAACCTAAAAAATATGCCGACATCGGCTGGGATAATGTAGTTACAGACGTATTGTCAAACCACCTGAAGAACTTGCAATCTTCTAATCCTTGTCCCCACCGAGGACATCTGTAGAACTGTCGACCGTAGCTATGTTCCTGACGTGACATTAGTATTATGCTCGGCAAACCGCAACGACATAGTACTCGCTCGGACTTTACTGCAGACCTGTAGCTCATCGTCCTGCAAATATTTAAGACAGTGTAAGAAAATTAAATAAGGCATTTACATATATAACAGACAATTATTATGTATTTGTCGAGATTGGAGTATGATCATTATTAAAAACAGATATATTGATTAGATGTGCATAAATGAAACACCAAACTATTTCATATCAATTTAATAAATCTCATATCATGAAATTGAAAGGATCAAACTTTAAAATAGTTTTGCAACATTAACAAACACTCGCATATTTTACATACAAAAATTTTCAAAGTTTTGCTTATATTTTACATACAAAGTTTTTCAAAAATTTTCAAAGTTTTGCTTATACTACCATCTGCACAGGCTTCCGACCATCTCAACTTCCACAAACAAAATTGAAAAAAATGAAACTCAATGAAAAAAAATGAAACTCAAGGTGTTAGATACGTAAATACATTAAGAATTGGGTGATATGTATGTATATGTTGTTGATATGTAAATACATTAAGATTTGGGTGATAATTTTTTCATTCAGGATATACTTTTACCGGTCCTACTAAAATGGCCTACATATTGTTCAAATGATGATGCACACATATGCTTAATATCAGCTTGGAATTCAATTATTAACAAGGAAAAAATAAGAAAGCATACTGCGGAATTGTTAAGTAGTAGTTATTTTAAGACTAGCATATTGTTAAAGAAAGCATCACCCATTTTGGATCGAATTTTTTCAAGCCGATTTTGAGCCGACCCCAATTCGGCTCAAAATTGAATCGTTTACGACTCCGATAAAAAGGATTTATAGGACCTACTTATAGCAGGTTTTATATTCAGTATTGAAAATAACACAACAATATGATGTCACAACCTTGGCATATGAAAATACCAATACGTAACATCTCGAGATTAACCAAACACTCTTAGGAATTAAGCAACAAGCAAGAGTAATGCTGTAACTCGCAATGCCCTTATAAACACACAAGTAAACAAAAGAACAAAAGGCTTTCGTAAAGTTTAAGAGCCCTAAACTCAAATCACAAGCTTCGACATGATCATGATGACTCGTAAGGCATGCTCATAAGCACGATTTATTGAACCGAATTGTCCAGTACCTAACATATGAACTTACGCTACAAGAGAGAAAATTGGGGTTCCGTACATAAAAGACATGAAAGTGGGCTCGGAGCAATAGTTAAAGTTCTTATAGAGGAGCTTGGAGGTCCCAGCCTCAAATCATGAAAACAACCGCTTTGAAATTACTAAGGATGCGCGTCAACAACTCACCAAAACCTTTTTATCAGCAAGAGGTTTATGCAGTATATACGACCTTTCTAAGATTTAAAAAACAAAAGTAAAAAACAACGAACGGATGAGCGAAGTTGCACTCGCCTCGAGGACCAATTCCAAAGTGTGCGTGCCAAATCAAGTCAAGAAAACCAAGGTCATCCATAAAAGCTTCCTGTTAGAGCTACAAAATTTTTATGAAATCAAATTTGGGGAAAATGTTGATCAACCTAACAATCTTAGATAAATGTTGTAATATGAACCCAAAAGATGAATATATCATATTTTAAGGGAATGAGCGTTCATAAATAGCAGCTTTTGTTTCAGACTCGTATCCGAAATACTATGGGTATACAAAGATCTCAATTTTTAAGGAATAATGGCAGCGAAGCACTCAGTCAAGTACAAGCCCACAGAGCCGACAGATTACTAACAAAACATCATTCTTTCATGTGCGGGATATATAATGTTCCCGCAACATAATGTGCCGTATACACAATCACGACACAAGTGCACTCGTATACCAATATTGCTGCTCTTCTTTTGCCTTGGTTTTAGTTACTTAAATAAACTTTTGCATTTTGTTTAATGTTTTGTTTCTTAGCATGTATATAACCTTTTACTCAATTTTTAGTTTGTCTCTTGCTTTGATTACATTGTTTCTAAATAATATATCTCTTCCTCGACACATTCTTCTAGAAAGAGAAGCTACAACAATATAATTACACGTGAAACTTAATATTGTAATTCTTTATTGTTTTTAAATTACTAGTCAGGAATTTCAAACAATTTTTGAATTGAGGGCAGCTACCCTTATCGAGTTGTAATAAGAACCCTAAACAGTTGGCTAGTGTTATGGGTAAATTGAAAAATTATTTTGAGTTTATAAGCCTTGGCTAATAGGTGACTTCACAAGTTGCTCGAGCGATTTCAAAATTCCGGCTTCGACATTCTCGCAGGATTTTACAATTGCTGTAGCGTGCTTTACTTTGCAGCTCTACTACTTGTGCACTGCCAACACACCAACTATACTTGTCGCACACAGATCACATGCATGAATTAGCACGGATAATCATGGATCTATTGGCCAAAACAAAGCATAAAGAACAACTACTCAGCAAAACAAAGGTAATCTCCAAATTCTCTCAATTCTACTTCAACAAAACTTAAAGCATAGAAATTCAAGGCAACAAAACTGAAAGAAGGAAACAAGCTCATGATACATCCAGATCCAATCATGGAAAAGAAGTTGTCAATTCTACAACAATTGTTTCGGATCATCCTTGAATAACAATAGTAATATAGGCATGAAAAAAGTACTATCCTCATGTTTACCAAAGTTCTTAAATTTGGGTCTAACAAACAAAATCTAAAAAACATTCAAAGTTGAATCTGCTTGCTCCATATCCGATAGTGAAATCAGTTCAGGATTCGCATATCTCATCTGTGATACGCTCCCTCAAAGCAATCATCTCCGATGCACCTTCCCCATCCTGTGTTACAATTTCTTCAGACTGCATGACTTCTTCTGGCATTGAATCTCCAAGATGAGAATCGTACTCAGTATGGAGAATATTACTCTCGTCAGCGTCAGCTATGTTGAAGTCTGTATCGTGACGGGATGGATGCCGTCTAATGAAATTGTGGAGCGCCATCGTAGCAATCACTATGTGTGCCTGCTTTTGATATGGGTACGGCGGCATATCGCGCAATATGACCCATTTCTTCTTCCATACGCCGAATGTTCTTTCAATCACACCGCGCAAAGAAGAATGCCGCTTGTTAAACATTTCTTTTCTGCCCCGGACGACGCCACTGCAGCGCTCAAAATCCGGGATGTGGTATTTCGTACCTGGGTATGGCTTTAAATACCCTCTCTGCATTGGGTACCCAGCATCAACCAAATAGTATTTACCTGTTATAATAGTCATTGTTATGCACAATAGGCACGTATAAGTAGGACTATTAAAAATCATATCTTACCTGGAAGCGGATGAGGAAAACCCATCGATCTATTCGTAGTAGCGTAAGAGAAGATCCGACTATCATGTGCACTCCCTTCCCAGCCCGCCATAACATACGTGAAACACATGTTGAAGTCACATACCGCCATGACATTTTGAGTTGGTGAACCGCTTCGACCAATGAAAGCAACCTTATCCTTACTGGCTACTCAAGCATGTACGTGAGTACCATCAATTGCACCTATGCAATTCTGTTCTGCATATGTTAGAAGATATTTTTTCTTTTATGTACGTAAAGAAAATAATAATTACCTTAAAATAAGGCATGTAACGGGGATCACTTAAAATTTGAACTGGGCTACGAGCAAATGATGGATCCTCTGGCCTGACGATTTTAGTAGCTAGACTAACAAGTGCTTGTATGCCTTTGGAGAAATAACGGCTGATAGTCTCGGATGAATGTTGAAACCTCTCCATGGCAGCTCTAACTGATTCATTCTGTGACAGTATATATAGAGTTATGGCTAGAACCTCTCTTCTTGATGTTCTCGAAGAACCTTGAAGTCCATGGTTTAGAGATAACTCGTGAAGTAGATCTAAAAATATTGGGACGTACATTCTAAATATGTTCCTGAAACGAATTGGATGTCCCGTAAGCATCTCACCCACCCATTTGTCCCCGACATAGGTGGAGGTCATACGTGGTAAACGCAGTCGCTTGATCGATAATACTCAAGCAATATTATGACAATAAGCTGCAGCCTAATGCCATTCTCTTACGACGTTCGTGCTGCGTATTCATGCTAGAACAAGGAAGATATTAGATAGATCAAACCGGGTACACTTAAAATATAACGAAGACATGCGTAAAATGTTACACGAGATAGCGTTTGAGTTTAGTCATGAAGAAATACAATTAACAATAAAACATAAGTCTAAATAACAACTGCGCACACAAAATAAAAGAGTGCAATACAGAAGACAGTAAAAACATAAATAAGCTCAGTCATCCATAATAACACGCAGGTATTCGACGCGCATATCTGGTTCCATCGCCATGAATATTTGTCTGCGCGTTGGATCCTCCAGTTTTTTCTTCCAAATCTGGTTCAATTCTGCTATGTTTGAATTTTTTCAATGCTGGCTTTACCTGTAACAGCACGTTGAAATTGGGGTTTAGGGACATAGTAGCTTAAATAAAAAAAATTATAATAACTGAGGAATGGAAGTAAAATTTTGCGAATAATAAAATCATACAAGCAATTTTCTCGACTCACCAAGCATCCGAAGCAATCGATTGTCCGTTTAATGGGGTCCCACTGCACTCCGTATATCCAAGCTTCGGTCCCTTCCACAAATTCCACTCTTTCTTCAACTCGATCCCATTTATTTTTGAACCGCACTTTTTCATAATCTCTTCATGTTTGGTCTTTGAACTTTTGAGCAATGTTTAGCCAACCTTCCTTACTAAAATGGGTGTTAGGCCTATTACCGGCTTCAATCTCACCGATGCAGTATGTTGCGATAAAATATTCGTAGTCTCCTTATCCCATATTGATGAGGTACGCGCTTCATTTGTCCTAACCATTGCTAATAAAACAATGCAAGCATAAAAACATGAATTCTATTTTGCATACATAACATCCAATACATGAATTCTAAAGTAGTACCAATTTTGCAATAGTAACATAAATACCAAAAAATCAGCTTTATCCCGTTCACAATAAAACAAAGTTGCGTAAAGAACAATCATTCACTTATCGCCACAAATACCATCTTGCCATTTCAGCTAAAAACATATAGAAGATCAGTATGACTTGGAGTTAAAATACCAAAGGAATTGTCCTCGTCCATTACTATATTAATCTTTACTACTATATGTTATTGTCTACATTTAAACACTCATATAAATATCTTATTAATTCAGTAAAAGAAAGCTAAATATCAAAATACTTCTCTCGACTATCAAAATGTTAACTAATTCGACTATCACCTTTGTCTAATTCCATTATAGTATTGATTATTCCCTCGTATAGACCTACCAAAATATAAATTTTGATTCAACGACTAGTCGTCATGATGCAATTCAACTTCAACTAAACATACATCGAAATAAAGTAAGACAGAACTAATTAGATAGCATATTAATCTCAAAATAGATATATAAAATTAAACAAAACAAAAGAAAAATAACTTTTGTGAGCTATTCAATCATAGATTCAAATTCAAATTCTTCCAGGAAAATTTTCTTATCAAAGCGTCATCAAATTTTAAAAGAAAATCACACTTGGTCTGAATTGAAACAAGCGAGAACTACTTAAATTACATTAACAAATTGATATATATCTATAGATATATATAGTCAAAGCTACTTTTACTGAAAAGTCATGACAATAAGATCAAACCAGATTTGCTTGAAAGCCTTAACGATTAGATCGTGATACTCGTCCGAATTCAAATAAAGATAGCAAGAGAGAAGCTCCTCCAAATCCTTTGAAGCCCAAAGATTGTTCCGAAAGATCATCCGTAGCATGGACTCTCCGAAGTCACTTTGCGGGTCCGACGAAAACTTAAATTTAGGGGGATATAAGTTGTAATTGGAAATGTACATCTTTAACAACAGGTCAAAGAACTTAAATCAACCAATGTAGACTTAAATAGCTTCCACCAAAACAAATATACATCAACAATGAGGACAATGACAATCCATAGTTTTGATAGCTGCATGCACTTATATTTCTTCTTTTAAAGATTGGATTTTTTATTCTAAATATTTTTATTATGAACTTCACTAGCAGGATTGTTTTTTTTATTGGTTTGTTAGGAATGCAGCTATCAAAGATAAAAGAACACAAAGATAAAAGAACACAAAGATAAAAGAACACAAAGTAAAAAAATACACAAATGAGCCATCAACATCCAACGGAAACCAGATAGAAGCAACAGATCTACATTACAAAAATGGAAACCAAAATGAAGCGAAACGTTCCAGCTAGAAGCAAACGATCTAGCCTCTCATCGATAGCAGGCCAAAAAAAAGCAATGATCTACACGAAGCGAGAGGGGATCGGGGATGGAGAAGGAATGGATTTGAGATCTACCTCTCATCAGGAAACGTACCTAAACTGTCGGATAAGGAGTAGTGAGAGACGAGAACTCGCGGAACCAGCCGATCTAGCCGAACGAGAGGGGATCGGGGATGGTGCTCGACCGGAAGGAGCCAACGATCTACACGATCTACACGATCTGTCGCAGATCGAAGCTGCTCGACAGGAAGATGCTCGCGAAAGGAGCCAACGATGCGAAAACAGGAAGGTGCTCGACGGACGGTGCGAAAACTCGCGGAAGGAGCCGACGATCTCCGGGCTTGGGTGGAGCGGGGAAGAGCAAAGCGGAGAGGGTATAGAAGGGCAGCGTGGAAAAAAGACTCCTAACGCGAGATAAGCGACTATCCGGCGCTTCCGACCTTCGGGAAGAATACACGAAGCGCGGTATGCACGGTATCAAAACGTCGCGCCCGACGTTATTTTCAAACAGTGCTGCGATGGTATCAAAACGCCACCGCACTCATTAAGCCACCCCAAACGCCACCTTAGTCTCTTCCATAATTAGGGTGCCACTTTATTTTGTATCTAGTGAGCTTATTTTGAGTGTTTACTGTGTGTTATTGCTGTTGGAGTCTTTCATCATTGCTTTGAAGTCAGTAGAAGTCAGCGGATCTCGTGAAGGAACACTTCAGATAAGTATTTGTACTTTGGTTCAAAGTTTTATAAATATGTTTTGTTGTGTTATTTCAATGAGTTTTGAGTAGTTAGTTATCTTTTTCCTTTCAACTATGAAAAGATTATAAATTAAATAAATTTTGTAGAAGAATTAAATATAAAATATTTTTAAATATTGTGATGATATTAATACCTGATCTTAGTTTACTTTTTAAATTGGTCATTTAATTTGTTAAAACCTGTTGAAGAATTTTGAGACCTATTCGGAGAAAAATTCTTAACTAGTAGATATTACATGAATCTTTAGGTAATCACAGGCTATACGCAGATTGTTTAAGATGAAGTGCAAATAAATAGGAAGATATTATTTATTGGGTGTAAAATTAATTAGTTTTTAGAGTGACAGACTAAATTCTAATAATTTGGTTTATAGAAAGGTAACGGGTCACTGGTAAGGCCGACCATAGCCACCCTTAGACATCTAGTAGTGTGAGCCTAGATTAACCTATTCTACTAATAAAACATCCTGAGCCTAACTATAGATTAGTCAATGTTCTTTGCACCTAGACCAAAGGATAAAGAATAGGAATGCTTCTATTTGGCACAATACCATAATCTTAATTCCCTACAAAAGATAATTAATCTATAATTCTTGGATTAGTTGAAAAAAGAGAAAGTCGTTTTTATAATTGCATTGAATTTTAATTACTGCTTACTTTACTTTCCCCGCTTATCGCTTACTTTCTTTTAGGAAAAATTATTAGTTAATTAAATTTGAATATATATATATATATATATATATATATATATATATATATATATATATATATATATATGTGTATATATATAGAGTATATATAAATTGCTTTCAAAAATTTCAAAATATTACTTATATCTCTTACTTTTTATTTCACTTTCCCTGTGGGATCGATAACCAGGACTCCACTAGTGCCCTATATTACTTGAACGATACGTATTCTTGCGTTTAAAATTATGAATTTTACAATAATAAAATCTAAATATAAAATAATAAAAGTAAACCTCGCACATCAAGTTTTTGAAGCCATTTGCTGGAAATTAAATATTCTAAAAAGTGGTATCAAATTCTTGTTTTTTAAAGCATTATTAAAGTGACATCGCATCAGCTGACTATACTTTACTGGCTATCAATAACTCTGACGAGGCTGCTCAGTCTGAATCTTCATTGGCTTCTTACTTTTGTCATCTGTTTCGACTATCCCAAACTTCTTTTCAAATGTCTTAAGTTGCCTAGGCTTTTCTTTCTTCTCCGAAAACTCCATATGCTTAACTTCCTCTTTAGGCTAATGACTTTCTTGAGCAACTTCTCGAATAACTTAATGGTGAGTCCTTTAAACATGAAGGCTACTGGAGCATTGATGCGAGGTTTTGTATTTCAATATATTTCCTTATAGACACCAGAATACAAATGCAAGTATATGTCTCGAATAAGTAAAATAAAGGAGTCCTGGTTATTGATCCCATGAGGAAGGTGTAAATTTATGATAGTGGTACTAAAATACGATGTTTAAACTTTATAAAACTTATACGTGAAAAGCATAAGTTGACAATATTTGATTATGCTAATGGAACTAAATTTACCAAACTATTTTCTAAACTTCAAAGCAAATTTACTAATTCTAAACATAGCTTTACTATTATAATAACGAAATGTTAAAATTTGAGAAAGAATAATTCCCTTTCCAATGAGTTTATGGTTAGTTAAAGATTTAGATTTTGGGAAATTGTATTGTGCCAAATAAGAGCATTCCTATTCTTTACCATCTGTCGAGTGCTTAAATAACATTGGCTAATCCTACATTTGATCCCTAAATTCATGGTTAGGTGATCACAACTATCTTAAAGTAATATTTTAGAAGTATTTTTAGTTCAATCACAAAGTATAATCAGTCTAATAAGAAAGCAACCAATCTATACGCAAGTATACATATCGCTCAAGTAATACGGGGCTCTAGTGGAGTCCTAGTTATAATTCCACAGGGAGGAAGCAAACCTTAAAGCGTAACGCATAAATCTATTATTCAAATTGCAATGCATCTAAATTAAATACTATAATTGATCAAGTTTAACGATGCTAGATATTTTAAGATCACTAAAGTACTTTCTAAACTTCAAATTAAAGTTAAATACTACTACAATAAGTTTTGTATTGAAAGGTTTAAATTATTAGAAAGTGTACTCACACATACTATGATATTATGGTGAGTGAATGATAAAGATTAGTAAAATTCTTGTATTGTACCAAATAGAAGCATACCTATTCTTTAACCTCTTCCGAGTGCTATAAAGAACATTGGTAAATCCTAGGTTTAGTCCCTAAATCCGTGGTTAGGCTGGGAGGATACTGGCTCTCACTCTAGAGCTCCCACTTCCTTTCGCCTGAAGGCTAAATCTAGTTTTAATTTTCAAACACTAGAACTAAATTGTGGATTTTAGTATGTCACCCTAAAATCTCTAATTCTACGCTCAATAAATCATATTTCCCTATTTATTTGCACCCAACTCCCACGAACAACATCACTCATTCATATACATAGAATGTAATCTTCACTTTTGTTGTAGAAAGAATAATCCTTCTAGATCGTATGTTTGACAACATATTTTAACAATTCAATTGTCTAGATCAAAAAGTAAAGGATGTATGAAGTGAAAAATCATCACAATTTCTTAACAATCATGACACATCCAATCTAAACCATCACTTCACCATTTATCATTGCAAGGAGAAAGACGAATAAATCTATTAGAATTCATGAGGAAGATACGAGAAAACAAAGATTTTATATATAAAAGGAAATTCATACAAGCTATAAGCAGTAAATACAACTTATCTCAATTTCTTCCCCAATAAAATCCCTCGAAGTTACTTTAAATCTCCTTCTCTCTTCACAACAACACACAATTCTCTCTCAGAATAGTATGGAAGAAGCAATCTCTTACTTTCGCTCCCCTCCTATAACTCTTTTTGAGAAGAATCCCTCACAAAATAACAATTTTACACCAAATCCTATACTCTAAATTCTCTACAAACACTTCCCCTTAACTCACACACTAACTTACTTCAATCACACCACTTTTTCTCTATGAATTACGGGGCCAAAATCATGTTAAAATAGCCTAGGGATGATTTTCCCAAGAGATGCCTCAAGAATCCCTCCAAAATTTGTCCAAAACACTAAATCTAGCCTCCGTCGTCGACATCAGAATGCAGAACTTTTGTTTTTGCCTATTTTCGCTTCGAATTTGTTTCTTTTTGCTTCTTTTTGCTCTAATTGCCTAAAATCATCATACCTACAGCAAAACATGAAAAATACCTTCCTTTAAAGTGCAATATCACCAAAAATGAGTATAAAATATATATGAAAAATCCAAAATATCACCATAATTTTCTTGTTCAAGCCTTAATAAATGATCAACAATTTGATTATCAGATCTCTTTCTATCAATCACCTCGAAATCAAATTTCTACATCAATAGAACCCACCTAATTAATCATGGTCAACATCTTTCTTCAGCATAAGAAATTTAATCGCATAATGATCAGTATGAACTATATATTTTGTTCCAATAAGATAGGGTCTAAATTTATCGAATGCATATAATATTACTAATAATTCCTTCTCATTAGTAATATAATTTTGTTTAAGCTTCATTAAGAGTTTTACTAACATAATATATAACTTTAAAAACCTTTCATATTTTTGCTCTAGCACAGCCTCAATATCATAGTCACTCCCATCACAGATTAATTCAAATGGTCTTCCCCAATAAGGTGAAACAATAATAGGAGTGGTGATTATTTTTTCCTTCAATAAATTGAAGGTATTTAGGCATTCCTAGTTGAAATCAAATATCACATCTTTTTTCAAAAGATGACATAAAGGATAGGAAATTTTTGAAAAGTCTAGAGAACTCCTAACTCTTGTCACTGTAGTAGGAGGAGGTAGTTTCTCAATAACTTATATTTTAGCTGGATCTAGTTCCATACCACTTCAAGAAAATGTATGCCCTAAACAATTCATCCTGCAAACATAAATTGACATTTTTCCTAATTTAGTACTAAATTTGTTTCTTCACAATGTTTCAAAACTCTTGCTAAACGATCTAAATAAGAATCAAAAGTGGTTCTAAAAACTGAAACGTCATATTGTTGACCTCACATTTGTGAGGATCAATTCAAATTCAGCTTGAGATAAGAATTATACTAATATTGACTTCCTAAATCTCACTGATAGTCACAAAACCCTAATGACTTGGGTAAAACCCTATAAATCCTTTTTAACCCAAATGACATCTTAAAATAATTAAATAAGTAATGCAAACCCTGATCGGATCAATTATTGACCCAATAGGTCAACTTTTGACCAAAAAGTCAACTTTGGTCAAAATGGGTCAATCCTTGACCCAATGACCAACCAATTGACCCAATAGATCAACCTTTGACCAAAAAGTCAAATTTGGTCAAAATAATCAATTTCTGAGCTAATGACCAACCTATTGACCCAATAGGTCACATTTGACCTGAAAGTCAATTTTAGCCAAAATGGTCAATCCTTGACCTAATGAGCAACCTATTGACCCAATAGTTCAACCTTTAACCAAAAGTCAATTTTGGCCAAAATAGTCAATTTTTGATTCATTGACCACCATACTAACCCAAATAGTCAATTTTTGACCCAAAAAGACAAAATTGGCCAAAATCATCAACCCAATATCTAAAGACCACCAAATTCACTTCATTAGTCACCTCATGACCTAAAAAGATAAATTAGGACAAAATGGTCAAAACATGACCCAAAAATTATTGCATTGGCCTTATTGGTCATTCTTTGACATAAGTAATTGAAATTTGATCAAAAAAATCCGCACATAACACAAAGAAAACAACTCTAGCCCCATTGGTCAACTCTTGACCTAAAAGGATTAAAATTAGTCAAAATGGTTAACCCATATCCCTTGACCACGAAATTGATTTCAAAGACAAGAATTGACATGATCAACTTGATATTGATCAAAATGACTAAAATCTAATCCAAAAGTCACCACTTTGACCTTTGGATTGACTTAAACCCTAAAATTGGTCAAAATGACCAAATTAAGCTCTTAATCATAAAACCCATGGAATTTATGACCAAACCAACCATGAGAAGGTTGGGTGAGGCACATTGGACACCCTTGGACTAGAATTGGTCAATCTGGGTAAACCTGGGTCAACATTGGTCAACCCTATTCAACATTTATCAAATTTGGTCAAAATACCCAAATTTGAACCAAAGATGATAAAAAATAGTCAAATAATTAATCCAAAAATTATCTTGATTAATTTATTAGCTAAAAATAAAATTTTCAATATTTTTGATTAATTACATAATTAATTAAAAATAGAAATATAATTTAAAAGCCATGAAAATGAGATTTAATATGTGACACCATTTATGACATAATGAATGGTTTTCAAAATTCCAAACTCATTAATGACATAATGAGTTACCTCATATGAGTTAGACACAACCCATATGACCCATTAAAATAACTCAAACCAATAATGACTCATGACATGCCATTTGACCATGTTTAAAAGTCATTATGGAAGCATCATGATGAAAGAAATAAAGTGGCAAGATCCCTTCAATTCAAAGTATAATTCAACCACTTGCATGGAGTGAAGTGTCTGGCCATCCTAGCAGCTTATCACACACCTCCTAGGTCACCCAATAGAATAAGAACAAAGCTTAAACCCATCCTATACCATGGCTAAATGCTATCATAGCCAAGTCATGCATGAAGTGAGTAAGAGGGCTAAGGTGTCATCTTCCCTTCAAATTCATCAAATAAACTTATGATTACCTAGGGGAGGTGAATTCAGCAAGGTTAAGCTTGCCTTATCCACCTCCTTGAAGAGCAAATAAGAAGAGGGCAAGCCATCAACTCAAGGTGAACCATAGATAAACCTCACATGGTTTACCCTTGGGAACTTCAATCCCTCTTATCCACAGCTCAAGATCTCATCCAAAGATTATTATGAGCCTGATACCAACTCCCCAAGCAAGCTTAAGCTCACCCTAACCACTTCCATGCCTATAAAAAGGACCAAACCTGAGAGCACCTAATAGAGAAGAGAAAATAGGAGACCCTTCTCCACTGCCCCATCCTTGGAGCTATGAACAACAAAGTTTCTCCCCATACCTTGAGCAATTGATCCCCTATGGAATCAGCTCATGAAGTCCACTAATTTGCCAAAATTTCCCTACCCGAAACCAGGACAAAATCCAAGTGTGAAACCAAACTCCTCTAAACCTTAAATTGATTGCTCCTACACCATCACAGACACCTCCAATGATGAGCCCAATGGAAATTGGCCATCCCCATAGGCTCTAACCTAGCTATTGACTTTCTTCCCTTAAGCCAAGCCACCTTGAGGTGAATCTCATACCTAGACCTGATTCAACTCCAAATTAAGTTAGGGGAAAGCTATTTAAGGTCGAGACGAAGCTTCAGAGTTATCCAATTTGAGCTTGCATCAACTGAAGCCAAGGTATGGATTTTTCACTCTAATGGCATTCGGGTTTGAGACATTATGAAATAAACCCATTCAAAACCCTAACAAAACCGTATTGATGTCTTCGTCTCCATCAGATGAAGCTATAGAAACAAGAATCACTCAAATCCATCAAGGATTGAGTGAGATCTTGTGTCTAAAACATAGATAATGTTTGGGTTGAGACAGGAGGAGGAAGATGAACGAGAGCCGTCTGATCTCGTATTTTAAGAATGGATGGTCCTGATTAAATCTCCTCTGATCCGCTATTTGAATCTTTGCAGCAGATCAACCATGTCTTGATCTCTCCGAGGACACGCGGCGTCGCGGGGTTGTTTTGGATTAGTTTAAGGATTTAATAAATAAAAATTATCCTTAATCTAATAAAAAATTCATATCTTGACATAGAAAAATCACAAAAATATAAAAAAATACCTCTGAACTCAGGACGGTGAGGAGAATAATGTGGAATTAAAATTTTGAATTTTTTATTTATATTTAATTTTTAATTAACTAAATACTCTTTGAAGTATTTAATTATTAAAAATTATTTATAAGTTAGAAAATATGAAAATTTGAGGGATTAATCTTTAGATCCTTAGGAACAATCTCTGATTTTTCCAAGGCTAAGAAAATTCTCTAGGACAACATTTCCTAATTTTCATGAGATTGGACAATTATTTTTAACAATAATTCTAAAAATCAGAAAATAGGAAAATTAAATTGAAAATTTGTTAGAAATTTAGGGGGACGAATCTAAACCCTAAAATGACAGATTCTAACTTTTTAAAAATTTAAAATGAAATTTTTTATTAGGGTTAAAATTATAAAATTTAAAAATTCTAAATATGACTTTAAAACTTAAAACTCATTGCATCTAACTCATGCCACCATGAGTTAGGTCAAAATTGAGTTTAAAAAATAAATGGACTCAAATCAGAACTTAATTAGGATTAATCCAACATTAAACCTAATTAACCTTATTAATCCTTATTGAAATTAGGGTTAAAGAAAAATTAAAATCTAAATAAGTTTAACCACACATTAAACCTAGCTAATTCTCCTTTAGCCTTCATTACATTAGGCTTAGAATAAACACAAACCCTATAATGACAAAAACTTAGTCTTTTAAAATTTTAAAAATGACCTTTTAAGTTAGGGTTAAATTTATTAATTATAAAATTAATAATTTTAAAACCCTAAAATCTTTCCCCTCACCCTACTTAAAAAGGGCTAGGTCAATGTTGAGTCTAACCCAAGTAAACTCAAGATAAACTATAATTAGGTCCAAGACCTCAAATTAGACATAATTAAACAAAGTTAAATCTTAATCACATTTGGTTTAATACAAAATCAAACTTTAGTTAGGCTTAGGACGTCACTAGGCTTAACTAAGCCTATTAAACCTTAACTAAATTAGGTTTAATACAAAATCAAATTTTAATTAGAATTAAGACATCACTAGATTTAATTAAACCTATTTAAACCTTAACTAAATTAGGTCTAATACAAAATTAAACTTTAATTAAGCTTAAGACATCACTAAGCTTAATTAAACCTGTTAAAACTTAACTAAATTAGGTTTAATACAAAATCAAACTTTGATTAAGCTTAAGACATCACTAGGCTTAATTAAACCTATTAAACCACAACTAAATCAGGTTCAATACAAAATCAAACCTTAATTAGGTCTAAACCATTAGACCTAATTAAACTATTGTCTTAACTAAATTAGACTTAATCAAACTTTAAACCATTAGGCATAACCCTAATTAAGTCTAGTTAATCAATTAAACCTTACCCAAATTAGGTTTAATTAGCTTTAAAAGGCATAACTTTAATTAAGTCTAATTAATCAATTAAACCTTACCCAAATTAGGTTTAATTAACTTTAAACCAATTACACTTAATGCTAATTAAGTCTAATTAATCAATTAAACCTTACCCAAATTATGTTTAATTAACTTTAAATCAATTAGACTCAACCCTACTTAAGTTTAATTAATCAATTAAACCTTACCCAAATTAGGTTTAGTTAACTTTAAACTAATTAGACATAACCTTAATTAAGTCTAATTAATCAATTAAACCTTACCCAAATTAGGTTTAATTAATCTTAAACCAATTAAACTTAAACCCTAATTAAGTCTATAACATTAGACTTAATTAAACTATTAAACCTTAACCAACTAAGGTTTAATCAAACTTAAACCATAATTAAGTCTATCACATTAGACTTAATTAAACTATAAAACCTTAACTACCTAAGGTTTAATCAATCATAAACCCTAATTAAGTCTAACACATTAGACTTAATTAAACTATTAAACCTTAACCAACCCTTAACCAACTAAGGTTTAATCAAACTTAAACCGTAATTAAGTCTATCACATTAAACTTAATTAAACTATTAAACCTTAACCAACTAAGGTTTAATCAATCCTAAACCCTAATTAAGTCTAACACATTAGACTTAATTAAATTGTTAAACCTTAATGAACTAAGGTTAATCAAAACTAAACTCTAATTAAGTCTAACACATTAGACTTAATTAAACTATTAAACCTTAATCAACTAAGGTTTAATCAAACTTAAACCCTAATTAAGTCTAACACATTAGACTTAATTAAACTATAAAACCTTAATCAACTGAGGTTTAATCAATCCTAAACCCTAATTAAGTCTAACTTATTAGACTTAATTAAATTATTAAACCTTAACCAACTAAGGTTTAATCAAAACTAAACCCTGATTTAGTCTAACACGATAGACTTAATTAAACTATTAAACCTTAACTAAGGTTTAATAAAACTTAAACCCTAATTAAGTCTAACACATTAGGCTTAATTAAACTATTAAACCTTAATCAACTAAGGTTTAATCAAACCTAAACCCTAATTAAGTCTAACACATTAGATTTAATTAAATTATTAAACCTTAATCAACTTAGGTTTAATCAATCCTAAACCCTAATTAGGTCTACCCATTAGATCTAATTAAATCATTAAACCTTAACTAACTAAGGTTTAATCATGCTTAAACCCTAATTAGGTCTAACTCATTATACCTAATTAAATCATTAAACTTTAACTAATTAAGGTATAATCATACCTAAACCCAAATTAGGTCTAACCCATTAAACCTAATTTAATGATTAAATCTTAGCCAATTAAGGTTTAATCATACCTAAACCCTAATTAGGTCTAACCCATTAGACCTAATTAAATCATTAAACCTTAACTAACTAAGGTTTAATCATACCTAAATCCTAATTAGGTCTAACCCATTAGACCTAATTAAATCATTAAACCTTAACTAACTAAGGTTTAATAAAACATAAACTTAAACTAGGTCTAACCCATTAGACGTAACTATATTAATAAACCTTAATTAATTAAGGTTTAGTCTAAATTATTAGACTTAACTAACATTTAAGCCTAACTTAAATTAGGCTTAAATATCCTCAAATTATGGTTAAGTCTAACTTTGGCTAAACTTAGTTAAACCTTATGTTTTACTTAAATAAGACTTGAATGGTCTTTAATTCTAATTAATTTCAATCTAATTAGACTTAATTAACCTTTGAGTATTACTTAAATAAGACTTAAACATTAATTAAGTCTATTTTAACTAGACTTAACTTAAAACTTTAGTTCGACCCACATTGAATCTAACTTAACTCTTCTAACTTAAGTTCAAACAGACATGAAAGCAAGTTAACTCAACATTAGATTCAATCTACATTGAATCTAACTCAACACTTCTAACTTAAGTTCAAACATACATGAACTCAAGTTAACTCAACATCAGATATATTCTACATTGAATCTAACTCAACACTTTTAATTTAAGTTTAAATAGACATGAACTCAAGATTAACTCAACATTTCTAACTTAGATTTAACCTAAATTGAACCCAGGTTAACTTAAACAATAAATTCAACCCTCATTGAACTGAAATCAAATTTTTGACTTAAAATCAATTTAAGTTAAAATTTCTTAATTTAAGTTCAAACTACTTTAGGGTGCATTTGGGAGGGATTATTTCCCAGTGGTGGCATTTTCAAAACGCAATAGTCTGTTTGGAAATTCCGTTTCCACAGCTTATTCTAAAATGGAGTTTCCAATTTACTATTAGAAGCGGATCGCGGTCACTACCCCGCGATCCGCGTTTTCATACGACGAAAGACGATAAACACCCAAGGGGGGAAGCTGCTACTCGAATTCATCTCCCTCCTCGATCCCGCACAACGCAACACTCCCTCGCTTGATCTGTGTCTCCCTCCATCTTCGGCATCGCTCGATCTGCATCTCCTAATAACTATCTTCGGCGTCGCTCGATCTGCGACTCCCTCGATCTGCGGCTCCCTCTGTCGCTCGATCTGTGGCTCCCTCCGTTGCTCAATCTGCATCTCCATCTTCAGCGTCGCACATCACAACACTCCGTAACAACTTGCCCTAGGTACTATTAATCAAATGCCAAATTGGAAGCTACACTCAAGTTTTGAACTTCTATGGGGAGATGGGATTGCTGGAGAAGGTTGCAAGTCCTCTGGCTTTTGTAACTCCTCTACAAGCCCGGCCATGTATCACTCCAGTCGGATTCTAATCCTATCATGGATGGCTTATGTAACTCCTCTGGCAGCTCAAAGCAGTTTGACGGTGAACTGCTGGAGGTGATTTTTCTTCCTTCATCCTTATTTTTTTGTTGTGGAGATGGGAAGGAAGAACAGGGAATGTCTTGTTTGATGCCATTGACGGTGTTAGATTCAAAGATGGTAACACATGATTCTCTACATCTAGGACTGTTCTCTTTCTCAGCTCCGCATGTGTGCTCCCCAAAGTAGGTGATCACATATGAGAAGGTATCGTCTTCGACTTCGCACTGTCTTGTCGCTTTGCAGCCTCTATCATACTTGTTTCCGCATCCGAAGTAATTTCTGCAAGATTAGAGTGTGTTGATAATTAGTGCTTGCTCAAGAGGATAATTTTAGACCTCAAAGAACCTCTAGAATTTATTCTCATCTTGTAATCAGTGAAGTAATGCTTCATTTGGGTTATTAGTCCTTCCGCAAAAGTCAAGTCGTTCTCTCGTAGATGAAAGTCAAGCTGTTCATTAGATCTAGTATACACTGTTTTAAAGCCATTTTTCGATAAACTGTTGCAAATCAGCTGGTCTCAAACCGCTGAAACCAAACAGCTTAACAGCTTATTCAGAACAGGGGCGGATTTGTCATTTAGCCACAAACAGCTGCAATTCAGCTGTTTTCCAAACACTCAAACCAAACAGACAGACAGATTATCCGGACAATCTGCTTATCCTGATAATCTGGATAATTTGCAGCTGCGTCAAACATACCCTTAAAGATGAAATCAAAGATATTAGATTCAAATGACATTGAATCTAATTATAAAAGAAGTTTATCTAAGTCTAATACATATTAGGCTTAACATATTTTTAGATTCAAATGACATTGAGTCTAAAAATATAAAGTTTAACTCATGTTAAACTTATCTAAGTCTAATCCATTTTAGATTTAACATTGTTTAGATTCAAATGACATCGAATCTAAAATTTAAAATCTAACTTATATATTGGACTTAATATATTTCAGATTAAAATAACATTGAATCTAAAATTCTAAAATCTAAATTATGTTAGATTCATATGACATTGAATCTAAAATACGTTCAACTTAAGAATTCTAAAATCTAACTTATGTTAGATTTTATCTGAGTCTAACACAATTAGACTTAACATTTCTTTTAGATTCAAAAGACATCAAATCTAAAATTCTAAAGTCTAACTTATGTTAGATTCTATCTAAGTCTAATTTGGACTTAATCAAAATCATTAGATTCAAATGACATTGAATCTAGTTTCCAAACGTCTTAATGACATTAGATCTAAATCTTTAAATTCAAATAACATTGAATCTAATTTCTAGATCTAATAAGATATTAAATATGATTGCTCAAACCTAATCAAACCAGATTTTTAGATTTAATCGACAATGAATCTAAATTCCTAAACTTTAGATTCAAATGACAATGAATCTAAACTTTCAAAACTTGAATAAAATATCTATAGGTTCAAAAGAAATCGAATCTAAGAAAAAAATAATCATTAGATTCAAATAACAATGAATCTGAGATTTTGACATGAAACGACATAAAAAAATCTTAAAAAATCATAAACAACATAAATTTTTCCAACCTAAAATCGGAAAAAGACATTAAAACTTAAATGAAACCTTAATGAACAAACGTCACCAAATGCAACTTGAACCCAGTGCTCTTAGTCTATGAAGATTTCTCGGACGACGCAATCATAGCTGTTGATGGAAGTCTTTCGGGTCCTGGTTTAAACGCCTTTCGGACTAAGTAGATTAAGGTCCCTGATGACCCAACGACGACGGAGCCAATGACATCTTGACCGGGTTATCCAAAATATACCTGAATAAAATAAAAATTAAGATGTAAAATTGACATTATTTCTCTTAAATCTAACATTATTTTCTTTTGCAAGATGAAAATAAGTTTCGTTTTAGATTTTCTTTGCATGTTATAGAGTGTGCTAACTCTTTTTTGCAGGATGATTAAAATGAAACGACTACATTAATTTAGTATTAGATTTTCTTTACATGTTATAGGGTGTGATAACTCTGTTTTGCAGGACAACATTTTGAAGAAGGCACAAATGACAACAAAACAAAATAAAATTGAAATAGCGACATTGACAAAACAAAACAAAATAAACAAAATTAAAATGATAAAACCAAGGAAAAACAAAACTAAAACTTTTAGGATAGTCACAAAACCTAAACCTTTTAGGATAGCCATCAAACAAATGACAAAAATGACAATAAAACGACAAATATCAAAATAAACCAAAACAAAAATGACATAATAAATGACATTGACAGAACAATAAAAAATGACAAACAACAAAACAAAAAAAATGAAAACTAACCAAATCAAACTTTTAAGGTAGTACAACACATTACCCTTAGGTTTAAAAATTGATATTTCTTTCCTTAAAACTTTTTAGGAAACAAGTGATTAACATTAATCAGAAGTTTTCTTAGACAATCATTGTCTAAGATGTAATTAACAATAGGAGCTTGCTTCTATAGAAGATTTGAAGAGCTCATAATAGATATTCCATCTAAAAATCTCTGGTTACCAAATCTTCATTATCCTTATATAGAATTTCTAGACATTCTAGAATTTTCTTTTATAAGTATTATCACCAACACCTCTTTTTTACTGTTTTCTATTTTATTAGCCTTTAATTTCTTCAAATTTCTTATTATCTGAGGATCCTTTCCAAAGAAATAAGATTTATTGAACATTATGCAATATTAAAATAGAGTGGCGACTCCAAAACGACATTGACATTGACACCGAAAAATCTCCGACGCGGCTCCGAAGGTCGACACATATATGAAAATTTTAATTCCTTTCTCAATTAAAAATCGCAGAAAATGGACACCATGCACCTTTAGAAGTTGCAGGTGCATTACATAAACCAAAAGACATTCTTCTAAATGCAAATGTTTCATAGGGACTTCTGAATTTTGTCTTTTCTTGGTCCTCAAGAGCTATAGGTACCAGTGGTATCCTGAATATCCATCCAAAAAATAGAAATATCGATGCCCAGCTGGCTTATCTAACATTTGGTTCAAAAAAGGTTGATGACAGTGATCTTTTCTTGTGGTGAAATTTAATTTTCTATAATCAATACAGATTTCCCACAGAGTGACTTGTCTTGTTCGAATTAATTCATTCCGTTCATTTACGACTATGGCCACTCCCCCTTTCTTAGGAACGTAGTGAATCAGACTAATCCAAGCACTGTCAAAAATATAATAGAATATTCTAATATCTAACCACTTTAAAATTTCTTTTCTTACAATTTCTTTCATGATAGAATTCAATCTCTTTTGAGGATCTGCCATAGGCTTATGATTATCTACCATTAAAATTCTATGCATACAAATTGAAGGGCTGATACCTTTAATATCTGCTAACATCCATCCATAGGCTACCTTATAATTTCTCATAGTTTCCATTAATTTTTCTTATTAAATTTGAATCAAATCTGAGGATATCATAAAAGGTGGAGTATATGAGTTTCCAAGAAAAGCATACTTTAAATGGGTAGGGAGTACTTTCATCTCAATTTCAGGAGAGTATTTAATCGAATGAAATTTATTATTCTCAGTAGTATCTAAAATTTCAAATCTTTTTTGAATAAATCCTGAATCCTCAATAACTGTACATCTGACTCATCAATAAAATCCATGTCAGTTTCATGTTATTCTCTCAAGTGACATGATTTAACTTCACACTTTTCCTCAAAATGGTGACTACTTAGATACTCAATAATTCCATCATGAAGCATTCATCTCCTCTTTCTTTAGCAGGATATTTCATTGTCTTTAACACATTTAAAGTAACTTCTTGGTCATTAACTCTCATGATTAACTCTTCTTTTTGAACATCTATCATAGCTCGTCTAGTAGCATGGAAAAGTCTTCCTAAAATGATTGGTATTTTTTTTATTCCTCCATATCTAATACAATAAAATATACAAGGAAGATAAATTTATCTACCAAAATGATTGGTATTTCTTTATCTTCCTCCATATCTAATACAATAAAATCTACATGGAAGATAAAATTATCTACCTTCACTATTACATCTTCTATAACCCCTTTCGGATATGTGATCGAACGATTAGCTAGCTGAAGGGTTACAATTATGAGAGAAATCTCTCCTAAGCCTAACCTTCTAAATATCAATAAGGGAATGAGGTTAATTCTAGATACTAATTCACATAGAGTTTTTCCATAAAATCTTTCTCCTATCACAAAAGAAATAGTAAAGCTACTAGGATCTTTCAATTTTTAAGGAAGTTTTTTCTGAATTATTGCACTGCATTCTTCACTCAGTGCCACAGTTTCATAATGACCAAACTTTCTTTTCTTGATTAAGATATCTTTCATAAACTTAACATAACTGAGCATTTTCTCCAACGCTTCAGTAAAAGGAATGTTTATTGTTAACTTCTTAAATATCTCCAAAAACATCAAAAATTGTTGATCCAATGTTAGCTGTCTAAGTCTCCGAGGAAATGGATGTGGTGGTTTTTTTAAATTGTTTCTAGTTGGTGAGATAGGTTTTTCCATATCCTTAGGAATATTTTTATTATGTTTTTCAGTTTCCTTAGCCTCCCTCTCAACTTTAATCTCTTTTTTCACTTCAGTATCCAAATCTCTACCACTCCTCAACTTGACAACTTTAACTTGTTATTTGTTTTCATCTTTAGAATTAATTTTAGTGTTGCTAAGAAGAGTTCCCCGAAGCCTATTGTTGAGTGAGTTAGCAATTTGTCTCAGTTGATTCTCAATATTTCTAATTGTAGCACTTTGTCTTTGCAGTTGATTCCCCATCTGTAACACCACTTCTTCCATAAACAACTTCTCCTTAAATTATTAGTTATTGTTAAAGCATGGAGGATAAGAAGGTTTATAGTTAGTACAACTCTGGTTGTTCCAGTTTCCCAATGTGTTCACTTGATTGTTATCTCATTGCTGGTTACCACCACCATACTTAATATTCTAATTAAAGTTAGGGTGGTTCTTCCAACATGGGTTATAATAGTTAGAATATGGGTTATTAGGTCTATTATTAATTTTATTTAAAGTCTCATATGAAGGTTATTAAGAAGAAATCTTTTTCCCAATGAGTTTTCCTCACTCACATGAGGTGTTTGACGTATGTTCATTCCGAATTGGTATAACCTCAAAAATATTGCGGCAACCTGAGAAGCCAAAATAGAGGTCACATCAGTATCATGAACATTGTCTACTTTCTTAGAGTTTACCCTTTCAAAGGGCCATTGAAAGTTGATTTTAGCCATATCTTCGATTAAAGGATATGCTTCATCATATGGTATTGACATCAATGAACTATCAACAACAACGTCAATGATAGATTTAAGTGATCCTTCTAAATCAATGTAAAAGGTTTGAATAATCAACCAACAGGTAAAGCGTGATGTGGACACTTCCTAAGAAGTTGCTTAAATCATTCCCAAGCCTCGTATGTTGACTCACCTCATATTGAGTAAATGAGATAATACCATTTCTAAGTTTAGCAGTTTCTGAAGATGAAGAATACTTAGCTAGGAAATTCTGCCCTAAATCACCAAAAATTTTGATATATCCAGGCGCTAAGGATTTCAACCACATCTTAGCTTTATCCCTTAAGGAAAAGGAAAAAATTCCAAGTCTAAAAGCATCATTTGACATGCCATCATACTTAAATGTAGCACATAATTCTAGAAAAAGAGCTAGGTGTAAGTTTGAATCATCAGATGGAGTTCACTCAAACTGGTTATTCTGTATCATTCGGATTATGGCTGGTTTCAGCTCAAATGAGTTAGCCGATACAACAGGGTTTTGTATGCTAATGTGAATTTAATTTGCTGTAGGGTTTACAAAATACCTTAAAGGTCTTTATACGTTGTGATGTTCAACAACTTGATTATCTATGTTGTTATGTGATGTGTTCGCCATTTCTTTTAAATTGTGAAGTTCTTTTTGTTTTCAAATTTTTCTAATAGTTTGTTCTAACTCAGAATCGTAAGATACTAAACCTTCAGATCCTAAACTACGCATACAAAAGTAAAAGTTCAGAAAATAAACTTAAATAAAACACTAAAAAATCACTTAAATATATACTTATATATTTTTAATTTTTTATTATTTCAAAATATTTTTAACTCACAAACAAGCACTTATACAAGTAAAAGACACTATAATTTTACTAAAATAGGTCTGCAATTCAACTAAAATGTTTTAAGTCAAAAGTTCTGTCGCTTCCCTGGAAACGACGCCAAAAATCTGATCGCTCTTTCTGTAATGATAATATAATTTTATGTGTTTATAGCAGCTAATTCTAGCGACGTAGGCATTACTAATAATTGATTTCAAAAAATTCACCAAGATAAAAACACAAATTCACGTATCGTTCAAGTAATATAAAACTTTCTTTTAATCCCAAGTATCGTTCCCACGTAGAAGGAAAAACTCATTTTGAGATACTTAGTAAAACTCTACTTAAACTATAGGTAAATTTTCTAGGAATTATGGTCAAAATTATATGTGTAAAAAGGAGTACTTATACATACTAATTCTATTTCTAAACTTAATGAAAATGCTGTGTTTCTAACCAACTTTACGTAGAGGAGTTCAAATTATATGGAATTCTTCCCCTTGCAATGAGATCATAATTAGTGTAGGAATCAAATGTTTATAAATTTAAATATAGTTTTGTGACATACAGGAGCATACCTATTCTTTATCCTCTTCCAAGTGTATAAAAACATTGGTTAACCTAGAGTTAAGCTCCTAAATCCTTGGTTATGTTGGGTAGATTCTAGTCGGTCGCCCTAGACTACCCATGTAGGCTAACTTAGCTGTAAGTTCTAAACCTAAGTTCAAATTGGTTAAGGTTCTAGCCTGTCACCCTAGAACCACCAATTTACACTCGTCAAAACTTATCTCCTTATTTATTTGCACTAACCTATGGACTACCTTTAACATCCACTAAATTAGTGTGATTCTTACAAGTTGAGGAATTTATAGCCCTCCCGGGTTATTATGGTTCACAAAAAGTATTAACTTAATATTGGCTAAATTGTATAAGTAAATTAAGTACAAAGCAATGAATCATCACATTTATGGAATAAAAGAAATTATAAATAATTCTAATCCTAAAAATGATTATTTCTCATTGCAAGGAGAAAGATAAAGAAAACTACCCATATTTCATGGGGAACATACAACAACACATGGATTAATATTTCAAATCAGGTTTACACAATAAAATTTAATGAAACTAAAATAAAAATACAAAACACTTATCTAAAACTCCTCCTAAAGCAAATTCTCTGAAGTTACTTTGAAGAATTCTTAAACTCTCCTCATAATTTCACTCAAATGTCACTCAGAAGTGCAGTAAATGAAAGAAATATCTTACTTTTCCTTATCTCCTGCACTCCAAACACTTGGAAATCTTCACCTCTGGTGTCCTATACTTTCTCATCACTCGAAGAGACACAACCCACACAAATAGACACTCCCCACTTACACACCCCTTCGAAAATCCATCGAAAAGCTTAAAAAAATGTCAAGTCAGTTTCTGCACCTAGGCGGACAACCGTGGCACCTAGACGCCAGCCTTCTAGAAGCAACAAGTAATTGGGGCCAGGTCAAAAATTTTTTCTTCGCTCCATTTGACTCTAAATTGCTCCATTTGCTTAACCTATTATACCTGCATCCAAAAAAGTGAAAATCTCTTCCATTAAAGTACAATATAAAAAAATAAGTATTTTAACATGAAAGTAAATTTAGTGTATTTTGGACATGTCAAGTACTTCTTATAAGCAAGGTATAGACTCATCCGCCTTCATTTATTTTCTTATCAAGCATGCTAATAACTTGATATCCATGAATTTGTATGCATAACAAAAAAAAATTCACATATATGCCACTTAATCGTTATGTATTTGTATGTCAACATTTTTGAATAAGTATGCTTAAATTTTTCCATATGCTACATACTCACATTATTAGATGAATTGCTTGGTTTTCATTTCCATGTGCTATACACTCACATGCTTAAATAAGTATGTTTACTTGTTTCCATGTCATATTGTTGTATGTTTAGGGAGTTTACATTATTTATATGTTTATATGTTTATATTTATGCGGTTTATATAATCTCCATATTGATGTATCATTTACTTTGCATAATATTCATTTTTATTTTTATGTAGTTTACATAATCTTCATGTTTCTATATCATATGGTTTACAAATTTTCATGTTCATGTATTATATAGTTTACAAAATTTTCATGTTTATCTTTTATGTAGTTTACACATCTCCATTTTTATGTATCATGGTGTTTACATGTCTCCATGTTTATATAGCATTTGTGTATGTGTCAGCTTTCAAGATAATATAAACCAATAATTTAATCAAGAGTTTTCTCGGGAGTATAAAACTTATGGGTTGTAATTAATTATGATTGCTTGCCCTTGTAGGGATAAGAGAACTTGAAATAAAATAAGCCCTTATTTATACTTGTAAGGTAGGGAATAAATCTCTGGTTGATGTTGACCTATAAATCCAAAATATTTTCATAATCTGAAAAATTAGATCCATTTTAAAGTAATATTTTTCTCTCTTAGTGTGGTATATTATTCTTTAAATGTCGTATCCAATTATTTAAATAAATAATTATAAATCATTAAAGATCTTAAGTGTATTATTAACAAAAAAAACTAACATGCATCATATTGTCAAATCATCTTTCTAACTATTAATTGATAAGTAAAACTTATTTTTCATATAAAGGTGCATACTCTTTATTAAAGTCTCATGTGCCAAGGCCAACTAAAGCAAATTGGTTTGTTTAAAGATTGAGCAATTATATATGTCATATTTGTATGACTTTTTTTTTAATATATATAGGGATGAAAAAAAAAGGCTCTAGCATTGAGAGGCATTTCTTCAAATATAATTTTTGTTTTTTTGCTCTTAAAAACAATTAAGTACATTCACTTATATTTTTTAAGAGGCATTTCAATCATGTAAACTACCCAAAACATTCTATTTACAAATCAATGACTTTCTTTCAATTATTTTTAAGTCTTACTCAAATATCAAAATTCATGATAAAATCCTAATCAATATTTTTCATTTTACTAAATTCTCACTAGTTCAATTGTGACAGGATACTTCACTTTCGATATTTAAAAAAGTATCTCATTGAGTGATTTGTAAATATCAATATTTCGGGTGGTCCAGATGTAATTATCTCATTTTTTATTTGTTCCTTACAAAGAGATATTTTTTTTATTATTCATCCACTTTTTACTAAAAAATTATCGTTTACGATAGGGTGCTGTGTTCGATTAGAACCCTAAAAAAATTAGAGTGGGTCTCACTCTAACAATAAAAAAATAAAAAGATGTATTTCAATGATTCCGATCAGACTCCACATGTAGTAAAAAGAAGATATTATTGCGTACATACTCCACATGTAAATTTACACGCGGTATCTGTACGCAATAATATCTTCTTTTTATTATTTTAATTAAACACTCAATTGAATATTCTCATTAAAAAAAATCATTTGAACTTTAAAGCAAATCTTAAGTAAAGCTTTCAAAATTTTTGTGAATTTGACCATCTCAGCATCACACATCATTATTATTTTGTAACATATGCATGATATACTTCTATTGGTATTTCTTCTCGGAAACAATTAAGAAATTTAAGATGTGGTGCGGGGTCCAAAGTCCACGTCGGTGGTCCTCACGTTCGATATGCCGCCACGCAACGACAGGCGGCGATCCCAACGTCGGCGGCTTCCAGGATATTACACATGTCGGTAGTGGCTCGGCTTAATTATCTCTTCGTCCCCGTCTCCTCTTCCCCACGCCCGCTTCTTCTAGCATCTGTTTTCTTCCCATACGTGGCAACCAAGTAACCCTCACCGCCCCCGCACCACCCTACTCGTATCTCCCTCAACCCCTCTCTATAAATTACCCTTTCCCCTTTCCCTCTCATCCCATCTCGCCATGGAGACCTCGCCCTCGGAGCAAAAGCAAAGGCCGTACCGCGGTGTTCGGATGCGGAAATGGGGCAAATGGGTGGCCGAGATCCGAGAACCCAATAAGCGATCCAGAATCTGGCTCGGCTCTTATGCTTCACCGGTCGCCGCCGCGCGCGCTTACGACACCGCCGTATTGTACCTTCGCGGCCGATTCGCATTTCTGAACTTCCCCGATGATGTACCCGCCATCGATGCAGGTGTGGCTTGCGGCAGTTTGTCGGCTACTTTCGTTCGAAAGCGCGCCGCAGAGGTCGGTGCGGCGGTCGACGCGCTTCTTGTGCAGAAGAAGACGAAGATGACGGGGATGGGTTTTAAGGGTCTTGATTTGAATCGCCAGCCCAGTGCCGATGAGGGCTACGGCGATGATTGATTGAATTGGCCTGTCTTCTAGAATTAGTTAGGTTTAGTTGAGCTCTTGTTGTCTTCTAAAGAGTAGAAAGAGCAGGCTGTTAACCGTCCGGTTTCGAGCAATTCAGCTCAAAATCGATTTGAATATAATTTGGTTCTAAATTTTAGCTATTATTTTGATTTTAGTTAAAATTTAAATTATTTTTAGAGCGAAAAAATATTGGGTTCTAAATCTGGATACAAGCATTTCGGACGCGATTAACTGGAAAAGTTGTACCAGAAAAGGAAAAAAATAACTCTAATGTACCGCGTTTGTTGTGCAGCGCAGGAGTCCAGACATAATATTATTAGATAGATGAAAAATGAGAACAGAAAATATTGTAGAGGTTGAATAAATGTTTAATTAGTTTTTTTCTCTTTAATTTTTTTAATCTTTGGGGACTTCAGGACATTGAATTGTAAATATTAAAAATTTAGCCGGCTATGTGGTCAAATTATTTTCACGATAGGTCGAATGGCCGACCAATTGGGCTCTTTGTTTTTATTTATTTTTTTTTTTAAGGATTTAGATGCATATAACAAAATTTTATCCATTACGTTTATGAGTATAATACTTTTTTTGAACATTTTTAGCCTTACAGTAATTGGATTCAGAGGCGTTAAAAGGTTGGCCACTAGCCAACAGGTTACCTCTTCAAGCTTATTATAAAATTTAAGTTAAAAACTAAAAAAATGTTATTAATCATAGTTTTTTTAAAAAAATAAAGTACTAATATTTAAATATTATTTAGTGTATTTGCTTTAACGCTGGCAGATTTGTGAGATTGGTTCTTCATTGTACTTTTCTATTGCTGGTAATGGTTGCCTTTGTGCTAACTAAAAATATTTCTTAATGATTTATTTAATTAAGTGAAGATGGGACATAAATTATTTTAGAAGTCTTTCATTATAACTTTTAATTTTAATGTATTGCTTTTATTTTAATTTCAAATACAATTTTTTTTAGTGAATTTTTTACATGTTTTTATTTTTATTTTTAAATAAAATTAACTTATTTTTTAAAGCACTTAAAATAACTAAAAATTATTCATGAGATATTTTTAAAAGATCTTTTCGGGATCTTTTTTTATATTTTATTTTTTCATTTTTTTACTTTTATTTATGTTCCGATTTGAATTAAGATATTTTATTGTTTAAAAAAAGACTCAAATAATATTTTAGCCGTTTAGTTCTGTAAAAATATTTAATAAAAAATGAAAATCTTATAAAGAGTTATATCAATGAAATATGTTTTTATAATAAAATAAATCAAAAAATAAAAAAATAAAAAAAAAGAAAAGTGATTATTAAATTCAAAAAAGTCATGTGAATCACACTCAAGAAATAGAGCGTTAAATAGATGAGAGGAATATAGAGAGAGAAAAATAATGTGCAATAACAGAAGTTATCAAAGAATAAGTTCAATAGTTTTTTTTTTCTTAAAAAAAGGACCTCCTTTTATAAATCATAGAGGTATCCACTAAAATTATATATTTGTCCCTATTTAATAGAAATTTTACAAGGAATTATTGCACTTTCTCATATTTAAAACTGACTCTATCACATTTTAATATACATAATTAATTTTAGCACCATTCTTATTGGTAACTGCTAAAAAAGTGGAAAACATTTAAAGTCTTGGTTGTGTTGTCATTCGTTCTTCTTATACTCGACCAGTTAGCAATAAGGTATTCAGTCGACCACCTCGAGAGAATCCTTGGTGGAGGCTTTATAGTCGTCAGGGTGAACTTGGACCTTCAGGAAAAGAGTGCATCACCGTAATCTGAAGAACAGCTCTCCTTGGACAGGATGCCTTCACAAAGATTTTGAATGGGGTGTCATTTGGCCATCTCTATGAAGAATTCCAAAATCATTCGAGGAAGCTATCTATAGTTGTTGTCCTTTGGATCATGTGCCTCTTATTTTTTTGTTTGTTTGGCTTGTTATTCTGACAGAAGGAAATGAAACTTGGCATTTCTTGTCTCTTACTATCCTGATACTATCCTTCGATGTCCAGTTAGCAAAATCTTTTGAATTTAACTGAGATTTATGTAATCATATTTTTTATTTACATATTTAGTTTTCCGATTCTCTTACTTCTTAAAAGTGACAACTGTGATAAAAAAAAGATAATTAATTGCAAAGATTGACTTATTTATTGTGTAATAAGTGATTTTCGAAAAGTTACAGCAAGCTAAGTTAGTTAATCGCTCAAGTATACGTGTCAAGTAATATATAGTATAAGAGTGTGTGTCGATCCCAAGATGATAGTGCCAAAATATTTCTACCATGCAAAATTCTACTTCACTGAATCGCTAAATCTGATTTGAAATAATCAAATATAAGAATGAAATCTAATAATCCTAAACATGCAATAAACAAAAATGACAAAAAAAATGTGCATAGTTTTTCAGATTTGCAATACTCTTGTGACTTTGGCTAGATAGTTTCTTGAGGTTTTCTATGGAACCCACACTATTGTTGACAACCAGGTATATAAATTTATTCATTAAATCTATGCTTATGGCAGAAGAAGAATTAGAAATCTATAAAGTTAAGTTTCGCTTAACCGTATAACATTTCTCAGGATTCTTCATATCGCTTATCTAGGTTGGCAAATACTAAAAGAATATGCCTACTCTACAAGGATATTGCGGTTAACTCATCCTTCCTTATACGCGACATGTACAAGTTGTAGATCAAGAAAGATTTTTAACATTCTTATCATGTCCGATAAAAAGTAAATTACGATTCGAAGGTTAATGGATCAACATCAAAAACGTAATACATCAAAAAGAAAATCATAAGAAAATCACATGTCGTACATCAAAAGATCATTAAATAATTTTATTCACAATGCATAAGAAAAGAAATAACAAAACACTTATATTGCATGCATAAAAATAAAAATTACAGCGCAAGAGGTCCACAATACTCATCCGGAGCCACTCAGTCCTCAGAAATACAACATGCTCCTCCCTGATCAATACAATATCTAACCAATCCCTTCTCGTACAAGGAATTAACCCTCTCCTCTAAATCTTTTCAACTCTCATATGAAATCAACATGAAAAGAGAAGAGTAAAAAGAAAGAAAAACTACCCTAGAGGTTCTCACCTTCAAGGAAGAAGAAGAGAACTCTAGGGTTTACACTCAAACCCTCAAATCTCTTATCTATAGCCATCTCCAATGACCCCCCTCCTTCTCCCAAAAGCCCTAAGATCTCTGTTTATAGCAATGATCACGAATTTAACAAGAATAATCATTCCAATAATATTTCCGACTTTGTCGGCATGGTCACACCCAAATTTGACATGGTAATGCCAATATTATTGCTTAGGTGGCATGGTCACTCTTGAAACTGGAATGATCATGCCAGTTATGCACGATCACACCCAGATCGAACATGTTCACACCCATGGTCATACCCAGATCTGGCGTGATACGCTGTTAGACACCATATCGCACATTTTGACTTCATTTTGCTTGCTCGACTCCTATAACCTGCAAAATATCACAAAGAACCATCCACAAGCATAAATTATGATAAACTAGGTGAAAAAGCAGGTAAAAAGAATGGTAAAATACAGACAAAAACATAGAAAATTACTCATGTCAATACCCCTAAACATTGCTTATTACTTACCCTTAAGTTTCTTAATATGATAATTTGTCCAGGTAATTGATTCAACATATTTATTGTGAATTCATTTAAATTCCAATTTTAATTCAAAGTGCTTACTGTTCTGGTTAGTCCAATATTCTATAAGATTGATTTGGGGGCTCCAACACTGTTGGTTTCCTACACTGGGGTCATTAATAGTCCAATTAAAGTTTTGGTAAGTTGACCAACCTGGGTTGTAGGTGTTGGAATAAGGGTCATTAAACCTAGTTCCTATGCAAGGTATTTAAAATTTATGTGAAAGCTAACCTTCAACGGGTTGGCATACACTTGAAATTATGAAAAATAGTTTTTATTGAGAGTTTGCGATTTTGAATTGTTAAAATAATTTTTTTTAAATAAATAACACAAAAAAATAAACAAATATATAGATATAAATAAAAAATAATTTAAAATTCTTTAACAAAAATTCCAAGGTTAGAAAATTCTTCTAAGGTTAGAAAATTCTACTAAGGTTCTGAGTATTTCAACTAAATTTCTTCTAAGGTTAGAAATGTTTGACGACTATCCTCGGTAGTGTCGGTCGCTTCTTTTTTTCAAAATAATTTACGTTTAATTTATTATATATATGTAATTTCAAAAAATATCATTTTTATTTGAAAATATGACATCTAACCAATCTCATATAAACAATAGTTAATATAAACGAGCACTGCACCGCAAGCTATACATCTACCTCGAAGGATAGACATCTCACTCGTTGGCAAGGCTTGATTAAATAAACTAAAAGATCTATGACATCAGTTTTGGTCTGAGAAACTATTTATGTTTACCGACAAGTTCCCCTTTTAGGGGCATCCGGAGTTGTGGGATGTCGGCTTGTCGTCTGCCCGTCGTCGTCGAAATTTTCTCGTGTCGATGTGAGGTGTGAAATGTCAATGTCGTTTTTTGAGGGAGTTGCCACTTTGTTTATCTATCATGTTGCCCTAATCTTCAAAAATCTTATTTCTTCGTATCATGTAAAAGATCCTTAAATGTTAAGAAATTTGAAGAAAATAAGGGCTGATAAGATAGAAAACAGTAGAATAAGAAATGTCAGTGATAATCCTTACAAAAGGAAATTCTAGAATGTCTCATTCTAGAAATTTATATATAAGGAGAATCACATGTAAAATTTTGATAACCAGAGATTTTTAGGTATGACACTGATCCTGGATATTTATGCTGACGTTTTTGTATATAAATTGATACTTCTCTTAATGATATTATAAAATAGGATTCTACGCAAGCATACATATCGTTGTCAAGTAATATATGACTTTCTAATTAAGCCCCGAGATATCGAACCCACAGGAAAAGTATTAAACAAAGAAAATAGAAAAATATCTTTTTACTTTTAAGAAAAATCTTACCCAAACTAAAGATAATATTCTAGGAAAGAAAATTTGATTCTTTTTGTTAATTTTTGTAATTTAAAATAAAAGTAAACAACAACTTTAACTAAACTTTTTATAAGATGTAAGCAAATGCAAATAAAATATCTTTTCCTTTTTCTGAATAAATAACAAGTCATGAAAATTGTTGTGGAAGTATCTAAAATATGTTATGTCAAATAGGAACAATTATATTCTTTACCCTTACTAGAGATTCTATAAAGAACATAGGTTAATCTATTGTTTTATAAATCTTGAAGACGAGTTAGGAGGAAAGATGCTAGCTTTCACTCTAGAGTTTCCTCTATTCCCTCTACCTGGGGGCTAACATCTCGTATCAAAACATAAAACAATAAATAAAATTGGGGGCTTTAGCTTTTCACTCTAAACTCCTCTAATTATACACTCATCAAAGTATATCTCCCTATTTATTTTCACTCAATCATATGGATTACATTCCCACCCATATAATCTCATGTGATTCTTTCCAATTGTTAACTGGGATAATACCATACCGGTACTTACATGTTCTCTCAACATATTTTAAATACTTAATTGGTCAAATCAAGAAGTAAGAAGTGCAAGGTTTTGAATCATCACAACTTCTTCCAACAATGAAATTTACAAGATATACTTCCATAACTTTATTACTTCATCGTATTAAGGGAAAAGATAAAGAAGACTACTCAGAATTAATGGAGAAAATAAAATCACAACTTGGTTTAAAATTAGGAATCATAGTAAAAACACAATAAGTCTTAATTAAAAGCCAAATGTAATAACAAAGATAAAGATTTATCTATAAATCCTCTTCACAACACTATTAAAGTTCCTTTGAAAACATTGCTTTTCTTTAAAATACTCCTTAGAGGTTGGAGCCCAACTCTGAGGACTCCAAATCTCACTTCTAATCCTAATACAAACTATATTTAAGTAGAAATGGTGAATTGAAGTAGTAAGTTAATGAAAGAACTCTCCTACACTAACTACACACTCTACAACAACCACAAATAACTCTGACAACACACTAATTACTCCCTCTAAATTCTTTTTTTTTAATTCTCTCCCTTCAGTCTTCTTTTTATACTTTTCCAATAGGTGTCTTCTTATCTCTTCAAAATGTGTCCAGATTTATTGAATCCTCTAAGAGATGCATCCATTCAAGAATTATTTAAATTAGTTTTGGCACCAATAGGGAGTTACCCACGTTCTAACCAAGAGATGCCTCAAACACCCCTTCAAAATGAGGCATAAAATTAAAAAACTCCTCTTTTATAACTGTCATGTGTAAGCGCGAGGTCTCGGTGCTTAGCCGCGGGTCTTCTGGCGTGTATGCTCCAGATCTGACACATAGCCGCGGGGTTCTGGCACATAAGCGCCATCTTGGCGCTTAGTCGCCAAGATCAATTTTTCACCTTTCTTCAATTTTGCTCCATTTTTTATACTTCTTCACTCCTTTCTTCACATTTATCCATTTAATCATACCTACAAGAAAAATACACAAAATACCTTCCATTAAACTACAATATCATCAAAAATACATATAAAAATGTGTATAAAAATACTATATATTTTAGGTGTATCAAAATCCCCCAAACGTGAAATGTTACTTGTCCTCAAGTGGCACTAAAATCATATAAAATCAAACAGTCAAATTATATGGATGAGTTTCTTTAGAAGTTTTTAAAAGTTTATTCTAGAAATGTAGTAGTCTAATTTTAAAAAAAATTTAGTAAATAAGAACAATTTAAAGTTTAGAAATCTCTTAGATAAAGGGTAATGAAAAATATTAGTTCCTATCTTATTCAGAAATACTTGTAGAATTTTCAAAATAGGGCTTAGGCATTTTATTTTCTTTACTTAAAATCTTTACTTAAAATAATTATTTAGAATATGTTATGTTTATAAGCTTTTAGATTTTCTCAAATCTTATACTCTAAAAAGATCTTGTGTGGAACGAATTTTTTATTATGCCCTTCAATCCTCAAGCTTCTCTTTCCTTTTCAAATAATGTTTTTTTTTTCATTTTTATTATATTTTTTTTATAAGACAATGATTACTATATCTGGATAGACCTTTAATGATTTTGAATTTCACCTTTCCTTTCCTTAAGCATAAGATAGATATGTATCTTTTACTTTAAAATATAATAAATTTTTTGAAAATGATTTTCAATAAAAGAAACTTAAGTATTAAAAACAAAAGCCTACTCCTATTTTTCCCAAAATACAACTTTTCCTACTAAAGATGGTTATAAAATATTCATCATTTCTTCAATAAGAAATTTTTAACTTTAAAATTTTCATCCTTACTATAGATTATAACTAAATTTTCTTACTCATTTCTATATTCAAAATTTTACTTATCTAACACAACTTCATACACATAATTTTTACAATAAAAATTCAAATTTTATTTATAGCACTTTTGAGAACAAATAAAATTGCATGTTTCTTCTTGAAATTTGTTTTTCATACCCCCCCAAACTTTAAAGTTTTTATTATGATAAAACATTTAAGCATAGTAAAAAGATACATGGGTAGGAATTGAAAACTATAAGTATCACGCTTGCAAGAATATTAACATCCTAAATATGCAGGTTGAAAAATTAAAAACAGGAATGAAAATAACTAGATTAAATTTTTAAGTTCTCATTTTATAGAAATTCAAAAGACTTCTATAGTAGTGGAGGAAATAAAGGCAAATTTACACATACTTAAACAAAAATCCATAACTAAAACATAAGGTAGTAAATTGAAAAGTTAAGCATAACATTTATATAGTGGATTTTTATAGTGTTTTAAACTTCATAAACAGGTTCTGGAATAAGTTCTAAACTAACAAATAAAATTTACTACAAATTAACTAACACAATTACTACCACAAAAATTCACATCATATATCACAAACATATAACATCCACAGCTAACATAAAATCAAACTAAAGTAGCTCATCAACTATTACAATAGTAAAAAAGACACAGTACAGACCTCGTAACAACCACAAATGAAAATAAACAACACAACAGATTAAAAAGGTCCACACAAACATCACATTGCATAACATAACACAAATGAAATATCAATCCTAATCATCATCTTCTTCCTCATCATCATCCCCTTCATTCCAGATACGGGTAGGCACATATATGGTAAATTGTGGATGTGTGGGTAATACAACACTAAAGTTTCCTCTGATCAATCTATCCATGTAACTGTGGTAATTCATTTCATACTCACTTTGTCTTTGAAGATAATACCAATTATGATCTATTTTCCATTCTATATCATGAACTCGATCCACATTGTAATTAATATTGTCTCTCATTTTATTTAATAATCCAGTTTGCAAATCAGAAAACTGACCTAAAGATGCTTGAGATGTGGAAGCACGAGATTTAAATGCAGCAGAAGTAGATGCACTGGATGCCCTAGAGAATCCTCCTCTCCAGCCAAAAACTAAGTGCTCCGCATATGTTTTCACATTTGCACTAGTAATAGGCTTCAGAGGCTGAAGGACCTCCTCCCAATTCTCAGATCTAACACCAGCCCGTCACACAATGAGTGTATAAGACAAGAAAATCCCATACCTATAGTGGTGGCAGCTTTGGCAGACATCCAAATACAATCATAAATAATCTTTCCAATATTTATCACTTTCCCCTGCTGAATACATTAATTTATAGTGGCTCTTTCTCTTGTCACCTTGCTCAGATGATTGGTAGGAAGTAATTTAGATGATATGAAATAATGTCAGGCTTTGGAGGAGGCATTCAGCTTTGAGTATGGAAGTTAACTCTTCTCTCATTAGTGATTTTCCATATTCCCCTCTCATCAATTAAAGCAGAAATAATCCATCCAATTCTTCCTCTGTAGGATTATAATTCTAAAAGAAACAAAATATACTCGACTGTAGTATATAAAATTTGTTTATTACCTCGGGAATAAAATGTACCAACTGTCCTCGTGCCAAAACAAAGTTTTCTTCTGACTCCGAGAGGTTCACATAGAACTCCCGAACAACAGAAGTAACAGCTTCGGTAGTGAAACAATAGAATATGTACCAAAGGCGTCATACAATCATATCTTCTATCACTCCTAGTTTATCAAATCCTCGCTCCTGGATCAGTTTACGTGAATGTAAGTCTTGAATGTAATGATCTTGAGCTTTAGAACTAACGAACTTGTTAGAATCGAAAGTGGCTCTCGCTTTGCTCCTTATTTGTGCCATTTCTAAAATTTACATAAAAATTACCATAAATTCCATATTTTAACTCAAAATTACTAAACTCAACTCCTAAAGGCTTAAACCACTAGATCCAAGTAATTTCCAAAGCATTTTCTCAAATTTTCACTATGAATAGTGATTTTCAGATTTCTCCAAAGTGCACTCAAACTATCTGGTGAAAATAAAAAATTTCTACATAGGAGTAGTGCACTTATCTCAAGAAGATCAAATCTAACAATTTCCACTTGAAATCGCTCAAGCATTGCAAATGTAGGTGATGACCTACCTTCCAAAGTCGTGAGCATCGAAGGTTGAAGATGATGAGGTGAAAATTTTTGGGATTTTTTGGGTTTTTAAACATGAAAACTGATTTTCGCGAATCAGTGCCTAAGCGCAAAATTTTGGCGCTTAGCCGCAGAGCTCTAACACGTAAGCGCGGGGTCTCGGCGCTTAGCTGTGAATTTGCTGTTTTCTATTTTTTTTGTTAAATACACATTTTTGCTCACTTAATCAACAGCTAAATTATTTTAATAATTATATCATCACTTTATAATTTTCTTATCACTAGAATTACACTTTTATAAATTAAAAATGATTCAACACAAGTTTCACATAAACATAAACCTTTTACTAAATAAAACACATAAAAATTACAAGTACAAATTACAAGTCTTTAATCCAAGATACTTGGATAAGATCTCAACTTTCTACTCACATTAAAACACATAAACCAAACACTAAAACAAGTATTTAAATCATAAACTTATTAGAACACACTACAAAACATAAAACACTAAACACTAATACATAACACAACAAACTAACACTTAACACAACATTAGAGCTTAACACAATAATAGAACTTAATTTCATTCTCCATTAGGTGTAATATATCCTTCATGAGTTTCATCTGAACCATTTGGTATATTGATTTGATAGAATGGGCGATGGTTGAAAACTCTCACTGAATCTTCTTCTATCCACTTGTTCTTAAAAAGCATCACCTGATCTGCTTCTTTAACATGACTAGTATGACTAAATTACATCTTTAATTGCCATCCAATATGTGCTAAATGTGCGTTAGTTATATTTACCTTTGCTTCGATTGATGCAACATCAGCTTCGATCTTCGAAATCTTGTCTAATATACTTCGAATACTAATGACCAGAAATCCATTATATAAATCTTGCGCACTCTCACAAATAAACTTCTTCTTGTTTGCATCCTCCTTCTTAACTTCGCTCTCCCAAAAAGACATTTTTTTAACTTCAACTCTTCTATAAGGCTCTTAGGATAGAAAATTGGAACGAGATGTATTTCCTTTAACCTGGTCTCTATTTATAGAGTTGAGATGGCATAAAGCTGTCCTCCCATGTTCACAAACCATCCATTAACGTTCCATGCAACTTACTCATGATAATGGCTTCTAGAAACATATTTTTCTTATTTTTCATAACTCCGGTGCCTAAGCGCCAACTGCTGGGCTTAGCCGCTAGTGCCCATTTTAGCACAGGTCTACTAAATGCCTGAATACTCATTTTAACTCATCTAAATTATCAATTAAGGTCTCATTAATATCCACTAACATAATATAAGAAAAATACTACCATATAATTCTAACTTCAACAAGAATAAAGCACACAAAACAAACTTAAAGCAAAGCACGCCGATAATTATGGGTTGCCTCCTACAAAGTGCTTGGTTTAACGTCATCAGCCTGACGTACCCAATACTTATTTTGAGTGACCCAACATCATATTCTCATCAAGTTTAATTTGATTTACTGAGAAAAAGTTTTCAGTCTATGACCATTTACTTTAAATATTTTCTCAGTTTTAAGATCTGTAATATCCACAACTCCGTACGGATAAACTTTTATTACAATAAATGGGCCCATCCACCTGGACTTAAGTTTTCCCGCAAATAATCTTAATTTGGCGTTATATAGAAAAACTTGTTGTCCTGGCTCAATATTTTTATTCAGAATTCTACGATCATGCTACGTCTTCATCTTTTCTTTATATATGTTGGCCCTTTCATATGATTCATTTCTTATCTCTTCAAGCTCATTTAATTGCAATTATCTTTTAACACTAGAATCCTTCAAATTTTAATTAAACTCTTTAATAACCCAATATGCTTTATGCTCAAGTTTAACTAGTAAATGACAAGCTTTCCCAAAACTTAGCCTATATGAGGACATTCCTATAGGAGACTTATATACAGTCCTATAAGGCCACAAAACAAAATCCAGTTTGATTGACCAATCCATTTTGTTTAGATTAACAGATTTTTCTGAAACTTTTTTAATTTCACGATCGGATAATTCAACCAAACCACTGTCTGATGATGACAAACAATAACAATTTTATGGATGATATGATATTTCTTTACTAGTTTCTCTATAATTGCATTTTTAAAATGACTTCCCCCATCAGTTATGATTACTCTTGGCATTCCAAATCTATAAAATATGTTCTTTCTTAAAAATTTTGTAACACTTAGAGCATCACATCGAGGTAAAGCAACAACTTCTATCCACTTAGATGCATAGTATACTGCTAACAAAATTTATAAATTTCTGAAGGATGGTATAAATGGTCCCATGAAATCTAATCTCAAAAGTTAAATATTTCAACTTTCAACATATAATTGAGGGGCATCTAATTTCTTCTAGAAATATTGCCACACGCTGACATCGATCACAATTTTTATTATAAGCATTAACATCTTTAAAAATTGTAGGCCAATAAAATCCAGATTGTAGAATTTTATATGCAGTTTTATCAACACCAAAATGTCCCTCAAAATTAGAATCGTGACATTTTTGAATAATTTCATAAGATTCTTCTAATATTACACATATTTAAATAATTAAATCTTTCCTTATTTATATAAAAAACGGTCATCCAAAAAATAAGTCTTAGCTTCAGATAAAAATTTCTTCCTCTGTTGGTATTTCAAACCATAAGGTAATATGTCACTAACAATAAAGTTTACAATGTCTGCATACCATGGAACATGCCACTCAATAATAGTGAATAATTTTGCATCAAAAAAATGCTCATTAATTTCTTCATTAGAAAAGAGAGATTTTTCATTTTCAAGCTTGAACAGATGATTGACAATTTGATTATCAATACCCTTCCTATCTACTATCTCAAAGTCAAATTCTCGTAAAAGAAGAATCTATCTTATCAGTCTTGGTTTTGCATCCTTCTTTTTCATTAAATATTTAATAGCAGAATGGTCAGTATGTACCACACATTTAGTCCTAATTATATATGATCTGAATTAATCAAAAGCAAATGATATATGTAATAACTCTTTCTCAGTTGTGGCATAATTAATTTGAACTTCATTTAAAGTTCTACTAGCATAGTAGATTACTTTGAAAATTTTATCATGTTTTTGTCCTAAAACAGCTCCAATAGCATAATCACTTGCATCACACTTTAATTCAAAAAAAATTTTCCCAATTGGTGAAACAATAAAAGCTGCAGTGATTAATTTTTCTTTTAATAACTCAAAAGCTTTTAGGCATTCTTTATCAAAATTAAAAATTGCATCTTTTTCCAATAAATGGCATAGAGGCTTAGCAATTTTTTAAAAGTCTTTAATATAACGCCTGTAGAATCCAGCATGTCCTAAAAAACTCCTAATCTCCCTTACATTTGTTGGGCAAGGTAAATTAGCAATTACTTGAATTTTTACAGGGTCTACTTTTATTCCTTTTTCTGAAATATGATGTCCTAAAACAATTCCTCCTGCTACCATAAATTAGCATTTTTTCCAATTAAGGACTAAATTTTTTTCTTCACTGCGTTTAAAAACTTTAAATAAATGTTCTAAACATGATTCAAATGAAATTCCAAACACTAAAAAATGATCCATATACGCATCAATTATTTTTTCAATTAAATCACAGAAAATTGCTATCATACATCTTTGAAATGTAGCAGGGGCGTTACCTAAACTAAAGGGCATTCTTCTAAAAGCAAATGTACCATAAGGAATGGTGAACGTTTTTTTTTTCTTGATACTCAGGAGTAATTTGTTTTTGGTAATAACCAGTATATCCATCCAGAAAATAGATGTATTTATGTTCTACTAGTCTATCCAACATTTAATCTAGAAAGGGAAGTGAAAAATGATCTTTCATGGTGGCAAGATTTTTTTTTTATAATCAATGCATATTCTCCATCTTGTAACTTGTCTTATTGGTATTAATTCATTCTTTTCATTAATATTTATAGTTACTCCTCCTTTCTTAGGAACATAGTGAATAGGACTAACCCATGCATTGTCTGAAATAGGGTAAATAATTCCAGCATCTAACCGCTTTAAAATTTCTTTCTTAACAACTTCTTTCATAATAAGATTTAATCTCCTTTGAGGATCAGCTCTGGATTTGTAGTTTTCTTCCATAAGGATTTTTTGCATACAAATTGAATGACTCATTCCTTTAATATCAGCTATGGTTCATCCAAAGGCTTTCTTATATTTCTTTAAAGTTTCAAGCAAACTCTCTTCTTCTTCAATAATTAATTTAGAGGAATTATAACTTGCAAAGTTGAGAATCATCTAAAAAGGCATATTTTAAATGTTCAGGAAGTAACTTCAATTTAAGTTTAGGAGGTTTTTCAATTGATTGAAAAAAATATTCATCTTTCTTTGTCATATACTTAAATCTTCCTTAATAAAGTCAGCAGAATATTGTGCCTCCTCTTACAAATTTTAAAGATATTTGGAATTAATTTGGCCACTTAAATGAATTTTCTAAGTTAAGTATCACCTTTGGCATTAAAACACTTCTATTAATTAAAATACAACTCACAAAATTAACAATTTAGTTCTAGGAGTTCTCTGTGGTTAGAGAAAAATAAAAAAAATAAAATTGTGATTAAAATAAAATTTTCTGATTTAAAGCTATTTTAAATATTTAAATAATTAAAAATTCATAAAAATCACAAAAATAATAAAATTAATAGAAATGTTCTAAATTGCCTCCTGATCACTTAGAAACAATTGGAATAAGTTTTCAACCCTCTAAGTAAAGATATTAAAATTTAAAGGGTTTAAATTAATTTTTAAAATGCTAAAAGAAATTTTCCTAACTTTTTCATTAAAATAATTCCAATAATTAAAATATAAATCACTAAAATATGAAATTTGTTTAATAAAAATATAAAACCTAACTTTCTACCTAATTATTATTTTATATTTAATTAATATTCTAAAAATTAAAATAATTATAATAATTAAATTAAAATTCAAAAAATCATGAAATTTGGTCCAAGTGGTCCTCTGGTCTAGGTGAACCTCCAGTAATTTTCTTAAAAATAAATAATGTGTTTTGAGTAAGTTATTGAATTTTCTTTCAAAATTCCTACTTTGCATAAAAATAATTATATAAATTAAACTAAATTAAGAAAAATCATATTTTCTCCTCTGATGTTTTAATTGACCTATAAGTGGGGTAATATAAAAATTTTTAAAGTCATTTGAATTAAATTTAATGAATTATGAGGTGATATAGACTTTATGGGCAAAAGTGCAATTTTAAAGATTTAGCCTTAACTAACATTTAGGCTTGATTTAAAGGGATAAAAGTGCTACTAATGATCTTAACTAAGATGTTTAGATGATTGAAAAATAAAGGGGTAAATGGTAGAAACCCACCTCATTTTATCACACTTAAGGATAAATTTGTAATTTCCTTAATTGTTTTGACTTGAAAAAAAAAAAGAATTAAATGATCCTTAATGATAGGGATTGACTTTTGAAGTTGATAAATCACTAATTCAACACCCATAGTAGATGATACAACACATTAATAAGAATCATATTCATAAAAATTATCTTTTCCAAAAAGTTATAAATATACCCACTTAAGTTTTAAGGGCTTGGTAGTGAGACTAGGTTTAATTGAAATTTAATTAATGAAGTTTAGAAAAGAAAACACAATTAATGTTAAACACAATTGAAACACTACAAGCTCATCAAAATTGGTTAAATTCTTTTATAAACTGAATTTCCTCTAAACTTACATAATTCATAAATGAAATACCAAGTGATATTTATCCCACCTTTTGGGATAATTAATACATCAGCTCATTAAGCATAAGAGTATGAAATGGTTGAATCATTTAGTAAATATGATAAGTCCAAATGAACTCAAGGAAATTCAAAAGGATTGTGAAATATCTAGGGATTCCTAGACCTTCTCATAAGTATTCTGGATACCTTGCAGGGCAACTGAACCTATCATATTTATTAAAAGTAGGAATCTTTCAAATGAATAAATAAGACCCACCAAGTTATGACATAGAATTTGGTAAGCTTGTGACAAACTTATTTATAGGCTTTACTTTCTTGTAAATTATAAATGTCTACTGCAAAAGATACTAACGTTTCAGGTGAGGGAACGAGAAGACTCGCCGGGTGGTGCAACTTTTTTAATTTGCAAAAATTAATGAACTCAAATTTAGATTTATATATTGATTTAGATAATAATGAGTCACACAATTAACGCAAGCATACGTATCGCTCAAGTAGTATAGAGCTCTAGTGGAGCCCTGGTTATCGATCCCACAGGGAGGCTTTAATTTTATGGCATAGCATAGAAATCACTTATCGAATCACAGCACAATTGCAAGTGGTTTAATTCTTTAAGTAAAGACAAACAAATTCAGTTACTATCTCCACCAAGCAGGTTCTAAACTCTAGCAATTTAAACTAACACAAGACTAAATTTATAATAAAGTACAGTTGCAAGAAAGAGTCTTCCACCTTTCCAATCATAATGTGATGATTATTATGGTATAGATCAGTGATACAAATGTATTGTGCCAGATCGGAGAATTCCTATTCTTTACCCATATTTCAACGTATAAAGAACATTAAATAATCCTAACTTTAGTCCACAAGTTCGTGGTTAGGCTGGGAGGATACTGGCTCTTACTCCAGAGCTCCCACTTCCCTTCACCTGAAGGCTAACTTTCGCTTCAGTTTCTAAACATTAGGACCAAATTGAGGATTTCAGCCAGTCATTCTGAAATCTCCAATTCTACGCCCATCAAAGTATATTTCCCTATTTATTTGCACTCAATCCCCATGAATTACATCTCTAATTCATGGACATTGAATGTGACCTTCACTTTTATTGTGGAACTCATAATCCTTTTAGAACATATGTTTCCCAACAAGTTTTAACAATTTAATTGGCCAGATCAAAAAATATATGAAGGTCTAAGTGAAATGGTCATCATAAATTCTCCATAATAAATCGACAAATCATTTCCATTTCACAACATCAACACATCACTTAAAAAGGAGAAAGACAATGAAATCTACTCAAGACTCATGAGGAAAAGATGACAAAACATAAATTATATATATAAAAACAACGTCATACAAACATAGTAAAGTAAAGACAACTTATCTCAAACTCTTCCCTAAGTGAATCTCAAGGAATTCCTTTGACTCCTCTTCTTTCTTCAGAACAACACACAATTCTCTCTTTATGAGTAAGGAAGAAGAAATCTCTCACTTTCTCTCTCCTCTCACACTCCTTAGAAGAGAAAACACAAAACCTAACTTCCTACACAAAATGGAAAGAAACTCTCTCTAAACTCTAAACTCTTCTCTTCCTTTTTCCCCCTTTCTTCCACCTTTGAAATTTGCCTCGAAAAGTGTTTAAATTCTGCCAAAACTGAATTCCCAAGAGTTTCCTGAAGAAACCTTTCAAAATTCAGCCAAATACATTGAATCTAGTTTAAATTCGGGATAGGGCGCTGTCCGGCGTTGGTAGGAGCGTCGTTCGGCGCATTATTCCGCCCAAATGTCGTAACTCTCTGGAAATTGGCGCTGTCCGACACTGGTGTGTCGGCTTATTTTTAGGATGAGTGTTTAATTTAAATATATATATATATATATATATATATATATATATATATATATATATATATATATATATATATATATAGTTTGAAAAGTAAGCATTTGATTTTAAAAATAATTATTTAGTTTGAAAATTTTAAGATATGAAATTAAACCGATCTCACATCCCAAATAGTTTACATAAACGAGCACTACACCACAAACCATGTACCTATCCTGAAGAATAGACACACTTCTTGATGTGGGGCTCGATTAAATAAACTAGAAGATTTGTGACATCTGTTTGGTCTGCGAACCAATTTTATAAGCCAAAAAATTCTCCTGCTTAATGCAAAGGAATTAAGCAGGGTTTATATTACCTGGGTTCTTAAAGTTCCCTATAAAGGCAAGCCCCTATAGTTAATTACATCTTAAATGACGGGAATCAATTAAGAAAACTCTCGATAATTATCAGTGGTTTTGCTCTCAAGAAATGCAATGTTTAAGGTTTTCAAACAATAGAACTTTGGAGATTTCAAAAGGGAATAGCTCAAATTTGGAACAATTTATTTCTAAGAGTCCAAAGGAAGAGAAGTAGGGGATGTCACGGACCCGAAGTGAACTTCAGTGACTTCCCAACTATCCTATGGTTTGGCTTCAATTTAAGAGTATTATTTAATATTTCTGTCCTACCAATTTTAGTTAATCAGGACTTATATTTGTATGAAACAACCATATAAATTGCCTCAAAGATGTGAAGGTTTATATCGTACCAAACGACTACCTCGGAGTCCTAAGACGAGTTGGGGCTTAATTTGCATAACATGATTATGCAAATGCCTAACGAAAAGTTGAGGATTTATGTTGCACTAGGCAAACTACATCGAAATCCTATGGCTTGGTTATTTAATTCTAGGAAAGGTTTTGATGAAGTAGACCCAAGTTTTACTGATGAAGATGGTCGTGCTGCCCACCGTGCTCCAAGCTCTTTGTTTTTGCTGAGGTTTGGTTTTAGAAGGTGACAATCAAGAGATGAGATAAGTGTTTTGGTTTAGAAAAGTTGAAAATTGAGATGGCTTAGTATTTTAATTAAAATAAATCTTAAAGTTGATTAAGCAGAACCGATTAAGATCCTACGGTTCCGTCATCCCAGTGCCCCTATTTTCATCGGATTCACTTAGTCCAAATGAATTTGCTAAACCCAACTGAATGAGTTCAACACCTTCACTTAGACCGTGGGAAATCTCGTTAGCAACACGTAGGTTACATCATCCGTGGGATTCCCAATCATCCAATGAGACGTTTTAATTTTAGTTATAATTGTAGTTGTATTTTTGTTGGTGATTAAATTTTGAGTTGTTTAAACATGCTGGGTTTGATCATTTTCATGCATTTGTAAGTACAGAAAAGTAAGACATTTAATAAATTGCTAAATGTAAATTACAATAAACTTAAATGAATAACTGGTGGGCACTCCGGTAATTTTCTCCTGCACTTAAAACACATGTTAAGGCATTTATATATTCGCAACAAGTACCTAGGTAAAGCTAAGGGAAGGTTCTGGTTGTCTACCAAAATCCTAATCCTATTGCTAGTCAATTCCTATGACTTCTAGGTTCTTGTATTTTGTTAAGGATGATTTTTTTTCATCAAAGGATAATGAAGTTCAATTGTTCTTCTAAAACATCCTATTAGGTTAAGAAAGTGTTTAGGATGGGTCCTGAACATCTTTTCAACATTGTTGGGATTATTCTGAGTCCAAATGAATTTCATCGTATGGATGAATTGATCATCCGAGAATTTAGTTAAGTTTGATTCTTGCTCAGTGAACTTGGATGTTTGATTATCCTGTGAGTAAGGTGACATTTCATTTCATGCTTCATTTAAGAATTATGATAATGAAAGCCTTTAGGGGCAAATTAGTTCATTAAAGATTTTAACCATTCTTAATTTAAAGTTGGATTTGATGGTTTAAAGTGATTTAGTTATGAAATTTTAGTTGATCTATTAGGTGTTTTTAATCATTTTAAGTTGGAAAAGTTTTAAAATTGTTTAATCCAGTTAAATTTTACTATTTCAAACAGTCTTAACATTTTAGGTTCGTTTTGAGTATTTTAAACTGATTTAATTTTGATTATAATCTTTTAATTATAAACTGTTCTAAATTAACTTTAATGTTTTAAATTTATTTTAGTTTAAGTTTCAAACAACTTCAAATTAGTCTTGACATTTTAAGTTTGTTTTAATTTGATTTTTCTTAGTTTGAATTGATTTTAGTGTTTCAAGCTTTTAGTTTAATTATAAAATTTTTAGATTATCTTTTCTTTATTAGTTCAATTGTCGTCTTTGAGTTCCATTAATTGATACTTAAATAATATTTGATCAAAATATTGATCAGGGACTCAATTTAAAGGATTAGAGTCTTCCTACATTCAACATCCCTTAACATTAATAATTCAAGCTTTAATTAATTATTCTTCCAAATTTCATGTGATTTAATTAATGTTTCTTCTTTAATGTTTAAGGTGGATTAATAAGTTTCTACCACTTAAATTCCCTATGTTTCAATCATCCAAAATAAATTTAGGATCAAAGATTTACCCTCCCTTTGGTTAAGCCTAAAGATTAATTAAGGTTAAAGCCTTTTAATTAGCTTAATGCCCTCTTAAGCTTATTCATCTCATAATTCATCAAATCAAGCTCAAATGAACTTGAATTTTTTATGTTACCTCAACCACATGTCAATTAAGACATTAGAGGAGAAAATGTGATTTTAATTTTTAATTTAATTTATATAATTATTTTAATGGAAAATAAGGATTTTTAATGAAAATTCAACAACATGACCATAAAGAAGTTTTTGTTCTTAGAAAAATTATGTGAGGTTTCTACTGATCTGGAGGACCACTTGGACTCGATTTTGGTGATTTTTTGAATTATATTTTATTTATTATAATTATTTTAATTTTTGGAGTATTAATTAATTATAAAATAAAATTAAAGTTGAAAATTAAGTTTTATATTTTTCTTAAATCTTTCTGATCCCAAGGAACTCAGATAAACAAATTTTATATTTTTCTAATTTTTCTTTGAATTTTTAGAAATGTTTTAGTAAAAAGATTGGAAAATCCATTTTTAATATAAAAAAAATGCCTTAAGTCTTTAAAATTCAATATCTTTGTTTTAGGAGTTAAGAAAAATATTTGGTTGGTTTTTAAGTGATTAGGGGACCAAATATCACATTTTTATGAATTTTAATATTTTTTTGATTTTTGTAATTTTTTAATTATTAAAATATTAAAAGTTAGGTTAAAAATGAAGTTTTTAGAAAAAAATCTAATTTTAATTTTGTTAGACTTCTCTGATATCAGAGAGCCCCCAAAATCAATTTGATGAATTTTTTAATCATATTTTGAGTTTTATGAATTTTGTAAGTTCTAATTTGGCTGTGTTACTTAGAATATCCATTTAATGGGTTAAACCATTTTAAATCAATTTCAAACTTTTTTATGGAGTTCCTCTGGTCATAAATATCAGTGGAGAATTGATTTCAAGTTATTTTGATTTTTAATTTGCCTTAATTAATTCAAAGTTGATTTTAAGTCAAGTGAGCCATTAGGATTATTCACAATGTTTTGCTTCATAAGATAATTTCCATGAGTTCTTTTGGTCATAGGGAACATACCCTAATTTTCTTAGAATTTTCCAAATAGTATGCTAAATATTGGAATTAAAATACCAAAACAGGCATAAAAACTAGGAAAATAGAAAACTTGTCATGGACATAGCCTCTAGCCTTGGAAAATTCAGTGAATGTTCCCAAGATCAGAGGCTAAAAATGCCCTATGGTCTCATGCCATGGTGAATTATGTGTGTGAGTGGAGAATTAACATACTCAGATCAGTATTAAATTAATTAAAAATTAAATAGTCAATCAAATAACTTATTTATTTTCCACATTATTCTCCTCTGTCCACCGAGCAAGAGGATATTTTTCTTTTAATTTTGTAATTTTTCTACACAAAGATATGGATTTTTAAAGTTTCAGGGATTTAATTAATTCAAAAAAAGGCGATTTTCCTACTTAAGTTATGCGGCACCACCTTATCCTATGGCGAGTTGAAGCTCCACACGTCTCCTCTTGATTCAGCGCCTCCATATGACTCGACAGCCATGCAACCCGTGATTCACGTTACATCCCTCCATCCGGCTTGATCCAAGCCATCCATCTGATACACGCGTGATCCGATGGACTTCGTTCATCTTCCCGACTGGTTTGAGCCGAGAACCATCCACCTTCTAGCCCTAATATCTCACTCGATACTTAACCAAATCGAGTGCGGTTTCTTCCTACATGCTCGTCTAGCTAGAGGAGTCTATCCACATGGATAACATGCATTGAAATCAAGCAGAACAAAATGGAGAATCCATGAAAGCTCGGGAAGAAGAAGATCTCAATACCTTTGCTCTGAGAAGTGAAGCTTTGATCAGAGGTGTTCGGCACATTCGTTGGAGTCCCAGGAAGCTACGGATTGAGTCTCGAGCGCTGGTGAAATGCCTAGGTATGAAAGTGATGAAAGTCGATTTCGAGCTTTGGTCTCCAGCACAAATGGGTGGCCTGGTGAGGGGGCTTTCACTGGGGAACTTCCTCTCTACCTCTGCTGAAGGTGTGGGAGAAGTTAATTGAGGTTTGGTGAAGTTTCAAGGGTTGTCCTATTTTTTGGCCTGAGATTGAATTCAGAAATTGAGCTCAACTAGTGGGGGTTAGGGCAGGAAAATAGTGGGGTTCTTCTTCTCTAGGCTGGGAGAAGCTCTGGGAGTGATTTGGGGAGGTTTTGTGAGAAAATTTTTCAACACCTCTCTCATGGCTGAGAGGTGGTGCTTATATGCCCTGGGCCATATAGCAGGGCTTAGGTTCAATTGAAGGGTGATTCCACTGCTTAGGTGGAGGGCAGTGGAGCTCCAAGGTTTAATTTGGCTGAGGTGGATAGTTGGGGAGGTTTGGGTGTGCTTAGGTAGGTGGTGGCTCTCGGTTTTAACTCCCTCTGGTGACTAGGCCGGCCAGCAAGGACATGGGAGTTGGCCCCAGGTCAGGTGAGTCAGGTAGCAGGGTTTAATGGTGATTAATCAGTTTTGGAGAGGTTTGGGGTGAGGAAAAAGAGGATTTAACCATTTAAGGGAAGAGATCCACTAAAATGGGAACCCTTGGTCCATGGCTCATTTAGCTTGGGTTAGATGGATCTAGGATGGTTCCTAGGGTTCACTTGGGGCCTGTGGAAAGGTTTGTTCAGCCACATTTGGTTCAAATTGGTTAGGTTAGGTCATGGGTTCAAATTGGCTCATTTGGGTTAGTTTAGGCTAACATGGGTTTGGATTTGATTTGGGATCAAGTGTCTTTAACAACATTGTGTAAATGATTGCCATGAAGAATTTTCATGAAGACATGGAATGGCTTTGAGTTCAATTGAAGGGTCAATTAGTTGGATTTTGAGATTTTGGCCAATTTGGGCAAGGTTGGATCAACTTGGGTCCAAGTTGGGTTAGGGTGAGGTTTGGACCCAATTGAAAGTTTCAAATGGTCTAGAGGAATGTATTGAAGAGTTCCCAACATCAATTGGGAGAAAATTTTAGGATTAGGCCAATTAATTTGGTAGGTTTAGGGCATGAATTCAATTTAGGCTAAAATGAAGTATTCTTGGATTTCAAGTTGGTTTAGGCTAAGCTTGAGCTCAAATTGGGATAATTTAATGTTGCATGGGTTTCATGGGAGTGCCATGGAAGTTTTAGGTTTGAAATTTTGGGGGAAAGGTTGACATTAGGTTAATTGGGGGTTTTAGATTAATTAGGTAAATTTGGGGGTTTTGGATTTCAAATGGAATTGAACTCAAATGTAAATCAATTTTGATGTAGATTTAGTTTATATTGGTATTAGGGATGTTGACTTAAAGTTTAAAATTGAAATTGGGAAAAATTGAGGTCAAATGGGTTGATTTGGTTTGACATTGGGTCCATTTGGGTTAAAAATAGGTCAAATTGGGGATTTTAATAAAATTTGGTCCAATTGGTAAAATTGGCCTATGCTGTAGTTGAACAAAATGAAATTGGGAATATTTGAGATTTTCAAGAATTTTCTGGGAATTTTTGGATTTTTGGGCTAAAAGGGGTATTTAGAGTATTTGGAGGTTATTTGGAGGGTATTGGGGTATTTTGGTGGATTTAAGAGGTGTGAATTGTTTTAAAATGTTTTTTAGGATTTTTGGCAATTTTAGGTAATTTTTGGGAAATTTTGGAGAGTTTGGTGGTTGTAGGGGCAACTTAGGTAATTTTAGGTAGGCTTGAGGACCCAATGTCAAAACCAGAAATTTTGGCAGAATGGAATTTGGGTATGGTTGAATAGTGTGGAAAAGCTTAGAGTGAGCCATGGACCAAGAAGGTGTTCATTTTGAACATCCCATATGTTGTTCCTAACCCTTTTAGCCATGGAGTTAGGGGTTTGGACTAAGCTAGATAAGTACTCTAATGAACCAGGAGTTAAGATTAGGTAGGGATGGTTCAGGGTTTAGGATGGCGTGAGTGCAATGTGTGCAAGCCAGACCTCACCAAGACCAAGCCGCCCAGGGTAGTCCTAAGGCTTGATCATCCTATAGGAATTCATCCTTGTCTTCCTGCACATTGGTCCTAACCTTCCAAGTGGTTTGGAGGTTGATGACCATCCATGTAGGATTCCAAAGAGAGTCAAGATTTGATTTGAATTTTTAAATGGTGGGTTCCATCTCTAGTCTTATAAGATAGTCAAGGAGAAGTCCTATGGATAGATCCTAAGCACTAATAGGAAAGAGAAGAACTCACCAAAAATGAGGTCAACAAATGGACCCCCAATAGGTGTAGTGTGCTAACCAAGCACACCGTGCGTATTGGCATTGACAAAAGAGATTAACAAAACCAACACAGACATCTAAGTGACACATTTAGAACAAAGAATATAAAATTTTCACAGGGGAGTATTGGGTAAATATCCAAGACTAAAGATTCCAGAACTCTCGTTGGGGAAAAGGAGGTGAATCCCAAATCACAAGATCTAAAAAGACCGGACTTTAGATTCATTTCATTTTTTATTTCAAGTTTTAATTTTGAATTTGAATTTTTATTTGATCAGAGTTTTGATTTAAATTAAAATTTGGTTTAAGATTGATTTCAAGATTAATTCCATGAAAATTCTAGATTTGGAATGATAATCGGAACCAAGGTCCCAACCACGGGATTGCAAAGAGAACTGGAATTTAGGCTCCAGCCTCGAAGAATAGAGCTGGAAGTTAGGCTCCAACCTCAGAAATTTGAATGAGATCTAGAAGTTAGGCTCTAGCCTCAAGAAGAGAACTGGAAGTTAGGCTCCAGTCTCAGAAGTTTGAATGAGAGCTAGAAGTTAGGCTCTAGCCTCAAGAAGAGAACTAGAAGTTAGGCTCCAGCCTCGGAAGTTTGAATGAGAGCTAGAAGTTATGCTCTAGCCTCAAGAAGAGAACTGGAAGTTAGGCTCCAGCCTCAGAAGTTTGAATGAGAGCTAGAAGTTAGGATCTATCCTCAAGAAGAGAACTGGAAGTTAGGCTCCAGCCTCAGAAATTTGAATGAGAGCTAGAAGTTAGGCTTTAGCCTCAAGAAGAGAACTGGAAGTTAGGCTCCAGCCTCAAAAGTTTGAATGAGAGCTGGAAGTTAGGCTCTAGCCTCATGAAGACAACTGGAAGTTAGGCTCCAGCCTCAGAAGTTTGAATGAGAGCTAGAAGTTAGGCTCTAGCCTCAAGAAGAGAACTGAAAGTTAGGCTCTAGCCTCAGAAATTTAAATGAGAGCTAGAAGTTAGGCTCTAGCCTCAAGAAGAGAGCTGGAAGTTAGGCCCCAGCCTCGAAAATTTGAATGAGAGCTAGAAGTTAGGCTCTAGCCTCAATAAGAGAACTGAACTTTAGGCTCCAGCCTCGGAAATTTGAATGAGAATAGAAGTTAGACTCGATCCTTAAGAAGAGAACTGGAAGTTAGGCTCCAGCATCGGAAGTTTGAATGAGTGCTAGAAGTTAGGCTATAGCCTCAAGAAGAGAACTGGAAGTTAGGCTCCAACCTCAGAAGTTTGAATGAGAGCTAGAAGTTAGGTTCTAGCCTCAAAAATTTGAATGAGAGCTAGAAGTTAGGCTCTAGCCTCAAGAAGAGAGCTGGAAGTTAGTCTCCAGCCTCAGAAGTTGAATGGGATATGAAGGTGCTTCAAATCCCACTCGAAGGGCTTCTCGAAAAGGAGATCCGTGTAAACAGGGACTCAGTCCCATGCCATCATAACCAAATCAAATAAAATTCTTGGCTCCATGTCAATAGAACCAGTTGATCCACTAACACACAGAAAAAAGAGAATTGAACGGAACTGGTAAGTGTAACAAGCTGAAAAGTCTCGACCTAGCGATAAGTCGAGGAAAGGATTCAAATTTCAAAAGAGTTTCAAACAGATTCTGATTGAAGAAGAATTGAATGATTCAGATCTAAGGGTTCAGATTGGAATTCAATTCGAGATTTAGATTTGTTTTGTTTGTTTTAGTGATTTTATTTTATTTTTGTGTTTTCATGTTATTTTGAAATTCGTTTCAACATTCGGATTTTCTTCTTCTTTTTTTAAGATTCCTCGTTCATTTTCATTTTATCTTATTTTTTGTTTCTTTTCAAATCGTTCTTCATCCGAAGTTCATTCAACTTAGTGATATTTCCCAGTCAAATTTGCACAAATGAAGTGAATGCAAAACACGACATGGTTGTTTCCATTCCAATTTGCTGAAAATACATCATATAGCTTGATCCAAAACATGATGATATTTTCCTTGAAAATTAAGCATATCATACAATCCACATAAATCCAAAAATGGACTGCATAAGATTCTTGTGGATTTCTTCCAAAGCATCTGTCAAAATCCATGTCTGAATAGTGAGATAAATGGATAATAACATCACCTTCCAAGCCATCCTTGGTGGGAATGTCATTTGGATGTGCATTGGAGGTGTGTTATTTTCCATGTAGCTTACAGCTCGTAAGGCTGGAGGCCTTCTAACTCTGGATCCGGCTGAAAGTGAAAAGGCATTTTGCTATCGTCCATCGTCCTAAAAGTGATGGAGATTCACTGAAAAGGTACGCCCGGGATGCAGTGCTTTGCTATGTCTACTTAGTTTCCTTACAACACCAGAACGGAACCTACCGGTAGAGGTATCTCCACTGGCCCTCGAATTCTCCGGGGCCTGCTATCCAGAGGTCTGATCCAAACATGTTGTTACACTGATTAACAAAAGATATGGTGTAGAAGGGTCTGACAAAATCATGATGATCTATGTGTGGCGGTATGCAGTTGGCTTCTTTGTATATGTTGATGATGCGGTACATTGGGTATGCAATCTGTAGGTAGCACCCTCCATATCACCATCCTCTTTACCATCCTCTTGATGATTCTCGACATTGGATCCACATCGCTGTGACGGAGAATCTCTGGAAGATTTCCTTTCCTGTCCTCAGTGAAGTTGTAACAACACCCTCATTGGATTGTAACTCTTCCTTTTCCTTTCATCCACCTCTGGGGTTCTGAGTAGGTCTTCTCTCTTAAATGACCAGGTAGGCCTATTTTCTGAAGATCGACAATGCAGTCCACAATCTGCTGCTGCTAGTAGTCTGAAAACACATCTGTATGTAGTTCAAGGCCCTCCAGAATGTTGATCTTCTCGCCTTTAATTCTTTCAAAATATTCAAAGGTTTTCTTTTCAACTTTCTACAACCTCTCCAGCTCATATTCTGGAATTATCTGCAATCGGCGATGTCTGGTAACGTACTATGGAATGTATGGCTCAATCCCAGTATGCTCTTCTGCATGTTTCACCTCCTCGGGGGTAGTCTCTGTCAAGACATCCTCTGGAGTTGCTTTCGCAACAATACTCTTCAGAACTGGTGTCTCTATCTAGCATCGTGGCGCTGATTCTGTTCCTACTCTTCTTGGAGTTTCTTTCATCTTCTTTGCTGTTCTTGGAGTTGGTCTCCTCTTTTCTGGTTCCTGCCGAACCGACTTCTTTGAGGTACTTGCACTGACGATGGCAACTGTCTCCTTATGCTGGTCCGCCGCTAGCTTGCTCAACATTCTATGAATGCGGCGGTTCTTATTTCTTCTCTGTGTAGGAGTGAGAGTAGCTCTCCTCACTTCTTGAACCTCTGTGGGCATGGCACTGACAAGCCTGCTCTCTGCTGTAGTAACCACGGACTTGACTTTCTTGTCTGTTCCAGTCATCTGAGCGGTGCTTACTTTCCTTTTCTTGTCGTTAGCCAGCTGACTCGGGCCACCCAATTTCATCACTGTTTGGCTGCGGAACTCTTCTCGGTTAATCGGGGTCCAATCGGTCTTCTCATATTGTAGCCTGGCCGATGTGAAATCCGAGTCGATCTCAATCACGGCCCCATCCTTTATCTTCTCTTCGTTAAGTGCTAGACTCACGCCATTCTTAAAGTTCAGAATCAACCGCCCGTTCGAAATTTCCCTACAAAAATAAGGAAAGTATCAGAGGCTGTATCAAGAACAAGAACAATAAGAAAATTTAGTTATTAATGAAAAATTCTTATTCATTTCTTTCAATTTTTTTTTTAAAAGGGAAAAGATGGGGAAAGATCAGGAGTGAGATTGACTTGAAAGGAAGGATCAAAATTTATTATTATGATGATTTATTTCACATATTATTCTTTTAATACATATATTCTTTTTGTTAATCACTTTTCTTTTATCAATTTTGGGTTCAGACCCAGTTGCAAGTGATTACTCTACCCGTGCTTCTATGAACGAGACTTCATTCTTCAAAACATCAGGTTGCGTAATACTTCTTCAAATATCATCCACTGATTGGAAGCATAGGTCGTTCTCCGCGGTAATTCACGAGCTGGTAGGAACCTCCTAAGTAGACTGTCTCGACCACGAACGACCCCTCCCAAGTTGGTTCAAATTTACCTCCTATCTTGCAGTGTGCAAGAATAGGTCTCCTAAGAACTAGAACCAAGTCATTGACTTTGAATGTCCTTGGCCAGATTAGTTTATCGTGGGCCTAGATCATCCTGGCTTGATACAATTCCAGATTCTGCTGCGCTAAGAGTCATTTCCCTTCCAAGCTTTCCAATTCTTCTAACTGTAGTCTGGCGTTCTCTTCTATATTAATCTTGTTCGCAACTACAATTCTGAGAGATGGAAGATTAACCTCCAAGGGCAAGATAACTTCAGACCCATACACTAGAGCGTAAGGTGTAGACTGAGTAAGAGTTTTGAAAGTCATTCTGTAGGCCCAGAAGGCTTCTAACAACTTCTCGTGCCAATTTCTCCTATTATCATCGAAAGTTTTCTTTAAGATTTGGATGAGAGTTTTATTAAAAGCCTCAGCCAAGCCATTTGCTCTTGGGTAGTAGATCGTTGAATAGCGCCAGTCGATCCCGTGCCTTTTGACAAAATTGTTGATCTTCGTACTTTTGAATGCGGACCCATTATCTGAGATAATTCGGTGCGATACCCCAAAACGTTAGACGACTTGATTTCTGAAGAACTGCAGCACGTGATGTGCCTTCACTTTTTTGAGCTGTACTGCTTCTGCCAACTTGGAAAAGTAATCTGTAGCTGTAAGGATAAAGCGATGTCCTCTTGAGGAAGGCCGTTCTATCAGACCCACAATGTCTGTACCCCAACATTCAAATGGCCATGACGCGATTGTCGGATGTAGCACATTTGGAGGTTGATGTAGAACCACTCGATGCACTTGACACTGGTGACAACTCTTGGCAACCTTCATGCAGTCGATCATCATCGAGGGCCAGTAGTACCCTAGTCTCTTAATTTTCATTTTCATCTTCGGACCCGACTGATGAGCACCACAAAGTCATGAGTGCACTTCTTTAACAATTTCACGAGCCTCGGACCCGTTCAGGCACCTTAGCCACATCTGATCAAAAGTCCTTATGTACAAGGTATTATTTATTAATGTGTATGACAGAGTTCTTTTCTTAATCTGATGGGCTACTGACTTATCGTCCGGTAGGTTTCCTGTTTGCAGGTAGTCCATTAACGGGTACCGCCAATCTTCTGTAGTTTCTGCCACTGCTGCAACTGTTTCTTCCTCTTTTTCTGATTGGTGTATTGCATCCATGTCGACCTATGATAGGACTTGCCGCCCTTGAACTGACATTTCAACTGATTCATCTTGTAAGCAGGCAAACTCTTTTGCAAGGCGGGCTAACGCATCTGCGAGAGCATTTTCTCTTCTGGGAATCTTGTATATCGTTACATTTGAAATCTTCTTCAACAACTTCATTGCATACTGAAAGTACTGCTCGAGTCTTGGTTTCAGATTTTTGTACTGTCATGCGACCTGTTGAATGATCAACTGAGAATCTCCGTAGATGTTGATGTCTGTTATACCCATCTGAATGGTTAACTCTAGTCCGGTTATAAGGGCTTCATATTCGGCTTCGTTATTTGTACACGATTCTGTTAAATGGTAAGAGTACCTTAACATTCCCCGCTCGGGTGTTATAAATATTAGTCTGATTCCTGCCTTACCGGGTACTATCGTTTGCAATTCTTTATCCTTCTATGCTGAGGATGCTCCATCGAAGTACAGTTCCCAATGCTAATAATTGGGGTCTTCTAAGATCATTATCTATTCATCTGGCAAGTCGTCATTAAGAGGCTATTCTACTAGTAAAGGGTGCGCTGCGAGGAAATATACTAGGACTTGTCCCTTTACGACACGAAGAGGAATGAAATTTTTATCAAATTGCAATAGTATCATCGACCACCTGGAAAGTTTGCTGGAAAGCGTCGGACGGTTCATCAAGTATTGCAATAGATTAAACTTTGAAATAAGATTGACCATATGAGAAAGCACGTAATGCCTGAGCTTTTGAGCGGCGAAGATCAGGGCCAAACAATGCTTCTGAATCGGGGAATATTTTACCTCCATCGGAATTAGACGACGACTTAAGTAGTAGAGAGCATTTTCTTTACCCTCGTCATTGACCTGGTCTAGCAGGGCTCCGAGGAAGTCGTCTAAAGCCGCGGTATAAAGTATCAATGGTCGACCCGAGACTGGGGCTGCTAAGACAGGAGGTGTCATTAAATATTGTTTAACGTCCTCGAAGGCCCGCTGGCATTTTTCTTCCCAAATGAATTTGGTGTCCTTTTTAACCAATGCCGAGAAGAGCTGACACTTACCTAAAAAATTAGAAATAAAGCGTCGAAGATAAGCCAACTTCCTCTGAAAGGATCATAGTTGTTTCAAAGTTTTGGGAGGCGGCATTTCTAAGATAGCTTTAATCTTTTCCGGATCGATTTCAATTCCGCGATGTTGGACATCAAATCCTAAGAATTTCCCAGAGGTGACACCGAGGGCGCATTTCAAGGGATTCATCTTAAGATTAAATTGTCTTAATCGCTAGAAAATAATTCTCAAATCATACAGCTGATATTCTATTAGTTTGCTTTTGATGACCACATCATCCACGTAGCACTCGACTTGGTTGTGAATGAGATCATCAAAAATCCGCGTCATTGCTCTTTGGTACGTCGCTCCTGCGTTCTTCAATCTGAAAGGCATTACTGTGTAGCAGTATACTCCGATTGGCATTCTAAAGGCTATAAGCTTTTCATCTTCTGGTGCCATCTTTATCTGATTGTATCCTGATGAACCATCCATGAAAGAAAAGACTTTGTGTGTCGAAGTGATGTCGGTCAGTAACTCTGGAGTTGGTAGCGGAAATTTTTTCTTTGGGCACGCTTTGTTCAAATCTCTAAAATCTATGCAGATTCTGATCTGACCGTTCTTCTTTCTGGCTAGTACCACATTAGCTAACCAAGTTGGATATTGTTCTTCACGGACAAATTTAACGTCGATGAGCTTCTTGACTTCAACTATAACTTGTTTTTCAATCTCTAGACGCATTCTTGTCGGAGCTTGTCTAATTGGGACGACAGTATGATCCACTCCTAGATTGTGAATTGCAACCTCTTGAGCTAATCCCGACATTTCATCAGAGCTCCAAGCAAAACAGTCCTTGAATTTCATTAATAGCTTGATCATTTCTTCGGAGTCTTCTTTGTTGAGTAAGGAGCTAACGAAGGTCTGCCTAAGCACTTTGTTAGTACCTAAGTTAACTTCCATTAACACGTCTATTGTAGATTTAATTTCTTCTTCGAATTCTGGCAGAGCGTCTCCAATTGGCAAATCCTTGAAATCATTTGAGGCTTCTAGGCGGTCTTCATTAGGCTCGCAAGTGACAACCAAGCAAAATTCTGTATCATCAGCTGGTGCTACTGTGCCGAATTCGAGACCCTGCTTTGAATTGGGAGGTCGACTAGTATTTTTCCATAATCTTTCAAAGCGTTGAGATTGATCTTTCGTCCATTATTTAGGTAAGATACCACATTGCACCAAATTTTGAACACAGGGGGAATACCACTCAAAAGGTAATTCCATTAATTTGGAATAAGTAACATCTTCAAATTTTACATCACTTTTAGTATTGAAAGAAGAAGAAGCACCACGGTAAAACTTAATCGGCTTAGAACCGCCACCATGCACTTCCTTGACCATCGTACCCTCGACATTATTAGGATAGATCGGGGTCAGGGTCATAGTATGGACACAGTGGTTTATCTTCTTGTACATTGATTTGTATTCTTCATTCTTTTTGTCTTCGAGAGAGATCTTGAAATGAGGTTTCTTCTAATTCATCTTCATTGCTTCTTTCTTGAGTTCTTCTTCTTCTGAATTGCTTTACCAATCAACATCAATGACGGGTTTCTTCCATTCAACTGTTCCACTGTTTCTTCCTCGACCTCGTCCCCGGCCTCGACCTCGAGTGCTAGTTCTAGAGAAACCTTCACCATGTCATCGTAAGGGAGTGGTAAGTAACTGTTGAAGTAGAATTTCAGGTTCTTCATTGTCTCAAACTTCTCTTGCTTCGTTTGGTATGGCATTTTTGAAAAATATTGTCTTCTTCGGAGACACGTAGTAGGCTTCATCTTCGTGAATTTCAATTTCAAGTACGAAGAACGGTTGCCAGTCACCTTTGATACACTGTTCTTCCCCTCCTTCATAATACTTTATGCACTAGTGTAGAGACGATAGTACCATTCAGTTTTCATGGATTCACGGTCGACCCAGTATAGCGTTGAACGATGTCTCAGAATCAATTATGTGGAATTTTGCGGTTGTCCTTGCCAAATCACCGATCCTTATTAATAGTGTTATCGATCCAAGAGCTCTTTCTCCTTTCTGATTGAAGCCTCTCACTAAAATTTTGTCTGCTTCGAGGTAACGGGCATCAATTTCCAAGTATGCTAACGTCCGAAGGTTCATTATGTTGATCAATGCTCTTGGATCAACTAACACCCTGGAGAGCGTGAACTTTCCGATGGTGACTGAGATGTACAAAGGTCGATTGTTGTTGGCTGTTCCAAGTAGTAGATCATTATTTATGAAATTAACACCACGCTGTTCTTTTAACGAGCAAACCTCATCTAAGGAATTATCAGCCATTTGAGCTAAACAAATTTCTGGATCAAGTAAGGCCTTGATCAGAGTTTCTCTCATCTCCTTTGACAGGATCAGAGCATCGTAGATGCTCAGTTTGGCTGACAGTTTCCTAAGATGGGCTAGCACATTATAATCTACTTGATTACTAGGCTCTTCAATTTCTTCCCGAATGGGCAATTCCTCTGCTCGGGTTGGCTCTTCCTGAGCAACCACTTGCTTTCCTTTATCCTTTTGACCCATTCTCGGGGGTAGAATTTTTCCGCTTCTTAGATTAACTTTGGTTATTTCTTCTGCATCTGGTGCTGAATTTGTCAGTTTCTCCTCTTGAATTGGAACGACTGGCTCTTATGGAGTTGCTTCGGAATCTAACAGTTCTAATTATATTGTGATCGGAGCTCCTCAGAATTCACAAATGGACTTGTCGCTTCTTGAGCTTTCGTAGCCACTCTTGTGAACGTCTTCTCATTCGTCGTAGTCGTTGAGGTTTTGTATGATTTGAGAATCGTTATTCGTATCGAAATCGAGATCTGGATTAGGTTAGTTATCATTAGTTACGTAATCGTTAGAAACAGTTAAAATTTAGCCAACACCAAAACTCTTATCATTATAAGATCCTGCCGGGGTGAGCAAATAATCATACAGAGTCAGAGGTCTGAGGGATTTCTCTCCCGAACTAGAAACAACCATCCGAGGAAAAGCAGCCCCTACTCTACTCTTCGGAGCCTCGGCCTTCTCTTCTTCTGCGATCTTCTCATCCTTCTAGGGTGGCTCTTCAATCGCAAGCAATAGTATCAGCTTGGAAGGTTTTGAGCTCTGAATTGAAGCGCGTACCAAAGCGGTCTGGATGTGATCCAAAATTTTCTTCGAAGACTTCATCCAGACAGTACTCCATCCATCGTCGGTCATGTAAGGGTCTATCGGAACAATAGGATCCATTGAAATAACATTAACAGAACCTCCTTTTTGGGGCTCCTTCATGTATTCCTTCGGGATCGTTATGTTCCCATTCCAGAGGTTATCCTCGAGCCAACTCTTGAAGATGAAGCAGTCTTCTATTTTGTGTCTAGCATCCTATGGTAGGGGCAGTAGCTCGGATGATCCTTCTTGTCGACTTCTTCCGGCCTCCTGGACTCTGGCAGCTGAAAATCAGGCATCTTAATCATACTGCGAAACATCTTGGCCACTGCTTCAGTCTTGAAGGGGTATTCCTTATTCAAAAGCTCTTTCAGGCTGTGTGATGAGCAAGGCAGCAGTTGATCATGATGCTGAGGCTGCTGATAGCTCGGTCGAGGCTGCTGATAAATCTGCTGAGGTTGTTGATTAGTCCGTTGCGGTGGCTGATAACTTGTCTGTGGCCGCTCTGGCTGTATCTGCACTGGCTGCTTACCTTTATCCACTGCCGCGACGATTTCTGATTTCTTCTCAAACACTTTCATTGGTTTCTACTTATCAGTCTTGTCGATGAAACTCAGTTGTTTTGCCTCCTCCTGCAAGCTCCAGGCCTTGCTAAGCAACTTCTCGAAAGTCTTGATTGTGAATCCTTTGAGGAGAAGTGCTATAGGGCCATGGATACTCTTTAGTAAGATACCGACCGCATGCTATTCCTGAAGCTGTGGTTCACAGTTCTTGCTTAGATTCCTCCATCAAAGTATGTAATCCACCAAGGTTTTGTTCGGTATCTATTGCTCTACCACTAGATCACCGATAGTGATGTGGTGTCGAGCCCCAGCAAACTGTTTAACAAAAAGGTTCTCCAATTCTGAAAAGGTCTTAACTGAATCGTTTGGCAGTTTTGCGTACCAATCGAAGGCAATCCTTGACAAGCTACTAACGAACTGACGAAAAAGCAAAGTGTCGCTCCCACCGGCATTGCAGTAACTAGCACGAAAATGTGCGACATGCTGTCGGGGGTTTCCCGTACCGTCAAAAGTCTTAAACAGAGGTGGTACGAAGCCCTTTGGGTATTGGATGGCATCAAATTCTTTATGGTAAGGTCTAACCCTCAAAATAGATGCTCCACTCTTAGACTGAGGTAAGGCTTCTCGTACCTGCTATTCCACCATATTCTTAATATCCTTTTCGGGAATTATGCTCTGAGCTGAATCCTTCTTTGGCTGTTCAAGTCCGTTAACACATGTAATTTCTTTTCCTCTGTCTGCAATGTGGATGATCTCTGGAGGTGTTTCCTTCTGAGGTTGAGGCTGACTCTGGAGTGTGGTTAAGGCGGCCGCCATCTCCTCCATCTTCTTCTCCATTCGGTAGATCGTATCGTCCTTTTCCCACAGACGTAGTTTCAGTGCTTCTGGATCGTCTCCCTCTGAAGTTGATGGAGCTCCCTGCAAAGCTGACGACGTTTGGGTCTCAACTATATTGATCTCGGCAAATTCTTCATCCATGAACTCTGATGAATCCACTTCATTTCCCCGTTCTTATCTTCTTTCTCTTACCAACCGTTGGATGTCAGTTCTTAACTTCCATATGGCAGCCTCAAGCGATCTTTTCCAAACGGTCTCACGGTTGTCAGGCGATGACTGTTGAACTTCATCTTCAGGAGTTTCTTTTAGAGCCACAACACTCTCCTCAGATTTGGGCTCTCTAATGAGACTTCTCTTTTCAGAGCATTCTGTCAGTATCTGTTCAGCAATAATAAGTTGCCACACCATCCTTCTTGCAGTAAGTGGCCTAGGACCAGATGGTCTGTTGGTGCGTACATCGGTAGGTGGTGTGTTCACTAATATGGTGACCTGATACAATAACAGGCGAACTTCTTTCGCTAGCTTGTACCTTCTTCCTTGGCCTTTCTATGGCAATGACTGGGTCTACTCATAGTCTGAGGTGGGATCTAACTGGTACTCGTCCCATTCTTCTCAGAATCTCTGACACGGGGCATCTCCCCTTTCAAGCTAAGTTCTCCACTACAGCTCGCAATTGGGTATGCGGCATATTCTTGATCTTCTTCCTCTTACAATCACTGTAGTATGTAGTTAAGGGTAATGCAACAGCGTTCCTTCGAGCATCTTCCTCATCAGATGCAGCAGTGAGAGGGTGGAACCTACTCCCCTCCAACGGCAGTGAGATCTCAGGCAGTTCTTCTTCTTCCTCAGGAATCTCTTCAAGAAAGGCAGCTTCAGTGGCCTTGGTCTTCCTGATCTTGGCAACCTTTCTGTTCTTATTCCTTCTTTGCATCTGGGTTAAGGGTGCAAATCTCAAACTGGACCTTATCTTGAAGACAGACGGTATTGCAGCAAAGCCTGAACCCTCTACAGTAACAGGCTCATCACTGACTTGGACTTCTTTCCCTTTCAGTTTGGCGGGAGCCAGGGTAGGTGCAGTGATGATCATACCGGTGGGGGTAGAGATGACCGTCTTGGGGGTAGCAGCTAACCTCTTATGAACAGCGGTGTTTCTCTTGACTGGGACCCATTGCAGGGGAGGGAATTCATGAGTTGACTTCAGATTGAACTCAATTATGGGTTCCATAGTCTCTGGTACTTTGGCCATCAGTGCGAAGAGAGTAACATCTGTGAACTTAATGTCCGTGTTGTCAAATCCTTGTCTAAAGTGAATGATCGCATCGTCAGGCAGCTCATCCTTGTGGACTGCTAAGTCCAGTCTGTTGGTGAAGGAGAAAATCAGCTTCGGTGCAGATACCTTTTGCAGGGTAGATTCTGAACGTCAGTCAGTTCCTTTTTATGCTTCCATAAAAAAACTTTTCATGAAGAAAAAATAAATTCTCCAAAAAAAGAGTCTGAAAACATTCTCATTTATCTTTTCATTTTCTTAATTTTATTTATAAGTTATTTCAGATTTTGTCTTATTCGTGTAATTGCGGTTTAAAAATAGTTTGTTTATTAAAAGGTTTGTTCATTCAAAGGTTTGTTCATTAGGTGTGAAACAATTAAAGGAGGAAGGATATAGAAAAGGTAAGTGATCCAATCCAGAATTGGAATGGAAGAGAAAGTCTCCCAAGACTTCGCAACTCGAGGGACCACTCCTAAACTAACACCTATTGGGGGTCCACCCCACCTCTAAGAGGTAGAATGATTCCGGAAACTCTTTATTTAGGGGTGGCTAAACAGTGGCTCCAAAATATAAGAGAGTTGCTATACCCGTTCAAGACAGAAATGGATGGGGTATGTCAACGGAAAGAATTATAGTTTGGTCCATAAAGGGGCATGGATTCACTATTGATTTATGAAAACAAAACCATCTGATCAGAATGGAGAGAAGAACTAGTCCTCAGCGGAGTCGCCAGAAATTTGTCGGCGTATTTTTAGGTTAAGTGTTTAATTTAAATTTATAAATATAATTTGGAAGGTAGCATTTGATTTTAAAAATAATTTTTATGTTTTAAAATTTTAAGATATGAAACTAAACCGATCTCACATCCCAAATAGTTTATATAAACGAGCACTACACCACAAATCGTGTACCTATCCCGAAGAATAGACACACTGCTTGATGATGGGGCTCGATTAAATAAACTAGAAGATTTGTGGCATCCGTTTGGTCTGCAAACCAATTTTATAAGCCGACAAATTCTCCTGCTTAGTATAAAGGAATTAAGCAGGGTTTATATTACCTGGGTTCTTAAAGTTCCCTATAAGGGCAAGCCCCTATAGTTAATTACATCTTAAATGATGGGAATCATTTAAGAAAACTCTTGATAATGATCAGTGGCTTTGCTCTCAAGAATTTCAAAGTTTAAGGTTTTCAAACAATTGGACTTTGGAGATTGCAATAGAGAATAGTTCAAATTTGGAACAGTTTATTTCTAAGAGTCCAAAGGAAGAGAAGTAGAGGATGTCACGGACCCGAAGTGAACTTCGGTGACTTCCCAACTATCATATAATTTGGCTTCAATTTGAGAGCATTATTTAATGTTTCAATCCTGCCAATTTTAGTTAATCAGGACTTATATTTGTATGACACAATCATACAAATAGACTCGAAGATGTGAGGGTTTATATCGTACCAAAAGACTACCTCGGACTCCTAAGACGAGTTAGGGCTTAATTTGCATAACATGATTATGCAAATGTCTAACGAAAAGTTAAGGATTTATGTTGCACTAGGCAAACTATCTCGAAATCTTATGGCTTGGTTATTTAATTCTAGGAAAGGTTTTGCTGAAGTAGACCCATGTTTTGCTGATGAAGATGGTCGTGCTGCCCACCATGCTCCAAGCTCCTTATTGTTGCAGAGGTTTGGTTTTAGAATGTGACAATCAAGAGATAAGAGAAGTGTTTTGGTTTAGAAAAGTTTAAAATTGAGATGATTTAATATTTTAATTAAAACAAATCTTAAAGTTGATTAAGCAAAACCGATTAAGATCCCATGGTTCCGTCATCCCGGCACCGCTATTTTCATCGGATTCACTTAGTCCAAATGAATTTCTTAAACCCAACTGAATGAGTTCTACGCCTTCACTTAGACCGTGGGAAATCTCGTTAGCGACATGTGGGTTACATCATCCGAGGGATTCCTGATCATCCAATGAGACGTTTTAATTTTAGTTATAATTGCAATTTTATTTTTGTTGGTGATTAAATTTTGAGTTGTTTAAACATGTTGGGTTCGATCATTTTCATGCATTTGTAAGTATAGAAAAGTAAGACATTTAATAAATTGCTAAATGTAAATTGAAATAAACTTAAATGCATACCTGGTGGGTACTCCCGTCATTTTCTGCTGCACTTAAAACACATGTTAAGGCATTTATATATTCACAACAAGTACCTGATAAAGTTAAGGGAAGGTTCTGGTTGTCTACCAAAATCCTAATCCTATTGCTAGTCAACTCCTATGATGTCTAGGTTCTTGTGTTTTGTTAAGGAAGATTTTTTTCATCAAAGGATAATGAAGTTTAATTGTTCTTCTAAACATCCTATTAGGTTGAGAAAGTGTTTAGGACGGGTCCTGAACATCTTTTCAACACAGATGGGATTATTCTGAGTCCAAATGAATTTCATCTTATGGAGGAATTGAGCATCCGATAATTTAGTTAAGTTTGATTCTTGCTCAGTGAACTAGGATGTTTGATTATCCTGTGAGTAAGGTGACATTTCATTTGATGCTTTATTTAAGAATTATGATAATGAAAGCCTTTAGGGGCAAATTAGTTCATTAAAGATTTTAACCATTCTTAATTTAAAGTTGGATTTGATGGTTTAAAGTGATTTAGTTATGAAATTTTAGTTGATCTTTTAGGTGTTGTTAATCATTTTAAGTTGGAAAAGTGTTCAATTTGTTTAATCCAGTAAAATTTTACTCTTTCAAAGAGTCTTAACTTTTTAGGTTCGTTTTGAATATTTTAAACTCATTAAATTTTGATTATAATCTTTTAATTATAAATTGTTCTAAATCAACTTTAATGTTATAAATTTGTTTTAATTTAAGTTTCAAACAACATCAAATTAGTCTTGACATTTTAAGTTTGTTTTAATTTGATTTTTCTTAATTTGAATTGACTTTAGTGTTTCAAGCTTTTAGTTTAATTATGAAAATTTTTAGATTATCTTTTCTTTATTAGTTTCAATTGTCGTTTTTGAGTTCCATTAATTGATATTTAAATAAAATTTGATCAAACTATTGATTAGGGGCTCAATTTAAAGGATTAGAATCTTCCTACATTCAACTTCCCTTAACATTAATAATTCAAGCTTTAATTAAATAATCTTCCAAATTTCATGTGATTTAATTAATGTTTCTTCTTTAATGTATAAGGTGGATTAATAAGTTTCTACCACTTATATTCCCTATGTTTCAATCATCCAAAATAAAGTTAGGATCAAAGATTTACCCTCCCTTTGGTTAAGCCTAAAGATTAATTAAGGTTAAAGCCTTTTAATTACCTTAATTCCCTCTTAAGCTTATTCATCTCATAATTCATCAAATCAAGCTCAAATGAACTTGAAATTTTTATGTCACCTCACCCACATGTCAATTAAGACATTAGAAAAATGTGATTTTAAAATTTTAATTTAATTTATATAAATATTTTAATGGAAAATAAGGATTTTCCTTGAAAATTCAACAACATGACCAAGAAGACATTTCTGTCCTTAGAAAAATTATGGGAGGTTCCTACTGACAAAAGAACCACATGGACCAATTCTGTTGATTTTTTGAATTATATTCTATTTATTATAATTATTTTAAATTTTGGAGTATTAATTAATTATAAAATAAAATTAAAGTTGAAAATTAAGTTTGATATTTTTTATAAATCTCTATGATCCCAAGGAGCTCAGAGAAATAAATTTTATATTTTTTTGATTTTTCTTTGAATTTTTAGAATTATTTTAGTGAAAAGGTTGGAGAATCCATTTTTTTAATTTAAAAAAAAACCTTAAGCCTTTAAAATTCAATATCTTTATTTTGGGACTTAAGAAAAATATTTGGTTGGTTCCTAAGTGATTAGGGGACCAAATATGACAATTTTATGAATTTTAATGTTTTTGTGATTTTTATAATTTTTTAATTATTAAAATATTAAAAGTTAGGTTAAAAATGAAGTTTTTAGAAAAAATTCAATTTTAATTTTCTTAGACTCCTCTAATATCAGAGAGCCCCCAAAGTCAATTTGATGAATTTTTTAATCATATTTTGAGTTTTATGAATTTTGTAAGTTCAAATTTGCCTAAGTTATTTAGAAAATCCATTTAATGGGTTAAACCATTTTAAATCAATTTCAAACTTATTATGAGGGTTTCCCTAGTCATAAAGATCAGTGGAGAATTGATTTCAAGTTATTTTAATTTTTAATTTGCCTTAATTAATTCAAAGTTGATTTTAAGTCAAGTGAGCCATTAGGATTATTCACAATGTTTTGGTTCATAAGATAATTTCCATGAGTTTCTCTGGTCATAGGGAACCTACCCTAATTTTCTTAGAATTTTCCAAATAGTATGCTAATTATTGGAATTAAAATACCAAAAGAGGCATAAAAACTTGGAAAATAGAAAACTTGTCTTGGACATAACCTCTGACCTTGGAAAATTCAGTGAATATTCCCAAGATCAGATGCTACAAAAACCCTATCATCCCATGTCATGGTGAATTGTGTGTGTAAGTGGAGAACTAAAATACTCAGATCAGTATTAAATTAATTAAAAATTAAATACTAAATCAAATAACTTAATTTCTTTTCCACATTATTCTCCTTTGTTCACTTAGCAAGAGAATATTTTTCTTTTAATTTTGTTATTTTTCTACACAAAGATATGGATTTTTAAAGTATCAGGGATTTAATTAATTCAAAAAAAAGGCTATTTTCCTACTTAAGTTATGCGGCGCCACCTCATCCTACGGCGGGTCAAAGCTGCACGCCTCTCCTCCTGATTCGGTGCAGCCATCTGACTCGGTGGCCATGTGGCCCGCGGTTCACGTTTCATGCCTCCATCCGGCTTGATCCTGGCCATCCATCCGATACATGCACGATCAGACGGCCTCCTTTCATTGTCCCGACTGGTGTGAGCCAAGAACCGTCCACCTTCTAGCCCTATTATCTCATTTGATACTTAACCAAATCGAGTGCGGGTTCTTTCTACATGCTCTTCTAACCCAGAGGAATCTATCCATACGGATAACATGCATTGAAATCAAGCAGAACAAAATGGAGAATCCATGAAAGCTTGGGAAGAAGAATAGCTCAATACCATTACTCTAAGAAATGAAGCTTTGATCAGAGGTGCTCGACACGTTCGTTGGAGTCCCAGGAGGCTACGGATTGAGTCTCGAGCGCTGGTGAAATGCCTAGGTATGAAAGTGATGAAAGCCGATTTCGAGCTTTGGTCTCCAGCACAAATGGGTGGCCTGGTGAGGGGGCTTTCACTAGGGAACTTCCTCTCTACCTCTGGTGAAGATGTGGGAGAAGTTAATTGAAGTTTGGTGAAGTTTCAAGGCTTGTCCTGTTTTTTGGCTTGAGATTGAACTCAGAAATTGAGTTCAACCAGTGGGTGTTAGGGCAAGAAAACAGTGGGGTTCTTCTTCTCTAGGCTGGGAGAAGCTCTGGGAGTGATTTGGGGAGGTTTTGTGAGAAAATTTTTCAACACCTCTCTCATGGCCGAGAGGTGGTGCTTATATGGCCAGGGCCATATAGTAGGGCTTGGGTTCAATTGAAGGGTGGATTCCACTGCTTAGGTGGAGGGCAGTGGAGCTCCAAGGTTTAATTTGGCTGAGGTGGATAGTTGGGGAGGTTTGGGTGAGCTTAGGTAGGTGGTGGCTCTCGGTTTTGACTCCCTCTAGCGGCTAGGCCGGCCAGCAAGGACAGGAGAGCTGGCCCCAGGTCAGTGAGTCAGGTAGCAGGATTTAATGGTGATTAATCAGTTTTGGAGACGTATGGGGTGAGGCAAAAGAGGATTTAACCATTTAAGGGAAGAGATCTCATAAAATGGGGAACCCTTTGTCCATGGCTCATTTAGCTTGGGCTAGCTGGATCTAGAATGGTTCCTAGGGTTCACTTAGGGACTATGGAAAGGTTGGTTTAGCCACATTTGGTTCAAATTGGTTAGGTTAGGTCATAGGTTCAAATTGGCTCATTTGGGTTTAGGGTATTTGGAGGGTATTGGGGTATTTGGGTGGATTTAAGAGGTAGAAATTATTTTAAAATGATTTTTAGGATTTTTTGGAATTTTGGTTAATTTTTGGGAAATTTTGGAGAGTTTGGTGGTTGTAGGGGCAATTTAGGTAATTTTAGGTAGGCTTCAGAACCCATGGTCAAAACCAGAAGTTTTGGCATAATGAAATTTAGGTATGGTTGAATAGTGTGAAAAAGCTTAGAGTGAGCCATGGACCAAGAAGGTGCTCATTTTGAACATCCTATATGTTGTTCCTAACCCTCTTAGCCATGGAGTTAGGGGTTTGGACTTAGCCACTTGAGTGCTCTAATGAACCAGGAGTCAAGATTGGGTAGGGATTGTTCAGGGTTTAGGATGGTGTGAGTGCAGTGTGTGCAAGCCAGACCTCACCAAGACCAGGCCACAAGGGTAGTCCTAAGGCTTGAACATCCTATAGGAATTCATCCTTGTCTTCCTGCACATTGGTCCTAACCTTCCAAGTGGTTTGGAGGTTGATGACCATCCATGTAGGATTCCAAAGAGAGTTAATATTTGGTTTGAATTTCTAAATGGTGGGTTCCATCTCTAGTCTTCTAGAAAAGTCAAGGAGAAGTCCTATGGCTAGATCCTAAGCACTAAGAGGAAAGAGAAGACCTCACCAAAAATGAGGTCAACATAGTGACAGCGCCGTTCGGCGCTAGTTCAGTAAAATGCACTTTTGTCCTTTTTCGCTCCAAATTTGCTCCTTTTTGCTTCCTTTTGCTCCAAAGACCGAAAATCATTGCACCTGCATAAAATCATGAAAAATACCTTTATTAAAGTGTGATATCATCAAAAACAGGTATAAAATGGATAGTTAAAAACTATCAAATTTTATGTGGATCACCAGGTATACTTTTATAAGTTTATAGTACCTTCTTTTCTATACATCCTTTACTTTACTTTCTTGCTTACAAGCTTGCATGCTAAACAACAATGACACCCTGCATGAAAACCAAAACTTTTAGGATAGCCACAAAACTGAAACCAAAATTAAAAAATTTAAAACAAAACAAGATAAAATTCACCGCCACAACAATCAAAATATAAGACAACTCATAATTTAATCACAAACAAAAAAAATCACAAGTGAAATTATATTAAAACGTCTCTATCGGATGATCGGGAATACCTCAGAGGAGGCAACCCACAGCTACTAACGAGCTTTCCAACGGTCTAAATGAAAGTACAAAACTCATTATTTTGAGTTTAGTAAATTCATCTAGACTAAGTGAATCTGAAGAAAAAAGGGGTGTCAGAACGAAGGAACCTTGAGTTCTTAACCGGCGTCGCTATAATCAACATAAATATTCCTCTAATAAGACATTGCAGCATCACAATTTAAGCATTTATAAAATATGACACATCTCTTTTCTTTTTAAATTGACACTTCTAAAACTAAATCTGCTACGACAGGAAGCTTAGAGCAGGTATTGTGAGCAGCAAGACCATCTTCAACATCAAAACTCTTTAGAATTAAATAATAAGCCATAAGACTTCAAGGCAGCTTGCTTAGTGCAGTGTAAATCTTCATGTTTTCTATTTAGGCTTTTGAATGACTATGTTGTGAAAAATAATCCCTAACTCGTCTTAGGATTCCGAGGTTGTCATCGGTTATGACATAAATCCTCCCATCTTTCAAGCTATTCACATGATCGATATCAAGTGAATGTAAGCCCTAAATAATAAAATTGACAGAATGAAATATTAAATAATTATCTCAAATTGAAGCCAAACCATATGATAGTTTGGGAAAAACACTAAGATTTTTTTTATCTATGTTCTTCCCCTTGCCCTCTTTTCCTTTGTATTCCTATAATAACTGTTCCAAACTTGAGCCACTCACCTATTAGATTTCCCTTTCATATTTTCTTAAAGAGTCCTACCATTTAGAAGTCATGAATACAATATTTCTTGATCTATATAAAGATTTTTCTTAGGTGACTTTGGTTATCTAAGATACAATTAACTTTAGGGGCTTGCTCTTATAGGAAACTTAAAGACCCCATGTAATATAAACCCTATCTAGTTGCTTTATACTATTTAGGGGAAGTTGTCGAGTCGATATAAATGGTTCACAGACCAAACATATGTCATGAATTCTTTAGTTTATTTGATCCAACCTCACCAACAAGCAATATACCCCTTCTTCTGGATAGATACATGTCTTGTAGTGAAGTGCTTGATTATTTAAACTATGGATTATATGAGATCAGTTTGATTTCATTTTTTTAAAAAAAATTAAAATGATATTTTCTATACACGATATATATATATATATATATATATATATATATATATATATATATATATATATATATATTCCTAAATTAAACCAACACCACAAAATGTGGCCGACAACTACCAACCTCTAAGCACTTAGTAGGATAGAGCCAAGCGTAAGGAAACTCAACAGGAGTCCCTTATAGTATGGTCAAGCCTTAGGACTAATCTCGGGTGGTCGGATCCGGGTCAAGCTTGCACACACACACACACTCGAAGCTCACACCTTCACTCTTAACCCAAAACCCTAAACCAAGCATGCCTAACCTTGGTTTCCTATTATTTTGGAAATTCATTTAGGTGGTTCCTCGAGATCTTAGCCTTAGGCTAGGGTTTGGCTAGGACCAATGCATGAAGGATCCAAAATGGAACGTTTTGTTAGTCCATGGATCAAATAGTTAAATACAATGATTGGCATCTTTAATTAATCCCAATTTCATAAAATTCCTAGTTTTGACCCTTTTAACCCAAACTTCACCAAAATTACCAAATTGCCCCTACAACCCTAAGTTTTCCCAAAATTCCCAAAATTGTCCAAATTCTTAAATTTTCTTTAAAAATCATTTCAAAATATTTCAAACCCCTCAACCTGACCAAAATCCACAAAAATACCCAAAATTCTCAAAATACCCCTGAAACCCACAAAATTACTAAAATGCCATTCATGCTCCAATATTCCAAATATTCCCAAAATTTCCAAAATCACTCCAAATTTCTCAAAAATAATTTTAACCACTCCATTAAGCCCAATTTAAAAAAAAGAACCATTTTAACCAAAATCCCAAAATTACCCTTAAAGGCCCAAAAAGCCCAAATCACTCACAATTTCCACCAAATTGACTTCAATATCCCCCAATTTCAATTTCAAACTCAAATTCATCATCCCCAATCCTAGTTGAAATCAAATCCAAGCTTAATTTAACCCAAATTCAAGCCTAATTGCAGGCCCAATCCAAAATCACTAATTTAGCTGTAACCTTAAATTCCTCTAAATTAAACTAAAAGAAAGTCCTATATTTCTTAAATGATACGTGCACTTACATTTTTACCCTAATGAATTTTTAAAATTAATAATACTTACGTCACTATGAGTAGCCCTTTTAAATTCTTAGAGTTATATTATCAGCACGAGTACTAGTGGTTAAGTCAGTTTGCGTTGCAACTCGAGTTTTAAATTGAAGTAATTACGCATGCACATAAAGTAAGCAGTTTAAGAACATATATCTAGCTAGCAAGTTAATTGTTCTTATATAATGGGTTATTTTCATAAGTTAGATATTTAGGAGGTGGTTTTCAAAGTTCATATTTTCGAGTGACTTTAATTTATAAATTCAAATAAAATTCTAAATGAATTTATTATTTTATAGAAACCCTTCATAAATCTAAATGTGCTATAAATGAATTATGTTCTTCTAACAAAAAGCACAGGTGCTCTAAATGAATAATTGTTTTGTAAAAAAGTTACATAAATTCAAAGGCGCTCTAAGTAAATTAATTTTCTTATAAAAAAATGCTATGTAACTTTAATGGTGCTCTAAATAACTTATTTTTATAAAAGCTATATGAATTTAAAGGTGCACTGAATGAGTTTTTTGGGTAAAAACATATATAAATCTCAAGATGCTATAAAAGAATTAAACCTACTTAATTTAAATGAGCTCTAAAAAAGTTGATCATAAAATAACTTTATATGTATTCTAGTTTCTACTGTCTTCATAAACTTATTAAAAATTCTATAATAAAATTCTCAATAGATAAAATACAAGTTAACAATAATTATTTTTACAACTTAACAAAAACAAAAGCTTATGCTGCTCCTTAGTCTAGGGTTTAACTTCAATAGCACTTCAATATCAATCACACTTAAAAATCCAATAAATCCTGAATCTCAAATAATCCCAATCAATTTCAATTAAATCTCTTCAACTTAAATTAAATCAAACTAACCCAAGTTCGCAACCCCAATCAATCATCTTCAATCAAACCTTACTCAAACCTCTTCAAAATAAAACTACTTTCAAAATAATCAAAACAACTTTGAATACTTTAAAATTTCAACATAATCAAAAATCTCAAAATTTGTAATCCTTACTTCCTAGAAAAAGAAAACTTTAAAACACTCAAAACTTGAAAAGTTAAACTTTTTGTACTTCAAAATTTTTTCAAAACATAAAATTTAAACTTTTTGAAACCATTTAAAACCTTTAAAACTTTTTAAAAATAAAACTTAAGACTTTAAAAACTTCTCAAAACTAAAACTTAAGAATTCAAAACCTTTTCAAAACAAAAACATAAAACATTTTAAAGCCATTTTGAAACTTAAAAGATTTTGAAACATTCACTAACTTCAAACCAATTTCAAACCTCAAACAAACTTTAATATACTTCAAAGAAACTCCTAAACATCCAAAAAACTTCAACCAACTTCAAATACTTTAATAAATTTATGTAAGTTTCAATTTACCTTAATTAAACTTCAATTAAATCCAACAAACTTCAGTAAATTTCAATAAAACTTCATAAACTTCTCAAATCCTCGGATAAACATCAAATACCTTAAAATAAACTTTCCTTAACTCAAATTAATCAATCCAAATCAAATCTATCTAACTAAATATTTCAACTTAGATGAATCACCTAAACCAAATCAAACTCTTTTTAATGAAATTAATACAAAACAAAATCTTTTAAACCAAATCAATCCAAATTATAGTTCTTTGAACTAAATTAATCCAAAACAAACACTCAAACCAACTCTTTTATTTTAAAGCATAAAATCAACCGCTTTTTAGCAAACTTCCAAACACTCATCCATTCCTCCTTCCCATAATTAGCTAACACTCTTCATAGGCCTTTCTATGGCACATAATCATTGAAAAGTAAGTCCCTACCTTTCAATTCTCATCAAATCCTGAACATCCATCTTCAAGACACTTAACATGTAATCATGCATGATATAAGCAATTACTTTAATTTACTGTATTATTTGGAGAAAAAAATCCTAAGATGTAATTAGCTATAACGGTATGCACTCATAGGGATACTAGACCCCAAAATAAAAAAAAATCTATCTTACAACTGTAAAGTAGGAAAAAATCTTTTGCTTTGTTGACCCATAAATCTTAAGCATTTTTCTCATCTGAATTGTTAGGTTCATTTTTAGATAATATGTCTAACATCTGGGGTAGTATATTATTCTTCAAATAATACATCTAATCATTTAGATATAAATCATTTAAGATTTGTGGTCGAAACCGAATTCCCTTTTTTCTTTTCTACCAATTATTTTTAACGACTCCAATGGGAAAGTTCTTCTCTATATCCCTAGTATTGTCTTTTTTTACTTTTAAACTGTAAAGTGTTTGTACCACTCACAAACTCAGATTACCCGTCTCTTTCTCATTAGAAATTGGCCCATCTATTAAATCTCTAATTCCTTTAACTTCTCATTTAAACCTCGTTTAAAATTATGCTTTAAGGTTCTCTTTGGTTAAATTCAATGCTTTGATTGCATTGTCTTTTGAATAAGCCCCTTCTTAAATTGACCAAAATTCAAGGATTTAAGTGTAGACTCTCTATCAAAATACTTTCTTATATCCCTACTAAAGGAAAGATATAATCCCCTAAGCTAATTTTCTTCTTTGAAAATGAAGAGAACTTGCACTCATTCCAAGTCATCTTGATGGTGGGGTTGTCTTCATGTTTAGAATAGGCTTTGATTACCATGAGATAATGATTCAAGAAAAAAATAACTATTTTTATGCCTTGATTTTTATTAAATTTTAAGGATATTATGCTTTAATGAAAGGTATTTTTGTGTTTTTCGATGTAGGTGATACAAAAATGTTTAAGAAGGAGAAAAATATGAAAAAGGAGCAAAAAGGAGAAAAAAGGAGAAAAAAGGAGCAAAAATAGAGCCAAAATGCAAAATTGTCGAAATTACTGGCCTGGCGCCTAGGCGCCAGAGTCCGGCCCCTAAGCGCCAGCTCGATACAGAAAACTATTAAGTTTGATGTCTTTTGGGCTGTTATTTTGACGTGTGAGCGGTTATTGGACCTTCTAGAAGACTGGCAGTTGTTCCTGGTTTATAGGACATGTGATACAATGTATTTTAACGCTTCAAAAAGGTTTTAATCGCGAAGAGATGCGATCCAAAGTGAAGAGGTTCGAAGAACTGGACGCGGTGTCCGGCGCCTAGGCGCCAGATTCCGGCGCCTAGGCGCCAGACACACCTTCTAGAAGATTCATTGAATGTGGACACATTTTGAAGAGGTGCCTTGAGGCAACCCTTGAAGCCTATAAATAGGAGGGTGTTCCTTCAGAGAAAAACACCCCATCTACCCCCTCTATCTAGAGTCCAACCTAGAGAGAGAATTATAGAGATCATATTAGGGCCACCTTTTTACTTTCCTTCATAAATTAGTGAGTTTATTTTTTAGTTTGTATTTAGAGTGTGAAAGAATTGGTGCATCTGTAGTTCATTACGCTGTAGAGTCAGTAGGAATCAGAAGTTCGATAGGAGAAACATCTAAGATAAGTATTTTTATTTTGATTTAAAGTTTATTTATTATGTTTTGTTATTTAATTTCAATGTGTTCTGAGTAGTTACTTTACTTTCTCCTTTCAATTATGAAAAGATAAACAAGATAATACAAAATTCGTCGGAGAATTAAAAATCATATATTTTCAAAATATTGTGATGATATTAATACTGGTTCTTAATTTACTATTTAAATTGGCCATTTAAATTGTTAAAACCTGTTGAGGAGTTTTGAGACCTAGAAGGAGATGAATTCTTAACTTGTTAATATCACATGAATCCTTGGGTAGTCGAAGAACTTGTGCGGGTTATTCAAGGTGAAGTGCAAATAAATAGGAAGATGTTATATATTGGGCGTAGAATTAATAAGTTTTTAGAGTTACATACTAAAATCTTATGATTTGGTTTATAGAAAAGGAAAGGGTCACTAATAGGGCCGACCATAGCCACCCTTGGACATCTAATAGTGTGAGCCTAGATTAACCCATTCTATTAACAACGCATCCGGACCTGATCTATAGGCTAGCCAATGTTCTTTGCACCTGGATCAAAGGGTAAAGAATATGAATGCTTCTATTTGGCACAATACGATAAATTTATATTCTCCACGAATATTATCATTATCTTAGAAAATTTTGGATTAATTAAAAGGGAGAAAGTTGCTTTCTTATTGCTGTTTACATCAATTATTTTATTTATGCTTTATTATTGCATCTTGTAAATTAAAGATATTTTATTTTTGATTATAAAAGAAAATATTTTAAAATAAAAATATTTAAAGATCTATAACTCTCTCCTCGTGGGAACGATACTGGGGTCTTTGTTTTAAAGCCCTATATTACTTGAAACGATACGTATACTTGCGTAGAACCCTTAGTGTGTAAAATATTTTCCATAAAATTATATTTATATACACTAGCCGCTATTATTATTTATAACATATATTTTTGAAAGTATTAATTAGTACGTTGATCTTCAGAGGACTTCGAGTTCGAGTTTTTGGCGCCGTTCTTTGAGGAAGAAGATTTTAGTACGCATATATTTATATCGGGTCAAGTTTTTTGCACCGTTGCCGGGGAAGAAGATTTTAGTACGCATATATTTATATCGGGTCAGATAACCTATGGTGAACATAGTAATTCTATTGTAGACCCACAAGTTGTTGATGAAAATGAACCCTGATGGAACTCAACCTCAAGTTTCACCCTTGAAGAAAAATGTTACCTCAATTGTGATTGTCATTGCTCATGTTAATCATGAGATTGAAATCACTTATGATAAAGTAGGAACTCACAAGTTATTGAAGTATCCAAAACCCTAAACGGTTGAAAAGTTGGATTAAAAATCAATTGAAGTATTGGGTGAAGTTTGCAGTGTCCCATCAGTATTTGAAGCCATATCATCTTCCAATACTACTACCATATTAATGAAAATTCAAAGAAAGAATAAAATTAAAAGGCTGATAAGGAAAGGAAACAAATTGAGAAGAAGAATGCCGATGATATTATATCTAACTTTTACTGAAACCTCTCCTCTTTTAGGAGGAAGTAGGTTTTACACACTTTTTGTTGCACATTCATGCAAAAAAAATATATACAAATTTTTGCTATATGATTTTACTCATTTTTGATGATATTACACTTTAAAAAGAAGATATTTTGTATGGTTTTTGGTTTCAGGTACAAGAAATGGACTTTTAGAGAAAAAGAAACAAAAACTGTGCAATTTGGAGCAAAAACGAGTAAGAAATGAAATTTTACCCTGACACCTTTCGATAAGTCTATCGATGCTTAATCTATTTTACACTTCTTGCTTATTTTTGAATGAGATTACACTTTAAAGAAATGTTTTTTTTCCTGCTTATTTTGTAAGGCTATCTGTTAGGAACACAACACAACTAAAATGGAGCGAAACGGAGCTAAAACAAAGCTAAACGGAGCGAAACTGTGGAGCTGCGCAGTCTACTCGCCGACGGTGCCCTTTAGCTCGCCGACGGAGAGATTTTTCTAAGAAAACCTAAAAATGACAGAAAAGCTCACCAACGGCACCCTCGAGCTCGCCGACGGCACCTGAGACGACTATGGACCGACTTTTGGCGGTTATGGGCTGAAGTTCAACGTATTTGGAAGCTTTTTGAAAGGTTTCTTGTGGAAACTCTTCAAACTTCGTCCCTACACTTTAAAAGAATAGATTTTAGGTTAGAAAAGGGGAGAGGATTGTTAGGAAATACTTGAAGAATGTTTAGGGTTCTTAGATTAGGAGTAGAAATGTTGATTTCTACCCTTTTGGAGAGATTGGAGAGGAGATTTTGAGAGAATTTGTAAGGGATTGCACTAGCATTGCATGGAACGACGGGAGATTTTGTGGGAGGGATCTTCATCTTTCTTTCAAAGGGAAAAAGCTAAGTATTATTCTTCATTATCTTATGATTTTGTAAACACTTACCTAGTGGATTTGCTTTGGTTAAATGAAGTTTCCGTTTTGTTTTCTTCTTGCTTTGTGAAGTATCTCTCTTACTCTTTCCTCTTCTTTGAAAATAGTGGCATGAGAATATTATGTCATTCTTTCCTTTTACTTTTCTTTTATAATGAGTAGAATTCATGTGTAGGATGTTGAGATACATGCTAGAAGAAGATTTATATATAAATGTGATGGTTTTTACTTGCACTTCATTTACATAGCAATTAAGGCCTGTTATAATGCTAAAATTTGTTGTGAAAACATAAGATTCGAGAGGGTTATGATTTCTACAACTAAGTATGAACCACATTCAAATTTCATGGATGGTGAAGTTCGTGGGGATTGAATTCAAATAAATAGGAAAATATAATTATTGGACATAAAAGTGGAAATTTTAGAGTGATAGACTAAAATCCTCAATTCAGTCCTATTGTTTGAGTACTGAAGCGCAGATGTTAGCCCTCAGGTGAGGGGAAAGTGAGAGCTTCGAAGTGAGAGCCTGTATCTGTTGACCTCATTTTTGATGAGGTCTTCTCTTCTTCTTTTCAGTACTTAGGATCTAGCCTTAGGTTTTTCCTTTGACTATCCTAGAGGATTAGAATTGAGACCCACCACCTAGAAATTCAAACCACTTCTTAAACTCCCTGCAAACTCCACAAACTTGATTGTAGACCCCTAATCACCTAGAGGGTTGAAATCAAATGTGGAAGTTTAAAGGATGAGTTCCTATAGGACTCTTTGGCCTTAGGACCCGCTCTCAGGTGGCTCGGTGCGGTGAGGGCCGACTTACACACACACTACACTTATACACTACACTTTCACACACCTCCTAAAACCACACCTATACCCAACTCGACCTCCTGACTCATGAAGGTGATTCACATGGATGGTCCTTAACTCCTAAGCCCTTGGCTAAGAGGGTTAGGAACAACATAGTGAATGCCTCAAATGAGTCCCTTCATGGCTCATGTGGGCTTGATATGGCTTCATGGCTCAACCAAAATGATTTCATTCCACTTACATTTACCCAATCTTCAATTTTCCAAAATTTCAATTTTTGACCCCCGGGATCCCAGACCCGCCTAGCCTACCAAAAAACCCTTGAAATTTCCCAAATTTTTCAAAATTCTCCAAAATCACCCAAATTCCTCAAAATCAATCTCAAACATTTTCCCACCACTCAAATTGACCATTTTTACCCAAAATACTCAAAATTCCAAAAAATACCCCTAATACCCTCCAAATTACCAAAATGCCCCTCTTGACCCAAAAATCTAAAAATTCAGAAAATTCCTAGAAAATTCTAGAAAATCCCAAATATTCCCAATTTCATTTTGTCCAACTACACCATGGGCCAATTTTGTCAATTTACCCCACTTTTGTCAAAATCCCCAATTTGACCAATTTGAGCCAAAATACACCCTTACCCCATTCCACTTTGATTCAAACCCTTTACACATTGAAGCCACCAATTGACTTCACAAACATCAAGCCCTGACCCACCTGAACCTGAGGGTGACCCATGCCTGGCCGGCTAGCCACCAGGCCGCAGAAAACACCATGGCCGAAAGCTCACATGTGAGCCAACATTGAAATTCCCCCTTGCTGAGCTGCCCCAAGTCCAGTGGCCACCATGGCTGTTCTTCTCTTGCATGGAGCAGCTGATCCCAAGCCTTAAACCCCCCTGGGAGGCCCTCCTGCCTCTCCTATTTAAACCCCACCTCCTCTCGACCATGAGAGGTGCTGAACCAACCTTAAGGAAACTCTGCCAAAATCACTCCAGACTCTCCCCCACACTTAGAGCATTTGATCCCCACTGTTCTCTTGCCCTAATCCCCACTAACTGAGCTCAATTTTGGAGCTCAATTCTCAGGCCAGAACAGGACACTCTCAAATCCTCCACCAAAGATAAATTAAACTCACCCACACCTTCACAAGACCAAGAGAAGGAGTTCCTCAGTGAAAGCCCCATCTCCAGGCCACCCATCTGTTCCAGACTCCAAGCTTTGTAATCGGCTGTGGTCGAAATCATACCTGGACAATTCACCAGGCCAAGGGACTTCATCTGGAGCTTGCTTGGACCCAATCGAAGGTGACACAACTCTCAGATCGAAGCTTCTCTTCTCTGAGCAAAGGTATGGACTCACTCTTCTTCCCGAGCTTACAGAGATTCTCCATTTCATTTGAATCAATTTCAATGCATGTTTACCATATGGATGTGTTTGTCTCCTCAAGACGAATCCATAGAGCATAAGAACACAAAAATCCGTTGAGAATCGAGTGAGAAATTAGGGTTAGAAGGTTGACGGTCACGGGTGCACACCAGTCGTAGACGATGACTGGGAGCCGTCGGATCGAGCGTGTATCGAGCGGACGGTCTGGATCGAGCCGGACAACAGCGACGGTACATGAACCGCCTGGTCCCCGGAGTGCCGAGTCGGATGGCGGCGTCGAATCGGGAGACGACGCGTGGCCTTCCGGAGTCGCCGAGGATGGCGTGGCGCCGCGTGGATAAGTAGGAAATTAGGGCTATTTCCTATTTATTTAATTACCAGAACTTATAAAATTCATAACTTTGTGTAGGAAAATCCTAAAAATAAAATAAAAATACCCTCTTGCTCAGTGAACAGAGGAGAATAATTTGGAAAAGAAATCATGTAATTTCATCAAGTATTTTATTTTTAATTATTTATTTACTATCTGCACTATTTCAATTCTCCATACATGTATACAATTCACCATGACATGAGACCATAGGGCTTTTGAAGCCTCTGAATTTGGGGACATTCCCTAAATTTTCCAAAGTCAGAGGCCATCCCTATGAAGAGTTATTGATTTTTCAATTCTAGGTCACAATTCTGAGTATTTTAATTCCAATAATTAGCATGTTGTGAAATAAATTCTAGGAAAATTTGGTGATGTTTCTTATGACTAGAGGACCCTAGGGAAAATAGGTTTTGAATTGACTCACTTGTAATAACCCTAATTGGCTTAAACACCCAAAATGGAGCTTTAATTAATTAGAGCTAATCATACATCAAATTGACTTGAGATCAATTCTCCACTGACATTTAGGATCAGAGGAACCCACCATAAAAGTTTGAAGTCAATCGGACTTGGTTAGCTCTTATCAAATGGGTTGATTAAGCCATTTAGCCAAACCTAAACTTCAAAAATTCATAACTTTCAAAATATTTCTCAAAAATTCACCAAATTGGTTTTGGAGCCTCTCTGATATCAGGGAAATTTAAGAAAATTAAAATTACAATTTTCCAAAAAAGTTGATTTTTGCATTATTTTAATATTTTTAATAATTAAAAAATAATAAAATTCACAAAAATAATAAAATTCACCAAAATGTCACATTTTGAATTTTAATCACTTAGGAACAAACCTCATTTCTTTCTTAAGTCTCTATGATGAGATATCAAATTTTAAAGCCCTAAGGTAATTTTAAAATTAAAAAAAAAATGTATTTTCTAGCATTTCCACTAAAATAATTCTAATAAATCAAAGAAAAATCAGAAAATTATAAAAATTGGTTCTCTGGTTTCCTTGATATCAGAGAGATTTTTGAAAAATATAAAATTCATTTTTCAACCTTTATTTTATTTTTAAATTAATTAATACTCCAAAACTCAAAATAATTATAATAAAATAATATAATTCAAAAAATCACCAAAATTGGTCCATGTGGTCCTCTAGTCATTAGGAATGTCTCATAATTTTCTTAAGGACAGAAACTTTCCCTTGGTCATATTATTGAATTTTCCTTGAAAATCCCTATTTTCCACCAAAAATAGTTACATAAATAAATTAAATACAGAAAAATCACATTTTCTCCTCTAATGTCTTGATTGACATATGAGTGAAATCACATAAAAATTTCAAATTCATTTAAGCTCAATTTAGTGAGTTATGAAATTAGTAAGTTTAAAGGGCAAAATGGTAATTAAAATTTTAACCTATAATTAAAAATTTTAGGTTTAATTAAAAGGGTGGGTAAAATATTTGATACTAAGTTGATTTTGGATGTTTGAAACTTAGGCAATTAAAGGGTAGAAACCTACCAAACAATTTGAAAATAATTAAAATAAACCTTAGTTAAATAATTAATTAAATTTGGAAGAATAATAAAAAAATTGGAATTATAAAAATAGGGATACTATTAGGAGGAGATTTGTTCTTTAATTTAAGAATCCCCAAATGAATCACCTCAATAATATTTAATTCCTAATTAAAATGATAATCCAAATTCAAGATTTAAAATGCTAAAAGACTTAATCATTAAATTAAATTAAAGTTAAAACATTTAAATTAAATCCTTCTAAGATTTCAATTAAATTAATATTTTAACAATTAAAATTAAATCATCCTTAAAGCATAAAGAATAAAATATTAAATTAAAATTAAAATAAAATTAAATTTAAATTTAAATTAAATTAAATTAAATTGAATTAAATTAAAAATTAAATTAAATTAAATTAAATCACATTAAATTAAATTAAATTAAATTAAATTAAAACATATTAAATTAAATAAAAAAATAAAAATCAAGTTAAAATAAAATTAAAATTAAATTAAATTAAATAAAATTAAATTGAAAGTAAAACTAAACCAAATTAAATTAAACTAAAATTAAATTAAATTAAATTGAATTAAATATAACATCACCAAAGACATAAAGAATTCAAAATAAATCTAAAATAACTTGAACTCTATTCCAAACTTAAACCCATTAATTGAAATTAAATTAAATCACAAATCACTTGAACATTAATTTGCCCTCAAAAGCTCTTGTTGTTATAACTCCTAAACGGAGTGTTAAGTGAAGTATTACTTCACTCATAGGATATTCAAATGTCCTAGTTCACTGAGCAAGATAACAAAACTTGAACTCCCGGACGATTAATTCATTGGTATAATTAAATTCAAAATATAAAACAACTCAAAATTTAATCACAAACAGAACAACAAAACTACAACTACAACTAAATTAAAACGTCTTGTTGGATGATCGGGAATACCTCGGATGATGTAACCTACGTGTTGCTAACGGGATTTACCACTATCTAAATGAAAGTGTGGAACTCATTTAGTTGAGTTTAGCAAATTCATCTGGACTAAGTGAATCCGATAAAAATAATGATGCTGGAAGGATGGAACCGTGGGATCTTAACCGGCGTTGTTATAATCAACTTTAAGATTTGTTTTAATTAAAACATAGAAAACACTATGGAAATTAAGACCTTCTCTAAACCAAAACACTTCTCTCATCTCCTGATTTATGACTTCTAAAACTAAACCTCTGCAACAACAAGGAGCTCGGAGCATGGTGGGTAGCACGGCCATCTTCGTCAGCAAAACAACTCTACATCAGCTAAACATTTCTTAGAATTAAATAACTAAACCATAGGACTTCGAGGTAGTTTGCCTAGTGCAACATAAATCCTCAACCTTTTGTTAGGCATTTGCATTGCAAATTAAGCCCTAACCGGTCTTAGGACTCCGAGGTGATCGTTCGGTACGACATAAACCCTCACATCTTCGAGATTTGTTTGCATGACTGCGTCATACAAATATAAGTCCTAATTAATTAAAATTGGCAAGATCAAAACATTAAATAAACATTAGGACTTTCCTAAATTCAAGCCAAACAATAGGATAGTTGGGAAATTACCAAAGTTCGCTTCGAATCTGTAATTTCTCCTACCTTTCTTCCTTTGAATTCCCAAAATAAAATGTTCCAAATTTGATCCATTCCCTATTGAAATTCCAAAATTCAATCCCTTGAAAACTTAAACTTTGAAATTCTTAAGAGCAGAATTACCGATTATTATCGAGAGTTTTCTTAAGTGATTCCCATCATTTAAGATGTAATTAACTATAGGGGCTTGCCCTTATAGGGAATTTTAAGAACCCGGAAATATAAACCTCGCTTAATTCATTTATATTAAGCGAGGGAACGTGTCGGCTTATAAAATTGGTTCGCAGACCAAACGGAAGTCACAAATCTCCTAGTTTATTTAATCGAGCCCCACCATCAAGCAGTGTGTCTATTCTTCGGGATAGATACATGGTTTGTGGTGCGGTGCTCGTTTATATAAACTATTTGGGATGTGAGATCGGTTTGATTTCATATCTCAAAACTTTTAAACTTAAAATTACTTTCAAAATCAAATGTTATCTTTTAAACTATATATTTAAATTAAATTTAAAATATAAAAAATTTGCCGACAATTTCTATAGGCGACCCCTTTTCAAAATAAAACACACTAACCTAAAAATATGCCGACAGTATCCTCCCAGCCTAGCCACGGATTCAGTAAACAAGCATAGGATTAGACAATGTTCTTTATTCCTGGACCAAAGGGTAAAGAATAGGATTGCTCCTATTTGGCACATATAATATTTAATGCTTCTCATTCCTATAAATTATCCATTTCATTGCATAAGAATAATAGTTTTTAGTATCTAAAAATTCTCCAAATGAATTCATCCAAAAACGGTTGTCTTTAGAATTAACACTTGCATTTAGGAGTAGTTGCTAGATAAAACATCATTTTAATCGACATTCCAAACTAAGGAGTAATTGAAGTAGACTAGAATTTGATTAAGGACATTTTATCTCACTTCCCTATGGGATTGATAACCAGGACTCCACTAGAGCCCTATATTACTTGAGCGATACGTATACTTGCGTTGATATAAGTGACTTTATTATTAATTAATTGCACTCATTTTTATCACCACAAAAGGTCGCGGTCAAGTTTTTGGCACCGTTGCCGGGGTTGTTTCAGTAAGAACTTTAGGAGAATTTTTGTTGAAGAAATTAGGCTTAGACTTGGAAAACTGTAGTGTCGTAAAAACTATTTTTGTGTGAAAAGTGTTTTTATATGAAAAAGTGTTGTGAAAAAAGAAAAAAAATTGTTTGCATGAAAAATAAGGTGTTCGTGAAAATGTTTTGTTGTGTTGATTATATTTCATTTATTATTTGTTTAATTGTTAATGTATTGTTTGTTGTGTTACGTATGCGAAAAAAAGGATCTGCAGGACTTGTGCCTTATGATCCTGAGTTTGAAGAAAATAAAAAAATAAAAATACAGAAGGGACTCGAAAAACTAGAAATGGAAATGGAAAACTTTCAAGATAAAAACTTCAAAAATCATCATACTTCATTGAGGGATTACGTAAATCCTATGATAGATTAAATTCACTCAAGTATACGAAATCCTGTCGTAGAAGCTGACTTATTTGAAATAAATCCTGAGATTATCCAACTGGTGCAAAAAGAATCAGTTTGGGGGAACTCCATTGGAGGATCCATATTTACACTTATCAAATTTTATAGAACTTTGTGCTATATTTCATTATAACGGTATGTCAGACGATGCTGTTAGACTAAGGCTTTTTCCTTTCTCACTAAGGGATAAGGCTAAAATGTGACTATACTCATTAGCACCTGGCTCTATTAAAAATTAGGAGAAGTTAACTCAGAAATTCCTAGCTAAGTATTTTTCACCTTCAAGGACTACTAAACTTAGAAATGATATTATCTCATTTTGTCAGTATGAAGGGGAATCAATATACGAAGCCTGGGAAAGATTTAAAGAAATCCTAAGAAAGTGTCCACACCATACTCTGCCTAATTGGTTAATCATTCAAACTTTTTACAATGGGTTAGTAGGATCCTTAGGTCCATTATTGATACTGCTTCTGGTGGTTCATTAATGTCAAAAACATTTGATGAAGCGTATGCATTAATTGAAGAAATGGCTAAAAATGAATTTCAATGACCCTCTGCAAGGGTAAATATAAAAATGTACCTAGTGTTCATGATATAGATGCGATTGCAATTCTTACATCTCAGGTTGCTGCAATATCAAGGAAGTCAGACTAATCTGGAATGAACCAAACTCAATTTACTCCTGTAAGTGAAGAAAGTTGATTAGGGTGTATGATTGATTCCAACTTATTATAATGGACTTTAAATACCATAAACAACCCATACTCTAACTTTTACAACCCAAGTTGGGAGATCCATCCTAATTTAGCCTGGAATCATACTACTGATGGTGGAAACCAAAAATGGAAAAATAATAATGCAAATCCTAATGGAAGTTGGAATAATCAGGGGAACACAAACTATAGACCTTCATATCCACCGGACTCTAACAATAATCAACAATTTGAGGATAAGAAGAAGTCTATGGAATAAGTGGTATTGCAAATGGGAAACCAGTTGCAAAGTCAAAATGTTGCGATTAGAAACATAGAGAATCAACTGGGACAAATTGCTAATTCACTTAGCAATAAACCCCAAGGAACACTTCCTAGCAACATTGAGATCAACCCTAAAGAGAACACTAATGAACAAGTAGAAGCTATCCAATTAAAAAGTGGAAGAGAGATAGAGGATGTGGTTAGAAAAGAGAAAGATGTTGTGAGAGAAACAAAGGAAATTAAAAGACCTGAAGAACATGTTTTTAAGGATCTGGAAAAATTAATATCTCAAACTAAAATCAGTTTGGAAAGACCACCACCTCCATTTCCTCAAAGACATAGACAGCATGAGTTGGATAAAAAATTTTCAAAGTTCATGAAAGTACTTAAGAATTTAATGCTAAATATTCCTTTCACTGAAGCTTTGGAACAGATGCCAAGTTATGCAAAGTTTATGAAGGAGATATTAAACAAGAAAAGGAAATTTGGGGATTACAAGACAATTGCACTAAGTGAGGAGTGCAGCGCTATACTTCAAAAAAATTTTCCTCAGAAACTTAAAGATCCTTGTAGCTTTACAATTCCTTGTGCAATTGGAAAAAGATTATGTGGAAAAGCTTTATGTGATTTAGGAGTGAGCATTAATGTAATGCCTCTATCTATATTTAGAAGGTTAGGTTTAGTTAATATTTCTCCCACTCCTGTAACCCTTCTGCTAGCTGATCGATCTATCATTTATCCAAAAGGAGTTATAGAAGACTTGCTTGTTAAAGTGGATAAATTTATCTTTCCTTTGGACTTTATTGTATTAGATATGGAGGAAGATAAAGAAATTTCAATTATTTTAGGGAGACTTTTCCTTGTTACTAGACAAGCTATGATAGATGTGCAAAAAGGATAGTTGATTATGAATATTAATGACCATGAAGTCACTTTTGACGTATTAAAGACTATGAAATATCCAGCTGAGAGAAAAGATGATGATTATTTTTGGATAGATGAAATTGATTATCTAGGTAAAGTTCATTTCTAAGAAAGTTTTGAGACTAAGTTAACAGATGAGATTGAAATAGACTTTCAAGATGATTCAAAAATATTATTTAAAGAAGACTATATGTATGTACAGGAGAGGTGTGAAATGATGGGACACTACAAAAAACAATAAACTTTTAATTCCATCTGTTAAAAAATCTCGTGAACTTAAAATGGATGTACCCCATACAATTTTAAAGCCTACTTATTTAGGGAATTCATCTACACAACCAGTCTTTATATGTTTAGATGCGACTCAATCATAAGAAAATCTTGAATTGAATGATGAACAAGATAAAATTATTGAACTAAGACTTGGAAGAGAATTTGAGGATATATTTCAAAAGAACTTTGAGTTGAGAAAAGAGGATAAGGATATTGAAAGACGAATAGAAGAAATTCTTATGGAATCAGAAAAACTTATTTCCTCAACTAAGATAGATCCTCCATCATTTAATAATTATAAAGGGGATGAATTGAAAGATAACTTGAAACAGAAGAGTGACATAGAAGAATTTGATCCTGAATCTGAATTCTCTAGAGAAAATCTGATCCAAAATTTGGGAGATCTTGAATTATCATATAAAAATCCATTTCTTATAAATTTAAGGAATGATATTAATATGCAATTTCAAAAAATCAATAGAAGAATATTGGATCTAGAAAGAAATATGAGGAATTATGATATAAACCAAACTGAAAATGAAGAGCTGAATGAAAAATTAAAATTTGAGGATTTTATAGGAATCCCTGGATCTGTAAATTATTTGGCAATTGATCGAGGATTAATTAATTGGAATTTTGATCTAGGTGGAATCATTTGTCGGGATGACAACGTTAAGCAAGCGCTTTATGAGAGGCAACCCATAGTTATCAGTGTTCTATAATTTAGTGTGCTTGACTGTCATGATTGTTAGTGTAGTATTGTATTTGCTTTATAGTAGATTAATTAGTTTGATTGATGATTGTTAGATGTTTGGATTATTAGTGCTTTGATCTGATCTCTGTCTGTGTCTTGAGGGAGATAATTCCTTAACTTCTTATTCTGGCTAGACTTGATCTCTTGTAGTAGTTGGATTAACGAGTCCACTATGATTTGGGTCTCACCCAGACTTAAGTTTTACAAGAGAATTCATGAATTTCGAACATTGATAGGTCAAACATTACTTTCTCTCTGTAACTTTATTTTCATTAGGTAGGATTCACGAACCTATTTGATGAATACAATGTGGATAATCTTACACTATCTTTATAACTGTTAAAGGTGCTTAATTATAAGGATTAGATGATGCCTAAGATTGGTGCCTAGGAGCCAATATATCAGGAGCCAATATATCAGGGGTAATCTTATCTTTCAGATTATAATCTATAAAACCATTTAAAATGCACCTTATTTATCTATGTAGTGATTTTGATAGAAATTGGAAGTAAGTTAGTAAAATGTGATGAGTTTATGAAAGAATTGACCTTATTTATCATGTGTGTTTGTATTTGAATTGTTTGTTTGTGCTAGTGTTACAATTTAATATAAGACTTGAAGAACGTTTTTATATTTCAATGTTGATACCTACTATGCTAATTAAACTTTTATTTAATGAATTTCATTCTTGCATGATTAGTTTAGATTTACTTTTTGCTGCATATTGTTTTGTCCTAATGAATACTTGTAAATGGTTTTGATAGACATTTGTGGTAGATAGAATTTCTAAATTATTTTTCTTCCCGCTTATATTTTCTGTACTAAATGTTATAAATGTTAAAAATTAAGTTTGGGGGTAGGAAGAAAAATAAATTTTTAATGTGAAAATACTTCATTTCAGTGTAATTTTATTACAAGCATGTTTTAGGTTAGATTTACTTTCTCCTATAGTCATTCTAACCTAATTATGCATGTATATGAATTTGATAGGATGTTGTAGTAGTAAGTAGATTCAACCTTTACTTTTTCTTCCTGCTACACTTTATGGAATTAATTGCAAAATATTTTAAAATTTAAGTTTGGGGGGAAGAAAAAAACTTAAAAATGTAACTTTATTTGTCCTCAGTAGCCAATATTTAATTTGATATCACTTTTAAAATGACTTGTGGTATGTGGTGTTACCTTTAGGTTATTAATTTCAATTTTAGGAATGTTAGAAAAATAATCTAGTTGAAATCCTTAGTGAAGAAATTTTTCTAGAGTTAAGATATTTTGTAGGAAACATTGGGAAAATGATTTTGTTATTTATGGTAGAAAGGAGTTGAATATTTGAAAAGCTAAAATTCTTAGATTTATACTTAATGAGAATTGATCCGTTAGTGAAAACCCTTTTCGAACTAATACTTAGACTTATAAAAAGTGAGGGAAAGTTTTAATTTTTGGATTTTAGAGAGAGGAAAGTGAAATTCAAAATTATTAAAGGCTTATGCAGATATATTAATCCTCACATAAAAAAAAATAAAAAAATGGATTAAAAATGATCCCCAAAGAAAAAAAAAAGTGAAAATAAAGGGATTGAAAATAATCCTGAAAGAAAAGAAAAAAAAAGAAAGAAAAGAAAATAAGTAAGGAGAAGCTTGAGGGGAAGCCTAATAAAAAATTGGTTTCACTTAAATCTTTTTAAATGAAAAGCCTTAAAAACAATCATAATCTTATTCTAATTTGAAAAGGTATTGGTTAAATTGGTATAGATATGGTGCTTAAATTTCGTTTTTAAACTTTCTATGAGTCTTTAGTTTGACAATTTTCAATAACTTTTGAAGTAAATAGAAAATCAGGATACGTAAGTTTAATATGAGATAGTCTTACACTCTAGTCCTAAGTTGATTTGCTAGAATTTTTCCTATGTCATACTATAACATTTCTGAGATGGAATTATAGGAAACTCTATTGAAAACAATAACCACAGGTCAATATATTTGGTTTTTTAGGTTATAGTGTTACTTGAGGACAAGTAAAAGTTAAGTTTGGGGGATTTTGATGCACAAAAAATATATACGATTTTTTCTATATGATTTTACTCATTTTTGGTGAAATTAAATTTTTAAAGGAAGGCATTTTGTATGGTTTTTGTTTTCAGGTACAAGAAATGGACTTTTGAAAAAAAGAAACAAAAACGATGCAATTTGGAGAAAAAACAAGCAAGAAATGAAATTTTACCCTGACACCTTTCGATAAGTCTTTCGATGTTTAATCTCTTTCATACTTCTTGCATATTTTTAAATGAGATTACACTTTAAAGGAAGGTTTTTTTCAAGCTTATTTTGTAAGGCTATCTGTTAGGAACACAACGCAACTGAAATGGGGTGAAATGGAGCTAAAACGAAGCTAAACGATGGAGCTGCACAGTCTGCTCGCCGACGGCGCCCTCGAGCTCGCCGACGATGAGATTTTCTCAAGAAGATTGAAAAATGATAGAAAAGCTCACTGTTGAACTCATTTTTGATGAGGTCTTCTCTTCTTCTCTTTAGTACTTAGGATCTAGCCTTAGGCTTTTCCTTTGACTATCTTAGAGGATTAGAATTGAGACCCACCTTTTAGAAATTCAAACCACTTCTAAACTCCCTGCAAACCCCACAAACTTGATCTGTAGACCCCTAATCACCTAGAGGGTTGAAATCAAATGTGGAAGTTTAAAGGATGAGTTCTATAGGACTTTTTGGCCTTAGGACCGCTCACAGGTGGCACTGGTCCGAGTGAGGGGCTGACTTACACACACACTACACTTATACACTACACCTACACACTACACTTTCACACACCTCCTAAAAAAAAAAAAACACACCCATACCCGACTTGACCTCCTGACTCATGTAGGTGATTCACATGGATGGTCCTTAACCCCTAAGCCCTTGGCTAAGAGGGTTAGGAACAACATAGTGAATGCCTCAAATGAGTCCCTTCATGGCTCATGTGGGCTTGATATGGCTTCATGGCTCAACCAAAATGATTTTATTCCACTTACATTCACCTAATCTTCCATTTTCCAAATTTTTAATTTTTGACCCCCGGGACCCTACACCCGCCAACCTACCCAAAGCCCTGAATAGCCCAAATTTCTCAAAAATTTCCAAATCACCCAAAATTCTCCAAAATCATTCCCAAACATTTCCACATCACTCAAACTGATCATCCATAACCAAAAATACCAAAAATTCCAAAAATACCTCCCAATACCCTCCAAATACCCTCCAAATACCCCTCTTAGCCAAAAAATCCAAAAATTCAGAAAATTCCCAGAAAATTCCAAAAAATCCCAAATATTCCCAATTTCATTTTGTTCAACTACACCATGGGCCAATTTTGTCAATTTACCCCACTTTTATCAAAACCCCCAATTTGACCCATTTTAACCCAAAGTGAACCCAATGTCAAACCTAACCTACCCAATTGACCCAAATTCTGGTCCAATTCAATTCTAAACTTCAATTTAACATCCCCAACACCAATCTAGACCAAATCCAAGACCAATTTGATTGGCATTGGGATCCAATTTCACTTTTGGCCTTAAAGACCAATTTGGACCCATGACCCAAATTTAGCCCAAACTCACCCAATTCAACTCCCATTAACCCCAAATCTTTTCTAAACCCTCCTTAACATCCCCATAAACAAAAAACCTAACATGATTTGCCCAAAATTTAGGCCCAAACCCCACTCAAATCCAACCCAAAGCTAAAAGGCCCAATTTTGACCTAAACCCAAACTTAACCCAAATGAGCCCAAATCCCAAAATCAAAACCTAACCAAAGCCAAAACCTCTTTGAAACACTCCCATAAACATTTCCCAACATTAATTTTACATCAATTTCAACTCTAGCCCAACTTTGGCCCATGGTAGCCCATTTTGGCCCACCTTAGCCTCTTTACCAAAAAGGCCCATATCCAACCCAATTCAAACCCAAATCACACCAAATTGACTCCAAGCCCTTCATAGAACATCCCTAAACCAATTATGACATTTATTTGACAAGGTCCTTCACAAAATCTTTACCCAAATGCCCATCCTAAAATCAAAAAGCCCATTTCCCCTTAAACTTTCCTAAAAGCCCACTTCTTTCAAATTCAAAAGCCCAAATTCATCCAAAGCCCACATGGCACTTCCCCTCATCATCCATTTAATCAAAATTGTCCCTAAGTTCCAAAGTCATCAATTAAACAACTCCAAATCAAGCCCCATACAAATTCCCATCAAAATATCAAAGTTTTCTTAAATCCTTTTTTATGAAATTGACCCAAGCTTTTCCCAAGCCAAATGGAGCCAAGGATAAGCCATTCACAAGCCATATGAAGCCATGAAAGTTTGGCATGTGACCATGCCATTAATGGCAAAAGGAGGAGGTCCTTTAACCATCTCCTAAAAGTCATTAGCCTTAAGCATGTTTCCCCTTAACCAAGATTTAATCCAAATATTCTTGGATAAGGACATCACCACCTCTTGACCAGCTAGCCTAGCTGATCTTCTCAGCCCAGAGACCAGCCATGGGGAGGTGAACCCAACCCAAACCAATGGGTTGACCAATTTCAAGCCAAAGTGGCCTCTCCCCCATACCATTTTAATCCAAACACTTTACACATGTCCAAGCCCAATTGACTTCACCATTGCCAAGCCCTGACCTCCCTGGTCAAGATAGTGACCCATGCCTGCCGGCCAGCCACCTGGGCCGCCGGAAAACGCCATGGCCGAGACATGGGGAGGAGCCAAACCTTGGAATTCCACCTTGCTGAGCTGCCCCATGCCCAATGGCCACCATAGCTGTTCTTCCCATGCCCAGAGCAGCTGATCCCAACCCTTGGCCATCCCTGTGAGGCTCTCCAGCCACCTCTATTTAAACCCGACCCCCTCACGGCCATGGAGGAGAGTTGCATAAACCTTGCCGAAACTCTGCCAAAATTGTTCCAAACCCTACTCCACACTTAGAGCAGTTGATCCCCAGTGTCAATTTGCTCTAATCCCCACTGACAGAATCCAATTTCTCAACTGAAATTTCACCCAAAAACCAGGACATCTCCTCACAGTGAACCAATTCCCAAATTGATTGGTCCTACACCTTCACTGGACCAAGGGAAGAAGTTTCCCACTGAAAGCCCCATCTCCAGGCCACCCAGTTGCTCCAGCCTCCAAGCTTTATGATCGGCTGTGGTCACTTTCATAGCTAGACAATTCACCAGGCCAAGGGACTTCATCCGGAGCTTACTTGGACCCAATCGAAGGTGACACAACTCTCAGATCGAAGCTTCACTTCTCTGAGCAAAGGTATGGACTCCCTCTTCTTCCCGAGATTCAAGAGATTCTCATTTTAATTTGAGTCAATTTAAATGCATGTTTACCGTATGGATGTGTTCGTCTCTTCAAGACGAATCCATAGAGCATAAGAACACGAAAATTCGTTGAGAATCGAGTGAGAAATTAGGGTTAGAAGGTTGACGGTCACGGGTGCACACCAGTCATAGACGATGACCAGGAGCCGTTGGATCGCGCGTGTATCGAGCAGACGGTTCAGATTGCGCCGGACCAGGCAATGGTGCATGAACCGCGGGTCCCGGGACGGCTGACTCAGATGGCGGCGCCCAATCACAACGCGACACGTATCCCCTTCGGAGCTGCCGAGGTTGACGCGGCGCCGCGTGGATAAGTAGGAAATTAGGTTATTTTCTATTTATTTAATTCCCTAAACTTCAAAAATTCATAACTTTGTGTAGGAAAATCAGAAGAATAAAATAAAAATACCCTCTTGCTCGAGTGAACGAGAGGAGAATAATGTGGAAAAGAAATCATTTAATTTCATCAAGTATTTTATTTTTTATAATTTATTTACTCTCTGCATACATTTAATTCTCCATGCATGTATACAATTCACCATGGCATGAGACCATAGGGCTTTTGAAGCCTCCGAATTTGGGAACATTCCCTGAATTTTCCAAAGTCGGAGGCCATCCCTATGAAGAGTTATTGATTTTTCAAATTCATGTCACTGTTTTGAGTATTTTAATTCCAATAAATAGCATGTTGTGAGATAAATTCTAGAAAAATTTGGTGATGTTTCTTATGACCAGAGAACCCTAGGAAAAATAGGACTTGAGTTAATTCACTCAAGATAACCCTAATTGGCTTAAACATCCAAAATTGACCCCTAATTAATTAGAGTTGACCATAGATCAAATTGACTTGAAATCAATTCTCCACTGACCTTTAGGATTAGAGGAACCCACCATAAAAGTTTGAAGTCAATTGGACTTGGTTAGCCCTACTAAATGGGTTGATTAAGCCATTTAGTCATTTTAAACTTTAAAAATTCATAACTTTCAAAATACCTTTCAAAAATTCACCAAATTGGTTTTGGAGCCTCTCTGATATCAGGGGAATTTAAGAAAATTAAAATTTCAATTTTCTAAAAAAGTTAATTTTTTAGTATTATTTTAATATTTTAATAATTAAAAAATAATAAAAATCACAAAAATAATAAAATTCATCAAAATGTCATATTTTGAAATTTAATCACTTAGGAACAAACCCCATATTTTTCTTAGGTCTATTTAATGAGATATTAAATTTTAAAGCCCTAGGGTAATTTTAAAATTAAAAAAATGTATTTTCTAACATTTTCACTAAAATAATTATAATAAATCATAGAAAAATCAGAAAATTGTAAAATTTGATTCTCTGGAATCCTTCATATCAGAGAGAATTTTAAAAATTATAAAATTCATTTTTCAACATTTATTTTATTTTTAAATTAATTAACACTCCAGAACTTAAAATATTTATAATAAAAATAATATAATTCAAAAAATCACCAAAATTGGTCCAAGTGGTCCCCTGGTCATTAGGAATGTCCCCTAATTTTCTTAAGGACAGAAACTTTCCCTTGGTCATGTTATTAAATTTTCCTTGGAAATCTCTATTTTCTACCAAAAATAATTATATAAATAAATTAAATACAGAAAAATCACATTTTCTCCTCTCATGTCTTTATTGACATATGAGTGAAGTCACATAAAAATTTCAAGTTCATTTGAGTTCAATTTAGTGAGTTATGAAATTATTAAGCTTAAAGGGTAAAGTGGTAATTAAATTTTTTTTAATCCTTAATTAAAACTTTAGGTTTAATAAAAAATTAACAAGTAAAATATTTGATCCTAATCTGATTTGGATGATTGAAATTTAATAATTGAAGGGTAGAAACCCATTAAGCAATTTAAAATGATTAAACTTTAATTAAATAATTGATTAAATTTGGAAGAATAATAAAATTGGAATTATTAAAATAGGGATATTATTAGGAGGAGATTTATTCTTTAATTTAAAAATTCCCTAAATTGATCATCCCAATAATATTTAATTCCTAATTAAAATGATAATTCAAGTTTAAGATTTAAAATGCTAAAAGACTTAATCATTAAATTAAATTAATGTTAAATTATTTAAAACAAATTCCTTTAAAATTAAAAATTAAATTAAAAATTAAGAATTAAATTAAATTAAATTAAATTATATTAAATTAAATTAAATCAAATTAAATTAAATTAAATTAAATTATATTATATTAAATTATATTATATTATATTAAATTATATTAAATTAAATTAAATTAAATTAAATTAAATTAAATTAAATTAAATTAAATTAAAAGAAAATTAAATTAAATTAAATTAAATTAAATTAAATTAAACTAAATCATATTATATTAAATCAACTTAAGTTAAACTAATTTAAATTAAACCATATCAAATTAAATTAAGTTAAATTAAATTAAATTGAACTAAAAATAACATTACCAAAGACATAAAGAAATAAGCCTAAAATAACTTGAACACTATTCCAAATTTAAACCCTTCAATTGAAATTAAGCTAAATCACAAACCATTTGAACACCAATTTACCCTCAAAAGCTTTAGTTATCATAACTCCTAAACAGAATATTAAATGAAATGTTACTTCACTTATAGGACATTCAAATATCCTAGTTCACTGAGCAAGTTAACAAAACTTGAAAACCTCGGACGATCGATTCATCTACATAATTAAATTCATTTGGACTTAAAACAATCCTAGAAATATTGAAAAGATGTTTAAGATTCTTCTTAAGCACTTCCTCAATATGATAGGATATTTATAAGAACAATTGAACTTAATTGTTCTTTGATGAAGAAAATCGTCTTCAAACCAAAAACACAAGGAACCTAGACGTCATAGGAAATGACTAGCTATAGGATTAGGAACTTGGTAGAAAACCATAACCTTTCCCTTAGCTTTACCTAGGAACTTACTTTAAATGCTTAAATATTCTAAGCGTGTTTTAAGTGCGGCTTGGGATGACGGGAAGACCCTCCGGGTACGCTTTTATTTTATTGCAATTTACTTTACTACAATTTATTTAATCGCATCGCACTTACCTTTCTTGCATGATAAACAACAGTTGCATGAAAACCTACACCTTTAGGACGAAACCAAAGCCGAAACCCATAACTAAATTAAAAGACAATACAAGATAAAATTCATCGCCACAACATTCAAAATATAAAATAACTCAAAATTTAATCACAAACAAAACAACAAAACTACAACTACAACTAAATTAAAACGTCTCATTGAATGATCGGGAATACCTCGGATGATGTAACCCACGTGTTGCTAATGGGATTTCCACGGTCTAAATGAAAGTGCGGAACTCATTTAGTTGAGTTTAGCAAATTCATCCGGACTAAGTGAATTCGATGAAAATAACGGTGTCGGGATGACGGAACCGTGGGATCTTAATCGGTTACGTTTAATCAACTTTAAGATCCGTTTTAATTAAAACACAAAAACACTTGGAAATTAAGACTTCTCTAAACCAAAACACTTTTCTCATCCCCGGTTTATGATTTCTAAAACTAAACCTCTGCAACAACAAGGAGCTCGGAGCATGGTGGGCGGCACGGCCATCGTCGTCGACAAAACTTGAATCTACATCAGCAAAACTTTCCTAGAATTAAAACAACCAAGCCATAGGACTTCGAGGTAGTTTGCCAGGGCAACATAAATCCTCGACTCTTCGTTAGGCATTTGCACGATCATATCATGTAAATTAAGCCCTAACCGGTCTTAGGATTTCCGAGGTAGTCGTCCGATACGATATAAACCCTCACATCTTCGAGGTTATTTGTATGATTTTATCATACGAATATAAGTCCTAATTAATTAAAATTAGCAAGATTAAAACATTAAATAAACATTAGGACCTTCCTAAATTCAAGCCAAACAATAGGATAATCGGGAAATTACCAAAGTTCGCTTTGGATCTGTGATTTCTCCTACCCTTCTTCCTTTGGACTCCTAAAATAAAATGTTCCAAATTTGATCCATCCCCTATTGAAATTCAAAAATTCAATCCCTTGAAAACTTAAACTTTGAAATTCTTGAGAGCAGAATTATTGATTATTATCGAGAGTTTTCTTAGGTGATTCCCGTCACTTAAGATGTAATTAACTATAGGGGCTTGCCCTTATAGGGAACTTTAAGAACCCAGGTAATATAAACCACCGCTTAATTCATTTATATTAAGCGGGGAACTTGTCGGCTTATAAAATTGGTTCGCGGACCAAACGGATGTCACAAATCTCCTAGTTTATTTAATCGAGCCCCATCATCAAGCGAGTGTATCTATTCTTCGGGATAGATATACAGTTTGTGGTGCGGTGCTCGTTTATACAAACTATTTGAGATGTGAGATCAGTTTGACTTCATATCTTAAAATTTTTTAAAATTATTTTCAAAATCAAAACACTACTTTCCAAATTATATATATATGTAAATTAAATTTAAAATTCGCCGACAACTTCTGTAGGCGACCCCTTTGCAAAACACATAACCTAAAAATATGCCGACATACTTCTGGCGACTCCGCTGGGGACAGTTCCTCTCTCCATTCTAATCAGACAATTCTGCTTTCAAAAATCGGTAGTGCATCCATGTCCCTTATGGATCAAACTACCCTTCTTTCCGTTGGGATACTATGTTCATTTCTACCTTGAACAAGTATAACCAACATTCTCTCGGATTTAGGAGCCACTGTTTAGACACCCCTAAACGAGAGAGGTTCCGAGATCCTTTTACCTCATTTCGAGGTGGGGTGGACCCTCGATAGGTGTTAGTTTAGGAGTGATCCTTCGAGTCGAGAAGTCTTGCTTAAGACTCTCTTTTCCTTTCCAACTCCGATTCAGATTCCTTACCTTCTCTACGCCTTTGAACACTCCGTTCTAAATAAACAAACCCTCTAATAAGTGATTCTTTTAAAAAGTGATTCCTTCTTATAAATACATGAACAAGAATGAGTTCGGACTCTTTTCAATTCCTTTCTTTTCGTCCTAAAGAAAAGAAGCATAACTTGGGATCGACAACCAGAATCTACCCCGAAGAAATGGAAGCCCCGAAGCCGATTTTCTCTTTTACCAATGGATGGACTTCGCCGTCTATAAGGATGAGCTGCCCGACAATGGAATCATCCGATTTGGACAAGGATTTGAAAACACGAACGTCAAGATCACCCGACGTCTCCCTCTTTGCACCGACGAACAAGGTATCCGAAGGCCGAGGAGCCGCTGCTTGAGTTCAACCTTAGGTCGACCCAAGAATTCCCTCCTCTGCAAAGGATCCCGACTAAGAGGAATACTGCTGTCCGCAGGAGGACTGTTCTTACTACCCCCACCGGTCTAGTTGTTTCTGCACCTACCCCGACTTTTGCCAAATCAAAGGGGAAAGAAATCCAGAATTATGATGGACCTGTTACCGTGGAGGGTACAGATCTTCTCGTAAGACCTTCGTTTTCGAAATCGGGTCCGGTTCGAAGATTGCGTCAGCGACGAGGACCCAAAGAAGAAACGAAGTAGAAGGATCGCTAGAGAAGCAGTAGCTGCTGAAATTGCTTTCCTAGAGGAAATTCCAGAAGCTGCCGAATATACACCGCTGCCTCGAATACATACCACTCTTGGGAGGAAGCGGGTTTCATCCCCTCTCCGCCGCATGAAGATGAAGAAAATATTCGCAAGATTGTCTGCCACATTACCACGACCCGCATATTACAACGATAGCCGCAAGAAAAGAACTAGAACTACGCCGTTTGCTCGACTGCAAACTTTGGTAGAAAAGTTAGCAAAGAAGGAAAAGCTGCCCCGTATCGGAAATTCTACGAAGGATAGGGCGGGTGCCGATCAAATCCCGTCTTGGGCCCCGAGTAGAACCCGCCATCATGACGGAAAAGCCAAGTAAAAGAATGAAGGCTAGTCCGCCCGTTGTCGTCTCGGGATTACAAATTAGGGAGGATACCACCTTCCGAGCATTTGGCCGACGGACCATCCGGTTCTAGATCTTCTGTCGTTAGAAGGATGGTATGGCGTCCCACTGCGGGCGAGTTGAGATTGAAACGACGGCTCGAGAAAGAAAGTCTCGCCGGAGACTTGAATGCGAAGAAAGTGCTACCGCGATGAAGGGGACTCGTGAGAAGGGGACCCGGCGGCTATCGCACGACAACCACGAAGACACACGAAAGCCCCGCTAGAAGATGCCATGGAAAAGTTGAGAACCGATATCCGACGATTGGCAAAAGAAAGAGAAGAAAAGTTCGGAGACGAGATTGATTCATCGGAATTCTTGGACGACGAATACGCGAAATCAACATGGTTGAGACACGAGCTTCATCGGCTTCGCAAGGTGCTCCTGCGGCCGCGAGAAGAGAGGAGCCGAGGCGATGAGAAGGCAGCTTCAGGAGAAAGACGACACGATCGCTCAAATGGCGAAGAGGATGGAAGAAATGGCCGTAGCTCTGGCCACTCTCCAGAGTCAAGTACAACCACATAGAGAGACACCCCCAGAGGTCATTCACATTGTAGACGGAGGAAAGGAGATTACGTCCGTCAATGGGGATGATCAGTGAAAAAGGATACAACACAAAGTATGATTCCTGAAAAGGATATCAAGAACTTGGTGGAACGGCGAGTGCGAGAAGCCTTAGCACAATCGAAGAGCGGGACATCCATTCGGACGGGTAGACCTTACCCGGAAGAATTCGACGTCGTCCGATACCCGAAAGGCTTCGTACCACCTCCGTTCAAGACCTTCGATGGAGCCAGAAACCCTCGACGGCATGTTGCACATTTTCGTGCCGGTTGTTGCAATGCGGCGGGAGTGATGCTTTACTCTTCCGATAATTTGTCGACGACTCGTCGGGGATCGCCTTCGATTGGTATGCGGAATTACCAAACGGTTCGGTGAAGACATTTTCGGAATTAGAGAACCTCTTCATCGAGCGATTTGCGGAGCTCGGCACCACATCACTATAGGTGATTTAGTGGTAGAGCAACGAAGCCGAATGAAACCTTGGTGGACTACATACTTCGATGGAGGAACCTAAGTATGAAGTGTGAGCCACGGCTACAAGAACAACATGCGATCGGCATTTTACTAAAAAGCATCCATGGCCCGATAGCACTTCTCCTCGAGGGATTCACTATTAAGACTTTCGAGAAGTTGTTAAGCAAGGCCGGAAGCTTGCAAGAGGAGGCGAAGCAATTAAGTTTCACCGATAAAACAGATAAACAGAAGCCCGTGAAAACTTTTGAAAAGAAGTCCGGGATCGTTGCAGCAGTCGACAAAGGCAAGCAACCGATGCAAATACCACCAGAACGGCCGCAGCAACCACAACAGAATTACCAGCAACCCCGGCCCAGCTATCAGTCATCTCGCGAGTATGAACAACCACCTCGTCCGCAACGTACATTAAGGGAGCTTTTGAGCGAGAGAATATCCGTTCAAGAATGAAGCGATCGTCGAAAATGTTCCGTAGTCGATGAAGACTCCAGATTTCCAGCTGCCGAGCCTAAAAGACCGGAGGAAGTCAACAAGAAAGGTGATCCCAACTTTTGCCCTTACCACCGGATGCTTGGGCACAAAATAGAAGATTGTATTACCTTCGAAAGTTGGCTCGATGACAACCTTCGGAAAGGGAATATAACGATCCCGAAGGAGTACATGAAGGAACCCCGGAAAGGAGGTTCCGTCGATGTTGTCTCGGCTCGATCCCATCATTCCGATAGATCCCTATACGACCGACGATGGATGGACTACCGCTTGGACGAGGTCTTCGAAAAAGATTTTAGACAGCATCCAAACCGCTTCGGTGCGAGCTTCAATTCAGAGTTTGAAACCTGTTAAGCCGGTACTATCACTTGCGATAGAAGAACCACCTCAACAAGAGACGACTGAAGAAAAGAAGAAAATCGACGAAGAAGAGAGGACCGAGGCTCCTAAGGCTAGACTAGGGGCTGCTTATCCTAGGATAGTTGTTTCCGATTCGGGGGAGAAATCCCTCGAACCTCTGATTTTGTATGATTATCTGCTCACTTCGGTGGGATCATATAATGATAAGGGTTATAGCGTTGGCTACGTTTTGACTGTTTCTAACGATTACGTAACTAACGATAATCCGGATATCGATTTCGATACCAACGACAATTCTCAAATCATATACGATCTCGACGAGCAAAATAACGAAGAAGACATCCATCAAGGAGGCTACGAGAGTTCGACAAGCAACGAATCTATCTGCGAGTTTCGAGGAGCTCCAGTCACGATAGAGTTAGAGCCTTCAGACTCTGAAGCTAATCCGGAAGAGCCTGTCATTCCGATTCAAGAAGAGACACCGACAAGCTCAACAATAGATTCAGAGGAAATTACAGAAGTCAACTTAAGAAGTGGAAAAGTTCTACCTCCGAGAATGGGTCCAAAGGACAAAGGAAAGCAGGTGGTTGTTCAAGAAGAACCAACCCCGGCAGAAGAAATACCCATTCGAGAAGAAGCGAGACACATGAAAACAAAGTGGATTACAACGTGCTAGCCCATCTTAGGAAACTACCGACCAAACCGAGCATCTACGACGCTCTCATCTTATCGAAAGGAGATGAGAGAAGCTCGATCGAGGCCTTACTTGATCCGGAAATTTTCTTAGTTCAAATGGCCGGAGATTCCTTAGATGAGGTTTGCTCGTTAAAGGAACAACGAGGTGTTACCTTCACGGACAACGACCTACTACTTGGGACGACGAGACCACAACCGACCGTTGTACATTTCGATTACAATCGGGAAGTTTACACTCTCCGGAGTATTGGTGGATCCGGGAGCATCAATCAATATAATGAATCTTCGAACGCTAGCATACTTGGAAATTGATGCTCGCGAGCTCGAGGCGGACAAAATGTTATTAAGAGGATTCAACCGAGAAGGAGAAAGAGCCCTCGGCTCAATAACACTTGCTAATGAAGACCGGTGACTTAGCAAAGACAACCGCGAAATTTCACATAATTGATTCGAAACGTCATTTAACGCTCTACGGGCCGACCATGGATACATGAAAACGAGGATGGTACCATCATCTCTACATCGGTGCATCAAATACTACGATGGAGGGGAACGGTGCATCAAAGGTGACTTACAACCATTCTCTCGTACATGAAATTGGAATCCACGAGGATGCGGCTTATTATGCACCACCGAAGAAAACGATCTTCTCCAGAGATACCATAACAAATGAAGCAAAGAAAGTTCGGGACAACGAAGAACCTGAAGTTCTAGTCCAACAGTCACTCACCACTCCCTTACGGCGAGATGGTGAAGGTTTCTCCACAACTCGCATCCGAGGTCGAGGCCGGGGACGAGGTCGTGGTAGAGACGTTAGGACAATTGGACGAGAGGAAACCAACCATTAATGTCGATTGGGAAGATAGTTCCGAAGAAGAAAAAGAAATCAAACAAGAAGCGGCGACAATAAGTCGGAAGAAGCCGCAATTCGAATCCCTCTCGAAGATGAAAGAAACGAAGAATATAAATCGATGTACGAGAAGATTAACCACTATGTACATACTATGACTCTGACCCCGATCCATTCTAATAAGATCGAGGGTATGGAAGTCAAAGAGGTACGTAGCGGTAGTGCAAAGCCCATCAAATTCTACCGTGGTGCTCCTTCCTCCAAAACTGAAAATAATGTACAACTTGAAGATGCTACTTCATCAGAATTAATGGAATTGCCTTTTGAATGGTACTCTCCCTGTGTTCAAAATTTAATTCAGCGTGGTTTCTTACCTCGACAATGGACAAAAGGTCGATCACAATGTTTTGAAAATTTATGGAATAACTCCGGTCGTCCACCCAACTCGAAACATGGTCTCGGATTCGGCACAGTAGGATCAATTGACGATACTGAATTTTGCTTGGTTGTCACCCGCGAGTCTAATGAAAACTGCATGGAAACTGCAGAAGAACTCGAAGATTTGCAAATTGGAAACGCTCCACCAGAATTCGAAGAAGAAATCAAATCTATGATAGATGAGTTAACGGAAGTTAACTTAGGTACTAGCGAAGAGCCTAGACCTACCTTTGTTAGCTCCTTACTCAATAAAGAAGACTCAGAAGAAATAATCAAGTTATTAATGGAATTTAAAGACTGTTTTGCTTGGAGCTACGATGAGATGCCAGGATTAACTCCAGAGGTCGCAGTCCATAAGTTAGGAGTGGATCCTACTTCAGTCCCAGTCAGACAAGGTCCCAGAAGAATGCGTCTAGAAATCGAACAACAAGTCATAGCTGAAGTTAAAAAGCTAATAGACGCTAAATTTGTCCGTGAAGAACAATACCCAACTTGGCTAGCCAATGTAGTCCCGAGTCGGGAAGAAGAATGGTCGGATCGGAATTTGTGTGGATTTCGAGAGATTTAAACAAGGCATGTCCGAAAAGATGAATTCCCTCTACCGATCCCGAATTAATGATCGACATTGCTTCAACACATGAAATATTCTCATTCATGGATGGATCTTCAGGATACAACCGGATAAAAATGGCTCCGGAAGATGAAAAGCTTACGGCATTCGAACGCCGATCGGAGTATTTTGCTACACGGTGATGCCATTCGGATTGAAGAACGCGGGAGCAACCTACCAAAGAGCAATGACAAGAATTTTTGATGATATCATCCATAATCAAGTCGAATGCTACGTGGACGATGTGGTCATCAAAAGCAAAGTAAAGGACAACCACTTGTATGATTTGAGAATTGTTTTCGAACGATTAAGACAATTTAACCTTAAGATGAATCCTTAAAATGCGCCTTCGGCGTCACCTCCGGGAAATTCTTAGGATTCGTTGTCCGACATCGTGGGATTGAAATCGACCGGAAAAGATTAAAGCCATCTTAGAAATGCCACCTCCCGGAACCTTAAAACAACTACGATCTTTTCGAGGGAAGTTGGCATATCTTCGACGCTTTATCTCGAACTTGTCGGGTAGGTGTCGGCTTTTCTCGGCACTAGTTAAAAAGGACGCCAAATTTATTTGGGAAGAGAAATGCCGAGAGGGCCTTTGAGGACATTAAACAATATTTAATGATACCTCCCGTCCTAGCGGCCCCGGTCTCGGGTAGACCGCTAATACTTTATACCGCGGCTTTAGACGACTCTCTCGGAGCCCTGTTAGCCTGAGTCAATGATGAGGGTAAAGAAAATGCTCTTTACTACCTAAGCCGTCGTTCTCTGCCGACGGAAATAAGGTATCCCGCAATTGAAAAGCACTTGTTTAGCCCCGATCTTCGCCGCTCAAAAGCTCGGGCACTACATGCTTTCTCATAAGGTCAACTTGATCTCGAAATTTAATCCATTGCAATACTTGATGACCCGCCCAACGCTTTCCGAGCGGACTTGCCGGATGGTCAATGATATTATTGCAATTCGATATAACGTTCGTGCCTCTTCGTGCCGTAAAAGGACAAGTCCTAGCAGACTTCCTTGCAGCACACCCTTTGCCGGCAGAATCTCCTCTCAATGACGATCTGCCAGATGAACAAATAATGAACCTAGAAGACCTTGATGATCGACGTTGGGAATTATATTTCGACGGAGCATCTTCAGCGCACAAAGACGAAGAATCGCAAGTGATAGTGCCCGGTAAGGCGGGAATCGGGCTAATCTTTATAACACCGGAGCGGGGGATGTTAAGATACTCCTACCACTTGACGGAACCATGTACAAACAACGAAGCGGAATACGAAGCCCTCATAACGGGATCTGGAATTAACTATTCGAATGGGTATAACGGACATCAACATCTACGGGGATTCACGGTTAATCATTCAACGGATCGCCGGACGAGTACAGAATTTTAAAGCCGAGACTCGAACAATAGTTCCGAGTATGCCATACAGTTGTTGGAACAAATTCCGAATGTGACAATCTACAAAATTCCCGAAAAGAAAACGCTTTAGCGGATGCGCTAGCTCGTCTCGCAAAAGAATTTGCTCGTTTGCAAGATGAATCGATGGAAGTGTCGGTTCGCGGACGTCAGGTCCTATCACAGCTCGACATAGACACGATACACAAATCAGAAAAGGAAAAAGGATCAATTGCAGCAGTGACAGAAAACACGGAAGATTGGCGACAACCATTAATAGATTACTTGCAAACAGGAAAACTACCAGATGATAGGTCGTTAGCTCATCGGATCAAGAAAAGAACTGCGTCCTACGCATTAGTAAACAATACGTTATACAGAAGGTCTTTTGATCAAATGTGGCTAAGGTGCCTAAGCGGGTCCGAGGCCCGCGAAATTGTTAAGGAGATACATTCAGGACTCTGTGGCGCTCACCAATCGGGTCCAAAGATGAAAATGAAAATTAAAAGACTAGGGTACTACTGGACCTCGATGATGACCGATCGCATGAAAATCGCCAAGAGCGTCATCGGTGCCGAGTGCACGGAGTGGTTCTACACCAACCTCCAAATGTGCTACATCCGACAATTGCGTCGTGGCCATTTGAATGTTGGGGCACGGATATAGTGGGTCCAATAGAACCACCATCTTCAAAAGGACATCGCTTCATTCTTGCGGCTACGGATTACTTTTCCAAGTGGGCGAGGCGAGTTCCACTTAGAGAAGTGAAAGCACACCACGTGCTACGGTTTTTCAAGAACCAAGTTGTCTACCATTTCGGAGTGCCGCGCGGATCATCTCGGATAATGGGGCGGCATTCGAAGCACGCAAATCAACAATTTTGTCGGGAGACACGGAATCGGCTGGCGATATTCAACAATTTACTACCCAAGAGCAAACGGCCTTCTTGAAGCTTTTAATAAAACTCTCGTTCAAATTTTAAAGAAAACCTTGGACGATAATAAGAGAAATTGGCACGAGAAGTTGTTAGAAGCCTTATGGGCCTACGGACAACCTTCGGAACTCCTACGCAAGCTACACCTTACGCTCCGGTGTATGCGTCCGAGGCGATGTTACCTTTAGAGGTTCGGCTTCCTTCACTCGGAATTGCGATTGCAAATAAAATCACAACGAGAAGAGAACGCCAAATTACGACTCGAAGAATTAGAGAGCACTGGAAGAGAAAAGACTTGCGGCGCAACGAATTTAGAACTATACCAAGCTAAGATGGTTCAAGCCCATGATAAGCGGGTCCGCCCAAGAACCTTGAGGTTGGTGATTTAGTTCTCGTTCTCAAAAGACCTATTCTTGCACACCGCAAGATAGGAGGAAAATTTGAACCCACTTGGGAAGGACCGTTTGTGGTTGAAGCGGTATACTCGGGAGGTTCCTACCAGGCTAGTGAATTGCCGGGGAGAACGACATATGCTTCGGATCAACGGACGATACTTGAAAAGTATTACGCTACTCGATCTTTCGAAGGAATGAACTTTCCATCCCTAGAAGCACGGGTGAAGTGATTACTTATGATCGGGTCCGAACCCAAAAATAACAAAAATGTGCTAAAATAAATAAAATCCCGATAATAAAATTTTCCTTGTTTTCTTTTCCAAATCAAAATCTCTTACCCGATCTTATCCCACTTCATTCCTGTTAAGTTTAAAAATTAAAAAAAAATGTCTTTAATAAACATTTTCTTAATGTTCTTGTTCTTAGTACGGCTCCCGATCCTTTTCCTTGTCTTTTCGCGGGGAAATGTCGAGCGGGCGGTTGGTCCTGAACTTTAGAAATGGCGTAAGCCTTGCACTCGACGAAAAGAGGGTGAAAGATGGAGCGATAATCGAGATTGACTCGAATTTTGCACCAGCAGGCCTACAGTACGAGGAAAGTGACTGGGTCCCGGTTGACCGAGAAGAACTGCCCGGACGGACGAGTGATGAAAGTGGGTGGCCCAAGCCACCAATCCGGCGACAAGAAAAGAAAGACAAACATTGAAGAAGATAAGAAAATGAAGTACGTAGTCGCTACGGCAGAAGGCGAGCTTGTCGACGCCGCGCCCACGAGAGATTCAAGAAGTTCGAAGAGCTACTCTCACAACAACGCAACGAAGAAATAAGAATCGCCGTATCCGTAAGATGTTAACAAAACTAGGCTGCGGACCGGCGCGACGAGACGATTGCTAATGCCGGTACATACACTTCGAGGACACCGGTTCACCGGGAACCCGAAGAAAGGAGGCCGGCTCTAGGATAACGAGAAGAACCGGGGAAATCTCACAAAGACCGAGAAGAAAGAAGGCTACCACGCCACCGGATAGAACCACCAGGTGATGCATGACCTTGTTGCAAAAGCAACCCCGGGGATGTCCCGACGAGCATCATCCCCGAGGAGCCAAGGTATGCGGGGAGAACGTGAAGGGATTGAACCGTATATTCCACAATATGTCACCAGACCTCGCCATCTGCAGATCATTCCGGAATACGAGCTAGAAAGAATACAGAATGTCCAGAAGAAAACTTTTGAATACTTCGAGAGAATTAGAGGCAGAAGAATCAATATACTGGAGGGCCTCGAGCTACATACAGACGTATTCTCAGAGTATGAACAACAGCAAATCGTGGATTGCATCCGGATTTGAAAAGAATGGGCCGAGCGGAGCCGCCTAAGGAAAATACATACTCGGAACCCCGGAGATGGATGCCGGGGAAGGGAAGAATCACAATACAATGTGGATGTTGTTACAACTTTGCGGAAGACAGGAAGGAAACCCACCGGGAATACTCCGTCATGGGCAAGTGGATCCGATGCCATTAGTCATCGAGAGAATGGTAAAGAGATTGATAACATGGAGGGTACTGCCGGCAGATTGCATACCCAATAGCTGCATTATCAACATCTACGAGCGGGGTATTGTATACCCCCGCACATAGATCACCATGACTTTGTCGGACCTTTACGCACGGTTTCTTTTACGAACGAGTGTAATATCATGTTAGGATCCGACCTCCGGATAGCGAGCCCGGGTGAGTTCCGAGGGCCGATAAAGATACCATTACCGGTAGGTTCCGTCATGATACCGAAGGGCAACGGAGCGGATATCGCTAAGCATTGCATACCGGGAGTACCGAGTGAAGCGGATCTCGGTTACTTTCGGAAGGATGGACGACGGAAAGACACCTTACCATTTCCGGCCGGACCGGAGCTAGAGAGCCTCCGGCCTTACGAGCTTGTGAGTTACATGGAAAATATCACACCTCCAATGTACATCCATACGGCATCCTTGCCAAGGATGGCTTGGAAGGTGATGTTATTGACCATGTACCCCACTATTCGGACATGGATTTTTGACGGATGCTTCTTTGGATGGATCGACAAAGATCATACACAGATCCGTTTTGAGTTTACATGGATTGTATGAAATATATTCCGGATCAAGATGTATGATGTATCTTCTACATGATTGGAATGAAAGTGACCATGTCACATTTTTGGCCTTCACCTCTTTTGTGCAAATTGATTGGGAAACGCCGTTAAAGTTAAATGAACTTCGAACAAAGAACAGAAAAGAAACGAAAAGAGAATAAAAGAAAACTTTCCTTAAAAAAAAAAAAATGATGACAAACACCAAATTCACATGAACATTAAATAAACGATAAAATAAAATTTGAATCATTAAAAGATAAACAAAATCAACATAAATGTTAAATCAAATTCTCAATCAAATTTCAAATGTGATCTTCCAAATTTCAAATCAAATCTTAAATCAAATTTCAACCGAGTTCAAACTCATCCTTCCAAATTTCAAATTCAATCTTTCCGGACTCCAAATCTCAATCAAATTCAAGTTCAATCTTTCCAGATTCCAAATCTCTATCAAATCTCAAATTCGATCTTCCAGATCTTAAATCAAATCTCAATCGAAAATTCAAATTCAATCTCCCAAATCTGAAATCCAATCCGTTCTATTCTCTCCCTTGTCTGGGATGGAAGCGGTTGATTCCATTGACACGGATCGAATCTGATGGCGAGGAATTATATCCAATCCAAACCAGCAACTTCCAATCAACTCTTCTGAATGGGATATGTAACATCTACATATTCCCTCCTAATCTATTTCCTTCCATGAAAGTCTTTTACAACTTTCATGAAATTCTCGAAACACCAAAATTCCACACTCTTCAAATCAACACTACAAATCTTTGCAAAATCAATTACCAAAAAAAAAAAAAAAAATTCAAATTCAAACTTTTGGGTCGAGGATTTTACATCCAAGACTGCACTGCTTTAGGATTCTTTCCCTATTGCACTGAAATACATCAAATTCAAACTTTTGGGTCGAGGATTTTACATCCAAGACCGCACTTGCTTTAGGATTCTTTCCACTATTGCACTTGAAATACATCAAATTCAAACTTTTGGGTCTAGGATTTTACATCCAAGACTCGCACTTTGCTTTAGGATTCTTTCCCTATTGCCTTCGAAATACATCAAATTCAAACTTTTGGGTCGAGGATTTTACATCCAAGATCGCACCTTGCTTAGGATTCTTTCCCTATTGCACCTTGAAATACATCAAATTCGAACTTTTGGGTCGAGGATTTTACATCCAAGACCTGCACTGCTTTAGGATTCTTTCCCTATTGCACTTCGAAATACATCAAATTCAAACTTTCGGGTCGAGGATTTTACATCCAAGACTGCACCGTTCTAGGATTCTTTCCTATGTGCCTTGAAATACATCAAATCAAATTCCGGGGTTAAGGATTTTACATCCGAGATCGCATTGCTTTAGGATCATTTCCCTATCGCAATGAAATACATCAAAATCAAACTCTTGAGGTTAAGGATTTTACATCCAATACCGCATTACTCTGAGATTTTTCCTCATTGTAATGACCCAATCCAATCGATTCGATCTTCTTTTGGGGTTGAAGATGTTACATCTAAAACTTCAAAATTCCAATTTTCATTTCAAATCAAATCCCTTCAAATTAATCTTGACAAACTTCAATCAAAATTGAAACTCCAAATTGAAATCTAAACTCACACATCATGACTTGAACATGAAACAAAATAAAATCTAAATCGAAATTCTCCCAGATCATGTGATTTGGGATTCACCTCCTTTTCCTTTCCCCAGCGAGAGTTCGAGAATCTCCGAGTTCCGGAGACATACTTGACACTCCCCGGCGAAGCTCTTCTACTTCGTCCTAAGTTTGTTACTTGGACATCCGTGTTGGTTTTGTTGATCGCTTCGGTCAACACCAATACGCGCGGTGTGCTCCGTCAGCTCACCACACCTATTGGGGGTCCATTTGTTGACCTCATTTTTGATGAGGTCTTCTCTTCTTCTCTTTAGTACTTAGGATCTAGCCTTAGGCTTTTCCTTTGACTATCTTAGAGGATTAGAATTGAGACCCACCTTTTAGAAATTCAAACCACTTCTAAACTCCCTGCAAACCCCACAAACTTGATCGTAGACCCCTAATCACCTAGAGGGTTGAAATCAAATGTGGAAGTTTAAAGGATGAGTTCCTATAGGACTTTTTGGCCTTAGGATCGCCACAGGTGGCCTGGTCTGATGAGGGGCTGACTTACACACACACTACACTTATACACTACACCTACACACTACACTTTCACACACCTCCTAAAAAAAAAAACACACCCATACCCGACTTGACCTCCTGACTCATGTAGGTGATTCAAATGGATGGTCCTTAACCCCTAAGCCCTTGGCTAAGAGGGTTAGAAACAACATAGTGAATGCCTCAAATGAGTCCCTTCATGGCTCATGTGGGCTTGATATGGCTTCATGGCTCAACCAAAATGATTTTATTCCACTTACATTCACCTAATCTTCCATTTTCCAAATTTTTAATTTTTGACCCCGGGACCCTACACCTGCCAACCTACCCAAAGCCACGAATAACCCAAATTTCTCAAAAATTTCCAAATCGCCCAAAATTCTCCAAAATCATTCCCAAACATTTCCACATCACTCAAACTGATCATCCATAACCAAAAATACCAAAAATTCCAAAAATACCTCCCAATACCCTCCAAATACCCTCCAAATACCCCTCTTAGCCAAAAAATCAAAAAATTCAGAAAATTCCCAGAAAATTCCAGAAAATCCCAAATATTCCCAATTTCATTTTGTTCAACTACACCATGGGCCAATTTTGTCAATTTACCCCACTTTTATCAAAACCCCCAACTTGACCCATTTTAACCCAAAGTGAACCCAATGTCAAACCTAACCTACCCAATTGACCCAAATTCTGGTCCAATTCAATTCTAAACTTCAATTTAACATCCCCAACACCAATCTAGACCAAATCCAAGCCCAATTTGATTGGCATTGGGATCCAATTTCACTTTTGGCCTTAAAGCCCAATTTGGACCCATGACCCAAATTTAGCCCAAACTCACCCAATTCAACTCCAATTAACCCCAAATCTTTTCTAAACCCTCCTTAACATCCCCATAAACAAAACACCTAACATGATTTGCCCAAAATTTAGGCCCAAACCCCACTCAAATCCAACCCAAAGCTAAAAGGCCCAATTTTGACCAAAACCCAAACTTAACCCAAATGAGCCCAAATCCCAAAATCAAAACCTAACCAAAGCCAAAACCTCTTCGAAACACTCCCATAAACATTTCCCAACATTAATTTTACATCAATTTCAACTCTAGCCCAACTTTGGCCCATGGTAGCCCATTTTGGCCCACCTTAGCCTCTTTACCAAAAAGGCCCATATCCAACCCAATTCAAACCCAAATCACACCAAATTGACTCCAAGCCCTTCATAGAACATCCCTAAACCAATTATGACATTTATTTGACAAGGTCCTTCACAAAATCTTTACCCAAATGCCCATCCTAAAATCAAAAAGCCCATTTCCCCTTAAACTTTCCTAAAAGCCCACTTCTTTCAAATTCAAAAGCCCAAATTCATCCAAAGCCCACATGGCACTTCCCCTCATCATCCATTTAATCAAAATTGACCCTAAGTTCCAAAGTCATCAATTAAACAATTCCAAATCAAGCCCCATACAAATTCCCATCAAAATATCAAAGTTTTCTTAAATCCTTTTTTATGAAATTGACCCAAGCTTTTCCCAAGCCAAATGGAGCCAAGGATAAGCCATTCACAAGCCATATGAAGCCATGAAAGTTTGGCATGTGACCATGCCATTAATGGCAAAAGGAGGAGGTCCTTTAACCATCTCCTAAAAGTCATTAGCCTTAAGCATGTTTCCCTTAACCAAGATTTAATCCAAATATTCTTGGATAAGGACATCACCACCTCTTGACCAGCTAGCCTAACCGATCTTCTCGGCCCAAAGACCAGCCATGGGGAGGTGAACCCAACCCAAACCAATGGGTTGACCAATTTCAAGCCAAAGTGGCCTCTCCCCCATACCATTTTAATCCAAACACTTTACACATGTCCAAGCCCAATTGACTTCACCATTGCCAAGCCCTGACCTCCCTGGTTAAGATAGTGACCCATGCCTGCCGGCCAGCCACCTGGGCCGCCGGAAAACGCCATGGCCGAGACATGGGGAGGAGCCAAACCTTGGAATTCCACCTTGCTAAGCTGCCCCATGCCCAATGGCCACCATAGCTGTTCTTCCCATGCCCAGAGCAGCTGATCCCAACCCTTGGCCATCCCTGTGAGGCTCTCCAGCCACCTCTATTTAAACCCGACCCCCTCACGGCCATGGAGGAGAGTTGCATAAACCTTGCCGAAACTCTGCCAAAATTGTTCCAAACCCTACTCCACACTTAGAGCAGTTGATCCCCAGTGTCAATTTGCTCTAATTCCCACTGACAGAATCCAATTTCTCAACTGAAATTTCACCCAAAAACCAGGACATCTCCTCACAGTGAACCAATTCCCAAATTGATTGGTCCTACACCTTCACTGGACCAAGGGAATAAGTTTCCCACTGAAACCCCATCTCCAGGCCACCCAGTTGCTCCAGCCTCAAAGCTTTGTGATCGGCTATGGTCACTTTCATAGCTAGACAATTCACCAGGCCAAGGGACTTCATCCGAAGCTTACTTGGACCCAATCGAAGGTGACACAACTCTCAGATCGAAGCTTCACTTCTCTGAGCAAAGGTATGGACTCCCTCTTCTTCCCGAGCTTCCAGAGATTCTCATTTTAATTTGAGTCAATTTAAATGCATGTTTACCGTATGGATGTGTTCGTCTCTTCGAGACGAATCCATAGAGCATAAGAACACGAAAATCCGTTGAGAATCGAGTGAGAAATTAGGGTTAGAAGGTTGACGGTCACGGGTGCACACCAGTCGTAGACGATGACCAGGAGCCGTTGGATCGCGCGTGTATCGAGCGGACGGTTCAGATTGCGCCGGACCAGGCAATGGTGCATGAACCGCGGGTCCCGGGACGGCTGACTCAGATGGCGGCGCCCAATCACAACGCGACACGTACCCCCTTCGGAGCTGCCGAGGTTGACGCGGCGCCGCGTGGATAAGTAGGAAATTAGGTTATTTTCTATTTATTTAATTCCCTAAACTTCAAAAATTCATAACTTTGTGTAGGAAAATCAGAAAAATAAAATAAAAATACCCTCTTGCTCAGTGAACAGAGGAGAATAATGTGGAAAAGAAATCATTTAATTTCATCAAGTATTTTATTTTTTATAATTTATTTACTCTCTGCATACATTTAATTCTCCATGCATGTATACAATTCACCATGGCATGAGACCATAGGGCTTTTGAAGCCTCTGAATTTGGGAACATTCCTTGAATTTTCCAAAGTCAGAGGCCATCCCTATGAAGAGTTATTGATTTTTCAAATTCATGTCACTGTTTTGAGTATTTTAATTCCAATAAATAGCATGTTGTGAGATAAATTCTAGAAAAATTTGGTGATGTTCCTTATGACCAGAGAACCCTAGGAAAAATAGGACTTGAGTTAATTCACTCAAGATAACCCTAATTGGCTTAAAAATCCAAAATTGACCCCTAATTAATTAGAGTTGACCATAGATCAAATTGACTTGAAATCAATTCTCCACTGACCTTTAGGATCAGAGGAACCCACCATAAAAGTTTGAAGTCAATTGGACTTGGTTAGCCCTACTAAATGGGTTGATTAAGCCATTTAGTCATTTTAAACTTTAAAAATTCATAACTTTCAAAATACCTTTCAAAAATTCACCAAATTGGTTTTGGAGCCTCTCTGATATCAGGGGAATTTAAGAAAATTAAAATTTCAATTTTCTAAAAAAGTTAATTTTTTAGTATTATTTTAATATTTTAATAATTAAAAAATAATAAAAATCACAAAAATAATAAAATTCATCAAAATGTCATATTTTGAAATTTAATCACTTAGGAACAAACCTCATATTTTTCTTAGGTCTATTTAATGAGATATTAAATTTTAAAGCCCTAGGGTAATTTTAAAATTAAAAAAATGTATTTTCTAACATTTTCACTAAAATAATTATAATAAATCATAGAAAAATCAGAAAATTGTAAAATTTGGTTCTCTGGAATCCTTCATATCAGAGAGAATTTTAAAAATTATAAAATTCATTTTTCAACATTTATTTTATTTTTAAATTAATTAACACTCCAGAACTTAAAATATTTATAATAAAAATAATATAATTCAAAAAATCACCAAAATTGGTCCAAGTGGTCCCCTGGTCATTAGGAATGTCCCCTAATTTTCTTAAGGACAGAAACTTTCCCTTGGTCATGTTATTAAATTTTCCTTGGAAATCTCTATTTTCTACCAAAAATAATTATATAAATAAATTAAATACAGAAAAATCACATTTTCTCCTCTCATGTCTTTATTGACATATGAGTGAAGTCACATAAAAATTTCAAGTTCATTTGAGTTCAATTTAGTGAGTTATGAAATTATTAAGCTTAAAGGGTAAAGTGGTAATTAAATTTTTTTTAATCCTTAATTAAAACTTTAGGTTTAATAAAAAATTAACAAGTAAAATATTTGATCCTAATCTGATTTGGATGATTGAAATTTAATAATTGAAGGGTAGAAACCCATTAAGCAATTTAAAATGATTAAACTTTAATTAAATAATTGATTAAATTTGGAAGAATAATAAAATTGGAATTATTAAAATAGGGATATTATTAGGAGGAGATTTATTCTTTAATTTAAAAATTCCCTAAATTGATCATCCCAATAATATTTAATTCCTAATTAAAATGATAATTCAAGTTTAAGATTTAAAATGCTAAAAGACTTAATCATTAAATTAAATTAATGTTAAATTATTTAAAACAAATTCCTTTAAAATTAAAAATTAAATTAAAAATTAAGAATTAAATTAAATTAAATTAAATTATATTAAATTAAATTAAATCAAATTAAATTAAATTAAATTAAATTATATTATATTAAATTATATTATATTATATTAAATTATATTAAATTAAATTAAATTAAATTAAATTAAATTAAATTAAATTAAATTAAATTAAAAGAAAATTAAATTAAATTAAATTAAATTAAATTAAATTAAACTAAATCATATTATATTAAATCAACTTAAGTTAAACTAATTTAAATTAAACCATATCAAATTAAATTAAGTTAAATTAAATTAAATTGAACTAAAAATAACATTACCAAAGACATAAAGAAATAAGCCTAAAATAACTTGAACACTATTCCAAATTTAAACCCTTCGATTGAAATTAAGCTAAATCACAAACCATTTGAACACCAATTTACCCTCAAAAGCTTTAGTTATCATAACTCCTAAAACGGAATATTAAATGAAATGTTACTTCACTTATAGGACATTCAAATATCCTAGTTCACCGAGCAAGTTAACAAAACTTGAAAACCTCGGACGATCGATTCATCTACATAATTAAATTCATTTGGACTTAAAACAATCCTAGAAATATTGAAAAGATGTTTAAGATTCTTCTTAAGCACTTCCTCAATATGATAGGATATTTATAAGAACAATTGAACTTAATTGTTCTTTGATGAAGAAAATCGTCTTCAAACCAAAAACACAAGGAACCTAGACGTCATAGGAAATGACTAGCTATAGGATTAGGAACTTGGTAGAAAACCATAACCTTTCCCTTAGCTTTACCTAGGAACTTACTTTAAATGCTTAAATATTCTAACTGTGTTTTAAGTGCAGCTTGGGATGACGGGAAGACCCTCCGAGTACGCTTTTATTTTATTGCAATTTACTTTACTTGCAATTTATTTAATCGCATCGCACTTACCTTTCTTGCATGATAAACAACGAGTTGCATGAAAACCTACACCTTTAGGACAGAAACCAAAACTGAAACCCATAACTAAATTAAAAGACAATACAAGATAAAATTCATCGCCACAACATTCAAAATATAAAATAACTCAAAATTTAATCACAAACAAAACAACAAAACTACAACTACAACTAAATTAAAACGTCTCATTGAATGATCGGGAATACCTCGGATGATGTAACCCACGTGTTGCTAACGGGATTTCCACGGTCTAAATGAAAGTGCGGAACTCATTTAGTTGAGTTTAGCAAATTCATCTGGACTAAGTGAATTCGATGAAAATAACGGTGCCGGGATGACGGAACCGTGGGATCTTAATCGGTTCTGTTTAATCAACTTTAAGATCTGTTTTAATTAAAACACAAAAACACTTGGAAATTAAGACTTCTCTAAACCAAAACACTTTTCTCATCCCCTGATTTATGATTTCTAAAACTAAACCTCTGCAACAACAAGGAGCTCGGAGCATGGTGGGCAGCACGGCCATCGTCGTCAGCAAAACTTGAATCTACATCAGCAAAACTTTCCTAGAATTAAAACAACCAAGCCATAGGACTTCGAGGTAGTTTGCCTAGGGCAACATAAATCCTCAACTCTTCGTTAGGCATTTGCACGATCATATCATGTAAATTAAGCCCTAACCGGTCTTAGGATTTCCGAGGTAGTCGTCCGATACGATATAAACCCTCACATCTTCGAGGTTATTTGTATGATTTTATCATACGAATATAAGTCCTAATTAATTAAAATTGGCAAGATTAAAACATTAAATAAACATTAGGACCTTCCTAAATTCAAGCCAAACAATAGGATAATCGGGAAATTACCAAAGTTCGCTTTGGATCTGTGATTTCTCCTACCCTTCTTCCTTTGGACTCCTAAAATAAAATGTTCCAAATTTGATCCATCCCCTATTGAAATTCAAAATTCAATCCCTTGAAAACTTAAACTTTGAAATTCTTGAGAGCAGAATTATTGATTATTATCGAGAGTTTTCTTAGGTGATTCCCGTCACTTAAGATGTAATTAACTATAGGGGCTTACCCTTATAGGGAACTTTAAGAACCCAGGTAATATAAACCCTGCTTAATTCCTTTATATTAAGCGGGGGAACTTGTCGGCTTATAAAATTGGTTCGCGGACCAAACGGATGTCACAAATCTCCTAGTTTATTTAATCGAGCCCCATCATCAAGCGAGTGTATCTATTCTTCGGGATAGATATACGGTTTGTGGTGCGGTGCTCGTTTATACAAACTATTTGAGATGTGAGATCGGTTTGACTTCATATCTTAAAATTTTTTAAAATTATTTTCAAAATCAAAACACTACTTTCCAAATTATATATATATGTAAATTAAATTTAAAATTCGCCGACAACTTCTGTAGGCGACCCCTTTGCAAAACACATAACCTAAAAATATGCCGACACTCACCAACGACGCCCTCGAGCTCGCCGACGGTGCCCGGAACGACTATTGACCGAGTTTTGGCGGTTATGGGATGAAATTCAACGTATTTGGATGCTTTTTGAAAGGTTTCTTGTGGCAACTCTTCAAACATCGTCCCTATACTTTAAAAGAATGGATTTTTAGTTAGAAAGAGGAGAAGAATGTTAGGAAAAACTTAGAGAATTTTTAGGGTTCTTAGATTAGGAGTATAAATGTAGGTTTCTACCCTTTTGGAGAGATGGGAGAGGAGATTTTGAGAGAATTTGTAAGGGATTACACTAGCATTGCATGGAACGACGGGAGACTTTGTGGGAGAGATCTTCATCTTTCTTTCAAAGAGAAAAAGCTAAGTATTGTTCTTCATTATCTTATGATTTTGTAAACACTTACCTAGTAGATTTGCTTTGGTTAAATGAAGTTTCTGTTGTGTTTTCTTCGTGCTTTGTGACGTATCTCTCTTACTTTTTCTTCTTCTTTGGAAATAGTGGCATGAGAAGATTATAAGATTCTTTTCCTTTTACTTTTCTTTTGTAATGAGTAGAATTTATGTGTAGGATGTTGAGATACATGCTAGAAGAAGTTTTATATATAAATGTGATTGTTTTTACTTGCACTTCATTTACATTGTAATTAAGGCTTGTTGTAATGTTAAAATTTGTTGTGAAAACATACGAACCGAGAGGGTTAAGCTTTCTACAACTAAGTACGAACCACATTCAAATTTCATGGATGGTGAAGTTCATGGGGATTGAAATTAAATAAATAGGAAAATATAATTATTTCACGTAGAAGTGGAAATTTTAGAGTGACAGACTAAAATTCCCAATTTGGTCATATTGTTTAAGCACTGAAGCGGAGATGTTAGCCCTCAGGTGAGGGGAATGTGGGAGCTCCGAAGTGAGAGCCGGTATCCTCCCAGCCTAGCCACAGATTCAGTAAATAAGCATAGGATTAGTCAATGTTCTTTATGCCTGGACCAAAGGGTAAAGATAAGAATTGCTCCTATTTAGCACATACAATATTTAATGCATCTCATTCATATACATTATCCGTTTCTTTACATAATAATAGTAGTTTTTAGTATCTCAAAATTCTCCAAATCAATTCATCCAAAAAGGGTTGTCTTTAGAATTAACACTTGTATTTAGGAGTAGTTGCTTGATAAAACATCATTTTAATCGACATTCCAAACTAAGGAGTAATTGTAGTAGACTAGAATTTGACCAAGAACCTTTTATCTTGCTTCCCTGTGGGATCGATAACCAGGACTCCACTAGAGCCCTGTATTACTTGAGCAATACGTATACTTACGTTGATATATGTGATGTTATTATTAATCAATTGTACTCATTTTTATCACCACATAAAGTCGCAGTCACACATGAAAAAGAAATTGTGCATAGAATAGTTGACTCACCTCCATTCCTTTCAAATATGGGTCTCCTCTAACATAAAAGATGAAACTCGTACTATGGCACAAAATATTTGTAAAGATACATAAAGAGAAAACTGTATTGTGGCAAAAGTTCTTTCTTAAGAAGAGAGGAAGAAAATTTTTTAGTATGATAAATCCCTAAACAAAGTTTAAGTATATAAGAGTTCATAAGATTAAGGTAGGTATCTATCCAATCCTCGTCGGTGCATCACATTCATCATTTATCACCTGAAGAATCTCATTTTATCCTTAAGTCTATTTAGAAAAGCCAAAAATAAATTTTCTATCACTCAAGGTGCTTCCATTTATCCATGGTCCATCCAAAAAGCTCAAAGAGCCAAGGATAAAAAGATGGTACTCCCATTAGTAATAAGGTTACGCTTTGAGTTTGAAGTGTCACTTCTTTCTACAAATGATGTTAGATTAAAAAAGTTTTATTAATCTGCTTCACTTGTTTAAAGGAAGGTGTCACAAGTTCAAGAAGCATGATATCATAAACATGATATTAACATGAAGGATGTGGAAATAAAAATCGGAGATGTCAATACTATCCATGTCACTCATGGCCAGGATGGAAGTATGAAGGAAGCTGATGTTAGGGAAGAGAAAATGAATTTTAATAAAATCTCAAGTACCTCCCAGTTAATCTGAAGAATGCTAGAGGTAAATATATTGATAAATGCTAAGTAAATTGGATGCTAGCATTAGAGAACTCAAGGAAGAAGATAAAGATTTAGAAAACTTAGAAGAAATTGCTACTAATTATGATGGTTGAAACCAGAGCTTCTCTAAGAGAGTGGCAAGATGAAGCTAACTTTGACTAAGGCAGGTGTTGCATCAAACAAAATCTGACATCTTTTAAATTAGCTAACGCAGTGGGATGAAAAAGTAGAAAGGTTGAAGAAGTACCCATTTCGTAGTTCATGGTAGAACTAGTTGAATCGACCAGTTTGGTTTGGTTTTTATAATAGCATCAAGATATTGTTGTTGAAGATGGTCTCCCACCTTACATAACTCAACATTTATTTGATAGTTGAGATAAGAGTTGAGCAAATATACAGTCTAGAAAAGAAGTTAAAAAAGTACCAATTTCGACACACTCAATCCAAAAGTGAACTTCATACCACTAACAATATATGTAGAAGTGGAAAAACCTAAAGTTGTTTGTGTATTTTAAAACCTGAGGATAAAGGTTGTTGAGAAGGAAGTCTACAAGGAAAACTCAAAGGCACCTTCTTTCCCCGAGAAAGAATTTGATTCCCTTATTGAGCAACAAGTAAAGCATGCTTTAACATAAGCTTGAGGTGGTTCATCAATGCCTAATGGATGATTTTATCAAGAACAATTTGATGACATACAATACTTCAAAGGATTTGTGCCACCAAACATTAAAGCTAAATTTAAGAAAACACTTGGTACACTTTTAGTTTAGTTGTTGCGATGTTAGAGGATGTGATTCCCTACTATTCCATCAAATTATCAATATTCCATCTGAAAAAACATTTGAATGGTATGTTGAACTACGCAACGACTCAATCAAAAAATTATTTGAGTTGGAAGAGCTATTTATAAGTGGTTTGTTGAAGCTCAGCACCATATTGCTATTGGAGAATTGGCTATTGAGAAATAAAATCCTAATGACACTTTGGAATACTATATTCTGAGATGGAATTACTTATTATTGAAGTGTGAAAAATTTACGAGAGAAATATGTTATCGAGATCCTACTCATGAATATTCATGGACCAATTTCCTTCTTGTTGAAAGAATTCACCATTAAGAATTTTGAAAGTTGTTGAGTAAGGCAGAAAATTATTGGAGGAAGCTAACCAGTTACTATCCTAAGTCAAGAAACCAAGTAGAATCCACAAAATGTTTTGAAAATTGATCAAGGAATGCGTCTGTCATTGATAAAAGGAAGCAACCAATAAGTATATAGCTTGAGAATCCTAAACCGCCACAATATGAACCATAATAACAGTTCCAACCATAACAACAGTATAAAAAATAATAAAAACTATATCCACAATGATAATAGTGGTAACAACCACAATAACAACCCCATTTATAGTAATCACAATGATACCAATGACCACTGTAACCTTATATGCCCAAGGAGGAAGGATTTCTATGCAAACATTTAATGAACTTAGAAATTGGATCTATTCCTTAAATGATAAGAAAGTCAAGAAAATATTCAAGAATCTATATAGAAATCTAAATTTCAATCTTACTGAGCCTATTAAAACTAATAAAGTGGGAAAATATAAGGATTTAAACAATCGTTCATACCGTAGAAATTTGGTTCAAACCATAGAAGAAGTTTTCACCTTTAGAGGCTGGTTTAAAAAGAACCATAAGGATATGACTATAGTTATCTCGAAGGAATATCTAAAGAAAGCAAAACAAAGGTTCGTCTATATTATATTTGGATTGGAAAAAAAATGTAGCAACTTTATTTGATTGACTAAAGTAGTAATTAAATTAGAAACAAAAATTCTAACAATCCCGCGAACCATCCTTATTTTTCTTGACTTCCTCAGAGGTTGACAATTTGACATATGACCTCTACTAAGGTCTACATAGAAGGCTCCTCGGCCCCACCAGAACATAGGTTAGTCATCTTCCTTGGTCAAGGAGTCATTGATGTGGACAATCTCATCTACAAAAATAATCAGATGTTGTGATTGGGAAAGAAATAAACCAACCTTCTAAGACAAAAATTTCCTCATAGTAATAATAACCTTTATCACTAACGTGCAAAGGCTCTCGCTAGCAAGTGATTGGATTGTTGTCTGGCTACCCTCATGTACTAATGATAAGAGAGCACACCTTTGCACAATTATTCCTAGGTGGTGGCATCCAGAGTTGTGAGATGTCAGCTCGTCGCCGGCGTGTTGCCGTCGAGATTCTCTCATGTCTACGTCAATGTCATTGTTTGGAGTCGCCACTCTGTTTTTCTATGTTATTGCCCTAATCTTCAAGAGATCTTATTTCTTCGAATCATGTACAGGATCATCAGATATTAAGAAATTTGAATAAAATAATGGTTTATAAAATAGAAAACAGTAGAATAAGAAATGTCAGTGATAATTGTTACACAAGATGATTCTAGAATACCTTATTCTATAATTTTTTTGTATAAGGAGGATCACATGTAAAATTTTGATAACCAGAGATTTATAGGCATGATACCTATCCTGAGTCCTTAAATCTCCTATAGGATCTAGCTCATATAGTTAATTACATCTTAGACAATTAGGATTGTCTAAGAAGACTTCTGATTAATGTTAACACTTATTTTCTAAGAAATTTCAAGAACAAAGAAAGAAACATCATTGTCCAATCCTAGGGGTAATATATTTCTAACTTTCATGTATTGTTATGTCAGTTTCATTTTTTACTTGTTGTTTGTCATTTTATTGTCATTTTCTCTTGTGTTTGTTATTATTTTGGTGGCTATCCTAAAAGTTTAGGTTTTGTGACTATCTTAAAAGTTTAGGTTTTGTTTCATTGTTTGTCATTTTGATTTATTTTGTCAATGTTTTTTTGTTTTGTTTTGTCAATGTCATTGTATTGATGCCGTCTTGGTTTTGTTTTGTTTTGTTGTCGTTTGTCCCATCTTTAGAATGTCATCCTACAAATTAGAGTTAGCACACCCTAATAACATGCAAAGTAAATCTAAAGCGGAACTTGTCTTCAACCTGCAAGAAAACTGTATCTGAATGATTCTTACAAAAGAAATAATGTCAATTTTATTTCTTAAAATTTTGATTTGGTTGATTTTGAATTAAATCTAATAAGAATTAGATTTATATTCAAGTTCTTTTGAATTTAAGGATATTTTTGTTAAGTCTAATATAAATTAGACTTTAGAGATGAATGTTGACCTCACTTTTGTTGAGGTTTAGTCTTTCTTTTTAATAGCCTAGGGTCTAGCCATAGAACTTTTCTGGTGGCTATCTTAAGAGACTAGCAATGGAACCCATACCCCATAGAAATTCCAAACACTTCTTTACTTCACTTGAAGTTTTCAAATGCTTAAAGTCTAACATCTAAATGCTTAGGAGGATGAGACCAAGCACTAGGAAGCTCAAGATGAGTTCCCTATAGAATGGGCAAGCCTTAGGACTTGCCCTGGGTGGTCTGGGTGAGGCACACACACACTTACACATTACACTCTCACACACTACCTCACAACCTTAAACCAAATATATCAATTTCCCTGAGGCTTGATCCCCTATTCTTTTGGAAACTCATGTGGGTGGTTTCCCTAAGCTCTTAGCTCCAGGCTAGGGTTTGGTTAGTACCAGTACATGGAGGATACAAATGGAGCATTCACTTGGTCCATGGCTCAAATAGGTTATCAGTCTCATTCAACCCCAAATTCTATCAAAAATCCAACATTTGACTCCTTACCCACAAACTCTACAAAATTACCAAAATATCCCTCTAAACCCAAAAATTCCAAAAATTATAAAAATTCCCTAAAATTTCCAAAACCCTCCAAATATTCCCAATTTCAATTTTTAACCATCGCATTAACTCAATTTGACCAAAAGCCCCAATTTGCCCTTAAAGGCCCAATTTCCCCAAATCACCACCCATGTCCATTCAATTGACCCCAATCTTGCCCAATTTCAACTCAAAAAGAAAATTCATCATCCCCAATACCAATCTAAACCAAATCTAAGCCCAATTTGACCCACTTGTAAGCTGAATTTGAACCCAAATCAAGAAGCTCCAATTTTGACCATATGACCTAAATCCCCTAAATTTAACCCAATGAGCCACCTAATTCCTCAAATTAACATCCAAAACTCTTCATAACATCCCCCAAAACTAAATTAAACCACCAATTGACCCAAATCTCCACTCAAGCCTCACCCAATTCCAACTAAATCTAAAATCCCTAAATTAGCCCCAAATGTGTCACATGTCCAAAATCCACCAAATTGAATGTCTCAATTCCAAAATCTCCACCCAATTTATGTTGAGAAGTCTTTATGACATCCCCATAGACATTTGGGAACCATCAATTGACCCTTATCCCAACTCTAGCCTAACCCAAACCCAAGCTAACCCAAAAGTCCCAAAATTGACTAAATACCCAATTCAAGCCAAATCCACCACCCAAACCAATTCAAAATTACTCCAATCCTTTTCTCAACTATTCAAAATAATCATACACATAACATTGCTCAATAAATTTGACCCAATACAAGATCAAACAAAACCAAACCCACTTGAGACCAGATTGCTCAAATTGAACCCATGACCCAATGTAGCCAAATTAAACCAAATGTGACCAAACCAAGCTCACCATAGCCAGCCTTGGGACCCTAGGGACTGAGCTAGATCCACCTAGCCCACTCTAGTGGAGCCATGGACCAAGGGTCCCCCAAATTAGGGGATCCCCTTCTTTAAATGGATAAATCTAAGGAGATTTGCAATAAACATTTAACCACTTAAGCTCACCACCATGATGGCCTGACCACTGGCTCACTTGACCTCTAGCCACCTTCCCTGGCCTGGCCGGCCTACCTAGTCACCAGCGGAGCCCAAAACAAGAGCCACCTCCTCCCAATTTAAACCCAACTCAACAGTCAACCTGTCCAGCTCTAATTGGCCATTGCAGCTCTTCAGCACTCCACCTAAGCAGTTAATTCCACCCACCAGTAAGCCCCAAGCTCAACCCAATGGCCATGGCTATAAAATCCATCTTTAACAGTTAAATGGTGGTGCTAAAATTTTCTTAAGGAAACTACCAAATTGCCCTGGGAAATATCTTGAGACCTCTTGAGTGCAAGCCCACCATCCTTAGCCTTTGAATCCTACGACCTAGAGCTAATTTCATAGATCAATTCTCAGCCAAAACCTGGAAATTTTCCACCACAACTCCACAGTGCACCAAATCCAAACTAAACGTACCCACACCAACCCCACACTGAAAGAGGAAGAATCCTCATAGAAGCCCCTTCACAGAGAGCTTCTAGAGTAGAGATTGATCAACACCTGAAATCGGCCTTGGTTGAATTCAGGTCTAGACATTTCACCGCAGCTCAAACCTTCATCTGAAGGTTCATTGGGTCCAATTGAAACGGTTAAAACCATCTAATTGAGGCCCCTCTCTCAGACAGAGGTATTGAATTCTCTCACCCTCCTGAGCTTATTTCGATTTTCCATGCACATTGAGTTGATTTCAGGCTAAGTTAGTCGTATAGATAGGTTCGTCTAGGTCAGATGAGTCCATAGAAACAAACCCCATATGATTTAGTTGAGTCTAGGTTGAGATCTTAAGGTTTTACTGTGGACAGTTTACGGGCTAAGTCAGTTGGGGATGATGAAGGACCGTTCCATCGTGCGTGTTTTGGATGGACAGCACAGATGCAGTCGAATGAGGAGATGATACATAAAGCGCTAGTTTTCGAGGTGGCTATGTGGATGGTGGTGTCGAACCATAGTGCTACACGTAAGGCTTCAGAGCTGCCTAGGATGGTACGGCGCCACGCTGGATAAATAGAAAATTAGGGATTTTTTGAATTATTTAAATCAGTCGAACTTTAAAAATTCATAACTTGGTGTAGAAAAATCATAAAAATAAAATAAAAATTCCCCCTTGCTCAGTAAATAGAAGAGACCAATGTGTAATTAGTTTCAAGTTTATTTGATATGTCCTTGATTTCTAATTAATTAAATAAAGTATGTGAAAAATTTAATTCTCCATTTGTATATACATTTCACCATGGCATAAAATTTGGTGCGTTTGTTCCCTTTATCATGAGGGATCTTTCCTGATTTTCTAAATTCATGGGAGATCTCTATTACGAGACCCTTATTTTTTAAGGTTATTTTGTCTGTTTTGATTTAAAAATTATAAAAATTAAAATAGTCATAAAAAAATTATGAAATATTTTGGTTGATTACTTGTGACTAGAGGAGTACAGGAAAATTATAAATTAGTTTAAATCATCAAATATAACCATCATTGTCATTAAAACTTAAAACTAAAAGGAAATTAATTTGATTTAAATATAAATGGAAATAGCTTGATTTTTACTTCCCACTGTAGATTAGGACTAGAGGAACTCCCATAAAAATTTTAAAGATTTTTGAAGTTGATTTGGCCACTAAATGAATTTTCTAATTTAAATATCACATTTGGCATTAAAATAATTCTAATAATTAAAATAAAAAAAAAAACTACTAAATTGGTTTTGGGAGTTCTCTGTGATTAGAGGAACATAAGAAAATTAAAATTAGTATTAAAGTAAAATTTTTATTTTTAAGATTATTTTAAATATTTAAATAATTAAAAATTCATAAAAATCATAAAATTAAAAAAATTGATGGACATGTTTTAAAGTGCCTCCTAATTACTTAGGAACAATTGGAATAATTTTTCTAACCCTCTAAGTAAACATATTAAATTTTAATGGGTTAAAATAATTTCTAAAGCTTAAAAATGAATTTTTCTCTATTTCTCACTAAAATAATTCTAATAATTAAAATATAAATCACAAAAATATGAAAGTTGTTTCTTTGGGTCCCCTGACCTTAGAGAGATTTAATAAAAATACAAAATTTAATTTTCAAATTAATTAATATTTTACAGTTAATTAATACTCCAGAACTTAAAATAATTATAATAATTAAAATAAGATTCAAAAAATCATGACATTTGGTCTAAGTGGTCCTCTAGTATAGGTGGATCTCCAATAATTTTCTTAAAAACAAATATTGTGTTTGGATTGAGTTATAAAATTATCTTTAAAAACTCCTATTTTGCATTCAAATAATTATATAAATTAAATTAAAATTTGAAAAATCACTTTTCTCCTTTAATATTTTAATTGACCCATAAGTAGGGTAACATAAAAACTTCAAGGTTATTTGAGTTTCATTTGATTAATTATGAAGAATTAAGGCCTTAGGGGCAAAGTTGTAATTTTAAAGAAGTTAACCTTAATTAACATTTAGGTCTAATTAAAGGGGTAAATGGGTAATGAATGATCTTAATAAACATGTTAAAATGAATAAAACATGGAGGGATAAATTGTAGAAACCAATCTCATTTTTGTCATATTAAAAGCTAAATTTGTAATTTCTTTAATTATATTAATTTGGAAGAAAATTAAACCAAAAGATCCTTAAAATTTGGGGTTGGACTTTGGATGTCAATAATTTATTGATCTAATATTCCTAGTTAGTGCTAATGATAAATTCAGAAATTTGATAAGGAATAAAGAGAGTCATAATCACATAAGTCAATATTTTCCTAAATTTCCAATTATACCCACCAAAGTCTTAAGGGCTTAGTAGTGAACTAGGCTTAATTAATATTGGACTAATGAGGTTTAGAAAAGAAAGTTTAAACATTATTAAATACTTTTGAAACACTACAAATCCACTTCCAAAATAAATTTGGTTAAATTTCTTAATAAACCAACTTGCACCTAAAGGCCTTTACTCACATAATTAATAAATAAAATTTTAAATGACATTTACCGCGTTTTTTGGATGACTAAAATATCAATGTTTGTTGAGCAGAATGGTATGAAATAGATGAATCATTTAGTGAGTATGATAAGTTCAAAAGAACTTAAGAAAGTTTAAAAGAGTTGTGAAATATCTAGATATTCTCTAGATATTTTCACGAGTTTTCTGGACATCCTGTAGGATAACTAAGCCTATCATACTTATTAAAGGAAAGCATCTCTCAAATGGAATAAAAAGGACCGACCAAGTTATGAAATAGGACTTAGTAGGCCAGTGACAAACCTATCTATAGGCTTTTACTTTCCTGAAAATTATAAATGACTATTGCAAACAAAAATACTAAAGTTTCAAATGGAGGAATGTGAAGACTCAACAGGTATGCTTTCATAGTTTATACCACATTCTTTTCCGTACTTCCTTTACTTTACTTTTCTTGTTCACAAACTTTTTTGCTAAAAAACAACGTCACCCTACATCAAAACCAAAACTTTTAGAATAGCCACAAAACCAAAACCAAAATCAAAATTACAACAAAACAAAGATAAAATTCACCGTCACAACAATCAAAACCTAAGACAACTCAAAATTTAATCACAAATGAAACAAAAATCACCACCACCAATAACAACAACAACAAAGCCTTAATCCCACTAAGTGGGGTCGGCTACATGAATCTTTTTTCTCCATTGTGTCATATATAGTGTCAAATTCTCGAAACAAAACAAAAATCACCATCCCAAATAAATTAAAATATCTCTATCAGATGATCGGGAATACCTCGGAGGATGCAAACTACGACTGCTAACGAGATTTCCCAAGGTCTAAATAAAAGTGTGGAATTCATTTAGTTGAGTTTATTAAATTCTTTTGGACTAAGTGAATCTGAAGAAAATAGTGGTGCCATAATGAGGGAACCGTGGGATCCTAACCAGTGTCGATATAATCAACTCAAATATTCCCCCAAATATGTCATTAAGACACCTCAATTTAAACATTTCTAAAACATGTCACTTCTCTCAACCTCTTACATTTGACAATTCTAAAATTAAACCTGCTATGACGAGGAGCTTGGAGCATGCATAGTGGGCAGCACGACCATCTTCAACAGGGAAACTCTTTAAGAATTAAACAACAAGACATAAGACTTTGAGGTAGATTACCTAGTGCAGCATAAACCCTCATTTTATCCCTTTAGGCCTTTGCACCCTGCGCAATATAAGCTCTAACTCATCTTGGGTTCCGAGGTTATCATCGGGTATGACATAAATCCTCCTACCTTCTATGCTATTCACGTGATTGGCATCAAGTGAATGTAAGCCCTAAATAATAAAATTGGTAACATAAAACACTAAATAATTGTCTCAAATTGAAGCCAACCTAAAGGATAGTCTGGAAAAACACTGAGATTTTTCTCATATTTATGTCTTTTCCTTTGACTCGTACAATAATTGTTCTTAAACTTGAGCCACTCACCTATTAGATTTCCTATTACCACATTTTCTTGAAGATCCTTCCTTTTGGAAGTCATGAATACAATATTTCCTGATCGATATCAAGAGTTTTCGTAGGTGATTTCAGTTGTCTAAGATGTAATTAACTATAGGGGCTTTCCCTTATAGAAACTTAAAGACCTCAGATTAATAAAAATCCTATCTAATTCTTTCATATTAGATAAGAGAAATTGTCGGTCAACATAAATGGCTCGCAGACCAAACGGATTTCATGAATCCTTTAGTTTATTTGATCAAGCCTCACCATCAAGTAATATATCTATTTTTCGGGATAGATATATGACTTGTGGTGTAGTGCTTGATTATTTAAAATATTGTTTATATGAAGTCGGTTTGATTTCATATTTTCAAATTAAAAATGATATTTTTTTAAAATCTATTTATATTTAAATAAATTAAAACTCCCAATCGACTTCTTCACCGACAATGAAATCTAACATAAGTTAGATTTTAAGATGTTTAGATTCGATGTCTTTTGAATCTAAAGATGTTTGTGTTAAGGCTAATACAAAATTAGACTTTAGAGATAAAATCTAAGATAAGTTATATTTTAAGATTTTTATATTCGATGTCTTTTAAATCTAAAGTCATTTGGTTAAGTCTTACTAGACTAAAAATTGGGTAAAATCATAAATTCAGTGTCATTTGAATCTAAAGAAGTTTAAGTTAAATTTTAGATTCAGTGTCATTTGAATCTAAAGATTCTGATATAGGTGTATTGGACCTAAGTAAGATTTAAATTTGGTTTAATGTTGTTTAAACCTGTTTTAATTTTGAATTAAGTTTAATGTAGGTTGAGCTTGAGTTAAGTTTGAGTTAACTTCAATGTAGGTTGAACCTAAGTTTGGATTAGGTTCAATGTAGGTTGAAGTTAATGGTTTGGTTTAAGTTAGGTCTAATGTAGTTTGAACCTAAGTTTAGATTAAGTTAGGCTCCATGTAGATTGAACCTAAGTTTAGATTATATTAGGTTCCATGTAGGTTGAACCTAAGTTAAGTTTAAATTAGGTTCAATATAAGTTGAACCTAATAGTTTGAGTTTAAATTGGGTTCAAGCTGAGTTGATTCTAAGTATATGTGATCCATAAAAAAATACATATTTTTATGCCTTGTTTTTTATCAATTTCTAAGGATATTATGCTTTAATGGTATTTTTGTGTTTTTGGATGTAGGTGATGTAAAAAGGTCCAAAAAAGGAAAAAGAGTGAAAAAGGAGCAAAAAGCAGCAAAAATGGAGCAAAATACAAGAATTATAAAAAATTATGGCCTGGCGCCTAGGCTCCAGAAGTTGGCGCCTACGCGCTAGACTCGATACAGAAATTGTCAAGTTTTTGATGACTTTTGGACGGTTATTCTGACGAAGTAAGTGGTTATTGGACATTCTAGAAGACTAGCAGTTGTTCCTTGATAATAGGACATGTGATACATTGCATTTGGACGCTCCAAAATGGTTTTAATCGTGAAGAGGTGAGAGCCAAAGTGAAGAGGTACGAAGAACTGGACTCGGTGTCCGACGCCTAGGCGCCAAATCCCGGCGCCTAAGCGCCAAACAGGCCTTCTAGAAGATTCATTGAATTTGGACATGTTTTGAAGAGGTGCCTCAAGGCAACCCTTAAAGCCTATAAATAGGAGTCCACTCCTTCAGAGAAACGTGCCCCCATTGTAACCCCTATCTCTTAGCCACTTTAGGATCTCTCATCCTTGAGAGAGAAATAGAGAGAGAATATTAGGGCCACTTTTATTTAGTCTAGTGAGTTTATTTTCAAGTTCTTGCATCCGGAGTTCATTACACTGTGGAGTCAGTAGGAATCAGAAGATCTGTAGAAGAAATATTTGAGATAAGTATTTTATTTTTGATTCAAAATTTATTTATTATGTTTTGTTGTTTATATTCAATGTGTTCTGAGTAGTTAGTTTACTTTCTTCCTTCAATTATGAAAAGATAAATAAGATAATATAAAATTCGATGGAGAATTGAAAATCAAAATATTTTCAAAACAATGTGATGATATTAATACCTAATCTTACTTTACTTTTTAAATTGGCCATTTAAATTGTAAAATCTGTTGAAGAGTTTTGAGACCTAGAAGGAGAAGAACTCTTAACTTGTAGATGTCACATGAATCCTTGGGTAGTCGAAGGCCATGCACGGGCTATTCAAGGTGAAGTGCAAATAAATAGGAAGATAATATTTAAAGGGCGTAGAATTGATAAGTTTTTAGAGTGACAGACTAAATTCTTATAATTTGATTTATAGATAAGGAAAGGGTCACTAGTAGGACCGACCATAGCCACCCTTGGACATCTAGTAGTGTGAGCCTAGATTAACCCATTCTACTAACAATACATCCGAACCTGATCTGTAGATTAGCCAATGTTCTTTGCGCCTGGATCAAAGGGTAAAGAATAGGAATGCTTCTATTTGGCACAATACCATAAAATAGATTCTCCAACGAATATTAAATTATCTTAAAAATCTTGGATTAATTAAAAGGAAGAAAGTTGTTTATTTTATATTGTTTTCACAAAATCATTTTTTTATTATTGTTTTCTTTACCTACATCTAGTAAATTAAAAGTAATTTATAGTTAGATTAAAATACAAATAGATTTAGAAATACAATATTTAAAAATTTATTACCATTTTTTCCCCGTGGGATCGATACTGGGGTCTTTGTTTCAAAGCCTTTTATTACTTGAAACGATACGTATAATTGCGTAGTACCCAAAAAGTATATAAAATATTTTCCTTTAAAATTATATTTTGCTATATAAACATATATTTAAAAGTATTAATCACTAACGGCCTAGCATTCAGTAGCAATCAAGTTTTATTTAATGTTATTGCCGTAAATTAAAATTTGGTACACATCTATATAGTAAGTTATTCCGGGTCAAGTGTTTCGCGCCTTTGCCAGAAATTAAATTTTCTAGAAGTGGTAACAAATTCTTGTATTTGGAAATACAAAAATCGGGTCAAGTTTTTGGCGCCGTTGTCGGGGAATCGAAGGTACAATTTATAGATTTTTAAATATTATATTTCCAAAAACATAAAAAAAATATAATAATATAAAAATAAAAAAATATATAAAAATAAAATAAAAAAAATTTTTTCCTTGCTTTATTTTTTTTATTATGTTTTTTTATGCATAGTTTTGTTTCTGAAGGATTAATATCTTTAGATTCTAAACTAGAAAGAACAATTTAAAAAATTGAAAAGGGAAAACAAATTCAAAAATTTCAAGAAATAACTACTTTACAAAATCCAATTGAACTTAATGATCAAAATATTTATAAACCATTAAGGGATTATGCTAACCCTACGAGTTGATGAACTTCATAGTAGTATTCAAATACCCATTGTAGATGCTAATTCATTTGAACTTAAACCGTATATTATTCAAATGGTGCAAAACAATCAATTTGGTGGAACACCAAATGAGGATCCAAATTTACACCTTGTTAGTTTTTTAGAACTTTGTGCTACCTTTAAATATAACAATGTTTCTGATGATGCTATTAGACTTAGACTCTTTCCTTTTTCCTTAAGAGATAAAGCAAAGATGTGATTAAACTCATTAGCAACTGGTTCTATTAAAACATGGGCTGAAATGGCACAAAAATTCCTTGCTAAATATTTTCCTCCTCTAAAACTGCTAAATTAAGTAATGATATTACTTCGTTTAGTAAATTTGACGGGGAGACAATATATGAAACTTGGGAAAGATTTAAAAAACTATTAAGAAAATGTCCTCATAGTGCTTTACCTGATTGGTTAATTATTCAAACATTTTACAATGGATTAATTGGATCTTTAAAATCAATTATTGATGCTGCTGTTGGAGGTTCTTTAATGTCTAAATCAATTGAAGAAGCTTACATTTTAATTGAAGAAATGGCTAATAACAATTTTCAATGGCTTTTTAAAAGGATTAATCCTAAAAAGATAGCAAGTATTCACGATAATGAAGCCTTTTCTATCCTAGCTTTACAAGTAGCAGCAATGTCTAAAAAATTAGATAATTTTGCAATTAATATTTCACATAATAACCCTGCTAATATTGAAGATTCTCAAACTATTGAAACTTTACAAGTTATTGCAAGTAAAAATAATCCTTATTCAAATTATTATAATCTTGGGTGGAAAAATCATCCTAATTTTAATTGGAATAATTCACAACAACAATGGGGTAATAATCGATCTCATCCATTGGAAATTGGAATAATCAAGTTAATCCAAATTATAAACCTCCTGGATTTAATAATCAACAGAAAAAGTTATCAATGGAAGAATTAATTTTACAAATGAATATTCAATTACAAAATCAAAATACTTCGATTCGTAATATCGAAAATCAAATAAGGCAAATTGCTACTTTAATTAATAACAGACCTGTAGGAACACTTCCTAGTAATGTTGAAATTAATCCAAAGGAAACTGGAAAAGAACATAAACATGTTAAGGCTGTGCAACTTAGAAGTGGAAAGGAACTAAAATAAAGAATGCAGAATGAAATTGAAAAAGAGATTGAGGTTGAAGAGATTGAAAAACCTAAAGAAACTCTCTCTCCTAGTCAAGATCAGGTCGTTATACCTATTAATGTGGAAGTTGAAAAACCACTACCACCTTTTCCTCAAAGACTTAAACAGCAGAAACTTGATCATCAATTTTCTAAGTTCTTTGAAATTTTTAAGAAACTTACTATTAACATACCTTTTGCTGAAGCTTTGGAACAAATGCCAACTTATGCAAAAATTTTGAAGGATTTTTAAGCAAGAAACGAAAAATTGAAGCTTTTGAAACTGTTGCATTAAGTGAAGAATGCAGTGCAATAATTTAAAAGAAATTACCTGAAAAGCTTAAGGATCCTGGAAGTTTCACTATACCCTGTGCTATTGGAGAAAAATTTTGTGGAAAAGCTTTATGTGATTTAGGAGCAAGTATTAATCTCATGCCATTTTCTATTTTTCGAAGATTGAATTTAGGAGAGATTACTCCTACCACTGTAACCCTTCAGTTAGCTGATAGATCTATCACTTATCCTAAAGGAGTTATAGAGGATTTCCTTGTTAAAGTGGATAAATTTATCTTCCCTGTAGATTTCATCATACTTGATATGGAAGAAGATAAAGAGATACCTATTATTTTAGGGAGACCTTTTCTAGCTACCGGACGAGCTATGATTGACGTGCAAAAGGGAGAATTAACCATGAGAATTAATGATCAAGAGATTAAATTCAATGTTCTTAAATCAAGGAAGTACCCTGATAAAGAGAAATGTTATCGAATGGATATAATTGATTATTTAATTTAGAAACATTATCAAGAAAAATGTAAAGTCATTTCTGAAGAAAAATTTGAATTTTTAACTGTTGGAAATGAAAAAGTAAAAGAAGAAGAGACTTATTTTATTAAAGATAACTGGGAAACTTTAGACATAACTCAAAATGATATACTTTTACTATCAATTAAAAAAGCCCCTGAACTGGAATTAAAATTGTTACCTTCACATTTAAAATATGCGTTTCTTGGAAATTTGTTAAATTTACCTGTTATTATTTCTTCTGAACTGAGTAAAGATCAAGAAGAAAAATTACTAGGTGTGTTAAAGAATTATAAGAAAGCTTTTGGTTGGCCTATTGCTGATATAAGAGGAATAAGCCCTTCCATTTTTATGCATAGAATTTTAATGGAAGAAAATTTTAAACCTACTATTGAACCGCAAAGAAGATTAAATCCTATCATGAAAGAGGTTGTTAAAAAGAAATTGTTAAGTGGTTAGATGTTGGTATTATTTATCCTATTTCGGATAGTCAATGGGTAAGTCCTATTAATTGTGTTCCGAAGAAAGGAGGTGTAACTGTCATTGTTAATGATAAAAATGAACTAATTCCTACAAGACAAGTTACTGGATGGAAAATTTGTATTGATTATAGGAAATTAAATAACTTCACTAGAAAGGATCATTTTCCTTTACCTTTCTTGGATCAAAAGCTCGATAAACTAGCTGAACACCCATATTTCTGTTTTCTGGATGGATATTCTGGTTATCATCAATTACTTATTGCTCCTGAGGACCAAGAGAAAACAACATTTACAAGTCCTTATGGAACCTTTGCTTTTAGAAGAATGCCTTTTGGTTTATGTAATGCACCTGCAACTTTTCAAAGATGTATGATGTCAATATTTTGTGATTTGATTGACAAAGGAATTGAAATATTCATGGACGATTTTTCAGTTTTTGGAACTTCTTTTGAATCTTGTTTAGAAAACATCTCCAAAGTTCTGAAAAGATTTGAAGAAACAAACTTAGTTCTTAACTGGGAAAAATGTCAATTCATGGTCACAGAAGGCATTGTACTTGGTCACAAAGTTTCACAAAAAGGGATGGAAGTAGATCAAGTGAAAGTGAAAATTATTGCTGAATTACAACCACCTACTACTATTACTGATGTGAGTAGTTTTCTAGGTCATGCTGGATTTTATGGAAGATACATAAAGGATTTTTCTAAAATTGCTAAACCTCTTTGTCATTTATTGGAAAAAGATGCGAAATTTGAATTTAACAAAGAATGTATTAATGCTTTTAATGTTCTAAAAGAAAAACTAATAACTGCACCTATCATTCTTGCACCTAATTGGAATAAATCTTTTGAATTAATGTGTGATGCAAGTGATTTTGCAATTGGAGTTGTATTAGTACAAAAATATGAGAAGGTTTTCAAAGTTGTATATTATGCTAGTAAAACTCTCATTGAAACACAAAGAAATTACACTACCACTGAGAAGGAGCTTCTAGCTATAGTATATGCCTTTGATAAATTTAGACCTTCTCTTCTTGGTACTAAATGCATAGTTCATACTGATCATTCTGCTATTAAATATCTAATATCTAAGAAGGATTCTAAACCTAGACTGATAAGATGGGTTTTACTTCTACAAGAATTTGATTTTCAAATAGTAGATAGAAAAGGAACTGAAAACCAAATTGCTGATGATTTTTCTAGAATTAAAAATGATATTATTTCGGAAGAAAATATAAATGAGAAATTTCCTGATGAACCTTTATATGTTATTCAAGGATGCAAAACACCTTGGTATGCTGATATTGTTAACTATTTAGTTAGCAATATTTTACCTTATGAATTGGATAACAAATTTATTAAGAAATTTAAATATGATGCTAAATCTTATATTTGGAAAGATCCTCATTTATTTAGAATTGGAAGAGATTCTATAATTTGAAGATGTGTACCTTATGAGGAAACTTTTGCTATTATTCAAAAATGTCATGATTCCAATTTTGGAGGACACTCTAGCATAGATAAAACTGCATTTAAAATTTTAAATTCTGGATTTTATTGGCCGACCTTATTTAAAGATGTGAGACATTATGTGAAAACATGTGATTGATATCAAAGGATGGGAAATATATCTAGGAAGGATGAAATGCCTTTAAACTATATATTGGAAGTTGAAATTTTTTATATATGGGGTTTAGACTTTATGGGACCATTTGTTCCATCATCTGGAAAAATTTATATTTTATTAGTAGTTGATTATGTTTCAAAGTGTATTGAAGCTGTTGCTTTACCAAACTGTGATTCCAAAAGTGTTTATAAATTCTTAAAGAAAATGATATTTTCTAGATTTGGAATACTGAGGTAATTATCACTGATGGTGGAAGTCATTTCTGGAATGTAAGAATTCAATCATTACTACAAAAATTTGGAATCAAACATAGAATTGCAACTGCTTATCACCCACAAACAAGTGGAATGGTTGAAGTATCAAATAGAGAAATTAAAAGAATTTTAGAGAAGACTGTTAATCCTAAAAGAACTGATTGGGTTGATAGACTTGATTCGCATTATGGCCTTATAGAACGACTTATAAGACACCAATCGGAATGTCACCTTATCAGGTTAATTTATGGTAAACCTTGTCACTTACTTGTTGAACTTGAACATAAAGCTTATTGGGCGATAAAGGAGTTTAATTTTAATTTGAATGAAGCAGGAGAAAAGCGATTATTGCAATTGAATGAGATGGAAGAGATAAGAAATGAATCATATGAAAGTACAAGGATTTATAAAGAGAAAATGAAGATGTTACATGATAAGAAAATTTCAGGAAAAATTTTTGAGCTCTGGACGAAAGTATTACTTGTTTAATTCTTGTTTAATACTTTTTCTTGAAAAATTAAGATCTAAATGGATTGGACCACTATATAATTGGAAAGTATACAATTATGGAGCTGTGGGTATTAAAGACCCCAAAATAGGAAAATTTTTTAAAGTAAATGGATTAAGATTGAAGCCTTATTTGGGAGATATTAAAATGATTTATAAAGAGGCTTATGAATTGAGTCAACCTAATTAAAGATTTACTTAAGTCGGGCTGACGACGTTAAACCAAGCGCATTGTGGGAGGCAACCCATAATTATCTTTTGTTTTGAGTATTTTTATGTTTTTAATGTAAGGTTATGCCTCGATCTTGACTAATTTTATATTACTTTAGAAAAATTTGACGCTTATAAGTCTTTGTTGACTTAAGCTGAAGATTATTTTGAAGTATGTAAGATTTAGAAATTGGATCACTCTATTCTAAATATGAGTAAAAAGGAGATCAAGTTAACCTTCATTATGATTGCTTATAATTTGTGTTATTGAGTCTAGATTACTCTTACCAGTATAATTTACCTATCTTGGAGAACGAAACTTTGAAATTTGAAGATTAGGTGAAACGGATTTGAACATAGTTCCGGCGCCTGGGCGCCAAGATTCGGCGCCTAAGCGTCCGAGTTAAAGTATGTATCAATAGGTCCGGCGCCTAGGCGCCAGATTTGGCGCCTAAGCGCTACGGTTACTGGGTCATGCAAAAACCGAAAATTTTCAGTTTTTCACACGATTTTCACCTTTAAATCAACCCATCTTCATCCCTAACCATCAAGCAATCAAAGTTACGCCCATTACACTTCATTCTTGAGAGATTTGAGAAATTTTTGAAGAAATGGAAGGAAGAAATCATGGAGAAGAGGCTAGGGACAAGGTGTCAAAGGATCCTCAACCCTACTTCAATGGTTTCATCGCGGTAAGTTTAGAGAAAATTTCTAGCCGTTTGGATAAGTTTGAAGTGGAGTTTAAAAGCATTGGAGATCGCCTTCATGAGATTTTTCATCAGATTGAACATCTAGAATGGCAGATGAAACTTCAATTTGATCATTTCGCGGCTTATTAAGATGCTCAAGTTGAAATGTATGCAAAGAACAAGTGGAATGACGAAAAGACGGCTACTGATTTCTCGAAAGCGTTAGTGTTCTTTCCAAGCGGAATACACAATTTCGCTTGTGAAGATTAGAGTATTCTGGTAATGAGATCGTTACTATCTGGTTTGTTGATTCATTGTATCGATGTAGTGAATCGATTGTATTTGTGTATTTTCTTTCATGTTCAATGTGTGTTCTTTTTGCTTAGAAATAGTTGTTTTTGATTGTGTATTAGGAACTTGAATAAAGTATGATACTTATCTGGAATATATTGAGCCAATATTGAAGATTATAAATGGAATTTAGTGAAGTTTGATTTAAACTTTATGTTTGATTGGTGGATTTAATATTTAATTTTTAAAATTTTTGAAAATTTTGTTGGAAGTTAGAAACTGAAGCCCTACTCTAATGTGAGTAATTGGAAGTTGAATTTATGAATTTTGGTGGAAAATTAAATTTAAAAATAATTTTTTGTGAAAGGCGAGTCTGGCGCCTAGGCGCCAGAATTCGGCGCCTAAGCGCCGGTTTGGCCTGTACCCGAAAAATTCCTTAAATACCCCTAAAAGCATTTATCGACGCCTAAGCCTTCTTCTTCCTCCATGTTTTCGCGAAAATCAGCTTTTAGAATCCATTTTAAGGTCAAAACATCAAGGATTTGGGCACGAAACCACTCGATTTCTTTGTCTCAAGGTCAGATCTACACTTTAAACCATTTATTTTCGATTTTCACCATAGATTTCCCTAGGTTTTGCTAAGAACCGAAATTTTGAAAAAAATTTTGATTTTTAGTGATTTCTTTGGATTTTTAAACTTATTTTAAGTTTTCTAAACTTAAAAAGAGTTTAAATTTTTTATTCCTAAATTTGTTCTTGTTTTCTTTCACGTTTAGATGGCTCTGAAATCTAAACGCGGGAAGACACGAGATAACTTCGATAGCAGCAAATTTTCTACTGCGACTGCGCATTTTTGATTCCACGAATTTGCGACGTCGAGGAAGTTCATTTCAGAATGAAGTTTCTATCATTCGGGGGAGATGATTGAAAACACTATCGTTGAGCACAACTGGCAATGATTCTATTATTTCACTCTGTTGCTGTTATCCCTATAGTTCGAGAGTTTTATGCGAATTTTCTGGATGCCAAAGATTATGAAGTTTTTATCAGAGGTGTCGGAGTAGGATTTACTCCTGAAAGAATCAATGTATTTTATGACCTGCCACCGACTATAGAGTGCCACTATTCTGGATTATCTCTGTCTGAGGGAGATATGGATATGATCATTGCTTATTTGACTGACGGAACTGGATCTTGGAAGATCAGGAACGGAAAAAGGGTAAACTTCAAATCCTCCATGTTAAATGGTATTTCTAAAGCATGGCACTATTTTATTTCTACAAGATTGTTACCTTCCAACCACCTGAGTGAAGTGACTAGAGATCGAGCGATCTTAAACTACCGCATTCAGGAAAGGAAGCCTATTGATGTCGACGGTATTATTTATGATTCCGTGGATTCTATCGCGAGATCCAGTACTTCTGTTGGACTAGGATTCCCATCTCTGATTTATTCATTATGTATTAGCAATGGAGTCACTGCAGATATTTCAGAGGAAAGGTTGAAGACTACTAAGCCGATTGGTCAGGAGAGCATTAGCATATATGATCGTCTTCGAGGGAAGAAATCAACTGCTCCTTCTTCTTCTGCACCCACTCCAGGTAGACCTTCTACTTCTGTTGAGCCACCATCGAGTTTCTGGGAGTCAATGCATGATCAGTTTATAGAGCAGCAGTAGGAGTTATTTCAAACTCACTGCAGGGTTGATACTATTGATAGGAAACTTGATCATTTATCTGATTATACCCAAAGGAAGAGTAGCTATGATGCTGAGTATAATGAAGCCCTCGTCAGATTTCTGAAGGGTGAGCATGATGTTAGTTTCCCTACTTTTTCTAGTTTCACACCATTTGTTGATCCTAAGGATATTGAGTTTTCCTTTGGTGACGATGATGATGATGAGGCTAAAGCAGTGACTAGTAGTTGATAGATCTCTATCTCGTGCTACTTTGTTGTTAGTTTGTTTTGTTTGGTTTGTTGGTTTGTTTGATGTTTGATGTATGTTGATTTTTTATGTACCTGTGTGGATTGATTAGTGTTAATATTCTTTTGTTAGAATATTCTTAGTATATTGTGTTTAAGACTGAGATTAGAGTTAATTTATGATATGTTTGTTTCAGTCTACTGTTTAGTAATTAGTAATTTTGCTTTGCTTTTATTTTGTTTTAAATTTAGTATAATCATAAAAATTAGCCTGCTTCAATTTTATCTTTATTATTCATAAAAGCATGAGTTGAAGCAAATTTTTCTTTTTAAGATCGTTTTTACATACTTATAAAATTTCCTTTTTAAAATTATGATTTTCTTTCTCTCATACTTTTAAATTTTTATAGTATACCAAAACTTAAGTTTGGGGGAAGGGAAAATACATTCAAATTTAAATTTTATTTGTCCTTAAAGAGCTAATATTTTCTTAAAATAAAAACTTTTTAACATAACTTAAGGAATGAAGAATCTATTTAAGATCACTTTTATTTTTGAAATTATAAACAATTTAGTGAACTTAACCAAAAATTTAATAACTTTGATTGATTTTAAGAATAGAATTATTTAACTTAAAGAAGAATAAGATTAAGGAATTTTTCTATTCATGGTAGAAATAATGGAATTTTAGAAGTATTAAGTAATAAAAAATTATCACTTGAAAAAAAGAAAAGATTGAAAATCTTTTTGAATTTTTATTCATGTTATAATAATTAAGTGGAAATGTATAAATTTTGAAAATATAAGTTAAGGATAGTAAAGTTCAAAATCATTAACAGGCTATCCAGATATAGTAATCCTCTCTATATATAAAAAAAAAAAAAAAGTGAAGAGAGGAGAAGCTTAAGAAAATGCTTAATCAAAAATTGGCTTCACTTGAATTATCTTATAGAAGGAAAACTAGTTACATATTTTACTTAATTTTTATGCATGAATCTTTATTTAGGAAAAGTTTTTCAAGAAGATCTTTTTCTTGTAAATAATCTATGAGATCTTAATATAATAAACTTCTATAAATTGATGAAAAATTTGAAATCTTATGATTTGGTAGTTGAATATTCTTTAAATTCTTAAAATTAAATCTAGTTAGTGAAATTGGGTTAATAATTTACTAAAGACTTTATAAAATAAAAAATTATAAGGAATCCTAAATATTTATCCTTTATTCCAAAGGTTAGATATTTTATATAGTAAAAAGGGTTACTCGAGGATAAGTAACATTTAAGTTTGGGGGATTTTGATCCATAAAAAAATACCTATTTTTATGCCTTGATTTTTATCAATTTCTAAGGATATTATGCTTTAATGAAAGGTATTTTTGTGTGTTTGGATGTAGGTGATGTAAAGAGGTCCAAAAAAGGAAAAAGGGTGAAAAAGGAGCAAAAATGAGCAAAAATGGAGCAAAATACAAGAATTATAAAAAATTATGGCCTGGCGCCTACGCGCCAGACTCGATACAGAAACTGTCAAGTTTTTAACAACTTTTGGACGGTTATTTTGACTGAGTAAGCGGTTATTGGACATTCTAGAAGACTGGCAGTTGTTCCTTGATAATAGGACATGTGATACATTGCATTTGGACACTCCAAAAAGGTTTTAATCGTGAAGACGTGCGAGCCAATGTGAAGAGGTGCGAAGAACTGGACGCAGTGTCCGGTGCTTAAACGCCAGATTCCGGCGCCTAGGCGCCAGACAAAACTTCTAGAAGATTCATTGAATTTGGACATGTTTTGAAGAGGTGCCTCAAGGCAACCCTTGAAGCCTATAAATAGGAGTCCACTCCTTCATAAAAACGTGCCCCCATTGTAACCCCTATCTCTTAGCCACTTTAGGATCTCTCATCCTTGAGAGAGAAATAGAGAGAAATTTAGGGCAACTTTTATTTAGTTTAGTGAGTTTATTTTCAAGTTCTTGCATCTGGAGTTCATTACACTGTAGAGTCAGTAGGAATCAGAAGATCTGTAGATGAAATATTTGAGATAAGTATTTTATTTTTGATTCAAAATTGATTTATTATGTTTTGCTGTTTATATTCAATGTGTTCTGAGTAGTTAGTTTACTTTCTTCCTTCAATTATGAAAAGATAAATAAGATAATATAAAATTTGATGGAGAATTGAAAATCAAAATATTTTCAAAACATTGTGATGATATTAATACCTGATCTTACTTTACTTTTTAAATTGGCCATTTAAATTGTTAAAACCTGTTGAAGAGTTTTGAGACCTAGAATAAGAAGAACTCTTAACTTGTAGATGTCACATGAATCCTTGGGTAGTCGAAGGCCATGCACGGGCTATTCAAGGTGAAGTGCAAATAAATAGGAAGATAAGATTTAAAGGGCTTATAATTGATAAGTTTTTAGAGTGACAGACTAAATTCTTATAATTTGATTTATAGATAAGAAAAGCGTCACTAGTAGGGCCGACCGTAGCCACCCTTGGACATCTAGTAGTGTGAGCCTAGATTAACCCATTCTACTAACAATACATCCGGACCTGATCTGTAGATTAGCCAATGTTCTTTGCGCCTGGATCAAAGGGTAAAGAATAGGAATGATTCTATTTGGCACAATACCATAAAATAGATTCTCCAACGAATATTAAATTATCTTAAAAATCATGGATTAATTGAAAGGAAGAAAGTTGTTTATTTTATATTGTTTCCACAAAATCATTTTCTTATTATTGTTTTCTTTACCTGAATCTAGTAAATTAAAAGTAATTTATAGTTAGATTAAAATACAAATAGATTTTGAAATACAATATTTAAAAATTTATTACCATTTTTTCCCCGTAGGATCGATACTGGGGTCTTTGTTTCAAAGCCCTTTATTACTTGAAACGATACGTATACTTGCGTAGTACCCAAAAAGTATATAAAATATTCGTTTAAAATTATATTTTGCTATATAAACATATATTTAAAAAGTATTAATCACTAACGGCCTAGCATTCTGTAGCAATCAAGTTTTATTTAATGCTATTGCCGTAAATTAAAATTTGGTACACATCTATATAGCAAGTTATTCCGGGTCAAGTGTTTCGCGCCTTTGCCAGAAATTAAATTTTCTAGCAGTGGTAACAAATTCTTGTATTTGGAAATACAAAAATCGGGTCAATATGCTATGGTTAAGTTCAATATATGTTGAAACTAAAAGGTTTGAGTTTGACTTAGTGTCAAGTTGGGTTGAACCTAAGTTAGGTTAAGGTTAGGTTCAATGTATATTAAACGGTTTAAGTTTGAGTTTAAGTTTGACTTCGGTTCAAGTTGGGTTGAACCTAAGTATAGATTAAGGTTAGGTTCAATTTATGTTGAACCTAATAGGATTAATATTGTCTTAGATTCAGATTGGTTTGAACCTAAGTTAGGTTAAGGTTAGGTTCAATGTATATTGAGCTTAAAAGGTTTAGGTTCAAGTTGGGTTGAATCTAGGTATAGATTAAGGTTAGGTTCAATGTATGTTGAACCTAAGAGTTTAAAGTTTGATTTAGGTTCATGTTGGGTTAAACCTAAGTTAAGTTATTGTTAGGTTCAATATATGTTGAACCTATAAGGTTTAAGTTTGATTTAGGTTTAAGATGGGTTGAACCTAAGTATAAGTTAAGGTTAATTAAACTTATTAGGATTAATTGAAGGGTTGAATATTCAGAAAAGATGATGAAAGAGTACTTATTAAGCCCTATTTATAAGGAATAAGAGACAAAAATTTAAGGAGTTCAATTTTTAAAAGTTTTTACGGACATGGAATCAATTTTATGTGATTTATCAACATTTTATCATTATTTTTACCTACAATTTTACCTCATTTATCATGACTTTATGCTTTTGGAAGGTTCTTTGTGGTATTTTGCAGGTTATAGGTGTTGCACATGAAAATCAAAACAAAAATATGTGATAAGGTGATGAACGACGTGACCATACCGGACCTGGGTGTGACCACAATAGATCTAGGCATGACCATTTCTGATTTGACCGTGATCACGCCAGAGGGCATGCCATGCCGACTGAGCAGTAATATTGGTGTGACCATGCAGATTTTCGATTGTGACCACGCCAATGAAGCGAGAAATATTTTTTAAATATTTTTCTAGTTAAATTTGTGATATTGTCCATAAAAAAAAAACTTAGAACTACTTTGCAAAGGGTGGGTTCATTGGAGGTGGCTAGAAAAAAAATTTTGAGGGTTTCAAAATAAATCCTAAAGTTCTCTTCTTCTTCCTTGAGGGAGAGAACATCTAGGTAACTTTTTTTGTTTCTTTTTTTTCTCTTCTATTTTCAATGTTGATTTCCATTTGAGAGTTGGAAAGATTAAGAGGTGGGGATTATGTTCTTGCATGAGAAGCGATTTGTGAGATCTTGTATTGATCAGAGAATTACGTGGTGTATTGTCGAGGACTGAGTATTATGGACTTCTTCACTTCAATCTTTATTTTTGGTTCCTGTAATACAATTTTTTGCTATTTCTTTTCTCATTCATTTCAATTTATTTTATTTCATGTTGTGATGTACGACATGTTATTTTATTTTTGTTTTCAATCTATGAATTTTATATTTTCCACGTTGTTTTTCTGATGCATTAATTTATGACGTTGATGTATTAACCCTAATTTACTATTTATCAAACATTATAAGAATGATAAAAATCATTTGTGTTCTATGACTTCTACCCATTGCGTAGAGGAACAACTAGGTTAACTAAAAAATCCTTATAAAATAGAAGTATTCTGCTAGGATTCTTGCAACCTATATAGGAGATATGAAAAATCTATAGAAAATCCTGGAAAATTTCATAGGGTTAAATGAAACTTATCTTTATGCATTTCCAATTCTTCTTTTGCCTTAGGTAGAGGGATAAGGAGAAAAATTATATCACTTGTTGTCAACAATAGTGTGGGTTATATAAAAAACTTCAAGTGACTATCTAGCAGAAGTCACAGAAGTATAAATCTTACATATGTGAAAAAACAATGCTTTTTCTCGTCTTTTTTATTTATTACATCTTTAGGATTGTTAAATTCCTTTCTCACATTTGATTATTTTAAACTAGACTTATTAGTTCAATAAACTAGATCTTCTCCTTTTAGAGAAATTTTGGCACTATCCTTAAGGGATTGATATATGTACTTAGACTATATATTACTTGACATGTATACTTATGCAATTGACCGACTTCCTTCACGATAAGTTTTTGGCCATCAAGTTTTTGGCATTGCTACATGTTTACCTCACTTTTGTTGATGTCTAGTCTTTATTTAGGAGCCTAGGATCTAGCCATAGGATTTCCTGGTGACTATCTTAGAGGACTAGTGATGAAACCCTCCCCACCAGAAATTCAAAATGCTTCTTTGCTTCACTTGGAGTTTTATAGGCTTGCTACCAACCTCTAGAACTTAGTAGGATGGAGCCAAGCATAAGGGAACTCAAGAGGAGTCCCCTATAGGATGGTCAAGCCTTAGGACTAACCTTCGGTGGTCTAGTTTGGTTCAGACTTGCACACACACACACTTGAACCTCACACTTTCACTCTTAACCCAAAGTCTTAAACCAAACATGCCCAACCTTGGTTCCCTACTCTTTTGGAAACTCATGTGGGTGGTTCCCCAAGCTCTTAGCCTTAGGCTAGGGTTTGGCTAAGAAAAAACACATGGAGGATCCAAAATGGGACTTTCCTTTGGTCCATGGTTCAAATAGGTTAACATCATGATTGACATCCTTAGTTAATCCCAATTTCATCAAATTCCCAATTTTGGCTCTTTGAGCACAAACTTTACCAAAATTTCCATATTGCCTCTACAACCAAATTTTTTCCCCAAAATTATCAATTTCCTTCAAAAGTCATTTCAAAACATTTCAAACCATTCAAATGAACCAAAATACCCTTAAAACCCTGAAAATTACCAAAATGCACTTCATTCTAAAAAATTTGAACAATCAATTGACCCAAATTTGAACTCAAAGCTCACCCAAATCCAACCTAAAACAAAACCCCCAATTATGACAAATATCCCATATCTCACCAATTGAACCTCCTAACCCCAAAATCTTCACCCAATTAATGTCTAAAACACTTCTTGACAATAACACATATCAAATTGATCCATAAATTGAACCATATCCAAACCCTAGCCCAATTCAAGCCTAAGTCTAGCCTAAATGTCCCAAAATTGGAAATATGACCAAATTCCACCAAATTGACCTTCCAAATCTATTCAAAATCACCCAATTGGTATCCAAACTTCTCATGATAATCATCCACAGCAAATTGATCAATAACTTGACTAAAACCCTAATTGAAACCCAATATAGACCCAAGTTTGACCCAAAGCTCCAATTTTGAACCCAAGCCATAAATTTGACCAAATCAACCCAAATTGACCAACCCAAGCCCACCACAGCTGATCCACTTTTCGATATTTATACTTACAACTATGACATGAAAAATAGCAACGGCACCAAAAACTTGATACCTCACTGAATATATATATACTGATGATTCTGTTATGAAATTTATGATTTATATTGTGGATACTACGCAAGTATACATATCGTTATCAAGTAATATAGGGCTCTAATGGAGTCCTAGATATCGATCCCACAAGGAAGTTTAGAGAATTTCAAAGACAAATTAAAGTAGACTTACTTACTCTAGTATACGAAAATTAAGAACACTTAGACTAAAATAAATTAATGCTTAAAGGTTGAATATAAGATTTCAGAAAAGCATCTTTCTCCTTGTTTGAGAGAATTTAGTGAATGAAGAATTAAATGAGTTTTTAAATGTATTGTGCCAAATAGGAGCATTCCTATTCTTTACCCTTTAGTCCGGGTGCAAAGAACATCGACTAGTCTTATGCTTGATCATCGAATCTGCGGCTAGGCTGGGAGGATACCGACTGCCACTTCAGAGCTCCCACGTTCCCCTCGCCTGAGGGTTAACATCTACACTTCAGCTCCCAAACAATAAGACTGAATTGAATATTTTAGTCTATCACACTAAAATGTCCAGTTCTATACTCGATAGTTAATATTTCCCTATTTATTTGCACCTTCCTTCCAAGGCCTTTGATTTCCTTGAATCTTGGATGTAATCTTTACTATAGTTGATAATTCAACATATGTTAACAAATCAATTGGCCAGATTGAAAGTAAATTAAGATTTAAGTAAAAGATTAGCACAATTTCTATTTTCATATTTTTAGGCACAACTTCTTTAATTCATCATTTCACGAAATCTCAATAACAAGGAGAAAGACAAGGTAACTACTCAGAATGCATGGGAAAAATAACACAAATCATGGATTTCATTAAAGTTAACAAACAATAAACAAATATACTTATCTCAATTCTTCTCCCCAAGTAGACTCCTTGAAGTTCCTTTGACTCTTCCTTTCAGTACAGCACACTTAATTAAACTCGCCAAGACGCTAAACATACTTAAACACTTTATATAGAAACTAAAAGACTCTAGAATGACACTTAATTAACACTCAAATGCACACAACTGACTAAAATTTGTCTCTATTTATAGAAGGAGTCAAATCTTCAAAGGTTTCTTAAGCACCTCTTCAAAAAGCGTCCAGGTTAAATGTATTTTGGCTCTTTTCAACTGTCTCACCATCGGCGGGGTCGATCTCGCTGTCGGCGGGCTTCTAGAAGATGGGCTAACAGCGCCAATCTTGCTGTCGGCAGGCTCAATCTCGCCGTCAGCAGGCTCTGTATAAAATATTCAAAATCTCTCCGAAAAATCTCGCCGTCGGCGGCTTAAATCTCGTCATCGGCGGGATAGTTCATTTTTCATCATATTGAGTCCTTTTTGCTCCAAATTCGCATCTTTTGTGCTTTTTCTTTCAGTACTTATAAATCCTTATTCCTGTAATAAAATAAAGAAAATACATTTCTTTAAAGTGCAATTTCATATAAAATTGGTATAAATTTCTCAATACATTTTTCTGTGGTCAAAATCCCCCAAACTTAACTATTACTTGTCCTCAAGTAATTTTAATACTACATAAAAGTAATGATTATTTGTAGTAATGTTTAAATTCAGAAATACTATGAATTTGATTTAAATAAGTATTATAGTAAATTTTAATAGAAATATTTTTAGATATTTAAATTAATTTTATAGATATAAGGTTATTTAGTCATCAAGTTTAAGATTTTTAGTCTTCTATTTATTTCAAAAATGACTATATTTGAAATATTAAATTACTTAAAATATTCAGATGATATGAAGTTCATGATAACACAACTCTGTAAAATACTAATCCATACATATAAGTTCAGAAATGGAATTGAAGTTTACCCTTTAGGTTGATTCAAATGAAGCCAATTTTTGATAAGGCATTTCCTCAAGCTTCTCCTCACTTTATATATATATATATTCTTTTTCTTTTCTTTCTGGATTGATTTCCAATCCTTTTTTCTTTAATTTTTTTTTTTAAGTGAAGATCACTATTTTTGGTTAGCCTGTTAATAATTTTGAACTTCATTTTCCTCTTCCTAAATTTGAAACTGGAAACAATTACTTCTCTTATTTGTATTTAAAAGTTTTACTTCATTGAGTTTCAATCTTTTCTTTCTCAACTAAATATTTAAGAATTTCATATTTTAAAATATAGTTTTCCTTACTTTAAATAGTTAACTATATTCTTATCCTTATAAACTAAATTTCTTAATCTATAAAATTAGTTTAATTACTAGAAATATTTTATTCAACTTTCATAATAATTAGATAAATTAATTCTAGTTACCGAATTAAAATTACTACGTAAATTCATTTTTATAATAATTTTGAAAATGTAAATCGAGAACAATTTAATAATTAAATTTGTATTTTTCCCTCCCCCAAATTTAAATTTTTCTATCTATTTATATAGGGTGAAAAGGAAATAAACTCGTAATATTTAAATCATACCTTCGAGCTTTAGGTATTTCTTCTTTTTGATGTTCTGCAGGCTTTTTCCATTATTTAATTAACCTGTATTATTAGTATTTTTCTACACACATAATATTAAAGAAAGTTCTGGGTAAAGAAGTTTAACACAATACTACCACATTTTATACTAACATATTATACTACATCCACATACATTTACTAATTCAATCCATGGTTACAATAGAAGTCTAAAAACATTAAAAATTTAAAAACTATATAACTTTAACAACAATATTTAAAAAAATCTACACCACATCATAATCAAGTTTATAAACTAAAACATTAATACTAAAATTTAAGACAACAAACAAACAATCACAACATCGGAGTTTATAAGTTAAATAACTAAACAAATAAACATAGAATCTAATCTTCCGCATCAAAGTCCCAAACTATATCGTCGTTTTCTTGATCAGTGGGTGGATTAGGCTGGTAATGAGTATATCGGGGGCACTCAGGAAATACAACATCGAGCTCTCCCCTCCTTTAACGATTCTCAGCATCATAAAAGGCTATCTCATATTCTGAATGTCTCTGGAGATACTCGCTGTCATAATCATGTCTTCTCTCTAAGCCTCCAATTCTCTGATCAATATGCTCCATTTTTTCTTCTATTTTCTCAAAACTTTTCTGCTGTAGAGTCATCTCATTCATCAAATCCTGAAGGGTAGGAGTACTATAGGGAGGAGGGTCATAACTGGTAGAGGGAATATCTCTACTCAAAGAAGGTACATAGCTCCTAGTCCCAGATCTACATCCTTTATGGGATTTATATTTCTTAATATTAGCCGGAGTAATGGGTTTCATAGGCTCCACCCATTCCTCATCATCCCTTGCCTCTATCCCAGATAATTGGTAGAGTGCATAAATCAAACCAGGGTGTCCTAGTCCTCCTCCACTTTCACTTCTTGTAGTGGCTAATATATTCTTATAAATTATACTTCCCACATTAATACTTCTTTAGTTCTGAATACAGAAATTCAGAACTGCTCTATCTTTTGTTACCTCACTATGATGATAAGTGGGTAACAAGGAAGAACAAATAAAATAGTGCCAGGCTTTAGATAATGCATTCAACATTGAGAGAGAAAGGTTTACCCTTTCACGCTGCTTAAGCTTCCAAACTCATTTCCCGTCAGTGAGAAAGTTGATCACTTCTTCCAGTGGTCCTTCCATAGTTCCAAAGGTATCGTACTTACTGGTGTATAAGTCTCTTACTTCATAAAAGAATTAATCCTTGCAAAGATCGAAATCTACCAAAAATTCTCTCACCTCGATTGGTGCATCTTCGATCGCAATCGATTGGCATAGAATTCTTTTACCACTTCCACAATGGTCTCGTTGGTTATATAACAGAAGTTTTCCCATCCTCTTTCTTTTATTATTCGCTCTACTTCACCTCCAAGATTTTTGAAAACTCGATCCTGAATGCATTTTCTGGCTTGAATATTGTGAAAATATCTTGATTGTGCCCTTGCATTCACAAAACGAGTTTCGTCGTAATCCATTCTTCTCTTTTGTCGTGGAGTCATTTTTCTATCTGTGAAATTCACAAAAATCTTAACTAAACTTCTAAATATTACTACGATGGCATCTAATAGTTACTAAATTCAATCTAAATCAAGTTCCACGAATTTCTTCCAAGTCTTTTCTTCTCATTTCAAATTTTTCCAAAATTCCTCAATGTAGAAGAAATTCATGGTGAAAATCAAAAATTTTTACATAGGAGTGAAGCTCTTACCAAGGGAAGATGAAATCCGGCGTCAAAATGTGTTGAAATCTCTCCAAATTCCAGATCTATCAAGCCCTAGGTCGGTTTTTCGAAGTTTTGAGGAAGGGGATGATGAATAGTGTCGGTTGACTGGTCAAAATATAATACATTTCACGATCTCGCTGTCGGCGAGAAATTTCTCACCGTCGGCGAGCTAATTAATTCACCAAGGCCAAAGTTTCGGGAAAATCTCACCGTCGGAGGGATCGATCTCGCTGTTGGCGGGATTTCCGAATTTTTTTTTTAATTATTTATATTTATATTTCAATTATGTTCAATTTAATTAAGCCTTGTTTTAATGTTCGGTCACTTAATTTGATATATTTTCCAAGATTAGATATTCTACTGATTCATATAAGGTTTACACAATACAAACAGTATAAATTTTATAAATGAAATCCATGAACTTACAAACTTCAAAAACCACAAAAATAACAATTAACTTATCAAATTAACCAGAACACATCTAACTCAGCATTGCAATCCACACCACGATACTCTAAATGCTGAGACTAAACAAACAACATACAATCTCATATAAACTGAGATTATCTGCGTAAAGTTCAAATTATATCAAAAACTAAATTCAAATCAACACACATACATATAATATGAATAGAAATTTTTGCTACTCATCGGAATCTAAACTGATCTCTTCTCTGATGTTTCCAATAGAACGCAGGTGCACAAACAAATTATAGAAAAGTCTGAAAGGGAATTCTGCAGTAGAATCTTCTTCAATCCACCCTTTCTGTCTCAATAGTTGTATAAAACTTGCCTCCAGATGTCCTGTATGGTCAAAATGCTCCTTCATTCTCCAATCGATGTGATCAAATAAATCAGAGATATTATCAATAGAATTCATCACATCCTATGGTTCCTTCTCCAATCCTTTAAGTTTCCATAAAATGAGGTTTGTTCTATCAGTCGGGGGCTTAATTAAAGGATTGTTTTGAGATGTTTGATCAGAAATAATTACTGTTTCATCATTGTTATCCAATGTAGGAAACATATCAGTTGGATCTAGTGGTTTCCAAGGCAATATCACTTTTTCCCAAGCTTCGTAGGAAACTTGGTACTGACTACATAAAGCAAATATAGTTGATGGGTGTCCAAGTCCATGAATCGACCCATGCATAATTATTCCTAATGCAGACTTCACAATGATAGATCCAACATCGATAGGCAATCCAGATTAAATACAGTAATTTAAAATTGCGCTTTCCTTCGAGACTTTGTTCACCCTCATAGTGGGTAATAACTTTGATGAAATAAAGAAATGTCAATGCTTAAAGACGGGGTTAAGAAGTGAAGCAAAAAAACTAACATACCCGTCTTCTCGTAATTCCCAATCGTCAGGTTCATCGGTTAGATATCTGTAGATCTCATTCATGTTGTATCTTGTAGGAACAAAATTTGAATAGTGGTAAACAGGGGTATTTTCAATCAAGTATAATTCATTTATTCGATAAGGAGTGAAAGTTACTCATCTGCCTCTTACGTTAACACTTCCATTATGGATCGCATGCGAATTAGAGTAGATTTCTCGACTACTCGGAATGACTACGACGCGATGTTGTATAGCGAATACCTCCCAACGTCGCCGAACAATCATTTCTTCAATTGTTGTTGTTGAATTCTCCACTCCTCTGTTTACGAATCCTCCTTCTTTAATCAGTCGCTTCTTCATCAAAACCTTGTTGAATAGTCACTGAGCCTCAGAACTGACGAATTTTTGTCTGTTAAAAACTCTGAATTTCGTGGTTTCTAGTGGATTGGGGGCCATAATAGATTCTTTTGGAGGGGCTCTAATTGTTTCAAAGGAAGAAGATAGTGTAAATATGAAGTTCTAAACGTTTTATATAGAGAAATGGCCTTAGAACCGCCCAAAACCGCAAAATAACTCATAAAAACCACTTTTTAACTATCTCACCATCGGCGGTAATGATCTCGCCGTCGGCGGGATAGTTAATATATTTAAACTGAATTTGGGTGCGCCGATCTCGCTGTCGGCGGGATCGATCTCGCCGTCGGCGAGATTAGGTAAATTGCCCAATTTTCGCTCCGGTTCGAATATTTTCTGATTTCTTCGTATAGATTCAAATTTGTGATGATTTTTAAAAAGTAAAATGAGCAGTAGAATTTATTCTATATTTTAATTTTCAATAACATTAATAGATCATAATTAATAATTACTATGGGTTGCCTCCCGTAAAGCGCTTGGTTTAACGTCGTCAGCCCGACCTAATTATGTTAGGAATCAGGTTGACTGAGCATTAAAACCTCTTTAAAATTTGGTCTTCTCCCTTCAAAATATGGTTTTAATCTGTATCCGTTTACTTTAAATCTATGCCCAGTTTTTTTATCTTCAATTTCTATAGTTCCGTATGAAAATATTTGAGTTATAGTGAAAGGCCCTAACCATCGAGATTTCCATTTCCCAGGAATAATTTCAATCTTGTATTATAAAGCAAAACTTCTTGTCCCGGCTCAAAATTCTTCGAGTTAATCTTCCGATCATGCCATAATTTCATTTTTTTTCTTTATAAATTCTATCATTATGATAAGATTCATTTTTTAATTCATCGAATTCATTCAATTGCAATAATCTTTTCTCACCAGCTTCTTTCAGATTGTAATTAAATTCTTTAATTGCCCAATAAACTTTATGTTCTAATTCAACTGGTAAGTGGCAAGTCTTTCCATAAATAAGCCTGTAAGGAGTCATTCCAATCGGAGTTTTATAAGCAGTCATGTATGCCCATAATGCAGTGTCTAGTCTTATAGACCAATCCAATCTATTAGGGTTTACAGTCTTTTCTAAAATACGTTTAATTTCTCGATTAGAAACTTCAGCTAATCCACTGGTTTGTGGATGATAAGCAGTTGATATCTTATGAATAATGTTAAATTTTTCTACTATTTTGTGAATATATTTATTTCTAAAATGAGATCCTCCGTCAGTGATAATCACTCTCAGCATTCCAAATCTAGTAAAAATATTTTTCATTAGAAACCTTGAAACACTCTTAGAATCACATCGAGGTAAATCTTATGCTTCAATCCATTTGAAACATAATCAATAGCAACTAATATATATGAGTTTCCAAATGAAGGAACAAATGGTCTCATAAAATCTAATCCCCAAACATCAAAAATCTCAACTTCTAATATAAAATTTAGAGGCATTTCATTTCTTCTAGATATATTACCTACTCGTTGGCATTTATTGCAAGTTCTGATATATCTATAAACATCTCTAAAAGGAGTAGGCCAATAAAATCCAGATTGTAAACTTTTATAAGCAGTTTTATCTGTTCCAAAATGTCCTCCAAAATCAGAATCATGACATTTCCGAATGATTTGTTCGTTTCTTCATAAGGCACGCATCTTCTAATTATAAGATCCTTACATTGCTTATATAAATATGGTTCATCCCAAAAATATGTTTTAGTATCATGAATGAATTTTTTCTGTTATTGCAAAGTTAACATAGGTGGTAAAATATCACTTACAATATAATTTACTATGTCAGCATACCATGGTATTTTCAACTCATTTATATTATATAATTGTTCATCAGAAAAACTGTCAGTAATTTCATTATCAGTGTCAGATAATTCATTATATTCTAGCCTTGATAAATGATCTGCAATTTGATTATCAGTTCCCTTCTTGTTAATGATTTCAAAATCAAATTCTTGCATTAGTAATATCCATCTAATTAATCTTGGTTTGTAATCTTTCTTTTGCATTATATATTTAATAGCAGAGTGATCAGTATGCACAATATATTTAGTTCCAATTATATAAGTCCTAAATTTATCAAAAGCATAAATAATTGCTAATAGCTCTTTTTCAGTAACTGTATAATTCCTTTCAGCATTATTAAGAGTTTTACTAGCATAGTATATAACTTTGAAAATTGTATCATATCTTTGCCCAAGTACTGCTCCTATAGCATAATCACTAGCATCACACATAAGTTCAAATGGTTTCTCCCAATCGGTGAAACTATTATAGGTGTTGTGATTAATTTATCTTTTAATAATTCAAAAGCATTTAAGCATTCAGTTGTGAATTCAAATTTCTTGTCCTTTTCTAAAAGTTGGCATAGAGGTTTAGTAATTTTTGAAAAATTTTTTATGTAGCGTCTGTAGAATCCAGGATGTCCAAGAAAAACTCTTACCCATTTTACTGCTGTTGGAGGTGGTAATTTAGCTATAACTTAAATTTTTGCAGGGTCTACTTCCATGTCATTTTCCGAAATTTTATGCCCTAATACAATTTCTCCTGCAACCATAAATTGACATTTCTTCCAATTTAGAACTATGTTAGTTTTCTTGCATACTTCTAATACTTTTTCAAGATGATTCAAGCATGCGTCAAATGACGTTCCAAATACAGAGAAATCATCCATAAATACTTCTATTCCATCATCAATTAATTTACTAAATATAGTCATCATACATCTCTGGAATGTTGCAGATGCATTACATAATCCAAAAGGCATTCTTCGAAAAGCAAATGTTCCATAAGGACTAGTAAATGTAGCTTTCTCTTGATCCTCAGGAGCAATATGTATCTGATTATAACTGGTATATCCATCTAAAAAACAAAAATATTTATGTCTGGCTAATCTATCCAACATTTGGTCTAGAAATGGTAATGGAAAGTGATCTTTACTGGTGGCTGCATTTAATTTTCTATAGTCAATACATATACGCCATCCAGTAACTTGTCTTATTGGTATTAAATCATTATTTTCATTAGCCTTAATGGTCACTCCTCCTTTCTTAGGAACGCAGTGAATTGGGCTTACCCATGCACTATTCAAAATAGGATATATAATACCATTATCTAACCATATTAATATTTCTTTCTTGACTACTTCTTTCATTATTGGGTTTAATCTCCTTTGGGGATCTACTCTTGGCTTATGTTCATTATCTAAAATAATTCTGTGCATACATATTGAAGGACTAATTCTTTTAATATCTGCTAAAGTCCAACCAAAAGTTTTCTTATATTTTTTTAATGTGTCTAACAGTTTTTGTTCTTGTGATTCATTGAATTTAGCTGATATAATAACGGGTATGGTTGAATGGTTACCTAAGTAAGCATATATTAAATGATTAGGTAAAATTTTTAATTTGAGTTCAGGAGGTCTAATAATTGACAGAACTATATTTTTTTTAGCGTTTTCAGTATTATCCAACATTTCAATTTTTTCTTGTATACAATCCAGTTTTTCATTATCTGCTTCTTCAATTAATTCAGTATTTTCTTTTTCTAACTTTTCTTCATAATATCTTTTAAAATTTTCATTTTGCAAATGTTCAAGTATTTCCATTCGAAAACATTCATCTTCTTTTCTAAAGCAGGATATTTCATTGATTTTGCTATGTTAAAGGTTACTTTTTGATCGTTTACTCTCATAGTCAATTCTCCTTTCTGAACATCAATCATAGCTTTTCTAGTGGCTAAAAAGGGTCTTCCTAATATTATGGGAATTTCTTTATCTTCTTCCATATCTTGAACAATAAAATCTACCGGGAAGATAAATTTATCCACTTTTACTAACACATCTTCAATAACTCCCTTAGGATAAGTCACAGAACGATTAGCTAACTGAAGAGTTATTGAAGTAGGTGAAATTTCTCCTAATTCTAATCTTTTAAAAATTGATAGAGGCATTAAATTTATTCTTGCTCCTAAGTCACACAAAGCTTTTCCATAAAATTTTTCTCCAATAGCGCAAGGTATAGTGAAACTACCGAGATCTTTTAATTTTTCGAGAAGCATTTTTCGAATAATTGCACTACATTCTTCGCTAAGTGTATACAGTTTCATTATCTCGTAAATTTTCTTTTTTATTTAAAATATCTTTCATAAATTTTACATAATTAGGCATTTGTTCTAATGCTTCTACAAAAGGAATATTTACCGTTAATTTTTTTAAAATTTTAAGGAATTTAGCAAATTGCTTATCTTTTTTATGTTGCTTTAATCATTGAGGAAATGGTGGTGGTGGTTTTTCTATAGATATTTTCATAGGGATCAATGGATATTCTAAGTTTTGATCTTGATGATCCTTTTCTTTTTTGATTTCCACTTCCTGGTTTTTACTTTTTATTTCTTTCTGAATTTTAGTTTCTAACTATTTTCCACTTCGTAATTGTATCGCTTTAATTTGTTCTTTTCCTTGGTCTTTAGGATTTATTTCCACATTACTAGGAAAGTTCCAGGAATTCTATTGTTAAGCGCGGTAGCGATATGTCCGAGTTGAGTTTCAATATTTTTAATTGTTGTTCCTTGATTTTGTAATTGATTTCCTTGAATTTGTAATTGATTTCCTTGATTTTGCAAGTGCTGACCCATACTCAATATTAATTCCTCTATAGATAACTTCTTATCTTTAAATTGAGTGCTATTAAATCCAGGTGGATACGAAGGTTTATAATTTGTATTTCCTTGATTAGGTGGATTTCCTATAGAGTTGTTCATCCATTGTTGATTAGTCGTATTGTTATTCTAATTAAAATTTGGATGATTCTTCCAACCAGGATTATAATAATTCGCATATGGATTATTAGGTCTATTATTAATAGCATTTATAGTTTCATAAGGAGATTGAGAATCTATAATTTGTCCAGATGAGTTTTCTTCTAATATAGTAGGAGAGTAATTCATTCCAAAATGATCTAATTTCTTTGATATAGCAGCAATTTGAGAAGCTAACATAGATATTGCATCGTTTTCATGAACACTAGCTATCTTTTTTAGGATTTCTTCTTTCAGCAGGCCATTGAAAATTATTAGTAGCCATTTCTTCGATTAACGCATAAGCTTCATCAAATGGTTTTAACATTAATGAACCTCCAGTAGCAGCATCAATGATTGATCTAAGAGATCCTACTAATCCATTGTAAAAAGTTTGTATAATTAACCAATCTGGAATGCATGATGTGGGCATTTCCTAAGAAGTTCTTTAAATCTCTCCCAAGCTTCATATATGAATTCTCTATCAAACTGACCAAAAGATATTATATCATTTCTAAGTTTTGCAGTTTTTGAAGGAGGAAAATATTTGGATAGAAATTTTTGAGATAATTCTCCCCAAGTTTTAATAGATCCAGGTGCTAATGAATTTAACCACATCTTAGCCTTATCCCTTAAAGAAAAAGGAAAAAGCCTAAGTCTAATAGCATCATTAGATACTCCTTCATATTTAAAAGTAGCACATAGTTTCAAAAACCTCGCAAGATGTAAATTAGGATCTTCTTTAGGTGAACCACTAAATTGATTATTCTGTACCATTTGGATAATTGCATGTTTAAGTTCGAATGAGTTAGCAGCTACATCAGGGTTTTCAATAGTTAGGTGAATTTCATCTAATGTAGGGTTGGCGTAATCTCTTAAGGGTCTTTGTTGGTTTCTATTTTCAATTTCTGGATTACTTTCCATTTGTGTTAAATTTATAATTTCTCTCTTTTGTTTTCTAATTCATTTAATCGTACGATCTAATTCTAAATCGTAAGGTATTAAATTTTTGTTTCCAAATTTACGCATACAATTTTTAAGTAATATTTAAAATAGTTCGTTACTCTAGTAATTATTTTAATAATTCTATTACTTACCTTAATAATTACTTTACTTCCCCGGCAACGGTGCCAAAAACTTGATCCACTTTTCGATATTTATACTTACAACTATTATATGAAAATTAGCAACGACACCAAAAACTTGATCCCGCACTGAATATATATATACTGATGATTCTGTTATGGAATTTATGATTTATATTGTGGATACTACGCAAGTAAACATATCGTTATCAAGTAATATAGCACTCTAATGGAGTCCTAGATTCGATCCCACAAGGAAGTTTAAAGAATTTCAAAGACAAATTAAAGTAGACTTACTTACTAATCTAGTATACGGAAATTAAGAACACTTAGACTAAAATAAATTAATGCTTAAAGGTTGAATATAAGATTTCAGAAAAGCATCTTTCTCCTTGTTTGAGAGAATTTAGTGAATGAAGAATTAAATGAGTTTTTAAATGTATTGTGCCAAATAGGAGCATTCCTATTCTTTACCCTTTGGTCCAGGTGCAAAGAACATTGACTAGTCTTATGTTTGATTACTGAATCTGCAACTAGGCTGAGACGATACCGACTGCCACTTCAGAGCTCCCACGTTCCCCTCTCCTGAGGGCTAACATCTACTCTTCAGCTCCCAAGCAATAAGACCGAATTGAATATTTTAGTCTGTCACACTAAAATGTCCAATTCTACGCCCGATAGTTAATATTTCCCTACTTATTTGCACCCTCCTTCCAAGGCTTTTGATTTCATTAAATCTTGGATGTAATATTTACTATAGTTGATAATTCAACACACGTTAACAAATCAATTGGCCAGACTGAAAGTAAATTAAGATTTAAGTAAAAGATTAGCATAATTTCTATTTTCATATTTTTAGGCACAACTTCTTTAATTCATCATTTAACGAAATCTCAATAACAAGGAGAGAGACTAAGGTAACTACTCAGAATGCATGGGAAAAATAACACAAATCATGGATTTCATTAAAGTTAACAAACAATAAACAAATATACTTATCTCAATTCTTCTCCCTGCAGTACTCCTCGAAGTTCCTTTCGACTCTTCCTTTCAAGACAAGACACTTAATTAAACTCACCAAGACGCTAAACACACTTAAACACTCTATATAGAAACTAAAAGACTCTAGAATGACACTTAATTAACACTTAAATGACACACAACTGACTAAAATTCATCTCTATTTATAGGAGGAGTCAAATCTTCAAAGGTTGCTTAAGCACCTCTCCAAAAAGCTTCCAGGTTCAATGTATTTTGGCTCTTTTCAACTGTCTCGCCGTCGGCGAGGTTGAACTCGTCGTCGGTGGGCTTCTAGAAGATGCGCTAACCGCGGTGATTTCGCTGTCGGTAGGCTCAATCTCGCTGTCAGCGGGCTCTTTATAAAATATTCAAAATCTCTCGGGAAAATCTCGCCGTCGGCGGCTTAAATCTCGCCGTTGGCGGGATAGTTCATTTTTCATCATATTGAGTCCTTTTTGCTCCAAATTCGCTTTTTTGTGCTTTTGCTTTCAGCACTTATAAATCTTCATTCTCGCAATAAAATAAAAAAATACCTTTCTTTAAAGTGCAATTTCATATAAAATTGCTATAAATTTCTCAATACATTTTTTTGTGGTCAAAATCCCTCAAACTTAACTATTACTTGTCCTCAAGTAATTTTAATACTACATAAAAGTAATGATTATTTGTAGTAAAGTTTTAATTCAGAAATACTATGAATTTGATTTAAATAAGTATTATAGTAAAGTTTAATAGAAATATTTTTAGATATTTAAATTAATTTTATAAATATAAGGCTATTTAGTCATCAAGTTTAAGATTTTTAGTCTTCTATTTATTTCAAGAATTACTATATTTGAAATATTTAATTACTTAAAATATTCATATGATAGGAAGTTCATGAAAACACTACTCAGTAAAATACTAATCCAAACATATAAGTTCAGAAATGGAATTGAAGTTTACCCTTTAGGTTGATTCAAATGAAGCCAATTTTTTATAAGGCATTTCCTCAAGCTTCTCCTCACTTTATATATATATATATATATATATATATATATATATATATATATATATATATATATATATATATATATATATATATTTCTTTTTCTTTTTCTTTTCTTTCTGGATTGATTTTCAATCCCTTTTTCTTTACTTCTTTTTTTTTAAGTGAGGATCACTATTTTTAGTTAGCCTGTTATAATTTTGAACTTCATTTTCCTCTTCCTAAATTTGAAACTCGGAAACATTTACTTCTCTTATATGTATTTCAAAGTTTTACTTCATTGAGTTTCAATCTTTTCTTTCTCAAATAAATATTTAAGAATTTCATATTTTAAAATATAGTTTTCCTTACTTTAAATAGTTAACTATATTCTTATCCTTTTAAACTAAATTTCTTAATCTATAAAATTAGTTTAATTACTAGAAATATTTTATTCAGTTTTATAATAATTAGATAAATTAATTCTAGTTACTGAATTAAAATTACTACAGTAAATTCATTTTTATAATAATTTTGAAAATGTAAATTGAGAACAATTTAATAATTAAATTTGTATTTTTCCCTCGCCCAAACTTAAATTTTTCTATCTATCTATATAGGGTGAAAAGGAATCAAACTGTAATATTTAAATCATACCTTCGAGCTTTAGGTATTTCTTCTTTTTGAAGTTCTGCAGGCTTTTTCCTTTACTTAATTAAGATGTACTGTTAGTATTTTTCTACACACATAATATTAAAGAAAGTGCTGGGTAAAGAAGTTTAACACAATACTACCACATTTTATACTAACATATTATACTACATCCACATACATTTACTAATTCAATCCATGGTTACAATAGCAATCTGAAAACATTAAAAACTTAAAAACTATATAACTTTAACAACAATATTTAAATAAATCTACACCACATCATAATCAAGTTTATAAACTAAAAAATTAACACTAAAATTTAAGACAACAAACAAACAATCACAACATCAGAGTTTATAAGTCAAATAACTAAATAAATAATCATAGAATCTAATCTTCTGCATCAAAGTTTCTAACTATATCGTCATTTCCTTGATCAGTGGGTGGATTAGGCGGGTAATGAGTATATCGGGGGCACTCAAGAAATACAACATCGAGCTCTCCTCTCCTATAACGATTCTCAGCATCATAATAGGCTATCTCATATTCTGAATGTCTCTGGAGATACTCGCTATCATAATCATGTCTTCTCTCTAGGCCTCCAATTCTCTGATCAATATGCACCATTTTTTCTTCTATTTTCTCAAAACTTATCCACTGTAGAGTCATCTCATTCATCAAATTCTGAAGGGTAGGAGTACTATAGGGAGGAGGGTCATAACTGGTAGAGGGAATATCTCTACTCGAAGAAGCTACATAGCTCCTAGTCCCAGATCTCCATCCTTCGTTGGATTCATATTTCTTAATATTAGCCGGAGTAATGGGTTTCATAGGCTCCACCCATTCCTCATCATCCCTTGAAGTTCCTTTGACTCTTCCTTTCAGTACAGCACACTTAATTAAACTCACCAAGACGCTAAACACACTTAAAAACTCTATATAGAAACTAAAAGACTCTAGAATGACACTTAATTAACACTCAAATGACACACAACTGACTAAAATTCGTCTCTATTTATAGAAGGAGTCAAATCTTCAAAGGTTGCTTAAGAACCTCTTCAAAAAGTGTCTAGGTTCAATGTATTTTGGCTATTTTCAACTGTCTCGCAATCGGCGGGGTCAATTTCACTGTCGGCGGGCTTCTAGAAGATGGGCTAACCGCGCCGATCTCGCTATCGGCGGGCTCGATCTCACCGTCAGCGGGCTCTTTATATAATATTCAAAATCTCTCAGGAAAATCTCACCGTCAGTGGCTTAAATCTTGTCGTCGGCGGGATAGTTCATTTTTCATCATATTAAGTCCTTTTTGCTCCAAATTCGCTTCTTTTGTGCTTTTTTTCTTTCAGTACTTATAAATCTTCATTCCTGCAATAAAATAAATAAAATACCTTTCTTTAAAGTGCAATTTCATATAAAATTGGTATGAATTTCTCAATACATTTTTCTGTGGTCAACAGCCAACATTTGGACCCTAGGAATCAACCTAGATCCACCTAGCACAACGTTGTTGAGCAATGGACCAAGGGTCCCATGAATTAGCGGATTTCATCCCATTTTAGGCTAAACCAAATATATCTTTGCCACCAGCCATCACAAACCATCTTGTTCACCATTAACTCTTCCTCTGGCTCATTTGAACCATCTAGCAACCAGCTCAGGCCTAGCCGGTTGGCGTAGTCACCAGAGAAATTCAAAACAGAGAGCCACCTTATATTAACCCAAACCCATTACACCCATCCAATGTGTCCAGCCCGGATTAGTCATTAACGCCGCTCAGCCCTCCACATAAGCAGCTGATTGCACCTTAATTGAAGCCCTGGCAGCTACCCCTTCCATGGCTATTTAAACATCATCCTCTCACAATCCAAAAAGGAGAAAAGACTGAACTTAGGGGAAACTCTATCAAATTGCCCCCAGAGACTCTCCCAGCCTTCTTAAGCTCTACCCAACTATTTTCCAGCCCAGATCCCCACTGACTGAGCTCAATTTTAGAGCTCAAAATCAAGCCAGAAATAGGACACTTCACCACGCTCCACCAAACCCTAAATTAATCATTCTCTGAGCTTCCTTTGAGCTACAAAAGAATTTCCCCACTGAAAGCCCCATCTCTAGAGCCCTCTACATCAGACTTTCTCCTCAACTTTCCCACCTTTAGAAGTTCTAAACCAAACAATTCACCAGATCTAGGAGACACTTCCAAGAGGTTCGCCAGGTCCTAACAAAGATTTTAAAAGCACCCAATTAGGCCACACCTCTTAGGAAAAGGTAAAGAAGTTTTCCCCCATTTTTGAGCTCGGTTTTGTCATTTATGAAGAGTAGTTTAATTTCATAGTTGATAAATCATATTGATGTGTTTGTATGGACTAGATAAAGGTATAGGAACAAACACAAAGTGATTCGGTTGAGACTAAGCAGAGAGCTTAAGGTTTTATTGTGGACGGCTTATGGGTTAGTTATTGGGGATGATGACCAGGAGCAATTGGATCGCATGTGTAATAGGTGGATGCTCCAAATCAAGCCAAACGAACAGATGAAGCATAAAGCACGGGCCGACGAGGCGGCTAAATGGATGGAGACGTCGAATGGAGGAGCGTCGTTTCGAGCTTCGAAGATGCTTAGGTTGACGCGGCGCCGCACTGGATAAATAGAAAAATATGGGATTGTTTAATTTATTTTAATTCCAGAACCATTAAAAATGCATAACTTCCATGTTGCTCAGTGAATAGAGGAGAATAATGTGGAAATAAAATAAAAAATATTTGACTTATATTATTTTTAAATTAATTAAATACCCTAACACTTTATTAAATCATAACTTGTTATGTACAATTTACAATGACGTAGGATTTGGAGGGTTTTTTCCCTCTATGATTAGGGATCTTCTCTGATTTTTTCAATGTCAAAATTCATCCTTAGCTAGAGATCCCTAATTTTCAAGTTAAACATCTCTATATTGTTTAATAAATAAAAATAATTAAATTATATATTAGAAAAATATAAAAATTAGTTTGGTAGGTTTATTATGGTCAAAGAATCCGAGGAAAAAAACCAAATGGATTTAAGTAATTAAAAATCACATTTTAAGTAATTAACTAATTAAAAGACTCAAAAAATTAAAGAATTAAAATAAAAATTGTAAAAAAAAATCAAAAAAAATTATTCCACACCGTAAATAATAAACACGTTAACCGCCCATAAAAATTTGAAGTCAATTGGAATTAATTTAATCACTAAAATGGATTTTCAAAGTAAAATAACATTTTTGACACTTAAATAATTATTATGAATAAAATATAATTAAGAAAATTATTAAAATGGTTTTGGGAGTTTTTAGTGAGTAGAGGGACTTAAAAAAAAAATTGGAATTAAAATAAATATCTCATTTTTAAGCAATCTTTAATATTTAAATATTTTAAAATAATTTAAAAAAATCATAAAAATCACTAAAACATAAAAATTCACACATTTGATTTCCTGGTCACTTAGGAATGATTAAAATATTTTCCTAATTATTTAAGTAAAGTTATGAATTTTTAAATGCTAAAAAATGAATTTTCCTAAGAATCCAAATTTACTCATAATCCTTAAGGGCTTAGTAGTGAACTAGGCTTAATCAAAAATTTTGATTAATGAGGTTTAGAAGAAAAAGCATAATTCACTAAGAATATTTTGAAAACACTACTAACCCAACTTTGAATTAATTGTCTAAATTCCTTAACAAATCAATTTACATTTAAAGAGCCTTCACTCACATAATTTATAAATAAAATATCAAGTGATAGTTAGCTCACACATGTGATGATTAAAAATTAAAATTTTACTAAGCATAGGGTTAAAAAACTCTCACTAAACCTTACTTTGTAGTGGATGAATGATTAGTAACGTAATAAGTTCAGAGGAACTCGGAACGTTCCAAAGAGTCTTAAAAGTTTTTTAGAGTCATACCCCAAACACTTTTATGGTCTTTTGGATAAATTGTAGAACAATTGATCTTGTTATGCTTCGCTCAAGAAAATCATCCATTACCCAAATGAACAGAAACCAATTAAGTTATGTCCTAGTGCTCGGTAGGTACACTTTAAACCAGTTTTTTCTGTTTTCCTTTCATGCAGCATATTTTAATCCCTGCAAGATTATATATACACTGCAAATATTGACATCTCAGCTAGAGTGCGAGAAGATAACTGGTACACTTTATAGTTTATTTACAGTATTTTTCTTTATTGCAATTTACTTTTAAGTACTTTTCACTTTCTGTAAATTATGTTACCTTGCATGTTAAACCAAGACCAAAACAAAATAAAACTCACAATAATAACAAAATAAGATAGCTCTGAAAATTAATCACAAACAACACAAAATTAAAGGTAATTGCAACTAAATTAATACGTCTATTTGGATGATCGAGAATCCCTTGGATAAGGCAACCTACGACTGCTAACGAGATTTCGCCGGTCTGGATGAACTTATTGAATTCATTTAATTAAGTTTGGTAAAATCATTTAGACTAAGTAATCCAAAGAAAATAGTGGTGCTTGAATGAGGAAATCGTGGGATCCTAATCGATGTCGCTCTATTTAACTTAAACTCCCTCCCCCCCCTTTAATAAGACATTTAAATAATTAAGGCTAAAACATCAAACTTGAAAACTACACCAAAACTTGAACTCTAAACTCAATAATTCTTTCAACCTCCTCAAATTGACACTTCTAAACTTAAACCTACTGCATGTCGTCTGCATTCTTCGATCTCAATTTAATTTAAGTATATATAATTTTAAATAATTTGAAAAGTACTGTTTGATTTTGAAAATATGAGACCAAACAAATCCCACATCCTTAATAGTTTAAATAAACGAATCATACACTACAAGCCACGCACTTATCCCGAGGGATAGACACATTATCTGGTACTGAGGCTCAATTAAATAAACTAATAGATTTATGACATTTATTTGGTCTACGAACTAATTTTATGTTGACCGACAAGTTCCCCTACCTAATACAAGAGAATTAGGTAGGGTTTATATTACCTGGTTTCTAAAGTTCTCTATACAGGTAAGCCCTTATAGTTAATTACATCCTAAATGACCAAAATCATTTAAGAAAGCTCTCGATAAAGATCTGTAATTTTTCTCTCAAGAATTTTAAAGTTTAAGGTTTTCATGGTTAGCTCAAAGATGAATGGATCTAATAGGAACAATTATTTTTAAGAGTCCAAACGAATAAGAGGTCGGGGACGTCACGGATCTAGATGAGAACCCTGGTGACTTCCCAAACTATCCTATTATGTGGCTTTAATTTTGGAAGTGATATTAGATGTTCATCCTTCTAGTTTTATTAAGTGATACTTATAATTGCATAATACTGATTATGAAAATAACCTGGAAGATAGGAGGATTTATGTCGTATCAAACAATGACCTCAAAAACCTAAGATGAGTTAAGGCTTATATTGTATGAGTTGCAAAGTCCTAAAGAGATAAGGTGAGGGTTTATGTTACATTAGGCAAACTATCTTGAAGTCATATGGCTTATTATTTTAATTCTAAGGAATGGTTGCTATTGTAGATCCGCTTTGTTGTTGAAGATTATTGTGCTGGCTACGGTGTTTGCTCCAAGCCCCTCATAGAAGCAGGTTTAGTTTTAGAAGTGTCAATTTGTAGAGATGGGAGAATTTTAAAGCTTTGGAGTTTCAATCTTGTTTTATTGTCATTAGGTGTCTTAATTAAGGGGTATTTTAAGTTGATTATAGTGACACCGATTAGGATCCCACGGTTCCCTGGTTTCGGCACCACTATTTTCTTCGGATTCACTTAGTCTAGATGAATTTACTAAACTCAAATGAAGGAGTTCCATAATTTCATCCAGACCATGGGAAATCTCATTAGCAACCTGTCGGCATATTTTTAGGTTAAGTTGTATTGTATTTTAAAAAGGGGTCGCCTACAGAAATTGTCGGCGAATTTTAGATGTTAAATTTAATTTAAATATATATAATTTAGAAAGTAGTATTTGATTTTGAAAATAATTTTGAGTTTGAAACTTTTAAGATATGAAATCAAACCGATCTCACATCCCAAATAGTTTATATAAATGAGCATCACACCACAAACCATGTATTTATCCAGAGGAATAGACACACTGCTTGATGATGGGGCTCGATTAAATAAACTAAAAGATTTGTGACATCTGTTTGGTCTGCAAACCAATTTTATAAGCCGACAAATTCCCCTGCTTAATATAAAGAAATTAAGCGAGGGTTTATATTACCTGGGTTCTTAAATTTCCCTATAAGGGCAAGCCCTTATAGTTAATTACATCTTAAATGACGGGAATCATTTAAGAAAACTCTCGATAATGATCAGTGGTTTTGCTTTCAAGAATTTCAAGTTTTAAGGTTTTCAAAGGATTGGATTTTGGAATTTTCAATAGGGATTAGCCGAAATTTGGAACAGCTTTGTTTTAAGAGTCCAAAGGAAGAGAAGTAGGAGAAGCCGAGGATCCAAGAAGAACCTTGGCAACTTCCCAAACTATCCTATTGTTTGGTTTGAATTCGAGAATATCATTTAATGTTGTAATCTTGCCAATTTTAGTTAATTAGGATTTATATTTGTATGACACACTCATACAAATAGCCTCGAAGATGTGAGGGTTTATGTCGTACCAAACGACTACCTTGAACACCTAAGACCGGTTAGGGCTTAATTTGCATAGCATGATTATGCAAATGCCTAACGAAGAGTTGAGGATTTATGTTGCACTAGGCAAACTACCTCGAAGTCCTATGGCTTGGTTTTTTAATTCTAAGAAAGTTTTGCTGAAGTAGATCCGAATTTTACTGATGACGATGGTCGTGCTACCCACTATGCTCCAAGTTCCTTGTTGTTGCAGAGGTTTAGTTTTAGAAGTCATAAATCAGGAGATGAGAGAAGTGTTTTGGTTTAGAGAAAATCTTAAAATCCAAGTGTTTTTAATATTTAATTAAAACAAATCTTAAAGTTGTTTAAACGTAACCGATTAAGATCCCACTGGTTCCGTCATCCCGGCACCGTTATTTTCATCGAATTCACTTAGTCCGTATGAATTTGCTAAACACAATTGAATGAGTTCCACACTTTCATTTAGATCGCGGGAAATCCCGTTAGCAACACGTGAGTTACATCATCCGAGGTATTCCCGATCATTCAACGAGACGTTTTAATTTAGTTACAATTGTAGTTTTGTTGTTCTGTTCGTGATTAAATCTTGAGTTATTTTATATTTTGGAATGTTGTGGCGGTGAATTTTATCTTGCAATGACTTTTATTTTAGTTTTGGTTTCAGTTCAAGGACTATCCTGAAGGTTTTGGTTTTCATGCAGCAGTCTTGTTTATCATGCAAGAAAAAGTAAAGTACAGTGCATGTAAGTAAATTGCAATAAAATAAAAGCGTACCTGGAGGGTCTTCCCGTTATCCCAAGCTGCACTTGAAACACATGTTAAGGCATTTAAATATTTTGTAAGAAATACCTAGGTAAAGCTAAGGGAAAGGGTTTTGGTTGTCTACCAAGTTCCTAATCCTATAACTAGTCATCTCCTATGACGTCTAGGTTCTTGGTTTGGTTTAAGGATGATTTTCTTCATCAAAGAACAACTAGATTCAATTGTTCTTCTAAAACATCTCGTCATATTAAGGAAGTTCTTAGGACGAGTCCTAAACATCTTTTTCATTATTTTTGGGATTGTTTTGAGTTCAAGTAAATTTAGTTGCACAGGTGAATCAATCATCTAGAGGTTTAAGTTTTGTTCCTCGCTCAGCTGAACTAGGACATTTGAATATCCTATAAGTGAAGTAACACTTCACTTGATACTTCATTTAAGAGTTATAATAATAAGAGCTTTAAAAGGGCAAATCAACTTATTAAGTATTTTAATGATTTAATTTTAACTTTGACTTAAATATAAAAAATTACTTTAAGTTTGGAATAGTGTTCAAGTCATTTTTTTTAGATTTAATTTAAATCTTTACGTTTTAAGTGATGTTATATCTTAGATTTAACCTTTATGTTTTAAGTTTACTTTAAGTGTTTTGTTTAACTCTTTATGATTTCATTTAGGTGTGTTGTTAAATGATTTTAATTCAATTTAATATTAATTTAATTTAAGTTTAATTTAATTTAATTTAATTTAATTTGATTTGATTTAATTTAATTTAATTCAATTTAATTTAATTTAATTTAATTTAATTTTTAATTTAATTTAATTTTAATTCAACTTAATTTAATTTAATTTATTTTGATTTATTTTTAATTTTTATCTTAATATATTAAATATGATTTAATTTAATTGTTAAGGTGTTAACTTGATTTAGATTTTGATTTAATTTAATCTCAACATCTTAAATTTAATTTAATTTAATTGTTAAATTGTTTAGCATTTTAAATTTTAAATTAGGATTATCCTTTTAGTTAAGAATTAAATATTATTGAAGTGATTAATTTAGGGATTCATAAATTAAAGAATAAATATCCTCTTAATAATATCCCTACTTTAATAATTCCAATTTATATTATTCTTCCAAAATTTCAATTAATTAATTAATTAAAGTTTTATTTTAATTATATTTGAAATTGTTAGTAGGTTTCTACCCTCAATCATTTAAGTTTCAATCATCCAAAATCAGTTTAAAATCAGATATTTTACCCTCCCCTTTTTGATTAATCCTAAAATTTTAATTAAGGGTTGAAATTTTTAATTACCCTTTTGCTCTTCAAGCTTAATAATTTTATAACTCACTAAACTAAACTCAAATGAACTTGAAATTTTTATGTAACCTCACTCACATGTCAATTAAGACATTAGAGGAGAAAATGTGATTTTTCTGAATTTAATTTATTTATGTAATTATTTTTAATGGAAAATAGGGGTTTTCAAGGAAAACTCAATTACATGACCAAGGAAATGTTTCTATCCTTAAGAAAATTATGGGATGTTCCTAATGACCAGAGGACCATTTGGGCTAATTTTGGTGATTTTCTTTTAATTATATTTTATTTATTAGAATTATTTTGTGTTTTGGAGTATTAATTAATTTAAAAAAAGAAATAAAAGTTGAAAAATGGATTTTATATTTTTCAAAAATCGCTCTAACCTCAGGGAAATCAGAGAACCAAATTTTATATTTTTTTATTTTTCTTTGATTTATTAGAATTATTTTAGTGGAAATGTTAAAGAAAATCATTTTTTTAATTCAAAAATTGTTTTAAGCCTTAAAAATTCAATATCTTACCCTAGAGACTTAGAAAAAATTTGGTTTGTCCCTAGGTGATTAGAATTCAAAATATGACATTTTGGTGATTTTTAATATTTTTATGATTTTTATTATTTTTTTAATTATTAAAAATATTAAAATAATAATAAAAATCAACCTTTTTAGAAAATTACAATTTTAATTTTCCTAAATTCCTCTGATATCAGAGAAGCCCCAAAACCGTTTTTGTGAATTTTTGAAAAGTATTTTGTGAGTTATGAATTTTTAAAGTTTAATTTTGATTATGTGACTTAATTAATCCATTTAGTGGGGTTAAACATTTCCAATTGATTTCAAATTTTTATGTGATGTTCCTCTGATCCCAAAGATTAGTGGAGAATTATTTTCAAGTTAATTTGATGTGTAGTTAACCCTAATTAATTAAAGTTCAATTTTGGGTGTGGCCAATTAGGGTTGTTCCATGTGAATTAACTCAAAACCTATTTTTCCTAGGTTCCTCTGGTCATAAGAAACATCACCAAATCTTTCTAGAATTTATTTCTCAACATGCTAATTATTGGAATTAAAATACTAAAAACAGTAACATGAACTTGGAAAATCAATAACTTCTCATAGGGATGGTCTCTGACCTTGAAATATTTAGGGAATGTTCCCAAGTTCAGAGGCTTCAAAAGCCCTATGGTCTCATGTCATGGTGAATTGCCTATGCAAATGAAGAACTTAAACAATGCAAAGAGTAAATAAATCATAAAAAATAAAATACTTGATGAAATGACTTGATTTCTTTTCCACATTATTCTCCTCTATTCAATGAGCAAGAGGGTATTTTTATTTTATTTTTGTGATTTTTCTATGCAAAGATATGGATATTTGAAGTTCTGGTAATTAACTAAATAGAAAATAGCCCTAATTTCCTACTTATCCACGCGGTGCCACGCCATCCTCGGCAGCTCTAAAAGGCCACGCGGTGCGCTCTGATTCGGCGCCGCCATCTGAGTCAGCGCTGCGGGGGCCCGCCATTCATGTATCATCTCCCAGTTCGATGCCATCTGAGTCGTCTGTCCAATACACGCGCGAATGGACGGCATCCATTCATCGTCCCCGATCGACTTCACCCGAGAGCCGTCCATCTTCCAGGCTTGATATCTCTCTCGATTCTTAACCGATTTCTACGTTCTTATACTCTATGGATTCGTCTTGAAGAGACGAACACATTCATATGGTTTATGTGGCATGAAATTAACCCAATCAAAATAGAGAATGTTCAGAAGCTCGGGAAGAAGAGAGAGCTCATACCTTTGCTCAGAGAAGTGTGGCTTTGATCTGAGAGTTGTGTCACCTTCGATTGAACCTAAGCATGTTCCAGATGAAGTCTCTGGCCCTGGGGATTTGCCTAGACCTGATTTCCACCAGACCCGATTTGAACCTTTGGAGGCTAGAACAAATGGGTGGCCTAGAGAGGGGGCTTTCACTAGGGAACTCCTTCTCTTGGTCTTGTGCAGGTGTGGGTGAGTTTAATTTGATTTTGGTGGAGGATTTGAGAGCGTCCTCGTTCGGCTCGAGAATCGAGCTCCAAAATCGAGCTCAATCGAGTGGGAGTTAGGGCAGGAGAACAGTGGGGATGGATTGATCTTGGCTAGGGGGAGCTTTGTGAAGAGTTTGGAGGGATTCTGAGAAGGTTAGGTTCAGCCAACCTTTTGGCCGAGAGGGGTTGGCTGGCTTAAATAGCCATGGCCATGGCGTCCCAGAGGGAGTTAGGGGCTTGGATCGACTGCTCAGGGCAAGGGAAGAACAGCTGCAATGGCCATTGGGCATGGGGCAGCTCAGCAGGTGGGAATTCCAAACTTTGGCTCATCCCAAGGTTTCGGCCATGGCATTTTCCGGTGACTCAGGCGGCTGGCCGGCAGGGTCAGGTCACTGTTGTCATCAGGGAGGTCAGTGCTTGAGGTTTGTGAGTTCAATTAGCAAGTGCCAAGTATAAAGGAGTTGAATCAAAGTATAAGGGGGGAGGGATCATTTTGGGTTTCATTTGGTTAACCCATTGTTTAGGGCTTGGTGCACCCTCCAAGGGACTTTGGGTGCTGTGGGGAATCAGGTAACTCAGCTGGTTTTGAGTGGAGAAGTCCCCATCCAAACATATTTGGATTAATTTTTGGGTTAAGGGTAATCATGGATAAGGCTAATGACCTTAATAGAATCTAGAAAGAGCTTCCTCCATTTGCCCAATGTGGTATGGTCACATGTCAAACCTTTCATGGCTCCACATGGGGCTTAAGGATGGCTTCATGGCTCTTATATGGCTTGGAAAAAGTTGGCTTGGTTTCATGGAAGTAGGTTTTAGGAATTTTGGTATTTTGGTGTGAAATTTGGATGGTTTGTCATATGGCTTAGTTTAGAAAAGTTTGATTGTTGATTTAGAACTTAGGGATGATTTTAATTGAGTAAGGATGATATGAGATTGTAATGTGGGCCTTAGGATGGGTTTGGGCTTTTAAAATTTGGTAAAGGTGGGCTTTTAAAATGGCTTAAGGGAATGGGCTTTTATGTTTCAAAATGGGCTTTTAGATAAAAAATTTTGCAAAGGGCCATGCTAAATAAATGGTGGGTTTGGTTTAGGGATGTGTCATGAGTGATTTGAGACAAATTTGAGGTGATTTGGAATTGAATTGAGTCTAATTTGGGTCCCCTTGGTGATAGGGTAAAATTAGATCAAAATGAACTATCTTGGGCTAAGGTTGGGCTAATGTTGAAATTGATGTAAAGTCAATGTTGAGAAATGTTTATGGGAGTGTAACAAAGAGTTTTCAAACTTGGTTGGGCTTTAATTTTGGGATTTGGGCCTATTTGGGTTCATGATGGATTTAGGCCTATTTACGGAATTTTGGGTTTGGGTTGAATTTGAGTAAGGTTTGGGTCCAAATTTTGGGCAAACTATGTTAGTGTTTTGTTTTTGGAGATGTTAGGGAAGATTTAGAAAAGTTTTGGGGTTAATTGGAGTTGAATTTGGTTGGTTTGGGCTAAGTTTGGGTTATGGGTCAAAATTGGGCTTTAAGCTTAAAAATGAAATTGGATTCAAATGTCAATCAAATTGGGCTTGGATTTGGTCTAGATTGGTATTGGGGATATTGAATTGAAGTTTAGAATTGAATTGGACCAAAATTGAGGTCAATCGGAAAGGTTTGGTTTGACATTGGGTTCATTTGGGTTTGACATTTGGGCAAATTTGGGGTTTTGGCAAAAGTGGGGTAAATTGACAAAATCGGCCCATGGTGTAGTTGAACAAAATGAAATTAAGAATATTTGGGATTTTCTGAAATTTTTGGGGAATTTTTGGAATTTTTTGATTTTTTGGTCAAGAGGGGCATTTTGGTAATTTGGAGGGTATTTGGGGTATTTTTGGTTATGGATGATCAATTTGAATGGTTAGGAATGTTCAAGGTTAATTTTGGGGAGTTTTGGGTGGTTTGGAAATTTTGGAGGTTTTGGGTAATCTCAAGGGTTTTTTTTTTGGGTAGGCTAGGTGGGTCCAGGGCCCCGGGGGTCAAAAATTGAAATTTTAAAAAAATGAAGGTCGATCAAATGTAAGTGAAATGAAATTATTTTGATTGAGCCATGATAAGCTCATATGAGTCATGAAAGGACTCATTTGAGGTATTCACTATGTTGTTCCTAACCCTCTTAGCCAGGGGCTTAGGGGTTAAGGTCCATCCATGTGAATTACCTACATGAGTCAGGAGATCAAGTTGGGTATAGGTGTGGTTTTTAGGATGTGTGTGTGAGGGTGTAGTGTATGTGTAAGTCAGCTCTCATCAGACCAGGCCACCCATGGTGATCCTAAGGCCAAAGAGTCCTATAGGGAACTCATCCTTTAAACTTTCACATTTGATCTCAACCCTCTAGGTGATTAAGGGTTTACAATCAAGCTTGAGGGGTTTATAGGGAGTTAAGAAGTAGTTTGAATTTCTAAGTGGTGGATTCCATTTCTAGTCCTCTAGGATAGTCAAAGGAAAAGCCTAAGGCTAGATCCTAAGTACTAAAAGGAGAAGAGAAGACCTCATCAAAAATGAGGTCAACAAATGAACCCCCAATAGGTGTGGTGTGCTAACCAAGCACACCGTGAGTATTGGTGTTGACCGAAGAGATCGACAAAACCAACACAGATGTCCAAGTGACACACTTAGGACATAGTAGAAGAATTTCTGCATGGGGAGTATCAGGTATATTTCCAAGACTGGAGGTTCATAAACTCTCACTGGGGAAAGGAAAAAGGAGGTGAATTCCAAATCACAAGATCTGGAGAATTTCGATTTAGATTTCGTTTCATTTTATGTTCAAGTTTTGATGTGCGAGTTTAGATTTGGAGTTTTAATTTAGATTGAGGTTTAATTTAAGATTAATTTGATGAAATCTTGAATTTGAAATTTGGATTTGAAATGAGAATTGAAACCTAGGTTCCAACCTCGGGATTGCAAAGAAAACTGGAATTTAGGTACCAGCCTCGGAGTGAGAATCAGAGTTTAAGTGTCGATTGAATAGGATGAGAATCAGAATTTAAGTACTGATCCCGAAAGAGGATGAGAATCAGAATTCAAGTACTGATCTCGAAAAGGGTGAGAATTGAAATTTAAGTATCAATCCTGGCAGAGAATCGAAATTTAAGTATCAACCTCGAAAAGGATGAAAATCAGAATTTAGGTACTGATCTCGGAATGAGAACTGGAATTTAGGTACTAGTCTCAAAAATGAGAATTGAAATTTAGGTATCAATCTCGGAAGAGAGTCGAAATTTAAGTATCGATCTCGAAAGATGGGAAGCAGAATTTAGGTACTGCCCCGGGAAGAGAACTGGAATTTAGGTACCAGTCTCGAAAATTTAGAATTGAAATTTAGGTATCAATTCGAATGAGAATCGAAATTTAAGTATTGATCTCGGAATGAGAACTGGAATGTAGATACCTGTCTCGGAAATTTTGACTTGAAATTTTGGTATCAATCTCGGAAGAGAGTCGAAATTTAAGTATCGATCTCGAAAGATGGGAAGCAGAGTTTAGGTACTGCCCCTGGAAGAGAACTGGAATTTAGGTACCAGTCTCAAAAGTTTAGAATTGAAATTTAGATATCAATTCGAATGAGAATCGAAATTTAAGTATCGATCTTGGAATGAGAACTGTAATGTAGGTACCAGTCTCAAAAATTTTGAATTGAAATTTAGGTGTCAATTCAGATGAGAATCGAAATTTAAGTATCGATCTCGGAATGAGAACTAGAATGTAGGTACCAGTCTCGGAAATTTTGAATTGAAATTTAGGTATCAATTCGGATGAGAATCGAAATTTAAGTATCGATCTCGGAATGAGAACTGGAAGGTAGGTACCAGTCTCGGAAATTTTGAATTGAAATTTAGGTATCAATTCGGATGAGAATCGAAATTTAAGTATCGATCTCAGAATGAGAACTGGAATGTAGGTACTAGTCTCAGAAATTTTGAGTCGAATTTTAGGTATCAATTCAGATGGAGAATCAAAATTTAGGTATCGATCTCAAAATGAGGACTAGAATTTAGGTACCAGCCTCGGAAGTGTAGAATTGAAATTTAGGTATCAATTCGGATGAGAATCAAAATTTAAGTATCGATCTCGGAATGAGAACTGGAATGTAGGTACCAGTCTTGGAAATTTTGAATTGAAATTTAGGTATCAATTCAGAAAGAGAATCGAAATTTAGGTATCGATCCGAAATGAGGACTGGAATTTAGGTACCAGCCTCGGAAGTGTAGAATTGAAATGTAGGTATCAATTCGGAAGAGAATCGAAATTTAGGTATCGATCTCGAATGAGAGTCGGAATTTAGGTACCGACATCAAAATGAGAATTGGAATTTAGGTACCAGTCTTGGAAATTTAGAATTGAAATTTAGGTATCAATTCAAAAGAGAATCGAAATTTAGGTATCGATCTCGAATGAGAGTCGAAATTTAGGTGCCGACCTCGAAAGAAGAGGACTGGAATTTAGGTACCAGTCTCGGAATTTAATGAGAAATGGAAACTGGTTCCAATCTCAAAGATTTATCTGTATGAAGAGGGACCCAGTCTCATGCCATCAGAACCAAATCGAACAAAGTTCGTGGCTCCGTGTCAATAGAACTAGTCGATCCTCTAAGACACAGAAGAAAGAGAACTGAAAGGAGCTGGTAAGTGTACTAAGCTGAAAAGAGTTGACTTAGCAATTAGTCGAGGAAAATATTCAAATTTCAAAAGGGTTTCAAACAGATTTCAATTGAGAGAAGAACTGGAAGATTTGAATCAAAGGATTCAGATCGGAATTCAATTTGAGATTTAGATTCATTTTGTTTGTCCTTTAATGATCCCATTTTTTTATTTTTTGTTTATTTAGTGTTCATGTGAATTTGAAGTTCATTTTAATATTCAGATTTTTTTAGGAAAAATTCTCATTTATTTTCTTTTCTCTTCTGTTCTTTGTTCAAAGTTCATTTAACTCTAATGGCGTTTCTCAGTCAATCTGCACAAAAAGAGGTGAAGGCAAAATATGACGTAGTCATTTTCATTCCAACTTGCTGAAGGTACATCATACAACTTGATCTAGTCATGATGACATTTTCTTCAGAAATTTAATGTCTCATACAATCCATGTAAATCCAAAACGGACTGTGTAAGTTTCTTGTTGATCCATCCAAAAGTGTCTGTCAAAAATCCATGTCTGAATAGTAAGAAACATGAGTAATAACATCACCTTCCAAGCCACCCTTGGCAGGAATGTCGCATGGATGTGCATTGGAGGTGTACTATTTCCCATGTAACTCACAGCTCGTAGGGCCGGAGACTCTCCAATTCGGATCCAGTCGGAAGTGGTAAGGTGCCTTTCTGTCGTCCATCCTTCTAAAAGTAATGGAGATCCGCTCTACTGGCACTCCCGGTATACAATGTTTTGCGACGTCTGCTCCATTTCCTTTTAATATCATGACGGAACCTACAGGAAGTGGTATCTCCACCAGCCCTCGGAACTTACCCGGGCCTGCTATCTAGAGGTCAGATCCGAACATGATATTGCATTGGTTGACGAACGAAACTGTGCAGAAAGGTCTGACAAAGTCGTGGTGGTCTATGTGTGGAGGTATGCAGTCGCCCTCCTGGTAAATGTTGATGATGCAACTGTTGGGTATGCAGTCTGCTGGCAGTACCCTCCACGTTATCATTCTTTTCACCATTCTTTTAATTATCCTCGGCATTGGATCCACCTCACTGCGACGGAGTATCCCTGGTGGGTTTCATTTTCTATCTGTGGCAAAGTTGTAGCAACATCCGCATTAGATTGTAACTCTTCCCTTTCCTGGCATCCATCTTCGGGGTTCTGAATATGTCTTTTCACTCAGACGGCCTGCTCCGCCCATCTTCTGAAGCTCTAAGATGCAGTCCACAATCTGCTGCTGCTCGTACTCTGAGAATACATCTGTGTGTAACTCGAGGCCTTCCAAAATTTTGATTCTTTTGCCTCTAATCCTTTCAAAGTATTCGAAAGTCTTCTTCTCAACATTTTGCATTCTTTCTAGTTTATATTTTGGGATGATCTGCAAGTGACAAGGTCTAGTAACGTATTGCGGGATGTATGGTTCAATCCCGTCGTGTTCTCCTGCATACCTTGGCTCCTTGGGGATTATCTCTGTCGGGACATCCTCTGGGGTTGCTTCCGCAACAAGGTTTTTTACCACTGGTGGCTCGTCCGGCGTCGTGGTAGCCTCTCTCGCCTCGATCTTCTTAGAGTTTCCCTTCTCTTTTCTGTTGTTCTTGGAGCTGGTTTCCGCTTTTCAGGTTCCTGATGAATCGGTATCTTTGAAATGTGTGTGTCGGCAGTAGCGGCTGTCTCTTCGTGTTGATCTGCTGCTAGTTTAGTCAACATCTTGCGGATGCGGCGATTCTTATTCCTTCTCTGGGTAGCAGTGAGAGTAGCTCTCCTTACCCCTTGAATTTCTGCGGGCGCGGCACTGACGAGCCTGCCTTCTGCCGTGGCAACTACTGTCTTGATTTTCTTGTTCTCCTTCGTGTTTGTTTTTTCTCTTTTTGTTGTTGGATTGGTGGCTTGGACCACCCATCTTCATCACTGTCTGGCTGTGAAGCTCTTCTCGATCGACTGGGATCCAATCATTTTCTTCGTACAATAGGCCGGCTGGTGTGAAGTCAGAATCAATTTCTATCACTGCTCTATCCTTCACCCTCTTTTCATCGAGTGCGAGACTCACGCCATTTCTAAATTTTAGGACCAACCGCCCGTTCGACATTTCCCTGCGAAAAAAATCAAGGAAAGGATCAGGGGCTGTACTAAGAACAAGTACATGAAGAAAATATTTATTAATGAAAAGTTTTTTTTATTCGTATTTTCTTTTGAAATTTAAACAGGAGTAGGAAAAGGAGTGAGAAAAGATCAGGAACAAGATTTGATTTGAAAGGAAGGATTTGACATTTTATTATTATGGTTTCCCATGTTTTCTTTTTAACATTTTTGTTGATGAGATTTTTTTTTATATCATCCAATTTATTTTGTTTTGGGTTCGGACCCAGTCGCAAGTTGATTACTGCACCCGTGTTTCTAGGGGTAAGATTTTACTTTAGAGGCCACCCTTCGAAACATCAGGTTGCATAATACTTCTTCAAAATACCGCCCATTGATTGGAAGCATGGGTCGTTCTCCATGAAAATTCACCAGTTAGTAGGAACCTCCTGAGTAGACTGTCTCGACCACGAACGGCCCTTCCCATGTTGGTTCAAATTTACCACCTATCTTGCGATGTGCAAGAATAGGTCTTCTGAGAACAAGAACTATGTCGCCGATTTTGAAAGTTCTTGGGCGAACCAGTTTATCATGGGCCTGGATCATCTTGGCTTGATATAGTTCCAAATTCTGATGTGCTGAAAGTCTTTTCCCTTCTAAGCTTTCCAATTCTTCCAGTCGTAGTCTGGCATTTTCTTCTACAGTGATCTTGTTTGCAACTGCGATTCTGAGTGATGGAAGCTGGACTTCCAATGGTAACACTGCCTCGGACCCGTACACTAAAGCGTAAGGCTTAGACTGAGTAGGAGTCCTAAAAGTCGTCCTGTAGGCCCATAAGGCTTCTAACAACTTCTCGTGCCAATTTCTCTTGTTGTCGTCCAAAGTTTTCTTTAAAATCTGAACGAGAGTTTTATTAAAAGCCTCGGCCAAGCCATTTTCTCTTGGGTAGTAGATCGTTGAGCATCGCCAATCGATTCCTTGTCTTCTGACAAAATTGTTGATCTTCGTATTTTTGAATGCAGACCCATTATCTGAATTGATCCTGCGCGGTACCCCGAAACGGTAGATGATTTGGTTCTTGAAAAACTGCAGCACGTGGTGTGCCTTTACTTCCCTGAGTGGTATAGCTTCTGCCCATTTAGAAAAGTAGTCTGTAGCTGCAAGGATGAAGCGATGCCCTCTTGAAGAAGGCGATTCGATCTGACCCACTATATCTGTGCCCCCAACACTCAAATGGCCACGACGCGATTGTTGGATGTAGCACATTTGGGGGTTGGTGTAGAACCACTCCGTGCACTTGGCACTGGTGACAACTTTTGGCAACTTTCATACAGTCGGTCATCATTGAGGGCCAGTAGTACCCTAGTCTTTTAATCTTCATTTTCATTTTCGAACCCGATCGATGAGCGCCACAAAGTCCTGAATGTACTTCTTTAACGATTTCACGAGCCTCGGACCCGCTCAGGCATCTTAGCCACATCTGATCAAAAGACCTTTTGTATAATGTATTGTTTATTAATGCATAAGACAGAGTTCTTTTCTTGATTTGATGGGCTATCGACTTATCGTCGGGTAGGTTTCCTGTCTGTAAGTAGTCTATTAATGGCTGCCGCCAATCTTCTGTATTTTCTGTCACTGCTGCAATTGTTTCTTCTGCTTTTTCTGATTTGTGTATTATATCCATGTCGAGCTGTGATAGGACCTGTCGTCCTTGAACTGACACTTCAACTGACTCATCTTGTAAGTAGGCAAATTCCTTTGCAAGGCGAGCTAACGCATCTGCAAGAGCATTTTCTTTTCTGGGAATCTTGTAGATCATTACATTCGGAATATGTTCCAACAGTTTCATGGCATACTGAAAATACTGCTCGAGTCTTGGTTTCAGAATCCTGTACTGTCTGGTGATCTGTTGAATGATCAACTGAGAATCTCCGTAGATGTTGATGTCTGTTATTCCCATTTGAATGGTTAGTTCCAGTCCTGTTATGAGGGCTTCGTATTTTGCCTCGTTGTTTGTGCATGGTTCTGTTAAGTTGTAGGAGTATCTTAACATCCCCCGCTCCGGTGTTATAAAGATTAGTCCGATTCATGCCTTACCGGGCACTATCGTTTGCAATTCTTTGTTCTTCTATGTTGAGGACGCACCGTCGAAGTATAGTTCCCAACATCGATCATCAGTGTCTTCTAGGCTCATTATCTGCTCGTCAGGCAAATCGTCGTCGAGAGGCGAATTTGCCGGTAAAGGGTGTGCTGTAAGGAAGTCAGTTAGGACTTGTCCCTTTACGGCGCGAAGAGGAACGAAAGTTATGTCGAATTGCAATAGTATCATCGAGCACCTGGCAAGTCTGCTAGAAAGTTTCGGTCTGGTCATCAATTATTGCAACGGATTAACTCTCGAAATAAGGTTAATCTTATGAGAAAGCATGTAATTCCTGAGTTTCTGTGCGGCGAAGATCAGGGCCGAACAATGCTTCTCAATCGGAAGATACTTTACTTCCGTCAGAATTAGACGACGGCTTAAGTAGTAGAGAGCATTTTCTTTCCCCTCGTCATTGACCTGGAGGGCTCCAAGGGAGTCGTCTAAAGCCGCGGTATAAAGTATCAACGGACTACCTGAGACTGGGGCTGCTAAGACAGGAGGTGTCATTAAGTATTGTTTGATGTCATCGAAGACATGTTGACATTTAGAGTCCCAAGTAATCTTGGCATCCTTCTTAATCAAAGCAGAAAAAGGCTGACATCTTCCTAATAAATTCGATATAAAGCGTCGAAGATATGTCAACTTTCCTTGAAAGGATCGTAGCTGTTTCAAGGTTTTAGGAGATGGCATTTCTAAGATAGCTTTAATCTTTTCCGGATCAATTTCAATCCCGCGATGTCGGACAAAAAATCCTAAAAATTTCCTGGAGGTGACGTCGAATGCGCATTTTAAGGGATTCATCTTAAGGTTGTATTGTGTTAGTCGCTCGAAAACAATTCTCAAATCATACAGGTGATCTTCTTTCAGCTTGCTTTTGATGACCACATCATCCACGTAGCACTCAACTTGGTTGTGAATGAGATCATCAAAAATCTTCGTCATCGCTCTTTGGTATGTTGCTCCTGCGTTCTTTAGTCCGAATGGCATTACTGTGTAGCAATACACTACGATCGGTGTTCTGAATGTCGTGAGCTTTTCGTCTACTGGTGCCATCTTTATCTAGTTTTATCCTGATGATCCATCCATGAATGAAAATAATTCATGTGTTGAAGCAATGTAGATCATCAGTTCTGGGATTGGTAGTGGAAATTCGTCCTTTAGACATATTTTGTTTAAATCTCTGAAGTCTACGCAGATTCTGATCTGACCATTCTTCTTTCTGATTGGTACCACATTGGCTAACCAAGTAGGGTATTGTTCTTCACGGACAAATTTAGCATCTATTAGCTTCTTAACTTCTGCTATTACTTGTTGCTCAATTTCTAGACGCATTCTTCTAGGAGCTTGTCTGACTGGAACAGAAGTAGAATCTACTTCTAACTTGTGAACTGCGACTTCTGGAGCTAATCCTGGCATTTCGTCGTAACTCCAAGCAAAACAGTCCTTGAATTTCATTAGTAGCTTGATTATGTTTTCGGAATCTTTTTTATTGAGTAAGGAGCTAACAAAGGTTGGCCTAGACTCTTCGCTAGTACCAAAGTTAATTTCCATTAACTCGTCTATTGTAGATTTGATTTCTTCTTCGAATTCTGGTGGAGCTTCTCCGATTAGTGGATCTTCGAGATCTTCTGAAGCTTCCAAGCAGTCTTTATTAGGCTCGCAAGTGACAACCAAGAAAAATCCCGTATCATCAACTGATCCTACTGTGCCGAATCCGAGACCATGTTTTGAATTGGGAGGCCGACCGGCATTATTCCATAATTTTTTAAAGTGTTGTGATCGGCCTTTTATCCATTTTCGAGGTAAGACACCACGTTGAATTAAATTTTGAACACAGGGAGAGTACCACTCAAAAGGTAGTTCCATTAATTCGGAAGAAGTAACATCTTCAAATTGTACATCTTTTTCAGTATTGGAGGAAGAAGCACCACGGTAAAACTTGATTGGTTTGGTACCACCACCATGCACTTCCTTGACCACCATACCCTCGATCTTATTAGAATGGATCGGGGCCAGGGTCATAGTATGAACATGATGGTTAATCTTCTCGTACATTGATTTATATTCTTCATTCTTTTCATCTTCGAGAGAGATCTTGAACTGGGGTTTCTTTTGACTTATTGTCGCTGCTTCTTTCTTGATTTCTTCTTCTTCTTCGGAAGTGTTCTCCCAATCAACATCGATGACCGATTTCTTCTGTCCAATAGTTCCAACATTTCTTCCACGTCTTCGTCCCCGGCCTCAACCTCAGGTGCGAGACCTAGAGAAACCTTCACCCTCTCACCGTAAGGGAGTGGTGAGTAACTGTTGGACTAGAACTTCAGGTTCTTCATCATCTCGAATTTCTTTTGCTTCATTTGGTAGGGTATTTCTAGAAAAGATTGTTTTCTTCGGGGGCGCGTAGTAGTCCGCATCTTCATGAATCCTGATCTTGTGTACGGAGAATGGTTGCAAGTCACCTTTGATGCACTGTTCCCCTCCTTCATAATACTTTATGCACTGGTGCAAAGACGACGGTACCATCCGGTTTTCATGGATCCATGCTCGACCCAGTAGAGGTTGAACGATGTCTCAGAATCAATTATGTGGAATTTTGCGGTTGTCTTTGCTAACTCACCGGTCTTCATTAGTAGTGTTATCGATCCAAGAGCCCTTTCTCCTTTTTGATTGAAGCCTCTTAATAACATCTTGTCTGCTTCAAGCTCACGAGCATTAACTTCCAAATATGCTAGCGTCCGAAGATTCATTATGTTGATTGATGCTCCCGGATCAACCAACACTCTGGAGAGCGTAAACTTTCCAATAGTGACTGAAATGTACAACGGTCGGTTGTGATCAGCTGTTCCCAGTAATAGATCATTGTCCGTGAAGGTAACACCTCGTTGTTCTCTTAATGAGTAAACCTCGTCGAAGGAATCACCGGCCATTTGAGCTAAACAGATCTCTGGATCAAGTAGAGCCTTGATCAGAGCTTCTCTCATCTCCTTTGACAGGATCAGAGCGTCATATATGCTTAGTTTGGCTGGTAGCTTCCTAAGATGGGCTAGCACGTTGTAGTCCACTTTATTACCATGTTCCTCGGTTTCTTCCCGAATGGGCAATTCCTCTGCCGGGGTTGGCTCTTCCTGAGCAACCACCTGCTTTCCTTTATCCTTTGGACCCATTCTCGGAGGTAAAAATTTTCCACTTCTTAAATTTACTTCAGTTATTTCTTCTGAATTTGGTGTTGAATCTGCCAGTGTATCCTCTTGAATTGGAACCACTGGCTCTTCTGAAGTTGCTTCCGTGTCTGATGGTTCTAATTCTATCGTGATCATCGCTCCTTGAAATTCACAAATAGACTCATTGCTTGTCGATCTTTCGTAGCCTCCTTTGTGAACATCTTCTTCATCATGTTCGTCGAGGTTGTGTATGATTTGAGAATCGTTATTTATATTGGAATCGAGATCCGGATTAAGTTGGTTGTTGTTAGTTACGTAATGGTTAGAAACAATCAAAACGTGGCCAACGCCATAACCCTTATCATTATAATATCCCGCCGGAGCGAGCAGATAATCATACAGAGTCAGGAGTTCGAGGGATTTCTCCCCCGAATCGGAAACAACCATCCTAGGATAAACAGCCCCTAGTCTACTCTTCGGAGCCTCGGTCTTCTTTTCTTCCACGATCTTCTCCTCCTTCTGGGGCGGTTCTTCAATCGCAAGTGATAGTGCCGGCTCGACAGGTCTCAAACTCTGAGTTGAAGCACGTACCGAAGCGGCCTGGATGTGATCTAAAATTTTCTTCGATGATTTTGTCCAGATAGTACTTCATCCATCATCAGTCGTGTAAGGGTCTATCAGATTAATGGGATCCGTTGAAATAACATTGACGAAACCTCCTTTCTAGGGTTCCTTCATGTATTCCTTTGGGATCATTATGTTCCCTCTCCGGAGATTGCCATCAAGCCAACTCTTGAAAGTGATGCAATCCTCTATCTTGTGTCCGAGCATCTGATGGTAAGGGCAATAGTTCGGATGATTTTTCTTATTGACTTCCTCCGGCTTCTTGGGCTCGGCAGTCGAAAATCCGGTGTCTTCATTAAGTCGCGGAACATCTTTGATATCGCTTCAGTTTTGAATGGATATTCTCTATTTAGAAGTTCTCTTAAAGTACGTGACGAACGAGGCAGTTGTTCATAATGTTGAGGCGACTGATAGCTCGGACGAGGTTGCTGATAACCTTGCTGAGGTTGCTGATAGCCTGCTGAGGTTGCTGATAGCCCTGGTGAGGTAGTTGGTATGTTCGTTGCGGTGGTTGGTAACTAGGCTGCGGTCGCTCTGGTGGTATCTGCATTGGCTGCTTGCCCTTATCTACTGCCGCGACGAATCCAGATTTCTTCTCGAATGTTTTCACAGGCTTCTGCTTATCATTCTTGTCTACGAAACTTAACTATTTTGCCTCTTCTAGCAAGCTCCCGGCCTTGCTAATCAACTTCTAGAAAGTCTTGATTGTAAATCCTTTAAGGAGGAGTGCTATCGGGCCATGGATACTTTTAAGTAGGATATCGACTGCATGTTATTCTTGAAGCTGTGGTTCACACTTCATGCTTATGTTTTTCCATCGAAGTATGTAATCCACTAAAGTTTCGTTCGGCTTTTGTTGCTCCACCACTAGATCACGATAGTGATGTGGTGCTGAGCCCCGGCAAACCGCTTAACGAAGAGATTCTCTAATTCTGAAAAGGTCTTTACTGAACTGTTCGGCAATTCTGCGTACCAGTCGAAGGAAATCCCTGACAAACTGCTGATGAACTGGCGGAAGAGTAAAGCGTCGCTCCCACCGGCATTGCAGCAACTAGCACGAAAATGTGCGACATGCTGCCGAGGGTTTCCTGTTCCATCAAAAGTCTTTAACAGAGGTGGTACGAAGCCTTTCGGGTATTGGACTGCATCAAACTCTTCGGGGTAAGGTCTACCCATCTGAATAGATGTTCCACTCTTGGATTGTGTTAAAGCTTCTCGCACCTGCTATTCTACCATAATTTTAATATCTTTTTCTGGAATCATGCTTTGTGTAGAATGCTTCATTGGTGGTTCATCTCCGTTGACGGATGTGATCTCCTTTCCTCCATCCATAATATGGATAATTTTTAGGGGTGTCTCTTTCTGAGGCTGGGCCTGACTCTGGAGAGTGGCTAAGGCAGCAGCCATCTCTTCCATCCTCTTTGCCATCTGGGAAATTGTATCATCTCTTTCCCGAAGTTGTGCTCTCAACACTTCCGGTTCATCTCTTTCTGCAGCTGTCGGAGCACCTTGCGAAGCTGACGATGCTCGTGTCTCAACCATGTTGATCTCGGCATACTCCTCATCCATGAACTCTGATGAGTCAACTTCATCTCCTAGTTCTTCTTCTCTTTCTTTTGCTAACCGTCGGATATCGGTCCTTAACTTGTCCATGGCATCCTCTAATGGCCTTTTCCGCACGGTCTCGCAGTTGTCATGTGACGATTGTCGAACTTCTTTTTCGGGGGTTTCCTTTATCACAGTAGCACTTCCTTCTGATTCTAGTCTCCTGACGAAACTTTTCTTCTCAGGACATTGTTCTGGTCTTTAGCTGACCAGTAGTAGGTCGCCATACCATCCTTCTTACAGCCGAAAGCCTAGGACCGGATGGTCTTTCGGCTATACGCTGGAAGGTGGTATCCTCCCTAATTTGTAGACCCGATACAACAACGGGTGGACTGGCTTTTATCTTCTTCTTTGATTTCTCTATGGCAGCAACAGGCTCTATTGGCGGTCCGAGGCGAGATTTAGCTGGCACCCGTCCTATCCTTCTTAAGATTTTTGACACAGGGCATCTTTCTTTCTTTGCCAATCTTCCTATCACAGCTTGCTGTCGGGCAAATGGCGTAGTATTATCCCTTTTCCTTTTGTAATTGCTGTAGTACGCAGGTTGGGGTAATGCAGCGGCATTCCTACGGACATCCTCTTCATCTGATGCAACAGAGAGAGGGTGAAACCTGCTCCCTTCCAACAGAGGTATATACTCAGGCAGTTCTTCTCTTTCTTCAGGAATTTCTTCTAGAAAAGCAACTTCAGCAGCTCTAGCTTTCTTGGCGATCTTCCTGCTTCTATTTCTCCTTTGAGTCCGAGTTAGGGGTGCAACACTTGAACTGGACCCAATCTCAAAAACAGATGGCATTATAGCGAAATCTGTACCCTCCACGGTGACAGGCTCATCACAGACTTAGATTGCCTTCCCCTTTGGTTTGGCAGAAGTCGGGGTAGGTGCAGAGATGACTAGACCGGTGGGGGTAGAGACAACAGTCCTCCTACGAACAGTAGTACTCCTCTCAGCTGGGACCCTTTGCAGGGGAGGGAATTCTTGAGTTGATTTCAAGTTGAACTCAATCACGGGCTCTTCAGTTTCTGACACTTTGTCCATTAGTGTGAAGAGAGTGACATCAGCGAACTTGATGTCTGTGTTGCCAAATCCTTGTCCAAAACGGATGATTCCATTGTCGGTGAAGTCCATTCCATTGGTGAAGGAGAAGATTAACTTTGGGGCAGTCATTTTCTGCAGGGCAGATTCTGAATGTCAGTCCCGAATTACGCTTCCTTTTGTCGCAAAACTTAGGACGAAAAAGAAAGAGTCCGAACACATTTTCGTTTATCTTAGTGTATTTGTAATTTATAAAAGAGGTTGTTTATTAGGAGGTTCGTTTGTTAGAAACAAAACAATTGAAGGAAAAAGGTTATAGAAAAGGTAAAGGACACGATTTAGAATTGGAAAGGAAGAGAAAGTCTTATGCAAGACTTCTCAACTTGAAGGACCGCTCCTAAACTAACACCTATTGGGGGTCCACCCACCTCAGAAAAGAGGTAAAAGGATCTCAGAACCTCTCTGTTTAGGGGTGTCTAAACAGTGGCTCCTAAATCCAAGAGGAGTCGGCTATACTCGTTCAAGACAGAAATGAACAGGGTATTCCAACGAAAGAATGGTAGTTTTGGTCCACTAGGGATATGGACTCACTACCGATTTATGAAAGCAAAAACATCTAATCAAAAATGGAGAGAGGAACTTTCCCCAGCGGAGTCGCCAGAAGCTGTCGGCATATTTTTAGGTTAAGTTGTATTGTATTTTAAAAAGGGGTCGCCTACAGAAATTGTCGGCGAATTTTAGATGTTAAATTTAATTTAAATATATATAATTTAGAAAGTAGTATTTGATTTTGAAAATAATTTTGAGTTTGAAAATTTTAAGATATGAAATCAAACCGATCTCACATCCCAAATAGTTTATCTAAACGAGCACCGCACCACAAACCGTGTATTTATCCAGAGGAATAGACACACTGCTTGATGATGGGGCTCGATTAAATAAACTAAAAGATTTGTGACATTCGTTTGGTCCGCAAACCAATTTTATAAGCCGACAAGTTCCCCGCTTAATATAAAGGAATTAAGCAGTGGTTTATATTACTCCGGGTTCTTAATGTTCCCTATAAGGGCAAGCCCCTATAGTTAATTACATCTTAAATGACGGGAATCATTTAAGAAAACTCTCGATAATGATCAGTGGTTTTGCTTTCAAGAATTTCAAGGTTTAAGGTTTTCAAAGGATTGGATTTTGGAATTTTCAATAGGGATTAGCTGATATTTGGAACAGTTTGTTTTAAGAGTCCAAAGGAAGAGAAGTAGGAGAAGCTGAGGATCCAAGAAGAATCTTGGCAACTTCTCAAACTATCCTATTGTTTGGTTTGAATTTGAGAATATCATTTAATGTTGTCATCTTGCCAATTTTAGTTAATTAGGAATTATATTTGTATGACACAATCATACCAAACGACTACCTCAGACTCCTAAGACCGGTTAGGGCTTAATTTGCATAACATGATTATGCAAATGCCTAACGAAGAGTTGATAATTTATGTTGCACTAGGCAAACTACCTCGAAGTCCTATGGCTTGGTTGTTTAATTCTAAGAAAGTTTTGCTAAAGTAGATCCGAGTTTTGCTGATGACGATGGCCGTGCTGCCCACTATGCTCCAAGTTCCTTGTTGTTGCAGAGGTTTAGTTTTAGAAGTCATAAATCAGGAGATGAGAGAAGTGTTTTGGTTTAGAGAAAATCTTAAAATCCAAGTGTTTTTAATATTTAATTAAAACAAATCTTAAAGTTGTTTAAACAGAACCGATTAAGATCCCACGGTTCCGTCATCCCGGCACCGTTATTTTCATTGAATTCACTTAGTCCAGATGAATTTGCTAAACTCAACTGAATGAGTTCCACACTTTCATTTATACCGCGGGAAATCCCGTTAGCAACACGTGGGTTACATCATCCGAGGTATTCCCGATCATTCAACGAGACGTTTTAATTTAGTTACAATTGTAGTTTTGTTGTTCTGTTCATGATTAAATCTTGAGTTATTTTATATTTTGGAATGTTGTGGCGGTGAATTTTATCTTGCAATGACTTTTATTTTAGTTTTGGTTTCAGTTCAGGGACTATCCTGAAGGTTTTGGTTTTCATGCAACAGTCTTGTTTATCATGCAAGAAAAAGTAAAGTACAGTGCATGTAAGTAAATTGCAATAAAATAAAAGCGTACCTAGAGGGTCTTCCCATCATCCCAAGCTGCACTTGAAACACATGTTAAGGCATTTAAATGTTTTGCAAGAAATACCTAGGTAAAGCTAAGGGAAAGGGTTTTGGTTGTCTACCAAGTTCCTAATCCTATAACTAGTCATCTCCTATGACGTCTAGGTTCTTGGTTTGGTTTAAGGATGATTTTCTTCATCAAAGAACAACTAGATTCAATTGTTCTTCTAAAACATCCCATCATATTAAGGAAGTTCTTAGGACGAGTCCTAAACATCTTTTCAATATTTCTGGGATTGTTTTGAGTCCAAGTAAATTTAGTTACACAGGTGAATTAATCATCCAGAGGTTTAAGTTTTGTTCCCTTGCTCAGTGAGCTAGGACATTTGAATATCCTATAAGTGAAGTAACACTTCACTTGATACTTCATTTAAGAGTTATAATAATAAGAGCTTTAAAAGGGCAAATCAACTTATTAAGTATTTTAATGATTTAAACTTAATGATTTAATTTTAATTTTGACTTAATTATAAAAAATTAGTTTAAGTTTGGAATAGTGTTCAAGTCATTTTTTTTTAGATTTAATTTAAATCTTTACATTTTAAGTGATGTTATATCTTAGATTTAACCTTTATGTTTTAAGTTTACTTTAAGTGTTTGGTTTAACTCTAAATGATTTCATTTAGGTGTGTTGTTAAATGATTTTAATTCAATTTAATTTTTATTTAATTTAAGTTTAATTTAATTTAATTTAATTTAATTTAATTTAATTTAATTTAATTTAATTTAATTTAATTTAATTTAATTTAATTTAATTTAATTTAATTTAATTTTAATTTAATTTGGTTTAATTTAATTTAATTTAAATTTTAATTTAATTTAATTTTAAATTTTAATTTAATTTAATTTTAATTCAACTTAATTTGATTTAATTTATTTTGATTTATTTTTAATTTTTATCTTAATATATTAAATATTATTTAATTTAATTGTTAAGGTGTTAACTTGATTTAGATTTTGATTTAATTTAATCTCAACATCTTAAATTTAATTTAATTTAATTGTTAAATTGTTTAGCTTTTTAAATTTTAAATTAGGATTATCCTTTTAGTTAAGAATTAAATATTATTGAAGTGATTAATTTAGGGATTCATAAATTAAAGAATAAATATCCTCTTAATAATATCCCTACTTTAATAATTCCAATTTATATTATTCTTCCAAAATTTCAATTAATTAATTAATTAAAGTTTTATTTTAATTATATTTGAAATGGTTAGTAGGTTTCTACCCTCAATCATTTAAGTTTCAATCATCCAAAATCAGTTTAAAATCAGATATTTTACCCTCCCCTTTTTGATTAATCCTAAAATTTTAATTAAGGGTTGAAATTTTTAATTTCTATTTTGCCCTTCAAGCTTAATAATTCTATAACTCACTAAACTAAGCTCAAATGAACTTGAAATTTTTATGTAACCTCACTCACATGTCAATTAAGACATTAGAGGAGAAAATGTGATTTTTCTGTATTTAATTTATTTATGTAATTATTTTTAATGGAAAATAGGGGTTCTCAAGGAAAATTCAATAACATGACCAAGGAAATGTTTCTATCCTTAAGAAAATTATGGGATGTTCCTAATGATCAGAGGACCATTTGAGCCAATTTTGGTGATTTTTTTGGAATTATATTTTATTTATTAGAATTATTTTATGTTTTGGAGTATTTATTAATTTAAAAAAGAAATAAAAGTTGAAAAATGGGTTTTATATTTTTCAAAAATCTCTCTGACCTCAGGGAAATTAGAGAACCAAATTTTATATTTTTTTGATTTTTCTTTGATTTATTAGAATTATTTTAGTGGAAATGTTAAAGAAAATCATTTTTTTAATTCAAAAATTGTTTTAAGCCTTTAAAATTCAATATCTTACCCTAGAGACTTAGGAAAAATATTTGGTTTGTCCCTAGGTGATTAGAATTCAAAATATGATATTTTGGTGATTTTTAATATTTTTATGATTTTTATTATTTTTTTAATTATTAAAAATATTAAAATAATGATAAAAATCAACCTTTTTAGAAAATTACAATTTTAATTTTCCTAAATTCCTCTGATATCAGAGAAGCCCCAAAACTATTTTTGTGAATTTTTGAAAAGTATTTTGTGAGTTATGAATTTTTAAAGTTTAATTTTGGTTATGTGACTTAATTAATCCATTTAGTGGGGTTAAATATTTCCAATTGATTTCAAATTTTTATGTGATGTTCCTCTGATCCTAAAGATCAGTGGAGAATTGTTTTCAAGTTAATTTGATGTGTAGTTAACCCTAATTAATTAAAGTTCAATTTTGGGTGTTTAGGCCAATTAGGGTTGTTCCATGTGAATTAACTCAAAACCTATTTTTCCTAGGTTCCTCTGGTCATAAGAAACATCACTAAATCTTCCTAGAATTTATTTCTCAACATGATAATTGTTGGAATTAAAATACTCAAAACAGTAACATGAACTTGGAAAATCAATCACTTCTCATAGGGATGGCCTCTGACCTTGGAAAATTCAGGGAATGTTCCCAAGTTCAGAGGCTTCAAAAGCCCTATGGTCTCATGCCATGGTGAATTGCCTGTGCAAATGAAGAATTAAAACAATGCAGCGAGTAAATAAATCATAAAAAATAAACTACTTAATGAAATGACTTGATTTCTTCTCCACATTATTCTCCTCTGTTCACTGAGCAAGAGGGTATTTTTATTTTATTTTTGTGATTTTTCTATGCAAAGATATGGATATTTGAAGTTCTGATAATTAAATAAATAGAAAATAGCCCTAATTTCCTACTTATCCACGCGGTGCCACGCCATCCTCGGCAGCTCTGAAAGGCCACGCGGCGCGCTCTGATTCGGCGCCGCCATCTGAGTCAGCGTTGCGGGGGCCCGCCATTCATGTATCATCTCCCGGTCCGATGCCATCTGAGTCGTCCGTCCAATACACGCGCGAATGGGCGGCATCCATTCATCGTCCCCAATCGACTTCACCCGAGAGCCGTCCATCTTCCAGGCTTGATATCTCTCTCGATTCTTACTGATTTCTACGTTCTTATACTCTATGGATTTGTCTTGAAGAGATAAACACATCCATACAGTTTATGTGGCATGAAATTAACCCAATCAAAATAGAGAATGTTCAGAAGCTCGGGAAGAAGAGAGAGCTCATACCTTTGCTCAGAGAAGTGTGGCTTTGATCTGAGAGTTGTGTCACCTTCGATTGAACCTAAGAAAGCTCCAGATGAAGTCTCTGGCCCTGGGGAATTGCCTAGACCTGATTTCCACTAGACCCGATTTCAACCTTTAGAGGCTAGAACAAATGGGTGGCCTGGAGAGGGGGCTTTCACTGGGGAACTCCTTCTCTTGGTCTTGTGCAGGTGTGGGTGAGTTTAATTTGATTTTGGTGGAGGATTTGAGAGCGTCCTGTTCTGGCCTGAGAATTGAGCTCCAAAATTAAGCTCAATCAGTGGGAGTTGGGGCAGGAGAACAGTGGGGATGGATTGCTCTTGGCTAGGGGGAGCTTTGTGAGGAGTTTGGAGGGATTCTGTGAAGGTTAGGTTCAGCCAACCTTTTGGCCTAGAGGGCTGGCTTAAATAGCCATGGCCATGGCTACCCAGGGGGAGTTAGGGGCTTGGATCGACAGCTCAGAGCAAGGGAAGAACAGCTGCAATGGCCATTGTGCATGGGGCAGCTCAGCAGGTGGGAATTCCAAACTTTGGCTCATCTAAAGGTTTCAGCCATGGCATTTTCCGGCGACATGGGCGGCTGGCCAGCAGGGTCAGGTCATTGTTGTCATCAGGGAGGTCAGTGCTTTAGGTTTGTGAGTTCAATTAGCAAGTGCCAAGTGTATAGGAGTTGAATCAAAGTAGAAGGGGGAGGATCATTTTGGGTTTCATTTGGTCAACCCATTGTTTAGGGTTTGGTGCACCCTCCAAGGGACTTTGGGTGCTGTGGGGAATCAGGTAAGTCAGCTAGTTTTGAGTGGAGAAGTCCCCATCCAAACATATTTGGATTAATTTTGGGTTAAGGGTAATCATGGTTAAGGCTAATGATCTTAAGGGAATCTAGAAAGAGCTTCCTCCATTTGCCCAATGTGGTATGGTCACATATCAAACCTTTCATGGCTCCACATGGGGCTTAAGGATGGCTTCATGGCTCTTATATGGCTTGGGAAAAGTTGGCTTGGTTTCATGGAAGTAGGTTTTAGGAATTTTGGTATTTTGGTGTGAAATTTGGATGGTCTGTCATATGGCATAGTTTAGAAAAGTTTGATTGTTGATTTAGAACTTAGGGATGATTTTAATTCAGTAAGGATGAGATGAGATTGTAATGTGGGCCTTAGGATGGGTATGGCCTTTTAAAATTTGGTAAAGGTGGGCTTTTAAAATGGCTTAAGGGAATGGGCTTTTATGTTTCAAAATGGGCTTTTAGATAAAAAATTTTACAAAGGGCCATGCTAAATAAATGTTGGGTTTGGTTTAGGGATGTTTCATGAGTGATTTAAGATAAATTTGAGGTGATTTGGAATTGAATTGAGTCTAATTTGGGTCTCCTTGGTGATAGGGTCAAAATAGATCAAAATGAACTAACTTGGGCTAAGGTTGGGCTAATGTTGAAATTGATGTAAAGTCAATGTTGAGAAATGTTTATGGGAGTGTAAAAAAGAGTTTTCAACCTTGGTTGTGCTTTAATTTTGGGATTTGGGCCTATTTGGGTTCATGGTGGATTTAGGCCTATTTAGGAAATTTTGGGTTTGGGTTGAATTTGAGTAAGGTTTGGGTCCAAATTTTGGGCAAACTATGTTAGTGTTTTGTTTGTGGAGATGTTAGGGAAGATTTAGAAAAGGTTTGGGGTTAATTGGACTTGAATTGGGTTGGTTTGGGCTAAGTTTGGGTTATGGGTCAAAATTGGGCTTTAAGGTTAAAAATGAAATTGGATTCAAATGTCAATCAAATTGGGCTTGGATTTGGTCTAGATTGATATTGAGGATATTGAATTGAAGTTTAGAATTGAATTGGGCCAAAATTGAGGTCAATCTGCAAGGTTTGGTTTGACATTAGGTTCATTTGGGTTTGACTTTTGGGCAAATTGGGGGTTTTGGCAAAAGCGGGGTATATTGACAAAATTGGCCCATGTTGTAGTTGAACAAAATAAAATTGAGAATATGTGGGATTTTCTGGAATTTTCTGGGAATTCTTGGAAGTTTTTGAATTTTTGAGTCAAGAGGGGCATTTTGGTAATTTGGAGGGTATTTGGGGTATTTTTGGAAATTTTGGTATTTTTGGTTATGGATGATCAATTTGAATGGTTGGGAATGTTAAAATTAATTTTGGGGAGTTTTGGGTGGTTTGGAAATTTTGGAGGTTTTGGGTAATCTCAAGGGTTTTTTTTTTTAGGCTAGGTGGGTCCCCGGGGGTCAAAATTTGAAATTTTAAAAAAATGAAGGTTGATCAAATGTAAGTGAAATGAAATTATTTTGGTTGAGCCATGAAGCCATGATAAGCTCATATGAGTCATGAAAGGACTCATTTGAGGTATTCACTATGTTGTTCCTAACCCTCTTAGTTAGGGGCTTAGGGGTTAAGGTCCATCCATGTGAATTACCTACATGAGTCAGGAGATCAAGTTGGGTATAGGTGTTGTTTTTAGGACGTGTGTGTGAGGGTGTAGCGTATGTGTAAGTCAGCTCTCACCAGACCAGGCCAGCCAGGGTGATCCTAAGGCCAAAGAGTCCTATAGGGAACTCATCCTTTAAACTTCCACATTTAATCTCAACCCTCTAGGTGATTAGAGGTTTACAATCAAGCTTGCGGGGTTTGTAGGGAGTTAAAAAGTAGTTTAAATTTCTAAGTGGTGGATTCCATTTCTAGTCCTCTAGGATAGTCAAAGGAAAATCCTAAGGCTAGATCCTAAGTACTAAAAGGAGAAGAGAATACCTCATCAAAAATGAGGTCAACACAACCGTAGGTTACCTTCTTTGAGCGATTCCCAATCATCCGATAGAGACATATTCATTTAGTTGTTTTTGTGTTTTGTTTTTTTGTTTGTGATTAAATTTTAAGTTTCTTATATTTTGATTTGTTGTGATAGTTGATGCACTAAAAATATATAATGTTTTTGCTATATAATTTTACCCATTTTTTGTGATATTACACTTTAAAGAAAGGTATTTTTTATGATTTATTGCAGCTATGATGATTTTAGGTGATTGGAGCAAAAAGGAACGAATTCAGAGAAAAAAAGGAGCAAAATGAAGAAATCTAGCTTTTGGAGCTGCCGGCTCCATTTTCCCGAGAGCTCTAGAAATTATGCGGGCGATAGAGCGCCGCCGGTGCTCAATGTCGGTGCAATTCAAATTTGAAGGGTTTTGGTGACTTTTTGAAGGGATGCTTAAGGAAACTCTTGGGATTTCGTTTCTAACATATATGTAACTCTTTATGGATGAAATGTGTGTAGTTCTAGGGTAGTGGTAGAGAGTTCTAGAGAGGGAGTGAATGTGTTGAGTGTTAGGGCTTGGAAGAGAAGAGTGTAGAACTGAGGATTTGAGAGGGATTCTTCTCTAAGGAGTGAAGGAGGAGTAAAGTGAGAGATTGCTTCTTCATTTCCATTCTAAATAGGGAATTGAGTGTTGCAAAGAAGAGAGAAAAAGATTCAAAGGAACTTCAAGGGATTTGCATTGGGGAAGAGAAAGACTTAAGTTGTATTTGCTTTTGTGGTTTGTATGACTTTTCTTTTATATATAAAATCCATGTTTTATTGTGTCTTCTCTATGAATTCTGAGTAGTCTCCTTTGTCTTTCTTCTTGCATAGAGATGTGATGATGTAATGATGTGGATTTGAAGTGCTTTTAAAGTATTGAAGAAATTGTGATGCTTTTTTTTACTTTTCGATCTGGCCAATTGAATTGTTAAAATCTGTTGTTGTACATTTTCTTCGAAAGGATTGAGTGCCCTACAACAATAATGAAGAATCCATTCAATCTCCATGGATGAATTGCGTAGTTCATGGGAACTGAGTGCAAATAAATAGGGAAATGTATTTTGATGGACTTCAAATTGGAGGTTTCAGGCGTGACAGGCTAAGATCCCCAATTTGGTTCTAAGATTAGTACCTAAACTCGAAGGTTAGCCTTCATGTGAAAGGTGAGTAGGAGCTCCGTAGTGACAACCGGTATCCTCCCAGCCTAGCCTTAGATTTAGTGATCTTCTTAAGAAGTGCCCACATCATGCTTTACCAGACTGGTTAATAATTCAAACATTTTACAATGGATTAGTGGGATCATTGAGATTGATTATAGTGGATGCTGCTGGTGGATTGTTAATGTCAAAACCTTTTGATGAAGCATACGCATTAATAGAAGAAATGGCTACTAATAATTTTCAATGGCCCTCTGAACGGGTAAATCCTAAGAAAGTAGCTAGTGTTCATGATTTAGATATGATGACTATGATAGTTTCTCATATTGCAGCCCTTTCTAAGAAAAAAGATCAGTATGGAATGAATTATTCTCAACCACCCCAACTGTTAGAGGAAAATTCATTTAGACAGATAACAGTATCTCAAAAACCTTACGAGACTTTGAATGTTATTAATAGACCTAACAATCCTTATTCAAATTATTGTAATCCTAGTTGGAAGAATCACCCAAATTTTAACTGGAATAATAACAATGCTAATGTTAACCCGCAATGGGGGAACAATTCTATAAATTCAGTTGGAAATTTGAACAATCAAGAAAATACCAATTTTAGACCCTCCTATCCTCCTGGATTCAATAGTAACCTGAATTTAAGGATACGAAGTTGTTTACTGAAGAAATGATTCTGAATATGAGAAATCAACTACAAGCTTAAGGTGTTGCGATGAAAAAGATTGAAAATCAATTGGAGCATATTTTCACTGCACTTAATAATAGACCTCCTGGAATGCTTCCAAGTAATGTTGAGATCAATCCAAAAGATCAAAACAAGGAACAACTTAAGGCTATTCAAGTAAGGAGAGGAAAGGAATTGGAGACAAGAGTACAAAAAGAAGATGAAATAGAAAAGGAGAAGGGGGATATTGAAAAAGGCTCAAACAAGATTTATCCAAACTTGGAATATCATCTTGAACCAATGAAGATTACTGTTGAAAAACCACCGCCTCAATTTCCTCAAAGATTGAAGAAACAAAACAGGATAACAGATTTGGAAAATTTTTGGAGATCCTTAAGAAATTAACGATAAATATTCCTTTTGTTGAAGCATTAGAACAGATGCCTGACTATGCCAAGTTTATGAAGGATATTCTTAAAAAGAAAAGAAGGTTCACATATCATGAAACTGTTGCACTTAGTGGAGAGTGTGGTGCAATTATTCAGAAAAAACAACAGGAAAATCTTAAAGATCCTGGTAGTTTCATTATCCCATGTGCTATAGGTGAAGATTTTTTCGGAAGAGCCTTATGTGATCTGGGAGCTAGTATTAATCTTATGCCTCTATCAACTTTCAAAAAGTTGGGAATAGGAGAAATTTCTCCTACATCTGTGACTCTTCAGTTGGCCGATCGTTCCATTATTACCCTAAAGGAGTGGTGGAAGATGTGTCAGTGAAAGTGGATAAATATATCTTTCTTGTGGATTTTATTGTACTTGATATGGAGAAAGATAAAGAAATTCCAATCATTTTGGGAAAACCATTTCTTGCTACTAGGAGAGCTGTGATTGATGTTCAAAAAGGAGAATTAACTATGAGGGTTAATGATCAAGAGGTGACCTTTAATATTTTGAAATCTATGAAGTATCCCTCAATGAAAAAGATAATGAAAGTTTTAGGATGGAGGTCTGTGAATATTTGAGAAACGATCATTTTGAAAATATATTTGAAAAAGAAGCGGAGTATGAAAGTATGTTTGAAGAAGGAATTAAAAATTAAGAAAATTCAGATAATAAAAAGAATAAAGATTTGGGTATGTTCAGGAGAGATTTGAAGTATTAGACAATATGGAAGGTGGAGATAAAAGCTTAATTCCATCTATAATAAATCCTCCTGAACTTGAGATGAAAATTCTCCCAAATCATTTGAAGTATATATTTTGAGGAGAATCATCTACCCTACCAGTTATTGTACCTTCAGAGTTAAACGAATATCAAGAACAAAAATTGTTGGAAATTTTAAAATGATACAAAAAGGATTTTGGATGGACTTTAGGGATATTAAAGGAATTAGTCCTTTGATTTGTATGCACAGAATTTTATTAGATAAAGAACATAAATCAAAAGTTGATCCGCTCATGAGATTGAATCCAATAATGAAAAAAGTAGTTAAGAAGGAGATTTTAAAATGGTTGGATGCTAGAATTATTTATTCTATTTCGGATAGTGCTTGGGTGAGTCCAATACATTATGTACCGAAAAAGGGAGGAGTGATTGTTCAAGTGAATGAATGTAATAAAATTATACCCACAAGATAAATTAATGGATGGCAAATTTGTATTGACTATAGGAAATTAAATGCCGCCACCCAAAAAGATCACTTTCCTCTTCCTTTTCTCGATCAAATGCTGGATAGACTTGCTAGACACAAGTACCACTACTTTCTGGATGGATATACTAGTTCTCATCAAATACCTATTGCTCCTGAGGATCAAGAAAAGACAACATTCACTAGCCCTTACGGAACCTTTGCTTTTCAAAGAATGCCTTTTGGACTGTGCAATGCACTCGCAACGTTTCAGAGATGTATGATATCTATTTTCAGTAGTATGATAGATAATGGAATAGAAGTTTTCATGGATGATTTCTCTGTATTCAGAACTTCATTTGAAATCTGCTTAGAAAACTTAGCAAAAGTTTTGGAGCTTTGTAAGAAAACAAATTTAGTTCTAAATTGGGACAAATGTCAATTTATGGTTGCAAGAGGCATTGTGTTTGGGCATAATATTTCTGAATTTGGTATGGAGGTCGATCCTACTAAAATTTGAGTGATTGAGAGATTGCCACCACCCACTACTGTGAGAGAGGTGAGGAATTTCTTAGGACACGCTGGAATTTACAGGCGATATACTAAACATTTTTCTAAAATTACTAAATCTTTGTGCCGACTTCTAGAAAGTGATAGAAAATTTGATTTTAATGATGAATGTTTGTATGCTTTTGAATTATTGAAAGTGAATTTAATCACTGCACCTGTAATTGTTTCACCTGATTGGGAGAAATTATTTGAACTTATGTGTGATGCTAATGATTATGCGATTGGAGTAGCGTTGGGGCAGAGGCATGATAAAGTTTTCAAGGTCATTTACTATGCTAGTAAAACTCTCAATGATTCTCAAATTAATTATACCACTACTGAAAGATAGTTATTAGCTATAATTTGCTTTTGAAAATTTTAGACCTTATTTAATTGGAGCTAAAATTATTGTGCATACAAACCATTCAGCTATCAAATATTTAATGCAAAAGAAAGATGTCAAACCTAGACTGATTAGATGGATACTTCTTCTGCAATAATTTTATTTTATGATAGTTGATATGAAGAAATCTGATAATCAAATCGCTGATCATTTGTCAAGATTAGAATATGTTAAACTATCTGAATTTGAGAAGGAAGTGACAGAAACTTTCTCTGATGAATAACTTTATACTATTATGGGAAGAAATTTGCCTTGGTATGCTGATATTGTGAATTATATTGTGAGTGATATTCTACCACCTGATTTAACGAGGCAACAACAAAAGAAGTTTAAATATGACGCAAGATTGTATTTTTGGGATGAGACCTATCTATGTAAGCAGTGTAAGGATCTGATTATTAGGAGATGTGCGCCACAGGAAGAAACTAATTTAATTATTCAACGATGTCATGATTCTGAATTTGGAGGTCATTTTGGTGTTAATAAAACACTTTTAAGAATTTACAATCTGGATTTTATTGGCCTAGTCTTTTTATGGATGTATACAAATATATTAAATCATGTGTTTGATGTCAGAGAGTTGGTAATATCTCTAGAGGAAATGAAATGCCTCTAAATTATAATTTGGAAGTTGAAATTTTTGATGTATGGGGATTAGATTTTATGGGACCATTTACTCCTTCATTTCAAAATTTATATATAATGGTTGCAGTTGATTATGTATTGAAATGGATTGAAGCTATTGCTTTACCTAGATGTGATGCTCAGAGTGTTACAAAATTTTTAAAGAAAAATATATTTGCGAGATGTGGAATGCCGAGAGTGATTATAACTGATGGTGGATCCCATTTCAAGAATAAACAAATTAAGAGATTGATTGAGAAATATAATATTATTCATAGAATTTCTACTACTTATCATCCCCAGACTAGTGGTTTAGCAGAGATGTCTAATCGTGAAATTAAAAGAATTTTGAGAAAACTGTGGATAATCAAAAATTAGATTGGTCTGATTGATTATATACTGCATTATGGGCTTATAGGACTGCTTTTAAGACCCCTATTGGAATGTCTCCTTACAGACTAGTGTTTGTTAAGACTTTCCATTTACCAGTTGAATTGGGGCATAAAACATATTGGGCAATAAAAGAATTGAATTTTAATTTGAAAAATGTTGGAGAGAAGAGATTTATGAAATTAAATGAATTGGAAAAAATTAGAAATGCATCTTATCACAATGACAGGATCTATAAAGAGAGAATGAAATTGTGGCATGATCGGAAGATATTGAAAAAGAAATTAGAACATGGACAGAAATTTTTGTTATACAACACAAGATTAAAATTATTTCTTGGAAAGCTTAAGTCTAGATGGTTGGGACTTTTTAAAGTTGTAAAAGTTCATTCTTTTGGAGCTATTGATATTGAGGATCCTGATACTGGAAAGATTTTCAAGGTTAATGGGCATCGATTAAAGCCTTACTTTGACAGGTTTCAACCGGACTTCAAAGAGGTTTTAATACTGAGTCATCTCGATTAACAGAATGGTTTGTCAGGCTGACGACATTAATCCAAGCGCTTTATGGGAGACAACCCATATGTATCTTTGTGGTGTGCTTGCTTGTTTGTTGTAGTTGTGGTTTTAGATAGTTATTTTGGAATCCTTATTGCTCCTAAATACTTTTAAAAATTGATAAATATTGGATCAAATTGAGATATTTAAATATTTTGGGCCAAACGAACTTCGGTGCAGATTTTTTACCACTGGTGCTGCCGACACCCAATTAAGAGATGTGTGCAGAATTTTGGGTTTAAGCACCGTCGGCGCCCTATCGAGCACCGGCGGTGCCCAAAACCTATTGACGGTTTTTGGAGTTTCAAAATGTGATTTCTGGCGGTTTTGAGCGGGATCTTCTTCCTTATAACTCCGTAAACTCCATTTTGAACTTCCAAACTCCAAAAAAATGAAAACTTCCTTTCCCAATTCGCATCCCATGGATTTCTACTCCATAGAAACCCCTCGATATCGCATTTTCAACTAACGAAAGTTTATCAGTTTCGAGGCGCAGTGATTGTTTAACAAAGTGATGATAAAGAGGAGGATTATCAAGGAAGGAGTCTTTATTAATCGAGGTATGGATAATCTTACTACAAGAGTTGAAGAGATAATAAAAGAAAGACGTTGGGAAGTGTCATGATACACTTCCACTGCCGTAGTCGTTCTGGTTGTGAAGGAATTCTATGCAAATCTTCACGGGATCAACCAAGGATTCGTCTTTATGCGAGGTAGGTTAGAGCGATAATATGAATGATGTTTATCATTATTTGATGGATGAAAATGAAGATTGGGAAGTAAGAGACAATGGATATATTAGTTTCCCTTCTGCATCTTTAAATCCGGTGTCAAAGCAGTGGCATTATTTTATTTCGGCAAAGTTATTTCCAACTTTGAAGATTAGTAAAGTAACTAAGGAAAGTGCTATTTTGAATTTTTGTATTCAAACTGGAAGGCCGATTAATATTGGAAATATAATTGTGAAATCAGTTTTGGGATTGATAGTTCATGGATTTAAATATGGGCTTGGACACCCGTCCACCATATTTCTGTTGTGCAGTCAATCACAAGTTCCATATGAGAGTTGAGAAAAGGTTCTTCTTCCTTGGAGGCCTATTGATCCAACTAATCTTTATGACTACCAAATAGTAGAAGATGAAGGTGATATGAATCTTCTTGCTGATCAACCAACTCAGACTTCACAACCCATTCAGCCTTACTTTCCTGAAAATTCCAGAGTGATACTGAAGAGAATCAAGCAGTTGGAAAAAGAGGTAAAGAATGTTTTGAATGCCATTAATAATATTTCTGATTTATTTGATCATATAGATTGGAAGATGAAGGAAAAATTTGATCACACTGGTCGGATTGAGATGGGCCTGATTAATCTGATGAAGAAGAATGCTGTGATTGCTGAGGATTCATCTGATGAATTCCCATTTCATCCCTTCTATAATTTGTTCATGCATCAGTAATCTATTGGAGATATCAGAGAGGAAGATAGTTCGGAGACTGATGAGGAGTGACTACTGGATTCTACTTATGTTTGATGTGTGTTTGCTTTACTTTACTTAATTTTCTTTGGTGTGTTTAGTATTTACTTTGTAGTTCAAATTTGGATTTTCTATGCTTAATTTCATTGTGTGTGCTTAGATTTTAGTGTTTGCTTATCGTAGTGTACTTGCAACACTAAAAATCTAAGAGTTGTTGGTTTGATTTGATGAACATATTGGTGTTTATGTTGTAATGTGGATTTTATATATAGAAGTGATGTTTTGTGTTGTTCATGTAAGAATTGTGTAAGTGTTTGCTTGTGTGATGAAATAGATGCTTAATGAAGTATTAAATTTCATTGTGGAGGACGAAATGATTGAAATTACAAAAAAAATTTCGGACCCAAAAAAATTTTTGCACTGGCGCTGCCAACGCCCAAATCCAGAGAGTTTGGCCTATTTAAAAAATAGAGCGCCGCCAGCGCCCGAGTACAGAAAAAGGACAAAACCCATTTATTTCGCGATTTTGAACCTGGGACCCGTGAATTTTTTCCATTGCTTTCTTCTTCCTCCTCCACTTTCACGACTTTAAAGACCTAGGGCTTGCTAGATCTTAGATTTGAAGCGATTTCAAGGCTTTTCGAGACCGGATCTTCACTTCTCTTGGTAAGAGCTTCACATTAAGTTAAATTTTATTTTTGATTTTCACCATAGGAATCTCTCACATTGCTTAGATTTGATTTTGGGATTTTTGAAGAAATTTTGGGATTTCCTATGATGAAATTTGCTCTTACTTGTTTAGAAAAGTATTTGGAGTCTGTTACATTGTGGATTTAGAATTTATTGAAATTTTATTGCAATTTTTAAAAATTCACATGGCTCCAAGGTTGAGTAAAGGTAAGAGAAATTTTGATTATGATGAAGAAAGATTTGTCAATGTCAAAGCGAAATTTCGTTTTAATTCTTACCTTTACAATAAAAAGTGTATTCAGGATCGATCTTTTGACAATTCTGATGGATCTGTAGAACAGTTAATTGCAGAGCGAAACTGGGAAAGATTTTGTTATTTTACTGCAAATGCTGTTATGGGTTTTGTGAGAGAGTTCTATGCAAATGTGCCCTGGTCTGAGACTAAATATGTGCTAGTTAGAGGAAAATGGTTGAATTCACCCCTCAACATATCAATGCATTTTATCAAACTTGGGAACCTTTTGTATGTGAATATGAAAATTTTGATACCCGAAGGAAGTGATTGCTTTTTTGACAAATAGAAAAGGGGAATGGAAAGTAAGTTAAAAATAGATGATTAACTTCCCTGCGTCCAAGTTAATGTTGCATCTAAAGTTTGGTATTATTTCATCTCTGCAAGACTGTTACCTTCTTATCAGTGATGTTACAAGAGATAGAGCAATTTTGAACTATTGTATTCATAATATGAAGAAGATTGATTTTGGAGTTATTGTCTTCAAGAACATTCAGTCTATTGCTAGAGAAGAGACCGCTGAAGGATTAGAACATCCTGCCCTAGTTCATGCCCTGTGTGTTCAGTCCGGAGTAGAGTTCAACAGTTTTGAAGAGGTAGCTATATCACTGAGACCCATTACCAAGACTATCATTTGTACTTATGAGTCTCATGTGGGAGCACGAGATGAGAGTAGGAGTACTGATATTCCTACCACAAGTTATGACATTCCATCTACGTCCGAGCCCCCTACATTGTCCGAAATTATGGAGCTGCTGAGATTACAGAGTGCTAGTATGGATAGGCTGTACGGTAGGATGGATGTGTTTGAGCTAGAAGTGATGTGAATGAAGATTATATGAGAAGAAGAAATGAGTTCGATATTGCCTATCATGACGCTCAGGTCAGATTCATGAGGGGGAGAATGATGTGATATTCCCTACTTGCCCCAGCTATACACCGTATAGACCTGATCCTGTGACCCTGGTGATGAAGAGTGGTAGGTTGTTTTTTTCTATTTCTTTTTTTCTTGTTATGTGTTGTACTTTTGTGATGTATTAGTTATTTACATTCCATGTGATGTTTAAATCTGTTAATGTATTGTTATGTTGTAATGAAAAGTTGAAATTGTTAAATGAATTGTGTAGTGCTGTGATAGTTTGTTTAGTAGTTGTGGTGTTTTGTTGGATGTTTAGATGTTTAAATTTAATATCTCTTTACCCTGCAAATGTTTAAAAATTTTATATCACTGTTACTAACTGTTTCATGCCTGCTAGTTGTAAATTTTGACTAATACCAGATAGCTTTTGATGATTTCAAGATCCCAGCACAAAAAAGTTAGTTTCTTTCACTCTCTACTGTTTCAAAATTTATTGAAAAATTTAAGTTTGGGGGAGAGTAGAAAATATTAACTCTTATTTTTTCTCAATTATTATATTTTTAAAAACTATTAGCATAACTTCTGACAGTTGAACCTCACTTTAGAATTTTTATTTCAGTTGAATATTATGGAAGGATTGGATGAAAGTTTTTAGTAATAAAGGTTAATTTTATAGAGGTAAGATATTTGGTATGAAAGGATTTGATTATAGTTAAGCATTTAAAGTAAAGAAAACTGTATTTTTAAAATGTTAAGAGACTTAAAGTATTATGTGTTAAAAGAGATTGTGACTTTATGATGAATAATAATGCTCATACCTAATTATAAAGTAAGGAGGTGTTTCAGATTGAACTTTAGAAAGAGGTGAGTGAAGTTCAAAATCATTAAAGGCTATCCAGATATAGTAATCATCATTAAAAAAAAGAGAAAAAGAGAAAAAGGAAAGAAAAGAAAAGAAGGATTGAAAAACAATCTCAAAAAGAAAGAAAAATATTTATGAGGAGAAGCTTGAGGAGACGCCTAATAAAAAATTAGCTTCACTTGAGTCACCCTAAAGGGAGAACTTGATTCCATTTTCTGAATTTATATTTAAAGTATTAGCCTACATTCTGATGAAGTTTGCATGAACTCCTTTTTCACATAGTCTTTCAAGGCACTCTTAATGCGACAAATTATTATTTATCTTAAAATAAATAGAAGACTAGAACCCTTAGACATGTAGTGTTGACCTGAGTTACTGAATTTCTTTCTAAAAGTCTTACCAATATATTCTTTTGAATGAAAAATTTTAGTGTCTTACAGGTGAAAAAATACATTGCCTTGAGTTATATATTTATGTAGTAAAAGGATTATTTGAGGACAAGTAATAGTTAAGTTTGAGAGATTTTGATGCACCAAAAATATATACTATTTTTGCTATATAATTTTACCCATTTTTTGTGATATTGCACTTTAAGGAAAGGTATTTTGTATGATTTGTTACAGGTATGATGATTTTAGGTGATTGGAGCGAAAAGAAGTAAAAAGGAACAAATTCAGAGCAAAAAGGAGCAAAATGGAGAACTAGCTTCTGGCGCTGCCGGTGCCAGAATGGGCGCCACCGGCGCCATTTTCCCGAGAGCTCTAGAAAATATTCAGGCGATAGAGTGCCGCCGGCGCACTATCGGGCGCCGCTGGTCCTAATGTCAGTGCAATTCAAATTTGAAGAGTTTTGGCAACTTTTTGAAGGAATGCTTAAAGAAACTCTTGGGATTTCGTTTCTAACATATATGTAACTGTTTTTGGATGAAATGTGTGTAGTTCTAGGGTAGTGGTAGAGAGTTCTAGAGAGGGAGTGAGTTTGTTAAGTGTTAGGACTTGGAAGAGAAGAGTGTAGAAGTGAGGATTTGAGAGGGATTCTTCTCTATGGAGTGAAGGAGAAGGAGTAAAGTAAGAGATTGTTTCTTCCTTTCCATTCTAAAGAGGGAATTGAGTGTTGAAAAGAAGAGAGAAAAGGATTCAAAAGAACTTCAAGGGATCTGCATTGGGGAATACAAAGAGATAAGTTGTATTTCCTTTTGTGGTTTGTATGACTTTATTTTATATATAAAATCCATGTTTTATTGTGTCTTCTCTATGAATTCTGAGTAGTCTCCTTTGTCTTTCTTCTTGCATAGAAATGTGATGATGTGATGATGTGGATTTGAAGTGCTTTTAAAGTATTGAAGAAATTTTGATGGTTTTTCATTTCAAACTTAATTTACATTTTGATCTGGCTAATTGAATTGTTAAAATCTATTGTTGTACATTTTCTCCGAAAGGATTGAGTGTCATACAACAATAATGAAGAATCCATTTAATTTTCATGGATGAATTGCGTAGTTCATGGGAATTGAGTGCATGTAAATACGGAAATGTGTTCTGATGGACTTCAAATTGGAGGTTTCAGGGTGACAGGCTGAGATCCCCAATTTGGTCCTAATATTAGTAACTAAACTCGAAAGTTAGCCTTCAGGTGAAGGGTGAGTGGGAGCTCCGTAGTGACAGCCGGTATCCTCCCAGCCTAGCTATAGATTTAGTGACTGAACTTAGGATATGTCCATGTTCTTTTCATACTTGGAAGCGGTGTTACTCTTTTGAGGGTAAAGAAACATTTATGCTCCTATTTAGAACAATTCAATAAATAATCAATCCATATCATTCACACATCATATACTCGTTGCAAGAGGAAAGATACTTTTCATATATATCAAAACCTTTCAAATACAAGCTTAGTATGTGTCTGTTAGTTAATTATGTTTTAAAGATTTTAGAAGTTATTATGGTTTGCCTAATTGTTACTGTTTTCTGCATCTTGTTAGTAGAAGTAAACATTAAACTTTAATTGCGATTTGAGTATTGGATTTCAGTATTACATTATCTATTGTAAGAATCGTGCCTTCCATGTGAGATCGATAACCAGTACTCCATTAGAGCCCTGTATTACTTGAAACGATACGTATACTTTGCAATTAAGTTTGGACTTTAAAAAATCATTATAATATATATAAATATGAGTTCATAAGTTCTTGCAATATAAAAAGTCCGTGTCAACGGTGAATTTGATTTTTTTTATTTTGGTTTATTTTGGTTTTGTGGATATCCTAAAAGTTTCAAATTTGACATGCAGGAAGAAGTAAATCATTTAATAAATAAAGCAATGTATATTGCAATAAATAAATGCATACCTGGTAGTCTTTGAGTACATCCACTGAAATGTTTTAACATTTTAGAGCATGTGAAGTGATAATTAGAGTTAAGAGGTTTAAGTTCAACAAGGGATCCTATCTTATAACTTGGTGGGTCCCTAAGATATGTTAAGGATGATTTTCTTGATCAAAGAACAATGAAATCCAATTATTCTTCTAAAAAAGCCATTAGATTGAGGAAGTGCCCGGGACATAACCCTGAACATCTTTCTCAAAGCTTTGGGTCCACTTAGTGTTCATTTAGTTTCATCATATTGTTCAATCAATCACCCATACTCAATTAGGGTTTATTAATAATGTTTTAATTCTTGCTGAGTGAACTTAGATGTTTTCATTATCCCATGAGTGGGGTAACATTAATTTGATGTCTCGTTTAGGAGTAACGTAAGTGAAAGCATTTAGGGGAAAATTAAACTATTAAAGGACTTAGCCAATTTAATTAAGTTTGGGCTAGTAGTGTTTTTAAAATGCTTATAAATGAGCGTGTTTTCTTTTCTAAGCCTCATTATTAAAGTTTTGGATTCAGCTTAGTTCACTACCTAGCCCTTAAGCTTTTATTGGTATATTTATAATTTTAAGGGAATATTGATTTAAGTGACATTTGATCTTTATTAAAGATTGCATTATCATCAAACCATTAATTAGGAGCTTTAGATTTGTGAGTTAAAATTTTCCTAGATCAAAACCCCTAACTTTAGGATCATCAAATTTGATTAGCTTCCAAACTTTAATAATGTATGAAATTACAATTTTACCCATAATATTGAAAAGTGGTAAGTTGGTTTCTACCTCTTAAATTATTTTGTTTCAATCATCCAAGAAAGTCAATTAAGAGTGTTCGTTGCCCACTTACCCCTTAGTTAGGCCTAAATATTAATTAAGGCTTAAGTTCTAAAATTACCATTTTGCCCATTCAGGCTTACTACTTGACAATGTTTCAAATTTAACTAAAATGACTTTGAAATTTTTATGTTACCCCATTCATGTCAAAGGAGAAAAATGTAATTTTCACATTTTTATTTTATTTTTATAATTATTTTAATTCAAAATTGGGTATTTTCCATGTTAATTCAATAACTTAACCAAGCTAAAAAATATGTCCTTAAAAAATTATTGAAGATTCACCTAGTTTAGAGGACAATTTAAGCAAATTTTCATAATCTGCTGAGTTTTATTTTAATTATTATAATTATTTGTTGATTTTAGTATTAATTAAATAAGTTGAAAATAAATTTTAATATTTTTCTTAAATCTCTCTGAGTTCAAGGAATACAGATAAATAAATTTCATATTTTTGTGATTTTTTTTTTTATTTATTGGAATTATTTTAATGCAAAATTAAGGAAAATCCATTTTAAGCCTTTAAAATTTATTTTAAGACTTTAAAATTAAAATCTTCACATAGAAAATTAGAAAAATTATTTTAATAGTTCCTAAGTGATCATGAGACCAAATATGACATTTTGATGAATTTTTATATTTTAGTTATTTTTATGATTTTTAAATATTTTTAAATTATTTAAATATTAAAATATAATTTAAAAGTAAACATTTTGCTTTAATTCCAAATTTATTTTTCATAAGTTTCTATGTTTTTTAGGAGCTCCTAAATCAATTTCATGATTTTTTACTTATATTTTAATTATTTTAATTTTGAAATTGCTATTTAATTTGAAAAATTCATTTTATTGGGTAAATTAACTTCAACTAACCTAAAATTTTTATGGGGAGCTCCTTTACTTATTTTAATAGTGAAGAATCTCTTTGTAATTTTAATATTTTTATTTTAATTATTTAATTTTTAAATGTTTTTAACGAGTTAATTACCATTAGTGTCATTCTTAATTATTTAAACCCATTTTATATTTTTCTTAGGGTCCTCTGACCACAGTGAACCTACCAAAATAAATTTTACATTTTTTTATTAATATTTTAATTATTATAATTTGTATACCAAAACAGAGGGGATTAAGTTAAAAATTAGGGATCTCTGGCTAAAGATGCCACCTGACTTTGGAAAAATCAGGGAAGATCTCTAACCATAGAGCCTTTAAGCCCTACAAACCTCATGCCATGGTGAAATGTTCGGAGTGAGTTATGTCTTAATATGATTTATTTTATTTAATTAATTAAAAATAAAACATAATTCAAATAATTTCAAATTTATTTTCACATTTTTTTCCTCTATTCACTAAGTACGAGGGTTTTATTTATATGAATTTTATACAGTAAGTTTTAGATTTTTAAAGATTACTGAATTAAATAAATACAAAAAATTGGATTTTTCTACTTATTCTAGTTAGCGCCACACAAACCTACGGTGGATTGAAGCCTCGACGTGGTGTCTTCTAGTTTGGCGCTGCCATCCAACTTAGTGCCACACAGCTCCATGGTTCCGTTCCATTTCTTCTATCTGACACAATTTGGACGGTCCATTCGATACATGCACAATTGGACGGCTTTGGGTCATCGTCCCCGGCTCGTGAATTAGTGAAACGCATGTTTTCTAACCCTAATATCTCACTGGATTCTCAACCAAATTTCATTTTCATAAAGTCTCAGAAAGAGCTCAGATTTGGGGATTTTGATCCATATCTTTGTCTGAGAGTAGAGGCCTCAATCAGATGCTTGGAGAAGCTTTAATGGAGTCTGGTGCACCTCCTGGATGTGTTGATCGGCTTTGGTAAGTGCTCTATGTAGGACTTCCTCCTACAGGTGGGTAGCTCTTAGTGGAATTCTAGTACGGAGGCTCCAAATGATGGGGATTTAGATGGTGAGCTTTCTCTCTGGCTCTAGTGAAGCTCAGGGAACAATCAATTTGGGGTATTGTTGAGTTTTAAGAGGTGTCCTGTTTTTGACCTAATTTTTAGCTCTAAAGTTAAGCTCAGGCAGACGCAATGGAGGCTAGAAGACTGTGGGGCTGAGCTTCTTTGAGCTGTGGGAACGGTTTATGACATGTTTTACAGATTTTGACTAGGTTTGGATGCATCAACCCTTTTAGACTTTGGAGGGTAGTGTTTAAATAAAAGAAGCCATGGTTTTCCTCAGGTCACGTTGAGGTGGCAGGGAGGCCGCATAGGTGGAGAGAAGAAGAACTCCAGTGGCCAATCAGGTTGAGCCAGCTCAGGGGGGTTTGATTTTGAGCTTAATCCATTTTTGAACCTCTCAGGCATGGTGTTTTTCGACAGCTGGGGTGGTTGGCCGGCCAGGGTCAAGTGAGACAGGGTGGTTGAGTGGTGGAGTCAATTTGGTTCTATGGTGGCTCCAAGGTGAAGATTCAATGGGGATTTTTTATTTTGGCTAAGTTGGCTAGCTTGTGTTTAAAACCTTGGTCACTTGTGTAAATCATGCCCCAAAGTGGTTAGAGTTGGTCCTAAGGTCCTCAAGTGTGTTTAGGTGAGGTCAAATGCCTTTTTTTGGTATGGGGAAATGGCTTAAGAATTTCAAAAAATGGGTAAATCCAAGTGGAGAGGGGAGAAGGAGTGGTCACCTCCACTTGCCATATTTGGCAAATTTGACTTCAAGATGGTCATGGAAGGACCCATGGGACATGTCATGCTATGTATGAACCCATGGGAAGGTTTCATGCAAATGGTATTTAATATTTTATGAACTTTAAATAAGAAAGGTCAACATGCCTAATTTTAGTAAAGTTCCATGTACTTGCATGGTATGATTCATTTTATGCCATGGTTAAATGATTTAGATGCCATGGGATGATGAAAATAGGATTATTTGTGATGTTGGCTCAAATTGGGCTTTAAAAATTAATATCATGGGCTTTTGAAAATGCATAAGGGGATGGGCCTTTTAAACATGCATATGATGATTTGGATTTTTGAAATTAATTATGGAATGATCAAATTGGAGTGGGATTGATTTAAATTAGATTTAGGCAAGTTGAATTTTGGTTTGAAATTGAAAAATTAGGGGACATTGAATTGAACATGAGGCTTAATTTGGGGAATTTGGAATTTTAGGTCAAAAGGGTTTTTGTTTGAGTTGGGTTTGAGTTTAGGTCTAGCCCATTGATCTACCTTAAAATTTACTATTTTTATGGATAAATTATTCTTAAATTTTTATGGATATTATGCTTTAATGAAAGGTATTTTTATGTTTTTGGTTGCATTTATAAGAAGATAGGTTTAAGTACAAAAAGAATCAAAATTAAGAAAAATTGAGGCTTTATGAAGAAAAATGAAGAAACTCAGTTTGGCGCCTTGGTGCCAGAGACGGTTATAGTGGTTAAATTTTGAACTTTGGCGGGTCCAAAGTATTCTATAAGACCCCAGATGATAGAGCACGTTTTAAATGAAGAATATAATGAATCTAGACACATTTTAATGAAGATGTGTGTCTCTTTAAGCAAAAAGACGGGTAATTGAACATTTGACCTGGCGCGATAGTTAGTTTCTACAAGATTCGTTGAATATGGCCGAATTTTGAAGAGATGTCTGAAGCAACCCTTGGTCATTTTCGAAGCTCTATAAATAGGGAATAATTTTATAGTCTAAAAGAGTCATTTTAGAGTCATTCTTACTTAACACTTAGTTTCTTTCACTTTAAAGTCAAGTTTGTTAGAGTTTAGGGAGTGTTAGTGATTCCCTGAAATTTAAAGTTGTGTAAAGAGTCAGAGAAGTCAGAAAACTTCGAGCAATTGCTTTGGTGAACATTCCATATAAGTATTTATAACTTAACTCTTAAGTTGTGTGCTTTGGATTTAATGATTATGAATATGTTTTGTTGTGTTAATCCAATGCTTTCTGAGTAGTTTTCTTCTCTTTCTCCTTACAAATATAATGTAATTAAGTCAAGACGTTTGAATTTTTGTAAGAACTTAGTCTTTTTCTTATCAAAAAATTGTGATGATATTTTATCTAAACTTTTTTTAGTTTATAACTTGGCCAATTGTATTGTTAAAACCTGTGAAGAAATCTTATAGACCTGACCGTGGGCTAAGATTTCTTAACTTGTAAGTATCACATTTCACTTTAGAAGATCAGAAGTTATCAACTGAAGAGGAGTGTAAATCGATAGGGAGATAAGATTTAAATGGTGTAGATTTGAATGTTTTTAGATTGACAGGCTAAATTCTATCAAATTGGTTTTGTGAGGAAAACGGGTCACTACTAGGTCTTATAGAGAGGGCACAGTGGGTAATCTAGAAGTGTGAGCCTAGAATCTACTCAGCCCTACCAAGAACACATCCTGCACCAACTTTTAGACTAGCCAATGTTCTTTATGCCTGGACCAAAGGGTAAATAATATTTATGCTCCTATTTGTCACAGTACAACATTTTTAATTTCTAAACAATTTGAGTTCCTCTACTTATTACATAAATATTTTCAAGGAGAAAGTATTTTAAATTAAGTATTTTATTCGTATGCTTAGACATTTACTTGCATAATTTTGACGATTTAGTAAGTTTAATTTTTACTTTTGTTTAGTGATTAAAAATTAGCACTTTATTTTATTAATTTTTCTTTTAATTTTCACCAATTTCCTCGAGGGATTGATATCTGGGGTTTTTAAAAAGAAAATCCTATACTACTTGAAACGATATGTGTACTTGCATAGTACCCCAAGTGTGTTTATCATTATTATCTATAAAATATTTAAATCTTACACAGTAGCCACTTATTTTAGGATAAAGTTTACCTATCTTTGTAAGTTTAATTATCTGTGTAATTGCGAGTCGGGTCAAGTTTTGGGTGTCGTTATCAGGGACATTTACTTGCATAATTGTGAAGGTTTAGTAAGTTTAATTATTACTTTTGTTTCATGATTAAAATTTAGCTCTTTATTTTATTAAGTTTTCTTTTAATTTTCACCAATTTCCTCGTGAGATCGATATCTGGGGTTTTTAAAAAGAAAATCCTATATTACTTGAAACGATACATATACTTGCGTAGTACCCCTAGTGTGTTTATTATTATTATCTATAAAATATTTAAATCTTGCACACTAGCCACTTATTTTAGGGTCAAGTTTACCTATCTTTGTAAGTTTAATTATCTACGTAATTGCGGGTCGGGTCAAGTTTTTGGCGCCGTTGCCGGGGAAATTAATTTTAAATTAAAAGAGAATTATATATATATATATATATATATATATATATATATATAATACTTAATTTTTTTAGTTTTTGTGTGCTACTTTATTTTCAGATAATCTTTTTATTTTTGTATGCGTAGGTCACGATCTGAAGGTATAGTACCTTATGATTCAGAATTAGAACGAACTATAAGAAAAATAAGAAAAGAGAAACAACTTCATAATATTCAAGAAATAGTGAATATACCTCGAAATATTCTTGAAATTACAATTGAAGATAATGAGCATCAAAACTTACAAAAAATCTTTAAGAGAGTATGCTAACCCTACAACAGATGAAATTCATTTTAGTATACAAATCTCTATTGTAGCTGCAAACTCATTTGAACTTAAACCTGTTATTATAAAAATAGTGCAAAATAATCAATTTGGGGGATCACCAAATGATGATCCAAATTTACATCTTGCAAGTTTTTTAGAACTCTGTGCTAATTTCAAATATGATGGTGTATAGGATGATGCTATAAGACATAGACTTTTTCTTTTTTCTTTAATGGATAAAGCTAAGATGTGGTTAAATTCATTAGCTACATGATCTATTAAAACTTAAGGAGAAATAACACAAAAATTCCTGGCAAAATATTTTCCTCCTTCTAAAACTGCTAAACTTATAAATGATATAACTTCGTTTTCTCAATATGAGGGAGAAACAATTTATGAAGCTTGGGAATGATTTAATGAACTCCTTGGGAAGTGTCCTCACCATGAATTACCAGATTGGTTAATCATTCAAACTTTTTATAATGGATTAGTAGGTTCCCTTAGATCTATAATTGATGCTGCTGCTTGAGGTTATTTAAAAGCAAAATCATTTGATGAAGCTTATGATTTAACTAAAGAAATGGCAACTAATAATTTTCAATGGCCTTCTGAAAGAGTAAATCCTAAAAGAGTGGCTAATGTTCATGATAATGATGCCTTTTCTATTTTAGCTTATCAAGTAGAAGCAATATCTAAGAAAATGGATAACTATGCTATGAATCTGTCCCAAATACTATGATAATGATGCCTTTTCTATTGTAGCACAGAAATCTATTATCGAATCATAGAATAATTGCAAGTTGTTTAATTTTAACAATAAAGACAAACAGGTTCAGTTACTATATCTACCAAAGTAAGTTCTAAACTCTAGCAAGTTAAACTGATTGCAAGACGAAATGTAAAACAAAGTTCAGTTGTAAGAAAGATTCTTCCTCTTTTCCATTCATAATGTGATGATTATTGTGACATAGATCAGTGATGCAAATGTATTGTGCCAAATAGGAGCTTTCATATTCTTTACCCATATTTCAGCATATAAAGAACATTGGCTAATCCTAAGTTTAGTCCCCAAATTCGTGGTTAGGCTGGGAGGATACTGACTCTCACTCCAGAGCTCCAATTTCCCTTCACTTGAATCTCTAGCTTCAGTTTCTAAACATTAGGACCAAATTGATGATTTCAGCCAGCCACTTTGAAATCTCCAATTCTACGCCCATCAAAGTATGTTTCCCTATGTATTTGCGTTCAATGAACTTCACCATTCATGGAATTTGAATGTGACATTCACTTTTGTTGTGGAACTCATAATCCTTTCAGACCATATGTTTCCCAACAAGTTTTAGCAATTCAATTGGCCAGATCAAAAAGTAAATGAAGTTCTAAGTGAAAAGGTCATCACAAATTCTTCATAATAAATTGGCACATCATTTTCATTTAACAATATCAACACATCACATGAAAAGGAGAAAGACAAAGAAATCCACTCAAGACTCATGAGGAAAACATGACAAAATATGGATTTCATATATAAAAACAACGTCATACAAACAGAGTAAAATAAAGACTACTTATCTCAAACTCTTCCCCAAACCACTCAAGGAATTCCTTTGACTTCTCTTCTTTCTTCACAACAACACACAATTCTCTCTTTAGAATAGTAAGGAAGAAGAAATCTCTCATTTCCCTCTCCTCTCACACTCCATAGAAGAGAAAATAAAAACCTAACTTCCTACACAAAAATGGAAAGAAATCACTCTCTAACTCTAAATTCTTCTCTTCTTTTCTTCCCCTCTTTGAAATGTGGCTCCAAAAGTGTTTAAATTCAGCCAAAACTTTTCCAAGAGTTTCCACAAGCAACCTTTCAAAATCTGGCCAAATACATTGAATCTAGTTCAAAATTGGGATAGAGTGTTGTCTGGCGCTGATAGAAGCGCTGTTCGGCGCATTATTCTGCAAAAATGCTGTAACTCTCTGGAAACTGGTGCTGTCCGGCACTGGTCACAGCGCCATTCAGCGTTAGTTCAATAAAATGCACTTTTGTCCCTTTTCGCTCCAAATTTGCTCCTTTTTGCTTTCTTTTGCTCCAAAGGCCTAAAATCATTGTACCTGTATGAAATCATCAAAAATACCTTCCTTTAAAGTGCAATATCATCAAAAACAGGTATGAAATGAATAGTAAAAAGCTATCAAATTTTTCAGTGGATCAAGATCCCTCAAACTTAATTATTACTTTTCCTCAAGTAATTCTAGTTAATACATAAAATTATGATCCACTGTAATGAACTTTCTTTCTAGAATATCATAATTTTGATTTAGATAAGTACAATAGCAAAATTTTCAGAAAGATATTTGAATAATTTAAGTAAGTTCTACAGGTGTAAGAATATCTAGTAATCAAGTCTAAAAGTTGTAGTCTTCTATTCATTTAAAAAATGACTGTAGATTGTTCTATTGAGGCACTTAAAAGGATTACATGAAAATAAGTTCATGAGAACACTACTAGTAAAGATGCTAATCCATACATATAAGTTCAGGATAGTAATTAAGTTTTTTTCCTTTTAGATAGCTCCAAGTGAAGCCATTTTTTTATGAGGCATCTCCTCAAGCTTCTCCTCACTTCTCTTTTCTTTTCTTTTTCTTTTGATTTCGCTTTCCTTTTCTTTTCTTTTTGTTTTTTGCTTTTCTTTCCTTTTTCAGAGAGGATTACTGTATTTGGATAGCCTTTAATGATTTTGAACTTCACCCTTCTCACCCTAGATTTGAAATTTACCACATTCCTTACCTTATAAGCACTTCTTTAGCTTATTAATGATTCGTTGTAGAGTCTCAATCCTTTCCTATAACATAAAATTTTAAGATTCTTAATATTTCAAGCATACAGTTTTACTTACTTTGAATAGTTGACTATAGTCCTATTCTCTTATACCAAATATCTTACATCACAAAATTACTTTTCATTACCAAATACTTTCATTCAATTTTATAAAATAATCAAATAAAATCAAAATACAGTTATGTGAAATTGAGCTCTATTACAGGAAATCATGTTACTAATTTTTTTAAAATAATTTTAAATGAGAACAATTAATAGTTAATTCTTTCTCTTCCCCCAAACTTAGATTTTGAATATAATTAACATGGAAGAAAGAAAAAATCTAAATATAGCTCATACCTCAATATGCTGGCTTTTCATACCTTTGAGTTTAAGCAGGTTTTTCTTCATAAAGTAGAACAGTAGACCTGAAATAGTTAAGAAGTATTTCTATACACAAATATGGGCTAGAAGCTTATAAATAAGAAGATTAAAACACATTAAACAGTGCACATAACATTAACATCCAACTATTACTGGTATAAATTAAATTAACAATCCAAACACATAAAAACTTCACTATTACATCACATACATCAATAATAAAGTCTACACAAGTACATCCAACACACATATAACATATCAGATACAAATCATAAGGATTCTCAGGTACATCACAAATACAAAACACAAATACATCATAAAGTACAATGAAAGATAAAAATAACAAACTACCAATCTTCATCTTCTGCAGGAGCTCCACCATTAACAGGTTCTTCAGGCTGGTATGGAGTATACTCAGGGTAAGTAGGAAATACAGCATAAGTGTCTCCCCTGAAAAATCTCATCTGGGCTTCATAATAACCTATCTCATATTCTCTCGACCGCACTTGATAATCATCATTAATTTTGTTCCTCACTTCTAGTCCCCCTACTCTGGTGTTTAACCTTTCCAATTGACCCATAACATCATGCAGAGTAGGCTCCCTAGATGTAGATGGTCTATCTCGACTAGATGAAGTTTCATTAGCTCTCTTACTCCATTTCCATCCTACATGGGCTTCATAAGTCTTCAAATTTAGTTTAGTAATAGGCTTCAGGGGGTGGACTACCTTATCATTATCTTTAATCACTACACCTTCTTGAATACATAAAGCATGAATCAGTTGGGGTGTCCTAGTCCTCCTATAGTCTCCCCTTTTGAGCTTGTCAAAATACTTATATGGATAATAGCACGAATATTTAAATTCTTCATGGTCTGATTATAGTAATTCAGAACAACTCTATCAACAGTAACATCACTGTGATGGTTGGTAGGTAATAGTCTTGCAGAAATGAAATAATGTCAAGCTTTTGACATAGGATTCAAAGTAGAAAGGGGAAAGTTAACTTTTAGTCTCTACTTAATCTTCCATTCCCCTTTTCCATTAGTTAAAATTTTTACAATCATATACAATGCTTCATTTATTATAGAAAAATTTTCATAATCACAATGCTAGGGTGCTCTCAACTGATAAAATACATTTATGCTGGAAGGGGTAAATTCAACCATTTGGCTTCTAACCAGAATAAATTCACACTCAGAATAAAATAGATTGGCATAAAATTCTCGAACAATACCCAGCATCGCATTTGCAATGAAATAACAAAAAATCTCTAATTGATGATTAGCAATCAATTCTTCAAGCATTCCTCCAAGATTTTCAAATGCTCTTTCTTGAATACATGTCTTATTTCTAAGAAACGTACTAAAGCATGAATAAGCTTTGAAATTCACAAATTTACTTTCATCATAATCAAATTTCCTCTTCCCCTTAGCTAATCTTGGAGCCATTTGTCTAAAAATACCTAATTTTCCCAAATCAATTTTCAAATTACAAAGCAATGAACTCCAAGATAAATTTAAATAGATAAGAACTCGACATACATGAAAAAACTCCAAAGTTTCTCCAAAAACTTCAAAATTCCAAATTTTCCTAATGTAGGAGATTTCCACGGTCAAAATCGAAAATTTTTAGGTTAAGTATAGCTCTTACCAAGAGAAGATGAAATCTGAACTTTTCTGGCCACGAAATCGCTTCAAATCAAAATGCTAGTGAGCCAATCGTCCTTGGCTGGAGGTTTAAGACAATGGTTTGGGCAAAAAAGGTGGTTCCCAGGGTTAAATAGCAAAAATTTGGAGTTTCGGGCAGTTTTCGTGTTCGAGCGCTGTCTGGCGCTGGTTCTAGCACCGTTCGGTGCATTATTCTGTAAACATGGCCAAACTCTCTGACTTTTGGCGCTGTACGACACTGGTAGCAGCGCCGTTCGGCGCCAGTTCAAAAACTGAGCTTCTGACTTTTTTTGCAATTTTGATCCTTTCGAGCCCACTCCGATGTCTAATCAGTCTAATTAAGCATTGAATAACATCCTAAAGCCTTGACAAATGATATTTTCTTAACACAAACAACACATAACATTACTTTCATATAAAATCCATGAGTCATACACATACACACAACACTAAAAATTTCATATTTTCAAGCCATATATTCTTTAAATTCAGCGTCGTACACAACCACAACACAATAACGCTGAGAACTAAACAAACAATCATGTCCAAATATAATATTCAAACCAAATAAAGCAAAGCAAAGCAATCTAATACACAAATACATAATAATCAAGTTCATTCTTCTTCCAAACTATCATCAATTTTAAGATCTCCCATCGATTGAGAATGGAAAAATAAATTGTAGAATGGAGGAATCGGAAATTCTTTAGTAGAATCTTCTTCAATCTAGCCTTTTCTTCTCATCAATTGCATCAAACTTCCTTCAAGATATACAGAATGATCAAAGTGCTCCTTCATTCTCCAATCCAGATGATCAAAGAAATTAGAAAGATTGTTGATTGCATTCATCAAATGTTGTACTTCCTTCTCCAATTTCATAATTTTCTTCAGGATGATCTGTGAACTTACAGGAAAATAAAGAGGAATAGGTGTTCACCTTTGAGATGGTTGATCTTCAATAATGCTCATATCATTTATATCACCAATTTCCTGGTTACTATATGCATCTGCTGGATCTATAGACTTCCAAGGTAGAAGTACTCTTTCCCAATTCTCATTTGGCACTTGTGATTGACTGCAGAGGAGAATTATGGTGGACGGATTTCCAAGCCCATACTTTGATCCATGAATGATCAATCCCAAAACAGACTTAACAATTATCGAACCAACATCAATAGGCATTCCAATTTAAATACAATAATTCAGAATAGCACACTCCTTAGTTACCTTACTGATTTTTATTGTCGGGAGAAATTTTTCATAAATGAAGTAATGTAAGTTCTTTGACGTAGGATTTAACAGTGTGGTCGAGAAACTTACATACATGTTATCTCTTATTTACCATTCACCACTTTTATCCATCAGATATCGGTATATGTCATTCATATTGTCCTTCATTTGGGCAAACTTTGAATAGTGGAAAATTGGCACATTCTCTATCATGTATAAATCATTAATCTTTGCAGGAGTAAATGTGACAAACCTACCTCGCACGTAAACTAATCCTTGGTTGATTCCATGAAGATTTGCATATAATTCCTTCACAACCGGAACAACTACAGCGGTAGTAGTATAACACAATACTTCCCAATGTCTCTGAATAATAATTTCATCAATTCTATTTGTAGGAGAATTCGTATCTCGATTTACAAAGCCTCACTTTTTAATTAATCTCATTTTCGAGATATTTTTTGTTGAAAATTTGCTATGCCTCAAAACTTACAAACTTTCTACAGTTGAACACTTGAAATCTTTGAATTTCCATCGAATCAGAATCCATTTCGGCAAGAATTTGGGTCTTCCTCTTTGTTCCTTTGGCAGTTCCTACGTCTAGGGGCGGTTTTTGGAAGTTCTTATGGAGGTTTTACCACCTAGAACCGCCAAAACTCAGATTTAAAGATGAGAAATGATTTTTCTGAACAGCGGTGCTGTCCGGCGCTGATAGCAGTGTCGTTCGGTGCTAGTTCAATTTTCGCCAAACTTCACTTCGTTTATTTTTTCCAAATTTCGATTCGATTCATTTCTTAAATAATATTAATGATAATTAAGGAAGAATAAGACTTAATTATGCAACAAACAAACACAAATAACACATCAAATAAAGCAAACACTCAATAACTGTGGGTTGCCTCCCACAAAGCGTTTGGGTTAACATCGTCAGCCCGACATAAATTTCAGTTATTTAGGTTGATCCAACATTAAAACCACTTTAAAATTAGGTCTATTGCCTTCAAAAAATGGTTTTAATCTTTGGCGATTAACTTTGAATATTCTTCCAAATTTAGGGTCTTCGATAATCACAACTCCAAACTGATACACTTTTACAACAATGAAAGGTCCTGTCCATCGAGATTTCAGTTTCCGAGGAAATAATTTCAATCTTGTATTGTATAATAAAACTTTTTTTCCTCGTTCAAATTCCTTTTTGACAATCTTTCGATCATGCCATATTTTTCTTCTTTCCTTATACATTCTATCATTGTCATATGATTCATTTCTGATTTCTTCTAATTCATTCAATTGCAACAGTTTCTTCTCACTAGCATCTTTCAAATTAAAATTCAATTTCATTATCAGCCAATATGCTTTATATTCTAATTCAACTCGTAAGTGAAAGTTTTTTCCAAATATTAATCTGTAAGGGGACATTCTTATAGGAGTTTTATAAACAGTTTTGTATGCCCATAAAGCAGTATCTAATCTAGCAGACCAATCCAATTTCTCAGGATTAATGACTTTCTCCAAAAGTCGTTTAATTTCATGATTATATACCTATGCTAAACCATTCTTTTGTGGATGCTAAGTTGTAGTGATTCTATGCACAATATTATATTTTTCCACCAATCTCTGAATCAAATTATTCTTAAAATGGGATCCTCCATCAGTGATGATTATCTAGGCATTTCATATCTTGTGAAAATATTCTTCATTAAAAATCTCGAAACACTTTTAGCATCACACCTAGGTAAAGCTATTGCCTCAATCCATTTTGATACATAATCAACAACAATCACTATATATATATTTCCAAATGAAGGCATAAATGGTCCCATAAAATCTAATCCCCATGCATCAAAAGTTTTAACTTTCAGAGTAAAATTAGGAGGCATTTCATTTCTTCTAGATATATTGCCTATTCTCTGACATCGATCACAAGTTTTGATAAATTTATAAACATCTCTGAAGAGTGTAGGCCAATAAAATCCAGATTGCAAAATCTTATGTGCAGTTTTATCAATTCTGAAATGTCCTCCAAATTCAGATCATGACATTCTCGAATAATTTTTTCAGTTTCTTCATAAGGCACACATCTCCTAATAATAAGATCTTTACATTGCTTGTAGAGATAAGGATCGTCCCAGAAATAAAATTTAGCATCATGCTTAAATTTATTCTGCTGTTGCATTGTTAAATCAGGTGGTAAAATATTACAAATGATGTAGTTCACAATAACAGCATACCATGGTAAATTTCCTTAAATAATTTTATATAATTGCTCATCATGAAAAGTTTCAATAATTTCTTCCTCAAAATCATCTAAATTAGGTTGTTCAAGTCTAGATAAATGATTAGCTATTTGATTATCATCCCCTTTTCTATTAACGATCTCAAAATCAAATTCTTGTATTAAAAGCATCCATCGAATCAGTCTTAGTTTTGCATCCTTCTTTTGCATTAAGTATTTAATAGCAGAATGATCAGTATGCACTATACATTTAGCTCTGATTAAGTAAGATCTAAATTTTTAAGCATATATAATTAGTAATAACTCTCTCTCAGTAGTAGTGTAATTAATTTGAGTAACAGTAAGAGTTTTACTAGCATAGTTTATAACTTTAAACCTTTTATCATGTCTTTGCCCTAAAACAACTCCAATAGCATAATCGCTAGCATCGCACATTAATTCAAATGGTTTCTCCCAGTCAGGCGAAACTATTATAGGTGCATCAATGAATTTTTTTTCAATAGATTGAAAGCTTTTAAACATTTATCATTAAAATCAAACTCTCTCTTTTTCCTAAAGTTGGCATAGAGGCATAGAAATTTTTGAAAAGTCTTTGATATAGCTCTTGTAGAATCCTACATGTCCCAAAAAGCTTCTTTCCCCTCTCACGGTTGTTGGAGGTAGTAATTTTTCTATAACTTAAATTTTCGCAGGATCTACTTTCATACTATATTCAGATATTTTATGCCCAAGCACAATTCCTCCTACAACCATTAATTGACACTTCTCCCAGTTTAGGACTAAATTTGTTCTCTCGCATACCTCTAAAACTTTTTCTAAGTTGCATAGACATGCATCAAATGAATCTCCAAATACTGAGAAATCATCCATAAACACTTCTATTCCATCATCAATTAATTTACTAAATATGGATGTCATACATCTTTGAAATGTTACAGGTGCATTACATAATCCAAAGGGCATTCTTCTAAAAGAAAAAGTTCTTTAAGGGCTAGTAAATGTATTTTTCTCTTAATCCTCACGAGTAATAGGTATTTGGTGATAATCGGTATATCCATCTAGAAAGTAATAGTACTTGTGTCCAGCAAGTCTGTCTAGCATTCGGTCTAAAAAGGGTAAAGGAAAGTGATCTTTTCTGGTGGCGGCATTTAATTTTCTATAATCAATACATATTCACCAACCACTGACTTGTCTTATTAGTATAATTTCATTTTGATCATTTACGTCAACAGTCACTCCTCCTTTCTTAGGAACACCATGAGTTGGGCTCTCCTAAACACTATCAGAAATAGGATATATAATTCTATCATCTAACCACTTTAAAATCTCTTTTTTAACCACTTCTTTCATTATTGGGTTCAGTCTCCTTTGTGGATCAACTCTTGGTTTATGTTGTTCATCCAATAAAATTCTATTCATACAGATCGAAGGACTGATTCCTTTAATATCAGCTATGGACCAACCAAAAGCCTTTTTGTATCTTTTTAAAGTTTCCAATAATTTTTTATCTTGATATTCATTTAAATCCAAAGATACAATGACTGGTAAAGTAGATGATTCTCCCAAAAAACATGTACTTTAAATAATTAGGAAGAATTTTTAGCTCAAGTGCAGGGGGTTTAATGATAGATGGAATCAAACTTTTATCTCCATTTTCCACAGTATCCAATCTTTCAAAATTTTCCTGAACAAAGTCTAACTTTTCATTCTTCATATCATCCAAATCATCTTTATTTTCACTTTCATTTTCATCCTCACATTCCAGATTTTCTTCAAATAATTCTCTAAAATGATCTTCTCTCAAATAATCTCAAACTTCCATTTGATAGCACTCATCATCTTTTTTAGTTGAAGGGTACCTCATAGATTTCAGAATATTAAAAGTTACCTCTTGCTCGTTCACTCTCATAGTTAATTCTCTTTTTTGGACATCAATCATAGCTCTTCCAGTAGCAAGAAATGGTCTTCCCAAAATAATTGGAATTTTTTTATCTTCCTCCATATCTAATACAATAAAGTCCACAGGAAAGATAATTTTATCCACCTTCACTAATACATCTTCCACAACTCCCTTAGGATAAGTGATAGAACAATCAGCAAGTTGAAGAGTCACATATGTAGCTGAAATTTCTTCTATTCCTAATCTTTTGAAAGTTGATAAAGGCAAAAGATTAATACTAGCTCCAAGATCACATAAAGCTCTTCCGAAAAATTTTTCACCTATAGCGCACGGGATAGTGAAACTACTTGGGTCTTTAAGTTTTTCAGGAAGCATTTTCTAGATAATTGCACTACACTCACCATTAAGTACAACAGTTCTGTGGTCTTTAAACTTTCTCTTCTTTTTAAGAATATCCTTCATAAACTTTGCATAATCAGGCATCTGCTCTAATGCTTCAACAAAGGGACTATTAATCATTAATTTATTAAGAATTTCCAAAAATTTTGTAAATCAGTTATCCCTGTTTTGTTTCTTTAGTCTTTGAGGAAAAGGAGGAGGTAGTTTTTCAACAGTTATCTTTATTGGTTCTAACGGATATTTGTCTGGATATATCTTATTAGAACCGTTCTCAATGTTCACTTCCTCTCTTTCAACTTTTACTTCTTTTTGAACTCTTGATTCCAATTCCTTGCCACTTCTTAATTGAATAGCCTTAATTTGCTCTTTGTTTTGATCTTTCAGTTTGCTCTCAACATTGCTAGGAAGATTCCCATAATGTCTATTGTTAAGCGCAGTAAAAATATGTCCCAATTGATTTTTCAATGTTCTTCATTGCAACGTTTTGAGCTTGAATTTGATTACCCATATTCAGAATCATTTCTTCAGTAGACAACTAATTTTCCTTAAATTATTGATTACTATTAAAACCAGGAGGATAAGAAGGTCTAAAATAAGTATTTCCTTTGTTGTTCGGATTTCCAACTGAATTCATAAGATTGTTTCCTCATTGCGGGTTAACGACAGCATTGGTATTATTCCAGTTAAAGTTCAGATGATTCCTCCAACTAGGATTATAATAATTTGAATAAAGATTATTGAATTTATTATGAATAGCATTCAAGGTTTCATGAGACATTTGAAGTTTATCATCTGTCCTGATGAATTTTCTTCTAACACTAGAGGTGTTGGAGAATAATTCATTCCATATTGATCTATTTTCTTAAAAAGTGCGGCAATTTGAGAGACTATCATAGTTATCACATCAGAATCATGAATGCTGGCTAATCTCTTAGGATTTACCTGCTCAGAGGGCCATTGAAAACTATTAGTATCCATCTCTTTAATTAACGAATATGCTTCATCAAAAGGTTGCTAATGCAATTAGAATCAAATGGAACAAATTGCTAATGCAATTAGAATTAGACCTTAAGGAACACTTCCTAGTAATGTGTAAATAAATCCTAAAGATAATGTGAAAAAACAAATTAAAATTGTTCAACTGAGAAGTGGAAAGGAATTAAAGGAAAGAACTCGGTATGAAGTTGGAAATGAGAAAGAAATGGAAGAAATAGATAAACCTAAAGAAATTGATCCTTAAAAAGAAGAGAAATTTGTTTCTCCATAAAGAAATGAAGTAGAAAGAATCCACCTCCTTTTCCTCAAAGACTTAGACAACAGAATCTTGATCAACAATTTTCAAAAATTTTTGAAATATTCAAAAAGCTTACAATCAATATCCCATTTGATAAAGCATTAGAACAAATGCATAGTTATGCTAAATTCATGAAACATATTTTAAATAAAAAATGAAATTCAAAGCTTGTAAAACTATTGCATTGAGTGAAGAATGCAGTGTAATAATTCAGAAGAAGCTTCCTCAGAAGCTTAAGGATCTTGGAAGTTTCACTATAGCATGTGATGTTGGAGAAAAATTTTATGGTAAGGCCTTATGTGATTTAGGAGCTAACATTAATCTCATGCCTTTATTCATTTTTTGAAGGTTAGATTTAGGAGAGATCTCTCCTACTATGTAACCTTGCAATTGACTGATCAATCTATTACTTATCCTAAACGAGTTATAGAAGATGCATTAGTTAAGGTAGAAAAATTTATCTTCCCTGTAGACTTTATTGTGCTTGATATGGAAGAAGATAAAGAGATTCTTATTATTTAGGAAGACCTTTTCTTGCTACAGGTCGAGCTATGATTGATGTGCAAAAAGGGAAGTTATCCATGAGAGTTGATGATTAGGAAGTAGCATTTAATGTGCTTAAATCCATTTGGTATCCTATTAATGAAAAGTGTTATAGAATGGATATTTTGTATTACATTATAGCTAAGTATTATCAAGAAAATTGTGAAGTTATTTCTGAGGAAAAAGTTGAAGAGTTAAATGATCATGAAGAAATATAAGATATAAATAAAGTGATTCTGAAAATTATAATTATATTTATAAATTGCGAAGTTTTAAATACTACTGAAAATAGTGAATCTATAATACCCTCTAGTGAAATGGCTCTTAAACTTGAATTAAAAGTATTACCTACTCATTTAAAGTATGTTTTCTTAGGTAGTTCATCAACCTTACTGTAATAATATCTTCTGAATTAACTAAAGATCAGGAAAATATATTATTAGAAACTTTAAAAAATTATAAAAAAGCAGTTGGTTAGACAATAACAGATATAAAAGGGATAAGTCCTTCTATTTGTATGCATCAAATTCTAATTGAAGAAGATTATAAACCAAGTGTTGAACCTCAAAAAAGATTAAATACAATAATGAAAAAGGTAGTAAAGAAAGAAATTTTAAAATTGTTAGATGCTGGAATTATTTATCTTATATCTGATAGTTCTTGCGTTAGTCCAATTCACTGTGTTTTGAAGAAAGGGGGAGTGATTGTTGCTATTAATGAAATAATGAATTAATTCAAGCAAGACAAGTCATTTGGTGGCATATTTGTATAGATTATAGAAAATAGGAAGGATCATTTTCCTTTATCGTTATTAGATCAAATGTAAGATAGATTAGCTGGACACTCATAATTTTGCTTTTTGGATGGATATTTTGGTTACCATCAAATTCTGATAACTCCTGAAGATCAAGAAAGGACTACATTACTAGTCCTTATGGAACTTTTGCTTTTAGGAATGCTTTTTGGATTATGTAATGCACCTGCAACTTTCCAAAGATGTATGCTGTTTATTTTCAGTGATTTAATTGAGTAAGGAATTAAAATTTTTATGGATGAATTTTTGGTGTTTGGAACCTCTTTTGATTCTTATTTAAAACATTTAACTAAAGTATTAAAATGTTGTGAAGAAATAAATTTGGTTCAAAACTGGGAAAAATGTAAATTTATGGTTACAGAAGGAACTTTTTTAGGACATAAAATTTCTAAAAATGGTATGGAAGTATACCAAGAAAAAATTCAAATTATTGTTGGATTACAACTTCCTACTTCAGTTACGGTTGTAAGAAGTTTTCTCGGACATGCTGGATTTTATAGGAGATATATTAAGGATTTTTCTAAAATTGTTAAAGCACATGCCATCTTTTGGAAAAAGACGCTAAATTTGCTTTTAATGAAAATTGCTTAAAAGCTTTTAATTCATTAAAAGAAAAATTAATTACAGCATATGTTATTGTTTCACCTAATTGGGAAAAACTATTTGAATTGATGTGTGATGTTAATGACTATGTTATTGGAGCTATTTTAGGTCAAATATATGATAATACTTTTAATGTTATATACTATTATAGTAAAACCCTTAATGAAGCTCAAATTAATTATTCTACTACTAAAAAGAGCTATTAGCAATAGTATATGCTTTTGATAAATTTAGACCGTATTTATTTGGAGCAAAGTGTATAGTCCATACTGTTCATTATGTTATTAAGTATTTAATGACAAAAAGAAAGCTAAACCAAGGCTAATTAGAAGGGTTCTCCTCTTCCAAGAATTTAATTTTTGAATAGTGGATAGAAACGGTACTGATAACCAAATTGCTAACTGATGCACAAAAAATATATATGGTTTATGCTATCTAATTTTACTTATTTTTGGTGATATTGCACTTGAAAGATAGGTATCTTTCATGATTTGTTGTAGGTATAATGATTTTAGGTGATTGGAGCAAAAAGAATCAAAAAGAAACGAATTAGAAGCGAAAAGGAGCAAAAAGGAGCAAAACGGTGGAAAAGCTATTCTGGGCCGCCGGCGCCCAAATCCAGAGAGCTTAGAAATATTATGGATGATAGAGCGCCGCCAGCGCCCTATCTGGTGCCATCGGCGCCCTATCTGGTGCCGCTGGCGCCCAAGGTCTGTAAAATTCAAATTTTGGGAGTTTTGGCAAAATTTTGAAGGGATGCCTATGGAAACTCTTGGGATTTCATCCCTAACTCTTAAATAAATGAATTTGGATGAGGGAAGAGAGATCTAGAAGAGTTCTAGAGAGTTTTAGAGTGCTCTCTCTTGCATTCTATTACTTTCTCTTAGTTTTTAGTGTTAGGATTTAGTGTAGAAGAGAGGGATTCTTCTCTAAGGAGTGAAGGAGAAGGAGTAAAGTGAGAGATTGCTTCTTCCTTTCCATTCTAAAGAGAGAATCAAGTGTTGTAAAGAAGAGAAGAGGATTCAAAGGAACTTCAAGGAGTTTGCATTGGGGAAGAGAAAGAGATAAGTTGTATTTCCTTTTGTGGTTTTGGTGATACTTTTCTCATATATCAAAAATCTTTCAAATATTTAGTTTAGTGTGTCTGTTAGTTAATTCTGTTTTCAAAGTTATTAGAAGTAATTGTAGTTTAGTTGGTTGTTACTATTTTCTGCATAGTAGTAGTAGTGTTAGAATAAAGTTCTAGTGTTTTATTCTAACATGTTAAAACTTTTACTTTGCTTCAACTTAAAATCTCCCTGTGAGATCGATAACCAGGACTCCACTAGAGCCCTGTATTACTTGATACGATACTTATACTTGCGTTGAATGCTTTGACTTTACAAAATCATTATAAATATATAAATTTGAAGTTAACAAAATCTTGCATTTAAAAATATAGAAGTAAAGTCTGGTTGCATCAAGTTTTTGGCGTTGTTGCTGGGGAATTATATCTCCTAGTAGTGGTGTCGAATTCGTGTATTCAAACCAATCGCTATCAAGTTTTTGGCGCCGTTGCCAGGGAGAAGGAAATCAAAGTAAAAAAAAAATGTGTTTGTGTGATTGTATATGTGTAGTAGTGGATCTATAGGTTTAGTGCCTTACGATTTAGAGTTAGAGCGTACTGTTAGAAAAATTAGAAAACAACAAAAACAAATCAAAAATTATTGCGAAATGGAGAATATTCAAGATAATTAGAGAAATGATATTGGAAATTTTTCAGGACCTTTAAGAGATTATGCTAACCCAACAGCAGATGAAATTCATATAACTATTCAAAATCCTGATGTTGCTGCTAATTCATTTGATCTTAAACCTGTTATTATCCAAATGGTACAAAATAATCAATTCGTTGGAACACCTAATGAGGATGCAAATTTACATCTTGGTAGTTTTTTAGAACTGTGTGCTACTTTTAAATACGATGGAGTGTCTAGTGACGCTGTCAGACTTAGACTTTTTACTTTCTCGTTAAGGGATAAAGCTAAGGCATGGTTAAACTCGTTAGCACCTGGATCTATTAGAACTTGGGGAGAATTATCTCAAAAGTTTCTATCAAAATATTTCCCTCCATCAAAGACTGCTAAGTTAAGAAATGATATTACAACTTTTTGTTAGTTTGAAGGAGAGTTAATATATGAAGCTTGCGAGAGATTTAAAGATCTTCTTAAGAAGTGCCCACATCATGCTTTACCATATTGGTTAATAATTCAAACATTTTATAATGGATTAGTGGGATCATTAAGATCTATTAAAGATGCTGTTGGTGGTGGATCATGAATGTCAAAACCTTTTGACGAAGCATACGCATTAATTGAAGAAATGGCTACTAATAATTTTTAATGGCTGTCGGCGAATTTTAGATTTTAAATTTAATTTAAATATATATATATAATTTAGAAAGTAGCATTTGATTTTGAAAATAATTTTAAATTTGAAAATTTTAAGATATGAAATCAAACTGATCTCACATCCTAAATAGTTTATATAAATTAGCGCCACATCACAAGCTGTGTATCTATCCCGAAGAATAGACACACACTACTTGATGATGGGGCTCGATTAAATAAACTCGAAGATTTGTGACATCCGTTTGGTCTGCAAACCAATTTTATAAGCCGACAAGTTCCCCTGCTTAATACAAAGAAATTATGCAGGGTTTTTATTATCTGGGTTCCTAAAGTTCCCTATAAGGGCAAGCCCCTATAGTTAATTACATCTTAAATGATGGCAATCATTTAAGAAAACTCTAGATAATGATCAGTGGTTTTGCTCTCAAGAATTTCAAAGTTTAAGGTTTTCAAAGGATTGAGTTTTGGAAATTTCAATAGGGATTAGCTCGAATTTGGAACAATTTATTTTAGGAGTCCAAAGGAAAAAAAGTAGGAGAAGCTGAGGATCCAAGAAGAAATCTTGGCGACTTCCCAAACTATCCTATTATTTGGCTCGAATTTAAGAAAATCCTAATATTATTTGATATTTAAATCTTGCCAATTTTAATTAATTTGGACTTATATTTGTATGATAAAATCATACAAATAGCCTCGAAGATGTGAGGGTTTATGTCGTACCGAACGACAACCTCGGAGTCCTAAGACCGGTTAGGGCTTAATATACATGACATGATCATGCAAATGCCTAACGAAGAGGTTGAGGATTTATATTGCACTAAGCAAACTACCACGAAATCCTATGGCTTGGTTATTTAATTCTAAGGAAAGTTTTGCTGAAGTAGACTCAGGTTTTGCAGATGACGATGGCCGAGCTGCCCACCATGCTCCGAGCTCCTTGTTGTTGCAGAGGTTGGTTTTAGAAGTCATAAATTAGGAGACGAGAGAAGTGTTTTGGTTTAGAGAAAATCTTAAAATCAAAGTGTTTTTAATATTTAATTAAAACAAATCTTAAAGTTGTTTAAACAGAACCGATTAAGATCCCACGGTTCAGTCATCCCAGCACTCAGTTATTTTCATCAAATTCACTTAGTCCAGATGAATTTGTTAAACTCAACTGAATGAGTTCCACACTTTCATTTAGACCGTGGGAAATCCCGTTAGCAACACGTAGGTTACATCATCCGAGGTATTCCCGATCATTCAATGATATGTTTTAATTTTAGTTATAATTGCAGTTTTGTTATTCTGTTTGTGATTAAATTTTGAGTTATTTTATATTTTGAAATGTTGTGGCGGTAATTTTTATCTTGTAATGACTTTTAATTTAGTTTTGGTTTCAGTTTATGGACCATCCTAAAGGTTTTGGTTTTCATGCAACAGTTGTTTATCATGCAAGAAAAGTAAAGTACAGTGCATGTAAGTAAATTGCAATAAAGTAAATTGCAATAAAATAGAAGCGTACCTGGAGGGTCTTCCCGTCATCCCAAGCTGCACTTAAAACACATGTTAAGACATTTAAAAGTTTCAACAAGTACCTAGGTAAAGCTAAGGGAAAGGTTTTGATTGTCTACCAAAGTCCTAATCCTATAGCTATTAATCTCCTATGACGTCTAGGTTCTTGTGTTTTGGTTTTAAGGATGACTCTCTTCACCCAAGAACAATTAAATTCGGTTGTTCTTATAAACATCCTATCATATTGAGGAAGTGCTTAAGACGAGTCTTAAACATCTTTTCAATACCTCTAGGATTGTTTTAAGTCCAAGAGAATTTAATTATACAAGTGAATTAATCATCCAGGAGTTTAAGTTTTGTTATCTTACTCGAGTGAACTAGGACATTTGAATATCCTATAAGTGAAGTAACACTTCACTTGATGCCTCATTTAAGAGTTATAATAATAAGAGCTTTAAAAGGGCAAATCAAATTATTAAATATTTTGATGATTTAAACTTAATGATTTAATTTTAATTTTGACTTAATTATAAAAAGTTAGTTTAAGTTTGGAATAGTGTTCAAGTTATTTTAGATTTAATTCTTAAGGATTTCATTTAGGTTTGTTGTTAAATGATTTTAATTTAATTTAATTCAATTTAACTTTACTTCAATTTAATTTAATTTTAATTTAATTTGATTTGATTTTAATTTAATTTAATTTTAATTTAATTTCAATTTAATTTTAATTTAATTTAACTTTAATTTAATTTTAATTTAATTTAATTTTAATTTAATTTTAATTTTAGTTTTAATTTAATTTTAATTTTAATTTAATTTAATTTAATTTAACTTTAATTTTAATTTAATTTTAGTTTAATTTTTAATTTGGATTATTATTTTAATTAATTAATTTTTTTTATTTATTAAGAATTAAGTATTATTGAAGTGGTTTATTTAGGGACTTTTAAACTAAAGAATAAATATCTTCTTAATAATATCCCTACTTCAATAATTCCAATTTCCATCATTTTCCCAAAATTTCAATTAATTAATTAATTAAAGTTTATTTTAATTATTTTTTTTTTGAAATGGTTAGTACGTTTCTACCCTCAATCATTTAAGTTTCAATCATCCAAAATCAGTTTAAAATCAAATATTTTACCATCCCCTTTTTGATTAATCCTAAAATTTTAATTAAAAATTGAAATTTTTAATTACCATTTTGCCCTTCAAGCCTAATAATTCTATAACTCACTAAATTAAGCTCAAATGAACTTGAAATTTTTATGTAACCTCACTTACATGTTAATTAAGACTTTAGAGGAAAAAAAATGTGATTTTTCTGTTTTTAATTTATTTATGTAATTATTTTAATGGAAAATAGGGGTTTTTAAGGAAAATTCAATAACATGACCAAGAGAATGTTTCTGTCCTTAAAAAAATTATGGGATATTTCTAATGACCAGAGGACCATTTGGACCAATTTTGATGATTTTTTGAATTATAATGTATTTATTAGAATTATTTTTAGTTTTGGAGTATTAATTAATTTTAAAATAAAATTAAAGTTGAAAAATGGATTTTATATTTTTATTAAATCTCCCTGACCTCAAGGAGTTCAGAGAAACAAATTTTGCATTTTTCTGATATTTCTTTGATTTATTAGAATTATTTTAGTGAAAAGGTTGAAAAATACATTTTTTAATATTAAAAATTACATTAAGCCTTTAAAATTCAATATCTTATCCTAGGGACTTAAGAAAAATATTTGGTTTGTTCCTAAGTAATTAGAATTCAAAATGTGACATTTTGGTGATTTTTAATATTTTTATGATTTTTATTATTTTTTAATTATTAAAAATATTAAAATAATGATAAAAATTAACTTTTTTAGAAAATTACAATTTTAATTTTCCTAAGTTCTTCTGATATCAGAGAAGCTCCAAAACCATTTTTGTAAATTTTTGAAAAGTATTTTGTGAGTTATGAATTTTTAAAGTTTAATTTTACCCATGGGGCTTAATCAACCTATTTGGTGGATCAAATCAAGTCCAAATAGTTTCAAATTTTTATGTGAGACTCTCCTGACCCTAAAGGATAGTGGAGAATTGTTTTACAGTCAATTTGATGTATAGTTAACCCTAATTAATTAAAGTTCAATTTTGGGTGTTTAGACCAATTAGGGTTATTCCAAGTGAATTAACTCAAAACTTATTTTTCAAAAGAAACATCACCAAATTTTCCTAGAATTTATTTCTCAACATGCTAATTATTGGAATTAAAATACTCAAAACAGTAACATGCAATTGAAAAAGCAATAACTTCTCATAGGGATGTCCTCTGACCTTGAAAAATTTAGGGAATGTTCCCAAGTTCAGAGGCTTTAAAAGCTCTATGGTCTCATGTCATGGTGAATTTCCTATATGCATGGAGAATTGAAATAGTGCAGAGAGTAAATAAATTATTAAAAATAAAATACTTGATGAAATGACCTGATTTCTTTTCCACATTATTCTCCTCTGTTCACTGAGCAAGAGGGTATTTTTATTTTATTTTTAGGATTTTTCTACACAAAGTTATGAATTTTTGAAGTTTTGGATATTTAATAAATAAAAAAATACCCTAATTTCCTACTTAACCACACGGCGTCGTGTCAACCTTAGCGGATCTGAAAGGCCACGCGGCGTCTCCTGGTTCGGCGCCGCCATCTGAGCCGTCCGCTCGATACACGCGCGATCCAACGGCTCCCAGTCATCGTCTACGACTGGTGTGAACCCGTGACCGTCCACACTAAAACCCTAAGATCTCACTCAATACTTAACGGATTTTTGTGTTCTTGTGCTCTATGGATTCGTCTTGAAGAGACGAATACATCTATATGATGATCATGCATTGAAATTAAGGCATTTGAAATGGAGAATGTTCAGAAGCTCGGGAAGAAGAGAGAGCTCATAACTTTGCTCAGAGAAGTGAAGCTTCGATCTGAGAGTTGTGTCACGTTCGATTGGGTCCAAGCAAGCTCCAGATGAAGTCCCTTGGCCTGGTGAATTGCCTAGGTACAAAAGTGACCACAACCAATCACAAAGCTTGGAGACTGGAGCAACTGGCTGGTCTGGAGAGGGGGCTTTCACTGGGGAACTTCTTCTCTTGGTCTGGTGAAGGTGTAGGACCAATCAATTTGAAGATTGGCTCACTGTAGTGAAGTGTCCTATTTTTGGGTGAAATTTGGACTCTGAAATTGAGCTCTGTTAAAGGGGATTAGGGCAAATGGACACTGGAGCTCAATTGCTCTAATTGTGGAGAGTGGTCTGGGAAAATTTTGGCAGAGTTTCAGTAGGTTTGTTTCAGCATACCGTCCATGGCCGAGAGAGGTGGGGTTTAAATAGGAGTGGCTGGAGGGCCTCCCAGGGGGAGTTAGGGGTTGGGATCAGATGCTCTGGTGAGGAGAAGAACAGCCATGGTGGCCATTGGGCATGGGGCAACTCAGCAGGTGAGAATTCCAAGCTTGGGCTCACATGGGAGCTCTCGGGTGTGGTGTTTTCTGGCGGCCCAGGTGGCTGGCCGGCAGGCATGGGTCACCCTCAGGGTCAGGAGGTTCAGGGCTTGATGTTTGTGAAGTTAATTGGTTGCTACCATGTGTAAAGGGTTTGAATCAAAATGGAATGGAAAAGGGCTAGTTTTGGGTCTAAATGGGTCAACCCATGGTTTTGGGTTAGGTCCACCATCCAAGGCCAATTTGAGCTGAAGAGAAAACCACTTGGATCAGCTTGATTAGTGGGGTTAAGTCACAATCCAAGTACAATTAGGCTTAAGCATGAGTTAGGGGAGACATGGGAGTGGTTAATCACCCTTAAGAGAATCATTAAAGGGTCCCCTCTTCTTGCCATTTTGGGTATGGTGAAGTGTCCAAGGCTTTCATGGCTCACATGTGGCTCATGCATGGCTTCATGGTTCACCTTTGGCTTGGAAAAGGCTAAGTCAACTTTCATGAAAGAGGTTTTTAGGAATTTTGGTAATTTAGGGGTGATTTGATAGGATTTGGCATATGGCTTAGTTTAGAAAAATTTGATGGCTAATTTAGAACTTAGGGATGATTTTAATTGAGTGAGGATGAGATGAGATTGTAATGTGGGCCTTAGGATGGGTTTGGACTTTTGAAATTATTTTAGGAATGGGCTTTTAGGAAGGTTTAGAAAAAAAGTGGGCTTTAGGCTTGAAAATAAATTTATGGATGGGAATTTTGTGAAGGATTGGGCCAAACAAATGTTGGTTTTATTTTAGGGATGTGCCATGATTGATTTGAAGCAAGTTTGAGGTGATTTGGAATTGGATTGGGTCTAATTTGGGTCTCTTTGGTAATAGAGTCCAAATGGGTCAAAATGAGCTATCTTGGGCTAAAGTTGGGCTAATGTTGAAATTGATGTAAAATTAATGTTGTGAAATGTTTATGGGGGTGTTACAAATAGGTTTCAACTTTGGTTGGGTTTTGATTTTGGGATTTGGGCCCATTTGGGTTAGGTTTGGGTGTAGGCCCATTTAGGGAATTTTGGGTTTGGGTTGAATTTGAGTAAGGTTTGGGTCCAAATTTTGGCCAAATCATGTTAGTGTTTTGTTTTTGGGGATGCTTGGAAGGTTTTAGAAAATATTTGGATCAAATTGGGATTGAATTGGGTTGGTTTGAGGTAGGTTTAGGTCATGGGTCAAAATTGGGCCTTAAGCTTAAAAATGAAATTGGATTCAAATGTCAATCAAATTGGGCTTGAATTTGGTCTAGATTGATATTAGGGATATTAAATTGAATTTTAGAATTTAATTGGACCAAAATTGAGGTCAATTGGGGTGATTTGGTTTGACATTGGGTTCATTTGGGTTTAAAATGGACTAAATTGGGGGTTTTGGTAAAAGTAGGGTAAATTAACAAAATTGGCCCATGGTGTAGTTGGATAAAATGAAATTGGGAATATTTGGGATTTTCTGGAATTTTCTGGGAATTTTTGGAATTTATAAAAGTTTGGCCAAAAGTGTATTTTTGTGTATTTGGAGTGTATTTTTGGAAATTTTGGTATATTTGGCTATGCATGATCAATTTGAGTGATGTGGCAATGTTTGGGATTGGTTTTGAGGAATTTTTGGTAATTTGGAGATTTTGGAAAATTTGGGCAATTTCAAGGGCTTTTGGTAGGTTTGATTGGTGTAGGGTCCCCGAGGTAAAAAATTGAAATTTTGGAAGAATGAAGATTGATCAAATGTGAGTGAAATGGAATCACTTTGATTGAGCCATGGAGCCATAGTCCATATGAGCCATGAGAGGACTCATTGGAGGCATTCACTATGTTGTTCCTAATCCTCTTAACCAGGGGCTTAGGGGTTAAGGTCCATCCATATGAATTACCTACATGAGTCGTGGAGTCGAGTTGGGTATAGGTGTGGTTTTAGGATTTGGATTGTGTGTGTGAGAGTGTAGAGTGTGAGTGCGAGTGAGTGTGTAAGTCAACCCTCACCGGACCGGGCCACCTGGGGTAGTCCTGAGGCCAAAGAGTCCTATAGGAACTCATCCTTTAAACCTCCACATTTGATCTCGACCCTCAGGTGATTAGGGGTCTACAATCTAGCTTGTGGGGTTTGCAGGGAGACAAGAAGTGGTTTAAATTTCTAAGGGATGGGTCCCAATTCTAGTCCTCTAAGATAGTCAAAGGAAAAGCCTAAGGCTAGATCCTAAACACTAAAGAGGGAAGAGAAGACCTCATCAAAAATGAGGTCAACAATGGCCCTCTGAACGGGTAAATCCTAAGAGAATAGCTAGTGTTCATGATACAGATATGATGACTATGGTAGTTTCTCAAATTGCAGCCCTTTCTAAAAATATATCAATATGGAATGAATTATTCTCAACCACCTCAAGTGTTGGAGGAAAATTCATTTGGACAGATAACAAAATCTCAAACGCCTTATGAAACTTTAAATGTTATTAATAGACCTAACAATCCTTATTTGAATTATTATAATCCTGGTTGAAAGAATCACCCAAATTTCAATTGGAATAATCACAATGCTAATGTTAACCCGCACTGGGCTAACAATTCTATGAATCCAATTGGAAATTCAAACAATCAAGGAAATCTTAATTTTAGACCATCTTATCCCCATGGATTCAATAGTAACCCACAATTTAAGGATAAGAAGTTGTTTGACGAAGAAATGATTCTGAATATAGGAAATCAATTACAAGCTCAAGGTGTTGCTATGAAAAATATTGAAAATTAATTAGGACATATTTTCACTGCACTTAATAATAGATCTTCTAGAACACTTCCAAGCAATGTGGAGATCAATCTAAAAGATCAAAACAAGGAACAACTTAAGGCTATTCAATTAAGGAGTGGTAAAGAATTGGAAACTAGATTGCAAAAAAAAGTTGAAGTAGAAAAGGAGAATGTGGAGATTGAAAAAGGTTCAAACAAGATTTATCCATACTTGGATTATCCTCTTGAGCCCATGAACATAACTATTGAAAAACTACCTCCTCCATTCCTCAAAGATTAAAGAAGCAAAATAGGGATAACATATTTGGAAAATTTTTGGAGATCCTTAAGAAATTAATGATAAATATTCCTTTTGTTGAAGCATTAGAACAGATGTCTGACTATGCCAAGTTTATGAAGGATATTTTGAGAAAGAAAAGAAAGTTTACCCTAAACCCTAAAACATGAAACTATTGCACTTAGCGGAGAGTGTAGTGCAATAATTCAGAAAAAGCTTCCCGAAAAACTTAAAGACCCTGGTAGTTTCACTATTCCGTGTGTTATAGTGAAAATTTTTTTAGAAAGGCTTTATGTGATCTGGGAGTGAGTATTAATCTTGTGCCTTTATCAACTTTCAAAAGGTTGGAAATAGGAAAAATCTCTCCTACATCTGTGACTCTTCAGTTGGCCGATCGTTCCATTACTTACCCTAAAGGAGTGGTGGAAGATGTGTTAGTAAAAGTGGATAAATTTATCTTTCTAATGGACTTTATTGTACTTGATATGGAGGAAGATAAAGAAATTCCAATCATTTTGGGAAGACCATTTATTGCTACTGGAAGAGCGGTAATTGATGTTCAAGAAGGAGAATTAACTATGAGAGTTAATGATCAAGAGGTGACCTTTAATATTTTAAAATCTATGAAGTATCCCTCAATGGAAAAAGATAATGAATGTTTTAGGATGGAGGTCTTTGATTATCTGTGAAACGATCATTTCAAGAATATATTTGAAAACGAAGAAGAATATAAAAAAATATTTTAAGAAGAAATTAAAGATGATGAAAATTCAGATAATGAAAAGAATGAAAAATTGGAATATGTTCAGGAGAGATTCGAAATATTAGACACTATGGAAGGTGAAAATAAAAGCTTAATTCCATCTATCATAAAACTTCCTCAACTTGAGATGAAAGTTCTCCCTAATCATTTAAAGTATATGTTTTTAGGTGAATCTTCTACCTTGCCAGTTATAGTATCTTCGAAGTTAAATGATTATCAAGAACAAAAACTGATGGAAACTTTAAAAAGATACAAGAAAGCTTTTGGATGAACTTTGGCAGATATTAAGGGAATTAGTCCTTTGATTTGTATGCACAGAATTTTATTAGATGATGAACATAAATCGAGAATTGATCCACAAAGGAGACTGAACCCTATAATGAAAGAATTATTTAAGAAAGAGATTTTAAAATGGTTGGATGCTGGAATTATTTATCCTTTTTCGGATAGTGCTTGGGTAAGTCCAATACATTGTGTACCGAAAAAGGGAGGAGTAACTGTTGAAGTGAATGAAAATAATGAAATTATAACCACAAGAAAAATTAATGGATGGCGAATTTTTATTGACTATAGAAAATTAAATGCCGCCACCATAAAAAATCACTTTCCTCTTCCTTTTCTCAATCAAATGCTGAATAGACTTGCTGGACACAAGTACTACTATTTTCTGGATCGATATACTGGTTACCACCAAATACCTATTGCTCCTGAGGATCAAGAAAAGACAACATTTACTAGCCCCTATGGAACCTTTGCTTTCGAAGAATGCCTTTTGGACTATGTTATGCGCCTGCAACATTTCAAAGATGTATGATGTCTATCTTCAGTAGTATGATAGATAATGGAATAAAAGATTTTATGGATGATTTCTCTGTATTCGGAACTTCATTTGAAATTTGTCTGGAAAACTTAGCAAAAGTTTTGGAGCTTTGTGAGAAAATAAATCTAGTTCTGAATTGGGAGAAATTCCAATTTATGGTTGCAGAAGGAATTGTGCTTGGGCATAAAATTTCTGAACATGGTATGGAGGTCGATCCTGCTAAAATCAGAGTGATTGAAAGATTGCTACCACCCACTACTGTGAGGGAGGTGAGAAGTTTCTTAGGACACGCTGGTTTTTACAGGCGAAATATTAAAGATTTATCTAAAATTACTAAAGCTTTGTGCCAACTTTTGGAAAATGATAAAAAGTTTGATTTTAATGATGAATGCTTGAAAGCTTTTGAATTATTAAAAGAAAAGTTAATCACTGCACCTATAATTGTTTCACCCGACTGGGAGAAACCATTTAAACTGATGTGTGATGCTAGTGATTATGCAATCGAAGTTGCATTGGGGCAAAGGTATGATAAAGTTTTCAAAGTTATTTACTATGCTAGTAAAACTCTTAATGAGGCTCAAATTAATTATACCACAACTGAAAGAGAATTATTAGCTATAGTATTTGCTTTTGAAAAATTTAGACCTTTTTTAATTGGAACTAAAAGTATTGTGCATACAGACCATTCAACTATCAAATATTTAATGTAAAAGAAGGATGCAAAACTTAGACTCATTAGATGGATACTTCTTCTGCAAGAATTTGATTTTATGATAGTTGATAGGAAGGGAACTCATAACCAAATAGCTGATCATTTGTCCAGCATAAAAAATGATAAATTATCTGAATTTGAAAAATAAGTTATAGAAACTTTCCCTAATGAGCAACTTTATATTATTATGGAAAGAAATTTGTCTTGGTATGCTGATATTATGAATTATATTGTAAGCGATATTGTACCACCTGATTTAACAATGCAACAACTCAAAAAGTTTAAATATGATGCAAAATTCTATTTTTGGGATGAGCCATATCTATATAAACAGTGCAAGGATCTGATTATTAGGAAATGTGTGCCACAAGAAGAAACAAATTTGATTATTCAACAATGTCATGATTTTGAATTTGGAGGTCATTTTGGTGTTGATAAAACTGCATTTAAAACTTTACAATCTGGATATTATTGGCCTACTCTATTTAGAGATGTTTATAGATATATTAAATCATGTGATCGATGTCAGAGAGTAGGTAATAATCTAGAAGAAATGAAATGCCTCTAAATTATAATTTTGAAGTTGAAATTTTTGATGTATGGGGAGTAGATTTTATGGGACCATTTACTCCTTCATTTGGAAATATATATATATTGGTCACTGTTGATTATGTCTCAAAATGGATTGAAGCTATCACTTTACCAAGATGTGATGCTCGAAGTGTTTCAAAATTTTTAAAGAAGAATATATTTACAAGATATAGAATGCCGAGAGTGATCATAACTGATGGTGGATCCCATTCAGGAATAATCCAATTAAGAGATTAATTGAGAAATATAATATTATTCATAGAATCTCTACTGCTTATCATCCCCAGACTAATGGTTTAGCAGAAATATCTAATCGTGAAATTAAAAGAATCTTAGAGAAAACTGTGGATATTCATAAATTAGATTGGTCTGCTCGATTAGATACTGCTTTATAGGCTTATAGAACTGCTTTTAAAACCCCTATAGGAATGTCTCTAGACTAGTGTTTGGTAAGACTTGTCATTTATCAGTTGAATTGGAGCATAAAGTATATTGGGTGATAAAAGAGTTAAATTTTAATTTGAAAAATGATGGAGAGAAAAGATTTATGCAATTAACTGAATTGGAATAGATTAGAAATGCATCTTATTACAATGATAGGATTTATAAAGAGAAAAGGAAGTTATGGCATGATCGGAAGATATTGAAAAAGAACTTGGAAATTGGACAAAAAGTTTTATTATACAACACAAGATTGAAGTTATTTCCTAGAAAGCTCAAGTCTAAATGGTTAGGACCTTTACAGTTGTAAAAGTTCATTCTTTTGGAGCTGTTGATATTAAAGATCCTAATACTGGAAAGATTTTCAAGGTTAATGGGCATTGATAAATATCTTACTTTGACGAGTTTCAACGTGATTTCAAAGTGGTTTTAATGCTGAGTTATCTCGATTAACTAAATGGTTTGTCGGGCTGACGAAGTTAAACCAAGCGCTTTTTGGGAGGTAACCCATATGTATCTTTGTGGTGTGTTTGCTTGTTTATTGTAGTTGTGCTTTTTAGATAGTTGTTTCCTAATTCTAATTACTCCTAAATACTTAAAAAAATTGATTAATGATGGATCGAATCGAGATATTGGAACATTTTGGATCAAACGAAGTTCGGTGTAGTTTTTGACCACTGGCGTCGCCGGTGCCAGAATGGGCGCTGCCAGCGCCTATCGTTTGTACCTAACTAAAATTAATTTTTTGAGCGCCGTCGGTGCCCTATCAAGTGCCACCGGCGCCCTATCAAGCATCGCTGATGCCCAAAATCTGTCTGACGGTTTTTAAGTTTCACAATGCGAGTTTTGGCAGTTTTTGGCGGGATTTTCATCCTTAAAACTCCCTAAACTCCATTTTTGACTTCTAAACTTCATAAAAATGAAAACCACCAATACCCATTCGGTTCCTATGGATTCCTATGCCATTGAAACCTCTCGATCTCGCGTTTGCAATAGAAGGAAGTTCATCAGTTTTGAAGCCCAGCGTTTGTTCAACAAAGTGATGGTGAAAAGTCGAATTATCAAGGAACGGGGCTTCATTAATTGAGGTATGGAAAATCCTTCAACTAGAACTGAAGAAATTATTAAGGAGAGATGTTGGGAAGTCTTTTGTTTCACTATCGCTACCGTTGTTGTTCCCGTCGTAAAAGAATTCTATGCGAATCTTCATGGGATCAACCAAGGGTTTGTGTTTGTGCGTGGTAGATTCTTGTAATTCACTCCGGCACGAATCATCTCTTCATGATTGAAAATGTTCCTATTTGCCACTAATCAAATTTCAATGCCACTCGAGATAATATGAGTGACGTGTATCGGTATCTGACGGATGAAAATGAGGAATGTGAAATCAGGGAGAATGGATATATAAGTTTCCCATCTGCATCTCTCAATCCAGTATCGAAGCAGTGGCACTGCTTCATTTCGGCAAAATTGCTTCCTACATTAAAGATAAGTAAGGTGACCAAGGAAAGTGCCATTTTGAATTTCTGCTTTCAAACTGGAAGGCCGGTTGACATTGGCAATCTTATTATGAAATCAATACTTGGATTAATTATTCATGGATCGAAATATGGGCTTGGACACCCGTCTACCATATTCATGTTATGTAGTCAGTCACAAGTACCATATGAAAGTTGGGAAAAGGTTATTCTTCCATGGAGACCTATTGATCCAACCAATCTATACGACTACAGACAGTTGGAGATGAGGATGATATGAATCTACTTACTGATCAACCGACGGAGACTTCTCAGCCAATTCAACCCTACTTTCCTGAAGGTTCCAGAATTATATTGCAGAGGTTCAAGTGATTAGAGAAAGAGGTACGAAATATTATGAATGCGATCAACAACATTTCTGATTTGTTCGATCATCTAGATTGGAGAATGAAAGAGCAATTCGATCATATTGGTCGAATGGAAATGGGCTTGGTTAATTTGATGAAGAAGAATGCGATGATTGCTGAAGAATCATCTGACGAATTTCCATTTCATCCATTCTATAACTTGTTTGTGCATCAACAATCGATTGGAGAAATTCGAGGAGAGGGGAGTTTCAATACTGATCTGGAGTAATTTGGATGGATTCTACTATTATGTTGTGTGTTTGATTTGCTATGCTTAGTTATGTTTGGTTTGAGTAGTATTTGCTTTGCAATTTAAACTTGGATTGGGATGTGTTTACTTTCATTTTCTGCTTAGATATTAGTGTTTGCCTATCGTAGAGTACTTGCTGCACTAAATATCTAAGAATTGTTAGTTTGAATGAACTTATTTAGTGTGTTTGATGTAACTTGGATTTTATATATATAGGATTGTTGTGTGTTGTTTGTGTATTGAAATGTGTTAATTATTGCTTATGGGGTGATGTAAAAGCCTATTGAAGTGATAAACATCATTGTGGAAGTCAAAAAGATCGAAATTATGAAAATAATTTTGGACCCAGAAAATATTTTGGACTGGCGCCGCCGGTGCCAGAATGGGCACCTTCGGCGCCCAAATTCAGAGAGTTTGGCTAATTTATTTAAATAAAGCACCACCAGCGCCCTATCGAGCGCCTTTGGTGCCCGAACCCAAAAATTGGCTTTAAACCCTTGATTTCGTGATTTTTACCCTGGGACTCGCAAATTTTTCCATATCCTTCGTCTTCTACCTCCATTTTCGCGACTTTGAAGGTCTAGGGCTTGCTAAATCTTGGATTTAAGGAGATTTCAAAGCTATTCGACACCGAATTTGCACTTCTCTTGGTAAGAGCTTCACTTTAAGTTAAAATTTTTGGATTTTCATCATGAAAATCTCTCACATTGCTTATGGTGAAATTTTTAGAGTTTTAAAGAGATTTTTTAGATTTCCATGATGAAATTTGCTCTTACTTGTTTAGAATAGTGTTTGGAGTTGATACATTATGAATTTTGGATTTATTGGAATATTTTTGCAAATTTTAGAAATTCACATGGCTCCAAGAGGAATGAGGAAATTGGATTTTGATGAGGAGAGATTCGTCAACGTCAAAGCCTAATTTCACTATAACTCTATCCTTTACAACAAGAAGTGTATTCAGGATCGAGCTTTTGATAGTCCTAGCAGAACTGTAGAATAGTTGATTGCTGAGCGAAACTGGGAAATATTTTGTTATTTCACTACGAATGATGTTACGGGAGTTGTTCGAAAATTATACTTGACTTTACCCTGGACTGAGACTAAGTATGTGCTCGTCATAGGAAAGATGGTTAAGTTTACTCAATGCATCAAAACTTTTTATCAGACTCGGGAACCATTCGTATGTGAATACGAAAACTTTGACACGGGAAGGGAGAATATGAGAGAAGTTATTGCTCTTCTGACTGACGGGCGAGGAGAGTGGAAAGTAAGTCAAAAATAGTTGATAAATTTCCCTACCTGCACATTGAATGTTGCTTCAAAGGTATGGCATTATTTCATTTCTGCAAGATTACTACCATCTTATCACCACAGCAAAGTTACTAGAGATAGAGCTATTCTGAACTACTGCATACAGAAAATGAAAAGGATTGATATTGGATCCATTATTTACAAGAATATTCAGACGATTGTTAGAGGTGAAATGACTGGAGGATTGGGACATCCTGCTTTAGTTCATGCCCTTTGTGTTCAGTCTGGAGTTGAGTTCTGTAGTTCTGAGGAAGTGGCTATACCATTGAGACCTATCACAAAGAATACTATTCGTACTTATGAGTCTCATGTAGGAGCCAGAGTTGAGCGTAGGAGTAATGATATTCCTACTACGAGTTATGATGTTCCATCTACTTCTGAGCCACCTACTTTATCTGATATCATGGAGCCGCTGCGATTACAGAGTTCTAGTGTAGATAGACTCCATGGTCGGATGGATGTATTTGAGGCGAGGAGTAATGTAAATAAAGATTATCTGCAGAGGAGAGTGGAGTTTGATATTGCTTATTATGATGCTCAGGTTAGATTTATGAGGGGAGTCTGATGTAATATTTCCTACTTGCCCCAGCTATACACCATATAGACCTAACCCTGCTGATGACCCTGCTGCTGATCCTGGTGATGGAGACTAGTAAATAGTTTGTTTGTTTGTTATTTGTATTGATCTTGTTGTGATGTGTTTGTACTGATGTGATGTAGTGGACATTTACTTTTCATGTGATGTGTACCCCTGTTGTGTTGCACTATGTGATGTTGTGTTATTTACTTTCCATGTTGAACTATTGTGTTGTACTAAAACATTAAAACTGTTAGTTTTACTGTTAGTAGTGTTATTGTTTGTTTCTTGTTGTAGTGTTTTGCTGGATGTTTAGATGTTTACTATCAATTTCTCTTTACCCATGCAAATATTTAAAAATTGTTATATCACTGCTACTAATTGCTTCACGCCTGTTAGTTATAAATGTTGATTAATACTAGATAGCTATTGAAGATTTCAAGATCCCAGCACAGAAAGGTTAGTTTTCTTTTACTCTCAATTGTTTCAAATTCATTGAAAAATTTATGTTTGGGGGAGGGTAGAGAAATACTAAACTTTTAATTGTTCTCAACTATTATATTTTCAAAAAATAATTAGCATAACTTCAAGCAGTTGAACCTCATTGTAAGATAACTAAAACTTTTTATTTCGGTTGAATATTATGGAAGGATAAGATGAAAATTTTTGGTAATAAAAGTTGATTTTATAGAAGTAAGATATTTGGTATAAAAGGATTTGATTATAGTTAACTATTTAAAGTAAAAAAACTGTATTTTTGAAATGTTCAGGGACTTAAAGTGTTGTGTGTTAAGAAGAGATTGTATTTTTATGAAAAATAATAAAGCCTTTACCTAACTATAAAGTAAGGAGGTGACTTAAGTTTGAACTTTAGAAAGAGAAGAGTGAAGTTCAAAATCATTAAAGGCTATCCAGATATAGTAATCCTCAAGAAAAGAAAAAAAAAGAGGAAAATAAGGATTGAAAAACAATCCCAAAAAGAAAAAGAAAAAAGAAAAGAAAAGAAAGAAAAATATTTATGAGGAGAAGCTTGAGGAGATGCCTAATAAAAAATTGGCTTCACTTGAATCACTCTAAAGGGAAAACTTGATTTCACTTCTGAATTTATATTTAAAGTCATAGCCTACATCCTAGTAAAGTTTGCATGAACTCATTTCTCACATAAGCTTTCAAGGCACTCTTAATGTGATTAATTATGGTTCATCTTGAAATAAATAGAAGACTAGAACTCTTAGACTTGATTACTTAATATTCTTATGCCTGTAATTTTGACTTAAGTTACTAAACTTTTTCTGAAAATCTAACCACTATGCTCTTCTAAATGAAAATTTTAGTGTCTTACAATTGAAAAGTACATTTCCTAGAGTAATATTTTATGTAGTAAAAGGATTACTTGAGGACAAGTAATAGTTTAAGTTTGGGGGACTTTGATGCACAAAAAATATATATGGTTTATGCTATCTAATTTTAGTTATTTTTGGTGATATTGCACTTTAAAGAAAGGTATTTTTCATGATTTGTTGCAGGTATGATGATTTTAGGTGATTAGAGCTAAATGAATCAAAAAGGAATGAATTCGGAGCAAAAAGGAGAAAAATGGAGCAAAATGGTGGAAAACGTATTCTGGCGCCGCCGGCGCCCAAATCCAGAGAGCTCAAAAATATTATGGATGATAGAGCGCCGTCGGCGCCCTATCTGGCGCCGCCGGTGCCCAAGGTCGGTAAAATTCAAATTTTGAGAGTTTTGGCTAAATTTTGAAGGGATGCCTATGGAAACTCTTGAGATTTCATCCCTAACTCTTAAATAACTGAATTTGGATGAGGGAAGAGAGATCTAGAAGAGTTCTAGAGAGTTTTAGAGTGCTCTCTCTTGCATTCCATTACTTTTTCTCAGTTTTTAGTGTTAGGGTTTAGTGTAGAAGAGAGGGATTCATCTCTAAGGAGTGAAGGAGAAGGAGTAAAGTGAGAGATTTCTTCTTCCTTTCCATTCTAAAGTGAGAATCAAGTGTTGTACAGAAGAGAAGTGGATTCAAAGGAACTTTATAAAGTTTGCATTAGGGAAGAGAAAGAGATAAGTTGTATCTCCTTTTGTGGTTTGTATGACTTTTCTTTTATATATAAAATCCATGTTTTATTGTATCTTCTCCATGAATTCTGAGTAGTCTTCTTTGTCTTTCTTCTTGCTTAGAGATATGATGATGGTTTGAAGTGGATTTGATGTGCTTTTAATGTGATGAAGAAATTGTGATAGTTTTTCATTTAGAACTTATTTTACTTTCAATCTGGCCAATTGAAATGTTAAAATATGTTGTTGAACATTAAGTTTGAAAAGATTTAATGTCCTAAAACAATAATAAAATATCCATTCAATTTCCATGGATGAATTGCGTAGTTCATGGGAATTTCGTGCAAATAAATAGGGAAATGTGTTCTGAAGGACTTCAATGTGGAGATTTCAGGGTGACAGGCTAAAATCCCCAGATTGGTTCTAAGATTAGTAACTAATATCAAAGGTTAGCCTTCGGGTGAAGGGTGAGTGGGAGCTCCGAAGTGAGAGCCGGTATCCTCCCAGCCTAGCCCTAGAATTAGTAACTAAACTTAGAATGTGTCAATGTTCTTTTCTTATATAGAAGAGAGGGTACTCTTCTAAAGGTAAAGAATCATCTATGCTCCTATTTGGCACAATAAATTAGATAATTAATCCATATCAATCCACACATCATATTCTCATTGCAAGAAGAAAGATACTTTTCTCATATATAAAAAACCTTTCAAATATTTAGTTTAGTGTGTTTGTTAGTTAATTCTATTTTCAAAGTTATTAGAAGTAATTGTAGTTTAGTTGGTTGTTACTGTTTTCTGCATAGTAGTAGTAGTGTTAGAAGAAAGTTCTAGTGCTTTATTCTAACTTGTTAAAACTTTTACTTTGCTTCAACTTAAAACCTCCATGTGGGATCGATAACCAGGACTCCACTAGAGCCCTGTATTACTTGATACGATACGTATTTTTGCGTTGAATGCTTTGACTTTACAAAATTATTATAAATATATAAATTTGAAGTTAACAAAATCTTGCATTTAAAAATATAGAAGTAAAATCTGGTTGCATCAAGTTTTTGGCGTTGTTGCTGGGGAATTATATCTCCTAGTAGTGGTGCCGAATTTGTGTATTCAAACCAATCACTATCACTAACCATTTGTCTAGAAATGAAAATGATAAGAATTTTGAAGAAGACATTAATGATTATTTTCTTAACGAACAACTTTATGTGATTTCTAGGTGGCAAGTTCCATGGTATGCTGATATAGTTAATTACTTAGGTAGTAGTATTTTACCATATGGATTAACTAGCCATCAGAAAAAGAAATTCATACATGATTCAAACTTTTATTTTTGAGATGATCCATAATTATTTAAACAATGTAAATATTATGTTATTCGAAGATGTGTACCTACTAATGAAACTAATGAAATTATTCACAAATGTCATAACTCAGAATTTGGAGGACATTTTGGTATTGATAAAACTGCATCTAAAATTTTACAATTTATATTCTATTGGCCTACATTATTTAAAGATGTTAAAAAATATGTAAAATCTTGTGATCGATGTCAAAGAATAAGAAATATTTCTAGAATACAAGAAATGCCTCTAATTTTCACCATAGAAGTTGAAATTTTTTATGTATGGGGTTTAGATTTATGGGACCATTTGTATCATCTTCTGGAAATATTTATATATTAGTAGTTGTTGATTAAAATCTAAAAGGGATTGAAGCTATAGCTTTACCTCATTGTGATGCTAAAGGTTTTTCAAAATTTTTAATCAAAAAGATTTTTACTAGATTTGGAATACCAAGAATTATTATTACTGATGGGGGAAGTAACTTTAAGAATTTTAAGATTTAAAAGTTACTTAGCAAATATAGAATTAAGCATAAAATTGCTACAGCTTATCACCCTCAAACTAGTGGAATGGTAGAAGTCTCAAATCGAAAATCAAAATAATTTTGGAGAAAACTGTAAATCCTAAAGGAACTAGTTGGGTTGACAGACTTGATTCTGCATTATGGGCTTATAGAACTGCTTATAAAACTCCTATAGCTATGTCACCATATATGCTCATATATGGAAAACCCTATCATGTACCTGTTGAATTAGAACATAAAGCTTATTGGGCGATAAAAGAATTTAATTATAATCTAAAGGATGCTAGAGAAAAGAGATTGTTACAATTAAATGAGCTTGATGAAATTTGAAATGAGTATTATGAGTATGTTATAATTTATAAAGAGAAGATGAAGAATTTACATGATAAAAATATTTTAAAGAAGAATTTTGAGCTTGTACAAGAAGTTCTATTATATAATACCCGATTGAAATTATTTCTCGGAAAATTAAAGTCCAAATGGATGGGGTCATATATTTTAGAAAAATTTTATCCTTATGGAGCAGTAGATATAAGAGATCCAAAGATTGATTATTCCTTTAAAGTAAATGGGCAAAGATTGAAACATTATATTGAGGAAAACATGTCGTATTATAAAGAATCATATAACTGAGTCAGTCTGAGTAAAACTTATGGATAAGTTAGGCTGACGACATTCAACCAAACGCTTTATGGGAGGCAACCCATATTTCTGTTAATTTGATTTCAATTATGTTGAATGGTTTAGGATATGATCATCCTTTTGATTTATACCAATTATTTAACACCTCATGAAAATTTAAATATGCTTAGAACCTTTAAAATTTTGACGTAAAGCAAAAAAAAAGTATTTTTTTATACTAGTGCCTAGGCACTAGAATTGGTGCCTATGTGCCAGACACCTACTATACTGGCACCTAAGTGCCACAGTTACTGGACGTGGTAAAAACCACCAAATTGCAGTTTTGACCAATTATTTTCCTATTAATGGCCTATCTTCATCCCCAATGAGTATCCCCTCCATTAATTGACCAGAAAAGCCAAATTCTAGAGAGAGACTAAGAATTGTTAGATTCCATGGAGAATAGAAATATGAGTTTGGAGAGAAATGATAAGTTTGTGCACAAGGATTCACAAACTTATTTCAATGGATATTTAGCAATGAGTTTGGAGAGGATGATCAACCGCCCTGAGAAGATTGAAGAGGAGTTGCTACTTCTAAGCCATAGGATGCATGAGATGTTCCAATAATATGAGCATATGGAATGGCAAATGAAGTGCCAATCTGATCATATGGTTGCTTTTGAAGATTATCAGGTAACTATGTATACCAAGAGCAATTGGATTGATGAGAAAATTGCCTTGGAATTTCCTCGTGCCCCTTTCTTTCACTCCTTTGTTCGTAGCAATCTACCATGCAATGGGGAAAATGAAGGTTCTGATCACATTGAGTGAAGTTTTGAAAAGATGAAGGGTGTTATGTAATTATGTTATTGTTTGTGTTTTTATTTGAAGTTTGATCTATATGATGATTGTGTAGTTGTGAATCTTTTTTGTAAGTTAAATCTTATGTTAAAGTGTGTGTTTTTTTTCTGTGTTTATTGAACTCAATATTGAATATCTGGAATGAAATTAAAGTAATTTGTGTAAATCTAGTGTTAGAATGTTGAAATTTGATCTAGCATGGGAATTCCTTTTCGTTGATAAAATTAGAGGAATTAATTGAGTTTGTTAGTAAATATTGTGCTTATAGGTGTTAGATTTTCTTAGGATATTTAAAACAAAAAGAAAATTTGGAAGAACGAAAAATTTTCCAAGTATGGCACCTAGACGCCGGTTCACTAAACCGGCCAAATTAATTATTTAAACCAGCCCACGACTTTTTTGACACTTAAGCTCATTCTTCTTCCTCTATTTCGTGAAAACCAGTCTTAGGTTTCTTCTAGAGCTCGATTTGTGAAGTTTCAAGGCTTGAAAACATTGGATCTCATCATCTTAAGGGTAGATCTTAACTTAGGCTTAGTTATTTTGCAAATCTACCGTGGATTTCTCAAACTTTGGAAGAGAGCCAAAATTTTCATAAAAGTTTGATTTCTTATTAAGAAATCCATGGATTTAAGATGCATTTAGCTTGAAAAAGTTTGGAAGAAATCTATTATTTTAATTATATAATTTAATTAGAATTTCTCTTGATTTTTTGGATGGCCCCTAAATCTAAGAGAGGAAAAGAGAGAGAAGATTTTGATTTATATATTTGTTAATATTAACGCACAGATGTGTTATAATGAGTTTGTCGCTACCAAAAAGTTTATTACAAAGAAAAGTTATTATCACCCTAGTGGAGTAATAGAGAATGTTATTGTAGCACGCAACTGGGAGAAGTTCTTCTATTTCACTGTTGTCGCTATTATTCTTGTTGTTCATGAATTCTATTCGAATGTTACAGCGGTAGTTGATAATGAAGTATTTGTTCGAGCTAAGGAAGTTGAGTTCACTCCAAAGGGGATTAACATGCTATATGGTCTACCTCCTTTTATTGACTATTTCTATTCAGAATATATTCCATCTGAGATTGAGCTTGATAGTATTATCCATTATTTTACTGATGGATCTGGATCGTGAAAGGTCATAAATGTTAAGGTAAATTTTTCTTCTGCCTCACTCAATGTTACTTCCAAAGCTTGGCATTATTTCATTTTTGCTCGTCTCCTTCCCTCTAATCATTTAAGTGAAGTTACAAAAGAACTAGCTGTTCTAAATTATTGTATTCAAGAGATGAAGCCAATTGATGTTGGGTCAATTATTTGTGATGTTATGAGTTCTTCTACAAGAGGTAGTAGTATTTCTAGGCTAGGCTTTACCTCTCTTATTTTCTCCTTATGCAAGTAATCTGGTGTGAAATATGATCACTCTGAAGAACTGTTGAAGCCTTTAAAACCTATTGAGAAGGCTAATATTGATGTCTATGGACAACCCAAAGGTAGAGTACCTAGTGCACCTTCTACTTCAATGCCTTCTACTTCAATGCCTTCTAATTCAATGCCATCTACATCCACTGCTACTAATCCTCCACCCATATTTTGGGATGTTCTGAGTGAAAGATATCTTGAGCATCAGAGTGACATGTTTTTGATGCATTGTCGTATGGAAGATAAGGATAAGAAATTTGATCATATGGCAGATTATGTTCAGAGGAAGAGTGATTATGATGCTGATTATGATGAAGCTTTGGTAAAGTTTCTTAAGGGAGATCACACTGTGAATTTCCCTACTTGCCCTAGATTTTCACTTTATTCAGACCAAAGAATTATGGATGCTGATATCCAATTTGATGATGAGGAGGAGGAGGAGTAGGAGGAGACTGAGGCTGATGAGTAGACTTCTTACTATGATGTAGTACTTATCCTTTATGTTGTTGTTTTTATTTCTTGTATCCTTTATTTTCTCTGTTTAGACTGATGTTTTTGTAGGGATGTTTGAGGACTTGTCTTATTTATCACTGTGACTGTTTGCTTTTGAGTTTATTTAGTATTGAATCAGTGCTAGAAAAATGCGTTAGATTTTAAATGCTATTCATAATATTACTTTTTTGTATTACTTTTTACACCTGCAATTAATCTCCTGCTTAAAAATACCTTTAATATTTTTCCTTCTTTATGCTTATTATAAACTTTAGATTACAAAATGATTTAAAAATTAAGTTTGGGGGGGAAGAAAATGTTTCAAATTTAAACCATACTTGTTTTCAAAAGTACTACAAATAATTTTGTACATTATTTCTAATGATTATTCTTATGTGGAGTCAGCTTAAGAATGTTAGAATTTTAAGTATAAAAATGGAGTAGGATAACTTAGTTGAAATTGTTTGTGAAGAGGATGAACCTAGAGTTAAGGATATTTAGTAGAAAACTTGGGAAAATGAATAACTATCTTTAATAGGAAGTATTGTCTTTTTAAAAAATGAAGGATTCTTAGAATTTTTATTTTCAAACATTTAAGGCTCTTTTAGAATATATATATATATATATACATACATACATATATAAGTAATAAGTATACATATATAATTTTAGAATATATATACACATACAATGAATCTATACACATATTAGAATATATATACACATATTAGAATATATACACATATTAGAATATATATACATACATACCAATTTTAGAATATATATACACATACATACATACATGCATATACATATATAAGTAATAAGTTTTAACTTCAGAAGAGGATAGTGGAATTCAAAATCATTTAAGGACTTCTCCAGATATAGTAATCCTCACATATGTTAAAAAAACGGTGAGGAGAAGCTTGAAGAGAGGTCCTAATCAAAAATTGGTTTAACTTGAGTCTTTCTAGAGTAAAGAACTTAGAATAATCCTAAGCTTGGTTTTTACATTTATATTAGTATAAATTATTTTTAAAATATTTCTTAAGTCTAGAAAGTAAACTTTATAGAATCTGAAGTTTGACGATAAATATTTGAGACCCTAGGCTAGTCTGATTCACTAGAAGCACTTCTAGGTTGAACTATCACATTTTTAGAACAAAATTTTAGCAATTCTAAAGGATGGCCCATTAACTCTAATCTACATAAATTATTTTAATTTTTAGTGTCACTTGAGGACAAGTACGTTTAAGTTTGGGGGAATTGATATACCTTAAAATTCACTATATTTATGGATAAATTTTTAAAGATATTATGCTTTAATGAAAGGTATTTTTATATTTTTTGTTGCAGATATAAGAAGATGTGTTTAAGTACAAAAAGAAGCAAAATGGAGCAAAATTGGGGCTTTATGAAGAAAAATGAAGAAACTCAGTCTAGCGCCTAGACGCCAGAGACGGCTAGAGTGGTTAAATTTTGAATTTTGGTTGGTCCAAAGTATTCTAGAAGATCCCAGATGATAGAGCACATTTTAAATAAAGAATACAATGAATCTATACACATATTAATGAAGAGTTGTGTCCCTTGAAGCAAAAAAGGCGGGTAATTGAACATTTGACTTGGCGCCTAGGCGCAACAGTTACTTTCTAGAAGATTCATTGAATATGGTTGAATTTTGAAGAGATGTCTGAAGCTACCCTTGGTCATTTTCAAAACTCTATAAATATGGATTAATTTTACAGCCTAAAAGAGTCGTTTTAGAGTCATTCTTACTTAATACTTAATTCCTTTCACTTTAAAGTCAACTTTGTAAGAGTTTAAGAAGTGTTTGTGATTCCCTAAAGTTTAAAGTTTTGTAAAGAGTCAGAGAAGTCAAAGAACTTTGAAGGATTGCTTTGGTGAACACTCTAGATAAGTATTTTTAACTTAACTCTTAAGTTGTGTGCTTTGGATTTAATGATTATAAATATGTTTTGTTATGTTAATCCAATGCTTTCTAAGTAAGTTTCTTCTCTTTCTCCTTACAAATATAATGTAATTAAGTCAAGAGATTTGAATTTTTATTTAAGAACTTAGTCTTTTCTTATCAAATAATTGTGATGATATTTTTCCTAAACTTCTTTTACTTTACAACTTAGTCAATTGTATTGTTAGAACTTGTGGAGAAACCTTATAGACATAACCGTGAGCTAAGATTTCTTAACTTGTAAGTATCACAATTTACTTTGGAAGATCAGAAGTTACCAACTGAAGAGGAGTGCAAATAGATAGGGAGATAAGATTTGAAGGGCATAGATTTGATTGTTTTTAGAGTGACAGGCTAAATTCTATCAAAGTGGTTTAAAATGAGGAAAATGGGTCACTGGTAGGTCCTATAGAGAGGGCACAGTGAGCAATCTATAAGTGGAGCCTAGAATCTAATCAACACTACTAATAACACATCCTGCTCCAAACTTTAGACTAGTCAATGTTCTTTATGTCAGGATCAAAGGGTAAAGAATATTTTTGCTCTTATTTGTCACAATATAACATTTTTAAGTTCTAAACAATTTGAATTCCTCTACCTATTACATAAATATTTGCAAGGAGAAAGTATTTTAAAAAAGTATTTTATTCGTGTGCTTAAACATTTACTTTCATAATTATAAAGGTTTAATAAGTTTAATTTTTACTTTCGTTTAGTGATTAAAAATTAACACTTTATTTTATTAAGTTTTTTTTTAAATTTTACCAATTTCCTCGTGGGATCGATATATGGGGTGTTTAAAAAGAAAACCCTATATTACTTGAAACGATACGTATACTTGCGTAGTACCCCTAGTGTGTTTATTATTATTATCTATAATATATTTAAATATTGTACACTAGCCGCTTCTTCCAGGGTCAAGTTTACCTATCTTTGTAAGTTTAATTATCTGTGTAATTGTGGGTCGGTCAAGTTTTTGGCTCCGTTGCCGGGGACATTTAGTTGCATAATTGTGAAGTTTAGTAAGTTTAATTTTTACTTTTGTTTAGTGATTAAAAATTAGGACTTTATTTTATTAAGTTTTCTTTTAATTTTCACCAATTTCCTCATGGGATCGATATCTGGAGTTTTTAAAAAGAAAATCCTATATTACTTAGAACGATACGTATACTTGCGTAGTACCCCTAGTGTGTTTATTATTATTATCTATAAAAATATTTAAATCTAGCACAATAGCTGCTTATTTTAGGGTCAAATTTACCTATCTTTATAAGTTTAATTATCTGCGTAATTGCGGGTCGGGCCACCCAATATCGAGTTCAAATAGGTCTAGGGGAATGTTATGAAGAGTTTGGAATTTAAAATTGAGGAAATTAGGTTGGTTATGGGGTTTAATTTGATGAAATTTGAGGATAGAGTGAAATTAGGAATTTTGTCTCAAAATTGAAATTTGGGTTTGGGTTTGGTTCAATTGGGCTTCAAAATTATTTCGAATGAGATTGGTAATGTTGAATTAGGGTTTAGAATTGAAATTGATGAAATTTGGGATCAATTGGATGAAAATTAAGGTTGATTTGGGGATTTAGCAATTTAGGGTAAAATTGGAATTTTGATCAAAGTTGCTCAATTTTGTCAAATTTGGCAAATTTGGGGCAATTGGGTGATATCGGGAAGTTTCAAATGATTTTTGGGATTTAATTGGGTAAATTTTGGATTTTTGCAATTTTGGGCTTTTTTGAAGTATTTTGGTAATTTGGCCAATTTTCATAGGTTTGGGTGATCTTGGTTCAATTGTTGGTTTAAAATGATTTGGGTAAGGTTTTGGAATGAATTTGGAGGTTTTGGTAAGTTTTGGGATTTTGGTTTGAATTTTAGGGTTTAGGGTGGAATTAGGGTTTTGGGGTATTTGCTCATGGGTCTTAGCCATGCCTAACCACTTTGGGACTAAGCTTAGCCAAATGGCAACCTCTTTATGAACCTTCACATATTGATCTTAGCCATCTTGATCAAAGACCATAGGCTTTGGACCACCCATGTGAGTTTCCTAAAGAGTTTAAAGGGAATTGTTTCAGGGTTTTGGAACAAGTGGGGAATTCAAAGGATTAGGGTATGTGTGCAGCACCAAGCCCTAGTCACCCATAGTTACCCTAAGTTAAAATCATTCTTATAAGAACTCGTCTTTGAACCTCCACATGTTGGTGCAACCTTCTAAGTGGTTTGGAAGTTTCAACTATCTATGTAGGGTTTCAAGGAGAGCTAAGAAGAGGTTTAAATTTATAGGTGGTGGGCTTTATCTCTAATCTTCTAAGATAGTCAAGGCGAAGCCCTATGGCTAGATTCTAAGTACTAAGAGAAATTTTAGACCTCACCAAAAATGAGGTAAAGACTGCAATATATATATATATATATATATATATATATATATATATATATATATATATATATATTAGTAATAATTACCCCAATATGTATATTAATATGTACTCGAAAAGATATTTTGATCATTAGATTGACTTATAAAAAAATAGTTGCGAAACAAGAAAAAAATATCTTCAAAATAGATGAGTCAATATTTTGATCTAAAACTTTCAAATAATTTATATGAATCCATTTTAAGAATAAATTATAAATTATCATTACTATATTATACAATATGGTGAGTTTTTAATGAAAATAATTTTTTTATATTTTCATGAGAATTTTTAGTGTCTAAGTAAATGGTTATTGGTATAATTAAGATTACTTAAAAAAAATTATACTCATGGATGCAAATTAATTTTTGGAGCTATTGAAATCCATTTTGAAAACTATTTTCACTAGCGCATATGTAAGCTATTTTAGAGTTAGTTTTTTATGATTCTTTGGTGCACTAAATTTTAAGATATAAGAAAATAATCTAAAGTTCGTAATTAAAATGTAAAAATACTAGTGAAATTTTCTTATATAAGTTCCACAGACCTCTTTTTCCATAAAATTATTAAATAAGCATTCCCTTGTTCTTTCTTAAACAATAAGTGAAATAAGGGAGAAATGAAAAAAAGTACGTGAGAGAGAGAGAAAATATTAAGCTTTGGAGATCTCGACATAGTTTTCATCCAACAGAGAAGTTAGAAGATAAGTTATTATTACCTTACATTTGATTTCAATGCTTTTGATCATCTGGTTTCTTTTTAAATTTTTATTTTAAAAAAAAAATTGTATAAATTGTAAAATATATCCCAATATTTTAAAAGCTTCTAGTATAACAATGAATATGTTATAATTTTTATGAATTCTTTGAACGAAAGAAATGCTAATTATCATGATTCAGGTTGGAAAATATGTGATACTCTACATAGAAAGGTGGGCGATAGGCTTTCCATTATATGGGTTATTGTTTCGATATTGAGATAGATTGTGCTCTAAAGGAAGAAAATATGATATGATATGTGTTTCCATGGGTTTGGGGTTATAACTCCCATGTATGGTGCCACTTAATTATGATTTATATTTTGTAAAGTATATATGCACATATTCATATTTACAAACTTATTTAGCACATGCAAAATGCTTATGATGTAATCACGTATATTATTCGTTTTTTTTATTTAATTTAATTATAAGTTTTATATAACCTATTGAGCTATTTGCTCACTCATGTTACATTTATATATTTACTGGGGAGGGTAAGGCCACGATGAATTTAGACGATATTACTTGTAGAGAGATATATTATGATTATATATATATATATATATATATATATATATATATATATATATATATATATATATAATCATAAATGTATATTTTTATGGGATAAATGGAAAATCATGATAATTATCAGTAACTATTTGGATGCAAATAGTTTGATTTATATACGTGAAAATATGATGATGAGGTTTGGTTTCTTTATATATTATTATTAGAGATTAGAATGGCTTTATATGATAGAATTTATATAATAAAAGAAATTTATTTTTAATAGATATCGGGATAACTATTTGTTTTGTACTTGATTTGATATGATCTATTATCATATATTGGTTAAATTAAGATATGTTGTGATAAGAATTACAAATGAAAGATGATCATCATTCAGAACTAATATTACAATTATTCTATTTTTTAATATATGATAATTTATTACTCTTAGTTGAGGAGCAATGGAATAGAAATAGAAGACACACAATATGTTAAGACAATATCAAGACATAATATAAAGAAAGCCAATACCCTTGAAAGAAAAATTATGCTCCACCTACAAGATGTCTATTGGTTTAAAATTATTAAATATTTTAACATTCAAGTGTGTGCCATTATGTGCTTGTGCTCACTAGCACGCAACAATCGAGATTAGTATGACTTTGTGCGCTAAATGCACACACGTTTGTCATGTGTGCCATGCACACAATCATGGGTATATATGCTTTCAAGCCTACACTTATATTTGTGAGCCTGTTTTTCCACATGCACACCACTACCAAACAATAATGGTAGCCCCTCCCCTAGGCCTCAAAATATTTATTCCATACTTTTTTTAATATTTGAATTAAAATTTGTAATTTCAAAATAAACAAAACCTCAATAGTGACTTTTGAGCAATTCGAAGAATTTAATTTTTTTATAATAAGTTTTGCTCCAATTAATGTACCAATTTTAAAAATATCTTTAACTAGTTTAAGGAGATTTACTTGCTATATAGCCTCAAAGGAAGTCCAAGTTAATGTCTCGGTAGCAAATACACCTAAGTAATTACTATGAGTTGTAAATTTTTGTAAGGATAATATATAATTTCGTATGACATAATTTTGATCTCAAAAAATTAGTGGGCAACTATTAGATCACTAAAAAACCTATATATTCACGCATAAATCCTAATGCATTTTTTAATGTTATAATTTTCAAAATTAAACTCAATATCATCTACATTCTATTTTTAGCAAATTTATAATCAAACTGATAAAGAACCCAAATGAAGTACTTAGTATAGTTTCAAAATATCCATTCAATGATTTTTCAAATTGATATACTTATAATTAAATTGAGCATTTTAATGAGAGAAATCTAATTAGCTTACGACCACTCTTTTTTTTTTGTCATGATGCTAAAAGATTGATCTATTAAACAATTAAAATATGTCATCTAATGGTATATTTTAAAAGTATGACTAAATTTGCTAAAATATATTCTGAAAAATTAAATAAAAGAAATAAAATTTGACTGCTTAATTTGAACTCATCACAATATTCTTTTCCATAACCACAAGCTTTTATAATGACACAACAATTATCATATGGCTATTATTGCCGTATTAATATATCATCCAGTAACCGTATTATAATAACGAGAAGACAATCATTTATATTTTTTAATTCCATCTTCTCCATTGGAGAAGAGTAAATCTCCCTAATTTCAATTAAATATTTAACTATTTTGTCCAGCCATATCCTATAATTCTTTCCATTTTTTTTTAATTTTTCATATAAAAATTTCAGTGTCTCTTATCCTTTTATCTATATGTGTAGGATATTCCTATTGAATCTAGACTTAAGTTTTTCTATATTATTAAGTTAGGAATTAATTTTGGGAAAGGAGAGGACCAGATAGTGGCATAGTGAGACTTCGATTAGAACCATATCATACTTTCACTAATGCCAAATTTTAATCAGAAGCCTATGTAAATACCATATTTATTAATATGAGAACTTCCTAGTTGATGGCATATTGACAAATGGGTAGACAGATCAGCTAATAGAACTTGGTTGTAAAGATAAGATTCGCGCCACCTAAGCGGATCACTAAATCCTATTCTCCAGAACTGTTTAACCCGAACTAACAGATAACGCCATCTGATAAGACTATTCAAGGGGCCATCCATAAAATACGGCTAAATGTTATCAAAATAAATTTAATATTTTGTGAGACATTTAAGAAAGAAAATAATTAATTAAGATTAATAAGTTTGTCTAGTAACTATAGCAACAGTGATGTTTGGTATGGCTCATATATTTAATATGGAATAAATGTTGGAGTGGAACGAGCGAATCGGAGAGTTTATTATGTGGGTTGGGTGTGTGGGGGCAACGCCCTGCGATTTGGTTCAGGAGTAATTTTGTAATTACAGTTGTACTCTATAGTTATAAATAGGCCCTATTAGTAGCCCTAGGGCTTATGGTTGTAATCCTGTATTCTATACTCATTTCTGATTAGTGAAAAGTAAGTCGTCGCTCTGCTCCCGATGACGTAGGCATCTTTGCCGAACCTCGTTAAATCTCTTTGTTTTTCTGGATTGTGTCGATTATTGTTTTCTTCGCCTTAAATTTCTCAATAAGTGATATCAGAGCTAAGTTCTAACGCGGAGGAGCAAAATTCGACGGTGCAAGAAGAGCGAAGAAGCTCAGCAGCTAGGATCTCAGCGGTGTTTTATGTAGCTTGGATCTCCAATCACGACATCGTGTTCGGCACAGGCTTCTTGCGGTTGGGACACAGAAGGCTTCACGGCCTGTTCTCACGACCAGGTGATCAGGCTGCTTGCTGAAGCAGGAGTTCACGAGTCGCCTGTGAGAAGGCACTTCGTGTTCAGTCAAGGAGAAGCTCCGCCTGATTCGGCGTTCTTAAGAGGCCGCGGGAGAAGGTTCCCGAATCGGTTTCAGCAAGAGGCGAGGTGTGAATCGCGTTCGCGAACGAGGAGCTCGGACCTGCGAGCAGTACTTCTCCCCGCAACAGGAAACCGTCTCCGTGAGGGAAAACAATTGGGTACGTAAACCGTATGCATCAATGCATACGGTAGCCAATCGAAACATGCCACATCGGACAATGGGTCCGATCTCATTAAAAACAAGCTATTTAACGCTCGTGGCCCGAAGACCCGCCGATATTGTAACCTAAATGTAACCATTTTGTAACCATTTTGTACCATTCCCGCTGTTTAGCCTTTGTAACCCGTTTGTACCCTTTTTATAACCTAAATGTAACCCGCCTCGTTTGCGCGCTTATATTTTTATGAGCTGTAACCTAAATGTAACCCGCTGTAACCTAAATCTAACCAAATTTTAAACATTTAAATGCAGACCGCGAATGGCCTGATATTGTAACCTGAATGTAACCCGTTTGTAACTATTTTGTACCCTTCCCGTTGTTTTGCCTTTATAACGTCTGTACCCTTTTTGTAACCTATTTGTAACCTCACTCGTTTGCGTGCCTGTATTTTTGTGAGCTGTAACTTAAATGTAACCTGCTGTAACCTAAATGTAACCAAATACTAAATATTAAAATGGAGCCCGCGAATGGTGGTATTTAAGCAGCTAGGGTTACTGTTTTATTGGATTTAGCTTATTTCACTCACGTCTTCTCTGTTTCTCGAGCAGTCGAAGATTTTCATGGATTACAGAGATACGAAGGAGCATTTTATGTATAAAGGTGAAGCTTGTTCTCTCGATAACAAAGAAGAGCGTGAACTGCATGTGTGTTTCGACGTTTTTTTTTTATTCGTCGCCTTGTTTTTTTTTATGCATGGACAGATATTCCCATATAAATTTACATATATTTATCTCATGAGACAGATCCATTCATTATTTTTATACACATTCGAATACTTTCTAGGGAAATTTGCATACATGCCACACTATTCATATGTATTTACATATCTAACACCTAAAGTTTGATATTTATATTTATAATATTTTATCGTCATAAATCTATGCATGAGCGTTAAAGTTTTGCTTGCTATAAATGTAAATAAGAAAGTTTAGCTGTTAGACATATAAATACCTAAGAATTGTATGGCCTGCATTAAAATTTCCCTTATAATTTAATTTGGGAGAAAACGTTTCCAGATCTAGAGGTTCATTCTTACAGTATTTATTCTTATGACAATCTCACATTATATTTCATACAAAGAAAAAGGTTAAAGATGACATATTTCACAAAAGAAAAAGGAATTATGCTCAATTATAAATTAAAGATAAAATTCTAGTTGTGCAAAGTTTACTACTATTCATTTTGTGGATTAAATGGTTAAATATTTGTAAATCATTCATACAATAACATTTATTAGACTAAATTGCAACTATTTTTTTGAGAGATTTTAATGTTGAGAGAAGTTTTTGTTTGTTGACTTATGTTTTACATTATATTATATTGTTTGCAAGTTGATGAGAATGGAGCTACGAGTACAGATCAAACAAGCAACATACTTCTTCAAACAAAGGTTCATAATGAAAAGGAAGCTTATAAAGTGTATTGTGCTTATGCTCATCATATCGGATTCAGTGTTCGTAAGGAGCACGCTACTTTCTGGCCAAACTCTAGGAATATTAAGATCAAGGACTTTATATGTGGAAAAGCGGGTTTCAAGAAAGAGCTAAAGATCACAGAAACTGTTAAGTACAAAAGAGCAAAAACACGAACTGGTTGTCTTGCAATGATTTGATACGCAGTTGATGAGGATGGGAATTGGACAATCAAAAAAATTATTGAATCTCATAACCACTCACTAGCAAAAAGTGGTGATAAGCACATGTTGTGTTCCAGCAGAAAGATAAATGAAGTCAATGTAGATGTTCTTAGATCGATGACAAAGTCAGGGATACGCCCAATAGATGCATTTAACTTTCTAGCTAAAGAAGTTGGAGGCGTAGATAATATGGAGTATACAAAGTTCGATGCCTTCAATTTCATTCAAAAGGAGAGGAGATGTAGAATTGAAAAAGGTGATGCAAATGCTTTAGTACAGTTGTTCACAGATAGACGTTCTGAGGATATCATGTTTGACTCGGATTTTGAAGTTGATGAGAATGGCAGGCTCATGAGTTTTTTTTTGGAGCGACAGCACTGCCAGGCTTGATTATGACTGCTTTGGAGATGTTATTATATTTGATACTAGTTATAGATTGAATAAATATAACTTATGTTGTGCTCCTGTGGTTGGTGTTAACCACAATTGGCAGAATGTTCTCTTTGGAGTTGCTTTCTTGTCAGATGAGACGGTGGAATCGTTTAAATGGCTTTTCAAAACTTTTATCCGTATAATGGGTGACAATCATCCAATGACTATCTACACTGATCAGGATCAGGCCATGGCTAGAGCCATAGCAGAGATTTTGCCGAATACACGACATAGATTATGTCAGTGGCACATATACAAGAAATTGAGCGCAAAGGTTCACTGCGGGGTGATCAATAAGATAGTCAATGATCTTTTCTACAAATGTATGTCTAAATGCGAGTCTGAAGAGGAGTTTGACGATTGGGGGGCCATGATTGAAACAGGCAATTTACATGATAAGTGGGCTACAGCGTTTAATATGGATATATTTGGAATGAGAATTTTATCGACATAGAGAAGTGAGTCAACCAATAACATTTATCATGGTGCCTCAAAGCCTACAAGTTCTATTACAGATTGTTTCTTGGGAATTGAAAATGTAATGAGAACATGGAGGCGTAACGAGAGGGATGAGGATTTTAAGTGTGATCAATCTGTGATTACTCCTGTAGCAGGAAGCAGCCCAATACTGAGGCAGGCAGCGGCATTTTATTCAAGGAAGCTGTACGTAATGTTTGAGGCAGAGTTTTTGTACGGATCGTGCGGTCTTCAATTACAACTCTCTCCAATCAATGAAAATGAGTTTTTCATTAACAATTTGGATAATCATAGGACAAAAAGAACTTGGGTTTCAATTTTGACAATTTGAATGTCCATATTCAGTGCAGCTGTAGAAAGTTCAAAATGATGGGGGTACTATGTGCACACGCTTTACGAGTCCTGAACTTTCTTCATATAAAGAAGATACCAGAAAAATATCTTCTACTCAGATGGTTTGCACGTGCAAAAAAAATGTATATAACAGTTATGGATACAACCATCTGCAGCAATCCCATGCTTGGGATACTGAGCAGACCGATCTATTATTCCAAACACATATGCAAAAATTTGTATATCAAATCACCAATAAGGCAAAGGGGAATGCAGAAGCTAAACAGAAAATGGCAGACTCCATGAAGAAATTGTCATTGGAAGTTGATGACATATTGCTTGGCAAATGTTCTAATTAGAGGACACAACATCGAGAGAAAATAAAACCTGTTGATAAAGAATCGAACGTAAACGATCCTGCTAAACTTCGACCTAAAGGAGTATCTAATTCCAGAATAAAATGATATTGGGAGAGAAATAAAAGAGTCAATGGTATGTCTAATTAACTACAGTCTGTTTTCATTTGTGTAATCCAAAAAAATTATTAATCACATTTAACCACTGTATAAACAGGAAAGCAAAAAGTTATTAACACCACTAAAGAATCAGAATTTTTTCCACTGCCTACAAAGGTAAGAAATATATTTGTTGTATTAAACATATGAATCTCTTAAATATGTGTATGATTGATAAATGGATTTACACTGCAAAATTTCGACATTCCACGAAACAGTGAATCATATACTGCAGTGATGATGGATTCAATTGACGAGACAGTAATGCCTCAATGGTCTACCTTTTAAGATAGTAATCCATATATCAGCTCACTCGGAGCATAAAAACAGGGCGCCTCAATATCGAAGATTGAACTTTTGTATTTTCTTTGAAATTATTTGGAGTTAAATATCATTTGTTTAAATTGAATTGTTTTATGTTGTATTTGTAATGTTTGTTTTCCTGGAGTGTTGGATGAAAGTGTTTGTTTTTAATCTGATTAAACACTTTCAAATCATTTCTCTTTATTCAGTTAGTCTGATAAGCAATGGAGCATTATTCCACATTTCCTTTTTTATGGTATAAATGTAAATATAAAATTGGTATATTTTCCTTTTCTTTCTCGATTCAGGTTTTTGTGGAATGAGCTGCTCACTCCTTGTCCACTTAACACTACATTTTAGTTCAGAATTATATGTGTGAATAACTCCTTAACTGGACGAGCAATAAATAATGATTCTGTGGCTTGCAATTATTTTTAGTTTGTAACTTCTGATTGTGTATGATTGGTAAATATCCTTGAATCTCATGACTAAGAAAACTTTTAAAGTAGAATTATGACTGAAAATTGGTTTACTTGATTAGAAGACATATGCACCATAATAACATTAAAATTATAGGTTTTTAGAAGATTTTAGTGTTTTAAAATAGACATGATCGAAATTTTTTTTAGAGCAGAACATAAATAAAATATCATTAAAAAAATATTATTGGTAATTGTACTTAATTAAAATGTATTAATTATATGATATTTGATCACAGTTACTACAACAGCTGCGGTGCTTATAGATTCTTCGATCAAATATCGAATTAATGTCCAACCAGTACTTGAACTAAAATAATAATTGATAACAATATGATAGATATAATACCACCCAATTCTTTCTTATACCATAAAACATAACACCATTCTAACCTTTAAAAAAAGAAATACACCTTTTGAGGTTTAAATACATAAGAATCGAGTGGTCTGCATTTAAATCAAACTTAATAGGAAAAATCAAACTAAAAAAGCAGCTAAAAGGAGTCAATCTTCACCAGTCCATAAATAACAAAGTACAACCCACTCTTACATAAATAACAAAGCACAGCCCACTCTTGCAAGACTTAAGAGTAATACTAAGCATAAATAACTAAGTGCTAAGATTTATCCATTCCTCCCAAGCATAATAACTCATCATTTTCTTCACCGCAACCTGTCAAAATTATAACCAAAGTTAGAACTGATACTTTAACAATGTTGGATAAAAAGGTTAGTTGAGCAATAATTTGGCTTCGAACTCGCAAAAACAAAAACAAGTTTACACTTTGCAAAATAATGGAGAATCCCTTTGGAGAGTTCTCTTCCTACTTTAAACAAGCTTTTAATTGCCAAAAGTTTGAATATCAAATAATCTATTTTTGAATCAAATGAGTTAAAACGAGGAAAAAGTGGTATTTTGAATGCCTGAAGAAAAAAATTTCTGGAAGGAATTGTTTTACCTATAATTACCTGTGGGCACCAAGCACCATTCCAATCCCCCTAAAACAAATATATAATTATAAATTTAATTTCAAATCATGCTAAAGGAATTCATTCAACTATGGAAACCTGCACGGGCTTTGGGTCCAACGAAAGGAGCACACCTGCGATTTCAGTAATCCTCTGATTATGAGAATTATAATTTCATTACTAATGTAAATAGGAGGTATGTGAAATCTTAGGTTTCCTGCATGAATATTTAAAAAATTAAACACAAGACAAGCTGAATCATTTTAACTCACGCAATGAATTAGAATAAATGTTTATAAATTGTAACTTTCAAGCTCATACTAGCACAATGTTCAATGTAGCTAATGTAATTTAACTTCGTGAACTTACTGCCAATATCATAGCTTGTTATCTCTTCAATCTCTATGTGAATTCAAATCCAATGCTTTGCCAAACAGTTTATGTATCTTGTTTCTAAAATCACCGTGGATGATAAAATCATATTCATTGTTAATGTGAGAATCAAGAGATATCTTATAAAATGGTTTGAAGAAAATGTATGCGATAATTCATGGATTAGATTGCAAAAACTGCAACAACTAAACAATGATTTGCCTGTTCAATATCATGTTCAATTTGTTGAGCCGAACAATTTCACGTTAAGAAGATTTTCGTTATTTTTCCTTAGAAAGTATGTCCATGTTATTTTTTATTCTATATAATTTATAATTATTTTTAGTCAAGTTAACAATAGCTTGCATTTTTATTGTGTTGTGATGAAAGTGTGGTGTTTTTATAATTTTCCAACTTAACGATCATTAAATCGTCATTAAAAATGAGTTTCTATGTATTTTTTCTTTCATCACAGGAAAGTGAATAATTATTAAATTAGTGTTCACTTAACCATGTGTTCACTAAACCCTATGATGTCTTGCATCAAAAACTCAATTTGTATTTCGTTAAAGCAATTATCCAATTAAAATAGGATTATGATGCATTATCTTAATGTGAAGGTATAGCTCCAGAACTTAGCATTATCAATACCAAGCACAAATCATAGGAGCCATTCAAGAGCAGCCACATAGAGGAAAACCACTAACTTTAATGTAGTGGACAACAAGCAAAATAGATCAAAGCATGGATATGTTATATCTAATTTAATGAAACTATGATTGAATCCCAATGATGAAATATAAATTCTTTTGCAAGCTCACCACAGTCAAATATTTTGGCACATGAACTTCATAAAAATTCATATTCATAAAACTCAACTGATGAAGATAAACAAGGCTAAATCAAGCATTTCATAATACTACACTACTTTTCTATTAATTTTATACACTTTTCTCCTCCGCTCTCCCAATAATAAACCAAAAGGTCCACAAATGATAATCCCTAAAACAATCTATAACAACCTAAAAAAAGTTTTATTCCTTGCTCTCACCCACATAATTACTAGCACTTTACGCCTTCTCTAATATGAAGTCCCGGTGCCGGACAACACTCTAGTCTTTAATAACATCAAATAAAAAAAGAGAAACAAACAAACAACTATCACCTACCTTTTAAAAGGTCAAATACGTTGTTTGATCAGCTCTTACAAGGACAAAAAAAATGAGTACTATATAGGCTTCATAAAAATGCCTGGATATGGAATCCATAAGCTTGGAATAATGATTAAATCATTAATTCATCAAAGTTTAAAGACTATCAAATAAGAAAACTAACATAATACAGGAGAAATTTTTTTAAAAAAAGGCAAATGAAATCCATTTTACCGACTTTCAACTAACACATTAACCAAATAAAAAAATAGTAGCTCTGAAAAAATAATTGAACATCCTGGAATGATGTAACCTTTCACAGGACCAGAATGAAAATGAAAATAAAAATGCATAAGATTAATGAGACAATATAAAGCAGCAGTATACAATCACAAAATATTACAAGGAATATGAATCAAATGGAATTAAACAGAAAATTAGGGCCACAACTAATTTTCTTTTTCTTTCTGATTCAGTTAAACAGAAAATATGAATGAAATGACATAAAAAAAACAAAACTTTTACCTCGATTCAGTTTTGGGTTTCTTAGGAGCACTCTTCCGCATTTTCTTCTACTTTTTCTTTTGTTCACTGCTTTTTGGACTATCCGCCTCTTGCAACTCCAACGCCGGCTTTTCCTACACTTCCGGAATATCCTCTTCCATGTTAACCGAAACCCTAGTGCCGAATGTGATAGTCGAAACACTAGTAACGTGTCGAAGAAGGAGATAGCCGCAACACTAGCAACCCTAGTGTCGATGCCGAAGAGAGCCGAAAAACATGAATCCCTAGTGCCGGCCGAAGGAGGAGTGAGCCGAAACACTAATAACCACAGTGCTAGTGCCGAAGAAGGGGTGAGCCAAAAAGAACCTTAGTACCGGTGCCGAAGAAGGAGAGAGCCGAAACCAACCTAGTGCCGGTGCCGAAGAAGGAGAGAGCCGAAAAACCCTAGAGCCGGCGAAGAAGGAGCGATACGGGCGCGGCGCGATTCTTTTTAAAAAAATTACTGTGCCTTTAAATTTTAACCTAACTAAAAAATATTTACACTAGGTTATAAAATTTACATAAATTTGGGTACAAAAGGAGTACAAAGAAATAAAAGGTACAAAATAGTTACAAACGGGTTACATTCAGGTTACAATATCGGGTCATTCGCGGTCTCCATTTAAATGTTTAATATTTGGTTACATTTAGGTTACAGCGGGTTACATTTAGGTTACAAAAAGGGTACAAACAGGTTACAAAGGCTAAACAGCGGGAAGGGTACAAAATGGTTACAAAATGGTTACATTTAGGTTACAATATCGGGCCGGGTCTTCGGGCCACGCGCGTTAAATAGCTTGTTTTTTAATGAGGCGGGACCCATTGTCCGATGTGGCATGTTTCGATTGGCTACCGTATGCATTGATGCATACGGTTTACGTACCCAATTTTTTTCCCTCCGTGAGAGGAGGGAAAAGAGCAGGAAAAGGAATTATTTTTCCTGGGCGCAGAGGACGTGGAGAAGGAAAAGGAAAAAAGTGCTTTTTTGTAATTTTAATTAAGTTAATCTTAATTAAGGGAAAAATTAAGGAAATTATTTTGGCTGCGATAGGCAAAAAAAAAAAAAGGGAAAAGCAATTTCTGGAATGAAGGAATCTTGAGATTCAGAAAGGAAGGCCACCAAGCTAATTAAGACGAGCTTATTTAAGGCAGCTAAGGTAAGCTTAATTAAGGAAGTTAATTAAGACATGTTATTCCAGGAAGGCTTCCAAGCTAATTAAGGCAAGAGACGGTGGAGGCAATTAAGGCTGTAAATCAAGGTAATCAATTTATTGCGGAGAACGAAATTTTTTGGAAGATTGATTAAGCAAATGTTTAATTAAGGCTTAATTAAGGGAAGTTTAATTAAGGAAAGCAATTGCATTGTGGGAGAAAATTTCTGAGGCGCAGGTTCGGATTGTGGGTGATTCCATTTCTGATTTTCGGGAAGGATTTCTGAATCAGTTCGGCGAGTTTGCTGGAAGCAATTTTCAGCGAGCAACTACAGGAAAAGTTTTGTTGCAGGATCAATTTCAAATGGCTATTTCTAGTACAAAATTTGAGGTCGTCAAGTTCGATGGAACTGGAAGCTTCGGAGGCAACCAAGGGTGAAAGATTTGTTGGCTCAACAAAGAATCCTGAAGGCTTTGCGGGCAACGAAACCAGATGTCATGGAGGATGAAGATTGGGAAGAATTGCAACAATGAGTGGCAGCAACCATACGACTATGTCTGGCAGATGAAGTTATGTATCACGCGATGAATTTGAAATCTCCATGGGAGGTATGGAATAAACTGGAGACTCGATTTATGGTGAAATCTCTGACAAATAAATTATATCTGAAGCAAAAGTTGTATGGGCTGAAGATGCAAGAAGGTTCTGATCTGGCGCAGCACGTGAATGACTTCAATCAAATAATTACGGATTTATCAAGGCTTGATGTGGATATTGAGGATGAAGATCGAGCGATGATTCAATTGTGTTTGTTGTCTTATTCTTATGAACACTTGGTGACTACTCTGACATATGAGAAAGAAACTATCAAAGTTAATGAGATTACTGCAGCGTTGTTGGCTCAGAACTAGCGAAAGCAGAATGCAGGGGAAAACTCTCATGATGACAGTTTATATGTTAAGGGTAATCAGGATCGTGGAAGGAAGAAAGAGAAGAAGGGGTCTGGAAGGCAAAATAACAGATTAAAGTCCAAAGGCAAAAAGACGATTCGTTGCTGCGGGTGCAAGGAGCCGGGTCATATAAAGCGAGATTGTCCAAAGCTGAAGAAGCAGACTAAGGAATATGGTGATAGATCATTGAAGTCTGTAAATGTGGTGCAAGGTGACAACTCGGATGCTAGTGATGGTGATATGCTTTCAATTTCATCAACTCAGTTCATGCATGCATGGATTCTTGATTCAGGGTGCTCTTATCACATAACACTCAACAGGGAGTGGTTTACTTCATACAGGTCAACTAATTCTGGCTCAATCTATTTGGGTGATGATAGATGTTGCAATATTGCTGGTATTGGAGAAGTCAGAATTAAGATGTATGATAACACAGTTAAAACATTGTGTGATGTCAGGCATATTCTAGATTTGAAGAAGAATCTAATTTCCTTGGGCACTCTACATCGAAATGGTTTTATTCCTAAGGCAGATGAGGATAGGGAACCCATTAGGATTGTTAAGGGTGCACTGATTGTGATGAAAGGAAAGTTAATTGCACGTAATATCTACAAACTGTTGAGGAGTACAGTTGTAGGTGGAGTTCATTTTGTTGCGTCAGATGATGATAATACAAAGCTATGGCATATGCATCTGGGTCATCTTAGTGAACGTGGGATGGCAGAATTGCATAAAAGGAATATGTTGCATGGTGTGAAAAGCTGCAGACTCAATTTCTGTAAGTTTTGTGTTCTTGGAAAACAAACCACAGTCAGTTTTATGGCTGGAGAATATAAAACTGAAGGGATTCTTGATTATGTACATTCTAATGTATGGGGCTTTACCAGGAAAGCGTTAGTGGGCGGATCTAGGTATTATGTTACCTTTATTGATGATTTTTCCAGAAAAGTTTGGGTGTATTTCTTGAAGCAGAAATTTGAAGTTTTCTCTAAATTCAAGCTGTGGAAAGCTGAGGTGGAGAACCAAACTGACAGAAATATTAAGTATCTGAGGTCTGATAATGGCCCAGAGTACAAAGATTCACAGTTTCAGAAGTTTTGCGAGAAACATGGGATTCAGAGGCATTTTTCAATGTGGAAGACACCAAGCAGAATGGTGTGGCAGAAAGGATGAACAGGTCCTTAGCTGAAAGGGCAAGATACTTGAGACTCAATGCCTGGCTTCCTAAAAGATTCTGGGCAGAGGCTGTGAATATGGCATGCTATCTCATCAATAGATCACCTCGGGCATCATTAGATGGAAAGGTCGTAGAAGAGGTATGGACAGGTAATCCAGTTAAGTTTGATCACTTAAGAATTTTTTGTTGTCCTGCTTATGTGCATGTACCTGAAGATGAAAGATCGAAACTTTATCAAAAATCCAAGAAGTGCATCTTTCTTGGCTATAAGAAAGGTGTGAAAGGATTTAAGTTTTGGGATCCTATTGCAAAGAAGGCGGTGATTAGTAGAGATGCAGTCTTTGATGAGCAGTCCATGTTACAGCAAAATCAAGACAAGGTGTCAGGGAACAGTTCTAGTTTAGAGATAGTGCAGATGGAACCAGTAATAGCTGAGAGAGTTGAAGGTTCAGATCCAACACCTGGTGATTCCATTCCAGATGATTTGTAGAATTATAATATATCTAGAGATAGATAGAGACGCATCAATATAAAGCCTCCTAGTAGATTGGGTTATGAAGACATAGTCTCTTTTGCACTTTTCATCAGTAGTGATGATCCAGCCAGTTTTCATGGGGCTAACACCAGCCAAGAGAAAGAGAAGTGGATGGGTGCAATGGTTGAGGAGATGAAGTCTTTACAGAAGAATCGCACATGGGAGCTAGTTCAGCTTCCTGAGGGAAAGAAGGCTATTAGGTGCAAATGGGTGCCAGACTATGTAGGTGATTTAGATGGCAGAAGGTCTATGATACACCTAAAATATAGTGTTTTATGCACATTTTTATACCTATTTTTGATGATATTGCACTTTAATGGAAGGTATTTTATGTTTTTCTTTCAGGTATGATGAAAATAAGTGATTATGATGGAAGGAGCAAAATTGGATCAAATTTGGAGCAAAAAATTAAAAAAAATGAAAAAATTAGACTTTGGCGGCTAAGCAACGCCTGGCCGGCACTTAGCCGCCACAGTTAAAAATTGAATTTTCTTCATTTTTTGCACCAATTTCAAGGGGTGTTTAAAGAAAATTTTGGTGGTGACTTCCTTAACTTCCCATGGGTGGCAAATTTGAATGAAGGGATGCATCTTTTGGTGGATACGTTGAATCTGGACATGAGACACCAACGCACTTTTTGAATTATTATTAAAATTATATCAAGAGAGTCTTTAGTGTGTGTATGGTGTGTGAGTCTTTTCTAGTTTTCAGTGTCATCTTCTAGTTTCAATGAGTTTTACTTTAGTCTTTTATTGTTTAAAGTCTTTTAGTTAGTTAATTTAGTTTTAGAGGAGAAAGGGTTTGTGTGAAACTTTTTTTCCACCAATTTTTCTTTCATCCATTTATCTAGTTCTTATTGAAGTTTAAAGTCAGAGTTAGAGTCAACAGAGTTGGGCTCCAACCTCTGTAGTGTTGTCCTGTGGAAAGTCAAGTTTGAAAGGAACTTCCGGAGTCTTGTCGAGAGGATTTTCAGATAAGTGTTTACTTTTTTATATATATATAGTTTTTCATGTTGTGTTTTCTTTATGATTTTTATTTTCAAATCAATGTGTGCTTGTGTTTTCTCGATAAATTCTGAGTAGTTTTCTTTATCTTTTTCTTTCTTAAATGAAGAAGTAATTAAATTATGTAGGATTATTTTGGAATGTATAAGTGTTTAAAGTTGGAATAAGTTGTGAAGATTTAATTCCATGAACTTAATTTACTTCTTAATTTGGCCAGTTAAGATGTTAAAATTTGTTGTGAGATTATGTAAGATCCAATGCGGTATTGTCTCAAACAACAATTGGTAAAAATCACATGCAATTATATGGGTGAGAATTGTAGTCCATATAATTATATGCAATATATTAGGAGATATGTTTTTAATGGGGAGTAAAATTAGAGGTCTTTAGAGTGACAGACTAAAGCCCCCTAATTTTTTTGATATTTTAAATTTTGTTATGAGAAGTTAGCCCCTAGGTGGAGGGAATCGAGGGAACTCTAGAGAGAGAGCTGGTATCTTCCCTGCCTAACCATTTTAAAAATTTTAAAATTTCAAATTAACCAATGTTCTTTATACAACTAAGTAAGGGTAAAGAATAAATTTGCTCATATTTATCACAACTCATTTAAATACTTCCACAACAATACTTTCATAATTATTACTGCTTTATAAGAGAAAGAAAAAGATATTTTATTTCCTAGTATTTTATACTGCATTTTAAAGTTCTGATAATTTTCATTTCCTGCTTAACTTTACATCAAAAAACCAAAAATAATTTTCAGGCTTTACAAATCAAAACATACTTTCAAAAGTCATTAAAAAAGTAAAAATATAATTTTCTTAATTCTTTAAAAAGTTTTTACATTTCCCTGTAGGTTCAATATCTCAAGGCTTAATTAGAAAGTTATATATTACTTGATAAACGATACATATACTTGCGTAGTATCTCATATTACAAAATCATAATTTTCATATCTAAATCGTCAGCACATATATTCGGTGTGGAGTCAAGTTTTTGGTGCACATATATTTATCGGGGATCAAGTTTTTTGCGTCGTTGTCGGGGAAATTAATTAAAATTGCTTTTTTAAAGAAAATTAAGAAAAATTTAAATTTTTACTTTTCTTTGTTTTTGTTAGTGTGTTGTGTTTTATTTTATTTTTTTGTTGCATGCGTAGTTCAGGTTCTGAGGGACTTGTGCCTTACGATTATGAATTAGAAAGAACTATCAGAAAAATAAAAAAAAATTAAAAATTCTGAAAAAGATAAAAACATTCAAGAAATGGCAAATCATCAAAGCCAAAATATGTTGGCATCCATCAAGAATTCAGACCTTTAAGAGATTATGCTAACCCTACAGTGGATGAACTTTATGGTAGTATTCAACACCCTGCTATAGCTGACAATTTCTTTGAACTTAAACCTGCTATTATCCAAATGATGTATAATAATCAGTTTAGGGGAGCAACAACTGAAGATCCTAATTTGCGTCTTGCTAATTTTCTAGAGTTGTGTGCTACTTTTAAATATGATGGTGTTTCAGATGATGCTATTAGACTCAAAAATTTTCTTTTCTCACTAAGGGATAAAGCTAAGTATGGTTAAATTTGTTAGCACCTGGATCTATCAGAACTTGGGGTGATTTAACACAAAAATTCTTTGCTAAATATTTTCCACCATCAAAGACTGTGAAGTTGAGGAATGATATTACATCTTTTTGTCAGTTTGAAGGTGAATCAATATATGAGGCATGGGAAAGATTTAACGATCTCCTCAGGAAATGTCCACATTATTCGATACCAGATTGATTAATAATTCAATCCTTTTATAATGTATTAGTTGGATCTCTTAGATCAATTATCGATGCTTCTGTTGGTGGATCATTAATGTCTAAATAGTTTCCTGATGCTTATGCTTTAATTGAAGAAATGACTACTAATAATTTCAATGACCTTCTGAAAGGTTAAATCCTAAAAAGGTAGCCAGTGTTCATGAAAATGATGCTTTTGCAATGTTAGCAAATCAACTTGCTGCAATTTCAAGGAAGCCAGACCAATATGGGATGAATTTTTCTCAGCCAAATTGCATGATTGAAGAAAATTCATTAGGCCAAATGGTTGATTCTTATTCTTCACCAAAAACTTTAAATGCTATAAGCAAGAATAATAACCCATATTCCAATTAATATAACCCATGTTGGAAGAATCATTCAAACTTTAACTCGAATACCAATAATCAGGGTAGTATTAATCAACAATGAAGGAACCACAAAGTAAACCCATTGGGGAACTGGAACAACCAAGGAAATAATAATTATAGACTAACCTATCCTCCAGGTTTTAACAATGCTTTATAATTAAAGGAGAAGAAGTTGTCTATTGAATAAGTGGTATCACATATGGGAAATTAATTGCAAATTCAAAGAGCAACCATCAGAAATATTGAAAATCAATTGGGGAAAATTGCAAATTCATTAAGTAAAAGATCTCAAGGAATGCTTCCAAGTAATACTGAAGTGAATCCAAGAGATAAAAATAAAGAGCATGTAAAAGAAATTCAACTGAGAAATGAAAGAGAGTTGGAAGGTAGAGTTTAGAAAGAAACTGAAGTAGAGAAAGAAGAGATTGAAGAACCAAAAGAGGACGCTCTGAAAGGTTTAGAAAGACCAATTTCTCCAGCTAAGGTTGATTTGGAAAATCCACCATCTCCTTTTCCTCAGAGACTTCGTCAATAAAAGTTAGATAAGCAATTTTCAAAATTCTTGGAGATATTTAAGAAGCTTACCATTAATATTCCATTTGCTAAAGCCATAGAACAAATGCTGAGCTATGTAAAATTTATGAAGGATATTCTCAACAAAAAGAGGAAGGTTGAAGATAATGTGACAGTTGTACTTAGTGAGGAGTGCAGTGCAATAATTTAGAAGAAGCTTCCTGAAAAGCTTAAAGATCCTGGTAGTTTCACAATTCCATGTGCAATCATAGACAGATTCTATGGAAAATCTTTATGTGATTTGGGTGCAAGCATTAACCTTATGCCTCTATCAGTATTCAAAAGACTGGGATTAGGATAAATAACCCTAACTACTGTAACTCTGCAATTAGCAGATCGTTCAATCACATATCCAAAAGGAGTTATAGAAGATGTTTTGATTAAAGTGGATCAATTTATCTTTCCTGATGATTTCATTGTACTTGATATGGAGGAAGATAAAGAGATAACCATCATTTTGGAAGAACTTTCCTAGCTGCTGGAAGAGCAAAGATAGATGTGCAAAAAAGAGAATTAACGATGAGGGTTAATGATCAAACTGTTACATTTAATATTTTGAAATCGATGAAATATCCTACAATAGGTAAAGATGATGAATGTTATAGGATGGATGTTATCAGATATTTGAGTGAATGTCATTTCAAGTCAACTTATGAAGAAAAAATTTAAAGAGAAGAATTGGAACATAAGCAAGAAGAGGAGTTACATCATTCTGAAGATTTTCAAGAGGAAGAATTAAATTATGTTCATGAAAATTTTGAATTGTTGGATATGACTAAAAAGGATGAATCTTATGGTCCATCAATTGAAAAACCTCCTGAACTTGAGTTAAAAATGCTTCCTAATCATTTGAAGTATGTTTTTCTGAGTGAATCCCCAACCTTGCCTGTTATAATTTCATCTTAATTGACTGAAAAAGAAGAGGAGAGTTTGCTTGAAATTTTAAAGAAGTGCAAGAAAGCCTTTGGATGGACATTTGTTGATATTAAATGAATCAGTCCTTCAATTTGTATGCACATAATTCTTATGGAAGATAATTGCAAACCTCGGGTTGATCCCCAAAGGAGATTAAATCCTATCATGAAAGATGTTGTTAAGAAAGAAATTTTGAAGTGGTTGGATGTTGGAATTATCTACCCTATTTCAGATAGTGCATGGGTTAGTCCTATTCACTGTGTTTCTAAGAAAGGAGGAGTAATTGTGACTGTTACTCAAACGAATGTAATGATAAGACAAGTTACAGGATGGCGAATATGCATTGATTATAAAAAATTAAATCTTGTCACAAGGAAAGATCATTTTACACTCCCATTTCTGGATCAAATGTTGGATAGACTGGCTAGGCATAAATACTTTTGTTTTCTAGATAGATATACTGGTTACCACCAAATTCAAATTGCTCCTGAGGATCAAGAGAAAACTACGTTTACTAGTCCTTATGGTACGTTTGCTTTTAGAAGAATACCCTTTGGTTTATGCAATGCCCCTGCTACATTTCAGAGATGTATGATGGCTATTTTCTGTAATTTAATTGAAAAAGGAATTTAAGTTTTTATGGATGACTTTTTAGTGTTTGGAATTTCATTTGAATCATGTTTAGAACATTTGTCTAAAGTTCTAAAACACTGTGAAGAAACTAAATTAGTCCTTAAATGGGAAAAATGCCAATTTATGGTAGCAGAAGAAATTGTATTGAGACATCGGATTTCAGAAAAAAGTTTTTAGGTGGATCCTGCAAAAATTCAAGTTATCTCTAATTTACCTTTCCCGACCAATGTAAGGGGAATTAGAAGTTTTCTGGGACATGCTGGATTCTACAAGCGTTATATCAAAGACTTTTCAAAGATTATAAAACTTTTATGTCGTTTACTGGAAAATGTTGCCTAAAAGCATTTGAAACATTAAAAGAAAAATTAATCAATGCACCTGTTATAATTTCACCAAATAGGGAAAAACCTTTTGAATTAATGTGTGATGCTAGTGATTATGCTATTGGTGTTGTTTTGGGTCAAAAATATGATAAAATTTTCAAAGTTATTTATTATGCTAGTAAAACTCTTAATGAAGATCAAATTAATTATGCCACTACTGAGAAAGAGTTATTAACTATAGTATTTGACTTTGATAAATTTCGATCATATTTAATTGGAACTAAATATGTGGTGCATACTAATCATTCTGATATTAAATATTTAATGAAGAAGAAGGATGCGAAGCCGAGATTGATTAGATGGATTCTTCTTTTGTAAGAATTTAATTTTGAGATAGTAGCTAGGAAGGGTTTCGATAATCAAATTGCTGATCATTTGTCCAGGCTTAAGAAAATGAAAAATCTCTCTGTGATGCTAAAGAAATTAATGAACATTTTCCTGATGAAAAATTATTCACTGTTAATGAGTGGTGTGTTCCGTGGTATGCCGACATAGTAAACATTATTGTCAGTAATATTATACCCTATGGTTTGACATACCAAGAAAAGAAGAAATTTATGTCTGATGCTAAGACTTATTTTTAGGATGACCCTTTTTTTTATAAACAAGGAAAGGATCTTATAATTCGAAGATGTATACCTTTGGAAGAGATTTATGAAATTATTCAAAAATGTCATGATTCTGATTATGGGGAACATTTTGGAGTTGAAAGAACTGCATATAAAATCTTACAATCTGGATTTTATTGGCCTACAATTTTTAAGGATGTGAATGATTATATTAAAAATTGTAATAGATGTCAGCGTGTAGGTAATATTTCTAGAAGAAATGAGATGCCCCTCAATTATATGTTGGAAGTTGAAATATTTGATGTTTGGGGATTAGATTTCATGGGTCCATTTACACCATCTTTCAGAAATGTTTATATTTTGATAGCAGTAGATTATGTTTTCAAATGGATTGAAGTTATTGTTTTACCTCGATGTGATGCTTAAAGTGTTGCAAGGTTTTTAAGAAATAATATATTTTATAGATTTGGAATACCAAGAGTAATCATAACTGATGGGGGAAGTCATTTTAAAAATGCAATTATTGAAAAGTTAACAAAGAAATATCATATAAATCATCGCATTGCTACTGCTTATCATTCTCAGACAAGTGGTTTGGTTGAATTATCTAATCGTGAAATTAAAAGAATATTGGAAAAGACTGTTAATCCAAACAAAAAGGATTGGTCAATCAAATTGGATTATGCTTTGTGTGCCTATAGGACTGCCTACAGAACCCCTATAGGAATGTCCCTATATAGGCTGATTTTTTGAAAATCTTATAATTTGCCTATTGAACTTGAGCATAAAGCATATTGGGCTATTAAAGTGTTCAATTATAAGTTGAAAGATGTTGCTGAGAAGCGATTATTGCAATTAAATGAGCTTGAAGAGATCAGGAATGAATCTTATGAAAATGCTAAGATTTATAAGGAAAAGATAAAGTTATGACATGATCGGAAGATTCTTACTAAAAATCTTGTGCCAGGACAGAAAGTTTTGCTATATAATGCCAGATTGAGAATTTTTTCTAGAAAACTTAAGTCCATGTGGATGGGTCCAATTATTGTGATAAACGTTTATTCCTATGAAGTTATGGATAGTCAAGATCCTAAGACTGGAAAAATATTTAAAGTTAACGGTCATAGACTTAAACCTTATTTTTCAGTCGATCAACTTAAATCTGATGAGAACCTGATGTTGAGTCACTCAGAATGAGTTCTGGGTACGTCAGGCTGAAGACATTAAACCAAGTGCTTTGTGAGAGGCAACCCATAGTTATCGGTGTGCTTTGCTTTGCGTGCTTTATTTGGTTTGTTTTTATGTTTTGGTGGTAGAATTTTGGATTTTTTATGTTATAGTAATGTTTATTTGACCTTATTTTATGACTAAGAGGAGTCAGAATGAAATTTTGGACATTTGGCAGACCTATGCTAAATTGAGCACTAGCGGCTAAGCGCCGCCTAGTTGGTGCTTAGGCGCCGGAGTTATGAAACATGTGATAAATGAGGTTCTAGAAGCCTAGATCGTGGGGAAGTGGTTTTGGAAGTTATTTTGGAGTTTTTAAATGATTAAGGGCGGGGTTATGCACTTCTAAAGTCTATAAAAAAGGCCCTGGATTAAGAGAAACACTTTCCCCAATTATTAATTCATTCCTGAGACTTAAGAAGAGTGTTTTCAGTGCATCATGTCTTCCTAGGCGAATGAGATCAAGAAGAAAGAGGAGTCTGACAAGAGTAAGTTTATTAGTGACAGTGCTAAAGAGTTATACAATGGATTTCTCGCCGTTAGTATTCAAGGAATTGCAGAAAAGATTGCAATGATCGAAACATGAGTGACTTCTATCGAAGCAAAGATTAATAAAACTAACGCACATTTGGAGCATATGGGATGGCAACTCAAGATGCAATTCAATCATACAAGTTACGTGGAAGAAGCAGATAAAGCGATGTTTCTGAAGAACAAGTGGTTAGAAGAATAAGATTTAAGAGTGTTCAATCATCGCCCGTTCTATTAGATTTATATTCCAAAAAGGTCAATTGGAAATAATAGTGGTTCTGGATATATTCCACCTACTGGAGAGTGAAATTAAATGTTAGTTTGATCTTGTGATTTGTTTTGTGTATCTTATATTTTATGTGTTTGATGTTTTATGTGTTTGATGTTTTAAGTGTTTAATATTTTATGTTTGTGTTCTGTTGCACTTTAATGTGTGATTGTTACATCTTAGGGTCTGTTTGGGGCAGCTGCAGATTATTTATAATCTGGTGATAAGCAGATTATTCTGATAATCTGATAATCTGCAGATTATCAGGATAAGCTGGCTTGTTGTTTGAGGGAGCTTATTCAGAACAGCTTATTTGTAGCTGTTGTTGGATTAATGACCAAACTGCCCCTGAAAGTTGTTTACTGTTTGGGGGAGCTTATTCAGAACAACTTATTTGAAACAAAACTGAATGAGGAGAAAAATAGATAAAAACTGAAGCAACAGATCAAACAGAACATCGAAAAGTCAAACAAAGAAGGTGGTTTGCATCTCAGCTCCAGCAGCTGCAAGTGGTAGGTCAAGTGGAGAGGTTGTTCCTTCTTATCTATGGGCTTGGAGGAAATATGGACAGAAACCAATCACAGAGTCTCCTTACTCTAGGTAATTATTGATTCATTTCATCAAATAATTCTATGGCAGCTCATATCTTTCTTGTTATGAGAGCTGAAAATTATTAATTTTTTTCTTCTTAATTAGGGTGGAAGCACATGACTGCTAAATTTTATTAGATAAGAATAGAGATGGAAGAAGAAGAGAATGAGGCTTAAGAGGAAGTGCCGAAAGATGCGTCAGAGGTCGACATAATTGGTTGAATGCAAGGAAAGCTTGTAGTAATTTGTTTTGTTGCTATAAGATTTTCGAAGAGGATGTTTCGATTAGTGAAATCTGAAGCTACTAAGCATTTTTCTACTGTAATTGAAGTTAGATATTTGTGAATCTCAAAATCACAACTTTTTCCAAATTTATGAATCTTCATACCACATTGAATAAACATAAGAAAAAAGAAAAATAAAAAATAAATATACATAAACGAGCAAACAGAAAGAAAGAATGCTTAAACTATATACACCTTGGTACCCATTGATTGGTGTTGATGATCTCCACTGCTGCCTCTCAGTTGCGATTCTAAGTAAGAAGAATATCAGAAGAGAAAGAGGTGTTTACTAGAAGGAGAAAAAGGAGCAGACCTACCCGCGCATCCAGTGCAGAATGGTCTCCGCAACGCAGTTTATGTTTTTTTTGAAAAGAGCGGAAGGAGAAGAAAAATGGAAGTTTCGGATCTCTATTAAGCTGAAATACCGTCATTGTGTTCCCAGCTAGCTCCAACTGCGACTGTATCACAAATTTGAACAGTCACGAAGGCGATGGTTTTTGGACAAAACAGAGAGGGGAGGCGGGGCGAGGGACATTCGAGGGTTTCAGGAAGGAGAAGATTGGGGAAGGCGCTCAATGGTGAGGGCAAGGAAGAGTAGAGAAGAAAAGGGCATGCAAGGAAATGTTCTACTAAACGCGCAATAATCAGCCTCGTTCTCGCTTGCAAAGGTATTAAGGAATTTTCATAAGTACGGTAGCTGCGGCCCGAAAAATTTGCAGCAAACACACCTTCCAAACAGGAAGGCGGCGTTACGAAAACGCTGCCGCAAATGAAGCCTTAGTGATGTAAACCTATCTTTATGATTATTGAGTCTGTTTGTATTTAGGAAATTTCATCCAAAGTGTTTGGATAGAAATTTTTATTTTGTATTACGTGTGGTTTGTTTTTAATGAATAGAAGTTTGTGTTTATGTGAAACTTGATCGGAATCGATGGATATTAAAGTTTGAAATTGGAGTATTGAGAGATTTATGAGGAAGATTCAATTATTTTTAGAAGATTAAAGGTGATTAACTAAGTGGTTTAGTTTATTTTCTTAATTGTGAAAATCTGGGCACTGGCGGATAAGCGCCGAAGGCCTCGCGTTTAGGCGCCGGTTCGCAAAAATTGATTTTCAGCAGTTAAAAACCCGAAAATTGCCATTTTTAACTTACTCTTTCACCTTCAACCTCTAATTTTTGCAAAAAGGAGCCTAGGGCATCAATATATTGGATCATTTGAAGGCTGATCTCAACAAAAATTCTTATATTTGGATTCCTTAAGGTATGAGCACTACTCCTAAGTAAAAATTTTTTATTTTCACCCTGTACTTTGAGTACATTTTGGAAAATCCTAAAATCACTATTCATGGTAAAAATTTGAGGAAAATGATGAGAAAATGCTTGGATTTAGTGGAAATTACTTTTGGAAGTTAATTTAGCAAGTTTAGTTTGATTTTGGAATTTATGGTAATTTTTCATGAATTTTTTAGAGATAGCTCCAAAGTCAAAGCGCGCGAGAGAAAAGACGAGGTTTAATTCTGAAAAGTTTGTTAGTGCAAGGGCTGAGGAACGATACGTTGACGCACTACAGTCACGTAAATTGATTCCTGAGCGAGTGTTTAGTAAGCCTGGAGAAGTTATTGAAGAGATGATTGCTAAAAGGAATTGGAAAAATTACTACTGCTTCTCTGCTGTTGCTGTTGTTTCTGTGGTCATAGAGTTTTATGCAAACTTACCTGCAGCAGAAGAGAACTTGGTGATGTTGGGAAGGCAAGAAGTACATTTTACATCTGCGGTAATCAATGTCTTTTATCGACTACCTCCTGATATGTTTTGTTTTTATTTTAACTATCATCCTAATGAGGGAGAGTTAGATGAGATAATGGCATTTCTGACTGATGGAAGAGGATTATGGAAGATCATTAATGCTAGAAGAGTCAATTTCCAGGCCTCTAAGTTAAATGCCACTTCTAAAGCATGACATTATTTTATCTCATCTAAGTTGTTGCCTTTAAGCCATACTAGTGAAGTTACAAGGGAGAGAGTTGTGTTGAACTATTGCATTCAGCAAGAGAAGCCTATAGATATTGGAGCAATCATTTATGATTACATTTTGAATTGTGTCAGATCTACCACTACTACAGGTATGGGATTTCCTTCCTTGGTTCATTCATTATGTGAGCGGTCTGGTGTGAAATTTGAAACTTGGGAAGAGATCCTTCGGCCTTTGAAATCAATTACTAGTGTAAACGTTGGATCTTACACTGTACATTCAGAGTTTGGATGGAGAGGAGGATTTGGTAGGGCTTCTCACGCTTCGCATCGCTTCGCTTCGCTCGCTTCTACTTCCCGTGCTACTACTTCGAGAGCTTCATCATCTAGAGATTCACAGACTGGTTTGTTAAGAAAGATTTTGAAAAAGGTGAGTCTTACTCGTGAGCATATTAGAGACATGGATGGTAAGATATATTGTAAAACATGATGAATATGAGGAGAATTATCAGCATTACTTGCATAGATTGATTAGAGGTGATATGAGTGTTGAGATGCCCCTCATCCATTCTATATACCTTATGTGTCACCCAGAGATTGGAACGAGCAAGATAATGATGATGATGAGGATAATTAGTTGATTTTTTTATGTGTTACTGAGTTTTTGTTGATGAACTGATGTATGTTATGTCTTGTGATTTATTTTAATATTGTGTTTGTTGTGTGAACTCTGGTAGTATGCTGATTATAGTTAGACTATATTTTTGGATATGCAGATGTATCTTTGTTGAATTGATATTTTATATGTTGTTTTGTGTGATATATGTGTAGTAGTAAATGTTTTAATGTGCATGTTGTGTCAGAATTTTTATAGTGTGTACTTTAATTCAAAAACAGTTAGGAGAATATGGAATACTATTAAAAACTATTATTTAAAAACTGCATGTTTTAAACTTTTCAAAATCTACTACTACCGTTTGTTATCTAGTACTGGGGTGATTTAAGATATTTTCAGTTGGTGTGTATTTGCTTTGAAAACCTCCACTATTGTAGAAGTCCTTTGAACTTTTGAAATTTCTATTTATTAAAAAAAACTGAAAAAAAATTGAATTTGATTTCTTTTCACTCTTGTTTTTAAATTGTTATACATGCATATTTAGGATATTAAGATTTCTGCAAGCATATTATGTTAGCTTTTAATTCTCACCCATGTATTATTTCTTATGCTTAAATGTTTTATCCTAACTAAATATTAAAGTTTGGGGGGAATTTTAAAAAACAGAAAATTTTTTAAAAACCTAAAATTGTATTTGTTCTCAAGAAAACTTAAAATTAAATTGATTTTTGATTGAAAACAATTATGTATATGAAGTTATATTAGGGGAACAAAATTTTGAATATAGAAATGAATAAGAGAATTTGGTTAAAATTTATGGTAATAATGAAAAATTTAAAGTTAAAATTTTCTTAGTAAAGAAGTGTTAAATATAGTTCAACTATTTTTAGTAAGGAATGTTGTATTTTTGGATAAATAGAAGATTTGACTTTAATTCTTTAAAGCTTAAATTTTATTTATTGAGGAGTAATTTCCAAATATTATTATTATGATTTTTAAGTGAAAGATGTATATCATACCTTTATTTTAAATGGAATGGTGAAATTCAAAATCATTAAAGGCCTATTCAGATACAATAATCCTTGTCTTATAAAAATAAAAGAAGAAGACAACAAAAAAGAAAAGAAAAGAAAAGAAAAAGGAAAAAAGAAAAAAAAATAGTATGTAAAAAGGAAGGAGAAGCTTGAGGATTTAAAGACCTAATAAAAAATTAGTTCCATACCTAAAGTATGAGATATAAGATCCGAGAAAATCTAAAGCTTAAGGTTATAATATAGTAAGTAAAATTATTTTCAAATAAAGATTTTTAAGTGAGAAAAATAAATGTGTGAATCCTATATTTTGCAGAATCTACAAGTATTTCTGAATTAGATAGAAACCAATATTTTACATTTTCCTTTACCTAAGAACTTTATAAACTTTAAGTTGGTCTTAATTACTGAATTTTTTTCTAAATTAGACTATTTCATTTCTAGAACAAAATTTTGTTATCTTCCTAAGAAACTCATTACATAATTTGCATGCTAAAATTCTTTATATGATTAAGAGTCACTTGAGGACAAGTAACATTTTAAGTTTGGGGGATTTTGATACACCTAAAATAGATAGTATTTTTATGCACATTTTTATACTTATTTTTTATGATATTGCACTTTAATGGAAGGTATTTTGTGTTTTTCTTACAGGTATGATGAAAATAAGTGATTATGATGAAAAGAGCAAAATTAGATCAAATTTGGAGTATAAAATCAAAAAAAATGAAAAATTGGACTTTGGCGGCTAAGCGCCGACCAGGCGCTTAGCCGCCACAGTTTAAAATCGAATTTTCTTCATTTTTTGTGCCAATTTCAAGGGGTGTTTGAAGCAACTTTTAGTGGTGACTCATTAACTTCCCATGGGCAGTAAATTTGAATGAAGGGATGCATCTTTTGGTGGATACGTTGAATCTGGACATGATTTGAAGAGACACCAAGGCACCTTTTGGATTATTATTAAAATTATGTCATGAGAGTCTTTATTGTGTGTGTGGTTTGTAAGTCTTTTCTAGTTTTTACTGTCATCTTCTAGTTTCAAAGAGTTTTACTTTTAGTCTTTTATTATTTAAATTCTTTTACTTAGTTAGATTAGATTTAGAGGAGAAATGGTTGGTGTGAAACTTTCTTTCCACCAATTTTCTTTCATCCATTTATCAAATTATTATTGAAGTTTAAAGTCAGAGTTGGAGTCAACAGAGTTGGGCGCCAACCTCTATAGCGTTGTCCTGTGGAAAGTCAAGTTTGAAAGGAACTTTCGGAGTCTTGTGGAGAGGATTTTCAGATAAGTGTTTACTTTTTTTATATATTTAGCTTTTCCTGTTGTGTTTTCTTTATGATTTCTATTTTCAAATCAATTTGTGCTTATGTTTTCTCCATGAATTCTGAGTAGTTTTCTTTATTTTTTTTTTCTTAAATGAAGAAGTAATTAAATTATGTAGAATTGTTGTGGAATGTATAAGTGTTTAAAGTTGAAATCAGTTGTGAAGATTTAATTCCATGAACTTAATTTAGTTCTTAATTTGGCCAGTTAAGATGTTAGAACTTCTTGTGAGATTATGTAAGATCCAATGCGGTATTATCTTAAACAATAATTTGTAAAAATCTCAAGCAATTATATGGGTGAGAATTGTAGTCCATATAATTGTATGCAATATATTAGGAGATATGTTTTTAATGGGGAGTAAAATTAGAGGTCTTTAGAGTCACAGGCTAAAGCTCCCTAATTGGGTTTGATATTTTAAATTTTGTTATGAGAAGTTAGCCCCTAGGTGGAGGGAATCGAGGGAACTCTCAGAGTGAGAGGCTGGTATCTTCCCTGCCTAACCATTTTCAAAATTTTAAAATTTCAAATTAACCAATGTTCTTTATAGAACCAAGTACAGGTAAAGAATAAATTTGCTCCTATTTATTACAACACATTTAAATACTTCTACAACAATACTTTCATAATTATTACTGCTTTATAATAGAAAGAAAAAGATATTTTATTTCTTAGTATTTTATACTGCATTTTAAAGTTCTAATAATTTTTATTTCCTGCTTAGCTTTATATTAAAAATACCAAAAATAATTTTCAAGCTTTACAAATCAAAACATACTTTCAAAAGTCATTAAAAAAGTAAAAATATAATTTTCTTAATTCTTTAAAAAGTTTTTATATTTTCCTGTGGGTTGGATATCTCGGGGCTTAATTAGAAAGTCTTACATTACTTGTTAAATGATACGTATACTTGCGTAGTATCCCATATTACAAAATCATAATTTTCATATCTAAATCGTCAGCACATATATTCGGTGTGGACTCAAGTTTTTGGCGCACATATGGGGATCACAACTGCGCTAGTGAAGAAACTAGGTGTTGAGCAAGTTGCAGTTCAGTTGCATTGTGATAGTCAGAGTGTTATTTATCTGGCTAAGAACCAGGTGTACCATCCCAGGACCAACCACATTGATGTCAAGTATCACAAGATCAGAGAATCGATTGCTTCTGGTGAGCTACTGTTGCAAAAGGTTCATACTGATGAGAATGCAGCTGATATGTTGACCAAGCCAGTTACTATCAACAAGTTATTGCATTGCTTGGCCCAACCCACATTGGTGCATGAGAACTCTCAGGTATTTTTCTCTTAAGTGAATGGATATTTGCCAAGGTGGAGATTTGTTAGGTATGGCTCATATACCTAATATGGAATAAATGTTGGAGCGGAGCGAGCGAATCAGGGAGTTTATTATGTGGGTTGGAGGTGCGGGGGCAACGCCACGCGATTTGGTACAGGGGTAATTTTGTAATTACATATTGTACTCTATGGTTATAAATAGGCCCTGTTAGTAGCCCTAGGGCATATGGTTTTAATCATGTATTTTGTACTCTTTTCTGATTAGTTAACAGAAAGTCACTGCTCTGGTCCCGATGACGTAGGCATATTTGCCGAACCTCGTTAAATCTCTGTTTTCTTCTGGATTGTGTCGATTCTTGTTTTCATCGCCCTAAATTTCTCAACAAGTGATGATAACATGATTAAGCAAAATTTTAGTAATGAATATAATAGTTTTTAAGATTTATGTCATATTGTGTTTTTATTTTTTAAAATTTTTTCATACAGTGTCAGTTTAGGGCAGGTTTGAAGAGGCTTTTTATTGCTTTTGCATTTGGGAGATTAGGATCGCGTCGTTTGTTTCATATGTTTCGACAGTTACGCACTTGCACTTCGTTCTTCGCTCGACCCCCGTTCTGACCTTGGTGTCTCCTTGCTCTATTTCGTCCCTCGAACGCTCCTATCTCATAATTTTAACATTGACTTTCTCTTCTTCCTCCTCCCTCTCTAAGTAATTTCGATAGAATACCCGTCTATATATGAAATTTCTGGCAGTTTTTTGATGAAATGACTTTCTTTATGAGATTTTTCGATTTATGAATAATTAGATGAAAGTGAATTGGGGTGAAGTGAAATTTAGCTTGCTTATTGTAGTTTGTGGTCTTTGGCTTCCCCATTGTTTATAGTGGTCATTGGGTTGCTTAGGGCTATTTGCTCATTGAGATGGCTATAAGTTTTATGTCTTCTTTATACAATGGGCTTTATTTAAAACTATAAACTTTATTTTAAATATTGATATGGTAAACTTGAGATGAAAAAAAAAATGTCAAGACATTTTTGTGGACGACCTCGACTAACAGAGATTAATTTGATGCTGATGATATATTCTTTTTAAGGCCAACAAGCTGCCTTGATAGTTTTTTCAAATTTTTCGCCTCGTTTGTGGACAAGAGGATTGCCCAATTCTCTTTTAATGACAATAATTTAGATTGATTTAATTTTTTAAGCTTCTTCTAAGTTAGAATTTTGTAAACATTATACACATGAAATAAATTTTGATGAAATGCCTAATCATAAACAAGATTAAATTATTATTAATGGCTCATATATATCATCATATTGTGCTATCCTTCGTGTACGTGATGAAAATATCATATCCTTTGAAAGCACATCATATACTTCACCTCCTCATATCAACATCAACCTACAGGAAAAGACTTCTAAATTTACATCGTAATTTTATGCTTTATTATTTAAACAGTAATAATAATACATTATCACATAATACATTTTTTTTCACGCATAAGATGGTTTGTATGTAAAACTTGAAAGTTTAAGTGTTAGACATATAAATTCATAAGAATTGATTGGTACGTTTATAAATAATATTTGTACTCCCAAATTTATAAGAATAAAATCGTCAACATCACATAAAATATTATAGTGAAATAAATCTTTACAATTTGATTATGACTAAAGCCCCGTTTGTTTGCGCTTTTTTGGGTGCGGCGTGGCCATCTGCCGCCAAATTTTTTTCGCGGCACTGTTTGTTTCACGACTTCGCGTCCGTTCGAAGCTAAAGCGGGCGAAAAGCCGGCCGCGGGATCGACCCCACGGCCCAGCTTTCACCGCGTAAATATTCAGAATTGCCCTGCGAACTCCAAGCGTTTCGTCCCAAGCCTCGTAGTCCAGGAATCGAACCCCGCAGCCCTAGCAATCCTACCCTCGTCGTCCAGCGCCATCTTCTTCGTCGTCCCGCGCCATCTTCTCGTCGTACCGAACTAATTCCTCTGTAGAGGGAATTTTAGTTCGGTTTCAGTCTGAATTCCTCTTAGAGAAGCAGAGGATTCCAAAAACCCGATGCCTCGATGAACTGATCCGTTCACAAAGTTGTCTTCAACGCTCGAGCTGGAGCTCTCATTTCTGAGACTGTCTTCATCCATTAATGGTTTCGGTCTTACTAGCTATTTACTAACTCCGATTTCTTTCTTGCGTATTGCAGCACGGCTATCAGGGAACAGTTTGGATGGGATGGAGGATTTGAATTCTTTTTCAACGAAAGAAGATGGAATTTTATCTTCATTTTTGAAGAAAACAAAACGATGGCTTTATAATCACTCCCAGCACATGAACTTCTTCACAATTTTGGCCCTTGCTTCAGTAAGCTCTTTTATATTTGTTTTGTTTGTTGGATACGCATGGGACTGAAGTTTCATATACCTGTTACATGACTAATATTAGCTTTTCTATTCTGAGGCCCCGTTTGTTTGCGAGAGTATCTCTATGAGGAATTGCCAAATTAAATAGTATAGTTTGAAGAACACTTTCTAATTTAATATGAAATTTCTCATGAATTTTTGCTGCTGTGTCCATGGTTATGTTATTTATTTAGCAAATTGGATGATTCCTATATTTTACTGAGAAGTCTTTTAAATATACTTCATCTAATGGTCCTTGCAAAACTGATCAGTATTTTTTTGCTATTACACTGTTTCATTTTCGGTTTTTAATTCTCCTGTTTCTAAAGAATGTATTTGTGGAGTGTGGCAAATTAGAGGTTTATCATGAATTTATGCAACAAAATTCATTGGTTTCAAAGAGCTTCCTTTATAACACACTTATGTTCACGAAAGTTACTATGTTTCTTGGTTTTATTGAATCATATTGTATTGTTTTTCTTTTGGTTTAAGATAATTGTGTGGTATTAAACTCTTCATTTCATTTTTTGGCATAAAATGGCTTACGAGGTTCCTATATCAACTCTTTTAGGAAAAAAGGAGTGGAATGTGCCAACAAATAGCACATGCATTAAAGTGCCTAACAATACAAAAGACTAATATTCGATTTAGGGCAAACTACTAATAAGAAGGGGTGAAATGGAACAACCTCACTAAGTGAAGCATTACATTTGTTCCATTTTTTATAATTTTGGATTTGATTATTTTTTGGGTGTTTTGTTTCTATCTATTGTATTTTGTTACTACTTTATGGTTCTTTGCATCCTAATTTCAGGAGAAGGTATACTTTTACATTTATATATATAGTAATTTGTCACTACTAATGAGAAGTATTTGCATACTAGCAAATAGCTTATCTTGTATTATAACCTTCTTAGTTTAGTTGCTCCACCTCGAACTCTATTGTTTCTCGTTCTTTAGTATTATTAGAATACCAGAACATTATGTCAAGGTCAGCTTGAATGGTATTGATAACTTTGTCTATATCTGTGCTGCCAAATTAAGCTCTTTTGTTCCAGTTATGCACCTTCAACTCTCAGAAGTATTGACTTGCAAGACTTGTCTATCTCTGTAATATATCAATTCTTAGCAAATTTTCACTAGTTTGTGAATCAAGCAATTTGATCAAACTTTCTCATACACGACAATAAAATAACTTTCTCAAACACGCAAATTGACTTGTAAATCCCTCTTTGTGGCCGCATGAATCGTTTCGCCAGCACCATTGATCGAAACAAGGCATCCGAAGCTCAACTTTCTTAGCAAACGAGCTTTTAATCGACAGTGACGATCTGGTCATTTTACAGAAAAGGCTGCATACTGTTTTCCCACTATGCAACCAAACAGACACTCAGATCTTCCTCGCAATGTTCTTCACTAGTCATAGCATGCAATTACTAGTAGTTCGTAAATGGCACATAGCCAAATGTACTCTTAAATATAAAAATTTTGAATGTTCAATATGTACATATATAAGAGTTTTGGGGTGTAAGTACATCCCCTACATAATTTTATAATTTTCTTTACCATGTTTCTAAAGTACTCGTCCAATCACTCATATTATATTGAATTTAATACAACTGCATCACAATTCATCCTAACTTTTGAATATATAGATACTGAATATTATAATAAATTTGCTCCTGAACAAAACAAAAAGGTTGGTTCAGCCCTTGCCAGCATAAAACCAATAAAAAAATGGTTTGTATGTAGAATTCAGGTTATTTATTTTAAAATTTAAGTTAGTTTTATTCGGAAAAAAAAAAAAAACAAATTATGGGGTCAAATTTAGCCGAACCTAAAAAAATTTATAATTTATTATTTTATGTTCAATTTTTTAATTAAAATTACATATTTATTTTCATTTAGAGCTAATTTGACTTTAATTTCCAAAACTTGTATTTCTCCTGTCCCGCGTTATCACAATCACACTTTAATCTTTTGCACATGTTAATAAATCAACAATATTCATAATATCTGAACTTTTTCGAGTCTGACCGGTCGACGCCGCGCGATCACATGTAGGCAACCGCCCGAATTGATAGCTAATGAAGACGGCCATTATAACGTACCACATATACTGTTGTGGATCCCTGGCGCCCGTGGCGACGGAGAGCACATGGAGTTCAGCCAGATCGTTTCAACCCCACTGGCGAGATCGACGGCAGCTTGTAACCACCGGTTACGAAACAGATCCACCAGTATCTTCCACAGTTCGGCCACTCTCTTCCTGTCGTTTGTACGTCTGCGATTAGCCGGCAAACGTGGTCGCTTCTGGAGAACGCGCCACCTCAGCACGTACGCCGCCTTGGACGCTGCCTCTTTCATGGTGGCTAGCTCTCGAGACTTGGGAGTAGCTGCGCTTGTGACGGCCGGAGGGTATTCCCTGGTGTGTGCCTTTGATCGCCTCATGATGCGAAACCTCATCGAAAAGGTCTTATAATCCTTTCCCACTTAAAACTGTAGAGGTTTGGGTGAAGGAACTTTTTAAGTGAATTAGATAGAAATGCTTTTTGTCTGCATCTGTTTTAATTCTTGATATTGTGATCGATGTTTAAGAATGTACGGTATGCTTGTTGATAACTTTAAATGTTTGGGGCTTGGGTGTGTGTCAGTGGTTTCTCAGGTGGATCTAAATGCTTTGTGCTTATTCTTTGTGGGTACGCATTTCACAGGAAGGAATTGTAAAATGACTAGTGAAATTTGAAACTAATTGTTGTTGGTAAAAATTTAAACTGAAAATTGGGTGAAATACGTATCATTTACTTTATTATCATATTTTCTTCCAGTTGAACCCAAAAATGTCCGGGAGTCACGCCCAAGGAATAGAGCATGTAAGATAAGTCAAAGAAGAGAATGATCTGTAGAAAATCATGTCTAGAAGTTTTCTTCATAATAGGGCTCTCTATTCATTAATATGGGAGTTACCTTATATATACAATTATATTTATGCTCTCTTCTTATATAATAGAACTTGAAGGTATTAAAATAATTTACATGATACATTATACAAATGGACTTTTCACTCATTTGCTTGGTTTGCTCCCATTCGTTCATCTCGTAGCCAGACGAACCACATGATGACGGTATGTGGTCTCGTTTGACTTCACCAGTTTTCCTATCGCAGTTCTTTGGTCTGCTTTTCTCGGCTCGATGGATATCTTTCGCTCGATCGGTTCTGCGGAAGTCCTTTGTTCGGCCTTGAGGTAAGTTGACTTGACATATGGCTAGGCGACCCATTAGTATTCTGTGAAGAATTTTAGGTTTTAAGTGCTGACTATCTGAATGGTCTAATTTGGCTCCACCAACTGGCTTTGACATATCTCAGCTACGGGCCCACCTCATTTGTTATGTTTCATGTCCTTGCGTGGTGATTCGTGTCATCTTGATCTGATCATACATATATAGTTCCACAACTTTATTGTTTTCAGAATGTGACAACTGTTAGGAAAACAATAAAATTAATCACTTCATTAATTACAGTTTCAACCAGCATTTAATAATTACATTTGTTAGATTTCTGTGTGTTGTCGCTCTATAAATAGCTTTTGTTAGTTGTCATGACTGGTACTTCTCTTTTTTCTAGAGCCTTAATCGTTCTTCTTGTGGTTGCTCTAAAGGCGAGTGAAAGAAAAGGACATCCGGGGGGTCTTTTCAATGATGTCCTGATGAAAGCCTTCAGGTTGACTGTCAAGAAGATCCGCCCTTCGCATGAAGTTTTTGAGGGTCTTCGTGCTCATGGTAGTTTGATCGATGAACGGGAAAATGCCCAGAGAACGGTTGTCCTGTGAAGAAAATGAGAATAAAGCGGTTAACCTCCAAATAGGAGTCTTTGGGCGGACACGATGATGAGGATGATTCGTGGGACGACATTCCTTTGGTGCAGCTAGGGTCTGCAAAGAGTTTGCGGGTTCCTCCTGTAGTGGACCAAGCCATCCAATCTGAGCGGACGAAGGGGGATGTTCGGAGGGCCTCTGGTGGTGTATTGCCAATAGGTGAGGGTGCGACTGATTCATCTCAGGCTGGAAAAATAGCAGGTGTTCCTTCTACGCTTGGTGAGAGTTTCTCATTTTTTCTCTGGTACGAAGTGGATCGACTCCTTGGTAGAAGCGTGATTCCTAATTTATTTGTGGAGACTTATGATTTTGATTTCTTTGATTTCATCATTTGATTTTTTTTGCAACTGATTCGGTCCTTGTATTCAACTCCCTCGATGTTGTCGGTGGGTAGACGTCGCTTTCTTCAAAAGGTGATCTAGTGGCAATTGAACGAGAATAGATCGACTCAATGGTCTGTGTTATGGATGAGACGAAAGACTTTTTCGCTCGTGAGGACAAAGCTAGGAAGAGTGTCGAGTTCTAGGGAGAAGCTACCTTGAATGAGCTAAAATCACTGTTGGATTCTTTTCTTGAGAAGTTGCTGGGTGGGATCTCGAACTCAAAGTTGATGTAGCAAACCTTCGGACTGACTATGATCTTGTTATGATGGAGACTGTGCGCTGGCGATCAGATTTGGCGGATCTACGAGAAGCTAGTTCGGTTTCTAGGTTCCTAGCAAAGGCTGTAGTGTCGATAGTTTAAGTTAGGCGGTGGGGTCTTGTATAAAGAGTTATTGAGGCGTGGGTTGGTCGCTCCTCAGGTGGTCAACAAGCCGGTTGTAAAGTTCTTCTTATCTGAATAGATGTGAACTATAATGCCAGTTCTATGAACTTTTTATCCCTGTGTGATTATTTTAATTTTTTGTATTTTCTGTTGATGTTACGTCTTTATTTCCCGAGGTACGGCTTACGACGCTTCATTACCCGCGAGTTCTATGTGTATGGGCTTGCATATTTATAGAGGAGGTCAGGGATCACTCGTGGCCTCATTTCCCTTTCTTTGAGTCCTTTGGTCATTTCTCTCCTACTCGTTCCTCTCTTTCCTACTCCATATGGTGTCAAAATATTATCCTCAAGAGTTCTGGAAGTTGTACTTTTAAGAGTGTTTTGTGCTTTCATCCAACGAGTTTTTAAGGTTGTAAAGGTGACATGTTCTCAAATAGGGATAGAGTTGGAGGCTCCGGGACAACACAACCGTGCAACTGATGATTACGATGGGCGGCTCAAGTTATATCAGGATCAATTTATTTAGGGGCTTCGCCTCCCCTTCTATCTTGAGATTTAGGGATGTCTTGAATTATTATGGTGTCATTCTGCCTCAGTTGAAAGCAAATTGTATAGCTGCGGTCATGACCTTCGATGTGTATTATCGTCGAATGGAGATCCCTTGATCATGTGATTTTTATTTCATACGTGTTTTCTTTCATGGTCGACCCAATGGTTATGTTAATTTCACTTTAACTAGAAAGATATGACTCATTGATTTAGAGAACAAGATGAAAAATTGAAAGCATAATTTCCTCTTGGCATTAGAAAGGGAGTGGGGGTTCTGACTCGCCCATCCGGATGACTCTATAAGCGGACGAAGCTCCACCTCTCATGCATGGACTTGTCTCGTCTGTCGAAGGAAAGACCCTTTCCATCGTTCAATACACCCGGGAGTATGTGGTCAACGTAGTTTTGAATCCCCGCAAGTATGGTCGAATGACCTAGGAGATATGGGTTCCTTCAAACGTCAATGAGTCCAAACGGCGGGTAGATAAGGTGGCTAAGGCTTCCACCAATGTTCTGCAGGCAAAGAGACCGTCGGGAGGTGAGGGGTCTTCAAACAAACGACCAGGTTCAGACTTTCTTACCTCTATTTCTAAAATGACAGTCGTCATCCAAAAGATTTCGACAGGTCAGTTCACTATAATTGAAAGATGAGATTCATTTTCGCAAGGTGATGTTTAAATTGATGATGCTCCGAGTCCTTCAGTTCTGAAATCAGATGTCGAGTACATTTTAGATGACAATGTGACCGCTGTTCAGGAGGGGCCCTGGTCCGACGCTTTAGCTTTTATCAACTTGAGCGAGAGAGAAAGGGCTAGTTATATCCTTTCTGGACCCGAGGAGGGGAGACAAGGCTCCGCTAGTAGCCAGGATCTGCAACAGTAGCAGGTTCTGAGGGCAGGTCGGATACTGCAGCTTCTGCCTCTCAGCTTGGTGGGAATGGTTCTCCCCCAAGAGTCGTACCAGAAGGGAGTTCCTCTGTCTCAAAGAAATTTCGGCTGTAAAAACGAAAAGTTTTGATTGCCAATGAGGGTGGCTTCCCTTCCGAAGGAGCGTCGGCTGGCGGCTCCCCTCACCCCCCCTCCGCCCCTGCTTCAGGAGATTCCTGACGAAGAAAGGAAAAATAACATGTCGTCAGTGAGGGATCACCTTCTATCTCTCTTCTCGGGGGTGATGACGAATGGATGCCAATGGAAAAGCATGGTTTGAAAGCCTTCATCTTGGGGGACTTTCTTTTCACCCTTATCAACTTGCAGAGGGACTGGTTCCAAAGCGGCCCTGGTGTGGAGTTTCATGCGTCAGAGCAAACGGAGACACTGCGATCAGAGAGCATCGTGGAAAGGCTGGATGATTTGAGTCCATTGGAGCTGAGTTGAATAATCTATAGACATCAATTGCTAAGAGTGTCATCTTCCCATTATATTTCAAGCTTATATTTTGATACAACATCCGAGTTGTCGTGGGCATGGAAGACGATTAATGTTACGAAAAGTCGTTTGAAGAAGGCTTTGTGATGGACTAAGGAGGCTGAAGCTCACCTCGAGGATGTGGTTGGGACATCAGAATGATTGTCGGTTGTGTTGGAGGAAAACGACAAATTGTCTGCGAAGGTTGCTTCCTTGCTTAGAGCTGAAGGCTTTCAACCGAGCCTTCAATCGGTTTGTTTGGCTGGGGATGATTGACCTGAAGTATGAGGATCTGTACGAGTTTATTAAGCTACTATCGGTCCCAACTCCTGCGACCAAGAAGTCTTTTGGAGGTCAGGTCGAGTCGGAGAGCACCTCCTCAACTTCTCGCCCTTGTGGCCTTCTGTGGTCGATGTCTTTAGCTCGCTGTTCCAGAATTTTTGTATCAAGGGATCTTCATGTAATTCTACGTTTTTGTTTTGTTTTTTAAGCGGTGGTCATTAAATTGAAATGTTGATATATTTACGTATAAACTTTTCTCGGCATCTTGATTTGCGAATAATTTGTGTTCTTCTTACATTAATTATTCTTATTATGGCTATTAATTTTGAGCATTTCATGCCCAACGTGTGTTGCCTTTCATTACTCATTGGATATTTTAGTTACTTGTCTCGGGAGGGAATTTTCGATCGCTTGCTCGTATGGAGAGTCTAAACATCGCTTGCCCCATAGAGGGTGTTGGTGTTGCTCGCTTAGTAGGGGAGTTTTTGTGTTGCTCGCTTAGTAGGGGAGTTTTTGTGTTGCTCGCCTCATAGTGGAGTCTCTGTTGCTCGCCCCGTGGGGGAGTCTTTGTGTTGTTCACCCAATAGGATGGTCTTTATGTTGCTCCCCATGTAAGGAGTCTTTTATATTATTTGACTGAGACAAGTAAAATGGTTGGTTTGATTGCGTTGTGTTTGTTGCATTCACGTGTTATTGTGTGGTTGATCGTTTTATCTCATGATACCTTTTTGTTCATCATAACTATTAGAAATGCGCGGGAATTTGGAAATTGATTAACATTGTTCAATTGATTAGATTTAGTTCGACAATTGCCTGGGTGTTTCGGATACAGGAATCATTACAAATACTTTGTAAAAAGATAACACAAAACATCCTTTGTTCACTCAATTTATTCGGCTCAGAAAATCTTTTGTCAAGGAAAGAACTGCTTCAGGACGTCCCCGCTCCAGGTCTGAGGCACATCTATTTGGGTTATGATGTAGGGTCCTGTCCAGGTTTGGCCGAGTTTTCCGACCACTTGTCCTTGGGGCACCGGGTGGACTTTCATGAAGGCGAGTTCTCTTGCTGCAAAGTTTTACTCTTTCACCTGTTTATTAAAATACTAGGTTGTTCGTCATTTAAATTTCTTTCTGACAAAGAACGGACATGGCGCGGGTTTCTTTGGCAAGATCTAGTGCTAGTTTGATAACTTTGTCATTTGCTTTTTTCCATTCCTCCATATCTTCGTCGCGAAAGGTGGAAGCAGCCACCTCCAAGGAATAGAGCACGTAGGATGAGTCAAATAAGGGAATGAACAGTAGAAAATAGTGTCTAGAGTTTTTTTTTCATGAAAGGCCTCTCTATGTATAGGTATGGGAGGGACCCTATATATACAATTACCTTTATGCCCTCTTCTTATACGAAGGAACTCAGTGGTACTAAAATAATTTACATTATACATTATATAAATGAACTTTTCACTGATGGGTTGGCCCCACTTTTTCTCGGTTTGCTCCCATTCGTTTGTTTCTTAGTTGGACGAACCATCTGATGGCGGTATGTGGTTTTCTCATCCTCTTCACCAGTGTTCCTATCGCAGTTCCTTGATCTACTTTTCGCCCCTCGATGGATATCTTTCGCTCGACTAGTTATGCAAATGTCCTTTGTTCGGCCTTGAGGTTAGTCGGCCCGTCATATGGCGGGACGACCCATTGATATTTTGTGTTGACTTTTAGGTTTTGAGTGCCGACTATCTGAATGACCGGCTCTGACACATCTCAGCTACAGGGCTACCTCGTTTGTTGTGTTTGATATCCTTGTGTGGAGATTCATGTTGCCTTGATCTCGTCAGACTCTTCCAATCACAGGCCTGTTGGTAGAAAAAAGAAAATTCTCATTGCCTCTTATTGATGCAGTTTACTGTGGAATGTACAAAGTAAGTACAAGCCTTTTGACTAATTACGCATGATAGGTCTTGTTATATTTAGGAGAAGTTAGCTTTTTTCTTCTAGATTACATAGTTCTTGTTATTGATGATAGAATTAGCATGAAAAACCTTGATCTAAATCCATATTCATCTAAGTCATGCGAATCATGTTATTATGAGAGTTCGAACTGAGTTTAAAAAGCCTTTTATTGTTACTGGCAACATGGCAATCATTAAGTAATCTAAAGTAGCCTAAAGCCTCTAGTCGCTTAGAAGTGAATCCTATTATGTTGCTTAAGAAACAACCACTAGATTATCAATGTGAATTACTAAACTCACTTAAGCGGCATATAAAATAATATTTTTGCCAATGATATTAGCCCAAAAAAAGTCAGAAACTCGCCCGACATTTTTACCAATTGAGTAGGGACTCTCATAAAAAATTCCACTAGGGTAACATGCCTCGGACAACTTTATCAACCATCGGCCATAGGCCATACATGCCTGCTACACAACTTGCTATATGGATTCCAAATTATATACGTTTTGCATAATAAGACTTTATTCACTTCTGTAACGCCAACAATAATCCTCACATATATTGGAGTGTTGTTGATCGAGCATGAGCGCTACATATTGAATAAGAAATCTAAAGCATACAAAAATTTCTCACGGAATCTATCTAGGATTCTCTTCAAAATCCTTTTATTTTCTTTCAATATTCTTTGTAAACTCAGTTGAGCTTACCCTTAATGTTCTTTTTTCTTTTCAAGTTTTTTCTTCCAATTTGCTTATTTGCATGATCCTTTCCTAATTGAATCAACTTACATGTAGCAGCTTATCTTTTTAAAAAATTATACTGTCATCCATATGTCATGATCCTATAGAGATTTATTTCATAATGCAAGCCTAAAAAGGAAAAAAAATTGAATGCTGAGTTGGCATAGACTAGTTGGGCACAATATGAACTCATATGAGACTAGGAAGCTCTCTTTCCTTTTTATTTATTTATTTATTTATTATAATACGATTCATTAAGATAGTTTGTGCTTTGGGTGTGGCAGCATGACATGATTCATCATTTAAAACCATAACAGTATCTAAGATGAACTTGTCAATGATGAAAAGATTGTTGTCTTTTGCTTTTGTTATCTTTAACTGTGATCCTTACTTAATTGTATTTCAGAACAGAGCTTGAACAGAAAGATTATCCATGTTCTATCTGGTCTTCTCTATACGGCCTCATGGCCAATGTTCAGGTATCATTTCCTCTTCACGTTCCAAATTTAATATAATTGTTTGTTTGTTTCCTTGATCTAATTTTCAATGTTCACATCTTTTTTCTCCAAATCTTTTTGCAGACCAACTATTTTGTCTACTCCTTTGCCACCTCTTGCAGCTCTTCATCACAGGAAAAATATTTTGCTGCCGTTGTTCCTCTTCTGAACTGCATAAGACTACTAATCTATGGCCTCTCTATTGTCAACGATGAAGATGTGATAAAATCAATTACAAGAGAAGGAAAATCAGAGTAATAGTACAATATTCTTTTATTCCAGCCCTTATGCCCTTGTGATATACTCTCAAATGATTATGAAATCACACATATTGCTTGTTAATAGGGAATTGCTGAGAGGTCCTCTTTACTATGTCATTATTTTGATGGTTTCATCATTAATCTTTTGGCGTGCATCGCCCATCGGTATAATTTCACTAGCTATGATGAGTGGTGGAGATGGTAATTTCATCTTTGTTTCTTACTCTTTCTTTCTTTGAAAGTCCAAGGAACATATATTTACTTTTCAGGTGTTGCTGATATAGTGGGTAGAAGATATGGATCTCTGAAGCTTCCTCATAATAGAAGAAAGAGCTGGATGGGAAGCATTTCAATGTTCATTTTTGGTATTATTTTCTCAATCATGTAGGTTCTAATTTTAGAAAATAAATAAATAAATCAATCAATCAATATTGTTACTTCAAATCATCTGTTGCAGAATTGTTTCATTGCTACTGTTCTGCATGTAAGATGCTTTACTATTTTTCAGCTTTTGGTTACTTTCATTTGGGTTGGAGTACAGTTGAGAAGGTAGTCTTGATTTCTTTTGCCGCCACCGTTGTGGAATCTCTTCCATTATCCAAAGTGATTGACGACAATATTACAGTTCTTGTAACCAGCATGGTTGCAGCTTGCCTGCTCTTTGGATTTTAACTGAAGAGAAGGTTTGTGAGGTATTAAATTATTTTAAGTGTGTTATGTGATGCTTCTTGAGTGCTGTTTAGAATTGAAACAGGCAAATAGAAGTAGAATAATTTGGAAATAAAGAAAGGATGAGAAAAAGTGCAATGAATTCGGTGTAAAATTTCTCTGATGAATGTATCAGAAATGTATTGAAATCAAAATGTTAACTTTGTCTTAGTAGTTAATAACAATTCCTTAAACTCATTAAATTCCAATTATTGATGTAGCAATAAAGTTTATATTGTAATTGCTCTTTTAAAAGGATTTATTTAATTGGTGTAGAATGTTAAGCTAATTTACGATATGTTAAGCAGGTAATGGTAGGTTTAAGATTTAAGGGGTTTAATCTATTTGGTTGGTGAAAATAATGGGTTATTGCTGAGATAAATGAGTGGTTGTCTTTTGGCTTGAGTTCATTTTCCCTTTTCATTTTGATGTTATAATATTATTTATATTTTAGTTGATATATTGTTTTGAGTGTTCAGAAGGATTCATTTCATGATTCTTCAATAAATTTTATGTTGGTTGTTTACTACTTAACGCATCCCTTCATTTTTCAAATACGTGGCTTGGGACCAAATAACCAGTGTTAAATGATCTTTAAAATATGACACTCAATAGGGCATAATAAAAGGATTCAGTAGCTGATCCCACTTAGTGGGATAAAGGTTTATTGTTGTTGTTGTATTGTTTCGACAATTCAATCTGGCTCCATCAGCACTCTCTATATAGATTTTCTAAAAAATTTATGAATGCTCGTATAGTTTATTCTACAGATGCTTGCATGGCCAACATAATAAAAAAAAAATTGATGCATATTGGAATATTATAAAACCCAAAATATCACTATTTGTAAACTTATACGTTGGAATTTGAATATGTTCGCAACTTATAATGAGGATGCAAGCAAAATTTATCGTTCCAACGTTCATTTGTGGAAAAAAGTAAATAAATATTATGATTAATAATAATAATAATAATAATAATGTTTGAATACATTTCAAAACAAATGCAGCAAATAAAAGTTAGTAGACAGTAAAATTATAATTGTAAGCTAATATAATTACATTAATGCTATTTTTTTTAAAAAAAAATCTTGCATAAAATATGTAATCCATCATTAAGAATTTCAATTCTATTGTAACTTTTGGGAGTTTAAAAAAATATTACATATATAATTAAATAAATAAATATATATATATATATATATATATATATATATATATATATATATATATATATATATATATATATATAAAATTATATGCATACATATTCATATAATAAAATATGTTTAAGCAATTCAAATATGAAAATTATGGTAGCCTACAATGTCGTGTTTTAAGAGATTATATTTGGATTAAATTAAATTTAATTTCCAAAGAAAAAATATAGAATTTTGGATAAATACTAGATTCTTGAGATGAATAATAACCCATAAAATTGAAAAAGAGAATTTGTAAATATAAAATAATAAAATGATAGTTAAAAAATTTAAGTGATGTCATATATTGTGGAACATATTAGAACAAATTTTAACTTGTTTAAATCATTTAAAAAAATATATATTTTTTGTTTTAATAATTTTTTAGTTAAACATAAGTTATAATTCTAGTTTAATTTTATCAATATAATCAATAATATTATAAACTGTGATTATAGAGCTAGCCATAATTATCTCAAGATTCAAAATTTCTTCATAGAGTCGACCATATGATCCTAAATTACTCCGTAAGACAATATTAGATCCAGCAATCATGAATTTGTTATCATCAAAATTATCGAGTCAATACTCTTCTAACAATTACAACACACAAACAGTTGCCAATAACCCAATCAGGCACCTTAAACTTATTTCTTCACGATAATCTAAATGAAGTCGCTCTCATGAGCCATCCCCCTGGCTTCCAAGACCCTTCCAAGCCCAATTACGTTTGTCTCCATAAAAAAGACCCTCTACATACTCAAACAGTCCCACCAGAAAAAGGTAGAACACACTCACCACCCCTCCCTCAACATGAAATAAAGCACAACTAAACCCTCCCTTATGATCTCCACAACTCCCAATCTCAAAACTTACATCGTCATCTATGTTGATGACATCCTCATCTCTGGAAATGATCCCACCACCATCTCAAACATCACCACACAACTCGAAAGCTCATTCAAAACCAAAAACATCAAACACTTTGACACCTTCCTAGGTATCCAATCACTGAAGGCATTCTTCTCAAGCAATCCACATACGCATAGACGTACTCAAAACTATACAGGCATGAACTCATGCCTTCAAACACCAGCAACTCATCAACTTCAAGCTTCTTCCACTGACTCCTAACCCTATCATGAACCAAAATTATACCGACACATCATCGACTCCCAACAATACCTCAACATGCCCAGATATCACACTCATAGTAAACAAACTCTGTCAAAGCCTTCACAACATACACAAACATCACATCACTAACCTCAACGACTGCTCTGATAGATAAAAAGGAAATATTATCATGGACTTACCCATCATCCCTTCCAACTTTGACCACCATAAGCAGGCGCCTGCTGAGCACGGAACACCTCCAATAGAAAATCAATAACTGGTTATTTCATCTTTCTAAAAAAATCTCTCATCTCCATGTGCAAGAAGAAACAATCAATAATAATAAGATCCTCAACGGAGGCAAAATATAGGGTACTCTCCACCACAACAGCTGAAATTATCTGGCTGCACCAAATTATTCAATACTTTGCATACCAACCCCTCACCCACCCCTTTATTGTGAAACTCTGACCCTTGCCAATAACCTCGTTTTTCACTGCATGACAAAGCACATCGAATTAGACGTTCACTTCATCCGCGAGCGCATCAAAGATCAAGCCATCATCATTCATCAGATTTCTGATTGCCTCCCCTAACCAAATCATAAACATTTTCACCAAGCCATTACCCATTTGTCATTTCTTTTATGTCGCTTTCAAGATATTCGGAAAAAGCTAACTCTCCACCTCAGGAGTGTTTTTTGCATGATGATATAGACGCCACTCACGAAATCATAGCAGAGCAACTCCAACCTCACATCAGAAGAAGAGAACGCTCCACTCGTTATATCAAGACTTTTTTTTAGTTGAAGGAGACTTAGGCTCCCTACGTGTTTCATCAAAAAAGTAAAAATTACAAAACCGGAAAGAGGTCCTATATAACACACTCATACAACTCACGCAAAAAATAAGAATCTAAGGTCCTCTTTTCGAAAAAAAGACAAAAAACAACACACACGACACACACAGACAACCCAAACAAACAAAACAAAACAAGACAAAACTATGCAAGATCCAAGGAGGCAAGCTCCAAAAGAGCATCCGAAACCATAGAAGGAATCTGAACACGAGAAAGAGATAAACCAAACTTTGCAGCCCAATGCGCAGCCCTGTTACCTTCCCGCTTGACATGAGATCATTTGACATGCAAATTCTGAGAAAGTAAAAGAACATTCTTCAAAGAAAGAGTCAAACTCCAATCAGGTCCCTCTTGCAAACAAATGCACTTCCAAAGCACAAGACAATCAGTTTCAATTTCAACATAATGCCAACCAAACCTCTTAGCCAACTGTAGACCAAAAATCACAGCATCCATTTCTGCAAGAATAAAAAATTCAGAAACAGCTCTAGCTGCAAACCCATATAAGATACAACCCAAAGTGTCACAACAAACGCCACCCACGTTGGAAGTAGTATCAGTCTAACTCCCATCAGTATTTATCTTTATAAAAGGAACAATGGGCTTAGCCCACTTAACAGTAACACAGTGATGTGAAGAAATGTTACAAGGAATATTCAAAGCTTCCAACACTTTAAGCAAGAAAACAGATTGATCCTTTTTAGGAAGAACCAAACTTAAACACTTGTACAAATAACCCAAAACCAACTTAACAGTAGACACAACACTATGAACCATAGCATTGCAAGACTTCCCCCGTCAAAATATATCCACTTCAAGATCAACCATTGGTTCACCCGCACACACTACAAATCAAATGTAAAGCCACCCATAAATATATGCATACACACTATGAAGAGTAATAAAGTGAAATACATTCTTTCATGTATCTGGGAACTTTATTCTCTCTGAACTTACTCTGAACCTCATCTTCTATAACCAATTACTTCCCCAAATACCAATAAAAGAAGAGCTTTTTAAATCGTTGATTTGTTCTAAGATCCCATTTAGTGCTGTCAAAAAAGCTCATTGTTCGCGAATAGTTCGAGTTCGGTTCATCAAGAAGTTCGTGTTCGATTCGTTCGATAAGCAAACGAGACGAACACAAACAATTTTTTTTGTTCGGTTAGTTAAACGAACCAAACACGAATAGTGATGCATTTGTTCGTGTTCGAATCATTATTGCTCGAAATATAAAATAATTTAAAATAGTTATATATAAAAAAATTAAATTTTATAAATTATAATATATAATAAATTAATAATAATAATATCTTAATAAACTATATTAGTAATATACTAATATAGATATTATATATTTATATAATATAAGTTATATAATCAATATAATATATTATTTATACGTATTAATATTAGGGCTGTCAAACTGGCGTCGTTCGTGAACAGCTTGTGTTCGGCTCGTGTTCGACTCGTTCGTTAAGAAACGAACACGAACAGTGACTTCACGAATAATTTTGAACACAACCTTATTTCAAACAAATTAAATTTCAAACGAACCGAATATGAACTCAAACTCTATTCATTTGTGTTCAGTACGTTTACAGCCCTAATCCCATTGAACTTCCAAAATGAAGAGTAAATAATAAAAAAAAAAAGAACAAAGCCATTTGGGTTCAACGAAATAAGTTCTGAGAGCAAACCGGCCAAGCCGTCCAAGGTCACACTTACCGCTAGCGAGCGCTCAGCGCAATCCTAATCCTGTGACGAGGGGCGGACGTACTAGGCGAAAAAATGAGGGTGGGAGCGGGATTGGCGTGCAGGTCCTGCCTTGCATCTGCTGTGCCGTCTCTCCACTCGGGTGCTGCTGGAGTTCGATGCTCCTCCTCTGCCTCTTATCCTTCTACTACGTCAGTCTCCACGTACACCTCCATCGGTACCTCCTATCTTTCTCGCTTTAACCATTTCTTCTCTCCTCTTCTCCAGCAATCCTTTGTGGTGGTTAGTTTTATCCTCTGGACGATAATCTGTAGATTGTAGCTCTCATTGAGGCATTTGTTTGACTTCTTATAATATGTTATGCTCAGTGTGTAATGTCTAAACTTAGATCGTGTTTGAAGAGAAAATTGATTCCTTTTCATGAATGCGGAGTTCTGCTATGACAAATGCTTTTGTTTGTTTGTTTCGATAACTACGGGGAGAGTTTTAATGTTCTTACATTTTACTCATTAGCCGTATTCGTGAAGTCTTTCTTGTTATCCTAGCCTTGCTATTCTGTTTCCTCATCGTTGTTGAGTTGTCGGAAAGATTTAACTCGTGTTTGTATGCATTTTTTTAAATTCTTTCGGTGATACATGATTTTGGGGCATCTTTTAGTAGATAAAATCAAATTGTTGATATCTTTTAGCTTACAATAGTTGATGTTTGGGATACGCAGACCATATATCTTTCATTAGAGATGTAGCTGTTGCGAACCCTCCTGAACGTCTCCATTGTTTGCTGAACATGCTCCAAGCACGAGGTAAAGCTTAAGTTATTGCATTGTCTGCTACTTTGTTTGGCTGACTATTTTCTTTCCGCTCTTAGTTAATGTCTTAATATGATAGTTTCAGGGTGAAATGATTTTGTTTAAAGAGTAGCACATTATTTTGCTTCAGTAATTGCATCCATTGGCCTTCAAAAACTTTTCATCAAAGAATTCAAGCTCTTTCCTTAAATAGGGCGATTGAGGTTTCGTAGATATATTGCCTACAGCATGAGCCAAGCTATCCATTCATGACACCATTCAAGACTTGTAATCATCGAATTAATAATGAGCTAACAGTAGGCATGTGTGCTCATGATTGGTCCTTTGAGTTGATCAGCAATGCTCCCACTATGCTTAATAAAAGTTCTTACTATAATAGAGGATCAAGGAATAAGAATTATATAACCTATAACTTCAAATTGGTAGCCATCCCTAATGATACAATAGAAATAGTCTCTTTTGTTCACTTCTTATAGATGATGATAAATCAAACTAAGGCTACAACCTGATTGGTACTATCTTTATTTTAATTTAAGCTCAATGATTTGGACTAAAATTGTTAGAATAGAGAAAGCTCTGCTGTGAAATTGAACGTGTATGTGTGTGTTTCAATTCCAATGTAACATCATAATTAAATTGCACCCTTGAAAAAACTCAAGCTGCGTAACATGCTTAGTAATCAATTTTCTTTGTGAATCAAGGCTTCTATGGGTTGGTGGTTGAAGGGCAAGTATTGATGATATTTTGTTTACTTTTTAATACTAATATGATTTTTCTAGGCCCATCAAGGTTTTTAACTTGAGAGGATTAGGGTTTGTTGTATCTAGAATATGACCAATTTCTCTTAGCATTGCCCTAAGCATTTAAGGAATTTCCCATGCAACTCAATTGAGAGGGTTATACTTAGGGAATACTAATAATTTATTTAATTTTTTGGTTGTTTAATATAAATTCAGTCGTTAAATAAGTTAACCCAAATTTATTTAAAGGTTACATAACTTAGGCAAGTAAATTGACTTAAAGAGAAACCAATTTGCCTCAAGTTAATTCTCTAACTCTTTCATTACATCCAATTTAACATCAATACTCTTAGCCTCGTTATCCTTGGTGTTCTAAGCCAACCTTTTCCCTAGTTATAGGAGGCTTTGTCTCCTCGAGTCATTATAGATAGTTTTTGCTCCGCAAATTGCTATTATTGTTGTCCTTAGTTCTGTCATGGAACTAACTTTTTGGTCTCCTTGCAACGGAATGTCAAAGCCTTGAATTCATAATAGTGGTACTGGTTGGTCCTTTATTCATTTTCAATAAAGGAAGAAAAAAAAAAAGAAAGCACCTGATCTCCTCCATCAACTGTTTGGTTGAGTACTATTCCCTATGATCTCTAGAGTAGAGATCTAAGGTGCATACTTTTAAAAACAACATGCACCAACCCTTGAAGGTGCAAATATTCTCCTTTTATATTTTGCTTATCAACATTCCCTAGGCTATCCTTTTTATTTTTTGCTAATTTATTAGTTGTCGAGGAATACTTAATATAATAAACTTGTTAGATAAGGACTTCATGAGTAAGTTATAGTTTAGCATGTTTGGCTCTCTTCTAATTTCTTTTATTTTATATGTCCATTTCAATTGGAATATAGAATGAGTATTCATTAAGAGAGTATTTTTTTCATTTATAATTTATTGTTATACTTTTTTCCATGGGTATTTATCTCATATTTTTACACCATTTGTTTGTATTATTTTATAAATTATTTTATGTTTTTAAATTTTATTTATTTTTAATAGCCTTGTAACTCCCGGTTTCAGTTACCCAGGAGAAGAAACGAAGAATCAAAGGAGAGGAATGATGAGTCGAAAGCCGAAGAAGTGAAAGTGAGGAACTGGAAACTGTATAGAGCGGGAGAGGAAGCGAGTGGAGGTCGAGAAGTCAAAGAGGTGAATTCTCTTGTATAGTTCATAGACCGACTTACTTTTGAGTCGAGCAGCGTGCGAAGGAGAGGAGGATAATGCGAGGATTAGGGCAGAGGCGACGTCTTTGTCGCGTCGAGGAAGAAGAGTTGATGGGCGCGCAGTGAAGCAGCGAAAGGAGGCGTCGACGTCTGGTGCAGGGAGCCGATCGAAGGAAATTACGTGTAAAAGAACAGCGGCTTCCCTCATGTGATTCCTTTGATAGAAAGAGATAGGTTTTTTTTAAGTGATTTGATAGTAATAATAAGACACACACACACACACACACACACACACACACACACACACACACAACAACAACAACAACAACAACAACAACAACAACAAGTTGAATCTAAAACATCTACTCTCCTAATTTGATCATCAGACGATCTATGTTTAATGTGACCAAACCATCTAAGACGACTCTCTCTAATTTTGTCCGTCACAGGAGCTACACCAACCCTATCACAGATATATTCATTTCGCATCTTGTCTCTAAGTGTAAAGCCACTCATCCATCTAATCATTCTCATCTCAGCAACACTTGACTTAGTATTATGCTTCTAAAATGATCAAAAGGATTCATGTCATGATTTTTTCGACAAGTTTTATGTTGGCTGTCGACTACCTAATGCAACCCTCCACTTTTCACATATGGGCTTGAGATTCCACTTTTCACATCTGGTCTTGGGACTGGTAATGACAGTGTTATATATATATATATATATATATATATACACACACACACATATATATGTACACACACACACACACACACACTGTGTGTGTATATATGTTTGTGTGTGTATATATATGTGTGTGTGTGTATATATATATATATATATATATATATATATATTTATATTGAATAAAAATTAAGCGAGATTACATAAAGTAAATTTAATACTTAAATAATGAAAAACTAATAGTTTATTAAATGATAAATTAATTAAATTGTATACTTATATTTATTATAGGCTTTCAATTCTAGTAGAATCGACGTCAAGGCAAATCGAATAACAAATTAATCATTGAGATGAGTATTCATACTTTTAATATATACTAATAATTTATTTTTCTCAACTATTGTGCAATTAATGATATTTGCACAAACTTTATTCTGATTGAGATATCATTTTCTTTATCGATACATTGTTATGAATGCTTTTAGCTACTTAATATCATGCATTGATGCATTATAGTATGTTGAATTGATTACGATAAGCACATGAATGATATATTTATGTTTGTTGTTTGATTGTGCATGACTGACTATGATGGAGTCACCTTTTATGGTACTAGTAGGAGGAATACTAAGATACTAATGAACGTATATGAAGAACGATATTGGTATTGAGATACCTTAATTAGTATAAATTTTTAGACAGTGCTCATGTGACGGTTATATAAATATAGAATGATATTGGTATGTTATTGATATAGTAAGATTCATTGAATATCATATTAAATGTTTATATTGATTTATTAAAAAATTTAACTGACATGCTTATTATTTTTTGTTTCCTTTACATTACTATAATTTAGGAGTATGAGTATTTTCGGGCTTATTTAGCTCTCTATTATTTTTAAACTAACATTTCATGTTAGTTTAATTGATTAAATGATTAATGATGGAAGATAATACATTTATAGAAGATGTGAACAACTAATAACGTGGTAAGTTAACTTTACTGTTTTAATTTAATTTGATTAGTGACTCTTTCATTTGTTAAATTGTAAGAAAATAAGAAAAAATATAATTCTCACTGTACTACCGTCTGTTCCTGGCTTGGTTTATTTCAAAACCTGGGCTAGATCGTGACAATTCTTGTTTTATTTATAAAGTTTTATAATAGATTGTTTCTAGGACTTACTCTAATATTTTAGGGCTTGATCTTGCTTTGTGAAAAGGTGAACGCCTTGCCTCACTTCTTTGTTTCAAAATTTTGTATTAATTGACACTGGCAAGGTCATATTTTGGATTGCTTTCCTATTCCTAAAACATGAATGCATGGTTAATCTATTCCTTGCTTATTCTAAAGCATTAGAGCTTCTTTGGGGTCACCTTTGTTTTTTTTTTATTTTTTTTTAATTTTTTTTTCTTTTTATTTTCAAAACATTTTTGTTTATTGTTTTTTTCATGCTTTTATTTTTAATTTTCAAAATCAAATGAACTTATTTTCTAAAAACATTCAAAACACATAAAAATTTATTTAAGTGCTTTTAAAAACAACTATGATATAACATACCAAATATGTTGGCAGCTCAATTTTGTGCTCAGCTTGCCTTACAGAATAACTTTTTTTGTTAATGAATTAAATGATAGTTATCTTTGGTTTTCTTTTATTACAAGGGATAGGAATCTTGGCGGGCTTACTACTTATTAGCCTTTCTCTTTTTGCTTTTTGGTGGTTCTTATGGACTCGTTTTGTAACCCTCTACTTTTATGTTAATGTGTGCACACCCTTCACGGGTGATTAACCAAAAAAAAAGAAAAAAAAATCAGGTTAAATCATAATCAAAACAATTTAAAATAAAAAATTAAAAAATAATCAAAAGTAAACACAAACGACCTCTTAGTAACTTCACCGGTTCACCTTAAATCCCATCTTTTAATGTTCTTATTGATAATGACATGATGTAATCTGGTTACTGAATAAATCTTCTATTCATAGTGGTGAGCCTATGAAGCTTCTACCATTAAAACAAATCTTTTGCTCAAACCACTCTTTAATTTCTTGAGCCTTTGAAGGGTTTTGTTGAGATGACATGCAACAAAACTACGAATTGAAAAGGCTCTTCACTAGCTGGATGAATTAATTCTCTTTAGATTAATTTACAATTCCACCATTATAAGGATTTAAATAATTAAAGATGTCCAATGTCTATGCCATAAATCAGGATATATTAAAATAAAACTAAAATGGTGGAACTATCTAGGAAATTTTGTTGTTGTTATAAACTAGACCTGTTGATATGGACCTTGGAAATTATTGTGAACATCTTAGGTTTGATCCCTGTCTACAAAATAATGAAATCCCATCTTAAGTCCTTTCGATAGGCTAAAAAGATTAAGGGCATTTTGTTGAACCCTCATAGTGTGCAAATTGAGTTAGAAAGCAAAAATCATGAAAACATCACGCGTAGCTCTTAAAGAAAAATGTTTGAATAAGAAGGATTCAGAATGTCAACTCCGTTGTGTGAATTAGATTAATGTGGATGATGAAAGAGAAAGTATACAATCATATGATACATCAAATTTAATAGTGTCACTTCTTACGCATCTCAGGCATAATTCAAATATTATGGCATAACACATTTCTCATAGACTTTTATTAAAGATATAGAATGAAGATTGTGGTTAAGGTAAGGATTAAAGTGCCAAAATTGTCTCTAACTATTTACATGGGGCCGTTTTACTCCTGAGTTTATAAAAGTGTCAAAATAGTCCCCAAAATCTTTAAATTGGGGCTGAAATAGTCCCCATGGAGGACTGTTAGAGCTAAATTTTAAAATAGTAGCTTCTATAAACTCTAAGACTAAAATTATCCCATGTAAATAGCCCGGAATTATTTTGGCACTTTACTCTCGAGGTAAGTTATGAAAGCTATATTTCTACTATTGACAGTGCTATCTACACAATTGACTTTTGTTTATTTGAATAAGCTCTTCAGGCAACTTTATCTGCACTTTTTGGGGGAGCTTGATATGGTACAACTTTTTTATTCCTTCTAAAAATATGCAAATTAAAATTTAAATGAAAGCTAGAATAGAGAGAATCCTACCTGCTAAAAACTGTCTAGTAGGAGCTACTAATTAAGTTCACTTGTACCTTACTTATTTCTCACGTAAAACACAGAGGGTAGAAAAAGCTTTATTTGAGTGCCTGATCAAAAAAAAATTTATGAATGGGTTACTATGGATTATTAAATAGCTTTTGTTGCATCCTCTTAAGCTAAGCGTTGAAGAATAAAATGATAATTTTAAATTTTTTATGAAATAAAGATTTCAATCATAATTGTAGCATGTGGCATTTGTTTGTTAAACTTCATTGATCTGTTGAAGCTTATTTGTTAAGATTACAATTTTAGATGAGCCGTAACAATATGAATCAATTATTTTGCTTTAATTTGCTTTATGAAAAATGAATTTTATTGTTTGCAACTTTCCAGTACGTACTTGTTGGTGAATACATGATCTTTTTTCAATCATTATCAGACGCCTTCCTATGTTACAATTAATCAAATTATTGTGGTAATTGAGTGAAAACATTTTAAAATTCTTTTTGTCAGGTCGATAACATATTATTATTCAAATCGGCATTGTTGGGATTAGTCTTTCATATACCGCCAAACTTTCTGTGCAATTTGTCAAGTTCCTTGAGCAAAGTATAAATTCATTGTATTATATTAATCTGTTTTAATTAAAATATCATTATTGGTTTAGATTTGGGAGAAGGCTTCCTAATCTTTTCTTGAAGTGCAGATATCCAGGTTTCTACTATGAAATGCTTATACATTGAACCTTAAAAAGGCAATTTTGCAATCATTTTCAGGCATATGGTTTTCAAACATTGTTTCTGGCCCTTCATACTGAATGAAAGTATTGTGAAGATATTTTCTGGGACTGGCTTACCCCTGCATTCCAAATAGGGCCTTCAGTTCAGTAGTTCACATTTTAGGATTTTCTAATGGAGATCTGCATTACACATTTAAGATTTTTCCTGGTATTTAAATCTCGAAATTTGATTTTTCTTTTGGTAACGGGATTCTTATAAATGATTTTGAACGAGTGGTTCTCAATGTACATGGTTGAAGTCATTTTGTGTAGGTTTCTTTGGTTATAACTTATAACAGCATTATTTGCTCTAATTTGAAGTACCTTACGATTGAGCACATAAACAATGATCATTGATAGTTTATGATAATTTTATACAAATTTTCTGCAGGTGAAACTATAGTCCCACCTGGAGCGAAGGAAGGACTCATTCCCCTTGTTATTCCTCTATCAGAAAGTTTTTCAGGTTATCGTAAAACCTTTATATTGAGTAAAGTTTGTAATTGAAAATTTCATTGTTAAACGCTTTTTTTTTTTTTTTTTGGTGTAAAGTGATTTTTATCGAGAACATTTTGTTTTATTATGATGTAAGGTACTTTCACGTCCTTACTAAGGTGGCCAACATCTCCACCTGGGTAATTGCATATTTTCACTCATTTTAAAGCTTCTTGTGGTAATTTATAGTTCACTCTTGTTGCAAAAAATAAAAAAATAAAATAAAATCTGTTCACTCTTCTTATGCTCTATAGGATGGAGATGCCAGTTGTGGAAGTTCGAAAGCATGGGGTGTGGTACTTGGCAAAAAGCGTAAGATTAAGCAAACTAAACTTAATTATATGTGTCTTTGCTATGAATTTTGGAAACGATCTATTAAAGCAAACTACCAATTAATTCAAATAAAAAGGTATCAAGCAAGAATGTCTATATGTGAAAGCCCAATCCCAGATGGCGTCAACCTTTGTTTGGTATTCTCTGTTATTTTGCCTTTTGCTGCACGAAAGAGCCACCTCTACTCTCAAAGTGATGCACTAGATACTCTGTAATTCACTCCCCATGATTGCAAAGTTGGGTAGTCAAACCTTGTATGGATGGTAGTTGTACACGCCAATTTTTTCTTGTGCTTCAGAAAATATAGAGTTCATCGTTAAAGCCTTCAGCTATTTTTGTGCCGTCCTATGTAAAATAAAGTCATTGTTACTTTCAGAGAAATGGACAAACTACTTTTCAAGTGTGTTACCCATGGTTGTGCTAGCTAAGAAGGAGATGCACAAGAATTGCAACTATTTACATCTAACATTTCCTAGATTATATTGGCTTTTCAATAATGCATGCCAAGTAAACCTTTCGCTTAACTTTTATTTGTGTAGGAAAAAATTGAAGTATCAAAAGTCCCTTTACCATTTAGGGTTTATAAAAGGTGTTAAATTAGCTTTAAGGTTGTGTTAATCTGGCTAAAATAGTCTTCACTAATGATTATTTTAATCAATATTAAGAGAATCTAGGGACTAAATTGAAATCTTTATAAACTTTGGGACTAAGATGGCACTAGGCAAAAAGCTTGGGTACCATTCTGCGTCTTTTCTCTGTAGAAAAATGTGTGAATTACTATACTACATGCCATATATTTCATGAATGAACTAGAGACAGTTTTACAGTAGCTCATACCTCTCCGTGAGAGAAGCCTCAATGTGGATTGATAGCTTGTCCCTTTCTGTGAGAGTAGGCGTGCTTTCTTATTTTTCATATTAAATGAAATAAGCGTATAAATTATCAAATGAAGCCTTCGGGTGGGTTGACAGGATATATCAATTTCTTCCTTGCTTTAACTTTCTGAAAGATGCTAATAATGTTACTGCTGTATGCTACATAAAAGTATATGGATCTTTCCAAATGTGAGGCTGGTGGTTCTATCCAAATAATAAAAACTTCTTAATTGATGGTTTAGGATTAATCGTGCCTCCTTTATTCCAAATTTTATGTGATTTAGATTATTATTTGAAAATTATACATGATTGTTAAATTAGACTTTCATTGATGCTGAACGAGATACATGCTTACGTAGTTACTAGAATATTACCTCATGGTACTTGTCAAATTAATTATATTCCTTCAGGTCAAATATAATGATTTTATTTATTTATTTATTATTATAGTATGTTTTCATTTCCTTTTTTTTTTTTTTTTTTTTTTTTTTGCTTTTTCCAAATGTTATAGGTGGACCAATACATTCATAGAATGCTTGCCGAGGAAGATGCCAATGGCATCCTGGAAAACAAGTTTTGGGATGCTGCTGCAGTTCTTGGAAGAGAGTTATATAACAAAGGAGATGTTATATCATCTGGTATTACTGATATTGATAACTACCTGTTGAAAAAGGTTTGTCACAAACATTATAGATACTTCTAGATGATGTTAAAAGGGAGGAATTTAAGCTTTGCATCAATATCTCAGGTTGGTCTCTTTCCAGATGTGATAGAGCGTAAAGTGGCACGCCATTTGCAGAGAGAAGATTATGTAATACCTCAACCATTTAGTTATTTTTCTAGAAGATAATCCCAAATACTTATCCAGGTTCCATTCCAGTAACATTCTCATTGTTACAGCTTGTTCATTGTAGGTTTCAGCACTGGTTACTGGGGAGTTCTACACAAGGAATCACTTTCCAGGATTTGGAAGGCCTTTTGTTTTCAATGCGGAGATTTTACTGAAGTTCATAGATATCTAAATCTCAAAACTTTCTATCAAGGCATCGCTTTTTGATACCTCAAGAAATAAACTTCAACTATGCTATTCCTTGTAGGGTAGGGCGCAAACATGAAGCCAAAGATGCAGCTCGGGGAGCCCTGAAACAGCCATGGTGGACACTGGGTTGTAGATATCAAGTATATATGAAATATTTCATCTAGTATTGCTCCTGTTTAATTTAACAGATCTGATTTGCCACTATTTAATTTTGCAGGAAGTTGCTGAGATTGCACAGTGGGAGGACGAGCAGATTGAGTATATAAAAGAGAAGGTGACAGAGGAGGGCAAGAAGGAAGATCTGAAGAAGGGAAAAATCCCAGAACAGGTGGGTTTAAATTGCATTTTATGAGATAAAGCTTCAGTTTTGAAAATCAAAATATGTTCCTCTTGTTTGATTTATTAAATATCATTAGTACTGCAGGTGGCTCTGGATGAAGCTGCATTTTTGTTAGATTTAGCCTCAATTGATGGAAGTTGGAATGAAGTTGTGGATCGTGTCTCTGAATGCTATTTGGAGGCTGGATTCTCTGATATTGCTAAGTTTGTAAAGTACACTAGGTGAAATTATTGGTTCTATTAATAACTGATAATAGAATAGCTTTTTACAAGTTTTGAAAGTGAAAATATTGATTATATAATGATTCCTGAAAATTTGAGATAAATCCAGGAGGGAATTAGTTATTACAGTATGATTTAGGAGGGAATTAGTTATTACAGTATGATTTGTGGAAAGTTCAATATGCAGAATAACTGTAGCCATCAATCAACAGTATATAGCTTCTATTGTTAGCATTTCAGAATGTCCATGGGTTTAGCTTGTGAATTCGTCATTATGCAAAGTTTATAGCGGCCTACAGTTAAATTAAGACGTCCTTTCTTTGATTGGTCTGTAATTCTCATTGTTGTGTTGACCAACTTTTCTTGCAACTTTTGTTAGAAAATTTGTTTGTCAATATATAGTGGTCAAATATGAAAGTCATGTTTGTATCTTTTTCTTATTTTCTTAACATGTAAAAATTGAAATATTTTCTGAAGAACCTAGGAATTTATGATGGATCTTTCTCTGAATTTTCACCTGTTTATTAGTTGCTTCTTAATGTCTCAACTGTTACTTGCTTGTTACTGTCTCAATTGTTCTCTCTTTCTTTTTCTTTTCCTCTTAATAAGATATAAATATGGTTATGAGTTGTAAGAGAATATAAAACATATAGCTTTTATATTTCTTTTCTGAACACTTGCCTTACACTGGAAAAGTTTGCATACTGTTGCGTGCGTACTCCCCCCAATAACCTCCAAATAATGTCATAATAATCTTGAATAATAGCAAAATGAAACCGCGAATGTTATTGAGGGGTTAGTAGGGGTTATTTCGGTGTTATTGGAGTTAATATCACAAAAATCTCTCAAGACCTCCAATAACAATAATAATACCGAAATAACCCCTCAATAACCTCCTGTGGTTTCATTTTGGTGTTATTCAGGGTTATTATGAGGTTATTTGGGGGTTATTGGGGGAGTACGCACGCAGAGCTGTCTGCGTACTCCGTATGCAACAATTTCTCCTTGCACTGAGCTAATTGGCGTATGCTAGTTTCAAATTTACGGGCATGCAAACGTTCCCACAAAAAGACTCTTAACACGTGGAAGATGAGAACCCAATTGAGGTAGCAAGTCATTTGTAGATGCATCGATCTTTATTGATAAAAATCCTTCCAGGCAGTACGATGACATCAGGAGAAACTGATTTCTTTAAACACTGACTAGTCCAGCCACCAACTAAATATTTGGTCTATGTTTAATAATTGAATGAGATTATATGATTTTTAATAGATAAGTTTTCAAATGATATGAAATGATTTTATTAATTGTTAAATATATTTGGAGGGTAGTTGATTTATGTTGATGATTGATGTTACTATTCTTATGATTCTACTTTCGTTACTTCAGCTTCTTAAATTATCAAGTGAATTGCCTTTACACAAGCTTTTCATTAGGATAAATCCACTTTGATAGATCAGTGAGTAGATTCTGGTCCCTTGGGATGCGTTGATTTTTTTTTAAATTTTAAATGTTATAATTTGTCTTAAATTTATAAAAATACTTCACGACAATCTCTTCCCTATCTCCATACTAACAATTTACTTAGTTTAGTATCGGCTGTGAATTATAGTGGACTAATAAATGCTTGACCCCTATTCTTTGAGCAAGTCTCAATCTAATGATTGGGGCATCATACCCTGGCTAGTTATTAGTGATCTTGAAATCCATTTGTATTGAATGGCAAAATGTATTCCTCTGCGGACTTCTTAAAAGTGAGAATCAGACCAACTTATGTAAAAGGATCCCATAAATTTAAAATAAAAAACAACTTAGTATCTACTCTTTGATGACAAGTCATCATTGATGTCTGTTAATTCCTTATCCCTCTAATGCAGTAATGATGATTAAGTTGTCTTGGATGTATATTGGCTAATTACATTTTAAGATAATGATAAGTTTAGCCAACACTCAATTAAACTCGAAAGTCTTCTCAAAAGATGTGTGCAGTGTCATAAGTTTACCCTACATGAAAATCCTCTCAGAACATTCAGTCAATCATAAGCCCTACTCATTTGGGGACTAGACCTAGTTCTTTTCCCGCTTCTAAAGACTAGAGAAAGTTCATTTAGGTGGAGGTTGACTTTTTTACTAAGTGAATCGAGCTGAGGGCCTTATTAAAAATTGCAGCATTCTTTGATTTGGATAGATATCATTTATAGATATGAATTAACTATTATCGTAATCACAGAAATAACAATTAATTCATTGATAAGAATGCCAAAGATTTTAGTCAAAGAAAAGAATTCACCTCAATCCATCATCCAAGAATGAACAACTAATTGAAAGTAGCAAACAAGCAAATCCTCAATCTCCTCAGAAATGAGGTTGAAGACACTAAAAAAAAGTGGATTAATATACTCTCATCATATTATGGGTATCAAGGAAAATTCCATTAATAGTGAGAATTCAAATGAAATTTTCCCTCTCCTATGTTTCCAAAGTAATACTCTTTATGGGGTACAATCAACATTACTAAAGAGTACTCACAACATCAAATTATGAAGAGACCTAGCTCAATGAATGGCAAATTAATAATGATTAAGGCTTAAAAATCACTGAATCTCCAAGAGAATTATGAGTTCATGCAACCATGAAGTAGGAGTAGACTAATTGAAGAGTAGGAAAGTATTACAATTCTCATGCAAAGGAGAAAATTTTCAAGTGTGACAACTTTGTGTTAAAGAAGACATACATCATAACATGTAATCAAACAGCCAACATGAGCAGGACCCTAGATTATTATCAAACAAGCTAGGACGGTAAAGACCCACATTGAAAATAAAAACTCCATAACCTATAATGCAGATTTTCTCAAACTTCTTTACCCTTAAATTGTTTATGAAGTCATATAGTTTATTTCAAAAGCTTGAAAAATTGTCCATACAAGCTCAACTATAAAATAGTCAACCTTTTGTAATTTATCCTTAATTTTCTTCAGAAAGCTTCCCCTCCATTAATCTAAGAAAAGTATGGTCAAGTAAAAAATATTGAGCTACAAAGTTGAATGGTTAATTTCAGAGGGAACACTAAAAGTCCTGAGGTATAAAACCCTTGTAGGAGATGCTCAGGAAGCCACCAAGAAGAATTACTGGTGGGATAGCCAGAAGTTCCAAAGACAAAGGAAATACATTGTCTAGCAAAGTTCTTAAGTCTATATATTTTTAAAAATTAATACGAGGGAAAACTATATAAAGAATACTTTGGCGGAACTTGCTAACATCTAAGCTTAACCCAACTGTATGGATTTCTAAATACACTATTTATGCATAAAAAATGTCATAAAGAAGAACACACCCAATAGAATTTCAAACCATAAGCATATATTCATTATGCCTAATGAACCGCCCCGCGCACTTTGCGTTAATTTAAAATTGCTTTTATTTGATAAAGATGTTTATAAAGATATTCAATAATTGCAGAGCTATCTTTCAACACAAGTATACGTATCGCTCAAGTACTACAGGGCTCTAATGGAGTCATGGCTATCGAACCCATAGGGATATTTCAGAAGCAACGGACTAGGATTATAGAAACTAATTTAGAATCACAACTTTGTAAATCGTATTGCCTATATGTCATTAATATGCAATAAAAAATAATATGAGATTTTTAAAATAAACTAATTCTACTAACAATCAACTAATTTTACTAATAAAGTGAAGTTCAAATATATAAGCAAGAATTCATCTCCTTCTTAAGAAATCTAAGTGAATGGATAATTAGAATTAGTTCAAAATGTCTTGTGCCAAATAGGAGCATACCTATTCTTTACCCTTTGGTCTAGGCATAAAGAACATTGACTAATCCTATGCTTAGTTACTGAATCTGCGGCTAGGCTGGGAGGATACCGGCTCTCACTTAGAGCTCCCACATTCCCCTCGCTTGAGGGCTAACGTCTACACTTCAGCACTCAAATGATATGACCAAATTGAGGATTTTAGTCTGTTACTCTAAAATCTCCAATTCTACGCTCGTTGAATATTATTTCACTATTTATTCGCACCTTAATTTCAAGGACTTTGATCTCCCTGAATCTCGGATGTAATCTTCACTATAGTTGTTAAACTCAACATATTTTAGCTAATCAACTGGCCAGATTGAAAGTAAATTAAGATTTAAGTGAAAAGATTATCACAACTTCTTTTAAAATTTTCTTGGCACACTAATTTTAAATTATCTTTTCACGAAAATATCAAAACAAGGAGAAAGACAGAAAAACTACTCAGATTTCATGGAGAGGGTATGATAAAACTTGTATTTCATATATAAAAACAAAGTTTTACAGGCTAAAATAAGTAAATAAAACTTATATTAAATTCCTCCCCAAGAAAACTCGTTGAAGTTCCTCTGAATTTCTTTCTTTCTTTTCAGCACACAGAATTCTTCTTCAAAATGACAAGAAGGAAGAAATCTCTCACTTCCCTTCTACTTTTTCAATCTCTCGAAGAATTCCTCACTAAATATCACTAATTGAACTCACTATCTTAAACTCTAATGGAAACAAAACACTTACTAACACTCACTGAAAATAACAAATAACAACAATGGACACTAGTGGACTCTTTTTTTGACACTATGTGACACTATTTTCGGCCCCAAATTGTTTCTTTTAAAGTAGTTGAAGAGTTTCCAAGAGTTTTCCAAGCATCCCTTAAAAAATCGTCCACATTCGATGTACCTAGTGAGAGAACTGTCGACGGCCTTGAACGGGCCGTCGACGGACTTCTAGAATACTTAGCCTTGGACCCTCTTCATAAGGCTCCACTGTTGGCGGCCTCGATCTCGCCGTCGGTGGGTTTCCTTGTAATATTTTCTGAAATCTAGGGAAAAACACGCCGTCGGCGCTGTCGAGCTCGCGTTCAGCGCTCTAGATCAAATTTTCTTCTTTTTGGTCCTTTTTGCTCTAAATTCGCTCCTTCTTACATTTTTTCGCTCCATTGTCCATAAATCAACATACCTGCAGAAAAACATAAATAATACTCTTCTTTAAAGTGCAATATCATCAAAATCAATATAAAATAGACATGAAAATCTTAATATTTTTTCATTGGGTCACCTAAAACATAGAAAATTTGCAAAGACACTCAAATCAACGAGCCATGAATTTGACTGCGTGATGAGTTTATCAAATAATGCATACAAATGAAGTCCAATATGTTAAAAGAATATAAATGCAAGCGAGTTCATTTATATCGACATAACAACATATAAAATAATTCAAGTAAGAAAAAAATATTGAAAAAGTGTGTCGGAATTAAATTTTTATTATTATATTTAGTATATCATATTACACAGATGATACATTCTGAAGCTCTGAGTTCAAAAACTACTGCAATTCTCATAACATGGATACAAACTACATAGTTGACTTTAGCACTTAATCTTTCATTGGCATAGAGAAGCCCGACAACTCACTTCTGTTCAGGAGGCGACGCTTGCAGTGATTTGCATTTCTTCTTTTTGTACACGCCAAAAGCGCATCTAAAACTCTCTTAGCTGCAGTGGTAACGAGACCACCCTCTGGAGTAGTGATTATGGATGAAATCTGACTGTGTCTCCCGGTGAGGAGGTTCAAGTCGACAAAACCTCCAGTGCCTCAATATCATGCGTCTGTCTGGTCTTTTTATGACCACTTTTGATCATTGACTTCATATTTGCAGCCTTATTGTATATGTTCTTTCTTTTCAGAACACAAGGTCTAAGCCGTCTTTGAAAGCAAACACCAACTCGAAACCTGACACTTCCTACACAAGCAAACAACGAGAAATGTTAGTGGTTTGTATTTTGCACGAACAAGAACAATAGCAAACATATTGTTATTTATTTAATAATTTTTGTAATTATTTTAATACCATAATCTTATTTAATATAGTTTTACCAGATTTGGAATTGAATTTTAACAAACATATTTCATTTTGTAAGAAAATTTTTTTTATTTTGTTTAACTTTATTTTATTACAAAATTTAGACCCAGTCACAGACACTGGCCACATGGCTACATCGGAATGAATATCGTTCTTCAGATTTATCACGTCGCGTAGTATTTCTTTTGATATCATCTATTTATTGACAACATGTGTCTATCCCCTTGAGAATCTATCAGTTGGTATGACCCTCAGGAGTAATCTTGTTCTACCATGAATGGTCCTTCCCAGGTCGCTTTAAATTTTGTACCTATCTTACGATGTACAAGGATAGGCCTTCTAAGAATGAGCACAAGGTCACCAATTTTGAACGACCTCAGGTGAACCAATTTATCGTGGGCTTGAATTATCTTTGTTTGATAATGCTCCAAGTTCTGTTGCGCGAGCAATCTCTTTCCTTCAACGCTTTCCAATTATGCAAGTCGGAGCTTACCATTCTCTTCTGTGTTAATTTGATTGGCGACAGCGATCTAAAGCGATGACTACTGAGCTTATAGTGGAAGAATTGCCTCAGACCCGTACACAAGTGCGTAAAGCGTAGATTGCATCGGCGTTCTGACTGTCATCCTGTAGGCTCACAAAGCTTCCAGTAACTTCTCCTTTCATCCTATTTTATTTTCATTGAGCATTTTCTTTAGGATCTGAACAAACGTCTTGTTGAAGGCTTCTGCTAAGACATTCGCTCTGGGGTAATAGATTGTAGAGTACCTCCAGTCTATCCCGTGACGTCTGACGAAGTTTTTATATTTGGTGCTCTTGAAAGCTGACCAGTTATCAGAGATGATCCTGCACGACATGCCGAAGCGATAGACAACCTGATTCTTGAAGAACTACAAAACTTGCTATGCTGTGACTAATCATAGCTGAACTGCCTCTGCACATTTGGATAAGTAATCCATAGGTGTGAGTATAAACTTGTGCCCTCCTAAAGATGGAGGGTCTATCAGACCCACTATATCCGTGCTCCGACACTAGAATGGCCACGAGATAATCGTGGGGTGTAGAACATCCGGAGGTTGGTGCAAGACCACTCCATGCATTTAACATTGATGTAATTTCTTTGCTATGTCCATGCAACCTGTCATTATTGTTGACCAGTAGTATCCGAGTCTTTTATTTTTCATTTTCATCTTCGACCCTGACTGGTGAGCTCCACATAATACGACATATACTTCTTTGATGATTTTCTACGCTTCTGCCCTGTTTAGACATCTCAGCCACATCTGGTCGAAGGATCTTCTGTACAGAACATTATCGATTAAGGCATACGATAAAACACTCTTTTGAATTTAACACGCTACTGACTTGTCTTCTGGCAACCCTCCTGTTTGCAAATATTCTATTAACGACTGACACCAATCTTCTGTATCATCTACCACAGTAGCTGTTATCTCTTCTTTTCCAAGCTTGTGCAATGTCGTGGTTGATTTGCGATAAATCTTGATGTCCTTGCACTGTAATATCTATAGAATCTTCGGGTGAACAAGCTAATTCTTTAGCAAGTTTAGCTAAAGTGTCTTCATGGGCATTGTCTGTTCGAGGAATCCTATAGAACGTCACACTTGAATCTGCTACAGTAATTTCATTGTGTACCAGTGGTATTCCTCCAATCTCGGCTTTAGAATCTTATATTGTCCTGCCACTTTCTGTATGATGAGTTGCTAATCACCATAAATGACAATGTCTGTTATTTTCATTAATATTGCCAATTCCAGACCAGTTATTAGTGCTTCATATTCTACTTCGTTGTTGGTACACGACTTTGTCAAGTGGTAAGAAAATCTTAGCATGGTCTGATATGGTGTCATGAATATCAGACTAATTCCTGCCTTGCCTGGTATCACTGTTTGTTGTCCTTTTTCTCTTCTGGCTGATGAAGCTCCGTCAAAGTACATTTCCCAACATTTGGCACTGAGCTGTTCCACTTATAGTATCTGCTCGTTTAGTAGTTCATCGTTTAGAGGGGACCCAACTGGCAGTGGGTACGCTATAAGAAAGTCTACGAGAATCTGGCCTTTTATAGTGCGAAGGGGCAAAAAATTTATATCAAATTGCAATAGTATCATTGAACAGCTTGCTAAATGTTCAGAAAGTTTTGGTCGGGTTATCAAATATAGCAACAGATTAACTTTAAAAATTAGGTTGACCTTATGAGACAACATGTAATGTCTAAGCTTCTGAGCGACGAAAACCAAAGCTAGACAATGTTTCTCAATAGGAGGATACTTTACCTCTGCTGGTATTAGACGTTGACTCAGGTCGTAGAGTGCGTTTTCCTTACCCTTATCTATGACTCGAGTGAGTAGAACTCTGAGGGATTCGTCTGAAGCTGAGGTATAAAGTATCAACGGTTTATTCGAGATAGGGCTGCTAAAATAGGAGGTGTTGTTAGATATCATTTAATATCTTCGAAAGCCCTTGGCATGGCTCTGCCCAAATGAATTTTACATTCTATCGAAGTAAGTTCAAAAAGGGTAGACACCTTCCTGATAGATTATATATAAAGTGTATTAGGTACGCCAATTTACCTTGAAAAGATTGTAGTTGTCTGAAGGCTTTAGTAGGAGACATTTCTAAGATAGCTTTAATCTTCTCTAGGTCAATTTGGATTCCCTGATGACGGACAAACAAATCCTAGAAATTTCCCGGAGGTAACGCCAAAGGCGCAATTTAAGGGATTCATTTTGAGATTGTGTTGTCGTAATCGTTCAAATACGATCCTCAAATCATATAGGTGGTTTTAATTTGCTTTTCTCTTGATGACTAAGTCATCCACATAGCATTCCACTTGGTTGCAGATGAGGTCATCAAAGATATTGGTCATTGCTTTTTAGTAAGTAGCTCTGGTGTTCTTCAAACCAAACGACATCACGGTGTAGCAGTAAATCCCGATCGGGGTTCTGAATGCTGTGAGCATTGCATCTATCGGAGCCATCTTGATCTGGTTTTATCCCGATGATCCATTAATGAATGAGAAAATCTCATGAGATGACGCAATGTCCACCATTAATTTCAGTATTGGCAATGAGATTCATCCTTTGGACATGTCTTGTTTAAATCCCTGAAGTCGACACTACACGAATTTGCCCATTTTTCTTCTTCACTGGCATAACGTTGGCTAACCATGTCAGATACAGTTCTTCACGGAAAAAGTTAGCGTCTATTAATTTCTTTACCTTAGCTGTGACTTGCTACTCTTTTTCGAGGAACATTATTCTGGGGGCTTGCTTTACGAGCGTTGAACTTCGATCACTTCAAGTCGGTGACTCATGACATCTAGAGATAATCCAGGCATTTCATCGTAGTTCTAGGAAAAATAATATTTGAATTCTGACAATAACTTGATCAAATCTGTAGATTCTACTTCACTAAGTAACGAACTTATAAAAGTTGGTCTCAGTTGCTCCTTAGTCTCGATGTTGATTTCCTTTAATTCATCCACTGTCGATTTGATTTCCTCTTTGAACTCTGGTGGAGCATCATCTATTGGTTGATCTTCAAACTCATCTTGAATGCCAATACAATCTTCTTCTGGTTGACTATTAACAACCATGCAAAATCCTGAGTCATCAACCGGTCTAACCATTCCAAACCCAAGACCTTCTTTTGAATTAAGTTTCTTTCCTTTTGCATTCCATAATTTTTCAAATGATTGTAACTTATCTTTTGGCATTTGCTTCGGCACATATCCTTGTTGAATTAATTTTTGTACACATGGAGAAAAGTAACCAAAAGGTAATTCCATTAATTCATTAGAATCATTTTCTTCGAGAATTATAGAAGGTTCAGAAGTAGAAGGAGATGCTCGGTAAAACTTGATCGGTTTAACACTACCATTATGAACTTCCTTGACATCCATACTCTCGACCTTTTGAGAATGGATCGGAGTTAGGGTTATGGCTTGAACATAATGGTTAATCCGACCTTACATTGATTTGTATTCATCCTTTTTTGTGTCATCCAAAGAGATCTCGAACTGAGGCTTCTTTTGACTTATCATCATTTTTTCTTCATTGAATTCATCCTCTTCAGAGCTTCCTTATATGTCGATGCTGATCGCCGGCTTCATCCGTTCAATAATATGGTGAGTTCTTCCTCGTTCGCATCCCCGACCTTGACCTCAGATGTGTGTGCTAAAAGAACCTCCACCAACTCGTTGCGAAGGAGTGGTGGGTGATCTACCTAAAAAATACCCATTTTTATGCCTTATTAATGATTCAATTCTTAAGGATATTATGCTTTAATGAAAGGTATTTTCATGTTTTTGGATGTAGGTGATTAAAAAAGAGTCCAAGAAAGAAAAAGAAGGAAAAATGAGCAAAAAGGAGAAAAAATGGAGCTTATGGAGCAATATATTGGAATTATTGGCCTAGCGCCTAGGCGCTAGAATTCAGCGCCTAAGCGCCAACTCGATACAGACGTTGTTAAGATTTTTTGATGTTTTTAGGGAGTTATTTTGACGGAGTTAAGCGGTTATTGGAACTTCTAGAAGACTGGAAGTTACTCCTAATATATAGGACACGTGATACAATGCATTTGGACACAAGGAAACAGTTTTAATCGCGAAGAGGCGTGATCCAAAGTGAAGAGGTGCGAAGACCTGGTCACGTAGTCCGGTGCCTAGGCGCCAGATTCTGAAGCCTAGGCATGACAATTACCTTCTAGAAGATACATTGTATTTGGATGAATTTTGAAGAGGTACCTTAAACAACCCCTTGTCAAATTCAGAGCTCTATAAATAGGAGCCCATTCTACAGAGAAATCACCCCTTTTAGCACCTCCTCTCCCCCCTCTAGTTTTACTTAGTTTTTTTAGTCTCTTCCACACTTAGGGTGCCACTTTACTTTGTATCTAGTGAGTTTATTTTGAGTATTATTGTCTGTTGGAGTCTTTCATCATTGCTTTGGAGTCAGTAGAATTCAGCGGATCACTTGAAGGAACACTTCAGATAAGTATTTGTATCTTGGTTCAAAGTTTTATAAATATGTTTTGTTATGTGATTTCAATGTGTTCTGAGTAGTTAGTTATCTTTCTCATTTCAACTATGAAAAGATAATAAATTAATTAAATTTTGTAGGAGAAATAAATTTAAAATATTTAAGATATTGTGATGATATTAATACCTGATCTTTGTTTACTTTTTAAATTAGCCATTTAAATTGTTAAAATCTGTTGAAGAATTTTGAGACCTATCCGGAGATAAATTATTAACTAGTAGATATCATATGAATTCTTGTGTAGTCGAAGGCTTTATGCAGGTTATTCAAGGTGAAGTGCAAATAAATAGGAAGATATTATTTATTGGGCGTAAAATTAATTAGTTTTTAGAGTGACAGAGTAAATTTTAATAATTTGGTTTATAGAATGGGAACGTGTCACTGGTAGGGCCGACCATAGCCACCCTTGGACATCTAGTAGTGTGAGCCTAGATTAACCCATTCTACTAATAAAACATCATAAACCGATCTATAGATTAGTCAATGTTCTTTGCACCTGGACCAAAGAGTAAAGAATATGAATGTTTCTATTTGGCACAATACCATAATCTAAATTCCCCACAAAAGATAATTATTCTAAAAATCTTGGATTAGTTGAAAAGGAGAAAGTCGTTTTTATACTTGCATTGAATTTTAATTTCTGCTTACTTTACTTTATTACTGCTCACTGCTTACTTGCTTATAGTAAAAATTGTTACTAAATTAAATTTGAAAATAATATATATATATATATATATATATATATATAAAAATTACTTTTAATTTGAAAAGTTCCAAAATATTTATTACATTTCTTACTTTTTATAAAAACACTATCCTTGTGGAATCAATAACCAGGACTTCACTAGAGCCCTGTATTACTTGAACGATACGTATACTTGCGTTTAAAATTGTGACTTTTACAATAATTATTATAAAATCTAAATATAAATTCATAAGTAAACATTTCACATTAAGTTTTTAAAGCCATTTGTCAGGAATTAAATATTCTAAATAGTGGTATCAAACTTTTGTATTTAAAAGCTTATATAAAGTCGCATCGCATCAAGTTTTTGGCGCCTTTTCCGAGGATAGAATATAATATAAAGTAAAAAGAAAGATAAGAAAAATAAGAAAAAACATAAAAACAATACAAAACAAAAACAAAAATATTTTAAATTTTATGCGTAGTTCTTGATCTGAGGGATTACTACTTTTTGATTCTAAATTAAAAAGAACAATTAAAAGAATTAAAAAAGGAAAAAAAATTCAAAACATCAAGAAATGACCAACGTACATAACAATAATCAAAATCCAATCGAAATTAATGAACAAAATATTTATAAACCATTAAGGGAATATGCAAACCCTACAGCTGATGAACTTCATGTTAGTATTCAAATGCCAGTTGTAGATGCTAATTCTTTTGAGCTTAAACCTTCTATTATTCAAATAGTTCAAAATAATCAATTTGGAGGAAAACCTAATGAGGATCCAAATTTACACATTGCTAGTTTTTTAGAATTTTGTGCTACCTTTAAATATAATAATGTTTCTGATGATGCTATTAGGCTTAGACTCATTCCTTTTTCCTTAAAAGATAAATCAAAGATGTGGCTTAATTCATTAGCAACTTATTCTATTAAAACTTGGTCAGATATGGCACAAAAATTCCTTGCTAAATATTTTCCTCCTTTTAAAACTGCTAAATTAAGAAATGATATTACTTCATTTAAGCAATTTGATGGAGAAACAATTTATGAAGTTTGGGAAAGATTTAAAGAACTATTAAGAAAAATGTCCTCATCATGCTTTACCAGATTGGTTAATCATTCAAACATTTTATAATTGACTTATTGGACCACTTAGATCTATTATAGATGTTGCTGCTGGTGGTTCTTTAATGGCTAAGACATTTGAAGAAGCTTATACTTTAATTGAAGAAATGACTAATAATAATTTTCAATGGCCTTCTGAAAGGGTTAATCCTAAAAGAATGGCCAGTATTCAAGATAATGAAGCCTTTTCTATTTTAGCTTCACAAGTGGCTGCGATATCTAAGAAATTATATAATTTTTCTATTAACATATCGCATGTAAGTAATGATAATTCTACAAATTCTGATGATTCTCAAATAATGAAAACTTTGCAAGCTATTGCTAGTAAAACTAATAACCCTTATTCTAATTATTATAATCCTGGTTGGAAAAATCATCCTAATTTTAATTGGAGTAATGGACATCAACAATGGAGTAATAATCAAGTTAATCCAAATTGGAACAATCAAGGAAAATCAAACTATTGACCAACTTACCCTCCTGGTTATAACAATTAGCAGAAAAAGTTGTTTGTGGAAGAATTGATCTTGCAACTAAGCAATCAGCTACAAAGTCAAAACACTGCTATTCGTAATATTGAGAATCAGATGAGACACATCGCTAATTTCATTAATTACAGACCTCAAGGAACACTGCCTAGCAATGTTGAAATTAATCCTAAAGAATCTGGAAAAGAACATGAACAAGCAAAAGCTGTACAACTCAGAAGTGGAAATGAATTAAAAGAGAAAACACAGAATGAGATTGAAAAAGAGAAAGAAGTTAAAGAGATTGACAAACCTAAAGATACCCTTTCTCCAAGTAAAGATCAAACTGTAGTACCTATTGAAGTGGAAGTTGAAAGACCACCACCACCTTTTCCTCAAAGACTAAAATAGCAGAAGCTTGACCATCAATTTTTTAAGTTCTTTGAAATTTTTAAGAAACTTACCATCAACATTCCTTTTGCTGAAGCTTTGGAGCAAATTCCAAGCTATGCAAAATTTATGAAGGATATTATAAGCAAGAAGAGAAAATTTGAAGCTTATGAAACTGTTGCATTAAGTGAAGAATGTAGTGCAATAATTCAGAAGAAATTACCTCATAAACTTAAAGATCCTGGAAGTTTCACTATACTATGTGCTATTGGAGGGAAATTTTGTGGAAAAGCCTTATGTGATTTAGGAGCTATTATTAATCTCATGCCATTTTCAATCTTTTGAAGGTTAGATTTAGGAGAGATTTCTCCTACCACTGTAACTCTTCAGTTAGCTGATTGATTGATCATTTATCCTAAAGGAGTTATAGAGGATGTTCTTGTTAAGGTAGATAAATTTATCTTCCCTATGGATTTCATTGTTCTACATATGGAAGAAGATAAAGAAATACCTATCATTTTAGGGAGACATTTTCTAGCTACCAGATGAGCTATGATTGATGTGCAAAAAGGCGAATTAACGATGAGAGTTAATGATCAAGAGATAACATATAAGGTTATGAAATCAATGAGGTATCCTGATAAAGAAAAATGCTATCGGATGGATATTTTTGATTATATAATTGAAAAGCATTATCAAGAAAAATGTAAGGTCATTTCTGATGATAAAGATAAAGAATCTATGTTATATAATGAGTCATTAAATGAAGAAATTGAAAAATTAAATGAAGAAAATTTATCTGAAGAAACTTATTATATTCATGAAAATTAGAAAATTTTAGACACAAATAAAAATTTTATACTTTTACCCTCAATTGAAAAAAGCCCCTGAACTAGAATTAAAAATATTACCTACACATTTAAAGTATGCATTTTTTGAAAATTCATTAACTTTACCTGTAATTATATCTTTAGAATTAAGCAAAGATCAAGAAGAAAAATTAATAGGAGTTCTGAAGAATTATAAGAAAGCTTTTGGTTGGACTATTGTAGATATAAAAGGAATAAGCCCTTCAATCTGCATGCATAGGATTTTAAAGGAAGAAAATTGTAAACCCACTATTGAACCCCAAAAAAGATTAAACCCAATTATGAAAGAGGTTGTTAAGAAGGAGATTTTGAAATGGTTAGATGCTAGAATTATTTATCCTATTTCGGATAGCCAATGGGTAAGTCCTATTCATTTTATTCCGAAGAAAGGAGGAGTAACTGTCATTGTTAATGAAAAAAATGAATTAATCCCAACAAGACAAGTTACTGGATGACAAATTTGCATTGACCATCGAAAATTAAACAACGCCACTAGAAAGGATCATTTTCCTTTACCTTTCTTGGATCAAATGTTGGATAAACTAGCTGGACACTCATATTTCTGTTTTCTGGATGGATATTCTGGTTATTATCAATTACCCGTTGCTCCTGAGGATCAAGAGAAGACAACATTTACAAGTCCTTATGGAACATTTGCCTTTAGAGGAATGCCTTTCGGTTTATGCAATGCACCTGCAACTTTTCAAAGATGTATGATGTCAATATTCTGTGATTTGATTGATAAAGGAATTGAAGTATTTATGAAAGATTTTTCAGTTTTTGGAACTTCTTTTGAATCTTGCTTGGAAAATATAGCCAAAGTTCTAAAAAGATGTGAAGAAACAAATTTAGTTCTAAACTGGGAAAAAATGTCAATTTATGGTCACAGAAGGAATTGTACTTGGACATAAAATTTCACAAATATAAATGGAAGTTGATCACGTAAAAGTGAAAATTATTGCTGAACTTCAACCACCTACTACCGTTATTAATGTAAGAAGTTTTCTGGGTCACGCTGGATTTTATAGAAGATATGTAAAGGATTTTTCTAAAATTACTAAACCTCTTTTGCTATTTATTAGGAAAAGAAGCTAAATTTGAATTTAATGAAGATTGTCTGAATGCGTTCAATATTCTAAAAGAAAAATTAATCACTGCACCTGTCATTGTTGCACCAGATTGGAATAAACCTTTTGAATTAATGTGTGATGCAAGTGATTATGCAATTGGAGCTGTATTAGGAAAAAAATATGAGAAATTTTTCAAAGTTATATATTATGCTAGCAAAACTTTAAATAAAACTCAAATAAATTACACTACTACTAAAAAAGAGTTATTAGCAATAGTATATGCCTTTGATAAATTTAGACCATATCTTCTTGGAACAAAATGTATCGTACATACTGATCATTATGCAATTAAATATTTAATGTCTAAAAAAGATGCTAAACCTAGATTGATCAGATGGGTTTTACTTTTAGAAGAATTTGGCTTTGAAATAGTAAACAGAAGAGGAACTGACAACAAAATTGCTGATCATTTATCAAGAATTAAAAATAATAAAGAAAATAATTATGAAGAAAATATAAATGAGAAATTCCCTGATGAACAATTATATGTCATTCAAGGATTGCAAATGCTCTGGTATGCTGATATAGTTAACTATTTGGTTTGCAATATTTTACCTTATGGGATGAATATCAAATATATTAAGAAATTCAAGAATGATTGTAAATCATATATTTGGGAATATCTTCATTTATTTAAAATAGGAAGAGATTATGTGATTCAAAGATGTGTAACTTATAAAGAAACTTTTGCAATTATTAAAAAATGTCACGATTCTGAATTTGGAGGACACTTTGGAGTGGAGAAAACTGCATTTAAAATTTTAAATTCTGGATTTTATTGGCCTACCTTATTTAAAGATGTTGGGCATTATGTGAAAACTTGTGAGCGATGTCAAAGAATGGGAAATATATCCAGAAAAGATGAAATGCCTCTAAACTTTATATTATAAATTGAAATTTTTGATGTATGGGGTTTAAACTTTATGGGACTTTTCGTACCATCATCTAAAAAAATTTATATTTTATTAGGAGTTGATTATGTTTCAAAGTGGATCGAAGCTGTAGCTTTACCTAACTGTGATTTCAAAAGTGTTTCAAAATTTTTAAAGAAAATGATTTTTACAAGATTTGGAATGCCCAGAGTAATTATCACAGATGGGGGAAGTCATTTCCGAAATATTAGAATTCAATCATTAATGGAAAAGTTCAGAATTAAACATAGAATTGCAACTGCTTATCATCCTCAAACAAGTGGAATGGCTGAAGTATCAAACAGAGAAATTAAAAGAATATTCAAAAAGACTGTTAATCCTAAAAGAACTGACTGGGTTAATAGACTTGATTCTGCATTATGGGCTTATAGAACAACTTATAAGACACTTATCAGAATGTCACCTTATCGGTTAATTTATGGTAAACATTGTCACTTACCTGTTGAACTTGAACATAAAGCTTATTGAGCGATAAAGGAGTTCAATTATAATTTGAATACTGCAGGAGAAAAATGATTATTACAGTTGAATGAAATGGAAGATATAAGAAATGAGTCTTATGAAATGCAAGAATTTATAAGGAAAGAATGAAGAAATTGCGTGACAAAAAGATTTCAAGGAAAATGTTTGAGCCTGAACAAGAAGTATTATTATTCAATGCTCGTTTAAAAATTTTTCCTGGAAAATTAAAATCTAAATTGATGGGACCATTTATAATTGAGAAAGTATACCCTTATGGAGCTGTGGATATTAAAGATCCCAAAACTCAAAAAGTATTTAAAGTTAACGGATTAAGACTGAAGCCTTATATGAGAGAAATAAAATTAAATTACAAAGAGGCTTATGCGTTGAGTCTACCCGATTAATTCAATTAATTAGGTCGGGCTGTCGACGTTAAACCAAGCGCTTTGTGGGAGGCAACCCATATTTATTAGTGTGAGTTAAATTATTGCTGTAAGGTTATGCATTGGTCTTGACTAAATTTGTATATAACTTATGGAAATAGAAAGCTAACAAGTCCGTATTGGCTTAAGCTAAACATTATCTTGAAGTATATAGAATTTGGACTTCGACCACTCCATGTCAAATGTGAGTAAAAAGGAGATCAAGTTAACCTTTGTTTGTGATTGTTTGTGATTTGAATTTTTCATAATTATGTTTGTGTGTCGATCATACCCGTTTGTTAGACCTATTTTTACGACCAAAACTTGCAAAATTTGACGATAGGTGAATCGGAGTCGATCGAGGTTCCGGCGGCTAGGCGCCAAAAGTTGGCGCCTAAGCGCCAGAATGGCCTACGTATCGATGATCCAGCGCCTAGGCGCCATATTTCAGCTCCTAAGCGCCACAGTTACAGATCGTGTAAAAACTAAAAATTTTCATTTTTTCACACGAAATCTCTTTATATATTGCCTTATCTTCGTCCCCAATCCCATAGAAACCTTAATTTCGACTAGAGCAATCCATTTTGGAGGAGTTAAGAAGGATTTGGAGGTAATGGATAGAAGAAATCATGGAAATGAGGTAAGAGACAAATCTCATAAAGATCCTCAGCCTTATTTTAATGGTTTTATTGCTGTTAGTATGGAGAAATTGTTTAGTCGATTAGAGAAGATTGAAGAGGAACTTCAAAGTATTGGTAATCGTCTCCATGAGATGTACCACCAATACGAACACTTGGAATGGCAAACCAAACTTCAATCTGATAATATGGCGACCTATCATGACGCTCAAGTAGAAATGTACGCGAAGAACAAGTGGATCGATGAAAAGACGACTTTGGAATTTCCAAGGGCGTTGGTGTTCTATCCCTTCGGTCCTAGCGAACTTCATTGCGAAAGAGATGGTAATTGAAGATCGATGTTAAATAGATCTTATATGTGTTTTAGGTGTAATAAAGTCATGTGTCAGTGTGTTGAATATCGAATTTGCATGTTTGCTTAATTGTTTAATGTCTTATATTGGATTTGAATATTTTCTTTGAATATTTTGTTGTTTGTGTTATTTATAAAACGATGAACCTTGATACAGTTTTGTACTGAAATTTATTGAATTTGGAATGGAAGTTATGGATTGGAATTGAAGAATTTGGATACATTTTTGTGGATCTAAAATATCATTTTAAATTGATTGTGAAAATATTTGGAGGATATAAATTGGATTAATACTCTCATAAGAGTAATTAGGAGTCAAATTTGAGAAGATTGGTGGAAAATAAAAAATTTAAATCGAATTTTTGGAAAGGCGAGTCTGGCGCCTAGGCGCCTGTTCAGCCTGAACCCGAAAACTCATCTTCTTAAACACCCCCACAACATTTTTGATGCCTAAGCTTCCTTCTCCACTGGTTTTTGCGAAAATACCCCCTATAGATTCCATTTAAAGCCAGATTTTCAAGTTTTTGAGCTTGAAATCACCCGATTTCTTCATCCCAAGGTCAGATCTACATTCTAAAGTCATTATTTTCGATTTTCACTATGGATTTTTCTCTCATTTAGAAAAACTGAAATTTTAATTTTTAAGGTTAAATCCATGAAATTTCTAAGCTCTTTCAAGTTTGAAAGCTTAAATTAGTTTATTTTCCTAGATCCGTTGAATTTATTTTGCGTTTTTATTTCACGTTTAGATGGCACCCAAATCCAAGCGAGCAAAGAAACGAGAAATATTTTGATCGTAGCAAGTTCGTCACTGCTGCTGCACACTTCCGATACAATGATTTTGCTACAACTCGGAAATTTATCTCGGAGCGAGGTTTTTACAATCCTGGAGGAAGAATTGAGGATACAATCGTTGCGCTCAACTGGCAACGATTCTACTATTTCACGGCTGTTGCTGTTATCCCGGTTGTTAGAGAGTTTTATGCTAATTTCGTGGATGCTGAAGAATATGAGATTTTTGTTCGAGGAGTTGGAGAAGGATTCACACCCGAACGTATCAACATTTTCTATGGCCTGCCGCCAAACATTGTGTGCTATTAGTCAGGATTATGTCCATCTGAGGGAGATTTGGATATAATCATTGCTTACCTGACTGATAGTACTGTTGACCTCATTTTTGATGAGGTCTTCTCTTCCCTCTTTAGTGTTTAGGATCTAGCCTTAGGCTTTTCCTTTGACTATCTTAGAGGACTAGAATTGGGACCCATACCTTAGAAATTTGAACCACTTCTTGCCTCCCTGCAAGCCTCACAAGCTTGATTGTAGACCCTAATCACCTAGAGGGTTGAAATCAAAAGTGAAGGTTTAAAGGATGAGTTCCCTATAGGACTCTTTGGCCTTAGGACCACCCTGGGTGGCTTGGTCTGGTGAGGGTTGACTTACACACTCACTACACTCACACTCTATACTCTCACACACACAATCCAAATCCTAAAACCACACCCATACACAACTTGACTCCTTGACTCATGTAGGTAATTCATATGGATGGACCTTAACCCCTAAGCCCCTGGCTAAGAGGGTTAGGAACAACATAGTGAATGCCTCAAATGAGTCCTCCCACGGCTCATATAGGCTTAATATGACTTCATGGCTCAATCAAAGTAATTCCATTTCACTCATATTTGATCAATCTTCATTCTTCCAAAATTTCAATTTTTGACCCCGGGGACCCTACACCTATCAAGCCTACCAAAAGCCCTTAAAATTGCCCAAATCCTCCAAAATTTCTAAATCACCCAAAATTCCCCAAAATTAACCTTGAATATTTCCTCACCAATCAAATTGATCATCCATAGCCAAAAATACCAAAAATTCCAAAAATACCTGCCCATACCCTCCAAATACCCAAAATGTCCCTCTTAGCCAAAAAATCCAAAAATTCAGAGAATTCCCAGAAAATTCCAGAAAATCCCAAATATTCATAAATTCATTTTGTTCAACTACACTATGGGCCAATTTTGTCAATTTACCCCACTTTTATCAAAACCCCTAATTTGGACCCATGACCCAAACTTAGCCCAAACTAACCCAATTTAACTCCAATTGACCCCAAACCTTTTCTAAAGTTCCCTAACATCCCCACAAACAAAACACTAACATGATTTGCCCAAAAAATGGACTCAAACCTCACCTAAATCCACCCTAAAGCCAAAATCCCCTAAATAAGCCTACACCCAAACCTAACCCAAATAAGCCCAAGTCCCAAAACCAAAACCCAACCAAAGTTAAAACCTCTTTGAAACACTCCCATAAATATTTCCCAACATTAATTTTACATCAATTTCAACCCTAGCCCAACATTGGCCCAAATTAGCCCAATTTGACCTACGTTGGCCCATGTACCAAATGAACCCAAATCCAACCCAATTCAAGCCCAAACAACCTCAAATTTATTTCAAATTACTCATGACACATCACTAAACCAAACCCAACAATTATTTGGCCCAACCTTTTACAAAATTCCCATCCATAAACTTATTTTAAAAAAAAACCTAAGGCCCACTTCCTTAGGCCTTCCTAAAAAGCCCATCCAAAATGATTTCAAAAAGCCCAAAATCCATCTTAAAGCCCACATGACAATCCTCTATCATCATCCATTTGATAAAACCATCTCATAAGTTCTAAATCCATAATGAAATAATTCCAAATCAAGCCATATGCCAAATCCCATCAAATCACCCCTAAATTACCAAAATTTCTAAAACCCTTTTTCATGAAATTGACCAAACTTTTTCCCAAGACAAAGGTGAGCCATGAAGCCATTCTTGAGCCACACACAAGCCATGTGAGTTGTTGACATATGACCATACCACATTGGGAAAAAGAGGGAGGCTCTTTCCACAACTCCTAAAAGTCATTAACCACTCCCATGATTCCCCTTAACCATGCTTAGGCCTAATTATGCTTGGATGGTGACTTGACCCTACTGATTAAGCTGAACCAAACAAATTTCTCTTAAGCCCAAGCAAGTCTTGGATGGTGAACCTAGCCCAAAACCATGGGTTAACTCATTTAGACCCAAAACTAGCCTTCCCCCATTCCATTTCAATTCAAGCCCTTTACACATGGCCAACTCCAATTGACTTCACCATTGCCAAGCCCTGACCTCACTAGTCAAGATGGTGACCTGACCCTGGCCGGCCAACCACCACAGTCGCCGGAAAACCCCATGGCCGAGACCTTGGGAGGAGCCAAATTTTGGAATTCCCACCTACTGAGCTGCCCCATGCCCAATGGCCACCATGGCTGTTCTTCCCTTGGCAGCTAATCCCAAGCCCTAACTCCCCCTGGGAGGCCCTCTAGCCATGCCTATTTAAACACCACCTCTCTCAGCCATGAAGGGGTGCTGAACCAATCCTTACTGAAACCCTGCCAAAATCATCCCAGACCACTCTCTACACATAGAGAACTTGATCCCCACTGAAATCCCCCTGCCATTTCCTCACTCGTGAGCTCAATTTCGGAGTTGAAATCCAAGCCCAAAACCGGGACACTTCACCACAGTGAGTCAATCCTCAAATTGATTGACTCTACACCTTCACCAGATCAAGAGGAGAAGTTTCCCAGCCAGGCTAGCCATTGCTTCTAGCCTCCAAGCTTTGTGATCGGCTGTGGTCGAAATCATACCTAGACAATTTACCAGGCCAAGGGACTTCATCTGGAGCTTGCTTGGACCCAATCGAACGTGACACAACCCTCAGATTGAAGCTTCACTTCTCTGAGCAAAGGTATGGACTCACTCTTCTTCCCGGGCTTACAGAGAGTCTCCATTTAGTTTGAGTTAATTTCAGTGCATGTTTACCGTATGGATGTGTTCGTCTCTTCAAGAAAAATCCATAGAGCATAAGAACACAAAAATACGTTGAGAATCGAGTGAGAAATTAGGGTTAGAAGGTTGACGGTCACGGGTTCACACCAGTCGTAGACGATGACCAGGAGCCGTCGGATCGCGCGTGTATCGAGCGGACGGCCAGGATCGCGCCGGACGGAGCAACGGGACATGAACCGCGGGCCGCGTGGCATCCCAGTCAGATGGCGGCGCCGAATCAAGAGACGACGCTTGGAGCTTCGGAGGCGCCGAGGTTGACGCGGCGCCGCGTGGATAAGTAGAAAAATAGGTTATTTTTCTATTTATTTAATTACCAAAACTTCAAAAATTCATAACTTTGTGTAGAAAAATCTTAAACATAAAATAAAAATACCCTCTTGCTCAGTGAACAGAGGAGAATAATGTGGAAAAGAAATCAAGTAATTTCATTAAGTATTTTGTTTTTAATGATTTATTTATTCTCTACAATTTTTTAATTCTCCATGCATATAGGAAATTCACCATGGCATGAGAACATAGAGCTTTTGAAGCCTCTGAACTTGGGAACATTCCCTAAATTTTCCAAGGTCAGAGGCCATCCCTATGAGAAGTTATTGATTTTCCAAGTTCATGTTACTGTTTTGAGTATTTTAATTCCAATAATTAGCATATTGAGAAATAAATTATAGGAAAATTTAGTGATTTTTCTTATGACAAGAGGAGCCTAGGAAAAATAACTTTTGAGTTAATTCACTTGGAACAACCCTAATTGGCCTAAACACCCAAAATTGAACTTTAATTAGTTAGGGTTAACCATCCATCAAATTAACTTAAAAACAATTATCCACTGTCCTTTAGGGATAGGAGAACACCACATAAAAATTTGAGATCAATTGGACTTGGTTAGCCTCATCAAATGGGTTGATTAAGCCTCTTAAGTGAAAATGAGTAAAATTAAACTTTAAAAATTCATAACTCACAAAATACTTGTAAAAAATTCACAAAAATGGTTTTGGAGCTTCTCTGATATCAGAGGAACTTAGGAAAATTAAAATTATAATTTTATAAAAAAGTTGATTTTTATCATTATTTTAATATTTTTAATAATTAAAAAATAATAAAAATCATAAAAATATTAAAAATCACCAAAATGTCACATTTTGACTCCTAATCATTTAGGAACAAACCAAATATTTTTTTAAGTCCCTAGGATAAGATATTGAATTTTAAAGGCTTAATGTAATTTTTAATATTAAAAAATGTATTTTCCAACCTTCTCACCAAAATAATTCTAATAAATAAAATAAAAAATCAGAAAAATATAAAATTTATTTCTCTGGACTCCTTGAGGTCAGAGAGATTTAATAAAAATATAAAATCCATTTTTCAACTATAATTTTACTTTAAAATTAATTAATGCTCCAAAATTCAAAATAATTCAAATAAATAAAATATAATTCAAAAAAATCACCAAAATTAGTCTAAATGGTCCTCTGGTCATTAGGAGTGCCCCATAATTTTCTTAAGGACAGAAAAATTCCCTTGGTCATCTTATTGAATTTTCCTTTGAAATCCCTATTTTCTACAAAAAATAATTATATAAATAAATTAAATATAGAAAAATCACATTTTCTCCTCTAATGTCTTAATTGACATGTGAGTGAAGCCACATAAAAATTTCAAATTCATTTAAGCTCAATTTAGTGAGTTATGGAATTATTAAGCTTGAAGGGCAAAATGGTATCTAAAATTTTAACCCTTAATTAAAACTTTAGGCTTAATAAAATGAGAGAGTAAAATAGTTGATCATAATCTAATTTGGATGATTGAAATTTAAATAATTAAAGGGTAGAGACCCATCAATCATTTTTAAGATTAATTAGAGTTAACCTTAATCAATTAATTAATGAAATTTGGAAGATTAATAAAAATTGAAATTATTAAAATAGGGATATTATTAAGAAGACATTCATTCTTTAATTTAAGAGTCCCTAAATTAATCACTTCAATAATATTTAATTCCCAATTAAAATGATAATCCAAACTCAAGATTTAAAATACTAAAAGACTTAATCATTAAATTAAATTAAAATTAAAACATTTAAATTAAATTCTTCCAAAATTTCAATTAAATTAATACTTTAACAATTAAATTAAATCATCTTTAAAACGTAAAAAATAAAATATTAAATTAAAATTAAAATTAAATTAAATTAAATTAAATTAAATTAAATTAAATTAAATTAAAACATATTAAATTAAATTAAATTAAATAAAAAATAAAATCAAATTAAAAAAAATTAAAATTAAATTAAAATTAAAATAAAATTAAATTAAAATTAAAACTAAACCAAATTAAATTAAATTAAATTAAATTAAATTAAATTAAGTTAAATATAACATCACCTAAGACATAAAGAATTCAAAATAGGTCTAAAAACAACTTGAACACTATTCCAAACTTAAACCCATTAATTAAAATTAAATTAAATCACAAACTAATACTGCCCTTAGCTTTACCTAGGTAATTACTGTAAATACTTAAACGCTCTAACATGTGTTTCAAGTGCAGCTTGGGATGACAGGGAGACCCTCCAGGTACGCTTTTATTTTATTGCAATTTACCTTCTCGCAATTTAATTAATCGCGTTGCACTTTCTTTTCTTGCATGACAAACAACAGTTGCATGAAAACCAAAACCTTTAGGATAGTCCCTGAACTGAAACCAAAAATTAAAAGTCATTACAAGATAAAAATCACCGCCACAACATTTCAAAATATAAAACAACTCAAAATTTAATCACAAACAGAACACAAAACTACAATTGCAACTAAATTAAAACGTCTCGTTGAATGATCGGGAATACCTCGGATGATGTAACCCACGTGTTGCTAACGGGATTTCCCACGGTCTAAATGAAAGTGTGGTACTCATTCAGTTGAGTTTAGCAAATTCATCTGGACTAAGTGAATTCAATGAAAATAACGGTGCCGGGATGACGGAACCGTGGGATCTTAATCGGTTCTGTTCTAACAACTTTAAGATTTGTTTTAATTAAAATATTAAAAAACACTTGGATTTTAAGGTTTTCTCTAAATCAAAACACTTCTCTCATCTTCTGATTTATGACTTCTAAAACTAAACCTCTGCAACAACAAGGAGCTCGGAGCATGGTGGGCGAGCACGACCATCGTCATTAGCAAAACTCGAGTCTACTTCAGCAAAACTTTCTTAGAATTAAATAATCAAGCCATAGGACTTCGAGGTAGTTTGCCTAGTGCAACATAAATCCTCAACTCTTCGTTAGGCATTTGCATGATCATATCATGTAAATTAAGCCCTAACCAGTCTTAGGATTTCGAGGTGATCGTTCGGTACGACATAAACCCTCACATTTTCGAGGCTGTTTGCATGATTGTGTCATATGAATATAAGTCCTGATTAATTAAAACAGGCAAGATGAAACATTAAATGAATCCCCAAATTGAAGGCAAACAATAGGATAGTTTGAGAAGTTGCCAAGACTCTTCTTGTATTCTCAACTTCTCCTACTTTTCTTCCTTTGAACTCCTTAAATAAATTGTTCGAAATTTGATCCACTCCCTATTGAAATTTCCAAAATCCAATTATTTGAAAACCTTAAACTTTGAAATTCTTGAGAGCAAAACCACTGATCATTATTGAGAGTTTTCTTAAATGATTCCGGTCATTTAAGATGTAATTAACTATAGGGGCTTGTCCTTATAGGGAACTTTAAGAACCCGGAGTAATATAAACCCCGCTTAATTCCTTTATATTAAGCGGGGAACTTGTCGGCTTATAAAATTGGTTCGCAAACCAAACGGATGTCACAAATCTTCTAGTTTATTTAATCGAGCCCCATTATCAAGCGAATGTGTCTATTCTCCGGGATAGATATACGGCTTGTGGTGCGGTGCTCGTTTATATAAACTATTCGGGATGTGAGATCGGTTTGATTTCATATCTTAAAATTTTGAAACTAAAAATTATTTTCAAAATCAAATACTACTTTCTAAATTATATATATATTTAAATTAAATTTAAAATCTAAAAAAAATTCGCCGACAAGTTCTGTAGGCGACCCCTTTTCAAAATACAACACATAACCTAAAAATATGCCGACAACTTCTGGTGACTCCGCTGGGGAAAAGTTCCTCTCTCCATTTTGATCAGTTGGCTTTGCTTTCATAAATCGGTAGTGAGCCCATGCCCCTAGTGGACCAAACTACCATTCTTCCGTTGGAATACCCCGTTCATTTCGTCTTGAATGAGTATAACCAACTCCTCTCGGATTTCGAGCCACTCGTTTAGACACCCCTAAACGGAGAGGTTCCGAGATCCTTTTACCTCTTTTCCGAGGTGGGGTGGACCCCGATAGGTGTTAGTTTAGGAGCGGTCTTTCGAGTCGAGAAGTCTTGCATAAGACTTTCTCTTCCTTTCCAATTCTGAATCGATTCCTTACCTTCTCTACACCTTTGAACATTCCGTTCCTAATAAACAAACCCTCTAATGAATAACTCTTTTAACAAATAACTCCTTTTTATAAATACATGAACGAAAATGTGTTCGGACTCTCTTCGATTTCTTTCTTTTCGTCCTGATGAGAAGAAGCATAACTTGGGACTGATAATCAGAATCTACCTTGCAGAAGATGTCTGCCCCAAAGCTGATTTTCTCCTTCACCAATGAACTGGACTTTGCTGTTTACAAGGATGAGATGCCCGACAATGGGATCATCCGTTTTGGGCAAGGATTCGAGAACACAAATGTCAAGATCACTGACGTTACCCTTTTCACACTTACAGACAAAGTATCTGAAACTGAAAGACCTTTGATCGAGTTCGACCTTAAGTCGACTCAAGAGTTCCCTCCCCCGCAAAGGGTTCTAGCCGAGAGGAATACTACCGTCCATAGGAGGACGAGTTATCTCTACCCCCACCTGGTCTAGTCGTCTCTCGCACCTACCCCGGCTTCCGCCAAACCGAAGGGGAAGGAAGTTCAAATTTGTAACGAGCATGTTACCGTGGAGGGTACGGATTTTCGTGCAAAACCTTCGTTTTTGAAATTGGGTCCAGCTCAAGGGTTCCACCCCTAACACGGACTCGGAGAAGAAACGAGAGGTAGGAAGATTGCCAGAAAGGTCAGAGCTGCTGAAGTCGCTTTCTTAGAAGAAATCCCTGAGTACACACCACTACCTGAGTACATACCATTGCCTAAGTATACACCGCTTTTGGACGGAAGTAGATTCCATCCCCTTTCCGCCGCAGCTGACGAGGAAAATGTCCGCAGGATTGCTTCTACATTACCTCGACCCGCATACTATAGCGACAGATCGAAAGAAAAGGGCTAGGATTACACCATTTGCCCGACTACAGACTATGATAGAGAAGTTAGCAAAGAAAGAGAAATGTCCTGTATCAGAGATTTTAAGAAGAATAGGGCGGGTGCCAGCCAAGTCCCGTCTTGGGCCGCGAGTAGAACCCGTTATCGCCATAGAAAAGCCAAATAAGAAGATGAAAGCTAGCCCACCTGTTGTTATTTCAGGTTTACAGATCAGGGAGGATACCACCTTCCAGCATTCAGCCGACAGACCATCCAGTCCTAGGCCTTCTGCTGCTAGAAGGATGGTATGACATCCTACTACTGGCCAATTAAGACCGAAACAACGACCAGAAAGGGAAAGTCTCGTCAGGAGACTCAAGTTCAAAGAGAGCGCCACTGCAATGAAGGGGACTCCCAAGAAGGAAACCCAACAGCCATCGCATGATAACTGCGAAACTACACGAAAAAGACCATTGGAGGACGCTATGGAAAAGCTAAGTACCGACATTCAACGATTAGCAAGAGAAAGAGAAGAAAAGTTTGGAGATGAAGTTGACTCGTCGGAATTCATGGATGACGAATTTGTGGAGATCAACATGGTCGAGACACGAGCATCGTCAGCTTCGCAAGGTGCTCCAGAAGCTGCGGAGAGAGATGAATAGGAAGCGTTAAGAGCACAAATTTGAGAAAAAGATGATACAATCTCTCAAATGGCAAAAAAGGATGGAAGAGATGGCTGCAGCCCTAGCCACTCTTCAGAGTCAGGTTCAACCCCCAAGAGAAACGCCTCCAGAAGTTATTCATATTACAGATGGAGGAAATGAGATTATATCCGTTAACGGAGACGATCAGCAGAAGAAAGACTCTACTCAGAATATGATTCCAGAGAAGGACATCAAAAACATGGTAGAACAGCAGGTGCGAGAAGCCTTAGCAAACTCTAAGAACGGAGAATCTATTTAGACGGGTAGACCTTACCACGAAGAATTTGATGCAGTACAATACCCAAAAGGCTTCGTACCACCTCTGTTCAAGACTTTTGATGGTACCGGAAATCCTCGACAACATGTTGCACATTTTCGTGCTAGTTGTTGCAACGCCGGTGGGAGTGACGCCTTACTCTTCCGACAATTCGTCAGCAGCCTGTCAGGGATCGCCTTCGATTGGTATGCAGAGTTACCGAACGGTTCGGTAAAGAAATTTTCAGAATTAGAAAACCTCTTCGTGAAACGGTTTGCCGGAGCTCAACACCATATCACCATCGGTGACTTAGTGGTGGAGAAACAGAAAACGAACGAAACTTTAGTGGACTACATACTTCGATGGAGAAATCTAAGCATGAAGTGTGAGCCACAACTACAAGAGCAGCATGCAGTCGGCATCTTGCTTAAAAGCATTCACGGCCCGATAGCACTTCTCCTTAAGGGATTTACAATTAAGACTTTCGAGAAGTTGTTAAGCAAGGCCGGAAGCTTGCAAGAGGAAGCGAAGCAACTAAGTTTCATTGACAAAACAGACAAACAGAAGCCTATGAAGACATTTGAAAAGAAATTCGGGATTGTCGCGGCAGTCGATAAGGGCAAACAACCAATGCAAATACAGCCGGAGCAGCCGCAACCCAGCTATCAACATCCTCAGCAGAACTACCAACAACCTCAACCCGGTTATCAACCAACTCAACAATATGAGCAACCGTCTTGCCCACAGTGCACGTTAAAGGAGCTTATAAATAAAGAATATCCATTCAAGAATGAGGCAGTGCCAAAGATGTTCCGCAGTTTGATGAAGACTTTGGATTTTCGACTGCCAGAACCTAGGAAGCCGGAAGAAGTCAACAAGAAAGACCATCCCAACTACTGCCCTTACCACCAGATGCTTGGACATAAGATAGAGGATTGCATTACCTTTAAGAGTTGGCTTGATAACAATCTCTGAAAGGGGAACATAACGATCCCAAAGGAATACCTGAAAGACCAGAAAGGAGGTTCTGTCAATGTTATTTCAACGGATCCCATTGTTCCGATAGACCCCTACACGACCGATGATGGATGGAGTACCGCTTGGACGAAGTCATCGAAGAAAATTTTAGATCGCATCCAAACCGCTTCGCCGCATGCTTCAACTCGCAGTTTGAAACCCGTCAAGCTGGCGCTATCGCTTGCAATCGAAGAACCGCCCCAGGAAGAAAAGATCATAGAAAAGAAGGAGATCGTAGAAGAAGAAAAGACCAAGGCTCCTAAGGCTAGACTAGGGGCTGCTTATTCTAGGATGGTTGTTTCCGATTCGGAGGAAAAATTCCTCGAACCTCTGACTCTGTATGATTATTTGCTAGCTTCGGCGGGATCTTATAATGATAAGAGTTATGGCGTTGGCTACATTTTGACTGTTTCTAGTGATGACGTAACTAACGACAACCAATCTAATCCAGATCCCGATTTCGATAGCAATAACAATTCTCAAATCATACACAACCTCGACAATCACGATGACAAAGAAGACATTCACCAAGAAGGCTACAAAATTTCAATAAGCAATGAATCTATTTGTGAATTCTAAGGAACTCCAATCACAATAGAGTTAGAGCTTTCAGATTCCGAAGCGACTCCAGAAGAACCTGTCATGCCGATTCAAAAGGAGACGCCTGTAAACTCGCACTGCGGATTCGAAGAAATCACAGAAGTCAACTTAAGGAGCGGAAGGGTTCTACCCTCGAGAATGGGTCCAAAAGACAAAGGAAAGCAGGTGGTTGTTCAGGAAGAATCAACCCAGCAGAAGAATTGCCCATTTGGGAGGAAACCGAGACACATGGTAACAAAGTGGACTATAACGTGCTAGCCCATCTTAGGAAACTACCAACCAAACTGAGCATCTACGACGCTCTCATCTTATCAAAAGAGATGAGGGAAGCTCTGATCAAGGCCTTGCTTGATCCAGAAATTTGTTTAGCTCAGATGGCCGGAGATTCCTTAGACGAGGTTTGCTCGTTAAAGGAACAGCGAGGTGTTACCTTCACGGACAGTGATCTACTACTTGGGACGTCCAATCACAACCGACCGTTGTACATTTCAGTCACAATCGGAAAATTTACGCTCTACAGAGTATTGGTGGATCCAGGAGCGTCAATCAACATAATGAATCTTCAGACGCTAGCATACTTGGAAATTGATGCTCGCAAGCTTGAAGCGGACAAGATGTTACTAAGAGGATTCAACCAGAAAGGAGAAAGAGCCCTCGGATCAATAACACTGTTGATGAAGACCGGTGATTTAGCAAAGACAACCGCAAAATTCCATATAATTGATTCTGAAACATCGTTCAACGCGCTACTGAGCCGACCGTGGATACATGAGAACCGGATGGTACCGTCGTCTCTGCATCAGTGCATAAAATACTACGAAGGAGGAGAACAGTGCATTAAGGGTGATTTGCAACCTTTCTCCGTACATGAGATTGGAATCCATGAAGATGCGACTTATTACGCACTCCGAAGAAAACAATCTTCTCCAGAAACACCGTGCCAAATGAAGCAAAAGAAATTCGAGACAATGAAGAACCTGAAGTTCTAGTCCAACAGTCACTCACCACTCCCTTACGACGAGATGGTGAAGGTTTCTCCAGAACTCGCATCCGAGGTCGAGGCCGGGGATGAGGTCGTGGAAGAGACACTGGGACAGTTGGACAGAAAGAGCCAATGATCAACGTTGATTGGAAGAACAGCTCTGAGGAAGAAGAGGAGGTCAAGAAAGAAGCAGCTACAATAAACCGGAAGAAACCTCAATTCAAGATTTCTCTCGAAGATGAGAAGAACAAGGAATACAAATTAATGTACGTGAAGATTAACCACTATGTACACACTATGACCCTGACCCCGATCCAGTCTAATAAGATCGAGGGTATGGTGGTCAAGGAAGTACATAGCAGCGGTGCAAAGCCAATCAAATTTTACCGTGGCACTTCTTCTTCCAATACTGAAAACGATGTACAATTTGAAGATATCACTTCTTCCAAATTAATGGAATTACCTTTTGAGTGGTACTCTCCCTGTGTTCAAAATTTAATTCAGCGTGGTGTCTTACCTCGACAATGAACAAAAAGCCGATCACAACACTTCGAAAAATTATGGAATAATGCCGGTCGGCCTCCCAATTCAAAACATGGTCTCGGATTCGGCATAGTAGGTTCAGTTGACGATACGAAATTTTGTTTGGTTGTCACTTGCGAACCTAATGAAGACCGCTCGGAAACTACAGAAGAGCTTGAAGATCTGCAAATTGGAGATGCTCCACCAGAGTTTGAAGAAGAAATCAAATCTACAATAGATGAGTTAATGGAAGTTAACTTAGGTACTAACGAAAAGCCTAGACCAACCTTTGTTAGCTCCTTACTCAATAAAGAAGATTTCGAGGAAATGATCAAGCTATTAATGAAATTCAAGGACTGTTTTTCTTGGAGTTACGACGAAATGCCAGGATTGGCTCCAGAAGTCGCAGTTCACAGGCTAGGAGTGGATCCTACTTCCGTTCCAGCCGGACAAGCTTCCGGAAGAATGCGTTTGGAAATCGAACAAGTAATAGCCGAAGTTAAGAAGCTAATCGACGCTAAATTTGTCCGTGAAGAACAATACCCTACTTGGCTAGCCAATGTGGTACCAAGTAAGGAAGAAGAATGGTCGGATCGAATCTGCGTGGATTTCGCAGACTTGAACAAAGCATGTCCAAAGGATGAATTTCCACTACCAATTCCGGAGTTAATGATCGACATCGCTTCGACACATGAAATATTCTCTTTCATGGACGGATCTTCAGGATACAACCAGATAAAGATGGCACCAGAAGACGAAAAGCTCACGACATTCAGAATACCAATCGGAGTGTATTGCTACACAGTAATGCCATTCGGACTAAAGAACGCAGGAGCAACATACCAAAGAGCAATGACAAAGATTTTTGATGAGCTCATTCACAACCAAGTTGAGTGCTATGTGGATGATGTGGTCATCAAAAGCAAACCGAAGGAAGATCACTCGTATGATTTGAGAATTGTTTTCGAGCGACTAAGGCAATACAACCTTAAGATGAATCCCTTAAAATGCGCCTTCGGCGTTACCTCCGGGAAATTCTTAGGATTTTTTGTCCGACATCGCGGAATTGAAATTGATCCAGAAAAGATTAAAGCTATCTTAGAAATGCCGCCTCCCAAAACCTTAAAACAACTACGATCCTTTCAAGGGAAGCTGGCATATCTTCGACGCTTTATCTCGAACTTGTCAGGTAGGTGTCAGCCCTTCTAGGCATTAGTTAAAAAGGACGCCAAATTTGTTTGGGAAGAGAAATGCCAACGGGCCTTCGAGGACATTAAACAATACTTAATGACTCCTCCTGTCTTAGCAGCCCCGGGCCTCGGAGTGACCGTTGATACTTTATACCGCGACTCTAGACAACTCCTCGGAGCCCCGCTAGCCTGTGTCAATGATGAGGGGAAAGAAAATACTCTCTACTACTTAAGCCGTCGTCCGATTCGACGGAAGTAAAGTATCCTCCAATCGAGAAGCATTGTTCGGCCCCGATCTTCACCGCACGTAAACTCAGGCATTACATGCTCTCTCATAAGGTCAACCTTATCTCGAAAGTTAATCCGTTGCAATATTTGATGACCCGTCCAACACTTTCTGGCAGACTTGCCAGGTGGTCGATGATACTATTGCAATTCGACATAACTTTTGTTCCTCTTCGTGCCGTAAAGGGACAAATCCTAGCAGATTTCCTTGCAGCACACCCTTTGCCGGCAAAATCACCTCTCAACGACGACTTGCCAGACGAGCAGATAATGAGCCTAGAAGACGCTGATGATCGACGTTGGGAACTATACTTCGACGGAGCGTCCTCAGCACAGAAAGACAAAGAATTGCAAACGATAGTGCCCGGTAAGCCAGGAATCAGATTAATCTTTATAACACCGGAGCGGGGGATCTTAAGATACTCCTACCACTTAACAGAGCTGTGCACGAACAATGAGGCAGAATACGAGGCCCTCATAACAGGACTAGAACTGACCATTCAAATGGGAATAACGAGATATCAACATCTACGGAGATTCTCGACTGATCATTCAACGAGTCGCGGGACAATACAGAATCTTAAAGCCAAGACTCGAGCATTACTTTCAGTATGCCATGAAACTGTTGGAACAAATTCCGAATGTAACTATCTACAAGATCCCCAGAAGAGAAAATGCTCTCGCAGATGCGCTAGCTCGCCTTGCAAAAGAATTTTCCCGCTTACAAGATGAGTCGACTGAAGTGTTAGTTCAAGGGCGACGGTGTCCTAAGCACGGCTCGACATGGATATAATACGTAAATCGAAAAAGCGAGAGGAATCGCGTTACAGCAGTTGACGAAAAACACGTAAGATCGGCGTCAATCGCTAATAGACTACCCGCAAACAGGGAAATTACCGGACGATAAGTCATTAGCACATCAAATCAAGAAAAGTGCTCGTCTTACGCAATAATAAACAAGACATTATACAGAAGGTCTTTTGATCAGATGTGGTTAAGATGCCTGAGCGGGTCCGAGGCTCGTGAAATTGTCAAAGAAGTGCATTCGGGACTTTGTGGCGCTCATCAGTCGGGCTCGAAAATGAAAATGAAAATTAAAAGACTAGGGTACTACTAGCCCTCAATGATGACTGACTGCATGAAAGTCGCCAAGAGTTGTCACCAGTGCCAAGTGCACGAAGTGGTTGTACACCAACCTCCAAATGTGCTACATCCGACAATTGCGTCGTGGCCATTTGAGTGTTGGGGCACAGATATAGTGGGTCCGATAAAACCGCCTTCTTCAAGAGAACATCGCTTCATCCTTGCAGCTACAGAGTACTTTTCTAAATGGGCGTGCAGCTCCACTCGGAGAAGTAAAGGCACACCACGTGCTCCAATTTTTCAAAATCAAGTTGTTTACCGTTTCGAGTACCGCGCGAATTATTTCGTATAATGGGTCCGCATTCGAAGCACAAAATCAACAATTTTGTCGGAAGACATGGAATCGATTGGCGATACTCAACAATCTACTATCCAAGAGAAAACGACTTGGTCGAGGCTTTTAATAAAACTCTCGTTCAAATTTTAAAGAAAACTTTGGATGACAACAAGAGAAATTGGCACGAGAAGTTGTTAGAAGCCTTATGGGCCTACAGGACGACTTTCAGGACTCCTACTCGCCCACGCCTTATGCTTTAGTATACGGGTCCGAGGCAAGTGTTACCATTGGAAGTCCAACTTCCATCACTCGTGATCGCAGCTTGCAAATAAAATTACTATAGAAGAAAATGCCGGATTACGACCGGAAGAACTGGAAAACTTGGAAGGAAAAAGACTTGCAGCCGCAACAAAATTTGGAACCGTACCAAGCTAAGATGATCCGAGCCCATGATAAACTGGTCCGCCCAAGAACTTTCAAAGTTGGTGACTTAGTTCTTGTTCTCAGAAGACCTATTCTTGCACATCGCAAGATAGGAGGCAAATTTGAACCGACTTGGGATGGGCCGTTTGTGGTCGAGGCAGTCTACTCAGGAGACTCCTACCAACTTGTGAATTGCCAAGGAGAATGACAATTGCTTCCAATCAATGGACGATATTTGAAGAAATATTACGCAACCTGATGTTTCGAAGGGTGGCCTCTAAGATAGAGTCTTATCCCTAGAAACACGGGTGAAGCAATCACTTTGTGCCTGGGTCCGAACCCAAAAACATAAAAAATGGATAAAATAAAATATGTGCTAAAAATAAAATATGTGAAATCATAATAATAAAGTTTTACCCTTCCTTTCAAATCAAATATTTTTCCTGATCTTTCTTTATCTTTTCCTACTTTCCTTAAAAATTAAAATTGGAATAAGTTAATAAAAATCTTCAGTGATAGATACTTTCTTAATGTTCTTGTTCTTAGTACAACCCCTGATCCTTTCCTTGTTTTCTTCGCAGGGAAATGTCGAATGGGCGGTTGATCCTAAACTTTAAAAATGGCGTGAGTCTCGCACTCAATGAAAAGAGGGTGAAGGATGGAGCAGTGATAGAAATTGATTCTGACTTCACACCAGCCAGCCTACAGTATGAAGAAAATGACTGGGTCCAAGTGGACCGAGAGGAGCTTCATAGCCAGACAGTAATGAGATGGGTGGCCCAAGCCGCCAATCCAGCAACAAGAAAAGAAAGGCAAACACCGAAGAAAGCAAGAAAATCAAGTCAGTAGTTGCCACGGCAGAAGGCAAGCTCGTCAGTGCCGCGCCCACAAAAATTCAAGAAGTGAGGAGAGCTACGCTCACTGCTACTCAAAGAAGGAATAAGAATCGCCGTATCCGCAAGATGTTGACTAAACTAGCAGCAGATCAACACGAGGAAACAACCACCTTCGCCAACACACACATTTCAAAGATACCGGTTCGTCAGGAACCAGAAAGAAGAAAGTCAACGCCGAGAGAATCAGAACAGATCGAAAAAGTGCCAAGAAGAACAGAGATAGAATCAGTGTCTCGACGCCGGACAGAGATACCATATCTGAAGAACCTTGTTGCGGAAGCAACCCCGGAGGATGTCCCGACAGAGACAATCCCCGAGGAGCCAAGGTACGCAGGAGAACGTGACGGGATTGAGCCATACATCCCGCAATACGTTACTAGGCCTCGTCACTTGCAGATCATCCCAGAATATGAACTAGAAAGAATGCAAAATGTTGAGAAGAAGACTTTCGAATACTTTGAAAGGATTAGAGGCAAAAGAATCAACATTTTGGAAGGCCTCGAGTTACACACAGGTGTATTCTCAGAGTACGAGCAATAACAAATTGTGGATTGCATTTTAGAACTTCAGAAGATGGGTCGAGCATGCCGTCTGAGAGAAAAGACTTATTCGGAACCCCGGAAATGGATGCCAGGGAAAGGAAGAGTCATAATACAATGCGGGTGCTGCTATAACTTCGCAGAGGACATAAAAGGAAATCCACCAGGGATACTCCGTCACGGTGAGGTGGATCCAATGCCAAGAATAATTAAAAGAATGGTGAAAAGAATGATAACATGGAGGGTACTGCCAGCAGACTGCATACCCAATAGTTGCATCATCAACATTTATCAGAAGGGTGACTGCGTACCACCACACTTAGACCAACACGACTTTGTCAGACCTTTCTGCACACTTTCGTTCGTCAACCAATGTAACATCATTTCGGATCTGACCTCCAGATAGCAGGCCCGAATAAGTTCAGAGGGCCGGTGGAGATACCACTTCCGATAGGTTCCGTCATGATATTACAAGGAAATGGAGCAGACATTGCAAAACATTGTATACCGGGAGTACCAGTGGAGCGGATCTCCATCACATTTAGAAGGATGGATGATAGAAAGGCGCCTTACCACTTCCAGTCAGATCCCAAATTGGAGAGTCTCCGGCCCTACGAGCCGTGAGTTACACGGGAAATAGCACACCTCCAATGCACATCCATGCGGCATTCCTGCCAAGGATGGCTTGGAAGGTGATGTTTTTGACCGTGTATCTCATTATTCAGACATGGATTTGACAGACACTTTTTCGATGGATCAACAAGAATCATACATAGTCCGTTTTGAGTCATGGATTGTATGAGAAATATTTCAGATCGAATTGTATGATGTATCTTCAACAAGATTAGAATGAAAGTGACCATGTCACATTTTGCCTTCACCTCTTTTTGTGCAAATTGACTGGGAAACACCATTAAAGTTAAATGAACTTCGAACAAAGAACAGAAAAGAAAAGAAAAATAAATAAGAACTCTCTTCATAAAAATCCAAACATTAAAAAGAACTTCAAATCCACATGAACGCCAAATAAACAATAAATAAAAAAACGGGATAGTTAAAGGACAAACAAAACAAGTCTAAAGCTCAAATTGAATTCTAGCTTAAGTCCATCTTTTCAAATCCTCCAATCCTTCTTCAAATCATGATCTATTCCAGACCTCCTTTGAAACCCTCTCTCGGGATGATTTCAGAATCACGAAGGATTTTCAATTTGATTCGGATGGCATAGGTTCGTACCCTTCGCCAAGTAATCAGACTTTGATTGATTCACATGGGATATGGAGCACTTTCATATCTCATTTCGATCTCAGCATAATCCAAATCTCAACAAAATTCTTCATAGTCATAACATAAATCAAATATCAACAAGATCTTTCACAACCACTGCATAAACTGAATCTCAGCAAAATTCCCCATGGACCTCACTAAAATTTCCCTCAATCTCTGCATAAATAAATTTCAACAAAATTCTTCAATCTCAGTATTCGGGATAGGCTTCCGCCCTACTCCCATCTCAGCAATCTCAGCATTTAGGATAGGCTTCCGCCCTACTCCCATCTCAGCAAATCTCATCATTCGAGTAGGCTTCCGCCCTACTCCCATCTCAGCAATCTCAGCATTCGGGATGAGCTTCCGCCCTACTCCCATCTCGACGAATCTCAGCATTCGGGATAGGCTTCCACCCTACTCCCATCTCCGCAATCTCAGCATTCGGGATAGGCTTCCGCCCTACTCCCATCTCAGTAAATCTCAGCATTCGGGATAGGCTTCCGCCCTACTCCCATCTCTGCAATCTCAGCATTCGGGATAGGCGTCCGCCCTACTCCCTTCTCAGCAATTCTCAGCACTCGGGATAGGCACAGTCCTACTCCTTTCTCAGCAATCTCAAAATTTGATCCTCTCAGCAAGAAATTGAAATTAAAGCACTATGCATTTTGGATAGGCTTTGTCCTATTCTTCCTCAGCATATGGAATAGGTTCAGTCCTGCTGCCTTCTCAGCATACAAATGTATTCGGGTAGGCCTCCGCCCTACTCTTTTCTCCGCATAAAATCAAAATTGAAACTCAAATCAAAATTCAAACTCATAATTAAAACTTGAAATAAAAAAATGAAACAAATCTAAGATCGAATCTCTTGAAATCTTGTGATATGAAATTCACCTCCTTTTTCCCGCCGAGAGCTCTGGAATCTTTAGTCTTGGAGATTTACCTGATACTCCCCAGAGGAAATTCTTCTACTTCGTCCTAAGTTTATCACTTGGACATCTGTGTTGGTTTTGTTGATCTCTTCGGTCAACGCCAATACGCGCGGTGTGTTTGGTTAGCACACCACACCTATTGGGGGTCCATTTGTTGACCTCATTTTTGATGAGGTCTTCTCTTCCCTCTTTAGTGTTTAGGATCTAGCCTTAGGCTTTTCCTTTGACTATCTTAGAGGACTAGAATCGGGACCCATCCCTTAGAAATTCGAACCACTTCTTGCCTCCCTGCAAGCCTCACAAGCTTGATTGTAGACCCCTAATCACCTAGAGGGTTGAAATCAAAAGTGAAGGTTTAAAGGATGAGTTCCCTATAGGACTCTTTGGCCTTAGGACCACCCTGGGTGGCTCGGTCGCAGTGAGGGTTGACTTACACACTCACTACACTCACACTCTATACTCTCACACACACAATCCAAATCCTAAAACCACACCCATACCTAACTTGACTCCTTGACTCATGTAGGTAATTCATATGAATGGACCTTAACCCCTAAGCCCCTAGCTAAGAGGGTTAGGAACAACATAGTGAATGCCTCAAATGAGTCCTCCCATGGCTCATATAGGCTTAATATGACTTCATGGCTCAATCAAAGTGATTCCATTTCACTCATATTTGATCAATATTCATTCTTCCAAAATTTCAATTTTTGACCCCGGGGACCCTACACCTATCAAGCCTACTAAAAGCCCTTAAAATTGCCCAAATCCTCCAAAATTTCTAAATCACCCAAAATTCCCCAAAATTAACCTTGAATATTTCCTCACCAATAAAATTGATCATCCATAGCCAAAAATACCAAAAATTCCAAAAATACCCCCCCATACCCTCCAAATACCCAAAATGTCCCTCTTAGCTAAAAAATCCAAAAATTCAGAAAATTCCTAGAAAATTCCAGAAAATCCCAAATATTCATAACTTCATTTTGTTCAACTACACCATGGGCCAATTTTTTCAATATACCCCACTTTTACCAAAACCCCCAATTTGGACCCATGACCCAAACTTAGCCCAAACTAACCCAATTTAACTCCAATTGACCCCAAACCTTTTCTAAACATTCCCTAACATCCCCACAAACAAAACACTAACATGATTTTTCGAAAAATTGGACTCAAACCTCACCCAAATCCACCCTAAAGCCAAAATCCCCTAAATAGGCCTACACCCAAACCTAACCCAAATAAGCCCAACTCCCAAAACCAAAACCCAACCAAAGTTGAAACCTCTTTGTAACACTCCCATAAACATTTCCCAACATTAATTTTACATCAATTTAAACCCTAGCCCAACATTGGCCCAAATTAGCCCAATTTGACCTACGTTGGCCCTTGTACCAAATGAACCCAAATCCAACCCAATTCAAGCCCAAACCACCTCAAATTTATTTCAAATTACTCATGACACATCTCTAAACCAAACCCAACAATTTTTTGGCACAACCTTTTACAAAATTCCCATCCATAAACTTATTTTTAAAAAAAAAAACCTAAGGCCCACTTCCTTAGGACTTCCTAAAAAGCCCATCCAAAATGATTTCAAAAAGCCCAAAATCCATCTTAAAGCCCACATGACAATCCTCTATCATCATCCATTTGATAAAACCATCTCCTAAGTTCTAAATCCATAAGGAAATAATTCCAAATCAAGCCATATGCCAAATCCCATCAAATCACCCCTAAATTACCAAAATTTCTAAAACCCTTTTTCATGAAATTGACTAAACTTTTTCCCAAGCCAAAGGTGAGCCATGAAGCCATTCTTGAGCCACATGCAAGCCATGTGAGTTGTTGAAATATGACCATACCACATTGGGTAAAAGAGGGAGGCTCTTTCCATAACTCCTAAAAGTCATTAACCACTCCCATGATTCCCCTTAACCATGCTTAGGCCTAATTATGCTTGGATGGTGACTTGACCCTACTGATTAAGCTGAACCAAACAACTTTCTCTTCAGCCCAAGCAAGCCTTGGATGGTGAACCTAGCCCAAAACCATGGGTTGACTCATTTAGACCCAAAATTAGCCATCCCCCATTCCATTTCAATTCAAGCCCTTTACACATAGCCAACTCCAATTGACTTCACCATTGCCAAGCCCTGACCTCACTGGTCAAGATGGTGACCTGACCCTGGCCGGCCAGCCACCACAGTCGCCAGAAAACCCCATGGCCGAGACCTTTGGAAGAGCCAAAGTTTGGAATTCCCACATGCTGAGCTGCCCCATGCCCAATGGCCACCATGGCTGTTCTTCCCTTGACCTAAGCAGCTGATCCCAAGCCCTAACTCCCCCTGGGAGGCCCTCCAGCCATGCCTATTTAAACACCACCTCTCTCGGCCATGAAGGGGTGCTGAACCAAACCTTACTGAAACCCTGCCAAAATCATCCCAGACCACTCTCTACACATAGAGAACTTGATCCCCACTGAAATCCCCCTGCCATTTCCTCTCTGTGAGCTCAATTTCAGAGTTGAAATCCAAGCCCAAAACCAGGACGGCTTCACCACGGTGAGTCAATCCTCAAATTGATTGACTCTACACCTTCACCGGATCAAGAGGAGAAGTTTCCCAGCAAAAGCCCCCTCACTGAGGCCGGCCATTGCTTCTAGCCTCCAAGCTTTGTGATCGGTCGTGGTCGAAATCATACCTAGACAATTCACCAGGCCAAGGGACTTCATCTGGAGCTCGCTTGGACCCAATCGAACGTGACACAACCCTCAGATTGAAGCTTCACTTCTCTGAGCAAAGGTATGGACTCACTCTTCTTCCCGGGCTTACAGAGATTCTCCATTTAGTTTGAGTTAATTTTAGTGCATGTTTACCGTATGGATGTGTTCGTCTCTTCAAGATGAATCCATAGAGCATAAGAACACAAAAATCTGTTGAGAATCGAGTGAGAAATTAGGGTTAGAAGGTTGACGGTTACGGGTTCACACCAGTCGTAGACAATGACCAGGAGCCGTTGGATCGCGGGTGTATCGAGCGGACGGCCAGGATCGCGCCGGACGGAGCAACGGGACATGAACCATGGGCCGCGTGGCATCCCAGTCAGATGGCGGCGCCGAATCAAGAGACGACGCGTGGAGCTTCGGAGGCGCCGAGGTTGACGCGGCGCCGCGTGGATAAGTAGAAAAATAGGTTATTTTTCTATTTATTTAATTACCAGAACTTCAAAAATTCATAACTTTGTGTAGAAAAATCTTAAAAATAAAATAAAAATGCCCTCTTACTCAGTGAACAGAGGAGAATAATGTGGAAAAGAAATCAAGTAATTTCATTAAGTATTTTGTTTTTAATGATTTATTTACTCTCTGCATTGTTTTAATTCTCCTTGCATATAGGAAATTCACCATGGCATGAGACCATAGGGCTTTTGAATCCTCTGAAGTTGGGAACATTCCATAAATTTTCCAAGGTCAGAGGCCATCCCTATGAGAAGTTATTGATTTTCCAAGTTCATGTTACTGTTTTGAGTATTTTAATTCCAATAATTAGCATGTTGAGAAATAAATTCTAGGAAAATTTGGTGATGTTTCTTATGACCAGAGGAGCCTAGGAAAAATAAGTTTTGAGTTAATTCACTTGGAACAACCCTAATTGGCCTAAACACCCAAAATTGAACTTTAATTAGTTAGGGTTAACCATCCATCCAATTAACTTAAAAATAATTCTCCACTGTCTCTAGGGATAGGAGAACACCACATAAAAATTTGAGATCAATTGGACTTGGTTAGCCTCATCAAATGGGTTGATTAAGCCTCTTAAGTGAAAATGGGTAAAATTAAACTTTAAAAATTTATAACTCACAAAATACTTGTCAAAAATTCACAAAAATGGTTTTGGAGCTTCTCTGATATCAGAGGAACTTAGGAAAATTAAACTTATAATTTTCTAAAAAAGTTTATTTTTATAATTATTTTACTATTTCTAATAATTAAAAAATAATAAAAATCATAAAAATATTAAAATCGCCAAAATGTCACATTTTGACTCCTAATCATTTAGGAACAAACCAAATATTTTTTTTAAGTCCCTAGGATAAGATATTGAATTTTAAAGGCTTAATGTAATTTTTAATATTAAAAAAATGTATTTTCCAACCTTCTCACCAAAATAATTCTAATAAATCAAAGAAAAAATCAGAAAAATATAAAATTTATTTCTCTAGACTCCTTGAGGTCAGAGAGATTTAAGAAAAATATAAAATCCATTTTTCAACTTTAATTTTACTTTAAAATTAATTAATGCTCCAAAACTCAAAATAATTCTAATAAATAAAATATAATTCAAAAAAATCATCAAAATTATTCCAAATGGTCCTGTGGTAAATAGGAGTGCCCCATAATTTTCTTAAGGACAGAAAAATTCCCTTGGTCATCTTATTGAATTTTCCTTGGAAATCCCTATTTTCTACAAAAAATAATTATATAAATAAATTAAATACAGAAAAATCAGATTTTCTCCTCTAATGTCTTAATTGACATGTGAGTGAAGCCACATAAAAATTTCAAATTCATTTAAGCTCAATTTAGTGAGTTATGGAATTATTAAGCTTGAAGGGCAAAATGGTAATTAAAATTTTAACCCTTAATTAAAACTTTAGGTTTAATAAAATGAGAGAGTAAAATATTTGATCCTAATCTGATTTGGTTGATTGAAATTTAAATAATTAAAGGGTAGAGACCCATCAATCATTTTTAAGATTAATTAGAGTAAACCTTAATCAATTAATTAATGAAATTTGGAAGATTAATAAAAATTGAAATTATTAAAATAGGGATATTATTAAGAAGACATTCATTCTTTAATTTAAGAGTCCCTAAATTAATCACTTCAATAATATTTAATTCCCAATTAAAATGATAATCCAAACTCAAGATTTAAAATACTAAAAGACTTAATCATTAAATTAAATTAAAATTAAAACATTTAAATTAAATTCTTCCAAAATTTCAATTAAATTAATACTTTAACAATTAAATTAAATCATCTTTAACACATAAAAAATAAAATATTAAATTAAAATTAAAATAAAATAAAATTAAAATTAAATTAAATTAAATTAAATTAAATTAAATTAAATTTAATTAAATTAAATTAAATTAAATTAAATTAAATTAAATTAAAACATATTAAATTAAATTAAATTAAATAAAAAATAAAATCAAATTAAAATAAAATTAAAATTAAATTAAAATTAAAGTAAAATTAAATTAAAATTAAAACTAAACCAAATTAAATTAAATTAAATTAAATTAAATTAAATTGAATTAAATATAATATCACCTAAGACATAAAGAATTCAAAATAGGTCTAAAAACAACTTGAACACTATTCCAAACTTAAACCCATTAATTAAAATTAAATTAAATCACAAATCACTTAAACATCAATTTGCCCTCAAAAGCTCTTGTTGTCATAACTCCTAAACGAGTATTAAGTGAAGTGTCACTTCATTCATAGGATATTCAAATATCCTAGTTCACCGAGCAAAAGAACAAAACTTAATTAAACCTCGGATGATTAATTCACCCGATTAATTAAATCCATTTGGACTTAGAATAATTCCAGCAATATTGAAAAGATGTTTAAGATTCGTCTTAAGCACTTCCTCAATATGACAGGGTGTTTTATAAGAACAATTGAACTTAATTATTCTTTGGTGCAGAAAATCATCCATAAACAAAATTGAAAACCTAGACGTCATAGGAATGACTAGCTATAAGACTAGGAGTTTGGTAGAAAACCAGAAACCTTTCCCTTAGCTTTACCTAGGTAATTACTGTAAATACTTAAATGCTCTAACATGTGTTTCAAGTGCAGCTTGGGATGACGGGGAGACCCTCCAGGTACGCTTTTATTTTATTGCAATTTACCTTCTCGCAATTTAATTAATCGCGTTGCACTTTCTTTTCTTGCATGACAAACAACAAGTTGCATGAAAACCAAAACCTTTAGGATAGTCCCCGAACCGAAACCAAAAATTAAAAGTCATTACAAGATAAAAATCACCGCCACAACATTTCAAAATATAAAACAACTCAAAATTTAATCACAAACAGAACACAAAACTATAATTGCAACTAAATTAAAACGCCTCGTTGAATGATCGGGAATACCTCGGATGATGTAACTCACGTGTTGCTAACGGGATTTCCCATGGTCTAAATGAAACTGTGGAACTCATTCAGTTGAGTTTAGCAAATTCATCTGGACTAAGTGAATTCAATGAAAATAACGGTGCCGGGATGACGGAACCGTGGGATCTTAATCGGTTCTGTTCTAACAACTTTAAGATTTGTTTTAATTAAAATATTAAAAAACACTTGGATTTTAAGATTTTCTCTAAATCAAAACACTTCTCTCATCTCCTGATTTATGACTTCTAAAACTAAACCTCTGCAACAACAAGGAGCTCGGAGCATGGTGGGCGAGCACGGCCATCGTCATCAAGAAAACTCCGAGTCTACTTCAGCAAAACTTTCTTAGAATTAAATAACCAAGCCATATGACTTCGAGGTAGTTTGCCTAGTGCAACATAAATCCTCAACTCTTCGTTAGGCATTTTCATGATCATATCATGTAAATTAAGCCCTAACCGGTCTTAGGATTCCGAGGTGATCGTTCGGTACGACATAAACCCTCACATCTTCGAAGTTCGTTTGTATGATTGTGTCATACGAATATAAGTCCCGATTAATTAAAACGAGCAAGATGAAACATTAAATGAATCACCAAATTGAAGCCAAACAATAGGATAGTTTGAGAAGTTGCCAAGATTCTTCTTGTATTCTCAACTTCTCCTACTTTTCTTCCTTTGAACTCCTGAAATAAATTGTTCGAAATTTGATCCAATCCCTTTTGAAATTTCCAAATACCAATTGTTTGAAAACCTTAAACTTTGAAATTCTTGAGAGCAAAAGCACTGATCATTATCGAGAGTTTTCTTAAATGATTCCCGTCATTTAAGATGTCATTAACTATAGGGGCTTGCCCTTATAGGGAACTTTAAGAACTCAGGTAATATAAACCCTGCTTAATTCATTTATATTAAGCAGGGGAACTTGTCGGCTTATAAAATTGGTTTGAAAACCAAATGGATGTCACAAATCTTCTAGTTTATTTAATCGAGCCCCATTATCAAGCAGTGTGTCTATTCTCCGGGATAGATATACAGTTTGTGGTGCGGTGCTCGTTTATATAAACTATTCGGGATGTGAGATCAGTTTGATTTCATATCTTAAAATTTTGAAACTCAAAATTATTTTCAAAATCAAACACTACTTTCTAAATTATATATATATTTAAATTAAATTTAAAATCCAAAAAAAATTCGCCGACAACTTCTGTAGCCGACCCCCTTTTCAAAATACAACACATAACCTAAAAATATGCCGACAAGTACTGGAACCTGGAAGATTCAGAACAGAAAAAGGGTAAACTTTTCATCTTCTAAGCTTAATGGTGTTTCAAAAGCATGACACTACTTTATTTCTGCTCGTCTCCTCCATCCAATCATCTGAGCGAGGTCAATTACTGAATTCAAGAGAGGAAGCCTATTGATGTAGGGAGCATTATTTATGATTCTGTAGAGGCTACTGCTTGTTCTAGCACTTCTATTGGACTTCATTTTCCATCTCTGATCTATTCTCTATTTGAAAGTGCTGGAGTAGTTGCTGAGCTTTCTGAGGAAAAGCTCGAGTCCACAAAGCTTATATGAAGAGAGAGTGTCAGTATCTATGATCGACTTCAAGGTAAGAGTTCTACTGCACCTCTGGTTCATTACCTACTTCAGGTAGAGCTTCTACTTCTAGACCATCTACTTCTGCTGAGCCACCATCTAATTTTTGGGAATCCATGCATGATAAGCTTATAGAGCAGCATAATGAGTTATTCCTACCTCATTGTAGAGTAGATACGAATGATAAGAAGATCGATCATCTTTCTGAGTATACACAAATAAAGAGTGATTACGATGTTAAGTATTCTGAGTCTTTAGTGAGATTTCTAAAGGGTGAGCACGATGTCCAGTTCCCTACTTGTCCCAGATATTCACCATATGTTGATTCAAAGGATATAGAGTTTTCTTTTGGTGACGACAATGATGAAGCTACAGACAGTGATTAGTAGCTTGACTTACCTCTGGAGATGTGTTGATTCTGTTTTTAGTGTGTTTCTTTATTCTGTGCTGTTTAGTGTGATGTTATTTGTTAGTGTTGATGTGAACTTTTATGTTCAAACTGTTTTTAGATTATTTGATGTGTGTTTAAGACTGAAATATGAATGAATTTTTATAAAAGTTTATTTCTGTTTCAGCCTACTGTTTAGTGTTCATGAATAGTTAGTAATTTTGCATGTTTAAAATTAAAAAAAAGAAGATTTTTTAGAAATTAACTTCTGCTCTGCAAAACTTTTCTATATATGCTTAATCATTTCTGTTATATTCATATTAAGGCATGTGTAGAAGTAGAAGTTAGTTTTTCCTTACTACATCATTTTTATACTTGGATTAATTCCTATTTATTTCTCTCTCATGCTTTAGAAAATTTCATGATTCATATTTTTACTAAAGCTGAAGTTTGGGGGAAGGGAAAACATTTATCAAATTTAAATATTATTTGTCCTTAATGAACTAATATTTTCTTTAAAAATACATTAACATAACATAAGGAATGAAAAATCTGTTTAAGATTACCTAAATTTTGGAATTTATAAATAATTTAGTAAACTTAACTAAAATTTCAAAAATTTTGATTGATTTTAAGAATATAATTATTTAACTTAAAGAATAATAGAACAAAATTTTTCTATTTATAGTAAAGAGAATTGTATTTTAAATTATTAAAAATGTCATATTTATTAAGTAAGAATGTATAAGTTTTTGAAAATAAGTTAAGGATAGGGAAGTTCAAATTCATTAACAGGCTATCCAAAAATAGTAATCCTCACTTGAAAAAAAAAGAAAAAGGATTGAAAAACAATCCAAAAGAAAAGAAAAAAAAGAGAAAAAAAGAATGTGAGGAGAAACTTGAGGAAATGCCTAATCAAATATTGGCTTCACTTGAATTATCTTATAGGAAGAAAATTGATTACTTTTTTAACTTAATTTCTATGTACAAATATTTTTACTAGAAAAATATTTCATGAAAATCTTTTTCTTGTAAATATTCTATGTGACCTTAATATGATAAACTACAATTATTCTTGAAATAAATGAAAAATTAGAAGTTTTATGATTTGGTAGTTAAATATTCTTTAATTCTTAAAATTAAACTTAATTAGTGAAATTTAGTTAAAGATTTGCTAAAACATTTATAAAAACAAAAATTACAAGGAATCTTAAATATTTTAACATCATTCCAAATGTTATCTATTTTATGTTATTAAAAGGGTTACTTGAGGACATGTAACGTTTAAGTTTGGGGGAATTTGATCTACCTAAAAAATACCCATTTTTATGCCTTATTTATGATTCAATTCTTAAAAATATTATGCTTTAATGAAAGGTATTTTCATGTTTTTGGATGTAGGTGATTAAAAAAGAGACCAAGAAAGAAAAAAAAGGAAAAATGAGCAAAAAGGAGCAAAAATGGAGCTTATGGAGCAAAATATTGGAATTATTGGCCTGGCGCCTATGCGCCAGCTCGATACAAATACTGTTAAGATTTTTTGATGATTTTGGGGAGTTATTTTGACGGAATTAAGTGGTTATTGAAACTTTTAGAAGACTGGAAGTTACTCCTAATATATAGGACATGTGATATAATGCATTTGGACACAAGGAAATGGTTTTAATCGTGAAGAGGTGTGATCCAAAGTGAAGAGGTACAAAGACCTGGTCACGGAGTCCGGCCCCTAGGCGCGACAGTTACCTTCTAGAAGATACATTGCATTTGGAAGAATTTTGAAGAGGTGCCTTAAGCAACCCCTGGTCAAATTCAGAGCTCTATAAATAGGAGTCCATTCTTTAGAGAAAATCGCACCTTTTAGCACCTTCTCTCCCCCTCTAGTTTTACTTAGTTTTTTCAGTCTCTTCCACACTTAGGGTGCCACTTTACTTTGTATCTAGTGAGTTTATTTTGAGTACTTATTATGTGTTGTTGCTGTTGGAGTCTTTCATCATTGCTTTGGAGTCAGTAAAAGTCAGCGGATCATTTGAAGGAACACTTCAGATAAGTATTTGTACCTTTGTTCAAAGTTTTATAAATATGTTTTGTTGTGTAATTTCAATGTGTTCTGAGTAGTTAGTTTTCTTTCTCCTTTCAACTATGAATAGATAATAAATTAATTAAATTTTGTAGGAGAATATTGTGATGATATTAATACCTGATCTTAGTTGACTTTTTAAATTGGCCATTTAAATTGTTAAAACCCGTTGAAGAATTTTGAGACTTATTCGGAGATAAATTCTTAACTAGTAGATATCACATGAATCCTTGTGTAGTCGAAGGCTTTATGCGAGTTATTCAAGGTGAAGTGCAAATAAATAGGAAGATATTATTTATTGGGCGTAAAATTAATTAGTTTTTAGAGTGACAGACTAAATTCTAATAATTTGGTTTATAGAAAGGGAATGAGTCACTGGTAGGGCCGACCATAGCAACCCTTAGACATCTAGTAGTGTGAGCCTAGATTAACCCATTCTACTAATAAAACATCCTGAACCGATCTATAGATTAGTCAATGTTCTTTGCACCTGGACTAAAGGGTAAAGAATATGAATGCTTCTATTTGGCACAATACCATAATCTAAATTCCCCACAAAAGATAATTATTCTAAAAATCTTGGATTAGTTGAAAAGGAGAAAGTCATTTTTATACTTGCATTGAATTTTAATTATCGCTTACTTTACTTTATTATCGCTTCTTGCTTACTTGCTTATAGTAAAAATTGTTAGTAAATTAAATTTGAAAATAATATATATATATATATATATATATATATATATATATATATATATATATATATATATTACTTTTAATTTGAAAAATTCCAAATTATTTCTAACATTTCTTACTTTTTATAAAAACACTATCCTCGTGGGATCGATAACCAGGATTCCACTAGAGCCTTGTATTACTTGAACGATATGTATACTTACGTTTAAAATTGTGACTTTTGTAATAATTTTTATAAAATCTAAATATAAATTCATAAGTAAACAGTGGGACATCGTTTAAGCGGAGCTGTATGGTCCCGTTCCTGTTGTTCATCTGAATCTTTAATTTTGCTTGTCACAACTTCTCTTGAAAATATTGTTTTCTTCGGGGAGCGTAGTTGGCAGCGTCTTCGTGAATGCACTCTTCATGTATTGAAAAAGGTTGTAAATCTCTCTTGATGCAATGTTCTTATCCATCTTTGTAGTATTTGTTGCATTGGTGTAGCGACGATGAGACCTTATTATACTTATGAAGTCACGGTCGACTAAGCAGGGTGTTGAACGAAGTATCTGCGTTGATGACAAGGAATTTTGTGATTTCTACTAAAATTTCAACTTTTATTTGCAGTGTTATAGATCCGAGGGCTCTTTCTCCTTTCTGGTTGAATCCTCTTAGCATCATCTTATCTGTGGAGAGCTCTCGTGTGTCGATGTCCAAGTAAGGTAATGTCCATAGACTCATTATGTTAAGTGACACTCCAGGATCTACTATCACTCTGGAAAGTACAATTGCCGATGATGACGGAAATGTAGAGTGGACGGTTGTGATCAGCTATACCGATTAGTAAGTCTTCATCGGTGAAGGTTACGCTAGACTGTTCCTTCAAAGTACAAACTTCATCCAAGAATGTGCTCGCCAACTGCGCTAAGCAAATGTCTGGATCAAGTAGAGCCTTGATCAATTTTCTCTCATCTTTTTTGATGGATTGGCTGGCAACTTCCTGAGATGAGCTAGTACATTGTAATCTACTTTATTTGAATTTTTGATCTTGTTTTGAATCTATACTTCTTCTGCTGCCGGAGGCACTTCTTCTTGAGTTATTATCTAATTTCCTTACTCCACTGGAGCTGTCCTTGGCAGTAGTACCTTGTTACTTCTTAAATGTACTTCTATTATTTATTACTCCTCCGGAGCCAGAGTTTCTCCTATCGCTGTAGCTGGCTCTTCTGGTATTGCTTATGTATTTGAAAAGTCTAAGTTAATGGCAAGTGGAGTTCCTTTGCACTTGAGGACTGGTTCCTCACTTCTCGCACTGTCATAACCGGTGTTGTCGATATCTTCTTCATTTTTGATAAAGTTCTCATTGGGAAGTATGATTTGAGGATCATCTTTGGAATCAAAACTGTGGTTAGATAGTTCATAAATAGTTACGTCATCACGAGAGATAGTAAGAACGTAGCCAAATCATTTCTATTATCATTATGAGACCCTGGAGGGGCATAAAGATAATCGTACAAAGTTAGGGGTTCGAGGCGTAACACCCCAAAATCTGAAACAACCAATCTAATAGAGCCAGCCCTATCTTAGCCATCGCGATACAGTCTTTAATTTCACTTGCAATCTCCTTCTTCCTCCTTTCCCGTTGTGGTAGTCTCCTTGGAGAAGTCTTCTTCTTAGACTGAGCTGGTGGAAGATTCCGGGCAGCGGTTTTCCTTGAAGTAGACTGAATCTGATCCAGGACTCTCTTGAGCTCGTTCTAAATCGTACTCCATCCACCCTTACTGGCATATGGGTCAATCGGAGAGATCGGCTCGGCTGAAATCACATTTATAGAACTTCTTTTAGGTTCTCTCAAATATTTTTTCAGTATTATTATATTCCCTTCCTTGTAATTCCTCTCGAGCCAATCCTTAAAAATGAATCATCCTTCTATTGTGTGTCCGAGCAACTTGTGGTAGGGACAAACGTTGGGTTGATCATTCTTGTTTATCTCTTCCAGCTTCTTCAGCTTGGGTAATCTAAACTCGGGTTTCTTCATCAAGTTTTTGAATTTCTTTTCTAGGGCATCGTCTTTAAAGGAGTAGTTCTTGCACAATCGTTCTAACATTGTCGGACCCTATCGTCCGTCTATTCTGTACGGTCTCTGCTGGAAAAACTGCTAATTAGCCTAACTATTCTGCTGCGAACAGGGTTGTCCATACTGCTGAGACTGACTGTACTGTGGAGGCTGACTGTACTGAGGCGACTGACTGCGCTGCTGCGGCGACTACTTAGCTTAAATCCTCATTGGTTGTTTCCCTCTGTCAACCGTTTCCACTATGCCAGATCTCTTTTCGTATTCTTTGGTTAGCCTTATTTTCTCTTCTTTCTTTGTAGGCGTCATATGCTTAACTTTCTCTTGTAAACTGCTGGCCTTGCTTAGTAGTTTCCCAAATGATTTGATGGTGAGACCCTTGAGCATGAAAGCCACCAAACCGAGAATACTCTTGAGTAGTTTCTCGATCACATGTTATTCTTGTAGCTGCGGCTCACACTTCATGCTTAAGTTTCTCCATCTCAGAATGTAGTCAACCAAAGTCTTATCGGGCTTCTGCTGCTCCACTATGAGATATTTTTTAGTAATGTGGTGTTGTGTGCTGGCGAATCTTTTCACGAACATGCTTTCCATTTTTGTGAAGGTCTTCACCTATTCCTTGGGTATTTCTGCATACCAATCAAATGTTATCCCTGACATGCTGCTGACGAACTGTCTGAATAACAATGCTTCATTTCCTCCTGGGTTGCAAAAACTGGCTTTGAACGTGCTATATGTTGATGAGGATTTTCTGTCCAGTCGAACGTCTTGAAAGTCAGGGCACGATGCCTTTAGGGTAAGGCACGACATCAAACTCCTCCGGGTACGGTCTACCCTTTGAAACCGATGCCCTGTTCTTGGACTGAGCCAAGGCCTCCCAAACTTGTTGTTCGATCATCTGCTTGATATCCTTTTTTGGTGGACTCGAAGTTGAATCCTTCGTCGGAGGTTCATCTTCATTGGCAGAATCGACTTCTCTTCTTTCGTTTGTGATGTGTATGATTTCAGGCTGATTAATTTCCAGAGATGCTGCTGGTCGTGACTGTGACTGTCCATGTAGTGTAGCATGGTGGTCATGGCAGTAGTCATCTCCTCCGTCGTCTTTTCCAGATGAATAATATGTTCATCACTTGTCAATATCACCCTTTGAAGCTCATCTGCAGTGTTCTCTTCACTAGGAGCATCGCGCGCTGATTACGTGGACCTAATCTCAACCACATTAACCTCCATGAACTCCTTGTCCATGCAATCAGAAGTAATCTTCATTATCAATATCCAACCCTCGTTGTTTGGCTAATTCTAAAATCTCTGCTCCGAGCCTTCAAACTTTATCATTGACTATTTTCCCTTTAATTAACTTCAGATCTGTAGGCTTTCCTTGACTGTCACTTCTTTTTGCAACTGACTCGGAAGCAACGGCGGCAGTGGCAATGAGAACATCAGACTCATGATCCATTTTGTGATCCATAGATTTTTTAGAGCGTACTAGTGCAACAACTTCTAGTAACCACTCTTTCCTCTTAAAAGTCGGTGTCTTGAGATAGAGTGTCTCAGCGGGGACATCAGAGTGGTGAGGGGATGTGTGCTCCCTAGGGTGTAGACCATGTATAGAGGGAAACGATCCTCTCTTATTCTTTCTCTTCCGAGATTTCTCATAATCATCAGTAGATGATACTTTTGGACCCAGCCAAGATTTGACTAATCTGCACACTGCGGGTGTCAGAATGATAATAGTAGCATCTATAGTTGTGGCATCAATATGCTTCCCCAAATGATGTTTAATGGATACTTGGACAGGTCTCTCCCTCCTCAGAATCTCATTTTTTATTTCGGGGGATATTGCACATCCCACCCTCTTGAGAAGCTTGGCAACGGAACATCCTTCTTTCTCAGCCAATCTCTAGAAAAGGGTGTAAACTCGAGTGATAGGTGTGGACCTCTCCCTCACCTCATCATGGCCAGGAGGTGATGGAGTGTAGCAACGATCTTGTGGGGGCTTGCATCGCCAGTAGTATTAACTAACAGGTGGAACCTACTCCCTCGAAGGAGAGGAGAGATATCTGGTAAACCGAGTTCCTCTTGTTGAGGAATCTCATCAATCACTAGTAGACTTACAACTTATGCCCTGGCGGCTTTGAGAATCTAACGATTGTGGTTCCTCTTTTGAGATCTTATTGGCGTAGGAATTCTAGAACTAGAACCAATCTTAAAGACTGACGGCGGGGCAAGAAAGGAATTATCAGAAACTTCTTCATGTAGAATTTCCTTCCCCTTGGTAGACGAGAAAGTAGGCACGACGACAGCAAAATAGATAGCGGTAGGGGTAACAATTCTCCTGGGCACGGAGACGACTGACATGATGGGGGTAGTATATACCTTCACCTTCTTAGCAGAAAGGAAATTCTGGTGGCAGTTCAGGTCGAACTCAGCAGACGGTTCTTGGACTTTGGGGGTATTAACTTTCACGATAACAAACGGGGCTTTTCCAAGTACGACTTTAAACTCACTGAAGCCGGTCCCGAATTGGATCATTGGAGCGGTAAGTTAGGCCTCATAGGAAGTGGGTAAGTTGCATGAGAAAGTCAGTGTAGGGGCCGACATTGTGACTGTCGAAGGAAAAAGAATTCTGAAAGTTAGAAAAGGCTTAAACCTTTTAATCATAGTGCAAACACTACGAAAAAGGTGAACTGTTAACTGGGCACAACTTCACATCATTTTGTATTTTAGTATTTTTATCTTGTCTTTGATTTTCATATATTCGTAAAAAAGGATTTAAAGTTTAAGAAGGACTGGTTTGATTTACTGATAACAAGCTAGAACCCGGGAGACACAAAGGGAAAGTGAAGTGTGGGACCCCATCTGAGACCCCTTCACAACACACATTCTCTCGTGAAACTTGTTCACCAACACACTTATTGGGGGTCTGACCCCACAAAAGTCAAGAAGAAACCTAAAGACTCCTGAACCTCTTTATTTAAGGATGATTAAACAAATGGTCCTGAAATCATGGAGAGTTGATTATACTTTCCCAAGAAATAAATGGGTAAAGTATGTCAATGACAGAATGGTAATCTGGTTCATGAGGGACATAACACATTACCGATGTATGAATATAACATTTCTTGATCTCAATGAAGAGAGAAACACTCCCCAGCGGAGTCGCTAGAAAATTGGCAGCTGCAAAAGGGTTTTAATATGGATTTTATTTAATATATGTATATAAGAAACATCATTTTCAATTTTGAAAAATATAAAATCAAACCGATCCCATATAATCATTGCTTTACATAATCAAGTGCTATACCGCAAGCCATGTATCTATTTCGAAGAATGGACACATTGCTTGGTGGTGATGCTTGATCAAATAAACAAAAAGATCAATGACATCTCTTTGGTCTGCGAACCATTTATGTTAACCGATAATTTTCCCTACCTAGTATGAAGCAACTAGATAGGGTTTATTCTAATCTGAGATCCTTAAGTTTCTTGTAAGGGCAAACCCTATAGTTAAATACATCTTAGATAACCAAAATTGTCTAAGAAAACTCTTGATAAAGATCAGGAAAAACTGTATTCATGACTTTCGAATGGTAGGATTTTCAAGAAAATATGATAATGGGAAATCCAATAGGTGAGTGGCTCAAGTTTTAGAGCAGTTATTGTAGGAATCTAAATGACGAGAGTGCTAAGGGAAAGACAAAGAATCCAAGAAGAATCTTGGTGTTCTTTCCCAAACTATCCTATGGTTTAGCTTCAATTTAAGATATTTATTTAATATTTCATCTTGCCAATTTTATTATTTAGGGCTTACATTCACTTGATATCGATCATGTGAATAGCCTAGAAGATAGGAGGATTTATGTCATATCGGATGACAACCTCGAAACCTAAGACGAGTTAGGGATTATATTGCACAAGGTGCATAGGTTTTAAGAGATAAGGTGAGGGTTTATGCTGCACTAGGCAAGCTACCTCGAAGTCCTATGGCTTGTTTAATTCTAAGGAGTTTTGCTGTTAAAGATGGCCATGATGCCCACTATGCATGCTCCAAGCTTCTCATTGTAGCAGGTTTAGTTTTAGAAGTGTCAAATTGAAGAGAAAAGAGAAGTAGCTATTTTGGAGAGGATTTAATTTGAGGTGTCATAATGTCTTAATAGGGGAATATTTAAGTTGATTATAGCTACACCGGTTAGGATCCTACGGTTCCCTCATTCCGACACCACTATTTTCTTCAGATTCACTTAGTCCAAATGAATTTACTAAACTTAATTAAATGAGTTCCATACTTTCATTTAGACCGTGGGAAATCACGTTAGCAGCTGTAGGTTGTATCCTCCGAGGTATTCTCGATCATTTGAGAGACATTTTAATTTAGTTTCACTTATGATTTTTGTTTTGTGTGATTAAATTTTGAGTTGTCTTATATTTTGATTGTTGTGGTGTTGAATTTTATGTTGTTTTGATTTTAATTTTGATTTTGGTTTCAGTATTGTGGCTTTGCTAAAAGTTTTGATTTTCATGCAGGGTGACATTGTTGTTTATCAAGTAAGCTCATAAGCAAGAAAAGTACAGTAAAGGAAGGTACTATAAACTTCTAAAAGTGTAACTGGCGAGTCTTCTCGTTCCTCCACCTGAAACTTTATTATCTTTTCAATAAATATTTATAATTTACAAGAAAGAAATGCCTATAGATAGATTCGTCATGGGCCCGCTAAGTCCTATGTAGTAACTTTGTGGGTCCTATTTATTCATTTAAGAGATGCCTTCTTTTAATAAGTATGATAGGCACAGTTGTCCTACAAGATATCCAGAAGACTTGTGAAAATGTCTAGAAAATACATAGATATTTCACAACCCTTTTGAACTTTCTTGAGTTGATTTGAACTTATTATAATTATTAAATGATTTTTCCATTTCATACCCTTATGCTAAATAAACATTGATGTTTTGATCATCCCAAAAGCAGGGTAATTATCACTTGGTATTCCTTTTATAAATTATGTAAGTGGGGCTTTTAGGGGGAACTTAATTTATGAAAGAATTTAATCAATTGTTGATGGGCTTGTACTATTTCAAATTTTTTAAAAAATTAGTTGTGTTTTCTTTTCTAAACCTCATTAGTTAAATTTGATTAAGCCTCGTCTCACTTCCAAGCCCTTAAGATTTAATGAATATATTTGCAATTTTAGGAAAAGTTAAACATGTGAGTGTGATTCTTATTAAAGTATTGAATTTATCATTAACTAGGGGTGTTGAATTACTGAGTCATCAACTTCCAAAGTCAACCCCTAACCTTAAGGATTATTTAATTTAATTTTCATCCAAATTAATATGATTAACAAAATCATAAGCTTACCTTTTAATGTGAAAAAAATGAGATGGGTTTCTACCATTTATCCCTTCATGTATTTCAATCCTTCAAACATGTTTATTAAGATTAAATCAAGCCTAAATGTTTAATTATGGTTAAATCCTCAAAATTGCACTTTTTCCACTAAAGGCCGTATCACTTCATAATTCATTAAATTTAATTTAAATGACTTTAAAATTTTATATTACCTCACTTATGAGTCAAATTAAGCATTAGAGGAGAAAATGTGATTCTTCTTAACTTAATTTAATTTATATAATTATTTTTATGCAAAATAGGGATTTTCATATAAAATTCAATAACTTAGTAAAAATGAACATATGTTCCAAAGAAAATTACTGGAGGTTCACATAAACTAGAGAATCATTTGGACTAAATTTCATAATTTTTTAAAGTTTAATTTAATTATTAAAATTATTTCAATTTTTTTAGTATTAATTAGATATAAAATATTATTTAATTGGATAATTGTGTTTTATATTTTTCATAAATCTTTCTGAGGTCAGGGAGCTCAGAGAATTTAATTTTATATTTTTATGATTTATATTTTAATTATTAGAATTATTTTAATGAGAAATTAGGGAAATTCCATTTTAACCTTTAAAAATTAATTTTCATCTTTAAAATTTAATATCTTTATTTAGAGAGTTAGGAGTACTACTTCAATTATTTCCAAGTGATTAAGAGGCAATTTGGAATATTTTCATTAATTTTATTAATTTTGTGATTTTTATTAATTTTTAATTATTAAAATATAAAAATAATGTTTAAAGATGGAAAGTTTATTTTAATTACAATTTTAGTTTTTAGGAACTCCTCTAATCACAGAGAACTCCCAAAAATAATTTGTTGATTTTTGGAAGTTTATTTTAATTATTATAATTATATAAATGTCAAAGGTGTGATTTAGCATGGAAAATTCATTTAAGTATTTAAATTAACTTCAATTGAATTAAAAATTTAATGGTAAGTTTTTTTGACTTTAATTTGCAATGGAGAATAATTTTTAGGTTATTTTTATATATATTTAATCTAATTTATTTTTCTTTAGGATTTATGGTTGAATTATAATTAGGGTTATAATTAATGAATTGAATGCATTTTATATTTTTCCAGTGTTCCCCTAGTTACGGTGAACCTACCAAAATTTACTTTGGATTTTTCTGATCAACATTTTTTTTATTTCAATTTTTATACCAAAATAGACATAATAATTTGAAAAATAGAGATCTCCTCACAGAGATCTTCCTTGACCTTGGAAAAATAAGAAAAGATCCCCCATGATAGATAGAACAAAAGCTTTAAGTTTCATGTCATGGTGAAATGTACATATAAATGGAGAATTGAAATAAGGAATATTTTATTTAATTAATTTAAAATAAAATATACATCAAATAATCTTGAAACCAAGTCCATAGTGTTCTCCTCTATTCACTGAGAAAGAGGGTATTTTTATTATATTTTTATGATGTGGCTACACTAAGTTATGATTTTTCTAAGGTTCACTGATTTAAATAAATCAATTAATCGATATTTTTCCACTTAACCACGTCGGCGCCAACTCATCTTACGATGCTCCGAAGCACTACACGTCGTCTTCCCATTCGGCGCCACCTTCTGAGTCAGCTGCCATGCGGCCAGGATTTATGTTAGGATCTCTTGTCCAACGTGATCCCAACCGTCCTAACATT